>JAILYB010000001.1:22802597-24177695 GCA_021437785.1 Rhodomyrtus psidioides
TATTATCTTATAGATCAGACCAGCATAAGGTAGATGTCCCTTTGGCTTGAGGACTGTTCTGTACATGTGAAGTAGAACCGTGTGGGCAAAAGAAATTTTCTTTCCCTGCAAGATACCCCACAACAATTTTGCCTCATATTTTGAGATGTCTGTCTTTGAGGCTGCCTTTGGCCTAAGGCATTCAATGACAACCTTATGCATCATGGTGTGCTTCAGAGGAAAATCACTGTAGGCTATGTGAGATTTTGACTCTCTAGAGAAACTTGTTTTCCTAGTAAGGAAGCAGAAAGCTTCTTCAACAGTAACATCCAAAGGTTTGAAAGCCCTTTTACTAGTTCCCATAATGGATGTCAATTCATCAACATGCAAGACATATTGCTTTCTACGCACAGTGAAAGCCATTGAGCTGAAGTTGGCAAAATGAAAATTTGAGTAAAAATGGGCTACCAAATCAGGAAAAGTGTAACTCCTTTGGGTTATAAAGTGCTCTAAGTTGACCTTTTGAAGATGCTTTCTGAGAGGGATGCCATTCCTGTCAAAGTACTTCAGTTCAAATACCTCGTGTGGTATGATGCCTCTCTGTTTCAAGGACTCAAACTTGTCCTTATGTGCTTGACTTTGAAAATTAGGATCAGGAAAGTTTGTATCTATAGTAAACCCAATGTTTTTCACAAAATCATTAAACAGGGCATCATCATATTCTTCAACCTTTACCTTAGTGCCGCCAGGCCTTATTGGTGAGGTTTTTCTTATAGTTGCTTTCGAACTAGTCCCTGCTACTTTCTCCTTTCCCTTTCTAGAAGCAGATTCAGGTTCTTTAACAGCAATAGGTTTAACAACCTTTCCAGGTAAACTAAGGAATTCTAGCAATTCGCCCTCACTAGCGAACTTGTGAATATCCAACAATTTTCTAAGTTCATCACCAAAATCCCCTACTACCCTAATGCTATCGTACATTGGCTTAACAGAGTGTGCCATGGCTTCTTTCTCTTCAAAAATAGATAAAGACAAACCTTTTGCCAAACGGAATGCCTCCCGCTGTTCGTTGATTTCAGTTTCTGAAGGCTCGGTGGTGCTTGCAGTCGGAGAGGAGAACTTTCTCTTCGTCTGAGAGGTCTTTTTCGAGTCAGAGGCTGATTTCGGAGCCATGGAGATGAAAAAGTTTGAAACTTTGGAAGAGAGTGTGTTGATTCGAGGAGAAAATCGAGAACGATAGAGATTCTGAACACAGTTTAGGGTTTCGATTGAGAGCGGTTTGAAGGTGAGAGAACATGGGTGACGGTTCGGTGTTTTATAAATGTGGCGGTTATTTTTGGAAACAAAAATAATTTTTAAAAGAAATGAAAGAATTCCTTTAATAAATCAATTAATCACCATCAATCAAATATACGCAGAGATATGATATATTTACCTTAAAAATAATTTTAGGAGATGACTGACCTTTGATTTATGAATTTTCCTTAAAAAAATGATGATTTGCTTCTTACGTTCCTTTTGACTTTCCTTTTGCGTCTCCTTTTGACGCTTGTTCTGAGTCTTCTTCTGACGCTCCTTCTGAGTCTCTTTCTGATGCTTCTTATGAGTCTCCTTCTGACGCTCCTTCTGATGCTCCTTCTAAGTCTCCTTCTGACACTCCTTCTGATGCTCCTTTTGAGTCTCCTTTTGACTCTCCTTCTGATGCTTCTTTTGAGTCTCCTTCTGTTCTAAAAATGCTTAAGACAGAGGGTTAATGATGGCTAATTTATTTCTAATAAAATTAAAGGATTCCTTATTCAGGGGTTTTGTGAAAATGTCTGCAAGCTGATTTTTTGTATCAATATATTGAATATTAACAAACACCATTCTGAACATGATCATGTATGAAATGATGTCTGATCTCAATGTGCTTTGCTTTTGAGTGAAGTATGTGATTTTTTGTAAGATTTATGGCGCTTGTGTTGTCACACTGGATTTCCACATTTGTATCTTCAACACCATAATCTTTGAGTTGCTGTTTTAGCCATAGAATATGAGCGCAGCAACTTCCAAGTGTTACATATTCTGCTTCAGCTGTGCTGAATGCCACTGTACTTTGCTTCTTGGAATACCATGAGATAAGCATATTTCCCATGAGCTGGCAAGTTCCAAATGTGCTTTTCCTATCAATTTTGCAACATGCAAGATCTGCATCTGAGTAGCCTCTTAGTGTAAAATCAGAAGTTTTAGAATACCACAAACCATAGTTGGGATAAGTCACAATGTATTTGATTATTCTTTTGATGGCTGAAAGGTGTGATTCCCTTGGACTTGACTAAAATCTTGCGCACAAGCAGACACTGTATAGGATGTCTGGTCTTGAGGCTATGAGGTAGAGTAGTGATCAAATCATGCTTCGATATAGCTTGGGATCAACTTCTTTTCCATCTTCATCTTTGTCTAGTTTGGAGGAGTGGGACATGGGAGTTTCTATCTTCTTGCAGTTTTCCAAACCAAACTTTTTCACTATTTCCAGTGCATACTTTTCTTGAAATATGAATGTTCCTTTCTGAGATTGATGAATTTGAAGTCCAAGAAAGAAACGCAATTCTCCCATCATACTCATTTCGAATTCATCCTGCATCACTTTAGAGAATTTCTTGCAAAGTACCTCAATAGAAGAACCAAAGATTATATCATCAACATAAATTTGAACTAAAAGAATATCCTTACCTTGTTTTTGGATAAAAATGGTAGTATCTACATTACTTTTAGTGAAGTTGTGTTTAGATAGAAAGTTACTCAACCTTTCATACCAAGCACGAGGTGATTGTTTTAGTCCATAAAGTGCCTTTTTTAACACATAGACCAGATCCTTTCCTCTAGGTTCTTCAAAGCCAGGGGGTTGCTCAACATAGACCTCTTCTTTAATGTAGCCGTTAAGGAATGCACTTTTTACATCCATCTGAAAAAGTTTAAAGTCATTGTAACAAGCATAAGCAAGTAGTAGCTTGATAGCTTCTAACATGGCAACAGGTGCATAGGTCTCATCATAGTCTATTCCTTCTTCTTGAGGGTAGCCTTTTGCTACAAGTCTTGCTTTGTTTCTTACAACTTTTTCTTTGTCATCCAGTTTGTTTCTGAATACCCACTTTGTTCCAATTACTGGACGATTTTTGGGTCTGTTGACTAATTTCCAAACATTGTTGACTTTGAACTGATGTAGCTCTTCTTGCATTGCATTTATCCAGTTCTCATCTACTAGTGCATCTTCAATTCCTTTTGGCTCTAATTCAGATACCAATCCTATGTTACTCACTGCTTGCTTAAACTTGGATCTTGTCTTGATGCCATCACTTATGTTTCCCATGATGAGTTCCTTTGGATGACTTGACTTATGCTTTCAGTTTTTATCGAAGCAATCAGTTGAAGTTGTAGGTTCATTCTGTTCAGCTTCTGGCCTTTCTTCATTTAAGAGAGTTTCCTTCTGAACATTCTCCGAGCCAGTGTTTGCATCTGAATCTTGCTTTTCTTCTGATTCTTCCTGTGAATCTGAGACTTGAGGAAGTGTATAACTGGATTCGGGTTCATCATTTTGACAATTTTCATCAAACTTGATGTTTACTGACTCTTCAACAACACGAGTGTTTTTGTTGTAGACTCTATAGGCTTTGCTCGTTGTTGAGTATCCCAGAAAAATTCCTTCATCTGATTTCTCATCAAACTTTCCAATTCGATCATTAGCATTCTTTAGAATAAAACACTTACAACCGAATACATGAAAGTATGCAACAACAGGCTTTCTTTCTTTGAAGATTTCATAGGGGGTTTTCTCAATGAGGGGTCTGAGAGAAATTTGATTTAAAATATGACAAGCTGTGGAAACAGCTTCTGCCCAAAAATGAGATGCAATCTTACTCTCAATCAAAAGAGTTCTTGCCATTTCTTGCAAAGATCTATTTTTCCTTTCTACTACCCCATTCTGTTGAGGAGTATACGGAGCAGAGAAGTTATGTTGAATTCCAAATTCATTGCAAAAATCTGAAAAGCTTTGATTTTCAAACTCTCCTTCATGATCTATTCTGAAGCTAGAAATGGTACAGCCTTTTTCATTTTGAATTCTTTTTGCCAATTTTGAAAAAAGATGTAAAAGCCTCACTTTTGTGGGCAAGAAATGATACCCATGTAAATCTAGAGAAATCATCAACAATAACAAGACAATATTTCTTACCTCAAAGGCTTAAGGTTCTGTTTGGTCCAAAGATATCCATATGAAGCAACTGCAAGCATTGCTTAGAGGAAACTTGATTTAAAAATTTAAAAGTGCTTCTTACCTGCTTGCCTAGTGTGCATGCATGACATAGTCCTTCTTTTTCAAACTTCGTTTGAGGTAATCCTCGAACAAGTCCCCTTTTGGAAAGCTTTGACATATGCTTTACACTAATATGACCTAACTTTCTGTGCCAAAGATCAGATTCATCCTTAACAGAAATAAGACATTTTGCATTTTTAGGGTCAGAATCATTATCTAAGAGATAAATGTTTCCATGCCTTTGACCGGTGAAGGATTGCTTCTTGTCCTTGCTCATACCTGTGCACTTTAGGTTTTGAAAGCATATTTCATAACTAGAGTCACAGAGTTGACTTACAGATATCAAGTTATAGTTCAGTCCTTTGACAAGAGATACATCTTTAATCGTCAGATTTCCAATCTTGACATTGCCTTTTCCAATGACCTTTCCTTTGTTCTTTCCTTCAAGTGACACATTTCTACCATCACATTTTGAAAGTGATATAAATACATCTAGATTTCCAGTAATGTGACTCGAGCATCTACTATCCAGAAATCACTTGTTTTTCTTTCTCTTTGGTACCTGCAAGAAATGAGCAGCTCACTATTTCTTTGGTACCCATGCTTTCTTGGGTCCTTCTGTGTTAGTAGGATTTGACCTTTTAACAGGTCTCCAGACTTTCTTGCAAGAGTCTTTAGTGTGGTTAGAATCACCACAATTTACACAAGGCTGGTGTATGTGAGATTTGGTAAACTGTTTGTAAAAATGCATTCTATAAACAGTAATAATAGGTTTGTAGAAATTCGTTTTAGAAAAACAGTTTTTGAGAACACTTCTTTGTTTAAAACCCAAACTAGATCTATCATTAAAAGGTATTTGTTTAGAGATAATATTGTCCAAAGTCTTTGAACTTTGTGAAAACCTTTTTGAAGTCTCATCAATTTTCTCTTTAAGAGAATCATTCTCTTTTGAAATGAGATCATGGCTTTCTTTCAACTGATGAAATTCGTGTTGTAGAAACTCAATTTTTTCTTTTTGAGAGATATTTCGCTGTTTTAAAGAGGAATTTTCCTTTTTCAAAGCAGAAACTTTTTCAAGAGTTTCTTTGTAACTTTTGCAAAGCTCATCAATATACTTCGTAACTTCATCAGGGAGATTAGATGGACTTACCTCAGTTTCTGAATCTGAGCTTGAATCTGATTCTGAGTCTGACTTTGTCATCAAACAAATGTTTGCGTAGTCTTCACTTTCATCATAATCACTCAATGTTTCTACCTTTAAAGCCTTCTTGTAATTCTCATACTTGAGCTTGTCTCTCTTTAATGTTGGACAATTCGACTTGATATGTCATGCTTTCTTGCAGTGAAAGCATATTACATCTTTGCTTTCTTGAGATTCATTTTGAGAAAAATTTTTATCTATCTTCTTCAAAGGTTTCTTTCCTTTGAAGTTTCTGGCCTTTCGAGCCATTTTTCTAAATTTCTTCACCATAAGTGCAAGTTCTTCATCATCTTCATCTTCATCATCTGTGTCAGATAAACATTGAGCAATTTCAATTTTCAATGCAATTGATTTCTTACCTTTTTTATCTCCCATTTTTCTCGCTCGTTCTGTTTCATAGGATTGTAGTGTCCCAACTAGCTCATCCACCGAAAGCTGTCTGATTGTTTGACATTATTGTATGGAAGGTTTGACATAGTTCCACTCGTCTGTGAGTCCTCTTAGTATCTTTCTTACTTGCATCGCCTCAGCAACTGGTGCACCTTATCTTGCAAGTCCACTTGCTAGACTTTGAAACCTGTCTATCATATCAGCAATAGATTTGTTAGATTTCATTTGAAATGCTTCATACTCACTCAGTGAAATGCTGAGTTTTGTTTCATTCACTCTATTTGTTCCTTGAAAGGTGATATGAAGCCTATTCCATATTGATTTAGCATATTCTTCCTCTGAAACACGGTTATAAAGAGGAGTTGATAAAGCACAAAATAATGCATTGACAGCTTTGGAATCCAAGCTTCGTCTTTTGGCTTTTTTAGTCTCAGTCATGGTCGTGGTGAGATTTGCTTCATTTCCAGATGTTATACTTACAGCAGCATTAGGTATAACACCATTTGTTACAACATCCTACATCAAATCATCATATGCCTTAAAGAACCATTTCATCTTGTTGCTTCACATATTAAATTCATTCCCATCAAAGTAGGGTGGGTTATTGGCAAAGTGCGAATCGTCTGCTCCTAAAGAGTGATTACTATACATAATAGATCGTTAGCTCTGAAGTTAATAAACACTTCGTAAATATGAGCAACCTGCTCTGATACCAATTGTTAGATCTAGCAATATCACCTAGAGGGGGGGTGAATAGGTGAATCGACAACTAAATTGAAATTTCTTGCGAAATTAATGATAATTTCAATATGCGATCAGTAAATAAGAACAATAGGAGATAGTACATAATTCAAACGCAGCAATGGAGTAGGGAAGAGAGGAGAGCACGTTGAGTTTATAGTGGTTCAGTTTGTCAAGCCTACGTCCACTCTCCCACGATGACAGCCGATAGGCTGGATGTCACTATGAAGAATCAAGAGAATTACAATCACTCAACCACTCGGTTTCTCTCTCTTACAGATTCTCACAATGAATGAGATTTTGAACACTCAGAATAATTTTGGGTACAATTCGAATCACGCTTGCACTTTTTGGATTGTTGTTCATTCACCTTCTCAGATCGCATGGTTCTTTTTTTATACTCCCATGCCTCCAAACTAGCCGTTGGATACCCGGCCAAGAGATCGCTCTTCAATCCTTGATTGGACGTCATCAATCGTGATTGAATGAGACTGTATCTTAGAAGATATGAGAACCATTGAAGAAGATATTGAACCCTTTTGATTTAGTCGCCCATACAACTCAATCTCCAGTTTCCACAAGTGTGGTAAATCCGTATTAGTCCCCGAAGAGATATTCTTGGAAGGTAATATTCAATTGTAGAAAATCCCTTGATTGTTTAGAAGGGACATCATGTCAATCGAATATCACAAATTTCCATAAGGAACCTTGCCTTGATTGGAATCCTACCATTTGAGGGTCTTCATGTTTTGGAGATGGAGAAACTGACTAATTTCAAGTTTCATCTTCATAAGGAATTTCCTGAATTAGATCAGTTATAATGGAATGGTAATTCGGAGATTTGATAAGGTCCATTTGTCATTGCGTGTAGATCGTTGCACGAAATAGAAGATCATGTTGAACCTGACCCTCAGAAGCAGCTCTATCTGAAGGTCCTCAGATGCACTCCATCTGACCTTGTCACCCTTGGTCCAGAAGCACTCCATCTGACCCTTCGTCCTCGTGAAAGAATTAGATCCACACAACCTGCTGCTTACTCATTCTTTCTACATCATAAAACATTATACAAATCCTTTTGATAGTTTTGTCAGAATCAAAATATAGGAGAATTTTCACAACACAATGGAGGGGGCAAGGCAAACGGTAGCTCTTTTAATTAGGAATGCGTGATCCTTACTGTTTGTTCGGAGTGATTCAAGTTTCGTTTCTCTTTGTATGTAATCCCAGGCAAGTGTACATCTGTCCTTACTACTAACCTACCCATTTATTTATTTTTCTTGCATGAATCGTTGAATTAGGAATGCGTGATTGAGCTTGTGTTTTATCTGGCTTGAGCTCGGAATCGAATTAGATCGCGCGATACGCTCCTTTGTGCTGCCATATTGGCACGAGTGAGGTTGAGGCTCCACTAGGCTGATGACCTATCTCAAGAGTTTTGTAGATGACACGCTGAATTGTAGTTGTTGACCTAGTATCTTAAGGCCATGGAAAGACCGACCTAAGGATGGGTTGTTTCAAAGATAGTCGAATTGGCAAGAAGTGAGAAGTGGGCCAATGAGGGCAATGGCCACAAACTTTGGAAGGCCGGAGGAAGTTGTTCGGTGCTCGATTGTCAATGAGAACAAAGATTTGACTAACCTTGGAGTTTTCATGACTGACTTGAGGTGGTTTCGTTACTTGTGCTTATGATTTTCGTTTGTAGGACTTTGCTTGAATAAATGATTAAATGGACGGTTGAGTCGTTCAACTAGATGCTTTTACTTGCTAAGTTGTGGTTAGCTTACCCCTATTTGGGGACTATCTTTTCAGATTCTCAGGTAAGGTATTGGACTGATCCTTAAAGACGGCGGCGAAGACGAAGCTCGTGGATGGAGTCGATTGGATGAGAATAGTCATCAGAATTTGTAATAATTGAGCTACTGTAAAGAATATTCCAAAGAATAGATGTAATTATAAATAGAATCAATGTCATTTCTCTGGTCTATTGCTTGTTGATCGTGTGTTTTAATAGGATTGTGATCCCTATGAATAAAGCCAAACCTTAGATGTCGCGCCTGCTATATATATTCTACATGCACTTTTATTATGTTTAGCTTTCCGTTTGCGCTAATATATTAATAATATCAAAATTAAAGCAGAACACGCTAGCAGGTCGGGTCAAGCAGGTGGCGGGGCCGGGCTACTACAGTGGCGCCAGGAGGTCCGCATAGTGACGCGAAGCCTTAGAGTGAGGAATGTCATGGCCGTAGAAGTTGCCATGTCAAACGATATTGAAGCCGAGTTGGCAATGAAATTTAAGGGCAATGGTAGTGCGCAAGATATTCGGGAGTGCATGCATCTCACGCATAAGTAATTCATGTTGCTACACGCTTCCTTATCATAAATTGTTTCAATTAATGTCTCCTCGCATTGGAAATCTGGCTAATCATAGGCCGAGTTATATATATTGAATCGAGTGAGCGTTAGAGTGTCTGGATTTACTCGTTGGGGTTACTCACACTTGTGGTATCTATCATTTTAGATTGACAAGTCAGAACGTTCAGAATGGCCGAGCATGCTTCTTTTGGAAGTTTGCACGATTGGAGCTGGATTGTAGCATTTTGTTGTACGAACAGGTAGGAGAAAAGAAGATTGCAAATAGTTGGGCTAGGTGGACCTAGGTTGCCCTCTCTGTGTACATAGTAATCTAAATAGCCAATGCGGCCGACTGAACCTACGATGCAAACTTTGAATATGATTTGATGTCTTATGGTTATTCCTTGAGTATATGCATGTTGTTACCATTTAATATGTTAGTGGATGTTTCCATTGCAAGACAACAATCTCGTCATAAATGGAAATAGTGAGATGTGATGACCTGGGCAGCACGGCTCTGCGGGTCGCACTTGGAGCGAGGGTGTGACAACGGGCTTCGGGATCCTAGGCCTGGCCTCGATGGACTCGAGCATTGGCCTAGGGTCCTAAGACCAATCTCAATGGACCAGGCCTGGCCTAGATGGACCCAGGTGCCAGTGCCGCTAGTGGTAACAACCCCATAACCTTTTGTCACACAGGCGAGCACGCGAACATCCTACCAGGCCGTTATAACTCTATAGTCTCCTAGGATCTATGGCCAATAGCTTAATACTCATAAATGACACATGCATACGGAAGCAAGAAAATGACTCCAGAAAAAATAAACCAAGATGACTTAGGACATAAAAAGATGCAACATATGTAAAGGTCAATCATACATCAAAGATTACAATTCTAAATACCCAATTCCATCATTTACAACCCTAAGGTCAAATAAGGATTTGTAATCATTTCTTCCAATCACTTCATCGAATGCCAATCCATGGCGAGCTCGTGTTTCCTGCGTCTGAGACCTAAAAATATTGGTCCCACGACGGGGCAAGATATATAATCTCAGTAAGTTGAACCTAACCCTAAACTAGGTTGCTAGTACCTCTATACACTTTTGAAAAATCAGGTATTTTGGTAATAAAAACCTTGGCATGGCAAAACGGGGTACTTTCCAAATCATGGCATTTAATACTTCCAAATCACCTCAACTCAATCACAAAAGATTTCATGAGTAAAACTAAACTTCGTACAGAGGCGGAGTTTTCCAATCAAAAGTAAATACTCGGCACCATCTCAAAATATGAGGCAATTTTTGCATTTCATCAAAATATCATTATCGAAATTTACAACATTTTCTTTCACGCCCTTTATGGGCCATTTTCAACTCATGAGGCAACTTTAGAACTCGAGGAAAACTTCAATTCAAGAGGCAATCTAGTTCTCCAAATCCCATCTTGATCCTTTCCATAAAATCAGATCTTTTCAATCTCGCCCATTCAGGGCCACCCACTTTGGGGTTGCGAGATGATTCGATCTCCATATAACCCGTCGGTATATATGAGACTCTCGTGCCCGGACCTAGAGATGATTTGGTCACCATACGACTCTCGACGCCCATTTTCGATCGAGATGAATCATGTCAGTATGGGACACTCTAGCCGCATGACCTCGTCAGAGCAAATGGGAGTAACTCCCTCCCAATACATTGGCCAAATTCATAATTCTCGGCGATCCCACACGCTAGTGCACATATAATTTTTCCCGGCGATCCCACACACCTGTACACTTAAGATTTCCTCGGTGAGCCCACACGCCATTTACTCATAAAAATTCAGTTATAAAAGTCTCAGTTTTCATTAGAAAACTCATTCATGGTTCAATTTTCAATTAGAAACACACTCAACAAACTCAAGCATTTATCGCCTATTCAAGGCATTCTTTTCAGACATCCGTCACTGGACAAAACACATTTCAACATGTTCAATAAAACACGAGCATCACTCAGCTCAATTCAAGCAAATCTCAAATTTGGTCATTCACAAGTCATCTCAAGACTCGATTGGTAAACCAATCCGCTTAATGCACTCAAATCAATGAGAATTTCCACAAAGCATGCCAAATGGCCCAACCACATGCCACAACTAGATTAAGACTTCTCAATTCAACCTTGATTTCATAAGTTTCGTGCCATGAAATCGCTCAAGTTCTATTCATCAAAACAGGGCAGAATTGGGTTTCCTCGCGCCTCTCACAAAATCAGTCCATAAAACCTTTCATTCCAACTCAAAACTTCGTCCTTTAGTAACCTAACATCCTAATAAAGGTTTAGGCAAAACTTACCTCAAGTTTAGGCCAAGCATTTCAATTAAACAATCGACGCATCGTCGCGGCGCCAAGCTATCCATTTTGGCCTTCCACGACCAGATTCAGTCCTGATTAAACTGGCATTGATTTACTGAATTTTAGAGAAATCTACCTTCAGAACTTTAGTCTTCAAGGTCTTACAGACGTGTGAATGAAAACGGAGCTCAATTCGGATACCGGACGACCTAGAACGAGCCAATTTAAAATCAGTGCGTGCTTGGAACATATTTACACGGCTCAAGGTTTTCACCTCAAATCAGCCCTTCAAACACTTCTAAACTCTCATTCATCACAAAACCAACTTGCTAAAATATGTTTCTACATGTCTAGTAAGCTAACCGTGAATTTTGAAGCAAAATAACACCTCTAAGAACCTCCAATCAGCTTTGTTCTACTAGCTCCTCAAATGGCCAGAAACTGCCTTCAAGAAACCACCTCAAATCAGCCATGAAAACCCTTCAATCCTCAAATAAATTTGCAACCACAGCTCATCCAACCCTATTACTATGAGTTTAGAAGATCTCACCGAAAATTTAGAGCCATTTGAAGTCCTGAAGCCCCCAAAAACGGATTCTCTCCAAAATCGGATTAGATTATGACCTTTGCCCATTCAAACAGACCTACGGGAAGAAATACTAGGCCAAATTGAGCATATAATACATTGTTGGAACAGCAAGATGATAGGTTTTCAGATGGCAGTATTTTTACCTCAATCCAATGTCTAACGAAAAGTTATGGCCGAAACAGTGAAGCAGTTTTTATCTATCCGCGAGAAAGCTTCTCAACTGAAAGAGGAAAAGAAGAAGAAGAAGAAAAATTGAGAGGAAAAGAGAGGGGGAGGAGAGTCACGGCTAAAGATGGCTACAGGAGATGCTCCATCAAATTATTGGGGCAAAATTTGACAAGATGGAATTTAATGGCCATTAATGCTTGGCTTCTCCAAAAGATGACACATGGCATGCCACTAATTATTTGCCATTTCACTTTGACTTTCTTTGACTTCATCCTTTCCCATTTTTGGCAGCCACCATGAGGACTTGAATGACCATTTTGCCCTCCGAATATTCTTAACGCAAGGGTAAAAGGTTGAGGGGCAAAACGATAATTTGACACTTTTTGTCCGAAACTTCGTTTTTCTTATTTTGAATGACCAATGGCGAGGCAACGTCAAATATTTTTCCAATTTTGAAATTCTTCATTTCCAATTGCTAATTCGAGCTTCTATTTCATAGTCGATCGTATATTCAGTTTATCTCGAACTAACGGGCGGCTTTTGTAAACGTTGCGCGTATCGACTCTGTGACTCTCGTCACACTTAGGACGACTCAGGATAACACGACTTTGGTTGTCATGTAATTGCGAGGGTTCATTACTAGTTCCGACGGTCTCGATCGTCATTGATCGATTTAGGAAAAATTCACAAATTATACATTGGTTATGCGGCATCACCCGCGCTCCAATCGTACAACACTAGTAATGAATTCCTCAATCGTTACTCGATCGGCCTTTATTGGCTCTAAATGTTCCCTCGACAATCCTTATGGTCAAAGCGTCATTTCCTTTTTCGAGTTTCCTAGGTCCACGTACCTTATCATGCGTTAGCCTTTCCCTTTTGGCTAGTCTACTCATGATTGATCAGATCCGAGCGAAATAAAACTGAAATACATCGATAGATTTTTCTCATTCAATTGCCTCAAAATGGCAAGAAATTCATAATGTCACAATTCTTCCCCCCTTATAGAAATTTCGTCCTTGAAATTTGCAATTTTTCGATTATCCACTTCCATGGGGGTATTGACGCCTCGCCGCATCCTCACATTTCAAAATGGTTCCTCCCATTACTTGACACTCCCATTTGTCCTTTCTGACAAAATTTATCCTCCTCCAGGACTTGTTTCCTTCATCCTCAACCTGTACTTGCTTTTCTCTTTTCTCTTCTGACATTCATAATATCTGTCAGTGATACACCTTCGAGCATTCGAATCTTCCTCTCAATTTGCTTATTGGTCCGAGGATAATACGTGCATCACACTACAACCCTGCATTTGAAATTCCCAGTCTGAAGGCTTTTCCAAAACGTCGCCTTAAATTCATGTTTTTTTTTTCCCATTACGATCTTCACCATATCATCATGAAAACGTACTCTTTGGTGCTTCCATCATTTAGTGTGATCATTCAATGACCAATTAATCCACTAGCTTGTCAAAATTATGCTTTCCTTCATTGGTACATTTCCTTGCCTATGAAATTCCATGGTTTCTATCCTTAATTTCAATGTTTCTCCTCCAGATACTCAAAAGTGTGGGTTTTCTCCCAATTGCTCTTATTCGTAGTCCTTGCGCAACTTCATCCATGTTGCTTCTCATTTAATTCCTCTTGGGAGACTCATATTTCAAGTACTGTATGGACTCGAAACCTTTCTACCCCGAACTTCGTCGCAGGGGCGGTTGCACACCAATTTCAATCATGTATTAAGCATCCCAACTTATATGACCTTACTATCGCGACATACATGCAATGTCATTTCAGATCGACTTGTTACGTCTCAAATTTTCTTTATGCGATACGTCGTTATGATCCTCATGATCCTTTCACCTTCCAATGAAAACACAAATATCGGCGCGGTCATTGACTGGGCTTGAGTCCTTGGGACTCCTTTTTCATATTCGTTCATCCACTCGTGCTACATCTCGCTTTTAGTCCAATCCCTTAATGGGTTAGCTCTTCTAGAGAAATCTTCTCACGACGTCTATGGCAATCCATTATAATCCATCAAACTTAGGAAATTTCAAACCTCTATAGCTCACGTCGGTCTTAGTCAGTCCATCGCCATTTTCTACCTTTGAGTATTCACAGGGATTTTACTCCCTACAACTATCTGGCAAAAAAATTCATCTTATCAAGCCCAAAGCTTACACTCTTCACATTTATCACACGCCGAGCGTTTTCTCAAGGTCGGTAGGACAATTCTCAAAGCTTTTCATATTTTTCATCGCCAGGTATTGCCTTGTCTCAATTTCTCTTTAAACCACACACATGAGAGTCTGTAACTTGACTTCCTGTTTTCATGGATCCTCAACTTGACCATATAACAATTCCTTCGCTTTTTTGTCACACTTCCTTCAGGAAGTTTTAGCATCTCAACCACGAGGTTCCATCATCAACCAATACAACTTTGTCCAAATTTCATTCGTTCGATTGAACATCAACATTATATTAGAACCATACATTGTCTACCAGACAAGTCTCTCACAATTTGTTTTCTGGAGACCATTCGAGCCCTACATCTTCTTTTCCACCAAGATGCTCACTCTCGATGCCAAGACAAGTAGAATTCCTCTTTCTTCCACACTAGGGTCTCTTACCCTAAGAAGGAAACTGTACACTTTAGTGGCATTCTCTTACTTCGAATCCACTTTGTCCTTCCTACTCCATAGGACGTCAATCTTGGAGTCTATACCAACAACGATATTTTTACTCCAGGATTCAAATGCCACCATACTTGTGTTGACACCTAAATTTCGATTTTTCCTTCAAGTCATTCATTTTTATATAAAATAAGAATGAGTTGTAGTTCTCATATAAAAAAATATAAAAAATAAGTAATTTTCGTGCCTAGCTCATTTAAATTCTTATTCATGCATGGCATTTGCGTAATTGAGTTAGATCGGCGGGGACATAGATTAGTTTAAATATGATCATAAACACATTCATTATCGCGAGACATAAGCTTCCCACGTTGATTCTCATCCACCATCTGTCATTACCTTTCCCATTTTTATTTTAGTCGGTGGATGATTCCTCCCACCAAAGGCTGTCTTCCATTAATCAATTCCCTCTCTTTTGCCAACTCAACACAACCCCACTTCTTCTGGCAAATCTTCTTTAGAGAACCTAATGATGGAATGGGCTCAGTCTTCCAGAGATTGAAGAACACACATTCTCCACTCCGGAGCCCCCAATATTATAGTATTCGAAGATGCTAGAAAGGGAGGGCCACCTGAGAAGAGAGGGAACCGGCTCTCTCTCTCTCTCTCTCCCTGTAAAAAAAGAACGAACAAAAAAAGAGGGGGAGGGTACAGGTCGAAGCGAACAAAAAGGACAGTTGGGAGAGAAAAAAAAAATTGAGAGCTGAGCCTGAAGAGATATTGGGGAGGTTCGTTCTTCGTTCGTTCGTCCGTTGTTTCCATCCACATGGATACTTCATGAAGAGCATGAGAGAGCAAAGCTTTGAAAGGAGGTTCATGAGTTGCAAACGCATAGGGAAGTCTTCACTAAAATGGTCCATCACCGACGCCTTCACAATCGCCGACGTCGTTCCTAAAGGTCCTGTTTTTACCCACGCTCGGATATCAAACGAGCCGGTCAAATATGTGAGCTTTGATCATGTTTATTCCGTGACTCGTGTTTCTGCTAACCCGTAGGGTAGTCCTTGCACGTCTACTTGCTTTTTTTTTTATGCATTGGCTTGAGCCGTGATGGTCTGATCGTATTTCGCTCGAATCTCCTCATTTTTTTTTTTTGTGTGGTTATCGATGGGGTCTGGCGATGATCGACTTGGCCGACAACGGGACCGTTTGGGGTGAGTGATCGGAGGCGTTGGATGTCAGAGTCTAAGGTCTGAGGTAATGGTTCGTGTGGTGTGGGTCCTTGTTACGGTCAGTGGAAGTCGTCGAGAGAACTCTTGTTCATCCTGCGTGATGGACAATCTGCACGTTGGACTCGTTTGGGGATGGGCTTGAGTTTGAAGGAAAAAAAAAATAGTCAAAGAAAATATTAAAATTATAAAAAAAAAAAAGAAGGATAGGATCTGTTAGTTGTTTTATTTTAATCCAATGTGCGTCTGATCTTATGGGTTTGATTTCCATTTTGTATTTTTTTTTCTAAAAAACTAAAAAATAATAAAAATAGAAGAATTCCTAAAAAAATGGAAAAATTAAGGAAAAATTCAAAAAAAAAAAGAGAAAAATTGCAGAAAATTCATGAAAAAATTATATAAAATTCCCAAGGCTAAAAATGACCCAAAAAGTGATTTGTTGTCATTTTTGGGATTTTCTCCTGTTTAATCCAAAATGACGATTTTACCCCTCAAAGGGTAAATCGACTTTGATACTCCAATGACTTGTGGGAATTGCTTAGAATTTGGCGATGGGTCAGATGGGTGGCCAAACCTTATGTCTAAGATTTGCACATTTCATTTTTTTTTTAGAAAATGGCGATTTTACCCTTCAGGTGGTAAATCGATTTCTAAAATTTCAGAAAATTTCGAAAATTGTCGAAAAATAGGAAATGGGTCAATTGAGTGACCAAACTTGTTTTTGACATTGTTTTACTCCGGATTCATTCCGAAATAACTACTTTGCCCCTTTTTGGGCAAACCTCCCTTTGTCTCAAAATTACGACTTTGCCCCTGATGGGCAAAATCATGTCTAAATCACTCCTAAGCCTGATTGATGCTTCTCTAGGCCAATAGGGTCTTATTAGGAATGCCATGTGATTTATATGCACATTTAGATTCTATTTGATTGCGCATTTTATTATTGATTGTGATTGCTACGATAGTCACTCTCATCTGCATGAATTCCTAGATTTAGGATTCGTACCTCACTCATCGACATGAAATCTAAGGTCAAAAAAATTCAGTCAACTTAGGTACCGAAAGGGCGTCAACTCTGACAGTTGACGTAACTAAGTCCCCGAACCCATTTCTCTAGTTATCGCAGAATTGAGTAGAAACTCCCGACTATTCAATAGGGTGGTCCAATCATACCCTCAAAAAAAATGATTGGTGGCGACTCCATGACATGCACACTTAGCACATGTCACTAGACCACACTGAAGGTCGACTACACATACCTCCGTTGCGATTTGGGTAATGCGCCTTGGGAGAGGCCCGCATCCGACCAGACTGGATGGCCCATTAGCCCTCGAGAGCTCATGCAACCTCGAGTGGGTTGCGACAGACTGGCGACTCCACTGGGGACCGTAGAGAACTTGAGCCGATTAAAAAGTTGATTGGTTTTTCTGACATGTTTTATGCAGGTGCTCTTCAAGTTGAAGTACGTCCTTTAACCCTTGAGGTGTTAAATGTTTTTGCAGATTAGAGAAATAAGGGGTGAAGTGTTTGTTAACTCTGTCTTATGCAGGTAGGAGTTTAGGATGTATGATTGTGTGGATGTTTATATTGAAGCGGTATTTGCTAAATGACATGCATATTTATTGCTTTAGCACGACACATTGAACATACACAGCCACGCCTAAAACCCCGGGCGCCCTCTTTAGAAACACAATAGAAGGAATTGAAAATGGAATCTCCGTGAGGAAAAATATGGGGTAATCCACTTTTCAATTCCGCTCACTTTGAACTATGGATTGAGTCCCAATGCAACGATAGTTGAGCAATGGAATCGGCTCTTCCCAGAATTCGAGGTGAGAACCTTGACCTTAGGTTCCAAACCTTATAATTTGATTTTTAGAAGCTTACCCTCACTTGTCTCATGCGCATGTATTTGGACGGTTGGTACACCTAAAACCGCACATAAGTCGGCGAGTTTGGTTGGTAAGACTCTCTATCCCCTCAAACCTATTACAGTTCATGCAAATGTGAGCATTCATTCATTGCATGATTCCGGTGATCGGATTAAATGCCATTTTGAGGATAGATATGTGTGTTTTTCCCCAATGTTCTTTATGGAAGACGAAGATGGTGTCATCCCATTATGAGCGCCGAGTGGACAAGAAGAGCCTGCTGTGGACATCATTGAGGTATCATCTAACGAAGATGGCAATTTGGGATGGGTAATCTTCAAGTCACGTCTCAAAGATCGAAACTGGTGCATCTTTAAATATTAGGATCACATTCCTTTGTTTTATTTTCCATTTTTAGCCCTCTTGTATAGGATTTATTTTGCTAAGATCTTCTCTATCCCATCCCTTAAATTGATTGTATTAGGGATCTATTTGTGTTTATATGGAAATTTGTTGTATTTCTTTTGACTTGTCATTGGAATGTGATAGTGGCATTTTTTCTAATCACTCGAATACCCCAAATCAATTTTATAATTCCTTTGGAGGAAATTAAAAATTGGAAGTCTTACACGACCTTTTGGCCGTATATGGCAGTCCAACCCCAATTTCGCCAGAGGAACTATACACTTGAATTGGTTCGTGCATGTTGTGCATCACTAGTAATCCACGATAATTGATCGAGAGTATCGATGTTTTTCAAATTTAATGAAAAGATAGATATCCAAATTACTCTCGTTCTTAGTAAACAGCTTTAATTTGGATACCGTATCTTCAGTTGAATTTAAAACACGTTGCACTTTTGAGCAATTCATTTTTTTTTTGGAATTGATCAAAAGCGATTATCGCGAATTACATTCCTTTCAATAGTATGCTTTCCTTCGAAGAATACTGATAAAAACTTTTCGCACAAGATTAAAACCCTTGTAAAAGTTCTTATCCTTATTAATCATGAGCAAGCATAAAATTGAAAGGGGTTTATGCTTTCATTTTCAAATTCTTCCTTCTGATTCTGTCTTTTCATTTGCAGGTGAAAAACATGTAGTATAGAGAAATCTTTTCTTGGACGAATCTGAGACTATTCTTCCATCTGATCATAAACGAGTTAGAAAATCAAGACATATTTGCTCGACTTATTGATTCATCTCGCCCAAGTTGAAAGTATTCGGATGTTCGAAGAAATGAACCGTACAAAAGTAAAAGCACACGCACGGGAGCTTTCATTCATTTTTGCTCAATCGAAGGATTTCAAAAGCAGATCATACAGTTCATCGGGGCGGAAATGTAAACCCAAAGTGAGCCCTAATTAGCATCACAAAGGAGCCCAGCTGACCCTCCATGTTATTGATGCTTTGTCTATACTCACCACCCCGCATATCATGGTCCGCAAGCCTGAGAAGAAGGCGTTTACATTCATCCTTGACCTCGACAACCTGGGTCTCGTGATCTTCTGCGACTATTTCCAAGTCCCGAACCAGTCCATTCCCACGAGCTATATCCGCGGTTATGTCGTTGAGCCTTTCTTCCAGCCACTGGCTTCGATGTTTCAGCAGGGCATTATGACGATCGTGCTCGTAGGTGGCCAAGGATAGAGCCAAGTGCTCCACCAGATTTCTCATCTCGCGAAGCAACGTCGAGACCCGTTCTTTGGCGAGTTCAACAGCCTTTTTGTGACTATCAGCCAGGTAGTTGGCCAACACCAAGTGGTCAGACCGGTCTTCATAGCGAGCTCGCAAGACACAAACCACTCGAGCTTCTCGATGAGCAACACGGTAAGCCTCTAGGGAGTTTGTAAAGAGAGTTGGGAAAATTCTGTATTCCCTCCCCAATGCAGTGCACTCAAGGGATGTGATGTCTATATTCTCGAGCAAGGCGTAGATTTCATCCTCGGTTTGAGGATGGTTGATTATATGAGCGTAGCCTCGACCTAAGAGGTTATAGAGCTTTTCCCACTAGGCCAAAACTTCAGTTGAGAAAGTGCGAAAGGGAGAGGAGGCCATTTTCTTTGGGATTGTTTGAGAAGGAGATGGGCGCAGCAGAGCGATTAGGAGGTGGAAGCTGGTTATGCGAGAGTGTTAATCTTTTCTACATTAACTCTTCATTTTATAGCCGCTCGGGGTGAGAAAAGGTCCCGGCAATAATGCTCATGGGGGGGCCGAGTTAAAAGGGTAAAGCAGGCGGGCCTCTTCCCGTGAACCATCAGATCCGTCCCGATTCGTGATTTCAGGATTGTCAAATAAAAGCTGTAAAAGATTTGTTGGTCTCGTCATTATTAAATTTAGGTGAGAGACAAGCGCAACTATCGAAGAAGCCTCGAAGGGATTTGGCTATCTCATCATGTTGAAAAGCTGAGCGAGAGGTAAACAGTTCCGCCATTTCAAAAACAGAGTACTGGATAGGCATGGCTATCGAGGAAAAGGAGACAACAAAGCGAAAGGTGCGGAATCTTGGGAGAGATGCCTCGCTGTTGATCTTTACCCATGCTCGAAGAATAGTTCTTGGCGCACGGAACCACTCATTTTTTTTTAGAGCGAGCATACAAAAAAGAGCAGAGAACCCCGAGCAACGAGTTATTGAAAGACCTCGAAGGCTCCAGAATCAAGTTCGATATCGAAGCCATGGAACCGAACACTTTCGGCGACGAAGATCAAGATCACAGCAGCGACGACGGCAGTGGCCACAATGCTCAACCCCAGAAAAGAAAACGTCGCTAGTGCCACACTCAGAATGAAATCCAAGAGCTTGAAGCTTTCTTCGATGAATGCCCTTGCCCAAGAGTGGAACAAAGAATTGAATTGGGCCAGAGACTGGGAATGAATCCTATGAGGGTAAAGTTTTGGTTCCAGAATAAACGATACAGACTAAGTGTTCAACACAAACGTCGGGAGATCACGATTCTAAAGGAACAGAACAAAAAGTTTCGAATGGAAAACATGAGGTATGAGAAAATTCTTAGCACTATGGCTTGCCCTAACTACGGTGGCCCTACTGTTGACACCTGATTTTTGACCATTTATTATTGTGATGTTTATTCTTTAAAATTAATTAAAATTATCAAAAAAGGTCATAAAATCACAAAATCAACTTTGGAAGCCTTGTCTTAGCCTTAGGAACCAATTTTGAACAAAAAATATTTTTTGGTATTTTTTTAATATTTTTCGAATATATTTAATTATTAAAAATAACCAAAAAAATCAGAAAAATACCATTCGTGGTCATAAAAATACAAAAAAATATTCAATAATTTTTTTTAATTTCCTCTTCAAGTGTGTCACTTAAAATCGTAAACATTCGGCTCGGGTCACTATGTTCCTTCACAAACATAAACCCGAACCGAGCCTAAAAAATCCTTTTTGAGTCTTTTAGTTTTCCATTCTCACCTTGTGTAAGCTATGACATTGGATTCTAAAGTCTTGAAATGTAATTTGGTCAATTTGCCCTCCAAATTGATCAATTTTAAGCAAAAGGGCTAGATTGCATAATTTTCTTTCAATTTAGTCCCCGGTTTCGCAATTTTTGAAATTAAATTTCATACGGGCATACCCATTGAAATTAAACATCTCTAACCTATATTTTTCATCATGATGAATCCATTGGTGGCCTCAATTTTGACTAATTTGGTCGTTTGGACCTTCGATTAGGCAAAATTCATTTTCGGATCCTAAGGATAATTTGGGGTTTTCACTAAATTTCAATCAATTAGTTCATGAAAATACCCATATTTGATAGAAAACATGTCAAGGAATCCGATTTTGCCATCAATTTTATGAAAATAGGTTGATTCGGGGATCAATTGGGTGAAGAAAGTCGAACCGGGCCGGTCGGGTCAGACCCGCCCGCCCGGTCCGAACCGGGTCTGCAACTGAGTTGCAGACCCGCGCGAGATACGCACAAATACAAAAAAAAAAGAGGGGAAAGACAGGGGGAGGGGCCGGCCGGTCGAAAGCAAGGATAATGGTAGACAAGCCATGGTGGCAGCGAACGGCGTAGTGGAGGGGACGGCCACAAAAGGCCGGTCGGCCACGAGAATAAAAAAAACGAGAGGGAGTTGGGAGTGGTGAGAGAGAGTTCGGCCGAGAGAGGGTGAGAGGATTTTCAGAGCAAGCGGGGGTGAAAACCCAGGCACAACCGGCAACCCTCGATTTTCTGCAGCATTCTGAGATCATCACCGAAGCTTGGAGGTCGTTGGCAAGCTCCAAAAAGGTTGGTTTTTCCCTTCCGACCACCTTTCCACGCATGCACTCAATGTGTTCGACGAAATGCCCGAATGTGCTTAATATTTTTTGAGTGTCGGCCGGGGCTCCTCGAGCCGTATTTCCTCCCCTTTCGTCCCTAGACCTCTTTAGAACCATCTCTAAGCTCTCTTACGTGTTTATTTTGCATTAAAACGCGCCGGAACACCGTGGCCGGAGCTCCCCGACGCATACCCGGGCCGATGAGCTCGGTCCGGCGAAGCCAGTGGTCTCCGAGGTCCAAGCGACCTCAGGTAAGCTTCTAGACTACCATTTGATGCTTTGTGAACGACTGAAACTGAGCTTGGTCGATAAAAAATTTTCTGCAAATATCCTCGCCGGCGCCGGTTCGGTGGTCGGCCGTTCGGCCTCTTTCCAGCCTGTCTCATGCCATGTTTTTGATGTATGTTGGTTTGGAGTTAGTGAGGAGTCGATTAAGCTCAAAATCGCGCCTCGAAACCGACGATTTTACGTCGGTTTAGCGGCTCCGGCGAGGCGCCGGCGCCGGTCGTCTTCTCCGGCGTGCCTGGTCGACCGTTGACCAGTCAACGCTGACGTGGCACGCCACGTCAGCGGCCACGTCAGCGTGGGGGGGCCACGTCCGAATAAATAAACGCCCAGATCGGACGGCCGTGGCTTCGCCACGTGACGCGATCTGGGATTTTCGGATAATTTAAAATATTTTCAGAATTTATAAAGGATTTCCGAATAATATAAAAAATTCAGATCGAACGGCTCAGATTGGGCCACGTGGCTCCCCGAGGAGCGTCTGATCTTGTTAGAGATCGAACGCACCACAAGTGGCCACGTGGCACAATCTGGTGCGTCCGTTTCTTTTTCTTTTCTAATAAATTAATAAAATGATAAAAAAAAAATCAATAAATCAAAAACGGCGTCGTTTCCGCGGGGCCGGTTTCGGCCGTGGGTTTGGGCCGGGCGCCCGGGAGGCGTTTGCCGGGTCATCCGACCCGGTCCGGAAAATATTTTTAAATATTATAATAAAAATTCAAAAGAAATAATAATAATAAAAAACTCAAAAATTCAATAAAAAAATGAAAAATCATAAAAAAACTCAAAAAAATTCAGAAAATTCAGAAAAATTCTAAAAAATTCCAGAAAATAGGAAATGGCCATATTCAACTGGCCACAACCTGTTTCGGGTCTTCCGGACCTCGGTCTTTTCAAAAAATGACGGTTTTGCCCTTCCGACAAACCGTCTTCCAAAAAAAAATTCTAAAAATTCTAGAAAAATCCCAAAAAATATGAAATGGCCACAATCAACTGGCCAAGGCTCATCCCGGGTGTTTTGAACCCGATCCTTCTTAAAAATGATGATTTCGCCCTTTGGACGATTCGTCTCCCAAAAATTGAAGAAAAATCAAGAAATTCCAAAAAATTCTCAAAAATGGGAAATGGCCACAAACAACTGGCCATGGAATATTTTGGGTAATTCGGTATTCAAACCTCCTAAAAATGACGATTTTTCCCTTCGGGCTAATCGTCCCCAAATCTTCCCATTTTACCCCTAGTCCGAAGTCATACCTTCCTTAAGCCTTTATGGTTATACTAGGAATCCATTGATCTGAATTGATGTGCATTGAAGTGATTAATTTATGCACTTGATTGCGCCTTCATTTAAATTGATTGTGATTGATAGGAATAGTCTTCCAATCTGCATGAAACCCTGAATCAAACCTACCCCTCCCAAAATTGCGCATGCATGAATTCTTAGCTAGGAAAATCACTCGCGTTAGGTACCGAAAGGGCGTTGGTAATGACACCAGCGTAACCAAGTCCCCGAACCCAAAATCTCTGGTTCCGCAGAATTGATCGATCTCTCCCAATCGGTCAATAAGGTTTCCGGTCTACCCTCCAAGAAAGACCGGTGGCGACTCCAAATGCATGCACAAGTTGCACATGCCACTAGATCACACTGAAGGTCGACTACGCATACCTCCGTTGCGATTTGGGTAACGGGCCTTGGGAGAGGCCTGCGTCCGACCAGACTGGACGGCCCATTAGCCCTCGAGAACCTCACGGCGAACCTCAAGAGGGTCGCGACAGCTGGCGACTCCGCTGGGGACTTTGTTCTAGAACCTATGGTTCTAGACCTCAAGTGGACTTAGGCCGTAATTAAAACGCTGAGTGATTTTTCTAACCATGCAGGCACTCTTGAAGGTGAGGTAAGTCCGCTTATGATAGGTGTTATATGTTTTTGCAGATTGGAGTGATAAGGGGGGTAGTCTGTGATTAACATTGTCTTATGCAGGTTGGCGTAGGAATGAATGATTGTGTGTATGTTTTATATTGAAGCGGTGATTGTTAAATAAGATGCATGTTTATCGCTTTAGCACGACATCGAAAATACACACAACCGCGCCTTAAACCCCGGGCGTCGTCTTTAGGAAAACAATAGAAGGGATTGAAAATGGAATCTCCGTGAGGAAAGACACGGGGTAATCCACTTTTCAATTCCGCTCATTTCGAACTATGGATCGAGCCCCAATGCAACGATAGTTGTGCAATGGAACCTGCTCTTTCTAGAACTTGAGGTGGGAACCTTGACCTTAGGTGCCAAATCCTTTGATTTTTGGTAGTTTTATCCTCACTTGTCTCATGTGCATGTCTTTAGATGGTTGGTATATCTGAAACCACCTAAAAAAAAAAATCGGTGATCCTGGAGTCACATATCGAAGACTGGAACTGGGGCATCTCCAAGTGTTCGGACCACATTCCTTTGATTGATTTGACATTCTTAGTTCTCTTGTATAAGATTAATTTTGCTGAGATCCTCTCTATCTCGTCCCTTAGATTGATTGTATTAGGGATCTATTTGTATTGTATACATTTTGATAAGGCTCATTTCTATCGAAAATGGGGGCAAATTCCCCAAACCCGTGGAGCATAGTGGAATTCGTCCCTTCAGTGCAAAATACATTTGGCCGCAGAGCCACTCGTTTGGTGAAAGGACAAATTGTTCCTAATTGATTTTTAATCAGATCTGGGGATAAGTTTTCTCCATTTTTTTTTTATCTCAGGTGATAAAAGAGACAATGCACCCAAAAGTTAATGCATTCAAATGACAAAACAGACGTCGCCCAGCTGGGGCAAATGAACCGTAGGCGTTGCAAATACCTTCAAGCACAGATGGAGGAATTTGATAGATGTTGTGCATATCAATATGCAACAGCAAAACGGAATGCAAATCAAGTGTAAAAGGACGTATCGTTCCAAAATGATTTTTTTCTTGATATGAGAATAATGCTTCCTTTCTTTTTCCTCGCAGATGATGATCAAGAGCAGAGGACGCAGGATGTAATGCTTTCAAATAACAAACAGGGAACATCAAATACCTCAAATGGCGACTGTGATCGAGAGAATCACCAAACCGCCACATGACGAATCCCAAGAATATCAAGCTGTCTTGAGACAGATAAAATTGATCAAGGACTCTGACAATCGAGATGGATGATCAGAATCTGCAAAAATCAATGGGAGCAGGTTCCCCCCATTTGCTTTGAGGAGCCAAACCGGGGGCAAACTCTCATGATCCCCCATGAAAGCGCATCAGACCAGGGTCATCGAATCCAGAGATGACAAACAGCAAAACCATGCCTAACTGGGGCAAGTGAATGATTTGTACGCTGGACGTTTCTCCTCTGACAAAGTCAATAGACGCAATAACAGAGTCGTCTGCATCAGAATCAAACCCCAAGATACGAATTTGGGTGAACGATAACCTTGTATCGTTCCAATTTGGTCTTCCAAGACCACATGCCTAACATGAGTTTTTACTCATTTTACAGGAAGTCGTTGGCGCTGAAAGCCTCAAATAAAAATAGCGCGCTAATAGGGAGGCGAATAGAATCATTGGCCTTAGAAGTCCGGATTCCAGGAGATGGTCTTTGACTATAAGACCTAGTGGATGGTAAAAAGTATCGCTCCTACGTCACATGCTTTGACATGCATTTTGATAAAATCTTCTTTTTTTCCTTGAATAAAAGGAACCTTGAAGAATGGCGCTGGAGTGCGCCCAAAATCACAAATGGATCTCCTCTAGGGCAAATCCTTGAGAAGGATTTATCGCCAACCAAACGGAGAGACCAAGGCCACAAGATAGAAGGCCAAACTCTGCAAGCCGCGCGTTTGTGTTCAAATGGAAACACAAAGCAAGAACAAGGCTGTATCGTTCCAATTTGTCTTGAATTTTGGAACGCAAACTGACACATAATTCCCGTCTTTGACAGGGGCTCGCCATCAAGGCGAAACAGGTTTTCACATCCCATGTATTACCCGTGGGAACCCATGACCAAGGGTAAGATGTATCGTTCCAAGTTTTTGAGAAATGCTTGAACATATAATGACATGTTTCTTTTACATTTTCAGGGATCTACAGCCACGGTGGACAGGTAAGTATCCCTTTCCTCAACCCTTTGAAGATGTTGAATAAAAAAATAGAGAAGAAAAGAAAAGCTTTCAGAATCTAATGTCTAGAAAAGACATAGAATTCTAACTTCATTGGCATTCATGTTTTGAAACAGGAGGTTGTCTGAACATGAATAAGAACATGCATTGTGCATCATAAAATCCCCTTGACGGGTAAAATCTTTGGAGAAAATGAAAGAGATTTTTCCAATCAAAAGTTCAAAACTTTCTAAAGGACGTTTTCTCAAAAGACGAGAGGCAAAGCCTAATCCAAACACGTCCTATACACACTTGAGAGAGAAGTGGAGCGGATCAGATAGCAAAATCTGGACCTACGGAAGTAGGGATTATTCGCAGCAATTACATAGATTGGGATGACGGAGGCATTCGTTTCATATCCCCAAATACTACAGGTGACCATTGACAACCCCTTCGAACGGCGGTTTTCATTCTCAACCCTGTCCAGAACCACCCCACACTGGGGCAAAAAGGAAGTAAGTCCAGCAGCGTCAGGAGAAAATGGTTAGAAATTTTCTTGCTCGGACTAGCATTAATCTTTGTGTGTTGTTTATATGGTAATCCAAGTGCCATAGGATGACGAGAAGCATTCATTCTTTATCCCACACACTGTATCATTTGCACAGCCAAGTTGAGCCTGCATATTCATTTCATAAACCCGTTGGTGATCATTGCAAATTCCAAGACGAAGGCTGATCACTTCAGAAAACGAGAGAGTTCAAGACTCAGGGATTACGAAGAGAATTCCCGGACTAATATTTTAAGCATGTTTAGACTAATAGGTCTAACATGATCCCATGAAGATGAAAAAAAAAAGTGGGATTTCAAAAATGAATGAGAAAAATCCACGGCATCGAGAAAAAGCAAAGTGCCTGGTAAAAACAAGGCCGGTGCTCGTGTAAGTTGTTTGATTGATCCGCAATGAAGCCGGATGAGAAAAGAGAAAGACCCCTAAAGGAGTCAGATCAAAAAGACTGCTCCCCAAATGGTGCCGAGCGCAGAACAAAGACATAGAGAGAGTCGGTCTCTGAACGCAACAGGAGAAGTTCTCTAAGGGATTGGTGCACACCTCAAAAGCGGGCGCACACCTCAAAGACTGAAGATGCAGAAAGGCAAGGGCAGGTGGCAGATTTGCAATGATCACCAATGTCAATCCCCTCATAAATTCTGGGCCAAAAACAAGCCTTTTTCGGTCCCCAATCCTACCAATGTTACAACCCCGAAACAGTCTTCTCTGACTAAGACACTTGGGTTAACATATAGCTTAGCTCGAAGAGGTACGAGCAAGACTATTTCTTTCTCATTTTGCAGGGTTCTTGACTTGTAAACCCGGAGCAGATGGTGAAGACTTTATTACAATGGCCTCGACTCCAAAGCGGGTCCCCCTTGAAAACCAATATCCAAGCCCAACATTACGGTCCCGTGGAAGACCTCCCGACCGATCAAAATGTATGCGCTGCGAATGAGCCTAAAACCTAGGCACAGGTAAGTAGGGAATCGAGTGCATCCCCTATAAAAAATCACTATCGCAAAACAGGTGAGAAGACCTCATTGTCGAGAAATATTCCAATTGATATTTTGAACAAACTCTTTTTGGAATTTTCAAACTGTTGATCTAAATTCTCCATGCAAGGAATTTGTGATCACATTTGCATGTTGTAAGAATGCTTTGGATAACCTCCAGCATCAAAATGCACATTTCATGACTAAAACTTAAGTCATAAAATTTTGTCAAATGGACAGCCGTGGTTTTCCCAAAGATTACTAACGTTTTCTTGGTGAAGAAAAATCTTTCAAGCTCAAACTTCTGCAGGATACCTGGAGAACCCAGCTCCCAGAATGTCGCCTCAACAGACTAAAGCGAGGCTTTGTCAAAATAAAATCTTTCACTGCTTCAAAACTGAATTCCCGACAAATTTCGAGATCTTTCAAAAGAATGGGTGAGGATGTGACCCTTTTCAAGATTTAGGCAGTCTCATCGGACGTGGAGAACCCTCGTCCCGAGACCCCTTTTCAAAATTTAGGCAGTCTCATCGGACGTGGAGAACCCTCGTCATGAGACCCCTTTTCAAAAATCAAGCAGTCCTAGCTCGACGTGGAGAACCCTCGTCCTAGGATCCCTTTTTCAAAAATATCAAACAGTCTCATCGGACGTGGAGAACCCTCGTCATGAGACCCCTTTTCAAACCAAAACAAAGGTAGATACCGCCTGAAGGGTCAATTCAAGGTAGATACCGCCTGAAGGGTCAAAACTATGGTAGAAACCGCCTGAAGGGTCAACCAAAAGTAGATACCGCCTGAAGGGTCAAAACAAAGGTAGATACCGCCTGAAGGGTCAAAACAAAGGTAGATATCGCCTGAAGGGTCAATTCAAGGTAGATACCGCCTGAAGGGTCAAAACTATGGTAGAAACCGCCTGAAGGGTCAACCAAAGGTAGAAACCGCCTGAAGGGTCAACTCAAGGTAGAAACCGCCTGAAGGATCAACTCATGGTAGAAACCGCCATAAGGGTCAACTCGTTGGTAAATACCGCCATAAGGACCAACTCAATGGTCCGATCCACCATACGGATCAAAATCCTTGGCAAATCCCAAAGCGTAGGATGCGCCTTCCTTAGGTTCCTACCAATTAGGAATCCCACAATGGTATGACCTACCATACAGGTCAGAGCTTAATCTCCCTAGGATATTCTGAATGACGAGTCTTAGGCATCTTCTGGAAAGTCGTCGCAACCGGCAGCGTCCGACAGGTGAGCTTCAGGTAAACCTCCCTCCCCTCAGCCCAGGTTCAAACTGCAAGAACGAACCGAGGATTAATTTGAGCTTTTATCGAGAGCCTTAAGGATTCGATGTCATAGCATTTCTTCTCTCATTTTCCCAGTCGAGTCGGCCAGGAATCAGGTGCCATCTTATCTTTGAGAGAAACCTCTGACGAGATTCCTCTCAAAGAGGGGCATCTGTTGACACCTGATTTTTGACCATTTATTATTGTGATTTTTATTCTTTAAAATTAATTAAAAATATCAAAAAAGGTCATAAAATCACAAAATCAACTTTGGAAGCCTTGGCTTAGCCTTAGGAACCAATTTTGAACAAAAAATATTTTTTGGTATTTTTTTAATATTTTTCGAATATATTTAATTATTAAAAATAACCAAAAAAATCAGAAAAATATCATTCGTGGTCATAAAAATACAAAAAAATATTCAATAATTTTTTTTTAATTTCCTCTTCAAGTGTGTCACTTAAAATCGTAAACATTCGGCTCGGGTCACTATGTTCCTTCACAAATATAAACCCGAACCGAGCCTAAAAAATCCTTTTTGAGTCTTTTAGTTTTCCATTCTCACCTTGTGTAAGCTATGACATTGGATTCTAAAGTCTTGAAATGCAATTTGGTCAATTTGCCCTCCAAATTGATCAATTTTAAGCAAAAGGGCTAGATTGCATAATTTTCTTTCAATTTAGTCCCCGGTTTCGCAATTTTTGAAATTAAATTTCATACGGGCATACCCATTGAAATTAAACATCTCTAACCTATATTTTTCATCATGCTGAATCCATTGGTGGCCTCAATTTTGACTAATTTGGTCGTTTGGACCTTCGATTAGGCAAAATTCATTTTCGGATCCTAAGGATAATTTGGGGTTTTCACTAAATTTCAATCAATTAGTTCATGAAAATACCCATATTTGATAGAAAACATGTCAATGAATCCGATTTTGCCATCAATTTTATGAAAATAGGTTGATTCGGGGATCAATTGGGTGAAGAAAGTCGAACCGGGCCGGTCGGGTCAGACCCGCCCGACCCGGTCCGAACCGGGTCTGCAACTCAGTTGCAGACCCGCGCGAGATACGCACAAATACAAAAAAAAGAGAGGGGAAAGACAGGGGGAGGGGCCGGCCGGTCGAAAGCAAGGATAATGGTAGACAAGCCATGGTGGGAGCGAACGGCGTAGTGGAGGGGACGGCCACAAAAGGCCGGTCGGCCACGAGAATAAAAAAAACGAGAGGGAGTTGGGAGTGGTGAGAGAGAGTTCGGCCAAGAGTGGGTGAGAGGATTTTCAGAGCAAGCGGAGGTGAAAACCCAGGCACAACCGGCAACCCTCGATTTTCTGCAGCATTCTGAGATCATCACCGAAGCTTGGAGGTCGTTGGCAAGCTCCAAAAAGGTTGGTTTTTCCCTTCCGACCACCTTTCCACGCATGCACTCAATGTGTTCGACGAAATGCCCGAATGAGCTTAATATTTTTTGAGTGTCGGCCGGGGCTCCTCGAGCCGCATTTCCTCCCCTTTCGTCCCTAGACCTCTTTAGAACCATCTCTAAGCTCTCTTACGTGTTTATTTTGCATTAAAACGCGCCGGAACATCGTGGCCGGAGCTCCCCGACGCATACCCGGGCCGATGAGCTCGGTCCGGCGAAGCCAGCGGTCTCCGAGGTCCAAGCGACCTCAGGTAAGCTTCTAGACTACCATTTGATGCTTTGTGAACGACTGAAACTGAGCTTGGTCGATAAAAAATTTTCTGCAAATATCCTCGCCGGCGCCGGTTCGGTGGTCGGCCGTTCGGCCTCTTTCCAGCGTGTCTCATGCCATGTTTTTGATGTATGTTGGTTTGGAGTTAGTGAGGAGTCGATTAAGCTCAAAATCGCACCTCGAAACCGACGATTTTACGTCGGTTTAGCGGCTCCGGCGAGGCGCTGGTCGTCTTCTCCGGCGTGCCTGGTCGACCGTTGACCAGTCAACGCTGACGTGGCACGCCACGTCAGCGTGGGGGGGCCACGTCCGAATAAATAAATGCCCAGATCGGACGGCCGTGGCTTCGCCACGTGTCGCGATCTGGGATTTTCGGATAATTTAAAATATTTTCAGAATTTATAAAGGATTTCCGAATAATATAAAAAATTCAGATCGAACGGCTCAGATTGGGCCACGTGGCTCCCCGAGGAGCGTCTGATCTTGTTAGAGATCGAACGCCCCACAAGTGGCCACGTGGCACAATCTGGTGCGTCCGTTTCTTTTTCTTTTCTAATAAATTAAGAAAATGATAAAAAAATCAATAAATCAAAAACGGCGTCGTTTCCGCGGGGCCGGTTTTGGCCGTGGGTTTGGGCCGGGCGCCCGGGAGGCGTGGGCCGGGTCATCCGACCCGGTCCGGAAAATATTTTTAAATATTATAATAAAAATTCAAAAGAAATAATAATAATAAAAAACTCAAAAATTCAATAAAAAAATGAAAAATCATAAAAAAACTCAAAAAAATTCGGAAAATTCAGAAAAATTCTAAAAAATTCCAGAAAATAGGAAATGGCCATATTCAACTGGCCACAACCTGTTTTGGGTCTTTCGGACCTCGGTCTTTTCAAAAAATGACGGTTTTGCCCTTCCGGCAAACCGTCTTCCAAAAAAAAATTCTAAAAATTCTAGAAAAATCCCAAAAAATATGAAATGGCCACAATCAACTGGCCAAGGCTTATCCCGGGTGTTTTGAACCCGATCCTTCTTAAAAATGACGATTTCGCCCTTTGGGTGAATCGTCTCCCAAAAATTGAAGAAAAATCAAGAAATTCCAAAAAATTCTCAAAAATGGGAAATGGCCACAAACAACTGGCCATGGAATATTTTGGGTAATTCGGTATTCAAACCTCCTAAAAATGACGATTTTGCCCTTCGGGCTAATCGTCCCCAAATCTTCCCATTTTACCCCTGGTCCGAAGTCACACCCTCCTTAAGCCTTTATGGTTATACTAGGAAGCCATTGATCTGAATTGATGTGCATTGAAGTGATTAATTTATGCACTTGATTGCGCCTTCATTTAAATTGATTGTGATTGATAGGAATAGTCTTCCAATCTGCATGAAACCCTGAATCAAACCTACCCCTCCCAAAATTGCGCCTGCATGAATTCTTAGCTAGGAAAATCACTCGCGTTAGGTACCGAAAGGGCGTTGGTAATGACACCAGCGTAACCAAGTCCCCGAACCCAAAATCTCTGGTTCCGCAGAATTGATCGATCTCTCCCAATCGGTCAATAAGGTTTCCGGTCTACCCTCCAAGAAAGACCGGTGGCGACTCCAAATGCATGCACAAGTTGCACATGCCACTAGATCACACTGAAGGTCGACTACGCATACCTCCGTTGCGATTTGGGTAACGGGCCTTGGGAGAGGCCTGCGTCCGACCAGACTGGACGGCCCATTAGCCCTCGAGAACCTCACGGCGAACCTCAAGAGGGTCGCGACACCTACCACCCTCAGTAAAATTTTCCCTGGTAAGTCTTGTACGAGGATTGAAAGTGCTCATTTACCACCCTACTCCCTCGAGCCGTCTCCAGTACAATCAGATTTTGCTTATGGCGCGCATGAGCAGATCAATCCTACAAAGACTTTACCAGTGCCTTCTAAGGAATGTGATACGTGTCGTTATGATTGGAGTTACCATATCGAAGCCCATGAATCTCCTTCACAACAACTTCTGGTAGGATCAGATCCTGCTCGAGAGGGGTTAAAGATTAGTCATCAAGCTATCGACGCTATTCCGGGCCGCGAGAAGAAGAGTTTCATTTGGCCCCTGGAACTTCATCTCAAGTTCTTAGACACGGTTCGGCAAATAGGGCTCGACTCAGCACGTCCGACGAACATACTTGAGGTCATGAATGTACCAGGACTTACCAGAAGTTCGGTCGCGAATCACCTTGGTTGCTACAGAAGGGCGCTAGGATAGCGTTATGCAGAGTTGAATATAAACAATGGGCGCGGCTGCAAATCCAACACCCTTATGTCAAGAGAAGCCCGGTCGAATCTCGACAACTATTGGGAATTTGATCAGAATATCCTCCTGGGTCATTCCAGTATTCCTCAAGAGCACGTATCACAAGTGCAGCAAGTAAACACTCTTCCGTTCGAGCAGCAGCTAGCCAGTGCTCTTCCTGTCACGGATCAGCCCGCTACGCCTAGTGCTCAAGGGTTTGCCCAACTAGGGCATGTGGTTTCAGATGATCTAATGAGGGAATGCTTTGAGCATTTTTGCTTCCCTAATTCCCAAGTGGGAAATTCTTGTGGTGGTCAATCGATCAAATCTCCTCTTATATTCGCGAGCAAGGATGGGGGTTCCAGTTCGAAGAGCCCGTCGGGCAATGCTGCTCAACCCGCATATCAATCGTTCGAAGGATCAGATGACTTCTTCGATGAAGGACTTGATGCCTTGTTCGATCAGTTGGAAGCTAGCAAAGGTTTGCAGCCATGATCTGCAGTTGGTAATTGCGCACCCGAGCCGAGGCCAGATTGGTTGGTCGTTGGGCATACCCAAAGAAAGGGGGGCATGTGTGCGAGATGAATGTACCTCTTACCTCTTCATTGTAAAGTTCCTATCGGAACAGTTGTTTTCTTCTTTAATGCCCATAATTGATTTCGCACAACGCTGCCTGCGAACACCATCACGCTTGGATACGGCAGTCCCTAGTTGTATTAGGTTAGAGGCGAGTCAGCCCAACATCGCGAAGTTAAAAGACACGTAACTTGTAACTAGGCTAACCGAGCTCCATTAATGCATTGCTTGCGAATCACGGATCCACTGTTCCCACACGATTTCGGGTCTAACAAATCTTAAAAGGCGCCGAAAGGTCGGCAGACCCATCGCCTTGAAGACTGAGCTGGGGAAACAAGCGTAGTGCTCGATGAGTTATCAGTGCGAGAGGCCTTCTGACTCCCTTCACGTGAGAGGGGGAGTTACGAAGTCTCGGGAGGAGCGCTCGCCAGATAGCCATCACCGAGGATCAAAGAGCATTCCGGGGACTCACTTAATCTCTCAAAAATTAGTCAGCGATATTCCGATCCAAAATGTTCAAGGGATACCGTCATTTGTTGGAAACACCCGATTTAGAGGTCTCCGAACTTGAACTGCTAGAAGAATTTAAAGATCCAGAGATCGGATCCAGCACGATGGCCACGGAGGCCGACCCTTCCAGTGATGAAACCCGATGCCTGGTTAACGAGAACATTGTCCTCGGCGGTGAGCGACGTCAGAAAGAGAAGCGTCTCCAACGTCGCACTTCAAGTCAAGTCCGTAATCTTGAGTTTTTTTTCAGGGAATGCCCCTATCCAGACAAGGAACAGAGAGTCAAAATGGGCCAGGAGTTAGGGTGGGAGCCTCGGAAGGTCAAGTGCTGGTTTGAAAACAAACGAACCCGGCTGAAACATCAACGTGATCGGCACGAGTTAGCGATTCTGAGGGAGGAAAATGAAAAACTTCGAATAGAAAACACTCAGTATAAAAAAGCTCTAAATATCGCTACTTGCCTTGATTGCGGTAACCCTGTTCCCACCGGCGAAGTGTTCACCGAGGAGCCAGATCTGGTGGTTTATAATGCTCATCTGTTGCAATGCCCTTCGCAACATCTTTCGGAACAAACAGGTACTGTCGAGGGTCTACAAGAGAAAACCAGTGCTACAAGATCAAAGTCGACGCCCATTATGGAATGGGGCATGTGTCATGACCAGTCGGGTTCGTTTAAAGATGAACTCACCATCACAACCAGCCGATCTGAGACCACTGAATTTCCCCCAGAACAACTTCCAACACGACCAGATTTCGCGGAGAGTAGCTGCCAAGTTGCTAACACTACTTCAGCTAGCAAGAAAACAAGGTTTTATTGGACCCCTGAGCTTCATAGCAAATTTGTTGATGCAGTTCAACAGTTAGGGATCAGCTCGGCTTGCCCACTGCGCATACTCGAGATCATGAACGTACCGGGACTGGCTGAAAATAGCGTCAAGAAACGCCTTTGGCGCTTCAAGAGGCTGTTGAGAGATGGACGGGTGGCGCTAGACCAGGATAGAGACGGTTCAAGCTTAAATGCTAGGCATGGCTGTGACCGCAATCCTCATGAAGCAGGGAGCGTCCAACCACATCTCAGCACCGATGGGACTGGCAATTACACGGGCGATTGTTCAGGCATCAATCAGAGTACTCCCTTGAGTTATCCTAATACTCTTCAGGAGTATGTACCGCAATTCCAGCAAATAGGGACTCCCCAGTTTGAACATTGTTGACACCTAAATTTTGACTACCATTTTTAGTCGTTTAATTTTTCATAAAAATCAGGAATTGATTTTAGTTCCTACAAAAAATAATTAAATCACTTTTTTTACATTCATTTTAGCATGCATTACATTTTTTGGGACCGGCGGCGGAAGCAATTAACTTTATTTAAATTTAAAATATTAGTTTGTGGGCGATTAATCTCGATATTATCATATCTCCAATGTTAAAGGATATGAGCAAATTGATATGATAATATCAAAGATTACCGGGAATATCAGAATATGTGCTTTGAATTAAAATAGGAAAGAGATATGGGCAAGAAACCCTAACCTCGCGCCTATATATACATACATCATGGGAAGATTTTGGGGGGGACACATAATTAGAACATAAGGCAGAATTGTGAGAGAGGAAGAGAGCTTCATCAAATATATTGAGATCCCCAGTTTGTCCGTAAACTCCATTGGTGTACCGAGACCTTCCTCAAATTTAAGACTTAACTGGTTCACATGATTTTTTCAAAAAATTAAAAGTTTTAGTGGACTTAGGCCTAAAGAAAATTCCATGGATGTCTCGCCTTTGGCGACCTTGATTGAATCTCACATTTTAAGGTGTTAAATGTTTGTGCAGATTTTGGAGTGATAAGGGGTGAAGTGTTTACTAACCTTTTTTCTGTAGATTGGAGTAGGAATGTATGTTTTGGAGATTATATTGGAGCGCTGTTTTGATATAAACTCTTGTGCATGTCTTCTATTCTTTTGCATTTACACATAGCACACACAACCCGCCATTGGACCTGAATGGCTAGGCTTAGGATGGTATTTGATTAGGGACACTCTGGCCATCACCATCTGGCCTGAGTCTCCCTCTTCAAGTCCCGAACTCTTTCAAATCGGTGCCATGATTCATCGCCCCTGTCATTCACCATGTGATACGGGTCGATACTTGGCTGAGCCGGATGTCTACGGGGATCCTGATTCAATCACAAACCAGGGTGGTTCAATCTGGGTATCCTTGGGGCTCCACCTTTGTTAAGCCTTTATAGATAGAAATCGAACCTCACGTCGCATTTCATCTGCATGTCTATGTGATTAGTCATTTCAGACATCCTAAAAGGTGATACTCTCTTCAATCTTTATCCTCATGCTTACTTATATTTTGGGTCGGTTCATGGCAATTAGGTGTGTCACTTTCAGTCAGTAATTCAATTCTGTTTTCATTCTGATCTCTCAGTGTTAATTGAATTTTCGTACACTTTTTCGGTTGGAATCAATCTCTAAGCTTCAAATGAAAAATGTCCATGAGATCTTCATCTATTTAGTGAAAAAATTTGGTGACAATCCATCATGTTTTCTGTTTAATACAAAATTAATGGCCGTAGTGGAGCAGGCTGGAATTTCTCACATTTTTCAGACTCCAGATCATTTTGCAAAATGACCCCAATGAACGACCTCCTTTGCTGAACCATGAAACATGAAAGTTGTAAGTTAATGTTTCAACTTGTAACCTGCAAAATTCTGGATTTTAATTCACACTTTAAAGGGGTCCTTCGTTCATTTAACAAAGACCGGACGAAACAGTTTTCTGGACAAAAATTTCACGAAGATTCATTTAAACTGCACTGATCGGTTCACTTTCAATCTTAAGTCAAAACATGAAAGTTGTTCATCGTTGTGTCCTGTATCAGCTCATAAAATTTTAGAATTTTTCGATCAACACAAGAATTAATATGCATTCTATCGTAACGGCTGACGAAACTGAAAAATTGTTTGATTCAGTTTGTTGCTCATATCTATTTTGCTCATCGAGTCTAGAGAGTTGTCGTGGACCGGCTCACTAGTCCAGCCCATTATACTAATCTTTGTGTGATCATTCCTTCAAGGTGATACGTCATGAATTCTTCACACTCCCATAATATTCGATTTGGAGCAAGGAGAAGGACTGGTCAATCTGAGGTCGCAGTCATTACAAGTGAAAGAATCAATGAACTTCTGGATGAAGATGGAGTTGATCATGGGTTTCTGGATCTCTCTGGTTGGTTCGATGATCTTATTATTGCAGCTATATCTGAGGATCCCATGCCGACTGATGAAGCACCAGAAGAGGAGCCTGGCATGGCACTTGAATCCCCGGAGCTACCTGTTAAAGCCATGGTTGATGATCCATTAGAAAGTTCAAAAGTTAATTCAGGGGCAGGGGCAGATTCTTAAATCTGATCATGCATCAGTGAAAATCCTTGGGGAAATCCTCCGTAAATCCCTTGATCGATTCATCAATCGCATCATATCAGCTAGCTCAAACATTATTTCATCAATCAAGCGAGGTCGATCCATGCCTCAACCTCGATTGATCCATTAATCATGCCATGTCAAAAGATGGGGCGAGACCAAAGTCACTTGATTTCAAAAGGGAGTATCTCTCACCTTGCCTGATCATTAATGGAAATGACTGTCTGTTTTCCTTCTTGCAGGTGCCAAGCTAGGAAACATGTCCTGAAGCAAATCGACAATCAAGAACATCCCGAATTTTGGTTCTTTTCATTTTCTTGTGGTTCTTATTCCATGCAGGATTAAACGTGGAAACAAGTCATATGCTATTGCTCGAAGTCGAATTTCCATCACTGGCCATGTTTGGGGCAATCTCATATCTCGGCGAAAGCTATACTCGTACCCATCCTGACTGGTGATTGGGGCAAACAAAGCACCTCAAGTCTTACCCAACTCCTTTATACATGTGTTTCTCGCTCTGGGGAAAATATAGGAATGAGCCGATTCTCAACCTGAGGACTAGACTTCCTGACTTGGTTGATCTACACACATATACTGGGGCAATCCATTGTTCCCCATTCCTTGAAATTTCTTTCACATCTGAATGTACTTGCATGATTTATGATCTGCACTCATTTTTTGATATTATGGATGATCAAATCAAATTAATCTCATCATATTTTTGCCTGCATTGCTAATCTACATTGTGAGATGATTTCAATCAGGAAGTCTCTTTGATCCAATTGAATTGATCATTTTGAATGAGGAACGTCAGGACGATGAAAAGCAAGCTATTTCCATACACGTCCTTTATCATATCCCAAGTGAGTAAGTGTGAAGATTTCCATGCTTACAAGGTGAAGGGTTATCTTGCGAAAAGTATGACGACCAAGATGATGTGAGGCATTCATTTCCTCTATCCAAACACTACAGGTTGCCCTTTGCTAAACCCCTTTGAATGGTGGTTTCGTTTTCATACCCCTGTCAGGAACAACCCCACATTGGGGCAAATTTCAGAAAATTCAAACGAATTTTTCTTGCTTTCACTTGTATCAATCTTTGAGTGTATTTGTTGCATGCGAATTCTATGTTAGCTCAAGTGCCTTAGATATGATGAAGAGCATTTCATTTCTACACCATATACATTTATCCATTTGTTTAACCCAATTTGAGCGGCGAATTCATTTTTCGAAACCCAATTGGTGATCATCCTGAAAGGAAATCATTTCAGATCATCCGACAGATGGACCAAGTGCCTTGGGGCAAGCTGAAATTTGAAAATCTGCCAGTACAATATGCATACATTTCACACGAGATTCATCCTTCCCTTTTAAAAAAAAGAGCTCACCATGCAAAAAAAAAAAAAAAAAAAGATGGGAGTTGGAAGTAAGAAAAAGCGAAGCTTTCGTGCGTAAAAGAATTTTGAGCATTCCAAAAAGTGCAGCCTGAAAAGGGCCCACTCCTGTCAAAAAAAAAGAGAGAAAAAAGATAGAAAGAGCCCTCTAAAAAAAAAAAATCTCAAGTGGAGACGAGGTCTCAGCTGAATTTGCTCTCAAAGAAGAAACATTTTTTAAAGAGTTGGCTCAAAAGCAACACTCATGCCAAAAACTCGGGATAGATGATCACTGATCTCATCATTATGGAACCCTGTTGTGGAAAATAGGCCTATCATTTCCAGCCTACCCTGAACATATATTACAACCCTTACCAAAAGTCTCTTCAGATTAGGGCACTTGGGTTAATATAGGGTTTCAAATGCTTATAAATATTGCTCGAAGAAGTGCGAGCAAGATCATCTTTATCTCATTTGGCAGGGTTCCTGACTTGTAAACCCAATGTAGCTGATGAAGATTTCATTTCATGGCCTAAAGACTCATGTGAGTCCCCCTTGAATAGCCTTTAACCAAGCTTGAGTTACAGTCCTTCAAAAGACCTCATGAATTGGTCTGGTCATACTGATTGCAAGACTACCCGGACCCTAGTCAAGTGTGATGAAAACAACTCCGAGTGATTCTAGTGCCCGCATTAATGGTCGGGTCTTTAAAAAAACCTTTTCAAAGAGGGTGGGAGAAAGTCCTTTCTGACTGAAAGTTCCTCATTCCATTTGATCAAATTTTATCGAGAGGATCAAACAGGTTTCCTTATTGGTAAATTTCCTAGTGAAGCTTTTAAATGCAAGCAAAAGTTCACAAATTTTTTATGATGCTGCATTTGCATTGGTTTTATGCATACCATCATTTTTCAAGAGGATGGACAGGTATGATGCGGTCAACCTAGCCATCACTAGCTCATTGCTCAGAAAATTCAGGTAAGTTTTCTGAACCATTTTAAATCGACCTTAGTCGTAATCTCTCTTGTGGTCGCATTGACAATTTTCAGGCGTCACACCATTTTGTATTCATACTGATCCAATTCAGATGAGACATCTCTTGCCTTGATACGGAGAGACCTACTAATACGAAGAAGGTCGCAAGAGACAACCAACAAACTTGGTTAAAGTCCACGAATGTGATTTCCCAATAGCAAACTTGTCTATCCCTAGTTGAAGTCCACGAGGGTGACTTCCTAGTTTACCATCTCATGTTGAGATCCACAAGGGTGATCTCCTGAGAGCCAATTTTATGGTTGAAGTCCACAAGGGTGACTTCCTAGTTTACCGACTCATAGTTGAAGTCCACGAGGGTGACTTCCTAAGAGACAACCTACCGACTCATGGTTGAAGTCCACGAGGGCGACTTCCCAAGAGACAGATTACCGACTCATAGTCGAAGTCCACGAGGGTGACTTCCTAAGAGACAACTTACCGACTCATGGTCGAAGTCCACGAGGGCGACTTTCCAAGAGACAGATTACCGACTCACGGTTGATAGTGCACGAGGGTCACTTCCCGAGAGACAAATGGCCAGCTCGAACCATAACTCGAGCACATTTTCAAACTCTACACAGATCTTGCGCCGTTTCGCGTCAGAAGGAAACTTCTGGCAACAGATGGGCCAGTACCTTAGCATCCTGCCATCCACTGGAAAACTGGAGGTTAAGGGAATCGTTAGCTTACGAGGTATTTGGTAAAACAGGTATTTTCATAGGCGATCCATGTGCAAACTTCTTTGATGTGAGATAGGAGGAGTTTTGACACATGTTATCTATAGCATTGCATTTCATGCATCATTTCCTTTTGAAGCAGCAAATGGGATTTAAAACTCCCGCAAAAAAATTTCACCATCATCATTTGCATTTGCAAAATTTAGGTTTCAATTTTAGTCTTTGAGCGAAATCTCTGCGAGCCTCCACTCAAAGATGGGCAGCTGTTGACACCTAAATTTTGACTACCATTTTTAGTCGTTTAATTTTTCATAAAAATTAGGAATTGATTTTAGTTCCTACAAAAAATAATTAAATCACTTTTTTTACATTCATTTTAGCATGCATTACATTTTTTGGGACCGGCGGCGGAAGCAATTAACTTTATTTAAATTTAAAATATTAGTTTGTGGGCGATTAATCTCGATATTATCATATCTCCAATGTTAAAGGATATGAGCAAATTGATATGATAATATCAAAGATTACCGGGAATATCAGAATATGTGCTTTGAATTAAAATAGGAAAGAGATATGGGCAAGAAACCCTAACCTCGCGCCTATATATACATACATCATGGGAAGATTTTGGGGGGGACACATAATTAGAACATAAGGCAGAATTGTGAGAGAGGAAGAGAGCTTCATCAAATATATTGAGATCCCCAGTTTGTCCGTAAACTCCATTGGTGTACCGAGACCATCCGCTGCACGTTTTCCACCATTGGTGTCCACCGAGCTGTTTATGTGAAGAAAGGAAAAGAAAACCTCTTGGGGGAATCCTCCGATCCATGGCCACACTCATGGAGTCCCCTTGAAAAGTTATAACAAAAAGAGCAACACGTGGAAGAAAAGTGGACAGCACTTAACCTGAAGTGGGAAGCACAATCATCAAAGGAGATCCACGTTTTGGAGTTTAATCTTTCAATCCCGGTGATTGCACTTGTCCTCGCTGAATTCATTCTTGATTTTGCAGGTTCTTAAGCGTCAACTAAACCCAACGTGGCCTTGAGCTTCATCGTTGGCTGAGCTGTGCCCGCAAGATCCCGAGCCAGTCCAAAATCCGCTAGCTTGGTTGACGAGTTTTTGGAGAGATCCAGATTGGAAGGGTAACCTCCGAAGATTTGACTCCTCGTAACTGTTCAGTGGCTGCTCAAGTGCTATTTTCACTCCAAATTGGCCTAAATTCTTATTTAGCCACATACGGGCAAGTCTGGTGGTGCCCTTGTTGGCTTGATCCCCAATTTTCTTATGCATTCCTCACCAATCGGTTCAAAAATCGAACTTCGCGTGCAATCTTCATTCGAGTTCGAAAGGGAAAAGTGCAAAGCTCGCATCCAGGTAAATTACCTAGCTTGGACATTCTGATTATTTGTTGATTAATTGGATTGCATTGTCTTGGAAAATTTCCTTACATGTTTTGGTGCCATAATTGAAGCAAATTGCAAATTTTTTCAGAAAATTCAAGAACGACATCAACGCCGAATTTTTGACAAGAAATCTCAGATTTAGTCAATCTGACCTATCACCGTTTAGGTCCGATTTGCTATCTCTGAAAATCCAATTTTCTAATTCGAGATGCAGAAATTCTTTTTTGGAAAAAATAAAAAAAGCGGATGTGGCTGTGATCTTTCCTTATCTTCGTATGAATAATTGCTGATTGATGTGTTGTCTTGGTCTAATTTGCCATATTTCTAAAATTTCCTGAAGATTTAGGGAGATAAGTTTCCTAATATCATCAAATTCTAAGCAAATAAATCAAGATAGTGAAATCTTCAGGATATCCACCATATTGTTCGAAAATTTAAAAGGAAAGAACAAAAAAAATCACATCCATGCATATCTCATCATTTCGCATATCTCACATAGATTAGGATAGCATATCTTTGGCATATCTCATTCTTATTTTATCTCACGTCCTGCGCATATCCATTGCATATTTTTGAATTTTATATCTTAAAAATCATGCATATCATATCTTCGAGTATCACCCCATACATTCCATATTTTCAAATCTCATGCATATTTCATAGCCGAAAATATAAAGAAAGAAAAAGACAAAAAATTTGCTCATTATATTATCATACATTTTTTCGACAATTGCATATCCATGCATCATCATCGTTTTCGAAAATCACGCATAATATGTCCAATATCTATATGCATGTGTCGCATTTTATTTTGTCATGTCTCTGGCACCATGTTTAGAATTTTCATACTAGGTTAGTTTGATTGCATGGCTAAATTGCTTAGGCAAAAAGTCACATGATGCATGAGTTTTCGTACGTATGTAGTGCTTGCATGTTTAATTTAATCAATTACATGATTGTTCGCATGTTAATTAACCGATTGCGTGATGGATTGTGTCTTCACCTAAGATCTTTACATGTTTAAACTAATGGACTTGCATTGTGTCCGCATGTCTTAATTAATTAGTTAATTTTGCATATAGGATGAGATGACCTTAATCCTACAAGTCATTGCATCATTTAGATAATTTCACGTCATTGCATTCATTTTCATTCAAGCACTGCATCTAAAAAGTGAAAACACAAAAACACCACGTTTGAGCTTAAAGTGAATTCAGTGGATTTGCCAAACTAGGACATCTCATGGAATTAAGGTACCGAAAGGGCATTAGTTTTAATCAACTAGTGTAACCAAGTCCCCGAATCCATAATCTCTGATTCGTAGAAGTAAAGTAGTCATCCCGCTATTTTACTTAGGTTTCTAATCAACCTACCAAAAATGATTAGTGGCGACTCCATCCTAAATCTTTTCTAATTAATTTAAGTTGCGATTTGGTAGGGCTTGGGAGAGTCCGTATTAGGTTAGTCATTAAAATTAACCTAATAATCCATTAGCCTAAAATTTTAGGTCGCGACAAACATCAACCGGACGTTAGTGCTACTCCTACGGCGGATCTGGCGTTGGCAGGAGAGGCACATACAATTTTGCAAGACAATTACGGAAGTTCTAGCTCGAAGAATCAGGTCGTTCATGGCGAAAATAGCGAGAAAAAAACTTCGCTAGTGGCCGGCGATACCCGACCTGAGCGTCAGTGGCTCGATGGACCAGGCGATTTCCTTGAAGACCTCTATTCTTGGTTCGATCGGCCGAATTCCCCCCTGAGTTATCTCAGCACTCCTCAGGAGTATGTACCGCAATTCCAACAAATAGGAACTCCCCGGTTTGAACACCAACCGGTCGCTAGTGCTCTTCTCGGGGCAAATCTAGCATTGGCAAGAGATACACATACAAATTTACTAGACAACGATGGAAATCCCAACTCGAGGAATCAGGTTGTTCATGCCGAAAGTAGTGGGAGAAATCCATCGCCAGCGGTTGAGGATGCCCGACTTGAACGTCAATGGCTTGAAAAATCAGGTGATCTTCTCAGTGAGCAACTCGGCCTATGGATCAAGCATAGCTCGAGGAATCGGGTTGTTCATGCCGAAAGTAGAGGGAGAAATCCATCGCCAGCGGTTGAGGATGCTCGACTTGAATGTCAATGGCTTGAACAATCAGATGATTTCCTGAATGAGCAACTCAACCTATAGGTCAAGCATTTTGGAACGGGTGCATCTTCGCAGTCGTGACCCGATACTGGCGACCATGCATCTGATTCGAGGCGCGTGTGGCAAATCATTAAAAGGCTCAGGGGAATGAGAGGAGAATACTTCAAACAAATGTGTTACTGTTTTCGTTGTAAAGTTTCCACAGGAACATTTTTAATTAACGCTTAGAACTAATCACTCGTGAGTTTCAACATTACCTTTTGAACATCTTCAAGCCGAAGGCCGTGGATTCGTCGCTTAATCTGTGGGACAAGTTCCCCAAGCGATGACTATCGACCACAGAGCAGAATGGAATCCATCCTTTCAACGCAAAACGCATTTGGCCGCGGAGCCACCCATTTGGTAAAACGAACGTATCGTTCCTAAATGATTTTCAATCAGATGCGGGGATAATTTTCTCTCGTTTTCCTCTCAGGTGATGAACAGAGATGAGGCACCCAAGAAGCCATGCATTCAAATAACAAACCAGTGCTTGAAATACGCCCAAAAAGATGAATGAATCTCCTCCGACGTAAATCCTTGAGGTGGATTCGTTGCCCAACTAGACGAAGAAATCATGGCCACAAGCTTGAGGGCCGGCTTCTGCAATCCGCACATTGGCATGCAGAATGGAATTCAAATCAAGAGTAAAGTAGTATCGTCCCAATTTGTTTTGAATTTGAAAACCCAAAATAATGCTTAATATTTATCCTTGGCAGGAGCTCGCCATTAGGGCAGACATATTTTCACAACCCTTGTACACTCGTTGGGGCATATGACCAAGGGTAAGATGTATCGTTCCAATTTTTACAAAGTTTTAGAATATACAATGACATATCCCTTTTATATCTCCAGGATCTCCAGCCTCGATGGGCAGGTAAGTATCTCTTTTCCCAATTCATTGGAGATTAAAAAACTTTCAGAATTAATTCGATTCTCACATCTAAAAAGACATAGAATTCTTACTTCATTGACATTCATGTTTTAAAACATGAGATTGTCTGGACATGAATTACACATGTATGTGTGCATCACAAAATCCCTTTGAGGGATAAATCTTGATGAAATGAAACGAATTTTTCCAACAAGAGTCGTTTGAACTGTTCAAAAGGGTATTTTCTCATAAGAGAAGCGAGCCTAATCCAAACACGTCCCATACACACTTGAGAGATGAGGAGATTGGAAATGATAGCGAAACCTTAACCTATGGACATAAGGGTCATTCGCAACGATTACATGGATCGAGATGACAGAGGCATTTATTTCTTCATTCCAAACACTACAGATGCCCATTGACAACCCCTTTGAACGGCGATTTCATTCTCCAGCCCTGTCAAAAACCACCCCCACATCGGGGCAAAATGGAGGTGAGTCCAGCAGCATCAGCAGAAAATGGTTAGAAATTTTCTTGCTCGGACTAACATTAATCTTTGTGTGTTGTTTATATGGTAATCCAAGTGCCATAGGATGACGAGAAGCATTCATTTCTCTATCCCACACACCGAATCCTTTGCACAGCTAACTTGAGCCTGCTAATTCATTTCATGAACCCGTTGGTGATCATTGCACATTTCAAGATGGATGCATCATCATTTCAGAAACGGAGGAGCTCAAGACTTAGGGATTACAAAGAAATTCCTGAGCTTATGGTTAAAGCATGTTTAGACTTTCGATCATATGTCTAACATGACCTCCCGAAGATGAGAAAAAAGTGGGATTTCAAAAGAAAAATGATAAAAAAAAAATGAATGAGAAAAATCCCCAGCATTAAGAAAAAGCAAAGTGCCTGGTAAGAGTAAGGCCGATGCTCGTGAAAGCTGTTTGCTTGATCCCCAATGAAACTTGGATGGGAAAAGAGGAAATCCCTGAAGGAGCCAAATCAAAAGGCCGCTCCCCAAATGATGCCAAGCGCAGAGCAAAGACATAGAGAGAGTTATCAGTCTCTGAATGCAACAAGAGACGCTCTCTAAAGAGCTGCTGCACACCTCAAAATCGATTGCACACCTCAAAGACTAAAGATACGGAAAGGAAAGGACATGTGGCAAATCTGCAATGATCATCAATGTCAAACCCTTCACGAATTCTGGGCCAAAAACAAGCCTTTTTCGGTCCCCAATCCTACCAATGTTACAACCCTGAAACAGTCTTATCTGACTAAGACACTTGGGTTAACATATAACTTAGCTCGAAGAGGTACGAGCAAGACTATTTCTTTCTCATTTTGCAGGGTTCTTGACTTGTAAACCCGAAACAGATGGTGAAGACTTTCATTCAATGGCCTCGACTCCACGGCGGGTCCCCCTTGAAAACCAATATCCAAGCCCAACATTACGGTCCCGTAGAAGACCTCCCGACCGATAAAAATGTATGTGCTGCGAATGAGCCTAAAACCTAGGCACAAGTTAGCAGGGAATTGAGTGCATCCCCTATAAAAGCCATTATCTCAAAGCAGGTGAGAAGACCTCCATGTAGAGAAATATTCCAATTGATATTTTGAACAAACTCTTTTTGGAGTCTTCAAATTGTTTGATCCAGATTTTCCGTGCAAGGGATTTTTTATCACATTTGCATGTTGCAAGAATGCTTTGGATAACCTCCAGCATCAAAATGCATATTTCAGGACTAAAACTTAAGTCATAGATTTTTGTCAATTGGACAATTGTTGTCATCCCAAAGATTACTAACACCTTCTTGGTGAAGAAAAATCTTTCAGGTTTAAACTTCTGCAGGATCTTTGGTAACCCCAAATCCCAGAATAGCCTTCAGGTGAACCTAAAGTTAGGTAAACCTCCCCTCAATGACCAGTTGCGGCATCCTTAAGTGAAGCCTTTTAGTAGGCAAACCTTTTCCAAGACCGATCTACGGAACGATCGAGTCTTTGACTAGTCCCAACAAGACAAGGTATGTCAACCTTTAGGTGAAGCCTTCCTTTTCCCAGATCGATCCGCAGAACAATCGAGTCTCTGACTAGTCCCAACCAGATAGGGTATGCCAGCCTTAGATTCCTATCAGTTTGGAGTCACATAAAGGTAGATACCGCCGGAAGGGTCAACCAAGGTAGAAACCGCTTGAAGGGTCAACCAATGGTACAAACCGCCTGAAGGGTCAATGTATGGTAGAAATTGCCTGAAGGGTCAACTCACGGTAGAAACCGCCTGAAGGGTCAACTCAAGGTAGAAACCGCCTGAAGGGTCAACCAAAGGTAGAAACCGCATGAAGGGTCAACACAATGGTAGAAACCGCCTGAAGGGTCAACCAATGGTAGAAATCACCTAAAGGGTCAACACAATGGTAGAAACCGCCTGAAGGGTCAACACAATGGTAGAAACCGCCTGAAGGGTCAATCAACGGTAGAAACCGCCTGAAGGGTCAACTCAATGGTCCGATCCACCATACGGATCAAAATCCTTGGCAAATCCCAAGGTGTGGGATGCGTCTTCCTTAGGTTCCTACCAGTTAGGAATCACATTGTGGTTTGACCTACCATACAGGTCAGAGCTTACCATTCTTAAGACACTCTAAAAGAGTCCCTAGGTATCTTCTTGAACCCATCAGACACTACGTCGCACGAGCATCAAACAGGTAAGTGGCAGGTACATCTCCCTAATCTCTAACTCTCTCGCATCACAAGAATAGGAAGAGAATAGCGTAAATCGATGGGCACGAAAATTGGTTGTCATGATTCCTTTTCTTTTCTTTTTCCAGTCGAGTCGATCGAAGCGTAGGTGTCACCTTGTCTTTGAGAGAAACCTCTAACGAGATTCCTCTAAAAAATGGGCAGCTGTTGACACCTAAATTTCGATTTTTCCTTCAAGTCATTCATTTTTATATAAAATAAGAATGAGTTGTAGTTCTCATATAAAAAAATATAAAAAATAAGTAATTTTCGTGCCTAGCTCATTTAAATTCTTATTCATGCATGGCATTTGCGTAATTGAGTTAGATCGGCGGGGACATAGATTAGTTTAAATATGATCATAAACACATTCATTATCGCGAGACATAAGCTTCCCACGTTGATTCTCATCCACCATCTGTCATTACCTTTCCCATTTTTATTTTAGTCGGTGGATGATTCCTCCCACCAAAGGCTGTCTTCCATTAATCAATTCCCTCTCTTTTGCCAACTCAACACAACCCCACTTCTTCTGGCAAATCTTCTTTAGAGAACCTAATGATGGAATGGGCTCAGTCTTCCAGAGATTGAAGAACACACATTCTCCACTCCGGAGCCCCCAACATTATAGTATTCGAGGATGCTAGAAAGGGAGGGCCACCTGAGAAGAGAGGGAACCGGCTCTCTCTCTCTCTCTCTCCCTGTAAAAAAAGAACGAACAAAAAAAGAGAGGGAGGGTACAGGTCGAAGCGGACAAAAAGGACAGTTGGGAGAGAAAAAAAAAATTGAGAGCTGAGCCTGAAGAGATATTGGGGAGGTTCGTTCTTCGTTCGTTCGTCCGTTGTTTCCTTCCACATGGAGACTTCATGAAGAGCATGAGAGAGCAAAGCTTTGAAAGGAGGTTCATGAGCTGCAAACGCATAGGGAAGTCTTCACTAAAATGGTCCACCACCGACGCCTTCACAATCGCCGACGTCGTTCCTAAAGGTCCTATTTTTACCCACGCTCGGATATCAAACGAGCCGGTCAAATATGTGAGCTTTGATCATGTTTATTCCGTGACTCGCGTTTCTGCCAACCCGTAGGGTAGTCCTTGCACGTCTACTTGCTTTTTTTTTTATGCATTGGCTTGAGCCGTGATGGTCTAATCGTATTTCGCTCGAATCTCCTCGTTTTTTTGTGTGGTTATCGATGGGGTCTGGCGATGATCGACTTGGCCGACAACGGGACCGTTTGGGGTGAGTGATCGGAGGCGTTGGATGTCAGAGTCTAAGGTCTGAGGTAATGGTTCGTGTGGTGTGGGTCCTTGTTACGGTCAGTGGAAGTCGTCGAGAGAACTCCTGTTCATCCTGCGTGATGGACAATCTGCACGTTGGACTCGTTTGGGGATGGGCTTGAGTTTGAAGGAAAAAAAAAATAGTTAAAGAAAATATTTAAAAAAAAAAAAGAAGGATAGGATCTGTTAGTTGTTTTATTTTAATCCAATGTGTGTCTGATCTTATGGGTTTGATTTCCATTTCGTATTTTTTTTTCTAAAAAATTAAAAAATAATAAAAATAGAAGAATTCCTAAAAAATGGAAAAATTAAGGAAAAATTCAAAAATAAAATTGAGAAAAATTGCAAAAAGTTCATAAAAAATTCTATAAAATTCCCAAGGCTAAAAATGACCCAAAAAAATGATTTGTTGTCATTTTTGGGATTTTCTCCTATTTAATCCAAAATGATGATTTTACCCCTCAAAGGGTAAATCGACTTTGATACTCCGATGACTTGTGGGAATTGCTTAGAATTTGGCGATGGGTCAGATGGGTGGCCAAACCTTATGTCTAAGATTTGCACATTTCATTTCCTTTTTTTAGAAAATGGCGATTTTACCATTCAGGTGGTAAATCGATTTCTAAAATTTCAGAAAATTTCGAAAATTGTCGAAAAATAGGAAATGGGTCAATTGAGTGACTAAACTTGTTTTTGACATTGTTTTACTCTGGATTCATTCCGAAATAACTACTTTGCCCCTTTTTGGGCAAACCTCCCTTTGTCTCAAAATTACGACTTTGCCCCTGATGGGCAAAATCATGTCTAAATCACTCCTAAGCCTGATTGATGCTTTTCTAGGCCAATAGGGTCTTATTAGGAATGCCATGTGATTTATCTGCACATTTAGATTCTATTTGATTGCGGATTTTATTATTGATTGTGATTGCAACGATAGTCACTCCCATCTGCATGAATTCCTAGATTTAGGATTCGTACCCCACTCATCGACATGAAATCTTAGGTCAAAAAAATTCAGTCAACTTAGGTACCGAAAGGGCGTCAACTCTAACAGTTGACGTAACTAAGTCCCCGAACCCATTTCTCTAGTTATCGCAGAATTGAGTAGAAACTCCCGACTATTCAATAGGGTGGTCCAATCATACCCTCCAAAAAAATGATTGGTGGCGACTCCATGACATGCACACTTAGCACATGTCACTAGACCACACTGAAGGTCGACTACGCATACCTCCGTTGCGATTTGGGTAATGCGCCTTGGGAGAGGCCCGCATCCGACCAGACTGGATGGCCCATTAGCCCTCGAGAGCTCATGCAACCTCGAGAGGGTCGCGACAACTTGACATTCTTCTCCTAATAATTCAATCACCTCAAGTGACAAAGTTCATTCTTCCTCGGTTTCCACAAATCCATATTTCAGATATTCAATCTAGCTACTTCAAGTCGCCTTGCGATTACAATCTAAGCACCATTTTTTTGGCTTATTCACCAATTCATTAAAATCGCAAGTAGCTAGAACCATCAAGTCCAATCACCCTTCTTTTCATAAACGACCATCTAATGGTCCGATCGCCCTTTAAAAACAATGCTCTAACCTTTAGGGTGATAACTCGCAATGCCACTTCTTGACTCCGATTCAAACTCAATCAATCCTATTTCAATCGACAGGGTTCAACAAACTAACACGTCAGTCTCCTTTATAGTCCTCATAATAGCAAGAGGTTAGCCACCATAAGCCTTACTCCAAGGTAATAGCCATCTTTATAGGCACATTCCCTGTTCCATAATGAACTTTTCTTTTCTCGTAATCCATGAGCAGAAGTTTTCTTGTTCATATGTCTTCCGATCACTCACTTCTTTTACTGAGTCCCATTACCAGTCCTCAAAATCAGGAATAACAACAAGCCAAAAGGCTTTCAAATTCCAATACACTCAGGGATTTACTTGTCTTATTCAAGGGTCCTCGATCACTTTTAATACACTTAGGGTACTTGAGAACTCTGTCTCACATTGGTCGATCGTCTTCAGATCCCTGCAAGACTATTAAAATCCAAACAACTTTTACTCTCGAGCAATCTCAAAAGGTTACATTTCATTGCACAATTTGACGAAGGTAACCCAGTTAAATACCACGCCTTCAAGGAAAACTCTTCCATTGGTGACACTTCATCAATCATCAACAGCCTCTTAAGGCTAAGAACTGCCAAGGTCACTTTCTTGCTTTAGTGCACCCAAAATCTCTAAGGTCTTCTCACAAAACTCTCAATTTATAAGAAGGCAGTTTCAAATTCCATCCATTCATCAAACTCAATCAATATCGACTTTATACATAGCTTCACAAGCTTTTCAAAACTCTCGTGGTTCCTGTTCACGTTTCCACTTTGGAACTGAGTAGTCTCAGGTTTACCTTTTTCGTGACTTCCATCACTTAACTCATCAGCACTAGTCGTCTCAGCGACTTGGGTAACAATGGAAGCTCCTTCACGAGTCTGCCTAATGTTGACACCTAATTTTTTATCAGCCTTTTTTGGTTATTTTCTTATAAAATTCATGAAAAATCCATAAAAAGTAAAAAATTACAAAATCAACATTGGTGGCCTTGGCCAAGCCTAAGGAACCATTTTTGACAAAAACATAATTTTTCATATTTTTCATATTTTTTTAGTATTTTTAGAAAATAGAAAAATACTAGAAAAATCAGAAAAAAAAAGCATTAGAGGTCACAAAAATATGGAATATAGCCAGTATTTTTATTTTAAATCCCTTGTCTTTTTGACCTCACAAAAATGCCAAAATCAAATTCAATTTTAGGTGTTCTTTTGTTACACATATGATTGAATTTGAGGAAAAAATATCAATTGAGTCTTTTAATTTGTAATTTTGGCATTTTTAAGGATCTTGACATTCAATCTAATTGTCCCTTATTTCAATTTAGCCCAATTGATTGCACAAATTGCCCAATTGCATGAATTGCATACTAAATTGCATTTTAGTCCTTGAAATTGGGCATAATCGAAATTACTTTCAATTCAAGGACTATCATTGCAAATTAAACATACTCCTCAATGGTTTTCACCATTTTAAATCGATTGGCATAGGCAATTCGGCTCAATTTGGTCATTTGAACCTTCAATTGCATAATCCCCAATTTGCAATTAAATGAAAATTTGGAGTTTTCGTAGAAATTGATGTGAACTTTTGGGCAAAATCACATTTTTAGGTAATACTGATGCCCTAAGTTTGATTATGATGTTCAATTACAAAAACCCCCCATCAATTTGGGGGTAATTTCGAAGAATCAGGTTAGAACCGGTTCTGACCGGTCAGACCGCCCGGTCAGACCGGTTGAACCGGTCCACCATTGCATCGTCTTCAACCACAAGACTCCCCGCGCAAAGGAACAGTGCCCAGGTAAAGTTCGATCGAGCAATTGACTGGGCAATCGGTCACAATCAAAAGAGGTTGGGTAGGCGTCTTGTTCCTCACTTCAGTACCTTTCGATCAAGCCCAGCCCTGAGACAAATGGCTGCCGGACAAGCTCCGGCAAGGTCAGTCAAACCTGTAAACCTACGAAAGTCAACACTCTAAAACGCAGGTCAAATTCGTGCCAAATTCGCATAAGGCAGAGCTCGCCGGAGGACCAAACGGAGTTGGAATGAATCCTCATCCTCCCCGACGCCGTTTAGACCTAAAGGCGCGTGACTACACGTGCCAGTTTGAGTCTGTTAGTCCTCCCGGTTCGGTGCCAAAAATCCAACGAGCTATATAAGCCTGCGAGGACTTTCGATTGAAGAGGATGGTTGATCCGGTTGGAAGAGGAAAAACTGAATTGAGACAGAGAGAGAAAAAGGAAGAGAAAGAGCTCGCTCTCCATCGCCATTGTCGAGGGCGAAGCTCGAAATTGCAGAGCATCGGTTAGGCCTTTCCAGGCCAGATCAAAGCTTGGAGAGACCCTCAGGAGGTCGCCCATATCGCCAGGAAGCTATCGCAGTCGGCCGCGCAATCTGAAGTCACGAAAACAAGTGAGTCAAAGCTTTGAACTCTACACTGAGCTTCAATGGCGGATTTCAGTTTTGGCCATGATTCTTGCATTTAGTGTGTTCGTTTTGTGCTTTGAACATTACTGACCATTGTCGCACATCTATTTTGCATCCATTTCGCTTGCACACCCAGAATTGAGTCTCCCAATCCCAACCTCCATTGCTGAATATTGCCCATTCTTGCCCAGCCAAATCTAGGCCGAGCGAGCTCGATCGGAGCTCGAGGTAAGTCTTATGCACCTCCTACCGTGTCAATCTGTGAATGAATCGATCTGATTTCGCGTGGTCTGTGTGGTTGAACTTCCATGGCCGTACTCGGCACTTTGCATGACACTTGTGATTCTGTGGATTAGATGTCGCGATTCTTAGATATGTTAAAATATAGGTTATTGCGAGTCGATTGCCTCCGGTTTCGTTCCATTCCGTCAAGATTCCACCGTTAGATCATCGCCGGAGATGCTCGGTCGTTCATTCCACCAGAGTCGCGAGGTTGAAGACGAAGCTGACGTGGCGTAGTCAACGGGTCAAAGCTTAGGTGGTAGTCCGCCATTGGTCCTCGTGGATGTCGAGTCAGCTCGACCGTTAGTCGGTTAGGGCAAGTCAGCATAGATCGAACGGCCTAGGTTAATCGAGTCTAACAAATGGTGACCGTCCGATTAATAATTGGGATTAGTCGAAAATGATTTTAAATTGGAAAATCAAACAGAACCGAAACGGTGCCGTATAGGTTAGTAGGTATGCGATGTCGTTTTAGGTTAGTTGGGTTGAACGGCCTAGATTAAGTCTTGAGTTCTAATCGTGACCGTAGATCTAGGCAATCGAATCGGACGACAGAGAGACAGTCAATCATCGATCAAGGCCGTAGGTTTAGGTAATCTGATCCAAAGACCGTGGATTAGCCACGCGGTTCATTAGGGACCTTCGGATTAAATTCGATTAATCCAATAATAAAAAAGGCTGGGACGACGTCGTTTTGGGGGCGTAGGTTCAGCGGGTCCGGATCTAGGCCGAGTTCAGACCCGAGTGGGTCGGGTCGACCCGGTCCAAATCACATTTTTTAATAAAAAAATTCAGAAAAATGATTTTTAAAAAAATAAAAAAAAAATCAGAAAAATCTTAGAAAATTCTAAAAAATGCTAGAAAATCGTAGAAAATCCCAAAAAAAAATGTAGGAAGATTGTGGGAAATTCCTAGACACTCCAGAAACCCCCAAAAATTGAGGATTGACCACAGACAACTGGTCAATCCTGTTTTTGGGGTTTCTCATCCGTTCTTCCAAGAATTGACGTTTATGCCCTTTATGGGTAATTCGTCCCTACTTTGTACTTGAGATAGGTCGAAAATGCCTAGATTAGGATATGGCCAGTTACGTGGCGAATCCTTCTGCTTGGGTTGTCGAATCTCATCATTCTCCCTGAAATGACGATTGTACCCCTCAAAGGGTAAATCGCCTTTCCTATTGCAATCAAATTTTGGAGATTGCTTAAAATTAGGATTTGGGTCAGGTGGTCGACCAATCCTGATGTTTAAGATTTCCAATCCCCGTCTTTGTCCAAAATGACGATTTTACCCCTCCGAGGGTAAAATCCCTTTTAAATTCCAGAAAAATTCTGAAAATTCCCAAAAAATAGGAAGTGAAAGGATTTGATCGCCAATCCCATTTTCACCCTATTTTGACTGCATATTTCATCTGAAGTGACAAATTTTCCCTTTTAGGGCAAATTGTCCCCGATTTTCTCAAAATTACGATTCTGCCCCTCATGGGCGAATCATGCCCAAATCACTCCTAAGCCTTGATTGATGCTTCTCTAAGCTAATAGGGCCTCATTAGGGATGCCATACTGATTTCACGTGTTTTATCCGCATGTATTGGATCCTTGATTTGCGTATTTATTTCTATTGATTTGTGATTGATAGGGTAGTCATTCCCATCTGCATGAACTCCTAGATTTAGGATCCGTACCCCACTCGTCTGTATGAAATCCTAGGGTCAGATAAACGATTCAGCTTAGGTTCCGAAAGGGTGTCAACTCTAACAGTTGGCGTAACTAAGTCCCCGAACCCATTTCTCTGGTTTTCGCAGAATCGAATAGACCGCTCCCAACTATTCGATGGGGTTTCCGATCGTACCCTCCACGAAACGATTGGTGGCGACTCCTTGGCATGTACACATATCACATGTCACCAGACCACACCGAAGGTCGACCACGTATATCTAGTAGTTGTGATTTGGGTAATGGACCTTGGGAGAGGCCCGCGTCTGATTAGGCGACGATCGGGCGGCCCATTAGCCCCCTCACCTACCATCGAGAGGGTCGCGACAGACTGGCGACTCCACTGGGGATCGAACCCAGAATCTCTGGTTTCGCAGACCAGAGGGCTTGAGCCTATTAAAAAGTTGATTGGTTTATCTGACCTTGTCTTCTGCAGATGCTCTCGAAGGTGAGGTATGTACGCTAACCACTGTGTTAGATGTTTTTGCAGATTGGAGAAATAAGGGGTGGAGTGGTTGTTGACATTTTTCCTGCAGGTTGGAGTTGGGAATGTATGTTTATCTTACGCACATACTGAAGCGGTGTTTTGATACAAACTATTGTGCATGATTTTGCATTATGATGATCACGACACATCGCACACACTGGCGGTCAAACCCTGACTGCAACCACCTCTAGGTTACCTTAGATAGGGAAAGGATACGAAAGGATCTCGTGTTTGATGGCACTTGAGACTTTCGTGTTCGTTCCCCTCACAATCCAAATTGGCGATATCTAGCCCTCTTGAGTGGGTACTCTTGGGGAGGAATCTGCCTCATTTGGATCGTGGGGGCCTGAGCCGTAGGTTCCTAACCTGATTTTTGATTTCTAGAGTATACCCACTTGTCTCATGCGCATGTCTATGGATGGTTGGTATACCTAAAATTGCCCATGGTTACAGGGAAACATTTCACATCCCCCAAGTGTGGTTGATAAGGCATTTACTTTCACTGTACTTCATTATTCCCTGTTTCATAGTATGGCTCATGCATTGCATACACATACATGCATTTGCATACATCATGAAAATCACTCAAGTGACTAATTGAAATAACAATGATAAGGAAGGTAGGATGTCGCTTTTCCCTAGAAGTTCAACAGAGTTGGTGACCTTCGAGTGCCTAAGGAAGGTCACTCGCCTTGGACCAAACACAAGATTACATTTTACCCGATTTGTGTATGGTCGAGAGATAACTGGACGCAAGTTGGGATATGCTGAAGATTGTCAAACCCGCTACTATGTCGACAACCTCAGATTCAAGCGACAAAGGGACGAGGTGTTCAAGAGTTACTTGGAAATGTAGAGGCAACGTTGCAACCGCCTAGCTAGGGAGGCATACGCCCGTCGGAAAGCCGAACGACAGGCTAAAGAAGACATACATATGATCACCTTTTGGGGAAAGAGAAGACGCCCCGCGACCAAGACAAAGCCGAAACGCATCACACTCAAGAACGTGAAACCCGAGAAGGCTCCTGAGGTTATCATACTATGGACCAGAGAATGGCCAGATGAGCTAAGATACTTTGATCAACACACTGAAGACAACCCCTCACACTCGGCTGGAGGAGGATTCCCGACTGACGTTCATTGTGAAAAGGGGTAGACCTCTAAGAAAATGATGATTTATATCCTCACATTCCATCGGCCTTTTATGGCTTTCTTGTTTGAAGAGTCTCTCTTTACCTTTCTTTCATTAGGCGTCCTGATTGTAATAAGAAATTTATTCCACTCTGTTCATTTGATGTATTGACCAATGGAATGTAACATTGTTGTTTCCCTTAGTCACTGGAGTGAACCTGACTAAATTGCATAATTCACTTCCCTGAAATTCAGATTAGGCTTTTAAGTCAGGCCTTCGAGACCTGAAAAAGGTCCTAATTTCCATTTCTTCAAATTGAACTATGCAATTAAGTTAGCCCGTGTATACTTCATGGCATCTGCATAATCACATGTTTAAAGTAAATTTTGACGATTGACTTTTCAAAATCATTTGCATATTTTAGACTTGATGGGAAAGAATGATATTCAAGTGTTCAAAGTTCCCCGGGCCGAACTCTAATCATGGTGGGATAGCATGGGCAAAGCCAGCCAGAAGTACGCTGAATCATGATTGGGATATCTGTTAGACCTGTTGAAGATTGAGTGCCTACCTGCCTTTATCCAAGCCATGGCGCTCTATTGGGATCCTACCACCGCTACATTCTGTATGGAAGGACTGGAGATTACCCCCACTATCGAAGAATACAGCGCCGTCATCGGGGTTGAGTTCACTCACTCGCTAGTTCAACCTCCCATAGGATTTGAACCATTGAGTCAATTAGCTGAATTCCTTGACACAAGCCTCAAAGAAGTCAAAGCCGACGCCAAAAGTAATTCTGGGTGAGTTTCACTATCCTTCCTCCTAGATCGATTTCTCAACCTCCCTACCGCTAAAGGGAATAAATTAGGTAGAGCCTTTGTGTTGGCCTTCTTTAGCTTCATGCTATTCCCAATCTCATTTGTCACATTCGATCTTATTATGATCGTTGTAGTCAGACAAGTCTGTTATGGGTGGGATTACTCAAACATCATCCTTGCTGAGACATTTCTTTCCCTAAATCGCTTCAAGAAAAATAAGAAGGGAATCTTTAGAGCCTATAGTAATCTTCTGTACCTATGGTTCACATCTCATGTCAGACAATTCCATATCCGCAAGGGTTTCACTGAGATTAGCCCTGATGCTCATTCCCTTAAAACCTTCGTCAGAACCCACACACGCATTCCTAAGTTCAATTTTAGAGAATGGAAAGAATTTCTTAGAGCTTTAAAACCCGAACAGCTCCGATGGCGGCTAAGGTTGCCAACACTAGGCAAAGTCAGACTAGCATGCAATGGCGAAGATCCAGTCCCTTTGTTAGGATTCACGGGCGCTGCCGCATATTATCCGAAGATGGTTATCCGACAATTTGGGGCATTACAGGAGATCCCTTCTCCACCACGACCTGGTGTCTTTTCCTTTGACATACCAAACGAGACCCTCTTGGGAGAAAAGAAGAAACAGTTCGAAGCCAAAGTGGCATTTATTATTCACTCTCTGAAGAATTCTCAAGCCGAAGATATAAGCTAGCTAGAGAATACGACTTGCAAGGAAAACATTCACAGGGCCACCACTGAGTACATCCAGCACTTTGAGGCGACTAGACGCAGCTTTGTCGAGCCTTATATACCTGAGTATATTGTACCGCACGTGCCTGGAGTAGAGCCATACATACCCGAAGATATGGGGTTGCCGTCATATTCAGAAGATGAAGAGTCCCAGACTGAAAAGAGGAATCCATATTGGGACGATGAGGATACCTTACACCTCAAACGTCCTAGACTTGAATAGATTATCTTGTCAAGTATAAAATAAGCAAATATTGCGATGCATTTTCATGCATTCTCATTTGTGCTGGATATTATTTTGGATACATGAGCATGAATGTGGACATGTTTTACAAATACATCAAAAAAACCATCGTCAAAAATTATGTTTATTTTAATTTCATGAATTCTTTTGGCAAATGATTAAAAGAACTACTCCCATGAGACTAAGGCTCATAAGGTAGTCCTTTTTCTCATTCACCAACAGAAAACATGCAACTAAAGGAATTAAGTGCCTCCTTTTGTCAATACAAAAGAAATACTCACTGGAGTTCGTTTTAAACAGGTACACTCTAATCAAGGAATTGCCAATGCATCACTTTCGCACTCGACTAAAAACGAGGATGGAACAACAAGAACTGACCCTGCGAGTGGGCATGCTAGAAAATCAAATGACTGCCATGGCAACCATGATGGCCGATATTAAGGCAATGTGGGAAGCCTTCCAAGCCAGACAGGCAGTGCCTCCTGACCAAAACAATTCGAATCCATCCTTCGCGCCAGATGTAGCTGATAAAGAGATAGCGGATGATGCCCAACGTACCAAGGAGGATGCCCGTATGCCGAACATCCAGTCACAATAGAAGGCACCCCCAGTTGTCATCAACCTTGAGAAGGATGAAAAGGGGAAGCAGACTGTAAAAATCGAAGTGGAGGCTAAGAGATTAGCCAAGATCGAGGAATGTTTAAGCAGTCAAGGTTATGAGTTGGCCCGCTTCGACAAGATATCTCCTTTCGCTAAGGTGGAGACCCCTCCTAACTACAAGGAGCCAGATTTCGTGAGGAAGTATAATGGGACAGGCTGTCCATGCGTTCACCTCAAATATTATCTGCGTAAGATGGCGCAATATTCAGATTATGTTCCACTGTTGATGAACACGTTCCAAGAAAATTTGGCTGGCGCCGCTCTAGCATGGTTCATTGAACTGGACCTAGATGATTATGACGGATGGGAAGATCTTGCAGAGGACTTCCTCAGACAGTATAAGTTCAACACGGCTATGGCCCCGACAAGAGAAGACCTTCTACGAACCTCAAAGATAAGGGGCGAGCTGATTAGAACATACGCCCAGAGATGGCGAGCCTTGGCAACCCAAGTAAAGCCGTCAATCCTCGAAGACGAGCTGATTGATCTATTTCTGAAGGCACTCCCCTACGAATATTTCGACAGATTAAACAATTCTGGATGCCAAACCTTTACACACCTGATAAAGGTGGCAGAAAGGCTCGAATGGGCCTTAAGAGAAAGGAGGCAACAGAAGCTTCTACCAGAAAACAGTATCCCCTAAAGAGGGAGAAAGAGGCCTGGCATGATATAGCGTTCATATCAGACCCCCATAAGCCCAAGACGTTCAACAATCCTAATCAGACCAAGGGAGGATCGTCGTGGTCGATGCCAAAGGGACAGGAGCCTAGAAAGAGGCAACCCCAAAAGCAGTTCTCTCAGCTCCCGAGGCCTTTATCCAAGTTGCTCCCGATACTGCTAGAGCAACACTTGATGGCAAAGGAACCACCTAGGATAAATCCTGTTAAGTATCCTGGCTTTGACGAGAGCCAGACCTGTGTCTACCATATGGGCGAAAGGGGACATAATGTGGATAACTGCTATATCCTTAAGCTGAAGGTACAAGCTCTGATTGACAGTCAGATTCTGAAATTTGACAACGTGGCTCCAAATGTGCAAGAAAACTCGCTCCCTGATCATCAAGCAATTGGGGCAATATTCACTAAAGAGGAGGACGGCCACCTCAAGCTGAAGGTGGACATGTCTAAACTGACTAACCTTCTGGTCACCGCTTCGTCATACCCAAAAAGGAGCGGAGATCCCTGCTGACGTAAAGAAGCTATGTATCACCAAGATGATGAGCTTGGGGATAATGTCAGATATTATCGATGAAGGATTCGAGGGAGTCGAAGCTTCTCTGTCTTTGGAAGGAAGCCACTTCGTGATCAAAATTGAGCAAGGTACCACGTGGAGCGTCCCGCGTGAGGATCTAGTAGGCGACCTTGGGCCGATCATGGAGCTAGAAGAGGAATTCGAAGAGGACGAACTGGAGGCCAGGAAGAGAAGTCTAGCAGATCACAGATTCGTGGCTAAAACACTCGAAATGGGGGATATCATAGACAACCTGGGTCAGGATTCTGGAGGATACAACTTTAAAGTAAAATATTCTGCTCCTCCTAGTTTCTATCAGAGAATGGAGGACATCGTACCAGACGGATGGGGAGGAATGGATGATCCCGCTCAACCCGAGTTCCCGAGAGGCATGGAAAAGTCTTTTACGAAACACTTTGACAACACTGTGTCGATGATTGAAGCTGCTACAACAGTGGTGATTAAATTGGAGGATCTTGATATCTTGGAAGATGTAGAAGATAGTCTAGTCAAGCCTGTTGTGATTCGATTGCCGGAAGAAGAAGAAGGCAACACAGCTGAACCAGAGAAACATGGTCCAACAACAATAACCATACAAGTCCCTCCAATAGAAGAGTACGATCCTAAAGCTGTCCACTGGGACTATGGGACAAAGAAAGTAGACACAGTAATGAGATCTGGACGATTTTATGCCCCTAGGGAGGGTGAGTCCGAAAAGAAGGAGGTCTCGAAGGAGGACGCTAAAAAACTCATGTCTATCATTAAGACCAGCGAGTTCGAAGTGATAGAGCAGTTAAGGAATATGCCAGCTCAAATATCCTTACTGGATTTATTCATCAATTCAGAAAAACACAAGAATGCACTATTGAAGATACTCAACGAGGTGTATGTCCCTGAGACGATCAATGATGTGCAGTTAGGAGACTTCGTAGGGGCAATCCTCCTGAAAGATCAACTAAGCTTCTCTAATGAAGACTTTCCCATAAAGGGGAGAGGGCACAACAAGGCTTTATACATTTATGCGCAATGTAACGGGAAGAGAGTGGCGCACGTACTAATCGACAATGGATCGGCCTTCAACATTTGCCCTTTGGCTACCTTGAGAAGGCTGGGGGTCAATGAGGAAACTATTAAGACTTCCAAAACAGCTGTGAGAGCTTTCGATGGGATGAAGAAGACTGTGGTAGGTGAGATTGAGCTAGAAGTGTTCATCGGCCCAACGAAATTATTTATAAATTTTCAAGTAATGGATCTACCTAGTGCATTCGGGTTCTTTCTGGGAAGACCTTGGATCCATGTAGCAGGAGTCGTACCGTCCAGCTTGCATCAGAAAGTGCGCTTTGTAGTAGATAGGAAGGTGATTATTGTGCATGGAGAAGTCGACCTCCTAACATACCAGAACAGCGTCATTCCCTACATTGAACCTGAAGTTAAGATGGAAGCAAGCTATCATTCCCTGGAGTTAGTAGCGACAGTACACACTCTAGTAGGGACAAGATTGAAAGCTCCCTACATTTATGAAGCCAATCTTTTACCAGCTAAGATGCTACTGGCATATGGGTACAATCCCGGAGAAGGTTTGGGCAAGCATGGTCAAGGAATGAGTACCCCTCTGCAGTTGAAAACCAACCAGCATAAAATGGGCTTGGGGTACCGGAAGGATCATATGGGCAAGTCTGTCCCAAAGGCAACAGGCCGAGGCAGAGGCCGAGGCAAAAGCCTGGGACGCCATGGAGGCCAGAACAACCCGAAGGGTTCATTCATCGGTTCTCCAACTTGGAAAGGCAGGTCACAGATATTCAATAATCCTTTGAACGCCCACTTCAGCCAGAACTCTAAATGGTTGTCAGAAGAGGATATCACTTCATCAACAGAACTAGATCTGGCGAACCCTTTCCTCGAAGATGACTTTGTGAATGTCGTCATAGAGTGGTTGGGTGACAAAGCCACTTCCTCTGAGTATGTCATCTAAAACATACATACCAGGTTGTTATGCGCTTCGGATCGCCACATGGATTGTTCCTACAGAATCGAGGAAGATGAGGATGAAGGTTATACGTCTATTCGCAGAGAATAGAGTGCCTTCGAAGAATCAATGCCTCCTACTTCAAAAGAACCAGCTGTTATTAACCTAGGGGACTCCACTCATATCAAGGAAGTCAAGATCGGTGGACATTTATCCCAAAATGAAAAACTCAGGTTCACTGAATTACTGAAGGAGTACCAAGATGTCTTTGCATGGACTTACGCTGACATGCCAGGTTTGGATCCTAAAATTGTGGAACACGCATTGCCCACGGATCCCAGTGTTAAACCTGTCAGACAAGGCAGTAGACGGATGAAAGCCGAGTTAGAAGACAAAATTAAGGATGAAGTCATGAAACTTCTCAGGGTAGGCTTTATTGAAGCTATCACATACTCGGACTGGATTGCAAATATAGTCCCCGTCATGAAGAAAGATGGTAGAGTTCGGATATGCGTGGATTATCGAGATCTGAATAGAGCAAGCCCAAAAGATGATTTTCCATAACCTCACATTGATGTGTTGGTGGATAGTACTGCGGGGTATGAATTATTCTCATTCATGGATGGATTCTCTGGATATAACCAAAACCTCATGAAACAGGAGGACAAACCAAAGACTGCTTTTACCACACCTTGGGGAAATTTTTCCTACAAGGTTATGCCCTTTGGACTAAAGAACGCATGGGCCACCTACCAAAAGGCTGTGGTCACCTTATTGCATGATATAATCCATAAAGAAATTGAAGTATATGTCGATGACATGATCGCCAAGTCCAAGAAGGGGCAGGATCACATACAGGTATTAAGAAAATTATTTGAGCGGCTGCGCAAATATAAGTTGAGGTTGAACCCTAACAAATGTGTGTTTGGGGCAAAATTTGGGAAACTTCTTGGATTCATGGTCAGTAACAGGGGCATTGAGATTGATCCTTCAAAGATTCAAGCCATCCATGATCTAGCGACCCCATCTACAATAAAAGAAGTGAGAAGCTTTCTGGGGAGACTGAACTATATTGCCAGATTTATCAATCAGTTGTCCAATGTGGCTAAACCAATCTTCAAATTACTCAAGAAAGGCGTGAGAATGACATGGGATGCAGAATGCAGTCAGGCATTCCAAAAAATCAAGAACTATCTAGTCACTCCACCGGTACTTGTGCCACCCATCCTAAGTTATCCCTTGACCTTGTATCTGACTATACAGCAGGAATCTTTGCGAGCCTTACTTGCCCAAACAAGCCCGATGGATGGTAAAGAAAGAGCCATCTACTACTTGAGCAAGAAGTTCACGCCATCTGAAGCAAAATACATACCAGTTGAAAGGACTTGTGTAGCAACGGTATGGGTACTTCGTAGATTGAGACAGTATACCCTACATCACCATATTCAGCTCGTAACAAAAAATGATCCTATCAAATACCTCTTGGAGAAACCCGCGCTGATTGGGAAATTAGCAAAATGGTAGGTGATGTTGTCTGAATTTGACATCAAACGTTCTCCGCAAAAATCAGTAAAAGGGAGAGCTATAGCTGACATGTTGGCAGAAAATCCATCAAATTGTGAGCCTTCTAGATAAATAAAGGCAGAAGATCAAACTCTGAACTTAGCAGAGGATAAGTAGGTCATGTATTTCGATGGTGCTTTTAATCTATCAGGAGCAGGTACCGGGGCAGTGCTGATATCCCCTGATGATCAACATTGTCCTGTTGCAGCGAAGATAACCTTCCCTTGCACCAATAATATCTCAGAATACGAGGCGTGCATTTTAGGCTTACGATTGGCCCTTTCCATGGGAATACCTAAGCTGCAAGTTTACGGATATTCCATGCTCATCATTTTGTAGACGCGGGGAGAGTGGAAGACGAAAGACGCAAAGCTCATCCCTTATCATAAATACCTTGAAGAATTGACACTTAAGTTCAAAGAAGTGTCATTCGAATACCTGCCAAGATCTCATAATCAATTTGCAGACGCTCTAGCCACCCTGGCCTCAATGTTACAAATGGCTGATGGGTTGGAAATAGAACCCCTAAGGATTGGCATAGTTGAAAAACCAGCCTATTGCATGCTGATCGGAGAAGAGTTCTATGGAGAGCCGTGGTACTATGACATCAAGAATTATCTCTCAAAAGGGGAGTTTCCTTAAGGATGTCGGGCGGGAGAGCGGAGATACATAACCAAGATGGCCAGCAAGTTCCTCCTCAGTGGACAAATTCTGTACAAAAGGTCATTTGACTCTACTTTGTTAAGGTGTGTAGATGCTAAAGAAGCAAATATTCTCATGAAGGAGATCCATGAAGGTATATGTGGGCCTCACATGAACGGCCACCTCCTCGCCAGGAAGATCATGCGGCTTGGCTATTATTGGATGACCATCGAATCAGACTGTTGTCAACATGTCAGGTCATGCCACCAGTGCCAAATATATGGCGATAAGATTAATGCGCCCCCGAATGAATTGCATCAAATGTCTGAGGTTTGCCCTTTTTCTTGTGGGGGATAGACATGATAAGGCCTATCAATCCCGCGACTTCAAATGGTCATCGCTTCATCTTGGTGGCGATTGATTATTTCACAAAATGGATAGAAGCCAGTTCTTACAAGAATGTCATTACGAGAAACGTGGCAAGGTTCATTAAAAGAGACATCATCTCTCGATATGGTACCCCTCAAGCAGTCATTACAAATAATAGATCCAATCTGAACAACAAGATTGTCGATGATCTGCTGGATCACTTTGATATTCGACATCTGAATTCATCCCCTTACCGCCTACAGATGAATGGGGTAGTCGAAGCAGCCAACAAGAACGTCAAGAGGATCTTGGCTAAAACGGCAAAAAACTATAGGGATTGGCATGAGAGGCTACCATTTGCCTTAATGGCATATCGAACTTCAATCAGGACCTCTACAGGGGCAACTCCCTACAGTCTGGTGTATGGGATGGAAGCAGTCCTACCCGTGGAAGTTAAGGTCCCCCTCTTTGAGGATCTTATCAGAGGGTAAACTCTCCGAGTCAGAGTACTCCAAGCTCAGATATGAACAGCTGAACTTGATAGATGAGAAACGTCTTAGAGCCATCTGTCATGGTCAAAGTTACCAGAAGAGGGTGGCCAAGTCATTTAATCAAAAAGTTAAAGCCAGAAATTTCGAAGTGAACGACTTGGTGGTAAGAAAGATTCTGCCGAGTACTGTCCATCCGGGAGGTAAGTTTATCCCGAATTATGAAGGCCCATATATTTTCAAGAAGACTCTCACAGGAGGAGCATTGATTTTGGTAAATTCTGAGGGAGAAGAATTGGGGCATCCTGTAAACTCTGATGCTGTGAAGAAGTATTACCCTTGAAATAAAATCAGATTTTGGTCATGGGTTTGTCCAAAATCAATCCGAATCGTCATGACAATCATTGCATAAGCATATCATGCTTCCACGCATACACTAGCATGTGCTCAGTTTTGCAGGGTTCCAAGAAGCGAACTCAAAATCGGATTCATTCAAGCGGAACCCTGGACAAGATGGACCTCGACACTAAGCACCAGGTGATATGTATCTGTTCCATCAAATGTTAAACCATCTTTCACTCACAAGGATGCCTTTTCTATCTTACATGCAGGAATGAGTGATGAAGATGGAAGACGGCAAAAGAAAAGCGCAGTAAAGTATCTCTCACTTCCTGTAAGATGAAAAGAACGAGAGAATGAACATTCACATACTTGGGCTCAGGAATAAACATTATTTCTGAAAATGAATTCATTGCATTTATTGCACACCTGTTAAAATCAGGAAATGGTCCAAAGCATGCATGATGCATCATTGAAATCCCTTGTGGAGTAAAACGCCCGGAGAAAAACAAGCTGATTTTTCCAGAAACAAGGCTTGCTTAGACTATCTAGTGGGAATATCCCTCCAAATGAAAGGCGAACCTGATCCAAACACGTCCTACATACACTCGAAAGATGAGAGAAAAGTGAGAATAGGAAAACCCGAATATGAGGATACAAGGGCCCTTCGCATCGATTACATGGATCGGGAAGACGGAGGCATTCATTTCTCTATCCTAAACACTACAGGTGACCATTGATAACCATTTGAACGGAGGTTTCATTCTTTACCCCTGTCAAAGACCACCCCACATTGGGGCAAACTGGAGGTACGTCCAGCGGTATCAGGAGGTAAATGGTTAGAAATCCTCTTGCTCAGACTTGCGTCAATCTTCGTGTGTTGCTTGTCATTTTAACTTCTATGGTGATTCAGGTGCTTTAAGATGACGAAAAGCATTTGTTTCTCTATCATATACACTTTTATCCTTTGCACAGCCCAGTCGAGCCTGTACATTCATTTCATAAACCTATTGGTGATCAGTGCATATTCCAAGACGGAAGGGACACCACTTCTAGAGCGAAAAATTCGAAAGATAGGATTTATATAAATCCTCGGACTAATGATTGAGTGTTGAGAGTCAAGTTGTACCTCTAGCACATTCATTTGAAAAATCCTGGCTCCCAAAAGAGAAAGAAGGGACCTAAAAAAAGTGAAAGAAAAAATCTATCCTTGGGCATCAAGAAAAAGTAAAGTGCCTGGTAAAAGTAAGGCCAATGCCCGTCTAAATGCTTGTACACTTGTAAATCACGTGTTTGATCTTGTAAATGCCAAAAGATGGCATGATACCTATGTATAGGTCACTAGTGAGATTTGATAATGTCACATTCGGATGTTGGTGCCACACTAGCGCAAGAAAGAAGTTCTCCAAAAGATTACCAATGCGTTTCAAAGACTGAAGACACCCTTTGAATCACAAGGTACCAGATCGGTAGCAAATCCTCAATGATCACCAATATTAGACCCTTCACATGTTCTGGGCCAAAAATGAACCTTTTTCGGTCCCCAATCCTACCTATATTACAACCCTAAGAAGTCTTTTCTGATTAAAGCATTTGGGTTAACATAGGGTTTAATGCTTAAGCTTAGCTCGAAGAAGTTCGAGCAAGATTATTTCTTTCTCATTTTGGCAGGTTTCTTGACTTGTAAACCCGGAGCAGACGAGGAAAGTTTGTTGGTTCAAAAAACCTGACTCAGAAAGTGAGTCCCCTTTCGGAAGCTATATCCAAGCCCAACATTACAGTCCCGTAAAGACCTCCCGATTGATCTAAATGTATGCGCTGCGAATGGTCCCGAAAACCCAGGTGCAAGGTATTAGGAAATTCAAGTGCTCCAATTGTGAAAAGACCAAGTCAGGAAAAGTGGTGAGAAGACCTTTCTGACAGATATATTCCAATAGAATGCTCGAAAGCAAACATTGTTGGGAAACTTCAAATTGTTCGATCCAGGATATGCCTCACAGGGATCCTCGATCGTCTTTGCATGCTTTGAGATATCTTGGATAATCTCCAGCATCCCAAGTTATTTTACATAATTGCATAGGTTAAAATGAATCTTTACTTGCATTATGTCACCTCCAATGTCAAAAGGACAATCTTCAGAATCATCTCTATGAGAGATTTCAGTTTTACAGGTTTGAGCTTTCTGCAGGATACCTGGAGTCCCCAGATCCCAGAATGTCACCTCCAATGTCAAAAGGAGAATCTTCAGAATCATCTCTACGTGAGATTTCAGTTTTACAGGTTTGAGCTTTCTGCAGGATACTTGGAGTCCCCAGTTCCCAGAATGTCACCTCAAATGTCAAAAGGATAATCTTTATAATCATCTCTATGTGAGATTTCAGTTTTACAGGTTTGAGCTTTCTGCAGGATACCTAGAGTCCCCAGATCCCAGAATGTCACCTTCAATGTCAAAAGGACAATCTTCAGAATCATCTCTATGTGAGATTTCAGTTTTACAGGTTTGAGCTTTCTGCAGGATGCTTGGAGCCCCCAGATCCCAGAATGTCACTTCCGATGTCGAAAGGACAAAATTCAATATCGTCTTTCTGTGAGATTTTAGATAACCCCTAGATCCCAGAAGAATCTTATCAAAGTTTTTGCAGGTTCAATTTTTCTGCAGGATACTTGGAACCCCCAAATCCCAGAATAACGCATCGCATGTCGAAAGGATAATTTTCAGAACCAGCTTTCTGTGAGGTTCTAGGTAATCCCTAAACCCAAAATAGCTTATTTGGTAAAGCCTAAAGGTTAGGTACACCTCATTTGTGTGGACCCTAGTTGATTCCTTAGAATATAGTGTCAAAATGTTCGACAATCCCCAAAGAAAGGGTGCGTGCCTGATCCCCCTGAAGGATCAAAATGTTCGACAATCCCTAAAAAACGGGTGCGTCATCCATAGGTTCCTAGCAGAAAGGAGTCCTATTATTGGCCTGATCCCCCTGAAGGATCAAAATGTTCGACAATCCCTAAAGAATGGGTGCGTCATCCATAGGTTCCTAGCAGAAAGGAGTCCTATTCTTGACCTGATCCCCCTGAAGGATCAAAATGTCTAACAATCCCTAAGAGACTGGATGCGTCATCCGTAGGTTCCTAGCAGAGATGAGTCATATTCATGGTCTGATCCACCATACGGATCAAAACTTCTGACAATCCCTAAGAGACTGGGTGCGTCATTCACAGGTTCCTGTCAAGTGTAGGAATCCCACTCTGGCACGGCCTACCATACAGGCTAGAATTTAATCGCCCTAGGATACTCAAAAGACGAGTCCCTAGGTGTCCACTTGAACCCGCTATAGACCATGCACGCCACACGAGCGTCAGGCAGGTAAGTAACAGGTGAGTATCTCTATCCCGCCACTCTCTCTCACGGCAGCGGAAATAAAATAAGCAGAACATTCACCAGCAGGACAAGAAAGATTAAATGTCAAGATTCATATTTTTATTTTTATTTTCCAGTAGAGTCAATCTAGACTTAGGTGTCACCTGTGTTTGAGAGAAACCTCTCGCCAGATTCCTCTCAAAGAGGGGCAGCTGTTGACACATAATTTTTTATCAGCCTTTTTTGGTTATTTTCTTAGAAAGTTCTTGAAAAATCCATAAAAAGTCAAAAAATTACAAAATCAACTTTGGTGGCCTTGGCCAAGCCTAAGGAACCATTTTTGGCAAAAAAAATAATAATTTTTCATATTTTTCATATTTTTTTAGTATTTTTTAGAAAATAGAAAAATACTAGAAATAAAATAGCATTCGAGGTCACAAAAATATGTAAAAATAGCCAATATTTTTCTTTTAAATCCCTTGTCTTTTTGACCTCACAAAAATGCCAAAATCAAATTTAATTTTAGGTGTTCTTTTGTTACACATATGATTGAATTTGAGGAAAAAAAATCAATTGAGTCTTTTAATTTGCAATTTTGGCATTTTTAAGGATCTTGACATTCAATCTAATTGTCCCTTATTTCAATTTAGCCCAATTGATTGCACAAATTGCCCAATTGTATGAATTGCATACTAAATTGCATTTTAGTCCTTGAAATTGAGCATAATCGAAATTACTTTCAATTCAAGGGCTATCATTGCAAATTAAACATACTCCTCAATGGTTTTCACCATTTTGAATCGATTGGCATAGGCAATTCGGCTCAATTTGGTAATTTGAACATTCAATTGCATATTCCCCAATTTGCAATTAAATGAAAATTTGGAGTTTTCGTAGAAATTGATGTGAACTTTTGGGTAAAATCATATTTTTAGGTAATACTCATGCCCTAAGTTCGATTATGATGTTCAATTACAAAAATTCCCCATCAATTTGGGGGTAATTTCGAAGAATCAGGTTAGAACCGGTTCTGACCAGTCAGACCGCCCGGTTAGACCGATCGAACCGGTCCACCATTGCATCGTCTTCAACCTCAAGACTCCTCGCGCAAAGGAACAGTGCCCAGGTGAAGTTCGATCGAGCAATCGAATGGGCAATCGGTCACAATCAGAAGAGGTTGGGTGGGCATCTTGTTCCTCACTTCAGTACCTTTCAATCAAGCCCAACCCCGAGACAAATGGCCGCCGGACAAGCTCCGGCGAGGTCAGTCAAACCTGTAAACTTGCGAAAGTCAACACTCTCAAACGCAAGTCAAATTCGTGCCAAATTCGCATGAGGCAGAGCTCGCCGGAGGACCAAACGGAGTTGGAAGGAATCCCCATCCTCCCCGACACCGTTTAGACCTAAAGGCGCGTGACTACACGTGCCAGTTCAAGTCTGTTAGTCCCCCCGGTTCGGCGCCAAAAATCCAACGAGCTATATAAGCCTGCGAGGACTTTCGGTTGAAGAGGACGGTTGATCCAGTTGGAAGAGGAAAAACTGAATTGAGAGAGAGAGAAAAAGGAAGAGAAAGATCTCGCTCTCCATCGCCATTGTCAAGGGCGAAGCTCGGAATTGCAGAGCATCGGTTAGGCCTTTCCAGGCTAGACCAAAGCTCGGAGAGACCCTCAGGAGGTCGCACATATCGCCAGGAAGCTATCGCCGTCGGCTGCGCAATCTGAAGTCATGAAAACAAGTGCGTCAAAACTTCCAACTCTACACTGAGCTTCAATGGCGGATTTCAGTTTTGGCCATGATTCTTGCATTTAGTGTGTTCGTTTTGTGCTTTGAACATTACTGACCATTGTCGCACATTTATTTTGCATCGATTTCGCTTGTACACCCCGAATTGAGTCTCCCAATCCCAACCTCCATTGCCGAATATTGCCCATTCTTGCCCAGCCAAATCTGGGCCGAGCGAGCTCGATCGGAGCTCGAGGTAAGTCTTCTGCACCTCATGCCGTGTCAATCTGTGAATAAAACGATCTGATTTGGCATGGTCTGTGCGATTGAACTTCCATGGCTGTACTCAGCACTTTGCATGACACTTGTGATTCTGTGGATTAGATGTCACGATTCTTAGATATGTTAAAATAGAGGTTATTGCGAGTCGATTGCCACCGGTCTCGTTCCATTCCATCAAGATTCCACTGTTAGATCATCGCCGGAGATGCTCAGCCGTTCATTCCACTAGAGTCGCGAGGTTGAAGATGAAGCTAACGTGGCGTAGTCAGCGGGTCAAAGCTTAGGTGGCAGTCCGTCATTGGTCCGCGTGGATGTCGAGTCAGCTCGACCGTTAGTCGATTAGGGCGAGTCAGCATAGATCGAACGGCCTAGGTTAATCGAGTCTAACAAATGGTGACCATCCGATTAATAATTGGGATTATTCGAAAATGATTTTAAATTGGAAAATCAAACAGAACTGAAACGGTACCGTATAGGTTAGTAGGTATGCGACGTCGTTTTAGGTAAGTTGGGTTGAACGGCCCAGATTAAGTCATGAGTTCTAATCGTGACGGTAGATCTAGGCAATCGGATCGGACGGCAGAGAGACAGTCTGTGACATTCCAAATTCCGACCCCTCTCGAGACTATGAAATGGAAAGATATCGATCGGTGTATTTCAATGGTATCTCGCTCGGAGCAGGCCACTCTCGAGTTAACTGACCGAAAGGGAACGACTAACGCGGAATCGGGTATGTGGACCTGGGAAATTCGAATAAGAAAATGGCGCTTTGACCATAAGGATTGTCGAGGGGATATTTTGGGCCAGCAGAGATCGATCTAGGAACGATCATGGAATGCCTTGCTAGCATTATACGTTGGGACGCGGGTGATTCCACCTAACCAATGTGTAATTTGCATGAATTTCCTAAATCGGATTCCAATGATCAGGACCGCAGGAACTAGCGATAAACCCTCGCAATTACATGACAACCAAAGTCGCCACGACTTGAGAAATCCTAAGGTCGATACGCATAGCGCATGTAAGAGTCGCCCGTCAGTTTGAGATAAATTGGAATTACAGTCGACGAGAGCTCGACATGAATTGGACCTCGAAAGTGGGTATCGGACATTGAGGAATTCCAACATTGGAAGAGAATTGGACGTCGCCTCATCGAGGGTAATTAAGATTGAGAAAATGAAGTTTCGGACCATAAGTGGATGTTGACACATGGATTTTGATCAGTCTTTTCTAGTTTATTTTCAAAAATAATTCATTGAAAATCCATAAAAATTAAAATATTTTTATTTTGATTTTGTATTTTATTATTTTATTTTATTTTGTTTTATTTGGTTAAAAAAAAATGAAATGAATTGCCGAAGGACAAGCATCCTCTCCACCCTCGAGTCCTCCCGATCAGAGTGTCCCATATTTCAAGAATTCTTTTACAAAAGAAGTCACTAAAGTCCCACATTTCAAGAATTCTTTTACAAAAGAAGTCACTAAAGGAAGGAAGTTGAGGGTGCGGCACGATAAAAAAAGAAAAGGGAAGGTGACGATGTTGTTATGGGGATGGTGGGATATAAAAAATTTGGAGGAAGCAGAGGACAGCAGGGAGTCTGTCCTCCACCACGCAATAAAAAAAGTGAGATTAAACAAAAATAGAGAGAGAGAACCGAAAAAGAAAAAAAGAAAGGAAGGGAGGACAGAAGATATTCAGACATGCAGAGAGTTAAGAGGGAGATTTCGAAGGAGACAGGAGACCACTCGGACGCTGGCATTTTCTCATCGACAACCTGTGAGTATTTCTCATGGTCCGAGTTGCCAAACTCTTTACCCACAGCTCTCCGCGATCAGTTTTCGAGCGCCATAGAGAAGGCTGAGTCTAGGTTTATGGATCCTTCGTCCTTGGGGAGTAGAAAAGGCTAGCTTGGCCGGTTGAGTCGTGGTGACGAGGCCGTTCGCTGACGATCGTGGTCCGGCAAAACGGTCAATGGTGTTGCAGCGGCGGACATGACCAGCACCGGACCAAGCATGACCGGAGAGAACTAGAACCGGGAAGGTGGAATGCTCTCCTTTTGCGGCTCAACTGAGCGGAAGTGTGACTGAAGCCTCGGCGGTCTTCAAGGCGCTCGTGAACCAGGTTCGTAGTGCCAGCGAGGTCGGCCCGCTTCAGCCATCACGTGGCAGAGGTTGCCGAATGGTTGCTCCGCGAAGAAGAAAACTCGTGAAGGCAGAGGCGAGACCGATCGAGATCGAGCCGACGAGGTAGGCGAGCATGAGTCGAACCAGGCAGTAGTGGCTGGCAGATCTCGTCATGGTCTCGGTACTGGATAAACAAACTTGGTCTGTAGCGAGAGACAGTCTGTTGGAGTGTGATCCAGCGGCGGCGACGAGCGAGTTCCAACGGCGGTCGGTGTAGCGAGGGGGGTTGTTTTGTGGCTATCGACCATATTTGCGTGTGGTTGGTCTGGTAGGGGTCGAAAGGTAGCGTTGTGCACTGCTGGAGTCGGTCGGCGATGACCACAGATGGCAGCGTGGCAAGCAAATCTGGCAGCGGCGCGGTGGGCGAAATCCAACGTCGTTGAGCCTGCAGTGGACGAGCAGACCAGGCGTGGCTGGTGAGCGTGACCCTGCAGCGGCAAGTGAAACGGAGCCGGACGATGCGACGAACGAGCCCGGAGCTGCGACGACGCCATCTTGAACAGAGGGAGTCGTCGGACCGGAGTCAGCGGTGGTCCGACGAGTTAGTAGGCGGTGACCACAGATGCGGTGTGGCGGGTAGACTCTGGCGTTGCGGTCTCGGCACTCTGTGGGACGCACCGGTCGGCCTTTGGAGGTCCGTCGGACGAGCTTGACAGCGGCGTGGCTAGCGAGGACTGCTGGCCTCGAAGCTGCGGCGTCGCCATCGGGTGTTGCGGACACGAGTGAGCGTCAGAGGAAGAAGATGATGAATAGTGGAGGGGCCGTTTCACGTTTTTTTCTGCGGTTGGATCAAACGGGCTGGTGAAATAAAGAAGAAGAGATTGGGCTCAGTTGGGCTGGTCCAAGGAATGAATGGCAGAAGCTGCGCATTCGGGAGCTGTGCTAGAAGGAATATCAGGTCCAGTTCAGCTTAAGCTTGGAAAAATGGGCCTAAGCCTTTTTTTATGTAAACTAGGCCCGCGTCTGGTTCCCTCTCGGGCCTGATCAGGTCCGACGATCTGATCCAGGCCCGGGTCCGAGAACCCGACCCGGACCCATCCGGTTATTTTTATTTAATATTAATAAATAATTAATAATAAGAAAATTTAGAAAACATCAAAAAAATAATAAATAGATAGGAAATGCTTCTATTTGTTTATTTTGTCTAATTAAGCTTGTATATGCTTGATTATCGATTGTTTGCCATGATTGATTCGCATGACTTAGTTTCAGTTTTGCATGTGGATGCTTGAATATTGGGCATGTCTTATTAGGTAAGTCAGCATGATCATTAGAAGTTAAATTTGAGACAATCGTTTCATCATTTAATTGGCTGAACTTTGTTAACTATTTACTTTGAGTGAGAGCATGTTCCAAAGGCTCGATGCACCATTTTGATATTTCAATGTGATGACTGACGATGACGCCCATGGTGACGAAGCAAGCTGGGGCTGGGCGATTGAAGGCCGGTGTCCAATCAGGTATATTTCGCGTACCCGATTAGTATATTAGAGTTATTTTCTTAAAATATTGTCGTTATAGATTTGGTTTGCATGTATTTATTTCGATCTGGTAGTTAGCTTGTTTATTTGATTAAGTGTGGTATGTTGTCAAAAAAAAAAAATTCTAAAAAAAATTCTAAAAATTCCAAAAAAATTCTCAAAAATGGGAAATGGCCACAATCAACTGGCCATGGAATATTTTGGGTAATTCGGTATCCAAGTCTTCCAAAAATTGACGATTTTGCCCTTCGGGCTAAATCGCCTCCAAATCTTCCCATTTTACCCCGGTCCGAAATCACACCTTTCATAAGCCCTTATGGCTATGCTAGGAGGCCATTGACTGGAATTGATGTGCATCGAGGAGATGTATTTATGCACTTGATTGCGCTTTCATTTAAATTGATTGTGATTGATAGGAATAGTCTTCCAATCTGCATGAAACCCTTAACCAAACCTACCCCATCTAAAATTGCGCCTGCATGATTCTTAGCTAGGAAATCACTCGCGTTAGGTACCGAAAGGGCGTTGGTAATGACACCAGCGTAACCAAGTCCCCGAACCCAAAATCTCTGGTTCCGCAGAATTGATCGATCTCTCCCAATCGGTCAATAAGGTTTCCGGTCTACCCTCCAAGAAAGACCGGTGGCGACTCCAAATGCATGTACAATTTGCACATGCCACCACGACCACACTGAAGGTCGAAAGCGATCGACTCTTATCGTCGAATCCTTTGAAAAATACTCCCGCCGCGATTTGGTATGGGCCTGGGAGGGCTCGCGCCGATCCAAGACCCGCGATCGGTAATCCATTAGCCGCGTCCGCTTTCGGACGGGTCGCGACAGCTGGCGACTCCGCTGGGGACTGTTGCTCTAGAACATATGATTCTAGACCTCATGTGGACTTAGGCCGTAATTAAAACGCTGAGTGATTTTTCTAACCATGCAGGCGCTTTCAAAGGTGAGGTAAGTCCGCTTATGATAGGTGTTATATGTTTTTGCAGATTGGAGTAATAAGGGGGGTAGTCTGTGATTAACTTTGTTTTATGCAGGTTGGGCGTAGGAATGTATGTTGTGTGGATGATTTGAAGTGCTGATTGATAAACTGTTGTGCATGACTTGCATTGTGATGATCCCGACACATGGACACACACAACCGCGCCTAAAACCCCAGGCGCCGCCTTTAGGAACACAATAGAAGGGATTGAAAATGGAACCTCCGTGAGGAAAAACACGGGGTAATCCACTTCTCAATTCCGCTCGCTTCGAACTATGGATTGAGTCCCAATGCAACGATAGTTGTGCAATGGAATCGGCTCTTTCTAGAACTCGAGGTGGGAACCTTAACCTTAGGTGCCAAACCCTCTGATTTTTAGAAGTTTACCATCACTTGTCTCATGCGCATGTCTTTGGGCGGTTGGTACACCTAAAACCGCACATAAGTCGACGAGTTTGGTTGGTAAGACTCTCTATCCCTCAAATCTATTACAGTTCATATAAATATAGGCATTTCACTCATTTGCATTCTGGTGATTAGATTAAATGCCATTTCAAGGATAGATATGTGTGTTTTTCCAAAACGTCCTTGATAGAAGACGAGGAGGATGATATCCCATGGCAAACACCGAGTGAGCAACAAAGGAGCCTACTATGGACATTATTGAGATATCGTCCAATGAAGATGACGAGTTGGGGCAAGTGATCCGGAAGTCACAGATCGAACTTGGGGCATCCTTAAACGTTAGGATCACATTCCTTGGTTTCATTTTCCATTACTAGTCCTCTTGTATAGGGTTTATTTTTATCGAGGCTTTCTCTATCTCACCCCTTAGAGTGATTGTATTAGGGATCTATTGGTGTATACATTCAGATGGAACTCGGTTGTATTTCTTTTGACGGGTCATGGGAATGTGATAGTGGCATTTTCTCTAATCATCCGAATACTCCCAAGTCAAGTTTATAATTCCTTTAGAGGAAACTAAAGTTGAAAATCTTACACGACCTTTTTGGTCGTACAGGGTAATCCAACCCCAATTTCGCTAGAAGGAATTATACACTTGAATTGGTCCATGCATGTCATACGTCACTAAGTAATCCACGATAATTGATCAAGAATATTGACGTTATTTCGAATTTAATGACGAGATAGATGTCCAAATTGCTCTCGTTCTTAACAAAACGGCCTTGATTTGGATGCCGTATCTTCAATTAAATTTAAAAACACGTCGTTATGCCTTGCATTTTTGACTAATTCGCTCTTCTGAATATTGGTCAAAAGCAATTATCGTGAATTACATTCCTTTCAATAGTATGCTTTCTTTCGAGGAATATTGATAAAAAATTTTCGCACAAGATTAAAACCCTTGTAAAAGTTCTTGTCATTATTAATTACGAGCAAGCATAAGATTGAAAGGGGTCTATGCTTTCTTTTTTTATTCCTTTTGACTCGGTCTTTTCATTTGCAGGTGAAGAACAAGTAGCATAAAGAAATCTTTTCTTGGATAAGTCTGAGGTTATTCTTTCATCTGACCATGAGTGAGTTAGAAAATCAGAACACATCTACTCGACTTATTATGGATCGGCTCATCCAAGTCTAAGATGTCCGGATGCTCGAAGAAATGGATCATATAAAAGCTAAAACAAACACAGGGGCTTTCATTCATTCTTGCCCAAACCAGATCATACAATTCATTGGGGTGGAAAAGTAAAGCAGAAGTGAGCCCTAATCAACGACACAAAGGAGCCCAGCTGGCCTTCCAGGTTATGGATGCTTTGTTTATACGCACCACTCCGCGTATCATGGTCCGCAAGCCTGAGGTGGAGGCGTTTGCGTTCATCATTGACTGCAACAACCTGAGTCTCGTGATCTTCGGCGACTGCTTCCAAGTCCCGAACAAGTCCATTCTCACGAGTTATATCCTCGTTTATGCCGTTGAGCCTTTCTTCCAGCCACTCGCTCCGATTCCTTAGCAGGGCATTACGTCGATCGCGCTCATAGGTAGCCAGAGATAGAGCTAAGTCCTCCACCAGATTCCTCCTCTCGCGCAGCAATGTCGAAACCCGCTCTTTGGCGAACTCAACAGCCTTTTTGTGACTATCGGCCAGGTAGTCAGCCAACGCTAGGCGGTCGGACTGATCCTCATAACGGGCTCGCAAGACACGAGCCACGGTAACTCCCCGATGAGCAGCGCGGTAGACCTCCAAGGAGTTCGTAAAGAGCGTTGGAAAAATATTGTATTCCCTCCCCAACGCGGTACCCTCGAGGGAGGTGATGTCCAGGTCCCCGAACATGACTCTGATCTCATCCTCGGTTTCGGGATGATCGGCTATGTGAGCGTAGCCTCGACCCAAGAGGTTATAGAACTCTTTCCATCGAGTCAAAGCTTCGGCTGAGAAAGTGTGAACTTGGGAAAAAGCCATTTTCGACGGAGATGTGTGTAGTGGAGCGATTAGAGGATGGAAGCAAATTATATGAGAGCGTTAATCTCCCAAACACCAACTCCGCATTTTATAGCGTCTCGAGAGTGGAGAAAAGTTGCAGCAATAATGCTTGTGGAGCCGGGTTAATTAATGTAAAGCGAGGGCTGCTCCTCCCGTGAATCATCAGACATGTCCTGATCCGCAATTTCAGGCCTGACAAATTCGGTCTCGCCATTATTAAAGCTGGGAGGGAGGCGAGCGCAACTATCGAAGAAGCCGCGAAAGGATTGTGTTGTTCCATCACGCATGAAGCTGGGCGGCGAGTGAACAGCTCTGCCACTTAAAAAGAGAAGACAGTGCTGAACAGGCATGACTATTGAGGAAAAGTGAAAGGCGAGCGCAACTATCGAAGAAGCCGCGAAAGGATTGTGTTGTTCCATCACGCATGAAGCTGGGCGGCGAGTGAACAGCTCTGCCACTTAAAAAGAGAAGACAGTGCTGAACAGGCATGACTATCGAGGAAAAGTGAAAGGCGAGCGCTACTATCGAAGAAGCCGCGGAAGGATTTGGTTACCCCTTCGTGTCGAAAAGCTGAGCAGGAGGTAAACAGTTCCGTCGTTTCAAAAACAGAACGCTGAACAGACCTAGCTTTCGAGGAAAAGGAGGCAACAAATCGAAAGAGCGAGTATACAAAAGAGAACAGAGAACCCCGAGTGACGAGTTCGTTGAAAGACCTCAAATTCTCTAGAATCAGATTCGACATCGAAGCCATGGAACTCAACATCGCCGGTGACGAACATCAAGATCGCAGTGGTGACGACGGCAGTGGCCACGACGCTCAACCCCGGAAAAGAAAAAGTCGCCAGCGCTACGCTCGGAAAGAAATCCAGGAGCTTGAAGCTTTCTTCGATGAATGCCCTTGCCCAAACGAGGAACAAAAGATTGAATTGGGCCAGAAGCTGGGAATGAATCCTATGAGAATCCATTTTTGGTTTCAGAATAGACGTTTCAGACTAGGTGTCCAACACAGGCGTAAGGAGATCACGGCCCTAAAAGAGCAGAACCAAAACCTTCAAATGGAAAACATGTGGTATGAGAAAATTCTCAGTACTATTACCTGCCCTGACTGCGGTGGCCCTACCACCCTCAGTAAATTGTTCCCCAGTAAGCCTTCTACGAAGATGGAAGGTGCTCATTTATCCCCCTGCTCCCTTGAGCCATCTCCGGTACAATCAGATCCTGCTAATGGCGCGCATGAGCAGATCGATCCTACAGAAATTATACCGGTGTCTTCGGAGGAAGAAGATACGTGTCGTCATGATCGGAGTCACCTCATCGAAGCCCATGAATCTCCTCCACAACAGCTTCCGGTAAGATCAGATACGGTTCAAGAGGAGTTAGAGGTTAGTCGGCAGGCTATCTACGCCACTCTGGACGACGAGAAGAAGAAATTCACTTGGCCCCCGGAGCTTCATCTCAAGTTTTTGGATGCAGTTCGACAGATAGGACTCGACTTCATAGGTCCGACAAGCATACTTAGGGTCATGAACGTACCGGGACTTACCAAGCAATTAGTCGCGAATCACCTTGGTTGCTACAGAAGGGCGTTAGGACAACGTTATGCAGAACTGAATCCGAGCAATAGACTCGGCTGCGAACCCAGCACCCTTATGACAAATGAGGCCCGGTCGAATCTGGACGACTATTGGGGATTTGATCAGGATATCCTCGCGAGTCATTTCAATATTCCTCAAGAACACGCATCACAAGTGCAACGAGTAAGCACTCCTCCGTCCGAGCAGCAGCTAGTCAGTGTTCATCCTGTCGCAGATCAGCCCACCACGCTCAGTGCTCAAGGGTTTGCCCAATCAGAGCATATGGCTTCAGATGATCTAATGGGAGAAAGCTTGGAGCACTCTTATTTCCCTAATCCCCAAGTGGGAGATGCTTGTGGTAGTCAATCGATCAAATCTCCTCTTATAATCCCAGACAAAGATGGAGGTTCCAGTTCGAAGAAACCGTCGGGCGATGCTGCTCAACCTACACATCAATCGTTCGAGGGGTCGGGTGATTTCTTCGATGAAGGACTTGATACCTGGTTCGATCAGTTGGAAGCTATTAAAGGTTGGCAACCATGATCTGCACTTGGTAATGGCACACCTAAGCTGAGGCCAGACTGGTTAGTCATTGGACATGCCCCAAGAAAGAAGGGGATGTACGCGAGAAGGATGTATCTCCTATTGTAAAGTTCTCATCGGTGCATGCGTTTGTTTCTTCAATAGCTAGAGTTGATTCTGCATAATGTTTTTCGCAAACGTCATCTCGTGTGTATACGGTAATTCCTTGTTATTAAGTTCAAGGTAAAATCAGCCCCGACGCGTGAAGGCAGAATTGATAGCATGAGTTACTAGCAGAATGTGATCGAGCTCGAAAGTGAAAGATTACTAGCGGCCCCAAACGCAATGACCGCAAAATCAGGGGCAATCTCTAAGTTTCGAGCAACTACAAATCTATTTCTCACGAGGCATTCAGGTCAATCAAATATAAAGCGTCGGGCTGTGAGAATGATGCGTAGTCAATCTGTTGACACAGGCGAAAAAGGAGTCGCGTAGATCCGAAAGCAAAAAACCTTTCTTGGCTAGTCAACAATGCAGAATGAAAGAGCATATATAAACAAACTCGCATTTATTTCATTCAGCAGGAAAGTTTACAAGTGGATCACTGAGGGGGAGCAGTAAACCCAAAATGAGTTCTGACAAGCATCACAAAAAAGCTTAACTGACTCTCCATGCTATCCATGCCTTGCTTACAACCCACACTCCGGGAATCGAGATCTACAAGCTTGAAGAAAAGGAGACGACATTTCTCCTTAAGTTCGTTCACCTTGGTGTCATAGTACTCGAACTCAAGCTCTAAGTCATGAGCCAGCACCCTCCCGCGAGCTATATCCATGCTCAGGTCTTCAAGCCTTTCCTCCAACCAGGCACACTGGAACCTCAGCACGAAGTTGTGCTGGTCTTGCTCAAAGGCGGTGTCAAAAAGAGCCAGACGCTCCACCAAGTTGTCCCTCTCACGGACCAGCATCGAAACCTGGGCGTGGGCGTATTCAACAGCCCTTTTATGGTTATCGGCCGTCAGCATGGCCAACATCAGGGACTCAGTTCGGTCCTGATAACGGGCTCGCACGATACCAGCCAAAGTGACCTCCCGGCTAGCAACTTCGTAAGCCTGCATGAAATTGTTAAAGAGAGTTGGGAAGATCACAAACTCCCTTTGCAGTTTCGTACCTTCAATACACGCAGTATCCAGGGCCGGAATCAGAGTACGAACTTCAACCTCAGCTTCAGGATGATTGTTTATGTAGCCATAACCCCTACCCAAGAGGTGGTAAAATCTCTCCCATTGGGTCGAAGCTTCAGGTAAGGCAACAGGCATAGAGGAGGAATCCATATGCGATGGAATGATGGAGAAGAGAGTGAGAATGTGAAGAGTGTTTGAGAGACTGAGTCTGATAAGGCTAAAGTGTTAATCTTCTTGACATCAATCTATCACCTTATAAATGCTCGAGTAAATAGGGAGAAGTGGTAATAATATTTTATGTGCAGTAGAGCCAAGCGGGTTTCGTTAATGCATCCCCGATGAGTCACGAATCCACCACCGTCCTGTGATCTCGGGTTTTACGAAACATAATGGCGCCGAAAGGTGGGCAGGCTTGTTACTCTAGAGACTGGGCCAGGGGGACAAGCGTAGTGCTCGATAAAGCGAAATCAACGCAAGAGATCTTCAGGCTCCGTTCACGTAGAAAAGAGCAAAAAAGGACAAAGTGGGAATTACGAAGCCTTGAGAAAAACGCTCGTCAAGTAGCCATCACAAAAGGACGAAGTGGGAATCTCGAAACATTGAGAAGAGCGCTCGTCAGGTAGCCATCACCTTTGATCGAAGAACGGTGATCCGACTCCTTTAACCTCTCAGAATTTGCAGAGAAAGTGAAGATCCAAGGAGGAACAAAGAAAGCTGAGTTAACGGAAAATCAAACAGTGATATCCCGGTCAAAATGTTCAAGGGATTCTGTCATTTACTGGAAGCGCCAGACTTGGAGGTCTCCGAGCTTGAGCTGCTGGAAGAGTTTGAAGATCTCAGGACCGAACCTGACACGAGGGCCATGGAGACCGATCCTTCTAATGATGAAACCCGCGGCTTGGTTAACGAGAACAGTACCCGCGACGGTTATCAGCGTCAGAAAGGGGAATATCTCAAACGCAACACTTCAGGTCAAGTCCATAAACTCGAATTGTTTTTCAGGGAATACCCCTATCCGGACATGGAACAGAAAATCAAAATGGGCCAGGAGATAGGGTGGGAGCCTCGGAAGGTCAAGTGCTGGTTTGAAAACAAACGAACCCGGCTGAAGCAGCAACGCGATCGGCACGAGTTAGCGGTTGTAAGGGAGGAAAATGAAAAGCTTCGAATAAAAAACACTCAGTACAAAAAAGCTCTAAGCATCGCTATTTGCCTGGAGTGCGGTAACCCTGTTCCCACGGACGGAGTATTCACTGAAGAGCCAGATCTGGGGGTTTATAATGCTCATTTGTTGCAATGCCCTTCGCAACATCTTTCGGAACAGGCGGGTACCGCCGAGGATCTACAAGAGGAAACTAGTGCTATAAGGTCAAAGTCGACGCCCATTGTGGAAGGGAACATGCGTCATGACAAGTCGGGTCCGCTCGATGATGAACTCACCATCATGACCAGCCGATCTGAGACCACTAAATCCCCTCCAGAGCAACCTCCAACACGACCAGATTCCGAGAAGAGTAACCGCCAAGTTGCTGACACCACTTCGGCTAGCAAGAAAATAAGATTTCGTTGGACCCCGGAGTTTCATAGCAAATTTGTTGATGCAGTTCAACAGTTGGGGATCAGTTTTGCTTGCCCATTGCGCATACTCGAAATCATGAACGTGCCGGGACTGACTAAAAATATGGTCAAGAATCACCTTTGGCGCTACAAGAAACTACTGAGAGATGGACGAGCGTCGCTAGACCAAGATAGAGGCGGTTCAACACGACCAGATTCCACGAAGAGTAGCCGCCGAGTTGCCAACCCTACTTCGGCTAGCAAGAAAACAAGGTTTTATTGGACCTCGGAGCTTCATAGCAAATTTGTTGATGCAGTTCAACAGTTAGGGATCAGTTCGGCTCGCCCATCGCGCATACTCAAGATCATGAACATGCCGGAATTGGATAGAAATAAAGTCAGGAACCACCTTTGGTGCTACAAAAGACTACTGAGAGATGGACGAGTGGCGCTAGACCAAGAGAGAGGCAGTTCAAGTTTAAACGATGAGCATGGCTGTGATCGCAATCCTCATGAAGCAGGAAGCATCCAATCACCTCTTAACACCGATGGGACTGACAATTACACGGTCGATTGTTCAGGCATCAATCAGAGTACTCCCATGGGTTATCCTAGTACTCCTCAGGAGTATGTACTGCAATTTCAGCAAATCGGGACTCCCCAGTCTGAGCACCGACTGGCCGTTAATACTAGTCCTACAGCGGATCTAACACTGGCAGGAGATGCACATACAATCTTGCGAGACGATTACGGAGATTCCGGCTCGAAGAATCAGGTGGTCCATGACGAAAATGGCAAAAAGATTCCTTCTCCAGTAGTCGACAATACTCAACCTGAGTGTCAGTCGCTCGATGGTTCAGACGATCTCCTTGAAAACATCTATTCTTGGTTCGATCGGCTGAATTCCCCCCTGAGTTACCCTGGTACTCCCCAAGAGTATGTACAACAATTTCAGCAGGTATGGACTCCCCAATTTGAGCACCAACCGATCGTTAGTGTTATTCCTACGGCGAATCCAGCATCGGGTACAAACCTACTGGACAACGATGAAAATACCAACTCGAGAAGTGAGGTTGTTCATGTCGAAAGTAGTGTGAGGAACCCATCGCCAACGGTTGAGGATGCCCGACTTGGGCGTCAATGGCTTGAAATTTCAAGTGAGTCCCTCAGTGAGCAACTCGGCGTGTGGATCACGCATAAACCGAGGAACCAGGTTGTTCATGCCGAAAATGGGAGAAGTCCGTCACCAGCAATTAAGGATGCTCAACTTGAACGACTCGAGCGGTCGGACGATCTCCTGAATGAGCAACTCAGCCTATGGGTCAAGCATTTTGGAACAAGTGCATCTTCGCAGTCGTGACCGGTACCGGCGACTGGACATCTGGTTCGAAGCTCGTGTGCTAAATCATTAGAAGGCTCAGGAGAGTGAGAGGTGAATACGTCGAATGAATGTGTTACGGATCTCGTTGTAAAGTTCCCGCGGGAACATTTTAATTAACGCTGAAAACTAACCGCTCTGAGTGTCAACATTACCCTTTGAACGTCTTCGAGCCAAGGGGCATGGATTAATCACTTAATCCGTGGAGCAAATTCCATGAACGATGACTATCACCCGCGGAGCATAATGGGATCTACCCCATTCAGCATGAAATACGTTTGGTCACGAAGCCTCCCATTTGGTAAAACGATGTATCGTTCCTAAACGATCTTCAACCGAATACCAAAGTAATGTCTCATTTCTTTCCCTTCTCAGGTGATAAACGTGGATAAATCACTCAAGGAGCCATCTGTTCAAATAACAAAACAGACGTTGCCCAACCAGGGGCAGCTGAACCATTGATATTGCAAATATTCCAAGCATGGATAAGCGGATTTGATAGACGTGGTTCATATCAATACGCGACGTCAGAACTGGATGAGAACCAAGAGTAAAGTTGTATCGTCCCAATTTGTCTTCAATTTGGGAATATGAGTTAACACTTGTTATTTATCCTTGATAGGGACTCACCATCAAGGAGGACAGATTTTCACAACCTGTGTGCACTCGTAGGGGCACACGACCAAGGGTAAGATGTATCGTTTTAATTTTTTGAAAAATGCGTGAACGTACAGTAACATGTTTCTTCCATATTTTCAGGGATCTCCAGCCGCGGGGGACAGGTAAGTATCCCTTTCCCCAGTCCATTGAAGATGTTGAATAAAAACTGAGAAGAAAAGAAAAGCTTTCAGAATCTAATGTCTAGAAAAGACATAGAATTCAAAATTCATTGGCTTTCATGTTTTTAAGACAGGAGGTTGTCTGAACATGAATAAGAACATGCATTGTGCATCATAAAATCCCATTGACGGGTAAAATTTTTGGAGAAAACGAAAGAGATTTTTCCAATCAAAAGTTGTTCAAAACTTCCAAAAGGACGTTTTCTCAAAAGACGAGAGGCAAAGCCTAAATCCAAACACGTCCTATGCACACTTGAGAGAGAAGTGGAGCGGATAAGACAACAAAATCTGGACCTACGGAAGTAGGGATTGTTTGCAACAATTACATGGATTGGGATGATAGAGGCATTCGTTTCATATCCCCAAATACTACAGGTGACCATTGACAACCCCTTCGAACGGCGATTTTCATTCTCAACCCTGTCAAGAACCACCCCCACATTGGGGCAAAATGGAGGTGAGTCCAGCAACATCAGGAGAAAATGGTTAGAAATTTTCTTGCTCGGACTAACATCAATCTTTGTGTGTTGTTTATATGGTAATCCAAATGCCATAGGATGATGAGAAGCATTCATTTCTCTATCCCACACACCATATCCTTTGCATAGCCAAGTTGAGCCTGCAAATTCATTTTATAAACCCATGTTGGTGATCATGGCATGTTTCAAGATGGAAACTGCATCACTCCAAGAACGGAAGAATCCAAGAGATGGGATTTATAGAAAGATTTCATATCGGCGTTCAAGTGTGCTATGATTCCAGGTGTATATCTAGCACAATTTTCTGAACATCGTAGTTCCAAAGGAAAAGAAAAGGGCGGGATTTCGACAAAAGATAAAAATCCCCGGCATCAAGAAAAAGCAAAGTGCCTGGTAAAAGCAGGGCCGATGCTCGTGTAAGCTGTTTGATTGATCCACAATGAAGCCGGATGGGAAAAGAAGAAATCCCTGAAGGAGCCAAATCCAAAAGGGCTGCTCCCCAAATGGTGCCAAGCGCAGAACAAAGACATAGAGAGAGTCGCTCTCTGAACGCAACAAGAGACGCTCTCTAAAGAGTTTGTGCACCCCTCAAAAGCGGTTGCACGCCTCAAAAATTGAAGATGAAGAATGGAAAAGACAGGTGACAAGTTTGCATTGATCACCAATGTCAATCCCCTCATAAATTCTGGGCCAAAAACAAGCTTTTTTTCGGTCCCCAATCCTACCAATGTTACAACCCTGAAACAGTCTTCTCTGACTAAGACACTTGGGTTAACATATAGCTTAGCTCGAAGAAATACGAGCAAGACTATTTCTTCTCATTTTGCAGGGTTCTTGACTTGTAAACCCGGAGCAGATGGTGAAGACTTTCATTCAATGGCCTCGACTCCAAAGCGGGTCCCCCTTGAAAACCAATAACCAAGCCCAACATTACGGTCCCGTGGAAGACCTCCCGACCGGTCAAAATGTATGCGCTGCGAATGAGCCTAAAACCAAGACACAGGTCAGTAGGGAATTGAGTGCATCCCCTGTAAAAATCATTACCTCAAAACAGGTGAGAAGACCTCCTTATCGAGAAATATTCCAATTGATGTTTTGAACAGACTCTTTTTGAAATTTTCAAACTGTTGATCCAGATTTTCCATGCAAGGGATTTGTGATCACATTTGCATGCTGCAAGAATGCTTTGGACAACCTCCAACATCAAAATGCACATCTCATGACTAAAACTTAAGTCATAAAATTTTGTCAATTGGACAATTGCTGTCTTCTCAAAGATTACCAATATTTTCTTGGGGAAGAGAAACCCTTTTTAAAAAAAAAAAAAAAATCCTAGCATGACGTGGAGAACCCTCGTCCCAAGACCCATTTTCAAAAAAAAAAAAAAAAAAAATCAATCAAGCGGTCCTCGCATGACGTGGAGAACCTTCGTCCTAGGATCCCTTTTCAAAAATATCAAATAGGCCCTATCAGACGTGGAGAACCCTCGTCTCGGGACCCCTTTTAAACAAAATCAAGCAGTCTCATCGGACGTGGAGAACCCTCGTCTCGGGACCTCTTTTAAACAAAATCAAGCAGTCTCATCGGACGTGGAGAACCCTCGTCATGAGACCCCTTTTCAAAATTCAAGCAATCTCATCGGACGTGGAGAACCCTCGTCATGAGACCCCTTTTCAAAACAAACAAAGGTAGAAACCGCCTGAAGGGTCAACTCAAGGTAGAAACCGCCTGAAGGGTCAAAACAATGGTAGAAACCGCCTGAAGGGTCAAACCAAAGGTAGAAACCGCCTGAAGGGTCAACTCAAGGTAGAAACCGCCTGAAGGGTCAAAACAATGGTAGAAACCGCCTGAAGGGTCAAACCAAAGGTAGAAACCGCCTGAAGGGTCAACTCATGGTAGAAACCACCATAAGGGTCAACACGAGGTAGATACCGCCTCAAAGATCAACGTAAAGGTCCAATCCACCATACGGATTAAAATCTCTGGCAAATCCTAAAGCATGGGATGCGCCGTCTTTAGATTCCTACCAGTTAGGAATTCCACAATGGTATGACCTACCATACAGGTCAGAACTTAATCTCCCTAGGATATTCTGAATGACGAGTCCTAGGTATCTTCTTGAAAGTTGTCACAGCGGGCATCAGCCGACAGGTGAGCTTCAGGTAAGCCTCTCTCACTCCGGCCCATGTTCAAATTATTAGAGCAAACCGGAGATTAATTTGAACATCCGTCAAAAGGCTTAAGAATGTAATGTCATAGCATTTCCTCTCCCCAGTCAAGTCAGTCAAGATTCATGTGTCATTTTGTCTTTGAAAGCAACCTCTGACGAGCTCACCCTCAAAGAGGGGCAGCTGTTGACACATGGATTTTGATCAGTCTTTTCTAGTTTATTTTCAAAAATAATTCATTGAAAATCCATAAAAATTAAAATATTTTTATTTTGATTTTGTATTTTATTATTTTATTTGGTTAAAAAAAATGAAATGAATTGCCGAAGGACAAGCATCCTCTCCACCCTCGAGTCCTCCCGATCAGAGTGTCCCATATTTCAAGAATTCTTTTACAAAAGAAGTCACTAAAGTCCCACATTTCAAGAATTCTTTTACAAAAGAAGTCACTAAAGGAAGGAAGTTGAGGGTGCGGCACGATAAAAAAAGAAAAGGGAAGGTGACGATGTTGTTATGGGGATGGTGGGATATAAAAAATTTGGAGGAAGCAGAGGACAGCAGGGAGTCTATCCTCCACCACGCAATAAAAAAAGTGAGATTAAACAAAAATAGAGAGAGAGAACCGAAAAAGAAAAAAAGAAAGGAAGGGAGGACAGAAGATATTCGGACATGCAGAGAGTTAAGAGGGAGATTTCGAAGGAGACAGGAGACCACTCGGACGCTGGCATTTTCTCATCGACAACCTGTGAGTATTCCTCATGGTCCGAGTTGCCAAACTCTTTACCCACAGCTCTCCGCGATCAGTTTTCGAGCGCCATAGAGAAGGCTGAGTCTAGGTTTATGGATCCTTCGTCCTTGGGGAGTAGAAAAGGCTAGCTTGGCCGGTTGAGTCGTGGTGACGAGGCCGTTCGCTGACGATCGTGGTCCGGCAAAACGGTCAATGGTGTTGCAGCGGCGGACATGACCAGCACCGGACCAAGCATGACCGGAGAGAACTAGAACCGGGAAGGTGGAATGCTCTCCTTTTGCGGCTCAACTGAGCGGAAGTGTGACTGAAGCCTCGGCGGTCTTCAAGGCACTCGTGAACCAGGTTCGTAGTGCCAGCGAGGTCGGCCCGCTTCAGCCATCACGTGGCAGAGGTTGCCGAATGGTTGCTCCGCGAAGAAGAAAACTCGTGAAGGCAGAGGCGAGACCGATCGAGATCGAGCCGACGAGGTAGGCGAGCATGAGTCGAACCAGGCAGTAGTGGCTGGCAGATCTCGTCATGGTCTCGGTACTGGATAAACAAACTTGGTCTGTAGCGAGAGACAGTCTGTTGGAGTGTGATCCAGCGGCGGCGACGAGCGAGTTCCAACGGCGGTCGGTGTAGCGAGGGGGGTTGTTTTGTGGCTATCGACCATATTTGCGTGTGGTTGGTCTGGTAGGGGTCGAAAGGTAGCGTTGTGCACTGCTGGAGTCGGTCGGCGATGACCACAGATGGCAGCGTGGCAAGCAAATCTGGCAGCGGCGCGGTGGGCGAAATCCAACGTCGTTGAGCCTGCAGTGGACGAGCAGACCAGGCGTGGCTGGTGAGCGTGACCCTGCGGCGGCAAGTGAAACGGAGCCGGACGATGCGACGAACGAGCCCGGAGCTGCGACGACGCCATCTTGAACAGAGGGAGTCGTCGGACCGGAGTCAGCGGTGGTCCGACGAGTTAGTAGGCGGTGACCACAGATGCGGTGTGGCGGGTAGACTCTGGCGTTGCGGTCTCGGCACTCTGTGGGACGCACCGGTCGGCCTTTGGAGGTCCGTCGGACGAGCTTGACAGCGGCGTGGCTAGCGAGGACTGCTGGCCTCGAAGCTGCGGCGTCGCCATCGGGTGTTGCGGACACGAGTGAGCGTCAGAGGAAGAAGATGATGAATAGTGGAGGGGCCGTTTCACGTTTTTTTCTGCGGTTGGATCAAACGGGCTGGTGAAATAAAGAAGAAGAGATTGGGCTCAGTTGGGCTGGTCCAAGGAATGAATGGCAGAAGCTGCGCATTCGGGAGCTGTGCTAGAAGGAATATCAGGTCCAGTTCAGCTTAAGCTTGGAAAAATGGGCCTAAGCCTTTTTTTATGTAAACTAGGCCCGCGTCTGGTTCCCTCTCGGGCCTGATCAGGTCCGACGATCTGATCCAGGCCCGGGTCCGAGAACCCGACCCGGACCCATCCGGTTATTTTTATTTAATATTAATAAATAATTAATAATAAGAAAATTTAGAAAACATCAAAAAAATAATAAATAGATAGGAAATGCTTCTATTTGTTTATTTTGTCTAATTAAGCTTGTATATGCTTGATTATCGATTGTTTGCCATGATTGATTCGCATGACTTAGTTTCAGTTTTGCATGTGGATGCTTGAATATTGGGCATGTCTTATTAGGTAAGTCAGCATGATCATTAGAAGTTAAATTTGAGACAATCGTTTCATCATTTAATTGGCTGAACTTTGTTAACTATTTACTTTGAGTGAGAGCATGTTCCAAAGGCTCGATGCACCATTTTGATATTTCAATGTGATGACTGACGATGACGCCCATGGTGACGAAGCAAGCTGGGGCTGGGCGATTGAAGGCCGGTGTCCAATCAGGTATATTTCGCGTACCCGATTAGTATATTAGAGTTATTTTCTTAAAATATTGTCGTTATAGATTTGGTTTGCATGTATTTATTTCGATCTGGTAGTTAGCTTGTTTATTTGATTAAGTGTGGTATGTTGTCAAAAAAAAAAATTCTAAAAAAAATTCTAAAAATTCCAAAAAAATTCTCAAAAATGGGAAATGGCCACAATCAACTGGCCATGGAATATTTTGGGTAATTCGGTATCCAAGTCTTCCAAAAATTGACGATTTTGCCCTTCGGGCTAAATCGCCTCCAAATCTTCCCATTTTACCCCGGTCCGAAATCACACCTTTCATAAGCCCTTATGGCTATGCTAGGAGGCCATTGACTGGAATTGATGTGCATCGAGGAGATGTATTTATGCACTTGATTGCGCTTTCATTTAAATTGATTGTGATTGATAGGAATAGTCTTCCAATCTGCATGAAACCCTTAACCAAACCTACCCCATCTAAAATTGCGCCTGCATGATTCTTAGCTAGGAAATCACTCGCGTTAGGTACCGAAAGGGCGTTGGTAATGACACCAGCGTAACCAAGTCCCCGAACCCAAAATCTCTGGTTCCGCAGAATTGATCGATCTCTCCCAATCGGTCAATAAGGTTTCCGGTCTACCCTCCAAGAAAGACCGGTGGCGACTCCAAATGCATGTACAATTTGCACATGCCACCACGACCACACTGAAGGTCGAAAGCGATCGACTCTTATCGTCGAATCCTTTGAAAAATACTCCCGCCGCGATTTGGTATGGGCCTGGGAGGGCTCGCGCCGATCCAAGACCCGCGATCGGTAATCCATTAGCCGCGTCCGCTTTCGGACGGGTCGCGACAGTGGAAAATTACCTTTTTACCCCTGGTTGGATACCCTTTTCTTTAAGACAAATCAATGGCAAAATAGTCATTTGGTTTTTCCCCACATGGCTGAAAATTTGAAGGGCAAATTGGTCATTTGAGCCTCAAGATATTATGAGGAAAAGGACAAGACCATTGATTACATTGGTCAAATCTCACTTGCCTAACCTAAGCCTACCCTATGACAACCAACACCTCAAGTCTTCTCTCTCATTTGGCTTGTTGAGGAAGATCTCTCTCTCCTCCCTCTCATTTGGCCGAAGACCCCTCTCCCTCTTGCATTTTCTCTCAAACTCTCTCTCTCTCTATCGGATTTCTCTCTCGCCCAGTTCCGACCGCCCCCACTGTTTTGGCCATAACTTCTTCTTCCGTCATCCAATGAAGACGAACCACCCATCATTAGAAAGATATTTCTCTTACCGTTCCAACAAGGTATTATTCACCCAAATGTACCCAGACATTTGTCCCGTAGAGCCATTTTAGTGGGCGAAGGTCGCTGACCGGTCTGATCTGAACCCGAGGAGCTTCAAGTTGGATTTCCGAGCTTATTATGGCTTGATTCTTGGTAAGACCACCTCTCAAGCCTATTTAAGACATCCCTCTTTGTGTTCATGAAGTTTGGTTGGATTTTGATGAGTTTTAATGGTTGAATCCTCATGGTCTTCAAGAGGACAGAAACTGTCCCCACCGGTCAGACTTGGAGCCGTGGCTCCTTGAGGATCTTTGGGGCTTTGTCTTGCTTGGATTCCACCGGTAAGCCATCTTAGAACTTAAACCTAAGGTTTAATTAGCTTGTGGTTAAGTTTGGTGAAGTTTAGAAGTAGTTTGGTAGCTAAACTTCGAGTGATTCCCAATTGGACAGAATCTGTCCACCGCCGGTCAGGTTTGGAACCGCAGCACTTTAGAGTTCCTTGAGGCATCATTTGGCTTGGAAATCATCAGTAAGTCATCTTAAGGCATGGTATGATGTGTTAACAAGATGTAGTTGAGCTAGAGTTGAATTTAGAAGGATTATAACAGCCGGTTTTCTATGATCTCCACCAAGCACAGAATCTGACCGCCGAGTACCAAGATTGAGGCCACGAGCTTTGTGCGGTCCTTTGGTCAATTTCTTTGGCTCAAATATTTGGTGAGACTTCTTAAGACCTTGTTTGAGATGTTAGGTTAGCTTGTGGTTGGATTTGAAAGTGGATTAAGGGAGTTTAATGGTTGAAATTGTGTGGAACTCCTAGGAACAGATTCTGGACAGATTTGGAACAAGGGCATGTGTCGCTTATTTCGTGGACTTCTCTAGCTAATATTGTTGGTAAGTTATTCCTAACCCTTTATTAGGAGGTTGGGTTACTAATGGACGCCCTTGTTTGCGAAATTGACGATTTATGCACCGGTTTATGTTGAGAGAATTCAGAACCAAATCTGCCATGTTTTTAATGGAGCTGTGCTTGAGTGATTTTGGCATGAGAATTATGAAGTCAAGGTTGATTTACGGAGTTCTAATATGGTCATGATGAATATTGGACCTTGAGTAAGCCGTGTGGTAATTCCGATTTGAATTGAGTACTCTAAGTGGCATGGATTGTTAAACCGAGTCTTGAGTTGAGATTTTGAAACCGTGAGTTGCATCAATCTTGACTTTTGTGAAATGGCCGTGGGAGGCTTGTACTTGACTGAAATTTTTTAACGTGAAATATATTTTGTCTAGTTGAGGGACGTTGAAAGGAATGCCTCGAGTAGGCAATGAACTGCTTGATTTCATGAGTTGTTCTTGAATGATGAATTTTTAAGGCATGAATTGTTTTCTTTAAATGAAAAATCTGAGGCTTTCTATAACTGAAATTTTTATGAATAAAATGGCGTGTGGGATCGCCGAGGAAACGATAAGTGCACTGGCATGTGGGATCGCCAATGGCGTGTGGGATCGCCGTGAAAAATTATAAGTGCACTGGCGTGTGGGATCGCCAAGGACTTATGAAATTTGGCCATTGTATTGGGAGGGAGTTACTCCCATTTGACTTGACGAGGTCGTGCGGCTAGAGAGTCCCATACTGACACGATTCATCTCGATTGAAAATGGGCGTCGAGAGTCGTATGGTGACCGAATCATCTCTAGGTCCGGACGCGAGAGTCTCATATGGACCGACGGGTCATATGGAGACCGAATCATCTCGCAGCCCCAAAGTGGGCGGCCCAGGATGGGCGGAAATGAAAAGATCTATTTTCTGGAAAAGTCAAGAATGATTTTGGGAAATTGAAAATGCCTCATGAATTGAAAATGGCCCAAGAAGGGCGTGAAAGTAAAGGTTATGTTTTCTGGGAATTCACGAAATGAAATTGGGAATTTCGTGAAATGGACTTTGAGAAAATTTGAAATTTATCCTCATGCGTGAAAGGGCGTCGAGTACTTGCTTTTGATTGAAAACTCTGCCATTGTACGAAGCTTAGCCTTATTACGATTTTCTTGACTGAGTCGAGTCGATTTGAAAGTATTGAAATGCCATGATTTTGATGGAATCATGCTTTTGTCATGCCAAAGTTTTTAATACCAAAACACCCACATTTTTTTAAAAGTGTCTGGAGGTACTGGCGGCCTAGTTTAGGGTTAGGTTCAACTTACTGAGATTATATATCTCACCCCGTCGTGGGGCCAATATTTTCAGGTCTCAGACGAAAGAAACACGAGCTCGCCATGGATTGGCGTTCGATGAAGTCATTGGAAGAAATGGTTACGAATCCTTATTTGACCTTAGGGTTGTATTATGATGTAATTGGAGATTTATAATTGTAGTCTCTGAAGTGTGATTGACTCTAATGAGAAGAATACCCTTTTGTCCCAAGTCATCTTGTGATGTTTTGTTGTATGGTGTTGTTTCACGTTTCTGCATGCATCTCATTTAGAAGCCTTGAGTTCGTTGTTGGCCGTTGGATCCTGGGTAATATATTGATAAGACGAACGGCCTGGTGGGAAGTTCGCGTGCTCGCCAGGTTCGGGGTGTGACACAGTCAATCTTTGATCAGGGCCATAGGTTTAGGTAATCTGATCCAAAGACCGTGGATTAGCCATGCGGTTCATTAGGGACCGTCTGATTAAATCTGATTAATCCAATAATAAAAAAAAGGCTGGGACGGCATCGTTTTGGGGGCGTAGGTTCAGCGGGTCCGGGTCTGGGCCGGGTTCCGACCCGATCCGAATCACATTTTTTAATAAAAAAATCAGAAAATGATTTAAAAAAAAATCAGAAAAATCTTAGAAAATTATAAAAAAATGCTAGAAATTCCTAGAAAATCCCAAAAAATGTAGGAAGATTGTGGGAAATTCCTAGACACTCCAGAAACCCCCAAAAATTGAGGATTGACCACAGACAACTGGTCAATATTATTTTTGGGGTTTCTCATCCGTTCTTCCAAGAATTGACGTTTATGCCCTTTAGGGGTAATTCGTCCCTGCTTTGTACTTGAGATAGGTCGAAAATGCCTAGATTAAGATAGGGCCAATTAGGTGGTGAATCCTTCTTCTTGGGTTTTCGAATCTCATCATTCTCCCTGAAATGACGATTGTACCCCTCAAAGGGTAAATCGCCTTTCCTATTCCAATCAAATTTTGGAGGTTGCTTAAAATTAGGATTTGGGTCAGGTGGTCGACCAATCCTAATGTTTAAGATTTCCAATCCCCGTCTTTGTCCAAAATGACGATTTTACCCCTCCGAGGGTAAAATCCCTTTTAAATTCCAGAAAAATTCTGGAAATTCCCAAAAAATAGGAAATGGAAGGATTTGATCGCCAATCCTATTTCCACCCTATTTTGATTGCATATTTCATCTGAAGTGACAATTTTTCCCTTTTAGGGCCAATTGTCCCCGATTTTCTCAAAATTACGATTCTGCCCCTCATGGGCGAATCATGCCCAAATCACTCCTAAGCCTTGATTGATGCTTCTCTAGGCTAATAGGGTCTCATTAGGGATGACATGCTGATTTCATGTGTTTTATCCGCATGTATTGGATCCTTGATTTGCGCATTTATTTCTATTGATTGTGAGTGATAGGGTAATCATTCCCATCTGCATGAACTCCTAGATTTAGGATCCATACCCCACTCGTCTGTATGAAATCCTAGGGTCAGATAAACGATTCAGCTTAGGTACCGAAATGGCATCAACTCTAACAGTTGGCGTAACTAAGTCCTTGAACCCATTTCTCTGGTTTCCGCAGAATCGAATAGACCGATCCCAACTATTCGATGAGGTTTCCGATCATACCCACCACGAAACGATTGGTGGCGACTCCTTGGCTTGTACACATATCACATGTCACCAGACCACACCGAAGGTCGACCACGTATATCCAGCCATTGCGATTTGGGTAATGGACCTTGGGAGAGGCCCACGTCCGATCAGGCGACGATCGGGCGGCCCATTAGCCCCCTCGCCCGCCATCAAGAGGGTCGCGACACCTAACCATCTATTTTCTCATTTTCATTTAAGTTCTCATAACCCCTTATTACACTTGGGTCTCGCACGATTAACAAAATCGAGCCACATTCTCTTCCAGTACTCATACTCCAGTCGCTCATACTTCAATTGTTCATCTTTACTCAGTTCTCACGACTCCTTTCAGTTCTATAGTCCTTTCATATATTGCATACTCGAGCTAACACTCCTCTTGTAACATACTCTAGTCGTTCAACCTTATTAGATTCTCATGACACTCGAGCTATTACAATTCCCTTCAAGAATTAAAGGCTTAAGTCATATCCTCAAGCCTAGCAGTCTCAAGTTGTTCAACATGATAGCTATCACAAGCAATCAATCACCCGGTGGTTCTAGGAAAATCCTCAATCAATCACCAATAATTCAGGAATTTTAAATCATCCTTCATCAGTAACTACTCATCAAGCCATTCTCAACTAGGCAATTTCTCAGCTATTCGCCAATTACTAGGCAAAGTCCAAAACTCAACTAGGCCAATATCAGGTAAACTGTCGAGGCACAAATTAATGCGTCAAACGTTCACACCTTAAGTCCAGACGTATTTGCAATTTAGCAATAACTCAACAGGCTATCGTAATTTCACAAGATACCAGTCAAACGGCACTCAATGCCAAAACGCGTCAATTTTCTTTTTCAACAACACCCACTACTATGTACGAAGCTCCTAACCATGCCAATAACATACGCCACTACAAATGCCATGCAAATTTAAAAATTCATTGTGAGGGTCACCTCAGTGCAATACATTTCTTAACCAAAATCAGACTCAACCTGATACCTAGACTCTCTCTTTCAATTTATGACTTGGGTCATTCCTGCCTCATTGCTATCTTAGGAGCCTGCCAGGAGCCGTTCCTTGTCCGAACCTCTCTATCCCGGCGTACACTCCCCGCCCTCATCAGACCTGGTCGTTGCAGGTTGTCCCAAGTTATACATCTACGAAGAGAGTCCCGCTCCACACGTCCTATAACATGCTTCATTACGGTTTGTAGGTATCCCATCAGCTTATCCCATACCAAGCGACAGTTTATTAAGTCTAATAGTGATAAGCTCATACATGCACATTCCTCGACTTTCACTTTAATGCAATAAACACATGCGCTGCATGATCTTCCTCAATACTCGCCACATCACATTCGTTTTCAGATCAATTCCTACCCATGGAAGGTTTCAAGTTCCACAAATGACCATCTCACAGATCAAGTGCCTAGGATCAACCATATACCTCAAAGTCACAATCTCGATCATAAAATCCAATCAATCCTTTACACATACGAAATACTATATTAACCTCAAACACATTTTCAACCTCAAATCCATGCTTACAGCTCCTCAATCTATGCTCACTTCCTTGTGAACCTCAATAATATCACTGCCCAATATCATCAATTAAAATCAACGCTAGAACCATTAGAGTGCACACAAGTTCAAGCCTATAATCCTTAAGATTCAGTAATCAATGCTTAATCTTAAAGGTCACACTATCTAATTGTCCCCAAGCCATCACTCCTTATCACTACAACCTCAATCACATTGGATCGAGCTGACCTTGCTCTGATACCACTTAAACGAGGATGTCACGCCCCGAACCTGGCGAGCACGCGAACATACCACCAGGCCGTTATAACTCTATAGTCTCCTAAGATCCATGGCCAATAGCTTAATACTCCTAAATGACACATGCATGCGGAAGAAAGAAAATGACTCCAGACAAAATAAAACCAAGATGACTTAGGACATAAAAAGGTACACCATATGTAAAGGTCAATCACACATCAGAGATTACAATTCTAAATCCGCAATTCCATCATTTACAACCCTAAGGTCAAATAAGGATTAGTAACCATTTCTACCAATGACTTCATCGAATGTCAATCCATGGCGAGCTCGTGTTTCCTGCGTCTGATACCAGAAAATGTTGGTCCCATGACGGGGTAAGATATATAATCTTAGTAAATTGAACATAACCCTAAACTAGGCTACCAGTACCTCCAGACACTTTTGAAAAATTGAGTATTTTGGTAATAAAAACATTGGCATGGCAAAACGGGGTACTTTCCAAACCATGGCATTTAATACTTCCAAATCATTTCAACTCAGTCACAAAAGATTTCATGAGTAAAACTAAACTTCGTACAGAGGCAGGGTTTTCCAATCAAAAGAGAATACTCGACGCCATCTCAAAACATGAGGCAACTTTCACATTTCATCAAAATATCATTATTGAAATTTACTGCCTTTTCTTTCACGCCCTTTCTGGGCCATTTTCAACTCATGAGGCTACTCCCTCCCAATACATTGGCCAAATTCATAATTCTCGGCGATCTCACACGCAAGTGCACATATAATTTTTCCCGGCGATCACACACGCCTGTGCACTTAAGATTTCCTCGGTGATCCCACACGCCATTTACTCATAAAAATTCAGTTATAAAAGTCTCAGTTTTCATTAGAAAACGCATTCATGGTTCAATTTTCAATCAGAAGCACACTCAACAAACTCAAGCATTTATCGCCTATTCAAGGCATTCTTTTCAGACGTCTGTTACTGGACAAACCATATTTCAACATGTTCAATAAAACACGAGCATCACTCAGCCCAATTCAAGTAAATTTCAAATTTGGTCATTCAAAAGTCATCTCAAGACTCGATTGGTAAACCAATCCACTTAATGCACTCAAATCAATAAGAAATTCCACAAAGCACGCCAAATGGCCCAACCACATGCCACAACCAGATTAAGACTTCTCAATTCAACCTTGATTTCATAAGTTTCGTGCCATGAAATTGCTTAAGTTCAATTCATTAAAACAGGGCGGAATTGGGTTTCCTTGTGCCTCTCAAAATATCAGTCCATAAAACATTTCATTCCAACTCAAAACTTCATCATTTAGTAACCTAACATCCTAATAAAGGTTTAGGCAAAACTTACCTCAAGTTTAGGCCAAGCATTTCCATAAAATGATCGACGCATCGTCGCGGCACCAAGCTATCCATTTTGGCCTTACACGACCAGATTCAGTCCCGAATAAACTGGCATTGATCTACTAAATTTTCAAGAAATGTACCTTCAGAAATTTATCCTTCAAGGTCTTACGGACATGTGAACGAAAGCGGAGCTCAATTCGGATACCGGACGACCTAGAACGAGCCAATTTAAAATCAGTGCGCACTAGGAATAGATTTACACAGCTCAAGGTTTTCACCTCAAATCAGCCCTTCAAACACTTCTAAACTCTCATTCATCACAAAACCAACTTGCTAAAATATGTTTCTACATGTCCAGTAAGCTAACCATGAATTTTGAAGCAAAATAACACCTCTAAGAACCTCCAATCAGCTCAGTTCTACTAGCTCCTCAAATGGCCAGAAACTGCCTTCAAGAAACCACCGCAAATCAGCCATGAAAATCCTTCAATCCTCAAATAAATTTGTAACCACAGCTCATCCAACCCTATTACTATGAGTTTAGAAGATCTCACCGAATATTTGGAGCCATTTGAAGTCCTAAAGCCCCCAAAAATGGATTCTCTCCAAAATCGGATTAGATTCTGACATTTTCTCATTCAAACAAACCTACGGGAAGAAATACTGGGCCAAATTGAGCATATAATACCTTGTTGGAACAGCATGATAGGCTTTCAGATGGTAGTATTTTTACCTCAATCCAATGTCGAACGAAAAGTTATGGCCGAAACAGTGAAGCAATTTTTATTTATCCGCGAAAGAGCTTCTCGACCGAAAGAGGAAAAGAAGAAGAAAAAGAAGAAAAATTGAGAGGAAAAGAGAGGGGGAGTAGTGTCACGGCTGAAGATGGCTAAAGGAGATGCTCCATCAAATTATTGGGGCAAAATTTTACAAGATGGAATTTAATGGCCATTAATGCTTTGCTTCTCCAAAAGTGACACATGGCATGCCACCAATTATTTTCCATTTCACTTTGACTTTCTTTGACTTCATCCTTTCCCATTTTCGGCAGCCACCATGAGGACTTGAAAGACCATTTTGCCCTCCAAATATTCTTAAGGCAAGGGTAATAGGTTGAGGGGTAAAACGGTAATTTGACACTTTTCGTTCGAAACTTCATTTTTCTTATTTTGAATGACCATTGGAGAGGCGACGTCAAATCTTTTTCCAATTTTGAAATTCTTCATTTCCAATTGCCAATTCGAGCTTCTTCTATTTCATAGTCGATCTCTCGTCGATCGTATCTTCAGTTTATCTCGAACTAACGGGCTGCTTTTGCAGGCGTTGCGCGCATCGACTCTATGACTCTCGTCACACTTAGGACGACTCAAGATAAGACGACTTTGGTTGTCATGTAATTGCGATGGTTCATTACTAGTTCCGACGGTCTCGATCGTCAATGATCGATTTAGGAAAAATTCGCAAATTATATATTGGTTATGCGGCATCACCTGTGGCATCCCCCGTTTACTAGATTCCTAAAGACCAGAAATGGTCAAATGGGTTTTGAAGCTGACTCTTGAAGCAACGATTTAAGATTCTGGAATACGAGTCGAGGCAAGGAAAGCAAGATTGGTCAAGATTGCCTAGAAGACGGAAAGAAAATAAGAATTTCATCAGACGACCTAGATGACGAAGGAAATTAGAAACATTAGTCGAAGATTCTAATAAAATATATTAGCGATGAATAATTCCACACCATGTTATAGTTCACGGCCGAGACTAGGTAATTTAGCACAATTAATGGAGTGGTCGTGGATTAGGATGTGCAAGGGCGATTGACTAATGAGAATTCGTGAGGATTGAGTAATACATGAATTTATGCTCGAAAATTCCTAAGCTAGGTGTATGAGAAAGGATTGGCCATGTAGGATTATGCTAGGTGGCGGCATTGTAATTTTCTAGTATAAAATTGATAGACCGACCATCCTAAGGAAATAGTTAGGAATGGGATTTTTGGATACAAATTCCACAATGATGTTCGGCAATGGAGTGGATGAACAAGTAGCGATTTCTTCCCCCCATTGCATGAAATTCTATTGGCAGTTAGGGACCTAGGAGTTGGCGTTAGAAGCATGGCCATCTATTGGTCTATTCTCATCTCAAATCCCACTATGGATAATGGAACAATGGACCGCCATTGTGTCATCTCAAATGCCAAGTGGAGCCTTCACCCTCTCTTTGCTTGAGAGCTCATTGGCCGACGACTCTTTGGGAAGATGCATAAAGAGCCATTGGTGGGAAGCCTTTTCACATTTCAAGAAATGATTGATCACCAATTGGGGTAATGCAAGGTGGCCATTGCTATGGGGAAAAGGTGCATGTATGACAAGTGTCACTCGAAAACTTCCATGGGCATGCAACAAAAGAACCCTTCATCTTCTCCCTTCCTCTTTGTCGATCGAAGCAAGAGAGAGAGAGAGAGTTCGAGAGTGAGCGAGAGAGAGAGAGAGGCCGAGAGCTAAAGAGGAAGAAGAAGGAAGGAGCGGATCGGCGTCTCGAGGAAATCAAGAAGAAGAAGGCGCCAAGCTCAAACTAAGCAAGTTACCTAGGAAAGATTTCTTTCAATCTCGCCATAGGATAGTTGTATCTTGATTAAGTGACATCCGAGGGAGTGTGAGATGAGCTATGACTTTGTGTTTCGGCTTTGTAAGTTGAAAGAGGGCAACGTGGTTTCAAATCTGCTCTTAGTATAATTGGCATTTGATTTGAGTTATATAACAAGTTCTATAGTCGTTTAAAAAGAGATTAGGCCTAAGATGTTATGAATGAGGCTAGGTATAGTCGGTTAGAATGAATTAGAACTCGATTTGTATGTGGGACACCGAGCTACCTTCGGTTTATTGTAGTTTCATTTTCTGTTTGGAGAATTGATTGCGGTTAAAAAGTGCTACTTTACGTGATCTTTAAGTTAAAGGATTGTCGAGCAAAGCTTGGAAAAAAAGGGCTAGGTAGAATGACCAATGGAACCGAGAAGACTTAAGGATTTAATTTGCAAGTTTAGGACTGAAGATTTCGTTCGGTTCTTAGGGCAGTATCGGTTCTGATTGTGGCACTGATTAGTGTGTAAGAATCGAGTTCTAATGTGATGGATTGCTTTAATTCTATTATGTATACGTTGATACATTATAGAAGTACGAGTGATTGATTAAATTGGAAAGGACATAGGTCCGTTTAGGGAGAAGAATGGCTCTGCTTTTGCTAAGGACAGATTCTCGGACATAGAAAATTAGGGGAAGAATAAGGTTGTTCTAAGTTTTTTTGCACGTGTCGAATATGATTTGATCATGGAATGTTTTCTTAATGATCGTGAGGTTAAGTCTTGGTAACCGTACATGCCAGAATCACAAGTCGACTGGATAAGTTCGAGAGTCACCCGAAAACAAAGATAGTTTTCTTGATCTTGAGATTGGTTCATGATGTCCTTCTTGATTACAGGTTCACTATCATGTCGCATGAGCATATCTTTGTGAAGATGCATGAGTGTATGTCGGCATGATATTGTTGCACCATGTGCGGAACTGTCATTATGAGTTTATGATTCATGGCTGAATATGCATTGGTACATGGTACCTAATCGATATATGATGAGATATGTGGAGAAATTGCTCTTCAGTGCACTGAATTGAGATGACGTCCCTGGGCTGTGTGCGAGGATTTGTACGTGCTTGATGACTGAGCTGTGTGCGGGGTAGAGCCGTATCTTGCGTCGAGGACGCCCTAGAGTAGGGGTCGCAAGTCATTGGGCTTGGCGATGGTTGTATGAGCGAAGAGCATGTCATTTTCATGACATCATGACATTTATGCATCTCATGATCTATCGCGACCTAAAAATAATAATAATTCTAGGCTAATGGATTATCAGGTTAACTAACCTAATACGGACTCTCCCAAGCCCTACCAAATCGCAACATTAAATTAATCAGAGTGATTTAGAATTTGGAGTCGCCACTAATCATTTTTGGTAGGTTGATTAGAAACCTAAGTAAAACAGCGGGAGAACCATTTTACTTCTACGAACCAGAGATTGTAGATTCGGGGACTTGGTTACACTAGTTAATTAAAACTAATGCCCTTTCGGTACCTTAATTCCAAATAGGATGTCCTAAATTAACGACTCAGATTGAATCAATTTGAAGTTCATAAAATGTAATTCTTTTTTTGGATTTTTATTTTTTATATGAAATGCATGAATGAAAATGAATGCAATGATGTGAAATTATCTAAATGATGCAATGACTCGCATGATTAAGGTCGTCTCATCCTATATGAAAAATTAACTACTTAATTAAGACATGCAAAATTATATGACAACAGGGCATAACGCGAGGCCATTAGTCTAAGCATGCGAAGATCTTTCGTGAAGACATAATCAATCATGCAACCGGTTAATTAACATACAAACTATCATGAGATTGGATAAATTAAACGTACGAAAAGTCAAAATTAGACTAAATAGCATGCGACTTATAATTCAAGAAAATCAACCAAGCAATTAGGCTCACCTAACATGAATACGCTAAACATGAGACTAATGATATGTAGAATGACATAGCGAAATGACATGGCGAGGATGCGCGACATGGCATAATGACATGGCAAAGATGCATGACATGGCATAATGACGTGGCAAGGATGCATGATAGGGGAAAACGCAGTAATGCAAGCTAAATTTTATGATATGTAATGCGAATGATATTTTTTGTATTTTTTTGTTTATTTTCGGCAACGCATGAAATATGATTTAAAAAATATATATGTTAGGGGATTTCGAAGATATGGAATATATGAAGTGATATACGAAAATATGAGATGCAAGATATGCAAAAGATGAGATATGCATGAGCTATGACAAGATATACGTGGATATGATTTTCTCCCTTTCCTTTTGGAATTTTCGGCCGTGGTGAGAATTTCCTTAGAGGTTTTGTTATCTTGATTTGATCGCCTAAAGTTTTATGAGACAAGGCTTCTAGGAAACCTCATCTTCCTAAAAAATTAATTAGACAAGATTTCTAGGAAACCATATCTTACTAACGTTTTTTAGGAATTTTCATAACATGACAAAATCAAGTCAAAAAAATAATCCATCCACATAGGAAAGGAAAGACAATCGAGACCATATCTCCTTTTATTATTTCTTTCTTAAAAATCTGACATTACCAATTTGAGATCGGCTTTATGAAGATAGCAAATCGAACCTAAGCGGTGATAGGTCAGACTGACTAAATCCACAATTTATGACAAAAAATTAGGTTTTGACATTTAGATCAAAAAGTGGTATCTCGAACTTCCGAAAAAAGGTTTGCACTTCTCTCAATGTCGGCATCCAAAATCATGCAAAACAATCGCTAGAACATTCCAAGGTTCTTAAGGCATGCAAAAACGTGGTACCTTCGACAAAAACAGCATGCAAATCATGCAAGGGCAACGAGCAAACAATAGCAAAACAGCATAAAAATCATCTAGAAAACATGTTCGAATTAACCCACAAGTATGCTCGGTGTTACCTTGATTCATAGGCGCCGATTTGATAAAAAAAACACTGAACAGCAACGTATTATCTTTGAATAGCGGCGGATATTTTTGGACGTTTGTCTAATTGGCGAGCGGCACCTCTTGTCCTCCTCCTTTGTTTTTTTTTAATAAAAAAAAAATGCAGCCACTCCAAGGTAGAAGCAACTTGTCGGCTTGGTCTGGGGATGTGTCGGATGAGCGGAAACCAAACTCGACTTCTGGGAACGAGCTGGAGCAACGAACGGCGTCGGAAGGACCTAATAGGGGCAGCACGCGATATTGGATGGTTGGGCGCAACACCAAACGGACTGGTGATGCTTCGGTGGTGCGCGGAATGTGGCACAAGACTGAGAGAGATCGTGCAGAAATTTTTTGTTCCCCTGCAACTCTTTAGGCAAAGCTTCCTCAATCAAGCTCTCTCTCTCCTTTTTTTTTGCACTGCCGCCTTCTCCGTGGACTTCACTGGACGGCACTTTCTCTCTCTATGAATTTTCTGAATATCTTCCTCAATGAAAGAGTCCCCCCCTTCTGAGCTGAGTGTTGATCTTCTTTTATAGGGCAACGAGCCTTGATTCTCAATAAAGAAATCAAATCCCTTTTACCCTCTGCTCACGGCTCTGAATATGTGAAGATATCATAAAATATATTGCTCAATTTGTTTTTCTTTTGTTGACCACATCCCCACTTGTACGAATGCACTTGCATATTGATCTTGCCATCTTATTCATATATTCTTTCCTTTGTATTTTGATTGATTTTTTATTAAAATTTTAAATCCCCTTTTCGTTTTCTTCTTTGTCACGCCCATGGGCACGTGTATATTTTTCCAAACCTATTGCTCAAAGAGCAATGTCGAATATGTGTCCATCATGCAAAATAAACCTCCCCTACCGCAAACACGCTAATTTATTCTATTCCGGAATAGAATTTTTGTCCTCACAGGCTTGTCCACAGGACAAAAACAAATAAGTTTATGCGCTCGAACCCATTCGTCACCGGTCTAATGCAATGATGTAAATGCGATGCAAAATATAAAAATAACTTTGTTATTTTTGTTTAGAACTAGAATTAGTTCTAATTTTTTTTATGAAAATGCATGATTGAGTAAAAACCAAAATTTAGGTGTCAACATGATCCTTGTTTGATTTTCTGTAATATCACTATGTTATTACTGTCATAGGATTGTTTTATAGTTTGTCCTAGGGAGTCGTAGGACCCCTATGGTGAGATTGAATTTTTTCTAGCTAGCCGTTGCGCTAACCCATGTTTGTGGACACATTTTCATATTAGCATCCATGGCGACAGTTCATAGGCGTTTTGGAGTTCCTTATGACTATGATTCCTACTATCGTGATATGATACACCTTGATGTACCGCATCTGAAGCTTGTAGTGCATGTTCATACTAAGTGGGTTGATGAGGGAGAGCCCGCTTTGACCATATATCGTTGGTATGATATCTATATACGAGTAGGTAATAGATTGGTAGGTCTTTTTTCCGAGAGTACGTTTGATGCACCTCCAGCTCTTGTCGAGCCCGTAGTGCCTGCACCTCCCGTGGTCGTGCCTCTTGTAGTCCCTATGCCTCCTCCACCTGTTGCTGCTGCTGCTGTCGTTGCACCTATCCCTCTTCCTCCAGAGCCTGCTATGCCAGATGTTTACGTTCCGCCGCCCGAGCCACTCGAGGAGTCCGAGGATGAGGAGATGTTCCCTACGGATCATTCCAAGGAGGATTGAGGACTGGAGACTGTCTTGGCGACTTTTTGGTGTAGGTGACTACTTCGGTTGATGGAGTAGGTTTTTTTTTTTGCCATGCCTATGGATCGACGACCAGAGTCATCTTTTGTTTTATATATATGAACTCCTATGTGGTCGAGTACGATGTTATTAAATAAAAAGTCGTAGTCCTTATGTTTGTTTGCCTCATGTTATTTTTCTGAATTGTTAAATTTTAATAAAGATCGTCTTGTTTTATTTGTGGCCTGTGGATCTTAGACCTTAGTCTATTGATTATGATTAGTTTAACCTTTAATTATCGTTATTAGATACCTATGACCGTAGGGTGGCAGTCTAGGACGCCACAGCTCTCCGAGGTGCTATCAGAGCATAGTTTTACCCGGAGTAATAAGGTGCGATAGGGATTGAAATGTTAGGACACATGCAACAAAGACCAATGTGTGAGATTGTTTAATAGTCGTGTACTTAGCAACCTTGTTTGGACCACTCACAGAGATTTCCATTGGCAAGTAGTGGTAAGATTTGATAAGACATACTCAATTGAATATGGATTGATGTGCAGGATCGATAGTTCATTATGAGAAGGACAAGGGCATCATCCTCTGGAGGGAATGATGATGCAAGGACAGGAGGTAGAGTTGAAGGACCAGTTGATCGGACTGATGAAATCCTGCAAGCTCTGGCTAATCTTGGTACAGCAATAGGAGCTCAACCTTGACAAGCTCCAGCTAGAGCTAAAGATGGAACGGGAGACCGACGTTTACAGAAGTTGGTAGAGCTTTTCCTGAAGTTAAAGCCACCACAATTCACGGGGTTAGGAGAACCTCATGAAACTGAAAAATGGATAAAGAGTATGGAGAAAATTTTCAGGTTGTTCCACTGTAACGATGTGGATAGGGTCACCTTGGCAAAGTATCAACTGGAAGACAATGCCCAGCATTGGTGGAATGCGAGCAAGGATGTGGTGTTTCTACCAGGAACGGCGGTAACATGGGCAGCCTTCGTTAATGCCTTTTATGTCCAGTACTTTTCTGACTGTGCTAGGGATCAAAAGATTTCTGAGTTTATGAACCTAACTCAAGGCAGCATGACTGTAGTGCAGTATGAAGCAAAATTCTCTTAGCTTTCTAGGTTTTCTCCTCAACTGATTGAAACTCAGGAACGTAGATGCAAGAGATTTCTAAATGGTTTCAAGATTGAAATACAGAAGCAACTAGCGTCTCTAAGAATTAGGGAGTATACTGAGTTATATGAACGAGCTCAGTTGGTGGAACAAGTGCTGTCGAAGGAAAAGAAAGAAGCAAAGCATAAGGTGGGAGCCAGCCGCATGGTGACTCAGGAGCAGGACAACAAGAGGCTCAAATGGTTTGATAGATCTCAAGAGACTCCTTATAAAAGGCGCAATTATGGAAAATTTCGTGGAGTTGGAAAGAACCGAGCAATAGGACAAGTTCGAAACAGAGACAGAGTCTGTAACCGTTGTGGCAAGGCGCATGGTAATCTGTCATGTAATACTAGGAGAGAATGTTATGGATGTGGACGAGTAGGACATCTAGTGAAGGATTGTCCCAGAAAAGACAGCAAGTTCAGCAAAATCAAGACAATCGAGCAAAACCTGTTGGAGCACAGCAAAGGCCTCCAGCTCAAGGCAGTATCCAGGCTATGACCGAGAGGAAGCAGAAGCTTCTGGGGCTACTATAGCAGGTATGATTCCTTTATGTGATAAGGATGCATATGTGTTATTCGACACTGGAGCAACGTATTCTTTTATATCAATGAGGTTTGCTGAATTGTGTGGACTGAAGCCTGAAATGCTTGAGGCACCTCTTAGTGTATCCACACCACTGAAGGACAAAATAGTGACTACTCTGATTTGTAGAGGGTGTGAAACCGTGATAGGAGGTCAAAGTCAGAAAATCGACCTAATAGTTATGGGTTTCTATGATTTTGATGCCATTATTGGCATGGATTGGCTGAGTGACTTGCGAGCCAATGTAGATTACTTCAAAATGGTAATTCGATTTAGCCCTCCTAATGAGGCCAGTTTCGAGTTTGTGGGAACTGGAACTCGTGCAATTGTACCATTAGTATCCGCAGTGGAAGCTCATAAACTTCTAGGCAATGGGTGTCGGGGTTTTCTTGCTAATGTTCAAGAGTTAACCAAGAAGGAAGTCAACATTAATGACGTCCCATTGGTTCAAGAATTTTTAGATGTCTTCCCTGAGGAACTACCAGGACTACCCCCGAAGCGAGAAGTTGAGTTTACTATTGAACTAGCCCCAGGAACTGAGCCTATTTCCAGAGCCCCCTACAAAATGGCTTTGACTAAGCTTAAGGAGTTGAAAGTACAATTGCAGGAATTATTGGATAAAGGATTCATTAGGCCGAGTACTTCACCATGGGGAGCACCGGTATTATTTGTTAAGAAGAAGGATGGAGCACTTCGTTTGTGCATTGATTATAGACAACTAAATCAGGCGACCATCAAGAACATGTATCCTCTGCCAAGAATTGATGACTTATTTGACCAACTGCAAGGAGCCTCCGTTTTCTCGAAAATTGACTTAAGGTCAGGTTATCATCAATTGGCAGTTAGAGAGGAAGATATCCCCAAGACTGCTTTTCGAACCAGGTATGGGCACTATGAGTTCGTGGTCATGCCGTTTGGACTTACAAATGCCCCAGCTGCATTCATGGATTTAATGAACAGAGTATTCAAACCTTATCTGGATCAATTTGTGATAGTGTTCATTAACGATATTCTGGTGTACTCCAAGGGACAGAAGGAACATGAGAAACATTTACGAAAGGTGTTATAGGTATTGAGGGAACACCAGTTGCATGCAAAATTTAGCAAATGTGAATTCTGGTTAGATAAGGTTATTTTCCTTGGTCATATGGTGACAGAGAAGGGAATCTCTGTCGATCCCGCCAAAATCGAAGCTATTATAAATTGGCCATGACCGATACCGTTACAGAGATACGAAGTTTTCTTGGTCTCGCTGGATATTACCGCAGGTTTGTGGAAGGATTTTCTCGACTTGCGGGACCATTGACTCAATTGGCCCGAAAGGGAGTTAAGTTTGAATGGACAAAAAAGTGCGAGCAAGGCTTTCAAGAACTTAAGAAGAAATTGACTTCGGCTCCGGTATTAACTATACCGTCAAGACCAGGAGGATTCATGGTATACAATGATGCATCTCATAAAGGATTGGGTTGCGTCCTAATGCAACATGGAAAGGTTGTGGCGTATGCTTCAAGACAGTTACGACCTTATGAGTTGAATTATCCGACACATGACTTAGAACTGGCAGCAGTGATTTTCGCATTGAAAATTTGGAGACATCATCTGTATGGAGAGAAATTCCAAATCTTCACTGATCACAAAAGTTTAAAGTACCTTTTCTCTCAAAAGGAATTGAACATGAGGCAGAGACGATGGATGGAGTTACTCAAGGATTATGATTGTGAAATTCTTTACCACCCTGGCAAGGCAAACAAAGTGGCAGATGCTTTAAGTAGGAAAACTACGCTGCATATGGCAAGCCTGATGAGTAAAGAGTGGGAATTATTGGAAGAAGTGTCAAATTCAGATTTCGTAGTTGAATTGGATGAATTGACTGGCGTGTTTGCCACACTGAGAATTGAATCAGAATTGGTACAAAGGATCAAAGAGTTACAACAGACGGATCTTGAGGTCTCTAAGCTTCGACAAGAGACAACAGAGGGCAAGAGACCAGACTTCTCAATTTCGGAAGATGGACTTCTTCGTTTTCAAGGACGTTTATATATACCAGAAGAGGAAAAATTAAGAAAGGATATTTTGAATGAAGCTCATCGTAGTAATTATAGCATTCACCCTGGATGCACAAAGATGTATCGAAATCTCCAACAACACTATTGGTGGAACGGAATGAAGAAAGATATTGCTGAATATGTCGCGAGGTGCCTAACTTGTCAACAAGTGAAAGCAGGACATTTGAAGCCTGCCGGAATGCTCAGGCCATTGGATATTCCCGAATGGAAGTGGGAACATATAACGATGGATTTTGTACAAGGATTACCAAGAACATCGAAAGGACATGATTCTATTTGGGTGATTGTGGATCGATTGACTAAGTCAGCCCATTTCCTAGCTGTCAGAACTATGTATTCTTTGGAGAAATTGGCTGAACTGTACGTACAGACTATTGTGAGATTGCATGGAATTCCAGTGAGCATTACTTCAGATCGAGACCCAAGATTTACATCAAAATTTTGGAAAATTTTACAAGAAGCCATGGGAACTAAACTTCAGTTTAGTACAACTTTCCACCCCTAGACCGATGGACAAACAGAAAGATTCATACAAATCCTAGAAGATATGTTTCAAGCGTGAATTTTGGATTTTAAGGGTAACTGGGAAGAGAAATTGCACATAGCGGAATTTGCTTATATAACATTACCAAAAGAGCATAGATATGGTACCATTTGAAGCTTTATATGGACGAAAATGCAGAACACCTGTATGTTGGGATGAAGTGGGAAAATGAAGGATCACATGACCAGAATTGATCCAAATTACAACTGAGGTTGTACAGATTGTTCGTGATAAGCTTAAAACGGCCCAAAGTCGTCAGAAGAGTTATACGGATAAACGACGAAGACCATTGGAGTTTGTAGTGGGCGACTATGTGTTTCTAAAAGTCTCACCACTCAGAGGAATATCACGATTTGGAAGGGAAGGGAAATTAAGCCCTAGATATGTTGGACCTTTTGAAATTCTAGAAAAGATAGGAGATTTGGCTTATCGGATAGCCTTACCGTCAAAGCTGTCGAATGTCCATGATGTGTTTCATGTTTCTATGCTTAGGAAATATCATCCAGATGTAGAGCACGTGTTGGACTATGAAACTATTGAGGTGAGCGAGAAGGGTGAATATGTAGAGAAGCCATTACGAATTTTGGATCGAAAAGAACAAGTCCTAAGGAATAAGACCATTCATCTAGTGAAAGTTTTATGGCAATACCATGGTATGGAGGAAGCCACCTAGGAACTTGAGGAGACGATGAGACAACAACACCCCCACCTGTTTGAAGTTACAGGTCAGTATTAAGACCTTTCACTAGACATGCTACATTTTCATTACAATGAGTACTGTAGAAAATGCATGACCTATTGTGAGGTACAGAATGATTGACTAAGTCACTTGACCTTGGCTTGAAGAAAATGAGAAGCAGTCATTAGTAGTACAATGAGTGATTAAAAGGAAATTTTAGTGCTTGATGACCGCTGTCGGCATGATAGCTGAGTGGCACCCCGGGGAGTGACATGGTCCGAGAAGGTGGTCGCTAGATCGACCCCCAGGATTGGTGAATTTACAATTGTAAATTGATACTAGTGAATGAATATAGTAAAAACCTTTTTGCTGCGACCGGCTGCAGAAGAAATTGAGTTTCTTTTGTAGACTTGACCATGGAGCTAGAAATCTAATTTCGAGGACGAAATTCTTTTAAGGGGGTGGGAGTTGTGGCATCCCCCGTTTATTAGATTCCTAATGAGCAGAAATGGTCAAATGGGTTTTGAAGCTGACTCTTGACGCAACGATTTAAGATTCTGGAATACGAGTCGAGGCAAGGAAAGCAAGATTGGTCAAGATGACCTAGAAGACGGAAAGAAAATAAGAATTTCATCAGACAACCTAGATGACGAAGGAAATTAGAAACATTAGTCGAAGATTCTAATAAAATATATTAGCGATGAATAATTCCACACCATGTTATAGTTCACGGCCGAGACTAGGTAATTTAGCTCCATTAATGGAGTGGTCGTGGATTAGGATGTGCAAGGGCGACTGACTAATGAGAATTCGTGAGGATTGAGTAATACATGAATTTATGCTCGAAAATTCCTAAGCTAGGTGTATGAGAAAGGATCGGCCATGAAGGATTATGTTAGGTGGCGGCATTGTAATTTTCTTGTATAAAATTGATAGACCGACCATCCTAAGGAAATAGCTAGGAATGGGATTTTTGGATACCAATTCCATAATGATGTTCGGCCATGGAGTGGACGAACAAGTGGCGATTTCTTCCCCCCATTGCATGAAATTCTATTGGCGGTTAGGGACCTAGGAGTTGGCGTTAGAAGCAAGGCCATCTATTGGCCTATTGTCATCTCAAATCCCACTATGGATAATGGAACAATGGGGGTAATGCCAAGTGGCGCCTTCACCCTCTCTTTGCTTGAGAGCTCATTGGCCGACCACTCTTTGGGAAGATGCATGAAGAGCCATTGGTGGGAAGCCTTTTCACATTTCAAGAAATGATTGATCACCAATGGAGGTAATGCAAGGTGGTGCATGGCTATGGGGAAAAGGTGCATGTGTGACAAGTGTCACTCGAAAACTTCCATGGGCATGCAACAAAAGAACCCTTCATCTTCTCCCTTCCTCTTTGTCGACCGAAGCTAGAGAGAGAGAGAGAGAGAGAGAGAGAGAGAGAGAGAGAGAGAGTGAGCGAGAGAGAGACAAAGAGGCCTAGAGCTAAAGAGGAAGAAGAAGGAAGGAGCGGATCGGCGTCTCGAGGAAATCAAGAAGAAGAAGGCGCCAAGCTCGAACTAAGCAAGTTACCAAGGCAAGATTTCTTTCAATCTCGCCATAGGATAGTTGTATCTTGATTAAGTGACATCCGAGGGAGTGTGAGATGAGCTATGACTTTGTGTTTCGGCTTTATAAGTTGAAAGAGGGCAACGTGGTTTCAAATCTGCTCTTAGTGTAATCGGCATTTGATTTGAGTTATATAACAAGTTCTATAGTCGTTTAAAAAGAGATTAGGCCTAAGATGTTATGAATGAGGCTAGGTATAGTCGGTTAGAATGAATTAGAACTCGATTTGTACGTGGGACACCAAGCTACCTTCGGTTTATTGTAGTTTCATTTTATGTTTGGAGAATTGATTGCGGTTAAAAAGTGCTACTTTACGTGATCTTAAGTTAAAGGATTGTCGAGCAAAGCTTGGAAAAAAGGGCTAGGTAGAATGACCAATGGAACCGAGAAGACTTAAGGATTTAATTTGCAGGTTTAGGACTGAAGATTTCGTTCGGTTCTTAGGGCAGTATCGGTTCTGATTGTGGCACTGATTAGTGTGTAAGAATCGAGTTCTAATGTGATGGATTGCTTTAATTCTCTTATGTATACGTTGATACATTATAGAAGTACGAGTTATTGATTAAATTGGAAAGGGCCTAGGTCCGTTTAGGGAGAAGAATGGCTCGGCTTTTGCTAAGGACAGATTCTCGGACATAGGAAATTAGGGGAAGAATAAGGTTGTTCTAAGTTATTTTGCACGTGTCGAATATGATTTGATCATGGAATGTTTTCTTAATGATCGTGAGGTTAAGTCTTGGTAACCGTACATGCCAGAATCACAAGTCGACTGGATAAGTTCGAGAGTCGCCCAAAAACAATGATAGTTTTCTTGATCTTGAGATTGGTTCATGATGCCTTGCTTGATTACAGGTTCACTATCATGTCGCATGAGCAAATCTTTGTGAAGATGCATGAGTGTATGTCGGCATGATATTGTTGCACCATGTGCGGAACTATCATTGTGAGTTTATGATTCATGGCCGAATATGCATTGGTACATGGTACCTGATCGATTTTTTTGTGGAGAAATTGCTCTTCAGTGCACTGAATCGAGATAACGCCACTGGGCTGTGTGCGGGGATTTGTACGTGCTTGATGACCCTGAGCTGTATGCGGGGTAGAGCCGTATCATGCGTCGAGGACGCCCTGGAGTAGGGGTCGCAAGTTATTGGGCTTGGCGATGGTTGTATGAGTGAAGAGCATGTCATTTTCATGACATCATGACATTTCTGCATCTCATGATCCTTGTTTGATTTTCTGTAATATCACTGTGTTATTATTGTCACGGGATTGTTTTATAGTTTATCCTAGGGAGTCGTAGGACCCCAATGGTGAGATTGAATGTTTTCTTGCTAGCCGTCGTGCTAACCCACGTTTGTGGACACATTTTCAAATTAGCATCCATGGCGACAATTCATAGGCGTTTTGGAGTTCCATATGACTATGATTCCTACTATCGTGATATGATACACCTTGATGTACCGCATCTGAAGCTTGTAATGCATGTTCATACTATGTGGGTTGATGAGGGAGAGCCCGCTTTGACCATATATCGTTGGTATGATATCTATATACGAGTAGGTAATAGATTGGTAGGTCTTTTTTTCGAGAGTACGTTTGATGCACCTCCAGCTCCTATCGAGCCCGTAGTGCCTGCACCTCCCGTGGTCGTGTCTCCTGTAGCCCATGTGCCTCCTCCATTTGTTGCTGCTCTGCTGTCGCTGCAACTATCCCTCTTCCTCCAGAGCCTGCTATGCCAAATGTTTACGTTCCGCCGCCCGAGCCACTTGAAGAGTCCGAGGATGAGGAGATGTTCCCTACTGATCAGTCCGAGGAGGATTGAGGACTGGAGACAGTCTTGGTGACTTTTTGGTGTAGGCGACTACTTAGGTTGATGGAGTAGTTTTTTTTTTGCCATCCCAGTATGCCTATGGATCGACGACCAGAGTCATCTTTTGTTTTATATATATGAACTCCTATGTGGTCGAGTATGATGTTATTAAATAAAAAGTCGTAGTCCTTATGTTTGTTTGCCTCATGTTATTTTTCTGAATTGTTAAATTTTATTAAAGATCGTCTTGTTTTATTTGTGGCATGTGGATCTTACACCTTAGTCTATTGATTATTATTAGTTTAACCTTTAATTATCGTTATTAGAGACCTATGACCGTAGGGTGGCGGTCCGGGACGCCACATCACCCGCGCTCCAATCGTATAACGCTAGAATTGAATTCCTCAATCGTTACTCGATCGGCCTTTATTAGTTCTAAATGTTCCATCAACAATCCTTATGGTCAAAGCGTCATTTCCTTTTTCGAGTTTCCTAGGTCCACGTACCTTGTCATGCGTTAGCCTTTCCATTTTAGTTAGTCTACTCAGGATTGATCAGATCCGAGTAAAATAAACTGAAATACATCGATAGATTCTTCTCATTTAATAGTCTCAAAATGACAGGAAATTCTGAATGTCACACCTTTCCTATCATTACTCTAACTAAAAATCTTGATGTAACAACCCCATGACCTATATATATATATATATATATATATATATGTGTGTGTGTGTGTGTGTGTGTGTGTGTGTGTGTGTGTGCGTGTGTGTGTCATGTTTCCTAAAATTTTTTGAGAAAAAACCTCTTAAATAAATCAAGTAAGAGCTTCCTCAAGAAGCTTCGAAATAGCTTCCTCGAGAAGTTACCAGATAGCTTCCTTTGTAAGCCAAAAGGGTTAGCTTCTATAAGAAGGTTTAAGATTCCTTATATAAGAAACTTTGAGATTCCTTCTTTATTAAGAAACTATTTAGCTTCCTCTAGAAGTTACTAGATATCTTAAGGAACAAATCAAGAGATATTCTTTCATTGTCTAATTATTTCTAATGTAGTGAAAATTCGGGATGTCACACCCGATCCTGGGCCCGACCTCTGTGTACCTGGGCTGGGCCTCGGGGTACCTGAGCATTAGCATCAGTGTCCAAGGCCCGGCCTTGATGGACTTGGTCTAGAGTGCAAGAACCAAGGTATAGGTGCAAGGGTTCCCGAGCACAGACTCCCGACACCCCTACCTAATAGACCCCAATGGACTTGAAGCCGGCCTTTAGACCCGGGTCGCTGCCAAGGGAACAAGAACGAGTGTTGGAGTTTTCATGCCCAAATGAATCTTTTCAATTTGGCCAATGTAGTCCTAAATATTTTGATGATTTTGTCAAATTTGACTGAAAATAAATGATATTATCATTACCTGCCAACAGTCCTACATAGCACAGTCATTTCTAATGTTGATAATTTTTTTTATTTTTTCAACTGTGCCACGTCATTTTCCAATTTTGTAATCCCAGGAAGTCTTTTATGTTTACTGTCCTTCTTTCCCGAAGGCAGAAAGGAAGAAGAGTAAAAAGAGAAAAACAAAAGAAAATAATTTAATTTAATAAAAAAATTTACAGAAAAAATTTAAAAATTGCAAAAATTATGCACATCAGCACCGACCATATCACGTAGGATGAATGAGAGATTTTTTTTAATCAAAATTGGCTGGAATGACTATATTGGTAAATTCTCAAAATATGTATAACTGAATTGACCAAATCAAGAGTTCTAAGACTAATTCGGGAAAAGTGTCAAAAAAGTCATAAACCTTTTGCATTTGTGCCAATTCAATCCTAAACCTTTTTTTGTGTCAATTCAGTCTTAAACCTTTTGCATTGGTGCCAATTCAGTCCTAAACATTTTGCATTAGTGTCAATTAAGTCCTAAATATTTTGTATTTATGCCAATTGAGTGAACATGGTCACTTTTGAACGGAAATAGATAGCGTGGACATCAATGGTTCTACATGGCACGGCTGGCGCTAATATTGAAATTTTTTAATGTTTTTTATATTTTAAATATTTTTAAAAAAATATATATTTTTTAAAAACCAAAAAATGCTTAAAATTATTTAAAATATTAGAATAATATGAAAAATGTCCAAGTCAGGGCTAGCCGTGCCACGTAAGACAATCGACCTACACTTCAGTAATTTTCGGCCAAAATTAGCTGGATCAACTCAATTGGCATAAATACAAAAGATTTGGGACTAAATTGGCATTAATAAAAGGTTTGGGACTTAACCGGCACCAATGCAAAAAGTTTAGGACTAAATTGGCACAAAAAAAGGTTTACGACTGAATTGTCACTCATGCAATAGGTTTAGGACTTTTTTTACACTTCTTTCGACTGAATTCACATACAAAAGGTTTATGACTTTTTTTTATTTTATTTCGCATCTTACTTTTATCCCCAAAATAACATTTCTTCCACCACTAAAACAAGAAACCTTAAATCCTAAGTCAAAGTACACTTACCATCACGACTAGCGTCATCGCTGCCACCAGTCACTCTAGGGAGTCGAACCGCCCTGAAGCTCCCATCACTGCCTCCCCATGCGCGCGGGCATGCATCCCTAATCGTGATTGGCCCGACATCATGGCTAAAGGAAACCGAATCTAGTTTCGTTGCGGAGGCACCATCTTCTACCATATTTGTTAAGGCAAAACCATAGATGAACTCCTAGTGATCACAGAGTCAGACCTGATTTGGTGAGGTTCGAGCCACGCCCTTCGCCCACTCCGAGGGTTTGAATTGTTGCGCTTACGTGCGTACGAGAGAGAGAGAGAGAGAGAGAGCGAGCGAGAACTGAGCGGCAGAGAGGGAAAAATAATGTTTGTGGATGTGATGGTTTGATTTTGGAGGGGCTAGGGTATGTGTTTGTGATTTTTGAAGAGTTGTTTGGCTTATGTGTTCGTAAGTAGCTAGTGAAAAGTGGGGATGCAAATTGCTATTGAAGGGGAAAATATAGATGCATTCCACTATTTCCCCAGTTATTATATTCGAACTTTCGACTCGATTGATCGAATGAATGCATGCAAATTTCTCGTTCATGCACATCATGTGAAGCTCCACACGTAATGATGAGTTTGATCTGCATACAATGTTACTTTGAGTAGGAGGCATGACTTGATTACGGGGATTGGACACGTCAAAAACACACTGTTGTCCACTCAACCAACTCCACGGAGGTTGCGCCATGCTCGCCTTAAAATTGGCATGTCTCCCCGTGTAAAACAGTCCAGTTGTTTGACCCAAAAAATAAAAACATCCAGTTGAAATGGAGCCTCATATTAGAATTTCTAAGAAATATCTCGATGTAACGGCCTCACATCCTAATTGTTGGAATGTTGAAGTTGTGGCTCGAGCCCGGTGGCCTAGGCAAAACCCTACACACTACGCCAGGCAGATTATCACCATTATTAACCGCCTCTGTAGTTTCCGTCTCCTGGTCCGGGCGTTCGTGAGACGAGGCTTTTTCCAAAAATAGGCACCAACCACTAGCACGTTCGACCCACCACCCCCCCAAAAAAAACACACACACACACACACAACCTCGAACATCAATAACCGGCCCAAACCACAATTTTGGGGAGGTGGAATAATATTATGACACCTTGACATTGATAGAATTACATATCTTAAGAAAGTCGCTTACTTTAAACAGCAACTTTTTAATTTCCAACTGACATTTAGCAAGGTTCCAATCAAAGTTTATGTAGATAATACCCAATGTTTCACGTTTCAACTTTTTCTATGACTTGACCTTTTTCAGAAAATCCATGATCCATTTTCCGATTTTCATCAGTACTCCAATAAATTTGAGTTAAAATTAAAAAACAAAAAAACAAATGGGACCGTGTAGGCCTTTCGGGCTACTCAATCTCAGAATAAAACGAAGGAATCGAATAGGCTCCAAGCCCGGATCAGCGATGGCTCATATAAAAAAAAATCAAGCCCACCATCATGCTGGTTAAAAAGGCTTCAAACCTCAGGCAATTTTCGAAAGCATCACCTTCCAATACCGGCACGAGAGGAGAATCCAAGGGTCCGCATGGTAACACTTCGTGCCAGAAATCAACTTCTGATCATAAATTGATTTTCCTACTTCTCCTCAAAAGCAGAATTGATTTTTCTACTTATATTCCAGATTAACTTCTGATCAAAATCGTTTGGTAACAATTAAAAATTTCTACTTATGGAATATTATTAACAAAAATCTTCAGCGTCAATGGTCGACGAGGTCGACGCCCAACGACAGTGGTCGACGGCGTGCGACGGCAACGGGCGATGACGGTAGTAGTCAACGAAAGTGGTCGGCAGCCAAATGGCAATGGTCGGACAACGGCTGGGGTGGCAACGTCCAGTGGTTGGCAGCTGCAGCGAGGCCCGACCGCAGCGGTCAAGGGCGACCTGCAGCGGCCGGCGATGGCTGATGGCGAGCGATGATCGCAACAGGGGCGACGGGTGCTGGTCGACGGCGGCAGTTGTCGACGAAAGCCGGTGTGATCGAAGAAGTGATTCTCGAGAAATAAAAATCTTTTACTTCTCAAAATTGACCAAATACCCAACCAGAAGTTAAAAACCCAATCATAAGTAAAAAATCTTATCATAAGTCAATTTTTTTACCAAACACATCTATACTTCGATAGTGTTTTTACCAAATGGATTTATTTGCCAGATTGACTTGTGGCAGAGAAATCCAGAAGCATAAGTGTTATCATGCAGCCCCCAAGCTGCTACGAGATTGAGCAGGATGCGGCAGAGCCAATGTCGCATTCGAAGTTGCAACGCGAATTTTAACCATTAATATCACAATAAAAATCAACATGGTAATTTACAGAACGATTCGACTCAAGCAGACAGAAAAGCAGATTACAAGGACTTATGTGGGGATTAGGAGGATGTTTATGGGCAGCAGCATTTTACTATTGCCATCTCTCTTCCATTTAGATTCTCTTCTTGTCAGGTAGTAAAGGGTGAGAATCCACAAGGTGTTGGATTCAGATGAAATCCGAACCGTCCCGGAAGTGCTCCAAGTCTGGGTGCGTCCCGCCACCAGGTCTCCTCGGGTTTCTGTAGGTATGAAATTTGGCAAAGATGTCAAAAGACTGATATTAGTTTCAAAAGAAAAGAAAATATTTCAGCCCACATGGAATCAGCATACCATCCCGCAATCTCAATTGATACAAACATTTGATATATTCAAAATGAGGATTCTCTCTGTCTCGCCCAAAGAAGATATCTAAGCTGTCATTTAACTGAATTACCACTTAAAGATCGTAAATGTGTATTAGTTCTCTCCTTTCATTGCTTTTTTCCTCCTAATAATCTATTATCCAAATGACCAAAAAACAAGATTTTCTTGACCCTGCAAAACCTCATATTACAAATTTGAACGTGTGTTTATACTCCATGGCTGTGTCTCTTTCTTTTAATTAATCCATCACAAACAAATCCCTCACCAAACCCAAGACATTAGAATGTCTACTGGCCATAAATGAATATGCGAGACCAGACTTCAGATAAAAGAAGTCCATCAATTGTCAAGGCAAGAAGATATAACTACCTGACAAATCGACTAGGCTCAAAACCAGGCACACCAGGTGGACCATATGGATCAAAACGAGCACCTGGAGGGACACCCCTGTTTCAAATGATCAAGTGGAGGTCAACAGGTGTGTGCATGCACAAAGAGAGGGAGACGGAGAAAAGACACTCACGGTTGGGCTCCGGGAAAACCAGGACGTCTAGCATCTCCACCAAACCAACTAGGATCATCAGGTCCTGCATGCTCAAATTACTACACTTATTAATCTCTTGAAAATCAGTGATTGAGAAAGAACTATAAAGAAACTACACAAACCTAAAAGCATACTCCCACTGCTACCATAACCACCCCTGCATTAAAAATTAAGAAAAATAACCTCTAATCAATGGGGAACGTCAAGCATTAAAAAAAAAATAATAAAAAAAAATAAAGAGTATAATAAGCAAAAGATCAGAAAGGAACCTAGTTGGGTACATTCCAGCCCCAGGCCCAGGAAAAAGGTCGTTGCCACCAAGAGGATAAACAGGTGGAACTACAACTCTGCGCGCAAAAAAAAGGGGCAAAGAAATGAAAAAAGCATTTAATGCAAGAAGCGACAATAAAACAGTAACTTTTTTGCTTTCAGGCAGAATATACAGCGTAACATATCGATATAAGTGAGAAGATATGCTTATTGAAAAACAGTTTTGATAGATAGGACTTACACAATCTACTTGCATATTATCGCAAGTGGCAAGATATTTCCAATATGAACCAAACAAAAGTCACATAGCAAAGAGAACCATACTGTTATAAGCTGGCTCTCCAACCACTACTTCACATCCGGAACCAATTCATGAATATCATATTTAAACATGCAATACTATCATTTTTCACACATCACAGAACAGAATACATGTTGATCCTTTACTCTTTTATCCACAGGATAGAGAGTTCCTTCCAAATTTTGTTATATCAATAAGAGACTGACACATATTCATTTTATGTTGCTTTTTCTACATCTCTCCTGTTCAATTATCCTAGTTATATCCTATTCTAGCGACATCAAACTAGCCAGAACTGCCATATCACAATTAGGCATTTCCCACCCCCTTATTGTGCTTCTTAGCTGACAAGAGTAATGGAGAAGACAGTTATTATCAAAAGTCTCGTACAGCAGAAAGAATTAGACTTGCCGTAATTCGAAAGCGCCACTCCAAGGGGACAATGTTAAAAATTTCAGTGTGCAACATTCTAGATGCAATATATTTTCAAAATAGGACAACCTTAAGAACTCGTCAACATTGGTGGTTCAGCTTTCATGTCTCTCAAAACCACATTTCCAGCTGTAATTAGGTACTTCCATAGCTCTCAGTTTAAAAGACATGGATAAGATTGTCAGGATCTATGCACACGAGCGCCACGCACAAACACAAGCAGAGAGAGAGAGAGAGAGAGAGACCCTGAAGGATGAACTTGTGTACCCCAAGGTTCACGAGCAGCAAGACTAGGCTCATCGGTACGTTGTCTTGATCCTTCACTATTTTCTCTTCTGAAAATGAGACAGAAGACATCCTTTGAAATATAAAGCATAGAAATGAAGATGCAAAATCTAACTCAATGGGAAATCTAGCTATGCAACTCCAAAAGGAACGCACATGTTAACGCAGGCAACCATCTAAAACTTCATTTTACCAACTGCTGTACCTTAAATGCCTCTAGTGTCGCTGCCTTATATGGCAATAGCAGAACAAGTGAATGATCAATTTGATGGATTTCATATACTAGAAACCAACTCACATCCTAAAGAATTGACTGCTTTCATCTGAACATAGGATAATAACCATGTACATGACCATTATGAAGCATTTCTCATTGGAGAATGGAGAGAAATTATAACACACCATACAACATGTGCAAGTACATAGGCATATAGATCATTAGGCAGAGTAAATGAGGTCCTGTACAACAGAATGAAGAACATTTGAAGACCTAACTGCCTAATTCACACGGAGAGCTTAATTAAATCACTCACATAACTAGTCAAATAAATGAGATTCAATTTAAATAACCACATAAAACTTGATCGTGCCCAAAAAAGAAGTTCATAAACACTCTTTCTAGTTAAAGCTTGTGGCAAATTAATATGGAAAATCAAACATGAAAGCTAAAGAAACTTCTCAATTAGAATATCCAAAGTAGGCTAAATAGAACATGATCATTCATGGCAATATCATCTTTCCAACAAAATATAAGGAGTAAATCACATAGAATTACAGGAGAAGACCAAAATCGTATATTGTCTAGCCAGACATAGGAAGTATATTCGACGACCAAAATCGTCATTTACTTTACAATAATTTAGTCAGTACCCCTTTCGCATGGAACATATCAAGCAAATGAAAGATTACATGTAGAACCTCCCTAGATAAGACAAGATAGAGTCAGAAGCATAGCTAATGTCAAAAGGCCTGAGCCACACCCAACAGGATGTTCTCAATTTGAGCCAAGGGAAGAAATCAAAAGTACTTCCCCAAGCAACCTTTTTTTTATTTACAACACTACATCGCCTTCCCCCTCGACAAAAAGTTGGCAGACTTCTTGGTTATCAAATCACTCTCCTACAACTTAGAAAAACAGTTTAAACAAGCATCCCCCATTGCATAAGCATTAATGGTCTTGACTGGTGTATGAATGCAATGCACAAATCATCTAACTTCAATGCCAAGAAAAAGTGTGGAAAGAAAGAAAAATTTATCGTTCTTAAGCAAATACGAACAACAGGATCCGGCTCAGTCAAGCATGGGACTGCATTTCAGTCATCCTCAAATAAATTCATACACCTTCTTACTCGGAAAATAATCGAAAGGTAAAAAAAAAAGCATAGACACTAGGTAATATACTGCAAGACCCTCCAACAGCACTCCATAAAATCTCGAGCTACATTCTAGAGCCACAACAGCATCAAATTCTGAGTTTGAATTTGATATAAATCCACAGCAACCAAATCTTATCATCCACGTATCCAAATGTGAATCCTTTCCCCTTGCTTATTAATCTCTTCCACAATCGAAAGAAACATCTCCCCAAGCAAAATAAATTACCTAAATGGCGCTATCAACAAAAAATATAAAGCAAACCAAATTACCCGACATCATTCGTTGACGAACTAGGCCTTGATGAGCCATTCAATTTTGACAATATCTCCGTATCCAAACTCTTCACTAACTTATCCAGATTTTTGAACTGAGCAGAGTAACTCGCGGCTCCATCCTCCCCAATGAACTCAGCAACACTGCCGGTGATGAAAATATCGAACAATTAAAAATTTGAAACAGAAAAATGAAGAATCAAATAGAAGATGCTCCATAGTGTGGTGCAGAAGTAGGAAATCAAAAGGACCCAGCCGCATACTCAATCTCTAGATGAACAGGTTCAGCAGCCCCGTCTTTCAAAGCATCCACAACCAGCTTGTCGTCCATCGCAAGACACTTCACCAGCACTTTCTTCGAGTCCTCAGGACTTATGTACACAAAGGCATACTCGTCATCGGCCTCGTTCCACTGCTCGATCCCAACCTCCTCTGAACGACCAAAACCAAATTCGAAGCTCTTCGGTCAGAGAAATGCACTTCGAAAACCCTCGGACGAAATGATCACCCTTGCGCGTGCGTGTAAAACAGAACGATACTCAACTCACCGGTGGAGGAAGAGGAGAGAGCGTCGGCGGCGTAAGCGGCTGGTCCGGTGGCGGCGAGCGAGTAGCCGGAGGCGAGGAACGTCGCGTGGACGGCGAAAGCGAGGCGGTCGTGCCGGCTCCGGAACAGAGGCCTCGACGCTCGCACGACGCCGATCACGGCTTTGGACTTCTCAGACTCCATTGTCGTCGATCCTCTTCACCAAGAAACGCTGGAGATTCTAGCTTGAACCGAAAGCTAGCAAATAGCAATGCCGTTTCTAATCGACTCGATTGCGAAGACTGAAGAGTCGGTAGGCAGCTTCCGGAAAATCACAGAATAGAGGTAAGCCCGTTGGGCCCGTTAGGCCCACTGTGTCGTGAACGGGCCTGATCTATGAGCTGTGGGCCCGAGTATTTCTCAGGGTAAGCCCGTTGCCCGCTTGCTTGTTCTTCACCTAAGAAGACGGCTTCCCGTTTAGCTTAGCCAAAGGATGAAGATGAACAATGCCGAGTAATTCGATTATTCCAACTCGTTTTTAGTTCTTTCATCCTCGATTTTGTTATCTCTCGTTCCTAATGGCAGGACATATCGACACACGAGGCAGGATTGGGAAGCAGGCGAGTTTTCTTTGAGGAGAGGATAGGTATGAAGATTATTAGGTTGCTAAGTACGGGGCAAAACAAGATCAAGAAGTTATATGCCAGACACTTACATTTCTAGGTTAAACTTATTGTCTGCTACCTCATCATAGCTTCATCTTTTTTCACACAAAAAGTGTAAATCTTGTCAAGTAAGTATTGATCCAACGAATTCAACAAAAGTTGTGAAAGGGTTCTTTGTTGATCTTGAGCAGGAAAGTAAATAAGCTCATAATCGTATCTGCAGTTAATATTAAAAATCCCTATCTCCTATTATCTAGTAATAGTTATCTGCAAAAAGTTACAGATCCCGAGAATGTTGACGTCACCATTCAATAGCCACGTGCACATTCCACTATTTTAGTCTTCGACTAAACTATTGACGGGCTTTTATTCTGTTCAGGACCTTGTTGATCAATGTCTCTTAAGTAGGCATGGCCAAAATGATCTGTGGGCCCGAAATCGGCCCATTGAACAGGCTCACGGTTCCGAACCGGAATTAGAGGCGGTTTCGGTTTCGAATCGCAAATTTAAAATACGCAAATTTAATATATAGGGGAAAGAGTCGTTGGCCTTTTTTCCCTATGGCCGTGGGTCCCCTTCGGGCTTCAGGCCGTTGCAATGCAACGGCTCCACCCTCCCCTTATTATTATTATTTTTTTACTAATTGTATTATACCTCTCCCACCCCTTTTATAAATATCCTTCCCCCCTTTCATTTTTCTCACAATTCCTCTCATCTCAATTCTATCAAATTCTCTCAATCCGCTCAATTTTCTCAATTCTCTCAATCCCATCTCAATTCTCTAAATCGATTTTTCGATCAATTCTCTCAAAAAATGGCTAGTGAAAGCAGAAATACTAGAAAGAACTCGATAAGAGAATCCGATTTTCCTCATTATGAATATAATCCCCGTGACTATGCGTGTTGGGTCGATGACGATGATAATATCGACTTTATTCCCAATCCAACGTCAAGTACGTCCCAATGCAAGAAAGTCTTCATCCTCCTAGTATCGAAGAAACGTCGATAGCAAATGAGTTGGAATGGAAGGCCACATCCGACTTATGACAACACTTCGACAAGGTACGTAAAAGCGAAGGTAAGTTTAAGATAAACTTGGGTCTCGTACGATTAACAAATCGAGCCATATTCTCTTTTGGTACTTATACTTCAATCGCTCTTCTTTACTCAATTCTCATGATCCTTCTCAGTTCTCGGATCTTCCATATCATGTATACTCGAGCGCAATGCTCTTCTACGATCACACTTTGGTCGTTCAACGTCATTAGATTCTCATGTCACTTGACCCACTATGATTCCCTTCAGGAATCGAAGACTCAAGTCGTCTACTCAAGTCTAGCAGTCTCAGGCTGCTCATCTCATCATCGTTCACCATCAGCCATCCAGTGGTTCCCACTACTCTCAACTAGTTGTTCACCATCCAATGATTCCAAATCATCCTTAAGCAGCAACCACATAACAAGCAAGCCTCCACGAGACAAATTTTCAATCGACAACCATTACTAGGCAAGCCTCAACTAGGCTAAAACTCAATTAGGTCAATACCAAGCAAGTACTCAAAGCATCACTTCTATAAGTCACACGCTCATACATTAAACATAAGGCATAAGCCACTCTGTCACAAACACGACTAGTTATCTCAATCTCAACAGGCATTAGATCAATGGAGTATGAACCCCACATGCCGTCTAGTTTCTCAATTAGACCTCGGCCAAGACAATCATGTGATGCCAATTACAAAATATGCCAACTATGCCAATCACGAATATTAGTTTTCTTTTTCAAATGGCACTCACTGTCAAATACAGGGCTCTCAGCCATGCCTATCATAGGCGTCATTACAAATGCCATGCCACTTTCAAAAATTCACTTCGAGAATCACTCTAGAGCCATACATCTCTTAACCACAATCAGACTCAACCTGATACCTAGGCTTTCCCTTTCAATTTATGACTTGGGTCATCCATGCCTGCTTGCTATCTTAGAAGCCTGCCAGGAGCCGCTCCTTGTCCGACCTCTCTATCCCGGCGATCACTCCCCGCCCTCATCAGACCTGGTTGTTACAAGTTGTCCCAAGTCATATACCTACGGAGGAAGCCCCGTTCCACACGCCCCATAACATATTTCATTATGGTTTATAGGTATCCCATCAACTCGTCCCATACCAAACGACAGTTTATTAAGTCTGATAGCGATAAGCTCATGTATGCACCCTCATCAACTTTCATTTCATAGCCACCAACACATACACAACATGTTCGTTTTCACTATCTGTCATATTACAATCGCTTTCAAATCGATTCTTATCCATCGAAGGTTTCTAATTCCACCAACGACCGTCACACACATGGATCAATTACTTATATCCGCCCGTACACCTCAAGTTTAGTCGCTACTCAAGCCGAATCCGTACGCATTCGTTCACAACTGGCCTTTAATTTAAATATTCCTTATCCGCTCTCCTGTATGCATCTCGTCTCATACCATCCATGGTTGTCATTAACAATCGACAACTAAAATCATCAAGATATAACATCATTCAAGCCTGAATCCACTATTACCAGTCATCTCTTTATGACTTATTTTCCTCAAGTTGGGTCAATGACAACCACAATCACAATCATAATCATATATTTCAATTGACCCTTTAATCATAAGCAATTCTCTACTAACCTCAAGCACAATCACTACCTCAAAATCCATGTCTATGTCTCTTTAATTTCAGCTTGCTTCCACTTGAACCTCAATCACAACATCACTCAAACTCATTCATAAAAATCGATTCAATAACTGTCGGAATACAACACAAGTTCAAGCCTATAATCTTCAAGATTCAGTGTTCAGCACTTAATCCTAAAGGTCTCACTACCTAATTATCCTCGAGTCATCGCTCCTTATCATTCCAAACCTCAATCACAATGGATCGAGCTGACCTTGCTCTGATACCACTTAAACGGGGATGTCACGCCTTGAACCCGACGAGCACGCGAACATCCCAACTTGCCGCTGATCTTCAATAATCTCCCAGGATCCCTCGGCCAATTAATCATAGCTCCAAAATAATAGAAGGTCACGAAAGTAATTAAACTACTCCATACAAATCCACAATAAGATGACTCAGGGTAATAGGGTATACACATCTCATAAATAATAAGGTCAATTACGAATCCAACTCCAACGACTTCTTCAAATGACATCCCATAGCAAGTCCATGTTTCCTTCGCCTGAGACTTGAAAAAGTGTTGACACCTAATTTTGGATCAGCCTTTTCGTGGTTATTTCTTGGAAAATTCATGAAAAATCCATAAAAAGTCAAAAAATTACAAAATCAACTTTGGTGGCCTTGGCCAAGCCTAAGGAACCATTTTTGACAAAAAAAAAATAATTTTTCATATTTTTTGCATTTTTAAATATTTTTTGAAATTAGGAAAATACTAGAAAAATCAAGAAAAATAGCATTCGAGGTCACAAAAATATGGAAAAATAGTCAACATTTTTATTTTAATTCCCTTGTTATTTTGACCTCACCAAAAGTCTAAATTCAAATTCAATTTTATGTGTTCCTTTGTTACGCATATGAGTGAATTTGGTAAAAAAAATATCAATTGAGTCTTTTTATTTGCAATTTTGGCATTTTTTAGGACCTTGACATTCAATATAATTGTCCCTTATTGCAATTTGACCCAATTGTCCACGCATAATGTTTAATTGCACAAATGGGGCAAAATTGCATACTTAATTGCAATTTAGTCCTTGAATTTGGGCATATTTGAAATTACTTTCAATTCATGGACTGCATTTACAAATTGAAGTTGCTACCCAATGTTTTTCACCATTTGAAATCAATTGGCATAGGTGGTTTGGTCCAATTTGACCATTTGGACCCTCAATTGCACAATTTCTCGATTTGCAATTAAATGAAACTTTGGGGGTTTTATAGAAATTGAGGCAAAATTTTGGGCAAAACCACATTTTTAGATAAAATACATGCCCTAAATTCAATTCTGGGGTTTAATTGTAAAAATTCCCAACAGATTTGGATTAATTTTGAAAATTCCAAATTGGAACCGGTTCAGACCGGTCAGACCGCCGGTCGGACCGGTCGAACCGGTCCGCTACAGTGTCTTCTTTTTCCTGAGTGGGTAGGGTTGACCCCGTCCGAAAACATTTTTTTAATAAAAAAATCCCAAAAATGGTTTTTAAAAAAATGAAAAAATCAGAAAAATCATAGAAAATCCAAAAAAATGCTAGAAAATCACAGAAAATCCAAAAAAATATAGGAAAATTGTAGAAAAATTTTAGACACTCTAGAAATCCCCAAAAATCGAGGATTGACCACAGACAACTGATCAATTCTATTTTTGGGGTTTCTTATCTGTTATTCCAAGAATTGACGATATTACCCTTTAGGGGTAAGTCGCCTCTGTTGTGTAAGCAAGATGAAGTCGACAATGCCAAGGAAATAATTAGGGTTGGATAGGTAACCAATTCTTGGGCTTGGGTTTTCGAATCTCGTCCCTTTTCTCAGAATGACGATTTTGCCCTTCAATGAGAAAATCGTCTTTCTTGTTCCAATCGAGTCCCGAAAATTGCTTAAAGTTAGGTTTTGGGTCAGGTGGGTGACCAATCCTAATATTTGAAATTTTCTCATCTTTGTCCAAAATGACGACTTTACCCCTCCAAGGTTAAAATCACTTTTAAATTCCAGAAAAATTCTGGAAATTCCCGAAAAATAGGAAATGGAAGGATTTGATCGCCAATTCCTTTTACACCATCCTTTGACCACAGATTTCATCTGAAAAGATGATTTTTCCACTCTGAGGCAAATTGTCCCTAAATCTCTCAAAATTACGATTCTGCCCCTCATGGGCGAATCATGTCAAATCACTCCTAAGCCATGACTGATACTTCTCTAGGCTAATAGGGCCTCATTAGGGATGCCATGCTGATTTCATGTGTTTTATCCGCATGTATTGGATCCTCGGTTTTTGATTTTAGTTTCACTGATTGTGAATGTTAGGATAGTCATTCATGTCTGCATGAATTCCTAGATTTAGGATATGTACCCTACTCATCTGTATGAAATCCTAGGATCAGATAAATCATTCAACTTAGGTATCGAAATGGCGTCGACTCTGATAGTCGGCGTAACTAAGTCCCCGATCCCGTTTCTCTGGTTTCCGTAGAGTCGAATAGATCGCTCCCAACTATTCGATAGGGTTTCCGATCGTACCCTCCACGAAACGATTGGTGGTGACTCATTGACATGTACACGTATCACATGTCATTAGACCACACTGAAGGTCGACCACGTACATCCAACCATTGCGATTTGGGTAATGGACCTTGGGAGAGGCCCGCGTCCGATCAGGCGACGATCGAGCGGCCCATTAGCCCCCTTCGGCAGGCAACCCGCGAGAGGGTCGCGACAGACTGGCGACTCCGCTGGGGACTATTCGAAATTAGAATCTCTGGTTTCGCAGACCAGATGAGTTGAGCCGATTAAAAAAAGTTGTTTGGTTTATCTGACCTTATTTTCTACAGATGCTCTCGAAGGTGAGGTACGTACGCTAACTATTGTGTTAAATGTTTTTGTAGATTGGAGAAATAAGGGGTGGAGTGATTGTTGATATTTTTCCTGTATGTTGGAATTGGGAATGTATGTTTATTTTACGCACATATTGAAGTGGTGTTTGATACAAACTGCTGTGCATGACCTTGCATTGTGACGATCACGACACATCGCACACACTGGCGGTCAAACCCCGACTGCAAACCACCCCTAGGTTACCTGAGATTGGGAAAGGATGCGAAAGGATCTCGTGTTTGATGGCACTTGAGACTTTCGTGTTCGTTCCCGCTCACAATCCAAATTGGCGATATCTAGCCCTCTTGGGTGGGTACCCTTGGGGAGGAATCTGCCTCATTTGGATCGTGGGTGCCTGAGCCATAGGTTCCTCACCTAATTTCTAATTTTTTTAGAGTATACCCACTTGTCTCATGCGCATGTCTATGGATGGTTGGTATACCTAAAATCGCCCATTGATACAGGGGAACATTTTACATCCCCAAGTGTGGTTGGTAAGGCATTTACTTTCAATGTACTTCACTACTCCATGTTCCATAGTATGACTCGTATATTGCATACTTATACATGCATTTGCATACATCATGAAAATCACTCAAGTGACTAATTGAAATAACGATGATAAGGGGTAGGATGTCGCTGTTTCCCAGAAGTTCAACAGAATTGGTAACCTTCGAGTACCTAAGGAAAGTCACTCGCCTTGTACCAAACACAAGGCTACACTTTACCAGATTTGTGTATGGTCGAGAGCTAACTGGACGTAAGTTGGGATATGTTAAAGATTGTCAAACCCGCTACTACGTCGACAACCTCATATTCAAGCGACAAGCGGACGAGATGTTCAAGAATTATTTGGAGATGAAGAGACAGCGTCGCAACCACCTAGCTAGAGAAGCATACGCACGTCGACATGCCGAATGACGCGCTAATGAAGACATACCAAGGATCACCTTTTGGGGAAAGAGAAGACGTCCTACAATCAAGACGAAGCCGAAACGCATCACACTCAAGAAGACGAGACGTGAGAAAACTCCAAAAGTCATTATATTATGGACCAAAGAATGGCCAGAGGGACTAGGACCCCTCAGCCAATCCATTGAAGACAACCCCTTACACTCGACTAGGGAAGGATTTCCGACCAACTATCATTGTGAAGGGGAATAGACCTGTAGGAAGATGTGGTTTAGATCCTCACATTCCATCGGCCTTTTATGGCTTTCTTGTTTGAAGAGTCTCTTCTTACATTTCTTTCGTTAGGCGTCCTGGTTGTAATAAGGGATTCATTCTACTCTTCTCCCATTTGATGTTTTGACCAATGGAATGTGACATTGTTAGTTCCCTTAGTCACTAGAGTGAACCTGACTAAATTGCATAATTTACTTTCCTAAAATTCAAATTAGACTTCAAGTCAGGTCTTTAGTACCTGAAAAGAGTTCTAATTTCCATTTCTTCAATTGAACTATGCAATTAAGTTGGCCCATGCATACCTCATGACATTTTCGTAGTCACACGTTTAAAGTAATTTTTGACGATTGACTTTTCAAAATCATTCGTATATTTTAGACTTGATGAGAAAGAATGATATTCAAGTGTTCAAAGTCCCCCCCGGCCAAGCTCCTATCATGGTGGGATAGCATGGGTGAAGCCAGCCAAAAATACGCCAAATCGCAACTAGGGTATCTATTGGACCTGCTGAATGTTGAATGCCCACCTGCCTTCATTCAAGACATGGCACTTTATTGGGATCTCACCACCACTACATTCTGCATGGAGGGACTGGAAGTTACCCCCACTCTTGAAGAATACAGCGCCGCCATCGGAGTTGAATTCACTCACTTACTAGTTCAACCTCCCACAGGATTTGAGCCCTTGAATCAACTAGCTGAATTCCTTGACACGTGCCTCAAAGAAATCAAAGCAGATGCCAAAAGTAATTCTGGACAAATTTCACTATCCTTCCTCCTAAATCGATTTCCCAACCTTCCTGCTGCTAAAGGGACTAAATCTGGTAGAGCCTTTGTCTTGGCCTTCTTTAGCTTTGTGCTATTCTCGGTCTCGTCTGTCACCTTCGACCCTATTATGGCTGTAGTAGTCAGACAAGTCTGTTGTGGGTGGGATTACTCAAACGTTATCCTTGCTGAGACATTCCTCTCCCTAAATCGCTTCAAGAAAAATAAGAATGGAATCTTTAGAGCCTCTAGTAATCTTCTGTATCTGTGGTTTACATCTCATATCAGACAGTTCCATATCCGCATGGGTTTCACTGAGGTTAGCTCTAATGCCCATCCTCTTAAAACCTTTGTCAGAACCCATACACGTATTCCTAAGTTCAACTTCATAGAATGGAAGAACTTCCTTGGAACTCTGAAATCGGAACAGCTCCGATGGCAGCTTAGATTGCCAACATTGGGCAAAGTCAGGCTCGCATGTAACGGCGAAGACCCAGTCCCCTTGCTAGGATTCACAGGCGCTACCGCATATTACCCAAAGAGGGTTATCCGACAATTTGGGGCATTATAGGAAATTCCTTCACCACCCCGACCTGGTATTTTCTCATTTGGCATGCCAAAGGAGACCCTTGCAGGAGAAGAAAAGAAATAGCTTGAAGCTAAGGTGGAATTTATTATACGCTCTCTAAAGAACTCTCAGGCTGAAGATATAAAGTGGCCAGAACACATGACTCGCATGGAGAATGTTCATAGGGCTACCACAGAATACATTTAACACTTTGAGGCGGTCAGACCCAGCCTTGTTGAGCCTTATGTACCTGAATACATCGTATCGTATGTGCCTGGAGTAGAGCCGTACATACCCGAAGATATGTGGTCGTCGTCATATTCAGAAGATGAAGACTCCCAAACTGAAGAGATGGATCCATGCTGGGATGATGAGGACACCTTAGACCTCAAGCGTCCTAGACTTGAATGAACTATTTTGTCAAGTGTAAAATAAGCAAACATCATAATGCATTTTCATGCTTACTCACTTGTACTGAATATTAATTAGAAGGCATATGCATGAGTATGGACATGTTTTACAAATGCATAAAAAAAACTATCGTCAAATATTACGTTTCTTTTAATTTCATGACTTCTTTTGGAGAATGATTAAAAGAACTGCCCACATGAGACTAAGGCTCACAAGGTAGTCATTTTTCTCATTCACCAATAGAAAACATGCAATTAGAAGGATCAAGTACTTCCTTTTGTCAATACTAAAGAAATACTCACTGAAATTCCTTTTAAACAGGTACACTCTAATCACGGAGTTGCCAACACATCGCTTTCGCACTCGACTTAATTCAGAATGGAACAACAGGAGTTGACCCTGCGAGTGGGCATGCTAGAGAATCAGATGACTGCTATGGCAACTATGATGGCCGATATTAAGGCAATGCTGGAAGCCTCCCACGCCAGACAGGCAGTGGCCCCTAATCAGAACAATTCAAGTCCATCACTTGCACTCGATGTAGCTGAAAAAGAGACGGTGAAAAATACCCAACGTATCGAGGACGATGTCCGTATACCGAACATCTAGTCACAACAAAAGACACCACATGTTGTCATCAATCTTGAGAAGGATGAAAATGGGAAGCAGACTGTGAAAACTAAAGCGGAGGCTAAGCGGATAGCCAAGATCGAAGAATACTTGAGCAGCCAAGGCTATGAGTTAGCCCATTTCGACAAGATATCTCAATTTGCCAAAGTGGAGACCCCTCCTGACTACAAGGAACCAGACTTCTTGAAGAAGTATAATGGGACGGGCTGTCCCCGCGCTTACCTCAAATATTATCTACGCAAGATGGCGCAATATTCAGATTATGTTCCACTACTAATGAATACATTCCAAGAGAGTCTGGCTGGCGCCGCTCTGGCTTGATTCATTGAATTGGACCTGGAAGACGATGATGGGTGGGAAGATCTTGTATAGGACTTCCTCAGACAATATAAGTTCAATACGGCTACAGCTCTGACGAGAGAAGACCTCCTACGAACCTCAAAAGCGAGGGTGAGTTGATCAGAACATACGCCCAGAGGTGGCGGGCTTGGGCAACCCAAGTAAAGCCTTCAATCCCGGAAGACGAGCTGATTGATCTATTCCTGAAGGCACTCCCCTATGAATACTTCGATAGATTAAACACCTCTGGATGTCAAACCTTTACACACTTGATAAAGGTGGCAGAAAGACTCCAATGGGCCTTAAGAGAAAGGAGGCAGCATGAAACATCTACCAGAAAGCAATACCCCCTGAAGAAGGAAAGAGAGGCTGGACTCGACATAGCCTTCATACCAGACCCCCATAAGCCCAAGGTGTTTAGCAATTCTAATCAGACTAAAGGAGGATCATCGTGGTCAGCATCGAAGGTGCAAGAGCCTAGAAGGAGGCAACCTCAAAAGCAATTCTCTTAACTCACGTGGCCTTTGTCCAAGTTGCTCCCAATGCTACTAGAACAACACTTAGTGGCAAAGGAGCCACCTAGGACAAATCCTGTTAAATATCCTAGTTTTGATGAAAGCCAGACCTGTGTCTACCACATGGGCGAAAGGGGACACAACGTTGATAACTGCTACATCCTTAAGCTGAAGGTACAAGCTCTGATTGACAGACAGATTCTGAAGTACGACAACATGGCTCCGAATGTGCAAGAAAACCCGTTCCCTGACCACCAAGCGGTAGGAGCAATATTCCCTGACGAGGAGGAGGACCACCTTGAGCTGAATGTGGACATACCTAAAATGACAAACATCCTAACAATCGCTTCACTATACCCGAAAGAGGGGGAAATTTCTGCTGACTTGAAGAAATCATGTGTCGCTAAGATGATGAGCTTGGGGGTGATATCAAATGTTACCGATGAAAGATTCAAGGGAGTCAAGGCCTCTCTAACCCTAGAAGGAAGTCAATTAATGATCAAGACTGAACAGGGAGATGCGTGGAGTATCCCGCACGCAAGTCTGATAGGCGATCTCAGGACGATCGTCCAGCCGGAAGAAGAAATCGATGAGGAAGAATTGGAAGCTAAAAGGCGAAGCTTAGCAGATCACAGATTCAGGGCTAACGCATTAGAAATGGGGGAGATTATAGACAACCTAGGTGAGGATTCCGGAGGATATAACTTTAAAGTGAAATATTCTGCTCCTCCTAACTTCTATCAAAGAATAGAGGACATTATACCAGACGGATGGAGAGGTATGGACGATCCCGTTCAAATCCCGAAAGAGGCGTAAAAGCCTTTTACAAAAGGGCCCGAATCACTGCTTGACCAGATGATAGATACCAAACTTAACACGAAACAATATGAGAGATTGGAGGATCAACAACATGTTTTAGATGAACTATTCAATGGAAAGAGAGGGTACCCGAAATCCTCAACGTCAGCAAAGCTAAGAAGCGACGGCTTGCATCGTCAACTAGAAGATGAAATTTTCTTAGGGAACTTTGACGACACTATGTCTATGATTGAAGCCGCTACGACTGTGGTAATCAAGCTGGAAGAGCTTGACAATTTGAGTGAGATAGAAGATTGTCTGATCAAGCCTGTTATAATTCGGCTGCCAAGAGAGGAAGCGGACGATACAATCGAGTCAAAGGCTGCTCGCCCAACAACGATAACCATAAAAGTCCCTCCAGTAGAAGAATACAATCCTAAGGCAGTTCACTGGAACTATGAGACAGAGCAAGTAGATGTAGTAATGAGATCTGGACGATTCTATGCCCCTAGGGAAGGCGAGTCCGAAAAGAAGGAAGTCTCAAAGGAGGATGCAGAAAAGCTCACGTCCATTATTAAAACCAGTAAGTTCGAGGTGATAGAGCAATTAAGGAAGATGCCGGCCCAAATATCTCTACTGGATTTGTTCATCAACTCAGAGAAGCACAAGACGCACTATTGAAGATACTGAATGAAGTGCACATCCCTGAAACAATTAACGACGTGCAGTTGGGGGATTTTGTAGGGGCGATCCTCTTGAAAGATCAATTGAGCTTCTCAGATGAAGACTTTCCCATGGAAGGGAGATGACACAACAAGGCCTTATACATTTATGCGCAATGTAATGGGAAGAGAGTGGCGCACGTACTAATCGACAACGGATCTGCTTTCAACATATGCCCTCTAGCTACCTTGAGGAGTTTGGGCATCAAAGAAGAAATGGTTAAGGCCTCCAAAACAGCTGTGAGAGCTTTCGATGGGATGAAGAAGGCTGTGGTAGGTGAGATTGAGCTCGACGTATTCATCGACCCAACGAAATTCTCTATAAACTTCCAAGTAATGGATCTACCCAATGCATTCGGATTCCTGTTGGGAAGACCTTGGATCCATATAGCATGAGCCATGCCCTCGAACTTGCATCAGAAAGTGCGCTTCGTAGTAGATGGGAAGGTGATCACCGTGCATGGAGAGATGGACCTCCAAACATATCAGAGCAGCGCCATTCCCTACATCGAACCCGAAACTAGGGTGGAAGCGAGCTATCATTCCCTGGAGTTGGTAGAAGCAGTACACACTCCCGTGGGGGGCAAAATTGAGAACTTCCTGCATTTCTGGAGCCAGCCTTTTACCAGCCAATATGCTACTACCATATGGATACAACCCTGGAGAAGGCCTAGGCAAATATGGTCAGGGAATGAATACCTATCTGCAATTGAAGTCTAACGAACATAAGATGGGTTTGGGATATCAGAAAACCCACCTGGGTGAGCATACCTCTAAGACAATAGGCCGACGCCGAGGCAAGAGCCTGGGACGCCATGGAGGCTAGAAAAATCAGAGAGATTCATTCATTGGTTCTCCAGCTTGGAAGGGCAAATCCAAGATGTTCAATAGCCCTTTGAACGAGTACTTCAGCAAGAACTCTAGATGGTTGTCAAAAGAAGATATATCTCTAACAGCAGAATCAGATCTGGCGAACATTTTCCTGGGAGATAACTTCGTGAACGTCATCATAGAATGGCTGGGCGATGAAGCCACCGTTTCTGAGTAAAGAAACCTCTTTCCTGCTCTCAATACCGCATTTAAATTTCCCGCATTTCATTACACCTTTAGTATTGTTGCTTGAAATAGATGTAGAAAAACGCCTTTGGATCTCCGGCCGTTGGTCCAAATAGCACAGCTTGTAATGTGGCCCATTTTGCATTCAATAAAATCACACAAGTTTTGTTAAGGACATATAGAACCACAAATCAGCCCAATGATGATATTAGTCTTCCATACAGAACTTGAGGCCTGATTTTCCATATGATTCCTGATTTCCAAAAGATTTCTCAGGGACAAGGATGTCCTATGATATGAGGACTAGTCCCATTTACACCTCCACTTATTTTGAAATATCTTTCGAAAGGATTTTCACACTCATGCATGGAATTTCCATATGAAGTATAGACTAACCATGCTCATGACATTTCAGGCATATCATCTCAAGCATGCATACCAGGTTGTTGTGCGATTCGGATCATCATGTCGGCTGTTCCTACAATATTGAAGAAGAGGATGAAGATGAAAGTTACGCATCTATCCGCAAAGAATGGAGTGCCTTCGAAGATTCAATACCTCCCACTTCAGAGGAGCCAGTTGTTGTTAACTTGGGGGACTCCGCAGATATCAAGGAAGTCAAGATCGGTGGACATTTTTCCCGAGGTGAAAGGCTCAGGTTCATAGAATTACTGAGGGAGTATCAAGATATCTTTGCATGGTCTTACGCTGACATGCCGGGTTTGGATCCTAAGATTGTGGAGCATGCATTACCCACTGATCCCAATGTTAAACCTGTCAGGCAAGGTATTAGACAAATGAAAGCCGAGTTAGAAGACAGAATCAAGGAAGAAGTGATGAAGCTTCTCAGGGTATGCTTTATTGAAGCTATCCCATACTTGGATTGGATTGCAAATATAGTCCCCGTCATGAAAAAGGACGGCAAAGTTCGAATCTGCATGGATTATCGAGATCTGAATAGAGCAAGCCCAAAGGATGATTTTTCACTACCTCACATTGACGTGTTGGTGGATAGTACTGTGGGGTATGAATTATTCTCATTCATGGATGGATTCTCCGGGTATAATCAAATCCTCATGAAACATGACGACAAATCGAAGACTGCTTTTACCACGCCTTGGGAAAACTTTTGCTATAAGGTTATGCCCTTTGGATTAAAGAACGCTGGGGCTACCTACCAGAAGGCTATGATCACATTATTCCACGACATGATCCATAAGGAAATTGAAGTATATGTCGATGACATGATCGTTAAATCCAATAAGGGACAGGATCACATTCAGGTGTTAAGAAAATTATTTGAGCGACTGCGCAAATACAAGTTGAGGTTGAACCCTAACAAATGTGTGTTTGGGGCAAAATCTGGGAAACTTCTCGGATTCATGGTCAGTAACAAGGGCATTGAGATTGATCTTTCAAATATTCAAGCCATCCATGATCTAGCAACTCCCTTCACAATAAGACAGTATACCCTACATCACCATATTCAGCTGGTAACAGAAAATGACCCTGTCAAGTACCTCCTAGAAAAGCCCGTTCTATTGGGAAGTTAGCTAAATAGCAGATAATGCTATTTGAATTTGACATCAGGTGTTCTCCAGAAAAATCAGTAAAAGGGAGAGCCATAGCTGATATGTTGGCAGAAAACTCACAAAGTTGCAAGTCTTCTGGAAAGACAAAGACATAAGATCAAGTTCTGAACCTGGCAGAGGATAAATGGGTCATGTACTTTGATGGCACTGTTAACCTATCTGGAGCCGGCACTGGGGCAGTATTGATATCCCCAAATGATCAACATTATCCAGTTGCAGCAAAGATGACTTTCCCTTGCACCAACAATATCTCAGAATACGAGGCGTGTATTCTAGGCTTACAATCAGCCATTTCCATGGGAATACCTAGGCTGCAAGTTTATGGAGATTCCATGCTCATCATTTTACAAACACAGGGAGAGTGGAAAATGAAGGACGCAGAGCTCATCCCTTATCATGAATATCTTGAAGAGCTGACACTTAAGTTCGAGGAGGTGTCGTTCGTATACTTACCAAGATCTCATAACCAGTTTGCAGATGCACTAACCACACTGGCCTCAATGTTACAAGTAACTGGTGGGTTAGAAATAGAACCACTAAGAATCGACATAGTCGAAAAGCCGGCCTATTGTATGATGATAGAGGAAGAGTTCGACGGAGAGCCGTGGTACTATGACATCAAGAATTATCTCTTAAAAGGGGAGTTTCCTGAATGGTGTCAGGTAGGAGACCGGAGATACATAGCCAGAATGGCCAGCAAGTTCTTCCTCAGTGGACAAGTCCTGTACAAAAGATCATTTGACTCCACTTTGTTAAGGTGTGTAGATGCTAAAGGAGCAAATATTCTCATAAAGGAGATTCATGAAGGTATATGTAGGCCGCACATGAACGGCCATCTTCTCGCTAAGAAGATCATGCGGCTCGGATACTATTGGATGACCATCGAATCAGATTGTTGTCAACATGTCCAGTCATGCCACCAGTGCCAAATATACGGCGATAAGATTAATGCATCCTCGAATGAACTACATCAAATGTCTGAAGCCTGGCCTTTTTCTATGTGGGGGATAGACATGGTAGGACCCATCAATCCAACGGCTTCAAATGGTCATCGCTTTATCCTGGTAGCGATCGATTACTACACAAAGTGGGTAAAGGCCAATTCTTACAAAAATGTCACTACAAGAAACGTTGCAAGGTTGATTAAGAGAGACATAATCTCTCGATATGGTACCCCTCAAGCGATCATTACAGATAATGGGTCCAATCTGAACAACAAGATTGTCGATGATCTACTGGACCGCTTTGGCGTTCGACATCTTAATTCTTCCCCTTACCGCCCATAGATGAATAGGGCAGTAGAAGCGGCTAACAAGAATATCAAAAAGATCCTGGCTAAGACTGCAGAGAATTATAAGGATTGGCATGAAAGGCTATCATTTGCCTTAATGGCATATCGAACTTCGATCAGGACTTCTACAAGGGCAACTCCTTACGCTCTGGTATACGGGATGTAAGCGGTCCTGCCCGTGGAAGTTAAGATCCCATCTTTAAGAATCCTATCAAAGGGTAAACTCTCCGAGTCAGAATACTTCGAGCGCAGATATGAACAGCTGAATTTGATAGATGAGAAGCACCTCAAGGCGATCTATCATGGTCAAAGCTACTAGAAGAGGGTGGCCAAGTCATTCAATTGAAAGGTTAGAGCCAGAAATTTTGAGGTGAATGATTTGGTGGTAAAGAAGACTCTGCCAAATGTTGTCTATCCGGGAGGCAAGTTTACCCCGAATTACGAAGGCCCATATATTATCAAGAAGATTCTCACAGGAGGAGCATTGATCCTTGTAAATTCTGAAGGAGAAGAATTGTGGCACCTTGTAAATTCAGATGCTGTGAAGAAATATTATCCTTGAAATGAAATCAGATGTTGAAATATCTGGCTTGTTCTGAAATGATCCGAACCGCCATAATAGCCATTTAAGCACATCATGCATCCATGCATACACTAGCATGTGTTCAGTTTTGCAGGATTCCAAGAAGCGGATTCAAAATTGGACTCATCCAAACGGAACCCTAGACGGAAGGATCTTCAACATCAAGTGCCAGGTGATATGTATTTGTTCCATCAAAGGTTAAGCCACCTTTCACTCACAAGAATGTCTACTCTATCCTACATGCAGGAATGCCTGGTGAAGACGGAAGACAAACGCAGTAAAATCTCTCTCATCTTCTGTAAGATGAAAAGAACAAAAGAATGGACGTTCACATGCCCGAACTTAGAAATAACATTATTTTTTGAAAAATGAATTCCTTGCATTTATTGCACACCCATCAAAATCAGGGATTTGTCCAAGCATGTTCAAAATATGCATGATGCATCATTGAAGTCTCCTGCGGAGTAAAACGCCAAGAGGAAAACAAGATGATTTTTTCAAAGACATGGCTTGCTTAGGCTATCTAGCAGGAATATTCCTCCAGAGGAAAGGCAAACCTAAGCCAAACACGTCCTACACACACTCGAGAGATGAGAGAATGGTGAGAATAGGAAAGCCTGAATCTGAGGATATAAGGGCCCTTCGCATCGATTACATGGATTGAGATGATGGAGGCATTCATTTCTCTATCCTAAACACTACAGGTGACCATTAATAACCCTTTGAACGAAGGTCACTTTCTTTACCCCTATCAAGAACCACCCCACATTGGGGCCAACTAGGAGTAAGCCCAGTGGTATCAGGAGGTAAATGGTTAGAAATTCTCTTGCTCGGACTTGCATCAATCTTCGTGTGTTGCTGGTCATTTTAACTTCTATGATAATTCATGTGCTTTAAGATGACGAAAAGCATTCGTTTCTCTATCCTATACACTTTTACCCTTTGCACAGCCCAGTTGAGCCTATACGTTCGTTTCACAAACCCATTGGTGATCATTGCATATCCCAAAGCGGAAACGACGTCACTTCAAGAATGGAAGAGTTCAAAATATAGGAATCATGAAAAATTCCTGGGTTAATGTTTGAGTGCTGATATTCAAGTTGTACATCTAGCACACTCATTTGAAAATCTCAAATCCCAAAAGAAAGAAAAAGGTGAGATTTCAACAAAAAAGAGAGAGCGAAAAGTCCAACCCTGGGCATCAAGAAAAAGTAAAGTGTCTGGTAAAAGCAAGGCCAATGCCCATCCAAATATTTGTACACTTGTGAATCATGTGTTTAATCTTATAAATGCCAAAAAGATGGCATGATATCTGTGTATAGGTCACTAGTGAGATTTGGTGGTAAAAGATACTTCCAGATTATGTCACATTCAGATGTTGACGTCGCACTAGCACAAGAGAGGGGTCCTCCAAAGAATACCAATGCGCTTCAAAGACGGAAGGCGCTCTCTGAACCAAAAGGGACTAGATCGACAGCAAAACCTGCAATGATCACCCATGTTAAGCCTTCCGCATTTTCTGAGCCAAAAATAAGCCTTTTTTGGTCCACAATCCTACCTATGTTACAATCCTGAGAAGTCTTTTCTGATTAAAGCATTTGGGTTAAGGTAGAGTTTAATGTCTAAGCTTAGCTCGAAGAAGTTCGAGCAAGATTATTTCTTTCTCATTTTGCATGGTTCTTGACTTGTAAACCCGAAGCAGATGAAGAAAATTTTGTGTGCAAAAGACCTGACTCAGAAAGTGAGTCCCCTTTCGGAAACCATGTCCAAGCCCAACATTACGGTCCCGTGAAGACCTCCCGATTGATCTGAATGTATGCGATGCAAACGGTCCCGAAAACCTAGGTACTGGGTATTAGGAAATTCGAGTGCTCTTGTTATGAAAAGACCAAGTCGGAAAAATGGGTAAGAAGACCTTTCTGACAGAGATATTCCAATAGAATGCTCGAAAGCAAGCTTTAGTTGGAAACTTCAAATTGTTTGATCCAAGGATTTTCCTCACAAGGGTTCTTGATCATCTTCGCATGCTTGAAGATATTTTGAACAATCTCCAGCATTCCAAGTCATTTTACATAATTGCATAGGTTAAAATGAATCTTTATCTGCATTATGTTTATCATTATGTCAAAAGGATAATCTTCAGAATCATCTCTATGTGAGATTTCAGTTTGATAGGTTTGAGCTTTCTACAGGATGCCTAGAGTCCCCAGATCCCAGAATGTCACCGCCAATGTCAAAAGGACAATCTTCAGAATCATCTCTATGTGAGATTTCAGTTTTATAGGTTTGAGTTTTTTGCAGGATGCTTGGAGTCCCCAGATCCCAGAATGTCACCGCCAATGTCAAAAGGACAATCTTCAGAATCATCTCTATGTGAGATTTCAGTTATATAGGTGTAAGCTTTATGCAGGATAACTGGAGCCCCCAGATTCCAGAATGTCACCTCCAATGTCGAAAGGACAATATTCAAGATCGCTTTTCTGTGAGATTTCAGGTAACTCCTAAATCCTAGAAAAATCTTATCAAAGTTTTTGCAAGTTTGAGTTTTCTGTAGGATACTTGGAGTCCCCAAGTCCTAGAATAACACCTGGCATATCAAAAGAACCATGTTTGAAACCAGCTGTCTGTAAAGTTCTAGGTAATCCCTAAACCCAGAATAGCTCATTTGGTAAACCTGAAAGTTAGGTACATCTCATTTGCATAAACCTTGGTTAATTCCTTAGAATATAGGATCAGCTAAATGTTCGACAATCCCTACAGAACAGGTGCGTCATCCATAGGTTCCTAGCAGAAAGGAGTCCTATTCACGGCCTGATCCCCCCGACAGATCAAAATGTTCGACAATCCCTACAGAACGGGTGCATCATCCATAGGTTCCTAGCAGAAAGGAGTCATATTCACGGCCTGATCCCCCTGACGGATCAAAATGTTCGACAATCCCTACAGAACGGGTGCGTCATCCATAGGTTCCTAGTAGAAAGGAGTCCTATTCACGGCCTGATCCCTCTGACGGATCAAAATGTTAGACAATCCCTACAGAACAGGTGCGTCATCCATAGGTTCCGAGCAGAAAGGAGTCCTATTCCTGGCTTGATCCCCCTGACGGATCAAAATGTTCGACAATCCCTACAGAACGGGTACGTCATCCATAGGTTCCTAGCAGAAAGGAGCCCTATTCAAGGCCTGATCCTTCTGTCGGATCAAAATGTTCGACAATCCCTACAGAACGGGTGCGTCAACCATAAGTTCCTAGCAGAAAGGAGTCTTATTCATGGTTTGATCCACCATACGGATCAAAACCCCTGACAATCCCTAAAGAACGGGTGCATCATTCACAGGTTCCTATCAAACATAGGAATCCCACTCTGGTATGGCCTACCATACAGGCTAGAATTTAACCGCCCTAGGACGCTCAAGAGACGAGCCCCTAGGTATCCACTTGAACCCGATGTACACTGCGCATACCGCATGAGCATCAGGCAGGTAAGTAAGTAACAGGTGAGCATCTCTATCCCACCTCTCTCTCTCTCTCTCTCTCTCTCTCTCTCTCTCTCTCTCTCTCTCTCTCTCTCTCTCTCTCTCTCTCTCACATCAGCTAAAACGAGAATGAGCAAAGCATTCACCGGCGGGACAAGAAAGATTAGATGTCAAGATTCATTTTTCTATTTCCCAGTAGAGTTGATCTAGACTTAGGTGTCACCTATCTTTGAGAGAAACCTCTCGCGAGATTCCTCTCAAAGAGGGGCAGCTGTTGACACCTAATTTTGGATCAGCCTTTTCATGGTTATTTATTGGAAAATTCATGAAAAATCCATAAATAGTCAAACAATTGCAAAATCAACTTTGGTGGCCTTGACCAAGCCTAAGGAACCATTTTTGACAAAAAAATAATTTTTCATATTTTTTTGCATTTTTTAATATTTTCCGAAATTAGGAAAATACTAGAAAAATCAAGCAAAATAGCATTCGAGGTCACAAAAATATGGAAAAATAGTCAATATTTTTATTTTAATTCCCTTGTTATTTTGACCTCGCCAAAAGTCCAAATTTAAATTCAATTTTATGTGTTCCTTTGTTACGCATATGAGTGAATTTGGTAAAAAAAATGTCAATTGAGTCTTTTTATTTGCAATTTTGGCATTTTTTAGGATCTTGACATTCAATCTAATTTTCCCTTATTTTAATTTGACCCAATTATCCACGTAGAATGTATAATTGCACAAATGGGGCAAAATTGCATACTTAATTGTATTTTAGTCCTTGAATTTGGGCATATTTGAAATTACTTTCAATTCATGGACTGTAGTTACAAATTGAAGTTGCTACCCATTGTTTTTCACCATTTGGAATCAATTAGCATAGGTGGTTTGGTCCAATTTGACCATTTGGACTCTCAATTGCACAATTTCTCGATTTGCAATTAAATGAAAATTTGGTGGTTTTATAGAAATTGAAGCGAAATTTTGGGAAAAACCATATTTTTAGATAAAATCCATGCCCTAAATTCAATTCTAGGGTTTAATTGCAAAAATTCCCAACAGATTTGGATTAATTTTGAAAATTTCAAATTGGAAATGGTTCGGACCGGTCAGACCGCCGGTCGGACCGGTCGAACCGGTTCGCTACAGTGTCTTCTTCTTCCTCAGGCCCCTGCGCGAGTGAACAGTCCTCAGCTCGATTTTGATCAAGAAATTGAAAGGTAATTCGCGACTAATTGGAAGGGGAATGGTGGGCGTTTTGTTCCTCTTATCTTCCCCCGTCGATTGACACCAACGACATCATCCGACGTCGCCGGTGGGGAGAGTAATAGGACCGTCAAGGTCGCGGGACCTGTAAAAGTCAACGACGTTAGACTCAGCAAAAATCCATGCCAAATTTACGTGAGATTGAAAGATCCGAAGGACCAAACGGAGCTGGACGGATTACCCACCGTCTCCGGCGCTGTTTGGACCAAATGGCACGTGCCAACACGTGCCATTTCAAGACAGTTGAGCCCCTCCCGTTCGGCGCCAAAATTCAAAGAGCTATATAGTCCACAGGGCCTTCGCGAAGCAAGAGGTTGGTGGATTCAGTTTTAGGAGGAGAAACCGAATCGAGAGAGAGAGAAAGAAAACGACTGAGAGCTCGCCCTCCAATCGCCATTGTCGATGGCCCGAGCTCGAACTGTGAGGCGTAGGTTGGGCCACTTCCAGGCCAAACTGAAGCCGGTGAGCATTGCTGGAAGGTCGCCGGAGCTTCAAGGAAGCGATCGCCATCGGCCGCGTAGCCTGAAATTGTCGGAACAGGTGAGTCGCAGTCTCGAGCTTCTCACTGTGCATCAATGGCGACTCATGCATTTCTTGTTCATTCTTGCAATTAATGTGTGCGTTTCGTTCCTTGGACATCACTGACCATCATCGCATATATGTTTTGCATCAACTTCGCTTGAACCCCCCGAATCGAGTCTTCCAATTCAACCTCCATTGCCGAACTCTGTTTATTCTTGCCTAGCCAAATCTGGGCCAAGCGAGCTCAATCGGAGCTCGAGGTAAGTCTCCTGAACATTGGTTGACGCTATCCTGTGATGGAATTGTAATGATTGGGTGTAAATCGAGCGATTGAACTCCCATGGCCGTACTCGGCACTTCTCTTGGAGATCACGATTTTGTGGATGAAATGCTTTAATTGTTAGATATGTTAAACTAGAGATGATCGCGAGTCGATTGGCGTTGGTTTCGCGCAATTATGTTAAGATCTCACTGTCGGATCATCATCGGAGAAGCTCAGCCGTTCGTTCCACCGGAGTCGCGAGGTTGAAGACGAAGATGACGAGGCCGGTCAAAGAGTCAAAAGCTTAGGTGGCAGTCGGTCATTGGTCTACGTGTCAGTCTAGTCAGCAGGACGTTAGGGGCCTGTTATTCGAATAAGTAGATCGGACGGTCTAGGTTAATCGAGTCTAATAATTGATGGCCGTTCGATCATTAATTAGGATTATCTGAAAATAGTTTTAAATTGAAAAATCAAAACAGGTTGAAACGGCGCTATTTAGGTCAATGGGTTGGCGACGTCGTTTAGGTTAATGGGAATAGACGGTCCAGATCCAGTCTCAGGTTCTAATCCTGGCCGTAGATTTTAATAGGTCAATCGGACGGCCCTGGGCGAGTCTTCGTTTAATCTAGGCCGTAGGTTCCAGTCAGATCATCCTGTGGTCGTGGATTAGCCACGCGGTTCAATGAGGACCGTCGGATTAAATCCGATTAATCTGAAAATAAAAAAAAGTGGACAAATATGGCGTTGTTTTAGGCAATGGGTCTCGCGGGTCCGGGCCGGGTTCCGACCCGAGTGGGTCTGGTTGACCTGGTCCGAAAACATTTTTTTAATAAAAAAATCTTGAAAATGATTTAAAAAAAAATAAAAAAATCAGAAAAATCATAGAAAATCCAAAAAAATGCTAGAAAATCATAGAAAATCCCAAAAATAAAAAATAAAAAAATTGTAGGAAAATCCTAGACACTCCAGAAATCCCCAAAAATTGAGGATTGATCACAGACAACTGGTCAATCCTATTTTTGGGGTTTCTTATATGTTATTCCAAGAATTGACGATATTACCCTTTAGGGGTAAGTCGCCTCTGTTGTGTAAGCAAGATGAAGTCGACAATGCCAAGGCAAGAATTAGGGTTGGATAGGCGACCAATTCTTAGGCTTGGATTTTCGAATCTCGTCCCTTTTCTCAGAATGACGATTTTGCCCTTCAATGGGAAAATCGTCTTTCTTGTTCCAATCGAGTCCCGAAAATTCCTTAAAGTTAGGGTTTGAGTCAGGTGGGTGACTAATCTTAATATTTGAGATTTTCAGTTCTCATCTTTGTCCAAAATGATGACTTTACCCCTCCAAGGGTAAAATCACTTTTAAATTCCAGAAAAATTCTGGAAATTGTCGAAAAATAGGAAATGGAACGATTTGATCGCCAATTCCTTTTCCACCGTCCTTTGACCACAGATTTCATCTGAAAAGATGATTTTGCCCTTCTGAGGTAAATTGTCCCTAAATCTCTCTAAATTACGATTCTGCTCCTCATGAGCGAATCATGTCAAATCACTCCTAAGCCTTGACTGATACTTCTCTAGGCTAATAGGGCATCATTAGGGATGCCATGCTGATTTCATGTGTTTTATCCGCATGTATTGGATCCTCGATTTGCGCTTTTAGTTTCACTGATTGTGTCAAATCACTCCTAAGCCTTGACTGATACTTCTCTAGGCTAATAGGGCATCATTAGGGATGCCATGCTGATTTCATGTGTTTTATCCGCATGTATTGGATCCTCGATTTGCGCTTTTAGTTTCACTGATTGTGAATGTTAGGATAGTCATTCCTGTCTGCATGAATTCCTAGATTTAAGATCCGTACCCCACTCATCTGTATGAAATCCTCGGATCAGATAAATCATTCAACTTAGGTACCGAAAGGGCATTGACTCTGATAGTCGACGTAACTAAGTCATCGATCTCGTTTCTCTGGTTTCTACAAAGTCGAATAGATCGCTCCCAACTATTCGATAGGGTTTCCGATCGTACCCTCCACGAAACGATTGGTGGCGACTCCTTGACATGTACACGTATCACATGTCATTAGACCACACGAAGGTTGACCACATACATCTAGCCGTTGCGATTTGGGTAATGGACCTTGGGAGAGGCCCGCGTCCGATCAGGCGACGATCGGGTGGCCCATTAGCTCCCTCCGGCAGGCAACCCGCGAGAGGGTCGCGACAAAAAGATAAGCCCTCATTGGGGTGAGATATAAATCTCAATAAGTGAAACCTAATCCTAGACTTGAACACCAGCCCCCCCAGACACACACCAATGCTATCAGACGCAAGCATTCTGTAACACGATATCACAAGGCACCGTCTAACATATCAACAATCCAGGCATGCATAAAAAAAATCACAGCCACCAATATTCAACCTTAAGGGTTCAAGCTCACTGCACACGTAACACGTAGTTCATTACATAATTGTCATCACTTTCTCTTAACCACCACGTACTCCTCTGGCACTCCTGCCACATGACATCTCCGGGGTCATCAGATCAAATGATGTCCACGTACCACTGGGGTCATCAGACCAATCGGTACTCTCCAGGCTTACAGCCACTCAATGCCACCGGGGTCATCAGACCAATCGGCATTCTCATTCACGTTCAATTTCACCATCACAGGGGTCATCAGATCAAATGATATCCTCATTATCAGGGCTCCAAGTCAAATCATCGCCAGGGCCCACGGCCACGATGTAGTTTCTTAGTGTACTCTGATCATTCATTTGCATCAAGGCTCCAAGCCAATTACGATGCAAAAGGGGCTCAAAGCTAGTGCGATCTTCGGGGCACCAAGCCAATTGATTGCTGGGGCACTACGGCCCATTCATATAACATCGGCACTAAGGCCATTCATATAACTGGGGCACCAAGCCAATTCAATAATAGTAAACAGAACTTCATAGCCAAATATGTCATCAAGACCTATCATAGTCCAATTATCATGCTATGCCATTCAACCCATGGGATCCACTACTCAATCAAGCAATTCAAGGCATAGGCTTCATAAAGCAATCAATTCACTCGACCACTCTATCCAGTAGTGTCCTAGCATTCAGAGAAAAGATTAGGAAACACTTACCTGATTAAATATCACAATACAACACCACGCAATTCTCCCAAAGCCACAAGTATAGAATTTCCACAAATGCGTCGTCAACCTAACAAGATCAACCAATCTTGAGTCATAAACCATGGAATATTCATTCCCATTAACGCAACCTTTCCCTAGCCATACCATTGGTAATTCAAGACACCTTTTTATCACAATGTGACACATGACGACGCTCACTCCGAACCCTTAATATGTTTGGTTTACTCAGCCATATACATGGCAATACTCAATTTAGCGTTTTGTGAATCAATTTCGCGACAAATCGCCTTTAAACCTCAATCCACTTCTCACATCTCCCATTAACATCTCACACGATATCATACAAGATATTATAGGTCAATTAATGTCCAAAAATTCCTCATTTAGTCCCTAATCAAAACCGGCCAGCAAGTATTCTTCCTTAAACAGAACCGGTTTTGGGTTCCAAAAGCTCAATCGAGCCATAAATCATTCTAATCCTCAATCCTTTAATATTCAACTTGCTAAGACCTTCCTTTATGGGTTTAGGAAGCTCACCGTGAGATTTGAAGCGGATTGATACCCCAAAGTCGTCGAAACAGCCCGATCTCTTCAAAGTCAGAATCTGTCTAGTTTTGTACCACCCAGAATCAGCCATAAAACTCATTTTAAAACCATCTATTTGCAGCCATAAATCATATAAACATAGTACTAGATGTTATGAAGCTCTCCTAAAAAATTTGAGGTCATTTGGAATTTCTAAGAGCTAGAACCAACACTTCTCCTCAGCTAGCTCAAAATCCGTCCTACTTTCTTCCAAAAATCACCATAAATTAACCAGACCTCCAAAAATCATGAAACCAATGGAAAAATGTCAAGAACATCCTGAACTAACTTGTGGTAATCGGGTTTGACCAAACAATGCTGGGAAGAGGGGCTCAATCAGACCGTACAAGAGGACAGAAAACTGTCTTCTGGGGCAGTTTTCTGTTGAGGGCAAAATGGAGAGAAAATGCAAGGCAAAAATGGTGGGATGGCTATGCACGGCTGAAGAGGCTTCCATAAACTTGTCTCACACATATAATTGGAGTAATTTGATTAGACTTGATCAGGTGAGGTCATTAATGCTTGAAGGCCTCAATGGTTGACAAGTGGCAAAAGACCAATAATGCAACTTAACCTTTGACTCATCCATTGACTCCTTGGGCAGCAAGTTTCAGCAGCTTATAAGGGTAGGAGAAATGTCCATTTTGTCCTTCTTGAGTTCTTTAGGCGTGGGCCAATGGTCTAGGGGCAAAACGGTCTTTTTGCACTTTCAGTCCAAACTTCACTTTTCCAATTCGAAATTACCATTTGGCAAGACATTGTCAAATTCCTACTCAGAACTGAAATTCTCTATTTCCAATTGTCAATTTTGAGCTTCCATTTCATGATCATTCATCCGTCGATCGTAATTCGAGTGTATCTCGAACTAACGGGCGGCTTTTGCTAACATTACGCATATCGACTCTGTGATTCTCATCACACTGAGGATAACTCAAGTTATGGCAGCTTTGGTTATCATGTAATTGCGAGGGTTCATCGCTAGTTCCGACGGCTTCGATCGTCATAGTTCGATTTAGGAAATTTGCAAATTATACGTTGGTTAAGCGGCTTCGCCCGCGATCCAATCGTATAACGCTAGGATTGTATTCCTTTATCATTATCTGATCGGCCTCATTGGCTCTAAATGTTCCCTCGACAATCCTTATAGTCAAAGCGTCACTTCCTTTTTTTTTTCGAGTTTCCTAGGTCCACGTACCTTGTTATGCGTTAACCTTTCCCTTTTGGTCAGTTTACTCAAGATTGATCAGATCTGAGCGAGACAAAACTGAAATACATCGTAAAGTACATTCACATTCAACAGCCTCAAAATGGCAGGAAATTCAGAATGTCACACGTTGGAATTCTACCTACGAGCTGCTTCATCAATCTTTTGATTACAAATATTTATTATGTACGTTTATTTCGAATAATGTTTCCAAAATTACCTTACTCCCGTAACATTGGGACGCTTGCAAAATTTTTTAGACTTTTTGAAAGTTTTTAATGATGCTACTAATATTTTATCGGGTGTTTGTTATCCTACTATGCATTTATTTTTAATAGAGTGTGTTAATATTGCTTGCATTTTTAGTGATTATGAAAAAAATACTCAATTAGCTCCTACTATTTTAGTAATGCGAGAAAAATGGTTGCATTATTATTTCAAAATTCATCTTGTTTATTTGTTTGGTATTATTTTCGATCCACGTACTAAATTAGATAGTTTATTAGATTATATGAATGCTCATTATTATGTTTGTTTATATTTGGATGAAGTAATAAATATTTCAAGTATACAAGGAGAGGTTAAAGACGCTATAGTAGCATTATATAATGAATTTTGTAGTAGATATGATTTAAATGATAGTGGATCTTCCCAACCTACTGCCTCACAAAACGATGCGGGTGATTCACTTGGTAGAGGGTACAAAATGCTCATGAATAGGCAAAAAAAGGAACAACATGTACTATTTTCGAATTAAAAAGAGTATTTAACCATTGCTTTTGAGTTTAGTGATTCTGAACACTACACAGATTTCAAAATTCTGGAGTGGTGGAAGAACCATTCAACTCAATTCTCAGTTCTCGCCCTCATCGCACAACAGATATTAGCAACTCATTATTCAACAGTTACAGTTGAACAAATATTTAGCACTGGAGGATTAATTTTGGATGATCGCCGTTCAAGATTAAGTTTCGAAGCTGTGGAGGCTCAAGCTAGTGTTGATGATTGGACAAAGGCTAGATTTCGACAATAAGAGCTGGATCGAGAACATGAATTCTTTATTGAGGATTGTAGAGATATCATCGCTACGAGTACTGAAGGAAACACATTCCTAATTTGTACACGAAATACATGCGGAAAACTAATGAATTATGTCCAAGATCAACTTACTTGTATCACCGATCGGAATACGATCACACGAGGAACCGTACCAATTTTCCACAGATTAGATGTCACCTTCGCAGTCCCAAGAGTTTCTTCGCTTTTGATGCGATAGACATAGAGGGGGGAGAGACGTTCGTCGTCCCTTTTTTTGTGTGAACGACCAAAACGTTGTCAATTACTGAGGAGGGAGAGCGCCAGTTCTTTTTTACGTAAGCCAACAGACGTGACTCTTCATGTCTATATTTCAAAACTGTAGATAACTGTTTCGGCAGATATCTTTAGGAGCGGGTGTGATTGCTCGCATGGGCGCACTCCGTAAGACCTTTTTTCAACAACTCCCACTCGCCCATGTAGAGAAAATAGCTCACACGTGTCCACGGAGGACCAACAACTCCCACTCGTCCATAAAGGATCAAGCATAACTCTCTTTATATTTGCAAAGTTCATATTGACAAATAATCCGTGCGACCAGCATACACTGAGAGCTCGTTGTCACACATCCGTTGGGAGTATATGACAGCTCAAAATGGATATAATCAAAAGTATATTTTCGTATGTTGTACCCTAGATCGATCAGTCACATACATATCTCTCTCTGGATCTCATTTAAGTATGCTATGTTATATTCACAATTATGATCACACTAAATAATCATAACCGGCCAGTCTGTGAATATAAATCTATTATATGACTCAAAAACTCTAAATCGATCTTCCTCTTCCATTAGACCTCTCAATTTCAGTTCAGCTCGCTTTTCAAGAAGTGTGCCTTTTAGATCGAAACAATATCATGACCATAGGCAACATCCTAAGATAGCGAACACTAAATAGAAATCTTGAGAATAACGAAGAGTCATGAGGGCACCAAATGAGGAATTTTTTATCCTCAAGAGTCTCACACGGCATTGAAAAGTTGAGATCATAACTTTTGACAACTCTCATTAGTCGACAATGCATACGTAATATGAAGTACGTATTATGATATTTTCTCCTTTCTCATGGAGCGTATGTCTTTCTATTTTAATACCATACAAATGAATACTTAGACATACTCAAAGTATAACCAGAGTTCACATAACAACTCCAACCAAGAGTTTCTATTAGAACTCTCATTTGGCAATAAAGACAGATAAAGTGAAATATGTGGGAGGGCTAAAAGCATATCTTTTTATTTCACTTCCGGACATTATAAATAATAAGTTATCATCTTAACATTCTGTTAAGGCGATATAAATATTTTAAGCTTCAGCTCTCCATTATCACCTAGATAATAAGCTTAAAATTGTCTCATCTCTATTCATCACTCAGTGAATAGAGATGATTACCCGTTGTCGCGACCCTCTCGAGGTTGCATGAAAGGCTCTCGAGGGCTAATGGGTCGTCTAGTCTGGTCGGACGCGGGCCTCTCCCAAGGCCCATTACCCAAATCGCAACGGAGGTATGCGTAGTCGACCTTCAGTGTGGTCTGGTGACATGTGCTAAGTGTGCATGCCATGGAGTCGCCACCAATCATTTTTTTGGAGGGTATGATTGGACCACCCTATTGAATAGTCGGGAGTTTCTATTCAATTCTGCGATAACCAGAGAAATGGGTTCAGGGACTTAGTTACGTCAACTGTCCGAGTTGACGCCCTTTCGGTACCTAAGTTGACTGAATTTTCTGACCTAAGATTTCATGCAGATGAGTGGGGTACGAGTCCTAAATCTAGGAGTTCATGCAGATAGGAATGACTATCCTAGCAATCACAATCAATGATAAAGTGCACAAATCAATGAATTCAAATGTACAAATAAATCACATGGCATTCCTAATAAGGCCATATTGGCCTAGAGAAGCATCAATCAGGCTTAGGAATGATTTAGACATGATTTTGCCCATCAGGGGCAAAATCATAATTTTGAAACAAATGGGACAATTTGCCCAAAAAGGACAAAATCATCATTTCGGAATGAATCCGGAGTCAAAAACAGGTTTGGTCACTCAATTGACCCATTTCCTATTTTTTTGGCAATTTTCGTGATTTTCGGGAATTTTAGAAACCGATTTACCATTCGAAGGGTAAAATCGTCATTTTCTAAAAATGGAAATGAAATGTGGAAATCTTAGACATAAGGTTTAGCCACCCATCTGGCCCATCACCAAATTCTAAGCAATTTCCATAATTCATCAGAATATCAAAGACGATTTACCCTTTGAGGGGTGAAATCGCCATTTTGGATTAAATGGGAGAAAATCCCAAAAATGAAAACAAATCAATTTTTTTTTTATGTTTTCAGCCTTGGAAAATTTTTAGAATTTTTTTGGAATTTTCTGCAATTTTTCTCAATTTTTTTGAATTTTTCTTTAGTTTTTTATTTGTTTAGCATTTTCTGATCGATTTTTTTTTATTTTTTTTTTAATATTTTCGAAAAATATTTTAATAAAAAGCATATCATTGGCAATAGACAACACTCAACCAGATAAATAAGCTAACTACTGAACTGAGATAAATACATGCAAACCAAATCTATAATGGCGACATTTTAGAAAAATAACTCTGATATACGGATCGGGTACGTAAAACATACCGGATTGGACACCGGCCTTCAATCGCCCAGCCCCAGCCTGCGACCATCTCCATGCACATCACCTGTCGATCACCACATCAAAATGTCAACAATCAATTTTACAAGTTTTAAGACCGGTAATAAATAATAATAATTTAAAAAATAAATAAATCCCGGCTCGGAAACGGGCCAATTCACTCAGCCATGGACCGGCTATGGGCTCACGGCCTCGGCCCAAGATCACGGCCTCGGCCCACGGCTTTGGCCCACGGCCTCGGCCCACGGCCTCGGCCATGGGCTCGGCCATGGGCTCGGCCTTGGCCCACGGCCTACGGCCTCGGCCCACTGCCTTGGCCCACGGCCTCGGCCATGGGCTCGGCCATGGGCTCGGCCATGGCCTTGGCCATGGGCTCGGCCATGGGCTCGGCCATGGCCTTGGCCTACGGCCTCGGCCCACGGCCGGGATCGGCCCGAACACGATGGATTCGTGGCCAAGCGGCGACGACGAAGAGCGACGACGTGGCAGGGGGCGAAACAGAGGAGGAAGATGGAGGGGGATTGCGGTATCTAGGAGCTCCACGAGGTCGTGATAAAAAGCAAGACGGACGGGATCTCGGCACGGCGTCGGAGGGTGGCGGAGCAAGGTGGCGGTGAGGGTGGTCGCCGTAATCTAGGGGAGGATGAAAAAATGAGAAGAAAAGAAAGAAGAGAAGAAGAGAAGAAGAAGAAGGAGGAGAAGAAGATGAAGTCGCGGGGGGAGAAGAAGCCAGCGACGGATGAGGGAAAAGGTGAGTGAATAAAAAATAAAATAATAATAAAATAAAATATTAAAAAGTAAGAATAATAATAAAATAATCAAAAGAAAAGACAAAATGATTAGTTTCCTTTTCCTTTTGAATGATGATGTTTTCACTTCTTTTCCTTTTAATCATTACTAATATTTTTGCCAGATTCAATTTTATGGTGATCAGAAAACACCTAAAATCAAACCTGAATTTTACTATTTATGAGGTTAGAAAATAGATAAAGTAAAAATAAAAATACCGACTATTTTTATATATCTTTGTGACCTCAAATATTATTTTTCTTGATTTTCTTGATTTTCTTTTTCTTTTTTTCTTTTTTTTTTGTATTTTTCGAAAATATATATAAAAAAATGAAAATTAAGAAAATTATTTTTTTGGTCAAAATGGTTCATTTAGCTTGGCTAAGGTCACCAAAATTGATTTTTCAATTTTTTCAACTTTTTATGGATTTTCTATGAATTTTCAAAATAAAATTTAAAAAAAAAAGTTGATCAAAATTTAGGTGTCAACACCCGTGTGAGTGGGCTAATCTCTCATCTGTCCGACATACCTTCTCAAACTAATGTACTGAACATTAATATGCATAAATGTTACACAAAATCATAGACATTAATAATGATAACAAATATAATTAAATCATTAACTATCATAGGCATCAGTAATGATAACAAATATCATTAACTTATTAATTGTGAACTTTGGGGAACATAAAAATCCAATACTCTAATTTCTATGCCCTTCTAGAGATTTTAACACAAAGAACTAATCTTTCTTGTCAACAAATGACCAAGTTAAAACATCTCTAGTAATTCATTTTATCATAAGATCTGCTTTCATTCTATGTGTAGATATGCACTATTTGTTCACATCTTTTCATACAAACATGTCTTCCACAACATCATATTCCAAGTCGATATGTTTGGTCTTGTAGTGGATCCTTAGTGTAATCTCTTGCTACTTAACTATCACAATAACTAATAATTGGAGCTGTAGCATCCTTAGTTACACCTCATTGATCCAAACATCTCTCAAGTCAAAGACCCTTTTATACTACTGCTAATAACACCACGAGAACATCTTCCATCGTGGATAAGGCCATACACATTTGCTTCTTACTTTTTCCATGATATGGCGCCATTACTCAGTAAGAACACAAATCCAGAGGTAAAATTCCTCTTATCTATATTCCTCCTCAATCAATATCAATATTCTTTCAAGGTGCAGATCTCTACCTTGAATATCAGTAAATTGATCGGCAGTACTTTCACATACCTCAAAATTCTATTGACGGTAATTCAGTACGCTTGACCTCTATTGGATTGGTACCTACTTACCATTCCAACTGAATAACAAATATCAGGTCTTGAACATATCACAGCGTACATTGAGCTCCCAACAACACTAGCATATGGATCAGTTTCCATTTTTTTTATCACTTTATGGAATCTAAAGACACATATTTCAGCTCATACCTTTACCACTCGCAATAAGAGTACATCATCAACATATAATGATAAAATCACAAATTGATCACAAATTGATTTTAGGATCTTTTGATATATACACAATAGCATTTTTCTATTGTCACAAAATCATATGCCACTAAGAAATAATGAAAAACGTATATATCGATGTCTCAAAGATTGCTCAAGGCCATATTCGTGGCCTTTATTCACAAATCCTGTAGGTTATTCCACACATGTTGCTTCTATTAATTCTCCATTGAGAATTGCAGTCTTTACATCCTTGATGTAATTCTCGATCCATACTCATTATTATTACCAGAATAAGGAGAATTGGTTATTAATATTCACCACAAGTGTCACGTCCCGACCCCGGCGGCACGCCAACATCCCACTCAGCCGTCAATTGTAATTAGATAACCCAAGATCCAACGGCCTAACTCTCGAAATACGATTTGAAAGCACATGCGGAAGCGAAAACAAAACCCCAGACATAAAATAAACACAAGGCAACATAGGATAAAACTAACATGCATTGTCTTACAAATAAAAGGGGTCTATTACAACAAAAGGAAGTAGGGTTCGGAGGAAGGCACTATAAGACCAAAAAGATGAACTCCAAAAAGAAAGCTATGGACTAGACGGGCTCGTCTTCATCTTCCTCCATTTCCTTCTTCGTCATCCTCGAGACCTTCTTCAAGGCTTTGGGTCTGAAAATATTGGTCCTACGACGGGGTGAGATAATAATCTCAATAAGTGAAACCCAACCTAAACTAAACCACTAGTCCCACCAGATAACACAAAATGTAGATAATGCAATGAATTCAGCAAGCAATGGCATATGGCAATTCAGCATCATTTCTCACAGAATAATTTGGCATATCAAATCATTAACAAACAGACCCCATGCTATAGGACCCAAGCTTCACACATTAGCCCAAAACAAACATGTCACTTTTATAAATCATCAGTGTGACCAAATTTAACCATTGCCAGGGCCCACGGCCGCAATGTATCGCCAGGGCTCAAAGCCGCGATATCATTTCAATTCATCAAATCATCGCTAGGGCCCACGGCCGCGATGAAACTTCAATTCACTCAAGCATCGCCAGGGCCAACGGCCGCGATGTATTTCACAAATCATTCTTTCATTGCTAAGGCCCACGGCCAATTCAATCACAAGGGCCTACGGCCAATTCAATCATACAAAGGCATACAAGCCAATTCATATAGCAAAGGCATACTAGCCGCACAAAACACATGTCATCAATCACAATACTTTTATCGCCCAACGACACTATACTTTTCAATCATTCCAGTGGCATCCTACGGTTCGAGTAAGGGTTTAGGAACCACTTACCTGATTGAATAACACAATACAACACTAAGGAATTCTCCCAAAGTCACGAGTACCGAATTCCCACAAATGCGTCATCCACCTAACAAGATCAACCAATCTTGAATCATAAATCATGGAATATTCACTTCCATTAAAGTAACGTTCCCTAGCCATACCGTTGGCAATTCAAGACATCCTTTTGAATAACCATTGGACATCGTAACTCTCACTCCGAACCCTTAATATATTCGGTTTACTTAGCCATATACATGGCAATACTCAATTTAAAGTTTCGTGAATCAATTTCACCACAAATCACCTTTAAACTTCAATCCACTTCTCACATCTCCCATTGATATCTCACTCGATATCATACAATATATTATAGGTCAATTGACGTCCAAACATTCCTCATTTAGTCCCTAAACAGAACCGGCCAGCATGTACTCTTCCTTAAAACAGAACCGGTTTGGGTTCAAACCGCTTAATCGAGTCATAATCCAATCTCGTGTCTAACTCTTTACACAAATAACCTTTCAAGACCTTCATTTACATGTTTAAAGGGCTCACTAAGAGATTTGGAGTCGGTTGACACCCCAAAGACAACAAAGCAGTCCAATCTCCTCTTGATCATAATCTGTCCATATTTTACCACTACTGTTCATACATGAAAACAAAAGTTATCCTTATCTATTTGCAGCCAAAATTTATCTGAATATAGTACTAGGTGTTATGAAGCTCTCCTAAAATATTTGGGGTCAATCGGAATTTCTAAGAGGGTAAACCATAACCTTCTCTCAGTTCGCGCGGAATCCATCCGCTTTTCTTCCACAAATCACTATAAATTAACTAGACCTTCTAAAATCACGAAACCAACGGAAAAATGTCAAGGACACATAGATCTAACCTCTGGAAGTGGAATCACCTCAAACGGCCACCGGGAAGGTCTTCTCGAGCTCACCGAACAGCAAGCACAGAAACTGACTTTTCTGGCAGTTTTTGGTTGAGGTGTTTTTGGAGAGAAAAAGAGGTGAACGTGTGGGAGGGGTGTACACAGCAGATGAGGTCTTCAAAACCATTGTCTCACACATATAATTGAGCTCCAAATTGATAAGACAAGTTTAGGTAAAGTCATTAATGCTTGGGGGTCTCATTGCTTGACAAGTGGCACTCCTCCAATAATGCAGGATTAACTTTGACTCCAACTTTGACCCCGCAATTGAATTTTCGGCAGCCATAGGTGGGGAGAGGAATTGACCAATTTGTCCATCATGAAGTCTTAAGGTAAGGGTTTATGATCCAGGGGCAAAATGGTCTTTTCATACTTTCAGTCCAAACTTCACTTTTCCAATTCGAAATTACCTTTTGGCGAGACATTGTCAAATTCCTACTCATAATTGGAATTCTCTATTTCTAATTGCCAATTTTGAGCTTCCTTTTCATGATCATTCGTCCGACGATCGTAATTTTAGTTTGTCTCGAACTAACGGACGACTTTTGCAAACATTACGCGTATCGACTCTGTGATTCTCACCACACTGAGGATAACCCAAGTTATGTCAGCTTTGGTTGTCATGTAATTGCGAGGATTCATCGCTAGTTCCGACGGCTTCGATCGTCATAGTTCGATTTAGGAAAATTTACAAATTATACATTGGTTAAGCGGCTTCACCCGCGATCCAATCTTATAACGCTAGCATTGCATTCCTTAATTGTCATCCGATCAGCCTCATTGGCTCTAAATGTTCCCTCGACAATCCCTATGGTCAAAGCGTCATTTTCTTTTTCGAGTTTCCTAAGTCCTCGTATCTTGTTATGCGTTAGCCTTTTCCTTTTTGGTCAGTTTACTCAAGATTGATAAGATCTGAGCGAGACAAAACTGAAATACATTGTAAGATATATTCACATTCAACAGCCTCAAAATGGCAGGAAATTCAGAATGTCATAATTCTTCCCCCCTTACAGAAATTTCGTCCTCGAAATTTACAATGAACCCAACTTAACTAAACAAATAGGGGTATTGACGTCTCATAGCTTCTTCACTTTCCCAGGTTGCTCCTTCCGTCCCGTGATGCTCCCAGATCACTTTGACTAACGGAATCGTCTAATTCCTTAAGACTTGTTCTGTGACATTCTGAAATCCGACCCTTTTCGAAGCATGATTTCATGAGACATCTTGTCAGTGCGTTTCAGTTAAACCTCGCTCAGAGTTAGCCACTCTTGAGAAGACTAACCGATGGGGAAAGGCTAAGTAGGACTTAAGTACGTGGACCAAAGAATTCGACCATGGATTGGTACCTTGACCATAAGGATTGCCGAGGGAATATTTTGAGCCATGATAGGCCGATCTAAGATTGGTCTTGGAACGATTTGCTAGTGTTATACAATTGGATCACGGGTGATTCCGTTTGACCATCGTATAATTTGCAAATTAACCTAGATCGATTCCTAACGATCGCGTCCTTTGGAACTAGCGATTGACCCTCGCAATTACATGACAACCAAGGTCGCCATGACTCGAATAACTCTTAAACGTGACATTAGTCACGGGTCGATACGCGTAACACCCAAGAGCCGCCCGTTAGTTTGAGATACACTGGAATCGCCATTGACAGATTTTAGCGACGAATTGGACTTCGGAATTGGACGTCGGGTATTCGAGAATTCCAATGATAATAAATTGGACGTCGCATCGTCAAGAACCATTGAGATTAGAATTCTCCCATTATCAATTAGAAAAGTGAAATTTCGAACCGACGATTGGAAGTTACTTTTTACCCCTAAGTTAGTGCTCTTTCCCTTAGAAATAAGTAAGGGTAAAATCGACAATTGCCACTCCCCACCTTTGGCCGAAATTTGAGGGGTAGGATGGTCATTAGACCATTGATTTATGAAGGGATAAGGATGACAAGATTGGACTTGAATGACTTGATGTCTTCCCCATAAACAACTCTCACCAACTAGTCACATCTTTGTCTTTCACCATCAAATCCCCCATGAACCACTCCCACCTACTCCCATCAACTCTCTCTCTCGCTCTCTTTCTCTCTCTTGCATTGCAAATGGATGAAGCCAACTTGCCCCTCCTCATTTCCTCCCATTCGGCCGAACACCATCACTCTCCCTCACTCTCATTTCTCATTTTCTCTCTTCCTCTCAAACTCTCCCTCTCGCTTTCTCTCTCGGCCGCCGCTCCTCCCTCATGACCGAGCCGCCTTGTTGTCGGTCTTCAAGCTTAGTTCGTGAGCTCCTCAAGCTAATTTTCCGTGGTAAGTCTCCCTAAGACTAGATCCTATGTGTTGTTTGGTTAGTAAATGAGGTTTAATGCAATTTTGGGAAGAAATCCATGGCTAATCCGTAGGGTTAATGTTCCGACCTCTTTGGACAGATTTGAACCGCGGGTTCCATCGCCATTTCTGCCGGTTTTCCTTAGCTCTTGGACATGGTAAGTTATCCCTAACCCTTTATCATGATGCTAGGTTACTAATAGATGTTTTATGGTTGGATTGGTAGAGTTTAAGGGCTATTTTTGTGAGAAAAACGTTGATACCCGAGAGCCGTGTAATCCCGTTTTCAGCGCGCGCGTCGAAAGTAAAATCGGTCGTTCTAAGTCGTCCGGAGTCCAAATTGAGCTCCGTTTTTTTCCACCCAACCATAAGATCATGAAGAACGAGGTTCTAAAGTTAGATAGCTAAAAAAGTAAACAGATTTATGTCAGTTTTTCTGAGAGTAAGCCTGGTCATGGAAAAACCGAACCTGCCATGAAATGGATGAACCGCGCTTGGTCGTTTCTTGGATTAAAAATGGCGAAATTGAGTTTAAATGATGAAGTCCTATTCTGGTCATGAATGATCTTAGGGTCTTGAGCATGTGTTGAAGTCATTTTAATTGAATTTGAGCAAGTGAAGTGGTTTAATAGACTAAATCGGAGTTTGAATGGGAAGTGAAAAAAATCGAATGCTCATGGATGACCTATGATCGTGGCTATATGCCTTGATGGTTAATTGCTTGACTGAGTGATCTTGAGTGCAATTGGCCGTTGGAATGAGATGTATAAGTACTAAATCACATATTAACCTATTAAGGTTAAAGCATGACCCGAGAGCCATTTTTACGGGGGGTCCTGGTAAAATATAATAGCCTGGACGTTATGACGAGGGCGTTACCAAATGCAAGTATGACCTAAGAGCCGTTTTTATGGGGGGTCCGGGCAGATGAATTTATTAGACCTGGGCGTTACGACGAGGGTCCTGCCTAATACAATGTGATTATTAAGCTATGTCCCGGGCGCTACGGCGAGGGCTGAATAGCTAGAATCGAGTTATTGATGGATTGCCTTATTCGAGTAGTTGATTGTTTAAATGCCTAAAGTACGAAGCTTAGCTTAAATCGTGAAATCGCATCTTGAATTGGATTGAATTGAGTGTCTATTTGTTGTACTTCTATTTATTGTCTTAAATGCCATGATTATACTTTCTATTAGAATTGTCTAACTTCGGGTGTTAGGAGGTACTAATGGCCTAGTTTAGGGTTAGGAATGACTTGCTGAGATTTATTCTCACCCCGTTGTGGAACAACATTTTCAAGTCCCGAATGACGAGGTCCCTTGAATACTATGGATGGACTTTTGAAGATACCCTTTTGAAGTAGATGAACCGTTAACCTTACCTGACTATATTTCCCTTTTAAGACTTAGGGAGCTATTTTCTTATTTTAGGTTGTTCACGCCTATATAGCTCTGTAGGATTAAACTTCATCTACAGTTGTTTTATTAAAGGAAGTTGTATTTTGGGAGATGGCAAGTTGTAACCCTATTGTGTATTTGATGCTTTTAAGGAGTGTATGAAGTAAGTTTTAAATCTCTCTTTTTCATCCTGAGTCATTGTGTTCGGAAAGAAAATTTTTGTAAAGGAGATGGTTCGTCGCTTCTGCATGTACATTTGGTATTGCACTTAAGTCGTTCGCCGTTGATCCTGGGAACTACTCAATGAAAACGGCCGTGGCGGGATGTTAGCGAGCCCGAGAAGGGCACGGGGCGTTACATCCCCGTTTAAGTGGTATCAGAGCAAGGTCAGCTCAATCCAATATGATTGAGGTTTGGAGTGATAAGGAGTGATGACTTGGGGACAATTAGATAGTGAGACCTTTAGGATTAAGCATTGATCACTGAATTTTAAGGACTGTAGGCTTGAACTCGTGTACATTTTGATGGTTCTAGAATTGATTCAATTGATATCTTGGGTGGTGATTTTATTAAGGTTCACAAGGAAGCAATCAGAAATTGAGGAGCCATGAGCATGGATCTGAGGTTGTGGATGTGCTTGAGGTTAATAGGGAGTCGTTCATGAGTAGATGGTCGATTGGATTATGTGATCGTGATTGTGGCCTTGAGGTATATGGCTAAACCTAGGGAAAAATCGATTTGTGAGAAGGTCATTTGTGGAATTAGAAGTCCTCTATGGATAAGAATTGATCGGGAAACAACTACGATGTGACGAGCAATGAGTACGATCATGCACTGCATGTTTATGGCGTCAAAATAAAAGTTGAGAAATGTGCATGCATGAGCATATCATTATCGGACTTGATAAACCATCGCTTGGTATGGGACAAGCTGATGGGATACCTATAAATCGTAATGAAGCACGTTATGGGACGTGTGGAACGGGACTCTCCTCGTAGGTGTATGACTTGGAACAACATGCAAAGACCAGGTCTGATGAGGGCGGGGAGTGTACGCCGGGACATAGAAGTTCAGACAAGGAGCGGCTCTTGGCAGGCTTCTAAGACAGAAAGGGAGGCAGGAATTACCTAAACCATACATTGAAAGGGATGGGTCTAGGTATCGGGCTAAGTCTGATTCTTTTATCAAAAGATTTATTGCATTAAAGCTGATCCTCAAGATGAAATTTCAAGCATTACGTGGCATTTGATATGGCGCGTGTGATTGGCACTCCTTGTTTGCATCGCCGTAGGCGGTTACAGGTCTTAAAGCTTCGTACTAGGCAATAAGTGTTGTTTGGTCAATACCTATCTAACGTGCTAGATAGATGATTGTGGTAGTGCTAGCTTGCAAGTGCATCTAGACTTGAGGTACGGATGAGAACTTCTTGATGTGTGCCTCTGAATGCTTGATCTATGATTGGCTTACTTGACATCGAGTCATTGTTTGGATGAGGCTTATTTGAGAACAGAATAGCATGTTGTAATCTTGCTAAGTCGCAGGTGCGACAGGACTTAAGGTACGAGAAAATATCCCATTGAATTGATACCATGAGTGTTTGCTTGATGTTTGCCTAGTTGAGACTTGTTTGATGATTGACTCCTGGTTGAGTGTTGCTTATGATTGTTTGGTAATTAGTGGCTGGCTTATGGTTACCGTTGTGGTGAGCAGTTTAGGACTGCTAGACTTGAGTAGATGGCTTAGGTCTTTGAATCCCTTGGTGGAACTGTAGTAGCTCCTATGATGTTAGAGCTTAGTGGGAATGAACAATCGAGATAAAAGTGTTAGAGGAGCGCCTAACTCCAGACCACAAGTTGTGGGAGATTCAAGAGTTGGTAAAGTCGAGAGAGCCTTAAAAGAAATCGAGAATTGGATGAGTAGGTAGGCTCGAGATTGGGCTACTATTGTGACTTAGCCAGTTGAGGCTATTGCTGTTGTGATTATTAGAGCAAATGGTGCTGATCGGAAGGATGATCTTGGAGACATGAATAGGAGCCGACATATGGACTAGCTTGTGGAATAGTTTGTGAAGTCGAAGTCGACGGAGTTGGCAGGAAATGTAAGTATGAGATTACTCCTATTTGGAATGAGGATTTGTAAGGAAGCCTTAGAGGCGTGGGTATATTGAGGAGAAAATGACCCTACCGATTAACACTCCAAGGTACTGCTAATGATCGGTGAATAGTTACCAAAGGGAATTTTCCTTGAAGGCGTAGCACGTAATCGGATTTTCCTTCATCTAGTTGATCAATGAGGAATGCATTACTGAGTTTGCTAAGGAACAAGAGTTGTTGGAGTCCCTGAAGTTGTGAGAATCAGAGAAAGATTTGCCATTGTGGGGTAAAGTTCTCGAGACTACCTAAGCATGCATCAAAGATGGCTAGGGACCCGTTGGATAAGAACAAGGAGGTTAAAGAATGAATTGAGGTTCGAAGTATCGTGGCGAATTGATATTCTTAGATCTGAAGTGTTATGATGAACTTCATCTTGAAGGGCTAAATGACTGGGGAAACCATGAGTAAAGAGGATTTCCGCTTATAGAACATAGAATGTACTTATAAGGAATGGTTGATACCAGGGCGCAAGGCCTAGAAGGGAAATTGGTGGTTTGTCTCTCTCGTCATGTGGGAAGTGTTAAGGGAAATCAACATGCTAGTCTACTTGAGTCCAATGATTCTGTGAGGTTGACTGAGATTGAACCGAACCATCGGAAATGGAGTTATAAGTTGTTGTCCCCTAAAGGATAGGGCGATGTTCTAAAGGATAATCGGACCCTGAGATGGTCGATGATGGGGAGGAAAGAGGACGGACTTGATAGTCTTGGTTACAAATGGGTGGATGAGTAAGCAACATGGGTGCTTAGATTATGACTGCAAAGTGATTTGAATTAATCGAGTTGAATATCCAAGGTGTGGATTTGTAGAGACCAAGGAGAAACCTCGATCCCTTAGAACCTTGTCGTTGAGGTGATAGAGTTATTGGAAGGAGAATGTCAAGTATGGTGACATCTGAATCCTGGAGTAAAGGTACCGCTGTTGATGTAGACTTCAAGATTGACCTTCTATGGAACGATGAAGACAAGGTGGATTCGAGACAAGAGAATGCCACTAAGAAATGTAGTCTCCTCATAGAGTAAGAGGTCCCGGTACGAAAAGAAGAGGAATTCTATTGTCTGGGTGTTAAGAGTGAACGCCACCAGGTAGTGTCTCAAGGATTATAGGCTTGAACTTTTGTTGCATTCTGATGGTTTTAGTATCAACTCTAATTGATGACCTTTATGGTTATTTGTGGTTATAGGCTAGAGATCGACAGTGGATTAGACAATGTGCTGAAATGGAAACGACCGACTGATGAGCTTCATTTGTGAATATGAGTTACAAAGAGACGACTGATATTAATGGGTTTAGGCTTGAATTACGTTACATCTTGATGGTTTTAGTCATCAATTGCTATTGGCGGCCTTAGACAGTGTGAGACGAGATGTATGCAAGGAAGTGGACAAGGGATATTTGGATCAAAGGCCAGTTGTAATCGAATGCATATGGATTCGACTTGAATGGCGACTAGACTTGAGGTTATAGATTAATATTAGGCAATTGATTTTTTAGATGTGATAGTCGCTTGTGGAATTAGAAATTTCGATTGAAAGGAATTGATCGGAATCAAGGAATCATGAAGAGCACAAACGGCCTTTGGAAGGTATTCCATGGACTCTAAGAGGACGCTCGAGGTATGCAGAATATAAGAGCGCGAGATTTGGGTCTAATAAGGCAAGTTCTAGGTCATAAAGCCTCTGGGAAACGGATTTCCTGTGGAACCCTTAAGGATTAGTATAAGTAATGGATTGTCGAAAAATAGTATGGATTACTGGAGTTTGGAGTTACTGGAATTGATGGTTTGCTATAGACGAATCGTGGCAGGAGTTGTCCTATTAATGAAATGGACTAAGGACGACATGTGGCGCGAATGGCCGAATGAACATGAAAGGAGTTTTCGGGGGCTAAAGCGCTGTGACCTGCGGGACCTGATGCCAAGAGATCATGGAAGAGATTACAACAAGGAGAAAATCCAGACTCCTAAGTACCCACGGATAGAGACTTAGAAGCTTCATGAGCGAATGTAAGTATACGATGATGAAGGACTTAGAGGGCAAGTCATGTTGGAACTCATCGTGATGACTATAATGTCCCATGGATTTACAAGCAGTACCAGGACTTACGTATGCACTAGTGGTGGAATATAATGAAAAGAGAAATAGTCAAGTTTGTGGATAAGGATCGGATGTGTCAACAAAGGAAGGCACGACTCGATAAGTCGACGAGTTGCCCCAGCCGTAGGAAGCTCTCGAGTGGAACTAGGAACGAATTGTTGTGGATTTGGCCGTGGGGTCACCTGAAAGGTCAGGAGGACCATGGGACGATTTGTGAAGGCGTTAGGCAACTCGTGTGGAATTCCAACGATGGTTGTACCAAGTAGAGATCCTAAGTTTACCTTAACTGTTGGGAGAGTCTTCAAGACGTCATAGGGACGAAGTTACATTACAGTACGTCATGTCGTGTGCAGACAAATAGATGGCCTAAGAAAATGATCTAGATGCATGAGATTAGGTTGCGAGCGTGTATCACGAACTTTAAAGGACGTGGTAATGAGTGGCTATGCCTGGTGGAGATGTCCAAAGTAACAATTACTTGTAGATAGATTGGATGACTGGTTGGTGCATACCTTTATCAAGGATGTTTGAGTGGGGACTTATTGCAAATGACTTCTATCTTGGGTTGAAATTACTTCATGAGGGACTGACTGGAGGTGGCACTGGATTGTATTAAGCCATTTGAAAAGCATGGGTTGGTCCTAAGTTAATCTTGTGGATCAAGTTACTTGGAGTTATGTTTGGGTCTCGCGTAATATCCTGAAGCGTGTTGACGCGAGGATTTGTGCCCATCTTGATGCGTTAATACATGAGATTTTAACCTGAAGTGTTGAGACGCGGGTTTCAAAACGGTATATGGATCTAAAGCGTGCTACGCGGATCGTGGGTGAGTTTGACGGCCGGTGCGCCATTACGAAGGCCTTGGCATCGATACTAAAACTAAATGGACAGGCGGTATAGATCTTTAGAACTTCAAGTGAGAGATTATGTTTTTCTTAAAGTATCACCCATGCGAGGCCTGTCCGATTTGGAAAGTCGAGTCCGAGGTGTGAAGACCTATTTGGGTTTTGGCAATAAAAAAGAGGACCACCGAGGAAGATGAAGTAGAGATGAGGTGTCAGCACCCAGTTGTTGAGTACGATGTGATTTATGGTAAATTTCGAGGACGAAATTTTTATAAGGAGGGAAGAGTTGTGACATTCTGAAATTCGACCCTTTTCGAAGCATGATTTCATGAGACATCTTGTCAGTGCGTTTCAGTTAAACCTCGCTCAGAGTTGGCCACTCTTGAGAAGACTAACCGATGGGGAAAGGCTAAGTAGGACTTAAGTACGTGGACCAAAGAACTCGACCATGGATTGGTACCTTGACCATAAGGATTGCCGAGGGAATATTTTGAGCCATGATAGGCCGGTCTAAGATTGGTCTTGGAACGATTTGCTAGTGCTATACAATTGGATCACGGGTGATTCCGTTTGACCATCGTATAATTTGCAAATTAACCTAGACCGATTCCTAACGATCGCGTCCTTTGAAACTAGCGATTGATCCTCGCAATTACATGACAACCAAGGTCGCCATGACTCGAATAACTCTTAAACGTGACATTAGTCACGGGTCGATACACGTAACTCCCAAGAGCCGCCCGTTAGTTTGAGATACACTGGAATCGCCATTGACAGATTTTAGCCACGAATTGGACTTCGAAATTGGACGTCGGGTATTCGAGAATTCCAACGATAATAAATTGGACGTCGCCTCGTCAAGAACCATTGAGATTAGAATTCTCCCATTATCAATTAGAAAAGTGAAATTTCGAACAGACGATTGTAAGTTACTTTTTACCCCTAAGTTAGTGCTCTTTCCCTTAGAAATAAGTAAGGGTAAAATCGACAATTGCCACTCCCCACCTTTGGCCGAAATTTGAGGGGTAGGATGGTCATTAGACCATTGATTTTTGAAGGGATAAGGATGACAAGATTGGCTTGAATGACTTGATGTCTTCCCCAAAAACAACTCTCACCAACTAGTCACATCTTTGTCTTTCACCATCAAATCCCCCATGAACCACTCCCACCTACTCCCATCAACTCACTCTCTCTCTCTCTCTCTCTCTTTCTCTCTCTTGCATTGCAAATGGATGAAGCCAACTTGCCCCTCCTCATTTCCTCCCATTCGGCCGAACACCATCACTCTCCCTCACTCTCATTTCTCATTTTCTCTCTTCCTCTCAAACTCTCCCTCTCGCTTTCTCTCTTGGCCGCCGCTCCTCCCTCATGACCGAGCCGCCTTGTTGCCGGTCTTCAAGCTTAGTTCGTGAGCTCGTCAAGCTCATTTTCCATGGTAAGTCTCCCTAAGACTAGATCCTATGTGTTGTTTGGTTAGTAAATGAGGTTTAATGCAATTTTGGGAAGAAATCCATGGCTAATCCGTAGGGTTAATGTTCCGACCTCTTTGGACAGATTTGAACCGCGGGTTCCGTCGCCATTTCTGCTGGTTTTCCTTGGCTCTTGGACTTGGTAAGTTATCCCTAACCCTTTATTAGGATGTTAGGTTACTAATAGATGTTTTATGGTTAGATTGGTAGAGTTTAAGGGCTATTTTTGTGAGAAAAACGTTGATACCCGAGAGCCGTGTAATCCCGTTTTTCAGCGCGTGCGTCGAAAGTAAAATGAGTCGTTCTAAGTCGTCCGGAGTCCAAATTGAGCTCCGTTTTCGCCCACGCGACCATAAGATCATGAAGAACGAGGTTCTAAAGTTAGATTACTAAAAAATTAAATAGATTTATGTCAGTTTTTCTGAGAGTAAGTCTGGTCATGGAAAAACCGAACCTGCCGTGAAATGGATGAACCGCGCTTGGTCGTTTCTTGGATTGAAAATGGCGAAATTGAGTTTAAATGATGAAGTCCTATTCTGGTCATGAATGATCTTAGGGTCTTGAGCATGTGTTGAAGTCATTTTAATTGAATTTGAGCAAGTGAAATGGTTTAATAGACTAAACCGGAGTTTGAATGGGAAGTGAAAAAAATCGAATGCTCATGGATGACCTATGATCGTGGCTATGTGCCTTGATGGTTAATTGCTTGACTGAGTGATCTTGAGTGCAATTGGCCGTTGGAATGAGATGTATAAGTACTAAATCACATATTAACCTATTAAGGTTAAAGCATGACCCGAGAGCCGTTTTTACGGGGGGTCCTGGTAAACATATAATAGCCTGGGCGTTATGACGAGGGCGTTTACCAAATGCAAGTATGACTTAAGAGTCGTTTTTACGGGGGGTCCGGGTAGATGAATTTGTTAGACCTGTGCGTTACGACGAGGGTCCTGCCTAATACAATGTGATTATTAAGCTATGTCCCGGGCGCTACGGCGAGGGCTGAATAGCTAGAATCGAGTTATTGATGGATTGCCTTATTCGAGTAGTTGATTGTTTAAATGCCTAAAGTACGAAGCTTAGCTTAAATCGTGAAATCGCATCTTGAATTGGATTGAATTGAGTGTCTATTTGTTGTACTTCTATTTATTGTCTTAAATGCCATGATTATATTTTCTATTAGAATTGTCTAACTTCGGGTGTTAGGAGGTACTAATGGCCTAGTTTAGGGTTAGGAATGACTTGCTGAGATTTATTCTCACCTCGTTGTGGGACAACATTTTCAGGTCCCGAATGACGAGGTCCCTTGAATACTATGAACGGACTTTTGAAGATACCCTTTTGAAGTAGATGAACCGTTAACCTTACCTGTCTATATTTCCCTTTTAAGACTTAGGGAGCAATTTTCTTATTTTGCGTTGTTCACGCCTATATAGCTTTGTAGGGTTAAACTTCATCTACTGTTGTTTTATTAAAGGAAATTGTATTTTGGGAGATGGCAAGTTGTAACCCTATTGTGTATTTGACGCTTTTAAGGAGTGTATGAAGTAAGTTTTAAATCTCTCTTTTTCATCCCGAGTCATTGTGTTCGGAAAGAAAATTTTTGTAAAGGAGATGGTTCGTCGCTTCCGCATGTACATTTGGTATTGCACTTAAGTCGTTCACCGTTGATCCTGGGAACTACTCAATGAAAACGGCCGTGGCGGGATGTTAGCGAGCCCGAGAAGGGCACGGGGCGTTACATGTTCCTTCCAATCCTCGATTCTGATAGGCTTTTCCATAAATGACACCTTGTCATCAACCTCAATGGTTTCAAAATCCAAAACATGAGTCGGATCTGACTCGTATTTCCTCAGCATTGACACATGAAATACATTGTGCAATTGTGATAAGTTTGATGGCAAAGCGAGTCTGAAGGCGAAAGTTCGAATTCGCTCCAGAATTTCAAAAGGACCTACATATCTCGGGCTCAGTTTTCCCTTTTTCCCAAATCGAGACAATCCCCTCATTGGTGATACCTTCAAGAAAACATGGTCACCAACTAGAAATTCCAATGGTTTACATCTTTCATCAGCGTAGCTTTTCTGTCGACTTTTCGCCGTCCTCAACCTTTCTCTAACGACCTTAATTGCTTCGACAGACTGTTCCACTAACTCAGGGCCTGTAATACTTCTTTCTCCAACTTCATCCCAACATACAGGCGTTCTGCAAGCTCGACCATAAAGTGCTTCGAACGGTGCCATGCCGATACTTTGCTGGTAACTATTATTATACGTAAACTCCACCAAATGCAGTTGGTCTTCCCAGCCACCTTTAAAATCTATGACACAGGCTCGCAACATATCTTCAAGCGTTTGGATCGTCCTCTCTGATTGTCCATCAGTCTGTGGATGTTATGCCGTACTGAATTGCAATCTAGTTCCCAAAGCCTCCTGCAGACTCTTCCAAAAGTTTGCTGTAAACTTAGGATCTCGATCCGACGTGATCGTAACTGGTACTCCATGCAATCTCACAATCTGTCGCATATAGAATTCAGCGTACCTATCCAAAGCAAAATCCTTTCGTATAGGTATAAAATGCGCAGATTTGGTCAATCTATCCACGATTACCCAAATCGAGTCATGTCCCCTCTGACTCCTCGACAAACCCATCACAAAATCCATCGTTACATGCTCCCATTTCCATTCAAGAATTTCCAATGGTTGTAACAGTCCTCCCGGTTTGCAATGTTGTGCCTTTACTTGCTGACAAGTTAAACATTTTGCCACATGTCTGGCCACATCCCCCTTCATTCCATTCCACCAATAATTCTGACGCAAATTCTGATACATCTTCGTGCTACCTGGATGTATACTATAGTTACTCCTGTGGGCTTCAGATAAGATCTTTTCCTTAAGTTCCTCATCACCAGGTACACATAAACGTCCATGAAATTTCAAAATTCCATCATCCGATACTTGGAAATCAGTTTTCCTTTTTGCCGCATCCATCACGATTATTTTCTGAATCTCAGGATCCGTAGATTGTAAGGCCTTAACTCGCTCTCTAATTTCAGGCTCAATTCTCAAAGTTGCCACTAAACTTGACAGTTGGCATACTTCCAATTTAAACTCAGAGTCCCTTAAATTCTCCAACATCGACCATCCTTTAACCAACGAGAATGCAATGCTAGACTTCCTGTTTAACGCATCTGCGACTCTATTTGCCTTTCCAGGATGATACAAAATATCACAGTCATAATCCTTTAATAATTCCATCCACCGACGCTGTCTCATACTTAGTTCTTTCTGTGAAAACAGATACTTCAAGCTTTGATGATCTGTATAAATCTGAAACCTTTCACCACACAAATAGTGTCTCCAAATCTTCAAGGCGAAGATAATGGCAGCTAACTGCAAATCATGTGTCGGATAATTCATCTCATGAGGTCTCAACTGTCGCGATGCATACGCAACCACTTTTCCATGTTGCATAAGTACACACCACAATCCTTTTAGCGAAGCATCACTATATATCTCATAACCTCCAGGTCCAGAAGGAATCGTTAGCACGGGTGCAGTCGTCAAACGACGCTTAAGTTCTTGAAAACTTCGTTCACATTTATCAGTCCATTCAAACTTCATATCCTTCTTTGTCAACTTCGTCAGTGGAATGGCTATAGACGAAAACTTTTTCACGAAGCGTCTATAATACCCTACTAGGCCTAGAAAACTTCGTACCTCTATTACGGTAATAGGTCTAAGCCAATTTATTACTGCTTCAATCTTTGAAGGGTCCACGGAGATTCCGTCTCCTGAAATCACGTGCTCAAGGAAAGTTACCTTATTCAACCAAAATTTGCACTTACTGAACTTAGCGTAAAGCGAATGCTCTCTCAAGATCTGCAGGACAATTCTCAGATGCTTCTCATGATCCTCATTACTCCTCGAGTAAATTAAAATATCATCAATAAAACAATGACAAATCTGTCGAAATACTCCTTAAACACACGGTGCATCAAGTCCATAAATGCAGCAGGGGAATTAGTCAAACTAAAAGGCATAACTGTAAACTCATAATGGCCATATCTCGTTCTAAAAGCAGTCTTAGGAATATCCTCTTTCCTGACTTCAGCTGATGATAACCAGTTCTCAAATCTATCTTAGAGAACACAGATGCTCCCTGCAGTTGATCAAATAAATCATCAATCCTTGGCAAAGGGTACTTATTCTTGATAGTTACTTGATTCAACTATCTATAATCAATATACAAACGCAGTGATCCATCCTTTTTCCTCACAAATAACACTGGCGCTCCCTAAGGCGACGCGCTTGGTCTAATGAATCCCTTATCAAGCAACTCCTGCATCTGTACTTTTAACTCTTTCAATTCCGACAAGGACATCCTATATGGTGCCTTTGAGATTGGTTCCGTTCCAGGAGCTAATTCAATCACAAACTCATTCTCTCTCTCGGGTGGTAATCCAGGCAATTCCTTAGGAAAAACATCAGGAAACTCACGCACTACTGCAATGCTTTCCAACTTCGGTTCCTCAATCGTTGTGTCAACTGCCATAGCTAAGTAAGCTCGACACCTTTCACTCAACAGCTTTGTCGCCTCAAGTGACGAGATTAAAGGAATTGAGGTTCCTCCCCGACTTCGTACAAGATCAAAACTAGGGCGACCATCCGGATAGAAACGGATGATCTTGCTACCACAATCAATTACAGCCCTTTGTTTCCTCAACCAATCCATTCTAATTATCACATCAAAATCATACATGGGCATCACAACCATGTCTATTCTTTCCTCACTGCCAGCAATCACTATTTTACAGTCTACACAACCTAACGATACTAGCACATTATCCTTCAATGGTGTCGCAACATGCAATTTCACATTCAATGGTTTTAACTCTACACCCACCAAATCAGCAAACTGTGCAGATATAAACGAATGCGACGCTCCAGGATCCAATAATGCATAAGCAGCCTGATCACATAAATAGATCGTACCTGTGACCACGCCAGGCGCTTCTTCCGCCTCTCTACGTGCCACATCGTACACTCTCTCTTGGGCTGGTGGTCGATTCTGCTCGTTTTGCGGAGCCACAGCTAGCTGTCCAGCCTGCGGTCTCTGTCCTTGGGCTCGATTTACTAGAGCTTGGCTTGGATAATTTTTTGCCTGGTGGCCCAGGTGACCACATCTATAACATGCTCCTGACTGCCTCGGGCAAGGTCCACTTCCATGCCTTCGCCCACAGAGACGACAATTCCAATTTGATTGAAATGGGGGCTTCATAATATTCCTTCGAACAAGAGGGGCAAAACGTCTATTACTCGTCATTGGCCTCTTGCCCAGCTGTCGATCATCTCTTGAAGGAGTGAACCACGATCCAGAAGCAGCAGATCCTTCTTTTATGTCCCTTTCAATCTTCTGACTCCTTTCATAAATCTCTTTATACGTTTTCAAATCCACGGTCACTATCCGGCTTCGAATATTTGGTCTCAAACCATCTCAAAACCTCTGCGCCTTTTCAAGTGGATCCTCAACTGATCTTGGCGCATACCTCGATAATCTCGCGAACTCAGCTTCAAACTGATCTACAGTCAATTGATTCTGTCTCAACTGCTGGAATTCCAATCGCTTCCTTTCACGTGCCGTCTCCGAAAAGTACTTATCATTAAAAGCGGCAATGAAGGCAGCCCAAGTCAAAGCTGTACCTTCAGGAAACACTCCATCCTTAGAGGCACTCCGCCAGTCGTTCGCGGTCCCTTCTAGCTGATACATAACTAGCAGTACTTTCTCCTCATCAGTGCACTTCAGCACTCCAAAAGCTTTCTCAAGCTTCTCAATCCACCTTGGCGCTAGCTCAGGGTCTCCAGTCCCATTAAATTGGGTCGGCTTCAACTTTATAAACTGCTCCACCAACTGACCCTTCTGCCTATTAGCATTGGGATCACCCTGGGCATTACCAGCCTCAGCTCCTTGAGCATTGTTTCCATTTTCCATATTCACAGCTGCCATTGCAGCTTCAGCAGCATGAGCTATAATCTCAGCTCTATCCTCAGCTTGACGAAGAGCCACAGTAGCTCTATCCTGGGCTTCCTACCCCATTAGCTCTCCAATCTGGGCCAAAGCCCTCAGAACTCCCTCTATGGTAGGATCCTCAGCCTCTGGTGTTCTCGAGCTAGAAGCTCCTCCTCTCGGCCTTCTAGGTCGATTGCTCATACTTGCCCAAACTTAGTTCACCTGAATCACTATAATTCCACCACGGAATTAGAGAATTTCATCAGTTACTCAAGTCTAGTGATTCTATGCTACATAACAAGGTAGCAATCACAACACAACAGCCAATCACTCAAGTAATCTCATGAGCACATCAACAAAGGTTCACAACATACCTCAAGTCCAGACGCATCTGCAACTTAGTATAATCAGAGATAATAACTCATTCGTCAACCAACATCCACAATTAATTCTCAATGCTAAGTGTGAAGCTTGGTCCTCATAAAACAACCTCAATCATTCCAATTCAAGATGCCATATACATCCGCCATTCATATGCCATGCACTCATGCTTGACTCTAATGAACTCCCCCTAAGGTCTCACTACCCCATCATCCAAATTCCATCACTCCTTATCACTCTAATCATCAATCTACTTGGTTCGAGCTAACCTCGCTCTGATACCACTTAAATGGGGATGTCACGTCCCGACCCCGGCGGCACGCCAACATCCCACTCAGTCGTCAATGGTAATTAGATAACCCATGATCCAACGTCCTAACTCTCGAAATGCGATTTGAAAGCACATGCGGAAGCGAAAACAAAACCCAGACATAAAATAAACACAAGGCAACATAGGATAAAACTAACATGCATTGTCTTACAAATAAAAGGGATCTATTACAACAAAAGGAAGTAGGGTTCGGAGGAAGGCACTATAAAACCAAAAAGATGAACTCCAAAAAGAAAGCTATGGACTAGACGGACTCGTCTTCATCTTCCTCCCTTTCCTTCTTCGTCATCCTCGATAGGGGTGTCCATACCGAACAAGGTACCCGACCCGAGACAAGACCCGACCCGACCCGAAAATTTGCGCATATTCTTGTTCGGGTCTTAACTTGTTTGGGTATTATGTGCTAGTCTTATTTTCGTGTTCGGGTATTGCCTATTATTATTGTTTCCTTGTTTGGGCTCGGGCCTAGGCCCAATCTGTGAAACAAGCCCAGAAACCATACATGTCAAGAAGACTGATATGCGATGCTAAACCCTAAGTTGTCGTTCTCTCGCTTTCGCCTCCCTCTCTCGTGCTCAACGGTCTCACCTCCCTCATCGCCTCTCTGACGCCTGTCGCGGCCATCGCCTACTGAGTACTCTCCAATATCTTGAGAGCCTCTTGGTCCTCTCCGTTCTCGAGCTTCGACTACAAACTCTTCCTCATTGCGTCGTCTGATTATGTTTCGACGGAGAGATGAATTTTCCTGAGGCTTGGGAGGGGGGAAGAGAGAATCGAATTCATCGCACTTGAGATTTGGAAGAGCGCGAGGAAGAAGGTTTGCTTTTGACTTCTATTTTGGGTTTTTCGCTTCTACTGCAATTTCTCATCCGGGTTGATCTCTTTCTAAGGTCGAGGAAGCAGTGATCTGTAGGGATCATGAATTCAATCAATCTAATAGGAAGAATCTGAGGTGCATATGATTCGGGTATGTCTGTCCTCTCTTTACATTGACTGAAACTAAATGTGCTTTGGAAGTAAGTCTCTGTGTGTGTGGTTTATTTTTATTTTTTTTCCTTCTCCTCTCACTACTCTGCTTTTGCATCCTCTGTTTTTCATCCCCTTCTTGTTTCTTTGAAGATGGATTTTGAGCGTGCTTCAGTGAAGCAACTCTTGTGCCAGGGATGATTTCTCTCGGTTAGGACTTGAAAGAATTTGGACTGCTGTAGAATTAAAAGTTTGGAGCTGAGGATGACTTCGGTACACAAGCGTTCATATAGGTAACCAGTCATTTAGTCTTTCTTCTCTTTCCAATTTGTAGTCTGTTGGACTATTCCTTTGCTGGTTTTTCTTATGTTGGTTGGTGGGTTTCATCAACTGAATTATCTTCTGAGATAGCTTAATATGGAAATGAGAAGTTTGGTCTTGTCGAAGTGCTCTGTACCACCCGATGATGGTGAAATCAAGAATGATGATAAAACACTTGCCTTCAAGAAGATTAAGGACTATTTTGATCGGCAGCAGCATGTTTAGTGATGTCTTAGCTTTCTGCTTTAGCTTCCTTCAGTCTACGAGTATTAATTCTGTGGGTTTTTTATGCTCTGAAATGACAGCTTTCCTGGCAAGAAAAGAGATGAGGAAGATAATAGGGAACATAGATTGTGAACTGATTTGGGTCTGTGAAAGAGCATCTTTTCATGTGTTGAGAACTGGCCACAGTTTTTGTTGTGATATTACACACGTCTTGAGAGATGAACTGTGATCCAACTATTGCAATTGTTTGTTGTCGTGAGACTGTGCATTTCATCTTTAATTGCACGTCGTCCCGTGATCATTTCATTTCAAACCGAATTTTCTACGAAAATCACATTCTGTTAAGATAAATTAAATTCATACTTATCACGAGTATACCCTTTTCAGCTTGTTCCCTATGATGTGATATGCTCAATATTTTGTGTCTTAACAGAATGTAAAAGACTTTAATACAGAATTTGGGGACTCTGCAATAACATATTTCTATTGTTTGTCATCAAAAAGAGGAAAAATCACTATATTTTTGCAGGTGGGCGTCTCATATTTTTTTAGGCAAAAGAGAGAGAATTACAAGATGTTAACAGAATGTGATTTTGGGGCTAAAACAAGCGTTGAAAGATGCAAATGATCAATGTGTCCTCTTTTTTTAGGCAAAAGAGAGAGAATTACAAGTTGTTTTGCTGCAAAATTTCTGTACCAACAAGAACAGATGTTCCTGAATGTATGTTTCTTTCAATCTATTTAGGTTCCAACTGATTATGGTTTGTTGCTCATCCTAAATCTTGCTTGTTGTTCCATTTGTAAGTCGTTCATTGGTAATTTGAAGGTTGATATCCGACATGCAATTCTCAGTTTGCGCTCCAATGTTCTTTGTGTAAAAGCTATTTTCCCCTGCATATTTATTTCTCTAGGAAAGAATACAAGCTGTTTTTTTTTCCTTCTCTTCTTGTTTATCTTAACTCAGTTTATAGAGGCCATGGTGCTTATTACTTTTTCATGGAAGCATAACACAATTTACCTCTGTGCTTATTACTTTTTAGTGTTCTATGTTTTTATGATATTTGACCTGGTGCTAAGATGGCTTGTTCCTCCATGTCAATTGTGCAAGCGACTAACTACACAATCTTCTTCCAGCTAAGATGTTCGGCCATTTTTACTCGTAAGTCTTGGATTTACATGCTATAGATAGATTGCTAGATGTCTTCAACGACGAATCCTAAAATCACAAGTAGAAAGAGGAGATCCTCTATGTGGGATCACTTTAAAAGGATTCCGTGTGAAGACAAGAGCCTAGAAAAGGCTGAATGTTTATACTACGAGGCCCAAATTGGTTGTTCTAGTGTTCAAGTGACTAGTTCGATGCATCATCATTTGGCTAGATGTAAAGAAAACCCGTATGCGGGCGTCGAGAAGAGGCAAAAAAGTGTTGTTGGGGTTGGTAGTTCATCTGGTCCATGGAAATTTGACCAAGATGCTAGTAGGAAAGAACTTGCAACTATGTTTATTCTTGCTGAATTGCCTTTCAAGCTCGTAGAACATGATAGTTTTCAGCGGTTTGTGAATAGAATCCAGCCGAAGTTCTTAATCCCCTCGCGTAACACCTTGAGGCGTGATTGTTATGATTTATACGTGGAGGAAAGAAGTAAATTGATCAAATATTTTGCCGACGCATGTCCTAGAGTTTGTTTGACGACCGATACGTGGACCTCTTGTCAAAACATGAATTACATGTGTCTCATTGCACATTTTGTTGATGCTGATTAGAAGCTGCAGAAAAAGATCTTAAATTTTTGTCAAATCTCGGGTCATTCCGGCGAGATAATAGGAAAGGAGGTTGAAGAGTGCTTGAGTGATTGGGGGATTCAAAGTATTTTTTCTATCACTGTAGATAATGCAAGCTCAAATGATCTAGGAATTCAATACTTGAAAAGGAGATTTAACTTACAGAACTCTCTGGTATTGAGAGGTGAGCTGCTCCACATGAGATGTTGTGCTCATGTATTGAGTTTGATCGTGAGAGAAGGGTTGAAAGACATAGAAGATTCCGTTGTTAGAATACGTTCAGCTATACGTTATGTGAGATCTTCTCCTGCAAGGTTAAGTCGGTTTAAGGCTTGTATTGAACGAGCAAATATTGAGTCCAAGAGTCTTGTATGTTTGGATGTGGAGACTCGTTGGAACTCGACGTATATGATGTTGGAATCGGCTTTGAAGTTTGAAAAAGCTTTTTTCTCATTGGAAATTCGAGATAACAAATTTGGAGAAGAACTGGCCGAGGGGAAAGGGTTGCCTACTAGTAATGATCGAGAGCCCTAACTATTGCCCATATGCTGTGTTCTGAATACTCTGCTCATAGTGGGAACTTAGAAGGCTCTATTCTTTTCATGGAAATTTAGATTTCTATATACATATGTCTGTTTGTGAATATTCTCTTTATATAGAAAAAAATTGTACTTTTGTCTGGATTTGGCTAGTCTGTTCCATAGGGAACGTACAGCCAGGTCCTACTCCTTGATGACAAATCTTATGTAGTCCTCTCTTCAAGTTGCTCCGTGATTTGCACAAGCATGTCTAGCTATTATATTCTTTTCTTTTTTACTAGTATCAAGGCTTGTTTGAAGAATTTTTTGTGCCTAGCATCGAACTAACCTGCATATAGTTGATAGATTAAAGTATAGAGTGCATGTCAAGTGTTTATTCTAATTTTCTGTGTTTACCAGTCTGGGTTTGTAGTAAGCATAGTTTTTTTTTTCGAGGGTGGCCCTTTTCTGATGCGAGTACATTGCTTGTTGTGCGAAGCTTGATTTTCTCTTTCTTTTGCTTTTGTATTTGCACTTCAAACTGTGTGATTTCTTGTGATGATTACTTGAAGCGCGAATCTTGCGTTCCAAAGAGTTTCGCTCTTTGTATTTTCGCAATGTCAACAGCTATCTGACATCTCTAAATGGTCAAGGTTGTAGCTATCTATGAAGTGCTAATGCTTTATCTGTGTTCATTTAGCAGCAATAAAAAAATCCTTGATTTAACTTGACGTATATCATTTTACAGGAAGCCTAGATACAAGTACTTTCTCCTCAGTGAAAAGACTTGTAACTCGACACCTTCTGTGAGGCAATTTGAACCATCTTTTGTTTAATGTAGGTTGTGGCAATCGAGCAACTTGAATTTGTATTTTTTATGAGTGGCTTTGTATTGGCAAGTTGGAAAGGACCATCTGATTATGCAAGATTTAGTCTAGCTCAAAGAATGAATTCTTCCTATTATGTTGAGGTTGTAATTCGGCCAAATTTATGCTATAAATTGATACATATGTTAGTATTTTGATTTTTTATTTACAGTTTGATGGAGTGAGAAGCACAAGAAAAAAAAACCTGAAACAAGATACCCGACCCGGCCCGATTATTCGGTTCATGTTCCGTTTGAACTTGTTTCGGGTCGGGCCAAGTAGAAATGTAATGTGTTTCGGGTCGGGTCGGGCATGATGGAGACCCGACCCGACTCGACCCGTTGACACCCCTAATCCTCGAGACCTTCTTCAAGGCTTTGGGTCTGAAAATATTGGTCCCACGACGGGGTGAGATAATAATCTCAGCAAGTGAAACCCAACCTAAACTAAACCACTAGTCCCACCAGATAACACAAAATGTAGATAATGCAGTGAATTCAGCAAGCAATGGCATATGGCAATTCAGCATCATTTCTCACATAATAATTTGGCATATCAAATCATTAACAAACAGACCACATGCTATAGGACCCAAGCTTCACACATTAGCCCAAAACAAACATGTCACTTTTATAAATCATCAGTGTGACCAAATTCAACCATTGCCAGGGCTCATGGCCGCAATGTATCGCCAGGGCTCAAAGCCACGATATCATTTCAATTCATCAAATCATCGCTAGGGCCCACGGCCGCGACGAAGCTTCAATTCACTCAAGCATCGCCAGGGCCCACGGCCGCGATGTAATTTTTTCACAGGTCGTTCCATCATCGCCAGGGCCCACGGCCAATTCAATCACAAGGGCCCACGGCCAATTCAATCATACAAAGGCATACAAGCCAATTCATATAGCAAAGGAATACTAGCCGCACAAAACACATGTCATCAATCATAATACTTTTATCGCCCAACGACGCTATATTTTGCAATCATTCTAGTAGCGTCCTAGGGTTCGAGTAAGGGTTTAGGAACCACTTACTTGATTGAATAACACAATACAACACCAAGGAATTCTCCCAAAGTCACGAGTACCGAATTCCCACAAATGCGTCGTCCATCTAACAAGATTAACCAATCTTGAATCATAAACCATGGAATATTCACTTCCATTAAAGTAACTTTCCCTAGCCATACCGTTGGCAATTCAAGACATCCTTTTTAATAACCATTGGACATCGTAACTCTCACTCCGAACCCTTAATATGTTCGGTTTACTTAGCCATATACATGGCAATACTCAATTTAGCGTTTCGTGAACCAATTTGACAACAAATCACCTTTAAACTTCAATCCACTTCTCATATCTCCCATTGACATCTCACTCGATATCATACAATATATTATAGGTCAATTGACGTCCAAAAATTCCTCATTTAGTCCCTAAATAGAACCAGACAGCGTGTACTCTTCCTTAAAACAGAATCGGTTTGGGTTCAAACCGCTTAATCGAGTCATAATCCAATCTCATGTCTAACTATTTACACAAATAACCTTCCAAGACCTTCATTTACATGTTTAAAGGGCTCACTAAGAGATTTGGAGTCGGTTGACAGCCCAAAGACAACAAAGCAATCAAATCTCCTCTTGATCAGAATCTGTCCATATTTTACTACTATTGTTCATCCATGAAAATCGACGTTATCCTTATCTATTTGCAGCAAAAATTTATCTGAACATAGTACTAGGTGTTATGAAGCTCTCCTAAAACATTTGGGGTCAATCGGATTTCTAAGAGGGTAAACCATAACCTTCTTTCAGCTCGTGCGGAATCTGTCTGCTTTTCTTCTAAAAATCACTATAAATTAATTAGACCTTCTAAAATCACAAAACCAACGGGAAAATGTCAAGGACACATAGATCTAACCTCTGGAAGTGAAAACACCTCAAACGGCCACCGGGAAGATCTTCTCGAGCTCACCGAACAGCAAGCACAGAAACTGACTTTTCTGGCAGTTTTTGGTTGAGGTGTTTTTGGAGAGAAAAAGAGGTGAACGTGTGGGAGGGGTGTACACAGTAGATGAGGTCTTCAAAACCATTATCTCACACATATAATTGGGCTCCAAATTGATAAGACAAGTTTAGGTAAAGTCATTAATGCTTGGGGGTCTCATTGCTTGACAAGTGGCACTCCTCCAATAATGCAAGATTAACTTTGACCCCAACTTTGACCCCTCAATTGAATTTTCGACAGCCATAGTGTTGACACCTGATTTTTGATCAGTCTTTCATAGTTTATTTTTTAAAAATTCATAAAAAATCTATAAAAAGTTAAAAAAATTAAAAAATCATCTTTGGTAGCCTTGACCAAGCTAAAGGAACCATTTTTGATAAAAAAAAATAATTTGTCATATTTTTTAATATTTTCCAAAAATAGAAAAATACATGAAAAATGAAGAAAAATAGCGTTCGATGTTGTAAAAATATAGAAAAATAGTCAATATTTTTATTTTAATTTCCTTTTCATTTTGAACTCATAAATAGTCAAAATTCAAGTTCAATTGCATGTATTTCTTCACGACGCATAGAGTTGAATTTGGCAAAAAAATGTCATTCGAGTATTTTAATTTGTAAATTTCTACATATTTTTTAGTCTTGACGTCCAATTAGATCGACCACCATCTACAATAAATTCCCCTTGCTGAATATTTTCGTTTTTGTTTCACATGATTTCATGGTGTAAAACGCCGAGTGGATCCCCAAATATAATCGGGTCGGCATGAGCTCGATAGCTCGTCCAAGACCAAACCAGGGCACGGCGAACCCCATGTGAGTACTCTCGAACTCCTTCGATGCTTCCTAATGCTTTTATTAGGTTAGATCGTGTGTAGAATGGCTAGGACAGCTAAATCATTCTTGAGCTGTGATTGATAAATAGGACCTTATTAGAAATGCCATGTGATTTATTTGCATATCTAGATTCCTTGAGTTGGGCATTTTATTACTGATTGTGATTGCTAGGATAATCACTCTTATCTACATGAATTTCTAGATTTAGGGTTCATACCTTACTCATCCGCATGAATCTCAGGCTAGAAAATTCAGTCAACTTAGGTACCGAAAGGGCGTCAACTCTGACAGTTGGTGTAACTAAGTCCCCGAAACCATTTCTCTGGTTCTCGCAGAATTGAATAGAAACTCCCAACTATTCGATTGGGTGGTCCAATCATACCCTAAAAAAATGATTGGTGGCGACTCCATGGCATGCACACTTAGCACATGTCACTAGACCACATTGAAAGTCGATCACGCATACCTCCGTTGTGATTTGGGTAATGGGCCTTGGGAGAGGCCCGCGTCCGACCAGACAGGACGGCCCATTAGCCCTCGAGAGCCCGACAACCTCAAGAGGGTCGCGACAGACTGGCGACTCCGCTGGGGACTGGTTCTTAACCATTTAGTGGACTTGAGCCGATTAAAAAGTTGATTGATTCTTCTAACCTAATTTTATGCAGATGCTCTCGAAAGTGAGGTGTATATGCTAACGAATGTGTTAGATGTTTTTGTAGACGGGAGAAATAAGGGGTGAAGTGCTTGTTAACTTTGTTTTATGCAGGCAGGAGTTTTGGATGTATGATTGTGTGGATGTTTATATTGAAGCGGTGATTGTTAAATAAAATGCATGTCTTTTACTTTAGCACGACACAATGAATACACACAATTGCGCCTAAAACCCCAGGCGCCCTCTTTAGGAACACAATAGAAGGAATTGAAAATGGAATCTCCGTGAGGAAAAACATGGGGTAATCCACTTTTCAATTCCGCTCACTTCGAACTATGGATTGAGTCCCAATGCAACGATAGTTGTGCAATGGAATCGGCTCTTCCCAGAATTCGAGGTGAGAACCTTGGCTTTAGGTACCAAGCCCTATCTTTTGATTTTTAGGAGTTTTCCCTCACTTGTCTCATGCGTTTGTCTATGGAAGGTTAGTATACCTAACACTGCTAAAAATACAGAGAAGCTTGATTTTCTCTTAAGTTTGGTTGGTAAGACTTTTCTATCCCTCGAACTTGTTACAGCTCTTAATCATTATATTCATTGCATAATTCCGGTGATTGGATTAAATGCCATTTTGAGGATAGATAGGTGTGTTTTCCTCCCAATGTTCTTGATGGAAGATGAAGATGGTGTCATCCCATTACGAGCGCCAAGTGGACAAGAAGAGCCTGCTATGGACATCATTGAGGTATCATCTAATGAAGATGACGATTTGGAATAGGTGATCCTGAAGTCACGTCTCAAAGATCGAAACTGGGGCATCTCTAAGTATTAAGATCACATTCCTTTGTTTTAATTTTCATTTCTAGCTGTCGCGACCCATCCGGAAGCGGACGCGGCTAATGGATTACCGATCACGGGTCTTGGATCGGTGCGAGCCCTCCCAGGCCCATACCAAATCGCGGCGGGAGTATTTTTCAGGAGGATTCAACGATAAGAGTCGATCGCTTTCGACCTTAGTATGGTCGTGGTGGCATGTGCAACTTGTGCATGCATTTGGAGTCGCCACCGGTCTTTCTTGGAGGGTAGACCGGAAACCTTACCGATCGATTGGGAGAGATCGATCAGTTCTACGGAACCAGAGATTTTGGGTTCGGGGACTTGGTTACGCTGGTGTCGTTACCAACGCCCTTTCGGTACCTAATGCGAGTGATTTTCCTAACTAGGATTTCATGCAGGCACAATTTTGGGTGAGGTAAGTCTGACTTTGCACATTAACCAGTTTAACATGCTCACGTAATCATAATAAATAAATAGATGTCAATCACATAAATATCTATCCTACGTGGTGATCATGGAATTATGATTTAATGGGTCTCGAGCCAATGAGACCACATATAATCATTTTAATATTTTAATAACGGAGAGCCGCTCTTCGCTTCTTCTTGGTTTCTTGAACTCTTCAAGAATTGGGCCCCAAAGAGCTCGCCGACTTAAAAGGCTCCTCCACGTAATCCTCGTAGCATTTACATCAACAATTGATTATGCTAAAAATAAAGATTACATGAAAAATAAAAGGAGTACGCAGCCTCCATTTAATAATTACAACCCCAAATATATAAATAATCATCATACATTCATATATACATCAATCACATTGATTAGGGATTTTTCCATGATCACCACCCTTTCACGTAAGTAATAAATTCACAATTTAAAACTTAAGAAGGCACAATAAAAATTCTACGTTGAATCATATTCAGAATTTTTACGTAAAATAAGATAGCCATAAATTTTCGATTCAAAATTGATTTAGTCTCAATTTTTGCTACGTTGATTAATTTATCATATAAAATAATCAATCTCCATTAGCCATGTAAGACGAACAATTCGTTAATACATATTGGCCATAGTATTGCAAAAATTGCAAAAAATCAATTAAATGCACGAAAACACCTAAGGATTGGCTCTGATACCACTGTTGGGATCCACGTAACACGTAGCGGAAATAAATAACAACCCACACATGTATCTCCAGAGGCGTACTTCGTGCATTTCAATCGAAAAAAAATCACAAAGTCTCAAAGGGAGTAAATAGATTACCTCTCGTAGCGTGCTTGAACGGAGGTGTCGGTTCGATGTTCTTCGATCTCAGCCTCCACAAGTGTTAGGCATCTAGTTCGGACGCACCACCAATTGACGAACGGGGAGACGACTAATAACTCCACAACAATTGTGCTAGCAATATGCGGAATCAATATTCCGAACTTAGTATATTTTGCTCGCTCAAGATTATGAGAATATAGAGAGTGTTTGTGTTCTTCTCTCTAAGCTCTCAAAAATTTGCACACTCTACAAAATGTCTCTCTCCTCCCAACCTCAAAACTCTTACCATCCTTTTATAGCCAAAAATACCTTCAAATAAATTGTATTTAAAAATAGCACTAACAATTATAAATTCTATCTAAAAATAGCACTCACAAATAAATGACATTTAAAAATAGCACTAACAATAGCACTCACAATTTATAATACAAAAATGCTATTTAAAAATAGCACTAACAATAGCACTCACAATTTATAATACAAAAATGCTATTTAAAAATAGCACTAACAATTATAAATTTTATCTAATAATAGCACTCACAAATAAATGACATTTAAAAATAGCACTAACAATAGCACTCACAATTTATAATACAAAAATGTTATTTAAAAATAGCACTAACAATAGCACTCACAATTTATAATACAAAAATGCTATTTAAAAATAGCACTAACAATTATAAATCCTATCTAATAATAGCACTCACAATTTATGATAAATAAATGTCATTTAAAAATAGCACTAACAATAGCACTCACAATTTATGATAAATAAATGTCATTTAAAAATAGCACTAACAATAGCACTCACAATTTATAATACAAAAATGCTATTTAAAAATAACACTAACAATAGCACTCACAATACAAAAATGCTAAAAAAAAGCACTAACAAAGGTGTTAAAAATAATAACCATTATTGTTATTACAAGAGTTAAAGAGGTTACCAAACAGTACAAATATGCATAACGTATAAATACGTATGACGTATAAATACGTAGAGCATACGTATACATCCGTGAAACCGGGGACTAATTGAAAGAAAAATATGCAATTAAGCCCTTTTGGTAAAAATTGATTAAATTGGAGGGCAAATTGACCTAATTGCACTTTAAGACTTTAGAATCCAATGTCATAGCTTATAAAAAGTGAGAATTGAAAACTAAAAGACTCGAAAATGATTTTTTTTTAGGCTCGGTTCGGGTTTATGTTTGTGAAGGAACATAGTGACCCGAGCCGAATTTTTTAGATTTAAAGTGACACACTTGAAGAGGAAATTAAAACAAAATTATCGAATATTTTTGGGTATTTTTCTGACCACGAATGGTATTTTTTTGATTTTTTGGGTATTTTTATAATTAAATAAACTCGAAAAATATTAAAAATACCGAAAAATATTTTTTGTTCAAAATTGGTTCCTAAGGTTAAACCAAAGCTTCCAAAGTTGATTTTGTGATTTTATGACCTTTTTTGATATTTTTAATTAATTTTAAAGAATAAAAATCACAATAATAAATGGTAAAAACTCAGGTGTCAACAGCTGCCCCTCTTTGAGAGGAATCTCGTTAGAGGTTTCTCTCAAAGATAAGGTGGCACCTGATTCCTAACCGACTCAACTGGGAAAATGAGAGAAGAAATGTTATGACATCGGATCCTTAAGCCTATTGATAAAAGCTCAAATCAATCCCCGGTTTGCTCTAACAATTTGAACATGGGCCGGAGTGAGAGAGGCTTACCTGAAGCTCACCTGTCGGATGCTGCCGGTTGCGACGACTTTCAAGAAGATGCCTAGGACTCGTCACAGAAAATCCTAGGGAGATTAACCTCTGACCTGTATGGTAGGTCATACCATTATGGGCTTCCTAATTGGTAGGAACCTAAGGAAGGCGCATCCCCACGCTTTGGGATTTGCTAGAGATTTTAATCCATATGGTGGATCAGACCTTCGTGTTGATCCTTAAGGCGGTATCTACTTCGTGTTGACCCTTGAGGCGGTATCTACCAATAAGTTGACCCTTGAGGCGGTTTCTACCTTGGTTTGACCCTTCAGGCGGTTTCTACCTTGGTTTGACCCTTCAGGCTGTTTCTACCATGAGTTGACCCTTCAGGCGGTTTCTACCTTTGATTTGACCCTTCAGGCGGTTTCTACCTTGTGTTGACCCTTCAGGCGGTATCTACCATGTGTTGACCCTTCAGGAGGTTTCTACCATGAGTTGATCCTTCAGGCGGTATCTACCTTGTGTTGACCCTTTAGGCGGTTTCTACCAAATTTGATTTGACCCTTCAGGCGGTATCTACCTTGTGTTGACCCTTCAGGCGGTATCTACCATGTGTTGACCCTTCAGGCGGTATCTACCTTGTGTTGACCCTTCAGGCGGTATCTACCTTTGATTGACCCTTCAGGCGGTATCTACCTTTGATTGACTTTGAAAAGGGGTCTCATGACGAGAGTTCTCCACGTCCGATGAGATTTCCTGAATTTTGAAAAGGGGGTCTCATGACGAGGGTTCTCCACGTCCGATGAGACTGTTTGAATTTTGAAAAGGGGTCTCATGACGAGGGTTCTCCACGTCCGATGAGATTTCCTGAATTTTGAAAAGGGGTCTCATGACGAGGGTTCTCCACATCCGATGAGACTGCCCAAATTTTGAAAAGGGGTCTCATGACGAGGGTTCTCCACGTCCGATGAGACTTCCTGATTTTTGAAAAGGGGTCTCATCCTCACCCATTCTTTTGAAAGATCCCGAAATTTGTCGGGAATTCAGTTTTGAAGTAGAGAAAGATTTTATTTTGACAAAGCTTCATTTGATTCTGTTGAGGCGACATTTTGGGAGCTGGGTTCTCCAGGTATCCTGCAGAAGTTTAGGCCTGAAAGATTTTTCTTCACCAAGAAAACGTTAGTAATCTTTGGGAAGACCACGGCCGTCCATTTTGACAAAACCGTATGATTTAAGTTTTAATCGTGAAATGTGCATTTTGATGCTGGGGGTTATCCAAAGCATTCTTGCAACATGCAAATGTGATCACAAATCCCTTGCACGGAAAATCTGGATCAACAGTTTGAAAATTCCAAAAAGAGTTTGTTCAAAACATCAATTGGAATATTTCTCGACAATGAGGTCTTCTCACCTGTTTTGCGATCGTGTTTTTTTATAGGGGATACACTCGATTCCCTACTAACCCGTGCCTAAGTTTTAGGCTCATTCGCAGCGCATACATTTTGATCGGTCGGGAGGTCTTCCACGGGACCGTAATGTTGGGCTTGGATATTGGTCTTCAAGGGGGACTCACTTTTGAGTCAAGGTCATTGAATGAAAGTTTTCACCATCTGCTCCGGGTTTACAAGTCAAGAACCCTGCAAAATGAGAAAGAAATAGTCTTGCTCGTACTTCTTCGAGCTGAGCTGTATGTTAACCCAAGTGTCTTAGTCAGAGAAGACTGTTTCAGGGTTATGATGTTGGTAGGATTGGGGACCGAAAAAAGGCTTGTTTTTTGCCCAGAATTCATGACGAGTTTGACATTGGTGATCATTGCTGATTTACCTCCTGTCTTTTCCTTTCTGCATCTTTAGTTTTTGAGGTGTACAACCGATTTTGAGGTGTGCACCAGCTCTTTAGAGAGCGTCCCTTGTTGCATTCAGAGATCGACTCTCTCCATGTCTTTGTTCTGTGCTTGGCAGCATTTGGGGAGCAGCTTTTTTTATTTGACTCCTTTAAGAATTTTTTTTTTCATCCAAGTTTCACTGGGGATCAAGCAAACAGCTTTCATGAGCATCGGCCTTGCTTTTACCAGGCACTTTGCTTTTTCTCGATGCCGTGGATTTTTCTCATTCATTTTTGAAATCCCACTTTTTCTCATCTTCATAGGATCGCGTTAGACCTATGATCAAAGGTCTAACAAGGTTAAACATTAACTTAGGAATTCTTTTGCAAACCCTAAGTCTTGAACTTCTTCGTTTCTGAAGTGATGCTGCATCCGTCTTGGAATGTGCAATGATCACCAACGGGTTTATGAAATGATTCTGCAGGCTCAACTTGGCTATGCAAAGGATTCAGTGTGTGGGATAGAGAAATGAATGCTTCTCATCATCCTATGGCACTTGGATTACCATATAAACAACACACAAAGATTAATGTTAGTCCGAGCAAGAAAATTTCTAACCATTTTCTCCTGATGCTGCTGGACTCACCTCCATTTTGCCCCGATGTGGGGTGGTTCTTGACAGGGTTAAGAATGAAAACCGCCGTTCAAAGGGGTTATCAACGGTCACCTGTAGTGTTTGGGGGATATGAAACGAATGCCTCCGTCGTCCCAACCCATGTAATCGCTGCGAATGGTCCCTACTTCCGTAGGTCCAGATTCTACTGTCTTATCCGCTCCATTTCTCTCTTAAGTGTGTATAGGACGTGTTTGGACTAGGCTTTGCCTCTCGTCTTTTGAGAAAACGTCCTTTTGAAAGTTTTGAACAACTTTTGATTGGAAAAATCTCTTTCGTTTTCTCCAAAAATTTTACCCGTCAATGGGATTTTATGATGCCCAATGCATGTTCAGATAACCTCATGTTTCAAAACATGAATGCCAATGAAGTTAGAATCCTATGTCTTTTCTAGACATCAGATTCTAAAAGCTTTTCTTTTCTTCTCTATTTTTTATTCAACATTTTCAATGGATTGGGGAAAGGGATACTTACCTGTCCCCCGCGGCTGGAGATCCCTGAAAATGCGGAAGAAACATGTTATTGTTCGTTCATGAATTTTTCAAAAAATTAGAACGATACATCTTACCCTCGGTCGTGTGCCCCTGCGAGTGCACACAGGTTGTCAAAATTTGTCCTCCTTGATGGTGAGTCCCTATCAAGGATAAATAGCAAGTGTTAACTCATATTCCCAAATTGAAGACAAATTGGGACAATACAACTTTACTCTTGGTTCTCATCCCGTTCTGACGTCGCGTATTGATATGAACCACGTCTATCAAATCCGCTTATCCATGCTTGGAATATTTGCAATATCAATGGTTCAGCTGCCCCCGGTTGGGCAACGTCTGTTTTGTTATTTGAACAGATGGCTCCTTGGGTGATTTATCCACGTTTAACACCTGAGAAGGGAAAGAAATGAGACATTACTTTGGTATTCGGTTGAAGATCGTTTAGGAACGATACATCGTTTTACCAAATGGGAGGCTTCGTGACCAAACGTATTTCGTGCTGAATGGGGGTAGATCCCATTATGCTCCGCGGGTGATAGTCATCGTTCATGGAATTTGCTCCACGGATTAAGTGATTAATCCATGGCCCTTGGCTCGAAGACGTTCAAAGGGTAATGTTGACACTCAGAGCGGTTAGTTTTCAGCGTTAATTACAATGTTCCCGCGGGAACTTTACAACGAAATCCGTAACACATTCATTCGATGTATTCACCTCTCACTCTCCTGAGCCTTCTAATGATTTAGCACACGAGCTTCGAACCAGATGTCCGGTCGCCGGTACCGGTCACGACTGCGAAGATGCACTTGTTCCAAAATGCTTGACCCATAGGCTGAGTTGCTCATTCAGGAGATCGTCCGACTGCTCGAGTCGTCCAAGTTGAGCATCCTTAATTGCTGGTGACGAACTTCTCCCACTTTCGGCATGAACAACCTGGTTTCTCGGTTTATGCGTGATCCACACGCCGAGTTGCTCACTGAGGGACTCGCTTGAAATTTCAAGCCATTGACGCCCAAGTCGGGCATCCTCAACCGTTGGCGATGGGTTCCTCACACTACTTTCGACATGAACAACCTCACTTCTCGAGTTGGTATTTTCATCGTTGTCCAGTAGGTTTGTACCCGATGCTGGATTCGCCGTAGGAATAACACTAACGATCGGTTGGTGCTCAAATTGGGGAGTCCATACCTGCTGAAATTGTTGTACATACTCTTGGGGAGTACCAGGGTAACTCAGGGGGGAATTCAGCCGATCGAACCAAGAATAGATGTTTTCAAGGAGATCGTCTGAACCATCGAGCGACTGACACTCAGGTTGAGTATTGTCGACTACTGGAGAAGGAATCTTTTTGCCATTTTCGTCATGGACCACCTGATTCTTCGAGCCGGAATCTCCGTAATCGTCTCGCAAGATTGTATGTGCATCTCCTGCCAGTGTTAGATCCGCTGTAGGACTAGTATTAACGGCCAGTCGGTGCTCAGACTGGGGAGTCCCGATTTGCTGAAATTGCGGTACATACTCCTGAGGAGTACTGGGATAACCCATGGGAGTACTCTGATTGATGCCTGAACAATCGACCGTGTAATTGTCAGTCCCATCGGTGTTAAGAGGTGATTGGATGCTTCCTGCTTCATGAGGATTGCGATCACAGCCATGCTCATCGTTTAAACTTGAACTGCCTCTCTCTTGGTCTAGCGCCACTCGTCCATCTCTCAGTAGTCTTTTGTAGCACCAAAGGTGGTTCCTGACTTTATTTCTATCCAATTCCGGCATGTTCATGATCTTGAGTATGCGCGATGGGCGAGCCAAACTGATCCCTAACTGTTGAACTGCATCAACAAATTTGCTATGAAGCTCCGAGGTCCAATAAAACCTTGTTTTCTTGCTAGCCGAAGTAGGGTTGGCAACTCGGCGGCTACTCTTCGTGGAATCTGGTCGTGTTGAACCGCCTCTATCTTGGTCTAGCGACGCTCGTCCATCTCTCAGTAGTTTCTTGTAGCGCCAAAGGTGATTCTTGACCATATTTTTAGTCAGTCCCGGCACGTTCATGATTTCGAGTATGCGCAATGGGCAAGCAAAACTGATCCCCAACTGTTGAACTGCATCAACAAATTTGCTATGAAACTCCGGGGTCCAACGAAATCTTATTTTCTTGCTAGCCGAAGTGGTGTCAGCAACTTGGCGGTTACTCTTCTCGGAATCTGGTCGTGTTGGAGGTTGCTCTGGAGGGGATTTAGTGGTCTCAGATCGGCTGGTCATGATGGTGAGTTCATCATCGAGCGGACCCGACTTGTCATGACGCATGTTCCCTTCCACAATGGGCGTCGACTTTGACCTTATAGCACTAGTTTCCTCTTGTAGATCCTCGGCGGTACCCGCCTGTTCCGAAAGATGTTGCGAAGGGCATTGCAACAAATGAGCATTATAAACCCCCAGATCTGGCTCTTCAGTGAATACTCCGTCCGTGGGAACAGGGTTACCGCACTCCAGGCAAATAGCGATGCTTAGAGCTTTTTTGTACTGAGTGTTTTTTATTCGAAGCTTTTCATTTTCCTCCCTTACAACCGCTAACTCGTGCCGATCGCGTTGCTGCTTCAGCCGGGTTCGTTTGTTTTCAAACCAGCACTTGACCTTCCGAGGCTCCCACCCTATCTCCTGGCCCATTTTGATTTTCTGTTCCATGTCCGGATAGGGGTATTCCCTGAAAAACAATTCGAGTTTATGGACTTGACCTGAAGTGTTGCGTTTGAGATATTCCCCTTTCTGACGCTGATAACCGTCGCGGGTACTGTTCTCGTTAACCAAGCCGCGGGTTTCATCATTAGAAGGATCGGTCTCCATGGCCCTCGTGTCAGGTTCGGTCCTGAGATCTTCAAACTCTTCCAGCAGCTCAAGCTCGGAGACCTCCAAGTCTGGCGCTTCCAGTAAATGACAGAATCCCTTGAACATTTTGACCGGGATATCACTGTTTGATTTTCCGTTAACTCAGCTTTCTTTGTTCCTCCTTGGATCTTCACTTTCTCTGCAAATTCTGAGAGGTTAAAGGAGCCGGATCACCGTTCTTCGATCAAAGGTGATGGCTACCCGACGAGCGCTCTTCTCAATGTTTCGAGATTCCCACTTCGTCCTTTTGTGATGGCTACTTGACGAGCGTTTTTCTCAAGGCTTCGTAATTCCCACTTTGTCCTTTTTTGCTCTTTTCTACGTGAACGGAGCCTGAAGATCTCTTGCGTTGATTTCGCTTTGTCGAGCACTACGCTTGTCCCCCTGGCCCAGTCTCTAGAGTAACAAGCCTGCCCACCTTTCGGCGCCATTATGTTTCGCAAAACCCGAGATCACAGGACGGTGGTGGATTCGTGACTCATCGGGGATGCATTAACGAAACCCGCTTGGCTCTACTGCACATAAAATATTATTACCACTTCTCCCTGTACTCGAGCATTTATAAGGTGATAGATTGATGTCAAGAAGATTAACACTTTAGCCTTATCAGACTCAGCCTCTCAAACACTCTTCACATTCTCACTCTCTTCTCCGTCATTCCATCGCATATGGATTCCTCCTCTATGCCTGCTGCCTTACCTGAAGCTTCGACCCAATGGGAGAGATTTTACCACCTCTTGGGTAGGGGTTATGGCTACATAAACAATCATCCTGAAGCTGAGGTTGAAGTTCGTACTCTGATTCCGGCCCTGGATACTGCGTGTATTGAAGGTACGAAACTGCAAAGGGAGTTTGTGATCTTCCCAACTCTCTTTAACAATTTCATGCAGGCTTACGAAGTTGCTAGCCGGGAGGTCACTTTGGCTGGTATCGTGCGAGCCCGTTATCAGGACCGAACTGAGTCCCTGATGTTGGCCATGCTAACGGCCGATAACCATAAAAGGGCTGTTGAATACGCCCACGCCCAGGTTTCGATGCTGGTCAGTGAGAGGGACAACTTGGTGGAGCGTCTGGCTCTTTTTGACACTGCCTTTGAGCAAGACCAGCACAACTTCGTGTTGAGGTTCCAGTGTGCCTGGTTGGAGGAAAGGCTTGAAGACCTGAGCATGGATATAGCTCGCGGGAGGGTACTGGCTCATGACTTAGAGCTTGAGTTCGAGTACTATGACACCAAGGTGAACGAACTTAAGGAGAAATGTCGTCTCCTTTTCTTCAAGCTTGTAGACCTCGATTCCCGGAGTGTGGGTTGTAAGCAAGGCATGGATAGCATGGAGAGTCAGTTAAGCTTTTTTGTGATGCTTGTCAGAACTCATTTTGGGTTTACTGCTCCCCCTCAGTGATCCACTTGTAAACTTTCCTGCTGAATGAAATAAATGCGAGTTTGTTTATATATGCTCTTTCATTCTGCATTGTTGACTAGCCAAGAAAGGTTTTTGCTTTCGGATCTACGCGACTCCTTTTTCGCCTGTGTCAACAGATTGACTACGCATCATTCTCACAGCCCGACGCTTTATATTTGATTGACCTGAATGCCTCGTGAGAAATAGATTTGTAGTTGCTCGAAACTTAAAGATTGCCCCTGATTTTGCGGTCATTGCGTTTGGGGCCGCTAGTAATCTTTCACTTTCGAGCTCGATCACATTCTGCTAGTAACTCATGCTATCAATTCTGCCTTCACGCGTCGGGGCTGATTTTACCTTGAACTTAATAACAAGGAATTACCGTATACACACGAGATGACGTTTGCGAAAAACATTATGCAGAATCAACTCTAGCTATTGAAGAAACAAACGCATGCACCGATGAGAACTTTACAATAGGAGATACATCCTTCTCGCGTACATCCCCTTCTTTCTTGGGGCATGTCCAATGACTAACCAGTCTGGCCTCAGCTTAGGTGTGCCATTACCAAGTGCAGATCATGGTTGCCAACCTTTAATAGCTTCCAACTGATCGAACCAGGTATCAAGTCCTTCATTGAAGAAATCACCCGACCCCTCGAACGATTGATGTGTAGGTTGAGCTGCATCGCCCGACGGGTTCTTCGAACTGGAACCTCCATCTTTGTCTGGGATTATAAGAGGAGATTTGATCGATTGACTACCACAAGCATCTCCCACTTGGGGATTAGGGAAATAAGAGTGCTCCAAGCTTTCTCCCATTAGATCATCTGAAGCCATATGCTCTGATTGGGCAAACCCTTGAGCACTGGGCGTGGTGGGCTGATCTGCGACAGGATGAACACTGACTAGCTGCTGCTCGGACGGAGGAGTGCTTACTCGTTGCACTTGTGATGCGTGTTCTTGAGGAATATTGAAATGACTCGCGAGGATATCCTGATCAAATCCCCAATAGTCGTCCAGATTCGACCGGGCCTCATTTGTCATAAGGGTGCTGGGTTCGCAGCCGAGTCTATTGCTCGGATTCAGTTCTGCATAACGTTGTCCTAACGCCCTTCTGTAGCAACCAAGGTGATTCGCGACTAATTGCTTGGTAAGTCCCGGTACGTTCATGACCCTAAGTATGCTTGTCGGACCTATGAAGTCGAGTCCTATCTGTCGAACTGCGTCCAAGAACTTGAGATGAAGCTCCGGGGGCCAAGTGAATTTCTTCTTCTCGTCGTCCAGAGTGGCGTAGATAGCCTGCCGACTAACCTCTAACTCCTCTTGAACCGTATCTGATCTTACCGGAAGCTGTTGTGGAGGAGATTCATGGGCTTCGATGAGGTGACTCCGATCATAACGACACGTATCTTCTTCCTCCGAAGACACTGGTATAATTTCTGTAGGATCGATCTGCTCATGCGCGCCATTAGCAGGATCTGATTGTACTGGAGATGGCTCAAGGGAGCAGGGGGATAAATGAGCACCTTCCATCTTCGTAGAAGGCTTACTGGGGAACAATTTACTGAGGGTGGTAGGGCCACCGCAGTCAGGGCAGGTAATAGTACTGAGAATTTTCTCATACCACATGTTTTCCATTTGAAGGTTTTGGTTCTGCTCTTTTAGGGCCGTGATCTCCTTACGCCTGTGTTGGACACCTAGTCTGAAACGTCTATTCTGAAACCAAAAATGGATTCTCATAGGATTCATTCCCAGCTTCTGGCCCAATTCATTCTTTTGTTCCTCGTTTGGGCAAGGGCATTCATCGAAGAAAGCTTCAAGCTCCTGGATTTCTTTCCGAGCGTAGCGCTGGCGACTTTTTCTTTTCCGGGGTTGAGCATCGTGGCCACTGCCGTCGTCACCACTGCGATCTTGATGTTCGTCACCGGCGATGTTGAGTTCCATGGCTTCGATGTCGAATCTGATTCTAGAGAATTTGAGGTCTTTCAACGAACTCGTCACTCGGGGTTCTCTGTTCTCTTTTGTATACTCGCTCTTTCGATTTGTTGCCTCCTTTTCCTCGAAAGCTAGGTCTGTTCAGCGTTCTGTTTTTGAAACGACGGAACTGTTTACCTCCTGCTCAGCTTTCCGACACGAAGGGGTAACCAAATCCTTCCGCGGCTTCTTCGATAGTAGCGCTCGCCTTTCACTTTTCCTCGATAGTCATGCCTGTTCAGCACTGTCCTCTCTTTTTAAGTGGCAGAGCTGTTCACTCGCCGCCCAGCTTTATGCGTGATGGAACAACACAATCCTTTCGCGGCTTCTTCGATAGTTGCGCTCGCCTTTCACTTTTCCTCAATAGTCATGCCTGTTCAGCACTGTCTTCTCTTTTTAAGTGGCAGAGCTGTTCACTCGCCGCCCAGCTTCATGCGTGATGGAACAACACAATCCTTTCGCGGCTTCTTCGATAGTTGCGCTCGCCTTTCACTTTTCCTCAATAGTCATGCCTGTTCAGCACTGTCTTCTCTTTTTAAGTGGCAGAGCTGTTCACTCGCCGCCCAGCTTCATGCGTGATGGAACAACACAATCCTTTCGCGGCTTCTTCGATAGTTGCGCTCGCCTCCCTCCCAGCTTTAATAATGGCGAGACCGAATTTGTCAGGCCTGAAATTGCGGATCAGGACATGTCTGATGATTCACGGGAGGAGCAGCCCTGGCTTTACATTAATTAACCCGGCTCCACAAGCATTATTGCTGCAACTTTTCTCCACTCTCGAGACGCTATAAAATGCGGAGTTGGTGTCTGGGAGATTAACGCTCTCATATAATTTGCTTCCATCCTCTAATCGCTCCACTACACACATCTCCGTCGAAAATGGCTTCTTCCCAAGTTCACACTTTCTCAGCCGAAGCTTTGACTCGATGGAAAGAGTTCTATAACCTCTTGGGTCGAGGCTACGCTCACATAGCCGATCATCCCGAAACCGAGGATGAGATCAGAGTCATGTTCGGGGACCTGGACATCACCTCCCTCGAGGGTACCGCGTTGGGGAGGGAATACAATATTTTTCCAACGCTCTTTACGAACTCCTTGGAGGTCTACCGCGCTGCTCATCGGGGAGTTACCGTGGCTCGTGTCTTGCGAGCCCGTTATGAGGATCAGTCCGACCGCCTAGCGTTGGCTGACTACCTGGCCGATAGTCACAAAAAGGCTGTTAAGTTCGCCAAAGAGCGGGTTTCGACATTGCTACGCGAGAGGAGGAATCTGGTGGAGGACTTAGCTCTATCTCTGGCTACCTATGAGCGCGATCGACGTAATGCCCTGCTAAGGAATCGGAGCGAGTGGCTGGAAGAAAGGCTCAACGGCATAAACGAGGATATAACTCGTGAGAATGGACTTGTTCGGGACTTGGAAGCAGTCGCCGAAGATCACGAGACTCAGGTTGTTGCAGTCAATGATGAACGCAAACGCCTCCACCTCAGGCTTGCGGACCATGATACGCGGAGTGGTGCGTATAAACAAAGCATCCATAACCTGGAGGGCCAGCTGGGCTCCTTTGTGTCGTTGATTAGGGCTCACTTCTGCTTTACTTTTCCACCCCAATGAATTGTATGATCTGGTTTGGGCAAGAATGAATGAAAGCCCCTGTGTTTGTTTTAGCTTTTATATGATCCATTTCTTCGAGCATCCGGACATCTTAGACTTGGATGAGCCGATCCATAATAAGTCGAGTAGATGTGTTCTGATTTTCTAACTCACTCATGGTCAGATGAAAGAATAGCCTCAGACTTATCCAAGAAAAGATTTCTTTATGCTACTTGTTTTTCACCTGCAAATGAAAAGACCGAGTCAAAAGGAATAATCTGAAAAAGAAAGCATAGACCCCTTTCAATCTTATGCTTGCTCGTAATTAATAATGACAAGAACTTTTACAAGGGTTTTAATCTTGTGCGAAAAGTTTTTATCAATATTCCTCGAAAGAAAGCATACTATTGAAAGGAATGTAATTCACGATAATTGCTTTTGACCAATATTCAGAAGAGCGAATTAGTAAAAAATGCAAGGCATAACGACGTGTTTTTAAATTTAATTGAAGATACGGCATCCAAATCAAGGCCGTTTTGTTAAGAACGAGAGCAATTTGGACATCTATCTCGTCATTAAATTCGAAATAACGTCAATACTCTTGATCAATTATCGTGGATTACTTAGTGACGTATGACATGCATGGACCAATTCAAGTGTATAATTCCTTCTAGCGAAATTGGGGTTGGATTACCCTGTACGACCAAAAAGGTCGTGTAAGATTTTCAACTTTAGTTTCCTCTAAAGGAATTATAAACTTGTCTTGGGAGTATTCGGATGATTAGAGAAAATGCCACTATCACATTCCCATGACCCGTCAAAAGAAATACAACCGAGTTCCATCTGAATGTATACACCAATAGATCCCTAATACAATCACTCTAAGGGGTGAGATAGAGAAAGCCTCGATAAAAATAAACCCTATACAAGAGGACTAGTAATGGAAAATGAAACCAAGGAATGTGATCCTAACGTTTAAGGATGCCCCAAGTTCGATCTGTGACTTCCGGATCACTTGCCCCAACTCGTCATCTTCATTGGACGATATCTCAATAATGTCCATAGTAGGCTCCTTTGTTGCTCACTCGGTGTTCGCCATGGGATATCATCCTCCTCGTCTTCTATCAAGGACGTTTGGGAAAAACACATGCATCTATCCTTGAAATGGCATTTAATCTAATCACCAGAATGCAATGAATGAAATGCCTATATTTATATGAACTGTAATAGTTTTGAGGGATAGAGAGTCTTACCAACCCAACTCGTCGACTTATGTGCGATTTTAGGTGTACCAACCGCCCAAAGACATGCGCATGAGACAAGTGATGGTGAACTTCTAAAAATCAGAGGGTTTGGCACCTAAGGTTAAGGTTCCCACCTCGAGTTCTAGAAAGAGCCGATTCCATTGCACAACTATCGTTGCATTGGGACTCAATCCATAGTTCGAAGCGAGCGGAATTGAGAAGTGGATTACCCCGTGTTTTTCCTCACGGAGATTCCATTTTCAATTCCTTCTATTGTGTTCCTAAAGGCGGCGCCTGGGGTTTTAGGCGCGGTTGTGTGTGTCCATGTGTCGTGATCATCACAATGCAAGTCATGCACAACAATTTATCAATCAGCACTTCAAATCATCCACACAACATACATTCCTACGCCACACCTGCGTAAAATAAAGTTAATCACAGACTACACCCCTTATTACTCCAATCTGCAAAAACATATAACACCTATCGTGAGCGGACTTACCTCACCTTCAAGAGCGCCTCTAGGGTTAGAAAAATCACTCAATTTTTATTACGGCCTAAGTCCACTTGAGGTCTAGAACCATAGTTTCTAGAACAAGTCCCCAGCGGAGTCGCCAGCTGTCGCGACCCATCCGGAAGCGGACGCGGCTAATGGATTACCGATCACGGGTCTTGGATCGGTGCGAGCCCTCCCAGGCCCATACCAAATCGCGGCGGGAGTATTTTTCAGGAGGATTCAACGATAAGAGTCGATCGCTTTCGACCTTAGTATGGTCGTGGTGGCATGTGCAACTTGTGCATGCATTTGGAGTCGCCACCGGTCTTTCTTGGAGGGTAGACCGGAAACCTTACCGATCGATTGGGAGAGATCGATCAGTTCTACGGAACCAGAGATTTTGGGTTCGGGGACTTGGTTACGCTGGTGTCGTTACCAACGCCCTTTCGGTACCTAATGCGAGTGATTTTCCTAACTAGGATTTCATGCAGGCACAATTTTGGGTGAGGTAAGTCTGACTTTGCACATTAACCAGTTTAACATGCTCACGTAATCATAATAAATAAATAGATGTCAATCACATAAATATCTATCCTACGTGGTGATCATGGAATTATGATTTAATGGGTCTCGAGCCAATGAGACCACATATAATCATTTTAATATTTTAATAACGGAGAGCCGCTCTTCGCTTCTTCTTGGTTTCTTGAACTCTTCAAGAATTGGGCCCCAAAGAGCTCGCCGACTTAAAAGGCTCCTCCACGTAATCCTCGTAGCATTTACATCAACAATTGATTATGCTAAAAATAAAGATTACATGAAAAATAAAAGGAGTACGCAGCCTCCATTTAATAATTACAACCCCAAATATATAAATAATCATCATACATTCATATATACATCAATCACATTGATTAGGGATTTTTCCATGATCACCACCCTTTCACGTAAGTAATAAATTCACAATTTAAAACTTAAGAAGGCACAATAAAAATTCTACGTTGAATCATATTCAGAATTTTTACGTAAAATAAGATAGCCATAAATTTTCGATTCAAAATTGATTTAGTCTCAATTTTTGCTACGTTGATTAATTTATCATATAAAATAATCAATCTCCATTAGCCATGTAAGACGAACAATTCGTTAATACATATTGGCCATAGTATTGCAAAAATTGCAAAAAATCAATTAAATGCACGAAAACACCTAAGGATTGGCTCTGATACCACTGTTGGGATCCACGTAACACGTAGCGGAAATAAATAACAACCCACACATGTATCTCCAGAGGCGTACTTCGTGCATTTCAATCGAAAAAAAATCACAAAGTCTCAAAGGGAGTAAATAGATTACCTCTCGTAGCGTGCTTGAACGGAGGTGTCGGTTCGATGTTCTTCGATCTCAGCCTCCACAAGTGTTAGGCATCTAGTTCGGACGCACCACCAATTGACGAACGGGGAGACGACTAATAACTCCACAACAATTGTGCTAGCAATATGCGGAATCAATATTCCGAACTTAGTATATTTTGCTCGCTCAAGATTATGAGAATATAGAGAGTGTTTGTGTTCTTCTCTCTAAGCTCTCAAAAATTTGCACACTCTACAAAATGTCTCTCTCCTCCCAACCTCAAAACTCTTACCATCCTTTTATAGCCAAAAATACCTTCAAATAAATTGTATTTAAAAATAGCACTAACAATTATAAATTCTATCTAAAAATAGCACTCACAAATAAATGACATTTAAAAATAGCACTAACAATAGCACTCACAATTTATAATACAAAAATGCTATTTAAAAATAGCACTAACAATAGCACTCACAATTTATAATACAAAAATGCTATTTAAAAATAGCACTAACAATTATAAATTCTATCTAATAATAGCACTCACAAATAAATGACATTTAAAAATAGCACTAACAATAGCACTCACAATTTATAATACAAAAATGTTATTTAAAAATAGCACTAACAATAGCACTCACAATTTATAATACAAAAATGCTATTTAAAAATAGCACTAACAATTATAAATCCTATCTAATAATAGCACTCACAATTTATGATAAATAAATGTCATTTAAAAATAGCACTAACAATAGCACTCACAATTTATGATAAATAAATGTCATTTAAAAATAGCACTAACAATAGCACTCACAATTTATAATACAAAAATGCTATTTAAAAATAACACTAACAATAGCACTCACAATACAAAAATGCTAAAAAAAAAGCACTAACAAAGGTGTTAAAAATAATAACCATTATTGTTATTACAAGAGTTAAAGAGGTTACCAAACAGTACAAATATGCATAACGTATAAATACGTATGACGTATAAATACGTAGAGCATACGTATACATCCGTGAAACCGGGGACTAATTGAAAGAAAAATATGCAATTAAGCCCTTTTGGTAAAAATTGATTAAATTGGAGGGCAAATTGACCTAATTGCACTTTAAGACTTTAGAATCCAATGTCATAGCTTATAAAAAGTGAGAATTGAAAACTAAAAGACTCGAAAATGATTTTTTTTTAGGCTCGGTTCGGGTTTATGTTTGTGAAGGAACATAGTGACCCGAGCCGAATTTTTTAGATTTAAAGTGACACACTTGAAGAGGAAATTAAAACAAAATTATCGAATATTTTTGGGTATTTTTCTGACCACGAATGGTATTTTTTTGATTTTTTGGGTATTTTTATAATTAAATAAACTCGAAAAATATTAAAAATACCGAAAAATATTTTTTTGTTCAAAATTGGTTCCTAAGGTTAAACCAAAGCTTCCAAAGTTGATTTTGTGATTTTATGACCTTTTTTGATATTTTTAATTAATTTTAAAGAATAAAAATCACAATAATAAATGGTAAAAACTCAGGTGTCAACACTAGCCTTCTTGTATAGGATTTATTTTGCTGAGATCCTCTCGATCTGACCCCTTAGATTGATTGTATTAGGGATCTATTTGTGTTTATATACATTCAGATTGAAATTTGTTGTATTTCTATTGACTTGTCATTGGAATGTGATAGTGGCATTTCTTCTAATCACTCGAATACTCCAAAATCAATTTTATAATTCCTTTGGATGAAATTGAAATTGGAAGTCTTATACAACCTTTTGGCCGTATAGGGCAATACAATCCCAATTTCGCCAGAAGGAACTATAAACTTGAATTGGTTCATGCATATTTTGCATCATTGGTAATCCACAATAATTGATCAAGAGTATTCGTGTTTTTCAAATTTAATGAAAAGATAGATATCCAAATTACTCTCGTTCTTAGCAAACGGCTTTAATTTGGATACCGTATCTTCAATTGAATTTAAAACACATCGTAATTGTGTACTTTTGAACATTCCATTGATTTTCTTGGAATTGATCAAAGGCGATTATCGTGAATTACATTCCTTTCAATGATATGCTTTCCTTTGAGGAATATTGATAAAAGCTTTTGCACAAGGTCAAAACCCTTGTAAAAGCTCTTATCCCTATTAATCACAAGTAAGCATAAAATTGAAAGGATTTATGCTTTATTTTTCAAATTCTTTCTTCTGATTCTGCCTTTTCATTTGAAACAGGTTAAAAACAAGTAGAGAAGAGAAGTCTTTTTGTGGATAATCGTGGTGGGAGGTTCCTTTATCCGATCATAAGCAAGATTAAAAAATCAAGATGTACACGCTCGAATCATAAATGTCAAAGCGCAGCTTGCCTAGGTTGAGAGTGGTCAGGTGTTCGAGAAAGTCAGCCATACAGAAACTTCAACATTGAAACTTCAACATTGAAACTTCGGTAATGCTGTTAAGCCTTTCTTCCTGCCACTCACATTGAAACTTCAACACGACATTACGACGGTCGTGCTCATAGGTGGTCAGGGATAAGGCCAAGCGCTCCACCAAATTTCCCTTCTCGCGAAGCAACATCGAGACTCGCTTGTTGGCGAACTCAACAGCCTTTTTGTGACTATCGGCCACAATGTTGGCCAACACCAAGCAGTTGGACCGATCCTCATAGCGAGCTCGCAAAACGTGAGCCACGGTAGCTTTTCGATGAGCGACACGGTAAGTCTCTAAAAAGTTTATAAAGAGGGTTGGGAAGATTCTATATTCCCTCTCTAAATTAGTGCCCTCGATGGAGGTGGTGTCTATTTCCACGAGCAAAATGCAGATTTCATCTTCAGTTTCTGGGTGATCGGCTATATGAGCATAGCCTCGACCGAGGAGGTTATAGAGTTTTTCCCACTGGGCCAAATTTTCGGCCGAGAAAGCGCGAATAGGAGAGGAGGTCATTTTCGTTGGAGTGGGGGAGAAGAAGATGAGTGTGGTAGAGTGATTAAAATAAGAAAAGGCAATTATGTAAGAGTGTTAATCTTCTCTGCATTAACTCCTCCTTTTATAGCAACTCGAGAATGAAGAAAGGCATAGCAATAATGCTCGTGGAGCCAAGTTAATTGGGTAAAGCAGTGGTGGCTCTTTCGGTGAACCATCAGATCTGTCCCAGTCCGCGATTTCAGGCTTGATAAACCTAAAAAAGTTGTAAAAAGATATGTCGGTGTCACCATATTAAAATTGAGCGGGAGTTAAGCGCAACTATCGAAAAAAGTTGCGAAAGGATTTGGCGGTCCCATCATATTAAAAAACTGAGCAGGAGGCGAGCGTAGTTCCACCTTTTTGAAAATAAGTGGGAGACAGACATGGATATCGAGAAAAGGAAATCGATTTGGTGTCCCTCCACGTTGAAAAGAAGAAAGAAGACGACAAAGCGGGAAATACGAAATCTTGGGAGCAACGCTTGCCTGATGATCTTCATCCATGTTTAAAGAACGTTTCATGGGCATACAGAACCACTCAAAAGAAAATTTAGAGAGAGTGAGCATACATGAGAGAGTAGAGAACCCTGAGTGAGCAAAAATTGATCGAACATTTCTCGATCCAACATGTTTGAGGGTTACCACCAGTTGCTAGAGGCGACTGATCCAAAAATCTCAGAAAATGAACTACTGAGAGATCTCGAAGATTCCAGGATGGCGTCTGGTACCAGAACCACAGAACCCAACCCTTTCGGCAACGAAGTTCAGGAGCTCAACAGCGATGACAACAGCAGCAGCGATGGTCAATCTCGGAAAAGGAAACGTCGCCAGTGCCACACTCAGAATGAAATCCAAGAGCTTGAAGCTTTCTTTAGTGAATGCCCTCTCCCGAACATGAAACAAAGAAATGAATTGGGCCAGAAGCTAGGGATGAAACCTTTGAGGGTCAAGTTTTGGTTTCAAAATAAGCGAGCCAAATTGAGGGCTCAACACAGACGTCAAGAACTTGCGATTCTAAAGGAGGAAAACGAAAAGCTTCGAGCGGAGAACATGAGGTATAAGAAAGCTCCCAGCACTATCGCTTGCCTTAATTGCGGTGGCCCTATCACTCTCGGCGAAATGTTTCTTGATAAGCCTTATATGAGGATTGAAAATGCTCATTCACCACCCCACTCCCTCGAACCATCTTCGATACAATCGGATTTTGTTGGAGATATGCATGAACAAATCAATTCTACGAAGTCAATATCGATGCCTTCTAAAGGATGTGATATGCGTCACCATGATTGGAGTTTCCTTAACGATGAGCTTACTATCACGACCGACCAATCCAAAGCTGATGAATTCCCTCCACAACAATTTCTGGCTCGATCAAATTCTACTGGAAATAGGCCAGAGAGCAATAGCCAAGTTGTCAACACTGTTCCGGGTCGCAAGAAGACGAGGGTCAATTGGTCCCCCGAGCTTCATCTCAAGTTCCTTAGTGCGGTTCAGCAACTAGGGATCAACTCAGCATATCCAACGCGCATACTTGAGATCATGAACATACCAGGACTCACTAAAGATGGAGTCGCGAGTCACCTCAAGAGCTACAGAAGGGCGCTAAGACAGCGCCACACAGCACTGAACCTGAAAGAACTCAACTTGTGCCTAAACACTAGGCATGGCTATAACTACAATGCCCCTGAAGTAAGAAATACCCTGCCGAATTTAGGCACCGACCAAGCTGGTAGCAGCACCATCGACTACTTGGGCGCTAATCAGAATATTCCCCCGAATCATCTCAGCACCCCTCAAGAGTATATGCCACAAGTGCAGCAGGTACGAACTCCTTGGTTTGAGCAGCAACTTTTCGCTAGTGCTCTTCCTATCCCCGATCAACATATTGCGCCTAGTGTTCAAAGATCTGCCCGGCTTGGGCATATGATTTCGGAAGATCAAGCGGGCGGATGCTTTGAGGATTTTTGTTTCTCCCATTCCCAAATGGAAGGTGCTTTTGATAGTGAACCGATCAATCATCCTCTTATAATCTCGAGCAACGACGAAGGTTCTAGCTCGAAGAATCAGATCGCTCACAACAGAAACAGGAATCCTTCAACGCCAAGCGATGATGGTCAACCCGAATATCAGTTGCTCGAAGAATCAAAAGATTTCCTTGATGAGGAGCTCCATATCTGGATCGATCAGTTTAAAACTGATGGACTTATGAAGTTATGATCCAAAATGACGATTATATGTCTGATTCATGGTGTAGCTGGCTGATCACCGAGAATCCTCAAGGGAACTAGGCACATGTGAATGGATGTATCATTAATCTTTCTGTCATAAAGTCTTCCATGCAAGATAATCTTCCTTAATGCCTAGAGTTAATCTGGGGCAGCGATCAGTACTACCTGCGAGCATCATCATGCTTGAGTACAACAATCCCTTGTTAGATTAGAGTCGAGGCGAATCAATTGAACGCCACGAAGAAAAACATTTAAAGGCTTCACATAGGAAAATGCGAGCAAAAGCCCGAGCGAGCTCAAAGACGGTTAGCTCTGTATCGTTCTAAGGGACCTTTAGTCGTTATGAACTCTAAATTGAGCTTGTTTCATTCTCGATGGGGGTCGCTAACTGCTTCAAGAACTTTATAACAAAAAACGAACCAGTTAGGGACGCCAATAGTGCTTTGTCCTGGTAGTCAGTGAACTGGAAGTGGTACGAAACGTCAGGAGTTCGATCTCAGGATTGAAAAATCATTTTATCAGTTTGTCTATCACCCGATGAAGTTCAAAGAGATTCGACGCAGATGACTATAGAACTTGGGGCAATTCGAAAATCATCGATTCATTTTCATCAAGCGGCGAAGTTGGTATTGTAAAATGTGAAGCACGCAAATGACAAATCCGAAGCAGAAGGAGATGAATCATGATTCGCTTATCCAAGGTCGGGATTTCAACCTTCGACTAAAGCAAAATCTAGGATGAGTTTTTGATCTTGCCCACTCGACAAAACCCATCTCCACTGAAAATGGGGGCAAACCATTCCTACATCTGGAAAGCATGTCGAAGCCGAAGACATCAAATTCATCGTTTGATCCGTGGGGCAAGTCCCCGAAGCGATAGTTATCATCCGCAGAGCGTAATGGAATCCATCCTTTCAATGTAAAACACATTTGGCCGCGGAGCCACCCATTTGGTAAAAAGAACGTATCGTTCCTAAATGATTTTCAATCAGATGCGGGGATAATGTTCTCTCATTTTCCTCTCAGGTGATGAACAGAGATGAGGCACCCAAGAAGCCATGCATTCAAATAACAAAACAGTGCATGAAACACGCCCAAAAAGATGAATGAATCTCCTCCGACGTAAATCCTCGAGGTGGATTCGTTGCCCAACCAGACGAAGAAATCATGGCCACAAGCTTGAGGGCCGGCTTCTACAATCCGCACATTGGCATGCAGAAGGAATTCAAATCAAGAGTAAAGTAGTATCGTCCCAATTTGTTTTGAATTTGGAAACCCAAAATAATGCTTAATATTTATCCTTGGCAGGAGCTCGCCATCAAGGCAGACATGTAAGTTTCATTTTTCTCCAAAAACCAAGAAGTCGAAAGAACTTTAGAACACCCAACAATCTTGTGTTACTATGTGAAGTGCAGATTTTCACAACCCTTGTACACTCGTTGGAGTATATGACCAAGGGTAAGATGTATCGTTCCAATTTTTGTAAAGTTTTAGAATATACAATGACATATCCCTTTTATATCTCCAGGATCTCCAGCCTCGATGGGCAGGTAAGTATCCCTTTTCCCAATTCATTGGAGATTAAAAACTTTCAGAATTAATTTGATTCTCACATCTAAAAAGACATAGAATTCTTACTTCATTGACATTCATGTTTTAAAACATGAGATTGTCTGAACATGAATTACACATGTATGGTGCATCATAAAATCCCTTTGAAGGATAAATCTTGATGAAATGAAATGAATTTTTCCAATAAGAGTCGTTTGAACTGTTCAAAAGGGTATTTTCTCATAAGAGAAGCGAGCCTAATCCAAACACGTCCCATACACACTTGAGAGATGAGGAGATTGGAAATGATAGAGAAACCTTAACCTATGGATATAAGGGTCATTCGCAACGATTACATGGATCGAGATGACAGAGGCATTTATTTCTTCATTCCAAACACTACAGATGCCCATTGAGAACCCCATTGAACGGCGATTTTCATTCTCAACCCTGTCAAGAACCACCCCACATTGGGGCAAATGAAGGTTAGTCCAACAGTATCAGAAAGTAAACGGTTAGAAATTTTCTTGCTCGGACTAACATAAATCTTTGTGTGTTGTTTATATGATAATCCAAGTGTCATAGGATGACGAGAATGATTCATTTCTCTATCCTACACACTGTTATCCTTTGCACAACCAAGTTGAGCCAGCAAATTCATTTCATCAACCTATTGGTGATCATTGCATATTCCAAAGCAAAGGCAACATCACTTTAGGAATGGAAGCGTGCCAAAGTTTAAGTTGCATATCTAGCATGATTGCCGAAAATCCAAGCTCCAAAAGAAAAGAAAAACACGTGATTAAAACGAGGGGGAAAAGAAAAATCCCTAGACATCAAGAAAAAGCAAAGTGCCTGGTAAAAAGCAAGGCTGATGTCTATTCAAAATATCCCCAGTAAAGTCTAGATATACGATGAAAAGACCCTGCAAAGGAGTCAGATCAAGATGACTACTCTCCAAATGATGTCGTGCTCAAATTGCAAACACACAAACAGACGGTCTCTTAATGTAACAAGAGACGCTTTTAAACTTCCTTGTGCGCTCTAAAAGAGGAGTGTACACTTCAAGAAATGGAGATGTTCTTCGAAGGACATGTGGCAAATTTGCAATGATCACCAATGCCAAACCCTTCACAATTTCTGGGCAAAAAATAAGCCTTTTTCGGTCCCCAATCCTTCCAATGTTACAACCCCGAAGCAGTCTTATCTGACTAAGACACTTGGGTTAATGTATAACTTAGCTCAAAGAAGTACGAGTAAGACTATTTCTTTCTCATTTTACAGGGTTCTTGACTTGTAAACCCGGAGCAGATAGTGAAAAATTTCGTTTAACGGCCTTGACTCAAAAGTGAGTCTCCCTTGGAAACCGATATCCAAGCCTAACACTACGGTCCCGTGAAAGACCTCCTGATCGGTCGAAATGTATGCGTTGCGAATGATCCTGAAACCCAGGCACAGGTCGGTAGGAAATTGAGCACTTTCCCTATTAAAGATCATTATCACAGAGCAGTGAGGAGCCTTCTTGGATGAGAAATACTCCAATGGATGTTTTGAGCAAACTCTTTTTGAAATTTTCAAATTGTTTGATCTAGAGTTTCCGTGCAAGGAATTTATGATCACATCTGTATATGGTAGGAATGTTTTGGATAACCTCCAGCAATCAAAATGCACATTTCATGACTAAAACTTGAGTTGTAGAATTTTGTCAGTTAGACAATTATTGTCTTCCCAAAGATTACTAATATCTTCTTGGCGAGGAAAATTTTTTCAGGTCTAAGCTTTCTGCAGGACTTTTGGCCGCCCCAAAGACTGGGTGCGTCATCCTTAGGTGAAGCCTTTTAGTAGGCAAATCTTTTCTAAGACTGATCCACAGAATGATCGAGTCTCCGACTAGCCCCAAAGAGCGGGTACGTCATCCTTTGATTCATATCAATTTGGAATCTCATAAATGGTAGAAACCGCCTGAAGGGTCAACTCAATGGTAGAAACCGCCTGAAGGGTCAATCAATGGTAGAAACCGCCTGAAGGGTCAACACAATGGTAGAAACCGCCTGAAGGGTCAATGTATGGTAGAAACCGCCTGAAGGGTCAACCAATGGTAGAAACCGCCTGAAGGGTCAAAACAATGGTAGAAACCGCCTGAAGGGTCAATGTATGGTAGAAACCGCCTTAAGGGTCAACCAATGGTAGAAATCGCATGAAGGGTCAATGAATGGTAGAAACCGCCTGAAGGGTCAAAGGACTGGTAGAGACCGCCTGAAGGATCAACCCAATGGTCCGATCCACCATACGGATCAAAACCTTGATGAATCCCGAACGCGGGAGGATTCGTTTTCCCTAATAAGCCTTACATTAGGCAAGCCATTTCTAGTTTAGTCCACCACACGGATCAAAACCCTTGGCAAATTCCCAAATGTAGGATGCGTCTTCCTTAGGTTCCTATCAGTTAGGAATCCCATTATGGTTTGACCTACCATACAGGTCAGAGCTTAACATCCCCAGGACACTCCGATGACAAGTCCTTAGGAATCTACTTGAACCCATCAGACACAGAAAATGCCGCAAGCATTCGACAGGTAAGGGGCAGGGAAGTCTATCTACTCCTTAACTTTCTTACATCATATCAGGGAATTGAACGAGCACATCTCTTTTTAAGGAAAAGCACACATTGATGGACATGAAAATTGGATGTCATGATTTCTTTTCTTTTCCCAGTCGAGTCGATCGGAACACAGGTGTCACCTTGTCTTTGAGAGAAATCTCTGACGAAATTCCTCTCAAAGAGGGGCAGCTGTTGACACCTGATTTTTGATCAGTCTTTCATAGTTCATTTTTTAAAAATTCATAAAAAATCTATAAAAAGTTAAAAAAATTAAAAAATCATCTTTGGTAGCCTTGACCAAGCTAAAGGAACCATTTTTGATAAAAAAAAATAATTTGTCATATTTTTTAATATTTTCCAAAAATAGAAAAATACATGAAAAATGAAGAAAAATAGCGTTCGATGTTGTAAAAATATAGAAAAATAGTCAATATTTTTATTTTAATTTCCTTTTCATTTTGAACTCATAAATAGTCAAAATTCAAGTTCAATCGCATGTATTTCTTCACGACGCATAGAGTTGAATTTGGCAAAAAAATGTCATTCGAGTATTTTAATTTGTAAATTTCTACATATTTTTTAGTCTTGACGTCCAATTAGATCGACCACCATCTACAATAAATTCCCCTTGCTGAATATTTTCGTTTTTGTTTCACATGATTTCATGGTGTAAAACGCCGAGTGGATCCCCAAATATAATCGGGTCGGCATGAGCTCGATAGCTCGTCCAAGACCAAACCAGGGCACGGCGAACCCCATGTGAGTACTCTCGAACTCCTTCGATGCTTCCTAATGCTTTTATTAGGTTAGATCGTGTGTAGAATGGCTAGGACAGCTAAATCATTCTTGAGCTGTGATTGATAAATAGGACCTTATTAGAAATGCCATGTGATTTATTTGCATATCTAGATTCCTTGAGTTGGGCATTTTATTACTGATTGTGATTGCTAGGATAATCACTCTTATCTACATGAATTTCTAGATTTAGGGTTCATACCTTACTCATCCGCATGAATCTCAGGCTAGAAAATTCAGTCAACTTAGGTACCGAAAGGGCGTCAACTCTGACAGTTGGTGTAACTAAGTCCCCGAAACCATTTCTCTGGTTCTCGCAGAATTGAATAGAAACTCCCAACTATTCGATTGGGTGGTCCAATCATACCCTAAAAAAATGATTGGTGGCGACTCCATGGCATGCACACTTAGCACATGTCACTAGACCACACTGAAAGTCGATCACGCATACCTCCGTTGTGATTTGGGTAATGGGCCTTGGGAGAGGCCCGCGTCCGACCAGACAGGACGGCCCATTAGCCCTCGAGAGCCCGACAACCTCAAGAGGGTCGCGACACATAGGTGGGGAGAGGAATTGACCAATTTATCCTTCATGAACTCTTAAGGTAAGGGTTTATGATCCAGGGGCAAAATGGTCTTTTCGCACTTTCAGTCCAAACTTCACTTTTCCAATTCGAAATTGCCATTTGGTGAGACATTGTCAAATTCCTACTCAGAATTGGAATTCTATATTTCCAATTGCCAATTTTGAGCTTCCATTTCGTGATCATTCGTCCGACGATCGTAATTCTAGTTTGTCTCGAACTAACGGGCGGCTTTTGCAAACATTACGCATATCGACTCTGTGATTCTCACCACACTGAGGATAACCCAAGTTATGTCAGCTTTGGTTGTCATGTAATTGCGAGGATTCATCGTAGTTCCGACGGCTTCGATCGTCATAGTTCGATTTAAGAAAATTTGCAAATTATACATTGGTTAAGCGGCTTCACCCTCGATCCAAACTATAACGCTAGCATTGTATTCCTTAATCGTCATCCGATCAGCCTCATTTGCTCTAAATGTTCCCTCAACAATCCTTATGGTCAAAGCGTCATTTCCTCTTTCGAGTTTCCTATGTCCACGTATCTTGTTATGCCTTAGCCTTTTCCTTTTTGGTCAGTTTACTCAAGATTGATCAGATCTGAGCGAGACAAAACTAAAATACATCGTAAGATATATTCACATTCAACAGCCTCAAAATGGCAGAAAATTCAGAATGTCACAATAAGGCCAGCCTAAAATTTCTCAAACAAGCCATCAGCTTTACGCTTTCTTTTGAGAACACACTTGCTCTCAATGGCTTTGCGTCCATTAAAAAAAATCAATCAATTCCCAAAACTTCGTTTGATCTCATTAACTCCATCTCTTTTTCCATTACTTGTATCCACTTTTTCTTATTAGGGCAAACTAGAGCTTCATTTTGTACTCCTTGACTTATTCTCTTCTTATGGAGCAACCATAAAAGCTTTATTTTCATTGTCTAAATGTTGACAATTTGACGGATAACACTTCTTGCGACTTGTTTGCCAAATTGGAGATTGTACACTTAGTACATCATTCTTCATTGGTACACTTAGTACATCATTCTCCATTATGCTCCCACTCGGATCAGACAACGACGACATCTTCTTCACATCAAGTGGTTGCAATTCAGACTAATTCGAAATAAATTCCCCACTTCTCACATTGCTCCCACTTGGATAAGATGTCCATAACAAATCATTGTCACTTTCCTAAAAATTCAAACAGAGAATAGTCTTTAAGTATCTCACCTTTTTTTCAAAAATTCATTCACTAAGAATGTGAATATGGCATCCCCTGTCCACTAGATTCCTAACGATCGGAAATGATCAAATGGGTTTTGAAGCTGACTTTTAACGCGATGACTTAAGATTTTGGAATGCAAATCAAGGTGAGGAAAAACAAAATATGTCCAAATGACATAGGTAGCAAAGGCAAATAGAAAGATTCATAAAGAGACTTATGAGATATCGTTACGCGAAGTTCCTTAAGTATAAGGAATTTTGGCCGTGAAAATTAGAGTATGTCATGACAGAAGATCTCGTTTCGTTTTGACAATTGGTTACCGACCAAATAGATAAGACATTAGAGGACTACAATACATTGGATAGAAATCGACCAAGAACTATAAGAGCGAATGGTTAGAATTCATAAGGAGTCAAATGCACCTAGACTACATACTCGAATTTCCTAAAGCTTGATGAAACAAGGATGAACGGCCGCTAAGAGTAACGCCAAGTGGCGAAACTATTCTTCACGCTTGGTTGTTATTGGTCGAGAAAGTCTAGGGAAAAAGCAAGAAGAATGTGCTTCAATCCCACCACAATCTAGCAAATGATTACCGACCGCTTGGGGCTAGGACAAGTGGCGACCTTGTCTCCAATTGCATGAAATGGTATTGGTCAGTTGAGTCTAGGGAATGAGTAAGACTCTATACTTGATATACGACCAATAAGGACTAAGCAAGGTGGCGCATTCATTCTTGGTGCATGAAAATAGATTGGCCGGTTGGACCTAGGGGATTTATGAGAGAAGCAAGATCATCCATTGGTCAACTTTCCCCTCAAAATCTTGCCTTAGATAATAAACCATTATGAGACATTACAAGTGGCGCCCATGTCTCTCCTTGCATAAAAACCTATTGGCTGATCACACCTAGGGAAAGTGCAAGAAAGATCAATGGTGTTTAGTCTTGTCAAAATTTCATGGAAATGATTTACCACCATTAGGGGTAAGGCAATGTGGCATGAGATTATTAGAGGGGAAAGAATGAATGATAAATGTCACTTTGAGAACTCTTTAAGACATGCAATAAGAATGGTCCATCTTCATTCTCCCATCGCCATTTTTTGATCAAGCAAGAGGCAAGGAGAGAGAGAGAGAGAGAGAGACCGAGAACAGAGAGAGAGAGAGAGAAAGGAGGAGCAGCTCGGTAACTTCACCAAAGGAGCAAGGAGGAAATCGTGAAGCTCGAGCAAGGTCAGGCCGCAATTAGGCAAGAATTCCTTCAATCTCATTGTAGGTTAGAGGTATACTATGGTTTCATTTCATCAAGGAGTTCATGTGGAGATTTAAAGGCTGGAAATCGTCTCTGTGGTCTGGTATAGAGCTGATCTTGTTGCAGTTCTGTTTAGAAATGGAAGTAGGGAGTGTTTCGGTACTACATTGCATGAACTTGGAAGAAAATCTTGAAGAGTAGGGTTGAGATGATGCGAATATATTGTCATCTTGTAAAATTAAAGAGAAATGGAGTAAACCGCATGTTCAAGACCAAAACTGAGTTCGGTCACCCTGCTGTACTTTTCTATTCAGAAGTGAAAATGGAGTTGGTTTGAGCTACTTGGTAAGTTCTCGAGCTAATAATTGAAGGACTAGGTCCGGATGTCATGAATGTAGCAATTGATGACCGGTTTGAAAAAAAAAAGGAGAGAGACTAAGACTTGAATTGCAAAGCTGGAAACAAAATGGTGTTCGGATAAGGACAAAGTTGTTTTCTTCTGTTTAAGTGTCATAGATGTTATACCGAGCCACATTGCTTTATTTTGGGCTGTTTAATGAAATGCCGTGTCTGATTGAGGATGAATCTTGAGTGATTAGTTGATTCGAGAGGAAATGAGACTGAATTGCAGGTTTAGGACAGAGTTTGTATTCGGTTCTAGGACAGAAAAACTGTTATGTTTCTAGTTGTTAATTTGTCATAAAAGCCTACCTATATTATGCTCGATTGTTTTGTATACCATAGAATCATGTTAATACTTCGTATAGAGTCGAATTGTTAGCTGAATTGAAGAGTATTAGGTTCGCTTATGGGTCAAAACCATGACTGGCATAGGCCTAAAACAAAACAGTTTTTGTGGCGTGAAGTGATAGTCCTCATGTACATATCCTTGCTAATATGCATGCTTGTATGTCGGCTTGGCATTGTGTCATGATTTGCAGAATTGACATTGAGCATCATGTGAATCATGGTCGAGCATGCATTGGTCCATGGTACGTGACTGATGTTCGACGAGATATGCGGAGTATTTGCTCTTCAGTGCATAGAATTGAGTTAACGCCCCTAGGCTGTGTGCGAGGATTTGTACGTACTTGATGACCTTGAGCTGTGTGCGGGGTAGAGTCGTACCACACATTGAGGATGCCCCGGAGTAGGGGTCGCATGTAATTTGGCTTGCGATGGTGAGATGAAAGGAGAGCATGTCATAATCATATTGTAATGACATTTATGTATTGCATGATCTTTGTTGTGTATTGAGATGCTTTTGTGCCATTTTTATTACTAGACTGTCTTTAGTTTGTCCTAGTTTAGCTCAAGACGACATATAGGTTACTCAAAAGTTTTAACTTATAATGTGGATCTAGTGGATTTTCATATGCACATAGCTATGAAATAAAGAACGGACTACTGCTTGCACTTGCTATTCATCAGTCAAAATGGAGTCTGTATTTTATAGTTCACTCATTTGTTTGACATATGCCACATAGATCATTTAATATTCTGCCCATAAGGCATCATATACGTATCAAACATTATAGTGATCTGTCTCAAAATTGGAGATCAATGTCTCACCAAACTTAGTTTTATTAATGGCTCCCACTTGATTTTAGCATTTCCAAAAAAAATGCTTGAACTCATGCATAAAAATATTTTCCATGCTTCAGCAACATAATGCGAGCACCAGAGTTCATCAATTTCTTGCTACAAGTATCTCTTTGTACTTTCTTGACAATGCAGTAATTCTATCTTCAGATTCTTCCATAACTAGGTCAAGAGCTCATAGTGCATCTTGCTCTTATAGCACATATTGGATCCTATTCCAATTTTCATAATTTTGCCATCTAATTTCTCACTTTATTCAGGCTTAGCTACGATATCCTAGTAAGCTAAATCCATTGTGTCTGAACACAAAGTTCAATAGACATGTACTCACGAACTATTGATGCCTATAAATTTATGCATTTATTTTATACTAACTAATTAAATTAATGAATAATTTAACATAAGGTCTCAAAGTTGAAAGTTCACTATGTTCCCAATCATCGTCTGAGAATCCTCGCATGAAATTACCATTAATATAATTATTTATGTAACATTGAGTTCATAAAGTTACTAAAACCTTTTAGAACTCCCCACTTATCCATATACCACCAAGGTATTACAGAACATAAAATCCTCATACCATTGACAGTTAAATATTTCATAAAATATGTACATATAACATGAATAACAATATATTAACATATGTACACGTACAATCATAACTGTGAAACTCTAGTACTACAGTATCACGTGATATAATGTATTCCCAGAACGGGAAATGATTCAATGAACTCTTTAGGGAACTTCTTGACCTTAGAAGGCGTCCCTATAGTGGCTCTTGGGAAACTCTTTGGTCTCGGCCAAGGGAACAAATCTCTTCGCCAAGGCGCATTCTGTCTACGCCAGGACCCATTCATAGCAAGGGTCGATGTCTTGCTTGCCCCGACCTCTAAGAACTCTATAAGGAATCTTATTCCAAGTTCCTTATAAGAATAGTAGCATACATCTTTCCATAAGCGGTCCAAAACCTCATTCCAATCAGGAAGAGTGATTTGTAAGGCAACAACCCTCATATAGTCTGGCATGACAAAACCATTACAAATGATTTCTAATATCATTTTGTTCACCGTTATGATGTGAGTCATCATCTCAACTCTACCATCCCATCGATAAAGTGCCAACTCATTCCTTAGCTTCAAGAGTCTCTCATATTCCTCGTCTGTCCACGAGAATAATGAGGTTCGCACTATAAATCCATAGTACATAAAATGGTAAAACTAATATACCACATTGTAGGAAATTTCAATACGAATACATCGGCATCAAAATCACCTCAATCGGACTCTACACGCGCCTTCACGCGCCCCTAGAAGCCTCTACGCGTGGGCTTCACGCGCCTCACGTGCTGGGCACGTACAAGTTTGACCGGTCAACCGTTGACCGTTGACCCGGGTCGGGTCATGGGTCAAATCGGGTCGGATTTCGAGTCGGGTCGGACCGAAACGCCACGTCATCGGACACGTGCTCGCCAAGTCAGCGGCCACGCAAGCACCACGTCAGCACACCGTTTCGGTGTTTCCAAGCACGCGCGACGCACATGGGCGCGTGAGTCCCACGCGCAGAGCGCTCCGGCAGCGCGTGTCGGCGTGTGCGGTGCCTTCCAGCATCCGTTTGTGGCGTTCCGCCCTTCAAAATGCTCGTATGATCATCCTCTTTCTAATGGTATGATCAAATCGTGTTTTAGTTTAGCCAAAGTTCATGAATCAAGCATTTTCTCGTCGGTCACCGAGGGGGCTCGCCCCGCCGCGGCACGTGTGGCGCGTCCAGCGTCGTCCGGCCTCCTCCGGCGACGAGTGACCACTCCTCGAAATTTTATTGACGAGCCCATTCCGAATATCCAATAAAATTTCACTTTCACCGAACATAAAATTTCGAAACAGGCCTAAAAGTATTCTGACAAATCGAAATTGAAACGACGACGAATGGGTTCCAAATTTCGATTCTTACAGTGTGTTACGATCAGGAAAACAAGCATGACCGGCTCTGATACCAATGAAGGAAACACATTCCTAATTTGTACACGAAATACGTGTGGAAAACTAATGAATTATGCCCAAGATCAACTTACTTGTATCACCGATCGGAATACAATCACACGAGGAACCGTACCCACTTTCCACTGATTAGATGTCACATTCGCAGTCCCGAGAATTTCTTCGCCTTTGATGCGATTGACATAGAGGGGGGAGAGACGTTCGTCGTCCCTTTTTTGTGTGAACGACCAAAACGTCGTCAATTACTAAGGAGGGAGAGCGCCAGTTCTTTTTTACGCAAGCCAACAGACGTGACTCTTCACGTCTGTATTTCAAAACTGCAGATAACTGCTTCGGCAGTTATCTTTAGGGGTGGGTGTGATTGCCCGCATGGGCGCACACCATAAGACCTTTTTCCAACAAGTACCACAATAGGTAGTGACGATTGATGATGAGGTAAGTTGGGGTTATTAAAGGTAAAAGGACTACATGTGCTTTGATTCTTCTATTCCCAAGAAGATATGTAGGCGCTTAATAATAATTCATTAAGTTCAAGCCCATTTCTCCTCTTTTTCCCCCCAAATTTTATTACAATATACAATTTGATTATAATTTATTATTTTTATTTCACTATTTATTATTTTAAAAATTGAATTAAAAAAGGGAACCGTAACCGGCCCCTTCGAGGGGTGGTTCCAGTTCCACCTTTCTCGAAAACCTGCGATTCTAGGCCCATGGACACGTCTACTCTTAAGCCTTCATAAAGGCTTTTGTCGATAACCTTCATAGTGTATGTTGTCAGAACTCTTTCACTTGTGACAAGTTTGTCTTGTTGACGGAGGCTTCTCTTTTGATCAAACTTTGTCTTGATCGACCGAACTCATTACTCGTCGATAATAAGAGTTTGCATTTCGGTGTCAACACATCTATTTGTCATTTATTCTATACGTTTTGGGAGCGTGATAAGAGGAAAATGTTCACTATTTTAAGTTTACCCTCATCTTTCTTCTTACATAAGATTTCTGCCATTCATTTTCCCCAATTTCTTAAACATGGCCTTAGGAACCAGAGTGTAATGATGATTTGTAATCAGCTTTTAATATCCATAAAGAAAAAGTACATTTTGCCCCAGGAATAAAGGAGAAAGTATTAATTTTTTTTTTTAAGTGCGCCAAGAGGGAGTGGTCCACGACCATCCTAGCTGGGTCAATCAAAGATTGGGCTAAAAAGACCATATGCTTCAACCTAACATGACTGGTAAATGATAAGTTTATGAATCATTCCTACTTACTTAAATCTCACTATGAGTGGTCTAAAGCTAAGATTCTAGACTCTAGACGTGACATCATCCGTGCCCGGCCACTTCAATTGTTGAGAAAGGTGGGATACCTTTTTTACCACACTTCAAAACATTCATATCATTGCATCGTTGAAATATGAATCTTTCATAAAGTGTTATTAACGAGTGCCCATTCGTCCTCTCTCCCCCCTCTCTCGCGAGAAAAAAAGTTATTCAAAAATTCCTAAAATCAGCCTTAAATATTTTAATTGTGCCAATTAAGTCTTAAACCTCTTTACGTTTTGTGAGTTTGATTAAATTTGTATCGATGCAAAAGGTTTAGGACCTGGTCTACTTACAAGATTTAGGACTAAATTCATAAATTGATACAAATACAAAAATTTTAGAATCTGATATAATTGAAAGATTTAGGACTGAACCGGCACTAATGTAATAGATTGAAGAATTTTTTTTGGTACTCTTTCCCGAAAACTCTCATAAGCTCTTTTTTTTTTCTTTTATTATTCGTCGATTTGCTCCGTGCATTAAAATCACGATTCTGCTCGTCATCATCTGTGGACCCATCTTTTCCCTTCGCATGTCTCCACAATTTTCCGATAAGAAGAAGGTGCAAATGCCTTGGACAAAGTGATCTGATCTCTTTGCCCTGGTTGAGATTGAACCTTTCGAATTGCTCGACCACATTAAGGATTTTGAATTGCTCCTCCACTTAACATACGGAAGATAAGATGGGAAAGAAGGGATTGTGAATGCAGGCCTTCTAAGGATTAGACACCTGTTGTGAGGCGCCTCTAATGCATGATGATATTATCCATTGAATGGTCGTGTGGAAGTAGATAACTGTGAGACTTTCCACTGATGGTGACTAGGATTTGACCACTTTTTACTGCAAAGCCGGCCAAGAGAGAAGATATTGGTTGCGGCAGGCTTGTATCCACTATAGATTGGTACGGGTGAGTGAGTGCGTCAAGTCTCCCCTTCCCCTTTTCTCTCCATCAGATCAAATGTCCCAAATCTCACTCCACAATCACAAGATGTGGAAGATGATGTACATGTATAGCTCTGGCAATTGCCACATTGGACGCTTTGGCTAGACTGTGTTTGATTTGAGATGTGTTTTTGTCACTTGTGTAAGGATGCATGCGTTCCAAATACGATACATTTCGATAGAACTGAGGCAACACTCTGACCAAAAAAAAAATAATGTTTAGGAACTCCATGGTGCCACAGACATATTTAATGATTGAGATTAGGGGTTTCGAAATAAAATGAAAAACCCGAATCGAACCGAAAATTTCATGAATTTCGGTTCGGTACGATTTTTGGTTTAGATAAGGAAACAAAAAATCATTCTTTTCTTTTGGTTCGGGATACTTGGGCCAATTCGGTTCGGTATGCATTTAACCGAACGGAGAAAGGCACGTCTTCTTGAAGGCCGATCTTATTAATTTTAGATGATATCCGTTTGCAAAAAAATTATGTAGGCCACCCAGTAACTTCTTAAGTAATCTTAACTTTGTTGCGCCTAACTTTGGATGTGTGCCACATATCTAAGATTGCTGATTAATTACAAATATGCACTAAAAGAATCACGAGAGAGATGTAGAACGAAGGCCGCGAACATGTATAACCAGGCACGCATGTAACGGTGTGTTGATTGAAGGGAAGAAAATGAGAAACACGAGATGGTCCATGATATTTGCATCTCTAGCAAGGAGGTTCGTACGTGTGACATGCATCTATAGAACATTGCTTAGACGCCCAATTAAAGTCTTAATTCGATCCTTTAGGAGGTGATCATTCAATTCCAGCTCCAGTATTAACACAGTCGTCCGATTCAGGCTTTTCTGCTTTGTCAAAACCACTTTCTTATTTACATTGTTGCAACTCCTAAACATGCGTCATATCTTACCTTAACGTCAATGTTAAGCATCTTATCTAGACCTAGACATATCTTACCTAACAAGTGTTTTTTTTTTTCAAGCACATAATGGGGTTATAGAATGGGCTTTGAATTTCACAAAATAAATTCTCCGTCTCGCCGTGACAAATTGATAAGTCAGCACAAAAAAGTCCAACACAAGTCTAGCCGTTGTGAACTAAAATTTCATTCAATTCAAGCTAATGAATTGCTAAGCTAATTATTCAATTAACCTAACTCGGACTCTCCCAAGTTCATATCATATCGCAACTTAGGGTTTATGCCTTAATATGCAAAGTATCTAACTTTGGAGTCGTCACTAATCTGTTTATGGTAGATCGATTAGACACATAAATAAAATAGCGAGAGAACTATTATATTTCTATGAATCAAAGATTTTGAATTCGAGAACTTAGTCAGCTGAATTACTCTAGCTTCCTTTATGTACCATTTCATTTTATTAATGAATATATTTAAACATATAGCTTGATTAATTTTAACCTAAACATGCGGGACAATCAATTAAATAAAACACCAAGAAAATGCAAGATAAATGTAATGCAGGAAGCATGCGCCGAACGATGTATTCTCTCTTTTTCATTTCTCTTTTTAAATGAAACATAAACTATACACAATGCATGAATTCTAATATAAATGCAATGACATGAATAAATGCAAACTACCATATATCAATGCACATGAAATTGATTAAACTACAAGACTACCCTAATGACATGTAACTAAATCAAATTAATCATAAGCATGCAATTTACATGATGAATTAAATAAGCTAACATGTGATCCTAAATGACATGGTAAATGTGACATGTAATGCATGATGACGTGGAATGGATGCCATTTTTTATTATAGTCAAAATTAATGACATGCTTAATTAAACTATGTCAAAAGAATAGTTATCTAGCATAGTATGGATTAAATTGACTCAAATTCTAACCTATTAAAGATAGACTATTCTAAGCATAAAATCTACCTAAACACGCAAATTCTATCCTAGAATGCAATCTAATTTAAAATAGTCTACAAAATCAATAAAATGAGCGAATTTTATGCAAAATGATATGCAATCTAATCTACATGCACAAATTTTCAATGCGATATCTTATAAATATTTGAAAATAGAAATAAAAAAGATAACAATCCAATCACATTAACTCAAATGAGGAAAGCAGGTAAATCAACTTGAATATTTTTTCTATTTCTTTCAAATTGAGTATTGATTTAATGCTTTAGAGATCAATCTATTCAATAGGATAACCTGTTATGTCAATAATTCCAGCTATAGCCTTACACATTGAATTAAATCCACATATGCATTTGCATATTAGGAAAGATTTCCTAATTGATGCCTAAGATTCAAAAGATTTCGCTAGTTAATGGTTTGCACAAAAAATAAGTAACTAAATATTCATATCAAATTGAGATAGGAAATTTGCATTATCCTACGATTATCTACAAAATTTGAACAAAACAGATTTGGGTCGGGATCACAGAATGGCGAGGACTCGTGATGGTCGGCGGAGGATCGACAGCGCACGGTTGGCAATCAGGGACTCGCGGCTCTCGCCATTGAGACAATGACGACACAGCGGCAACTGCTCTCTGGTCGTGGACTCCACTTGGTAGTGGAAGTCCACACTCAATTCTCGGCTTCTCGAGGACCTCGGTCAAAGCAGTAGAGGCTCATCACGGCTTCACTAGTTCACGACTTGGCTTGATGATCGGCACTCATCTACAGGCTTGTGAGATCTACAAAGAATAGAGGACAACATGGGGAACCCACCGGTAATCTTGATCGACAGCAGCCGCGTCGCGGTTGGTTGCGACAGAGGACAACATCAGGAGGTTCAAGCAGCGACATTGGGATTTGTCGAGGAAAACGTGGTAGCGGCAACGATTAGCCTAGAATCAACAGTCGCAACCTCGCCGATCAAAGGAGGCAATGAAGCTTGCAATCACTGTCACGCCCCGAACCTGACGGGGACGCGAACATCCCGCCAGGCCATTGTTATTTTCAAATATACCCTGGATCCTTCGAACTGCAACTTATAAATCCGCATAAATGAAATGTGCAAGCGGAAGCGAGAAAACCAACTCCTTCACTATTTTCATAAAAGATGATTTCAAGACGATACAACACAAAAATAAATACTCCATATACAGTGTAGGGTTTCGATTTACAATTCAAACTCCAAGACAACATGAAATCACTAAGGTCACAAAAGGGTAAATCTTCATTTTCCTCTAAGTACTTCTTCGAATGCCAATCCATGGTAAACTTAGGTTTCCATCGCTTAGGACCTGAAAATGTTAATCTCGCGACGGGGTGAGATATAAATCTCAGTAAGCTAAACCTAACCCTAAACTAGGTTGTCAATACCTCTAGACACCTTTAAAAATAAGTACTCTTAAATAAAAGGGCTTGGCATGATAAAAACATAACTCCATCAACACATGGCATTTCACTAATTCAAAACCAACTCGATTCAGTCGTAAAGTTCACGAATGAAACTGAGCTTCGTGCTATAGCAGTGTTCTCAACTAAAAACGTGTACTCGAGGCCATTTTCAATTCATGAGGCATTTCTCATCACATATCTCAATTTTCAAATAGCAAGGCCCGCGTAATAACGCTTCAGGCCATTTAGTCAATCATTTGCTCACATGAGGTATTTCCATCAACCATATCGACATCCAAGCCCGCGTCATAACGCATCAGGTTATGATAAGGTACTAGGAAAAACCCGTGTCATAACACATCAGATTGTGCTTCTCAATTGCCCGTGTAACACGCATCAGGCTAGGATACTACCCACGTAATAACGCATCAGGTTAGTCATCCTTACTTGGCCAAGTGCAATATCTCGTGTAAAAACGCGTCAGGATAATCCAAGCCCCTCGTCAATACATCTCAGGGTACAACTCGCCTTTCATAGACCCGCGTCAATACGCCTTAGATCGAATCCCGCGTCAATACGCCTCAAGATTTACTCAAGCCCCGCGTTTGACGCATTAAGGCATCACATGAATATGCACTCATGAATCAATCAATCATTGGCCAAATAAAATAAAGAGACCGAACACTGCCCTGCACCGGACAGAATTGAACAAAGCCATTGGAGGCTTGCCGAGGTGTCGCCTTGCTCCAAAATCTTCGGTAAGGTATCATAGAGTGTAGTATGATGTGTTAGCAAGGTGGTGGCGTGAAAGAATGGAAAATTGGAAGAGTTTTAATGGGTGAATTTTGAGATTTCCGAGGGACCAATCTGCCCAGTTTTGGCCGGTTTAGCTCTCATGCGACTAATTGACGGATTTTGCTAGCTTGATTGGTGTGGTAAGTTGATCCTAACCCTTTATTAGGATGTTAGGTTACCAAGGGACAAGTTTGAGGCTCGAATGATGATTTTTATGTGTCATATGTGCTTGAATTGATTAGTGCCGATTGGGATTGTGTTAACCGAACCTTGCTTGCTTGCCTTGGGACAAGATTGTGATATTTATGGCTGAGATTGCTATGATGACATTCGGTTGACATGTACTCTTGAATGGCCGTGTGGCATTTGGTCCTTTGAGTGTCAAATATGCGAAGTTTAAGCTTGACTTGGCAATGATGGAGTTCAGTTTTATGGAAGTGATGAATTGAGGCAAAGGAAGGACTTATTTGATCGATTGCCTTTGTTGTGCAAATTGTGCCATGCATTATGTGGATTCGGCCATGATTGATTCGCATGGTAAAAGACTAGTTGCTTGCTTAATCGAGTTATACTCGATCATGAAGTTATTCAAAGATGAGATATGGCTTGAGAGCCCTTGATTGATGAGCGGCATGGTTTATGATAAGCCTTTTCTCATCGTTTCAATCAATTAAGGCTAGATATCATAAACCAACACAAGAAAGACGGTTGTATCTCGCGAGCCACAGTCTCTCAGCTTGTCTAAGGGGGGTTAACAAGACCCCTAATATTCCATACACCAAAAAACATTAACAAGTAAGGGGGAAAGTTATCAATATCATCTCCTCCTACCCTTTTTTCTTCTTAGACTTCTGATTGCTAGTCTTTGAAGAAGAAGGACTGTTTTCCTCTCTAGTGTCATCCATGATCGCACCTACCGTCGCTCGAGATCTAGTGATCAGGCCTGAGGGAGAGGAGGTGGAGTCCTCAACATCACCGCCAAAATTGCTAACTGTTTCCCCAACAGTTTCTGAGGCCGATGAGAGGATAGAATCTACTCTTGGAGATTGAGACATGTGGGGAAGCCTGAGGTCATCGACTTCTTGGGGTCTCTCGATCAAAGAAGTTTGCGGGGATCTGGTCTGAACAGAGAGGTTTGCTGGCCGAGAGGAAAAAACATCAGTATTCACATTGGGAGTCTTTAACAGCCCAACATCCAGACCTTGAGAAGCCTGCACAGGGCATAGTGGCCGAGAGTCAGCTTCCTTTTGCAAGTTTGGAGATGCTAGCAAGGACCCTTCTAGTGTTGGAGATCTAGCTATCTTGGTGGTTATAGCCGCAACAGCCATTGAAGGACCTGTTTTGGCAATGCAATCTAAACCCTGAACATGTAACTCAAAAGCAGGCTTAGGGGTTGGTGAGGGAGGCCTAGAAACTAGGCCAGGCAATGGTCGAGAGGTCTTCAAAAGCACACCAACATGCTATTCAGTAATTGGTGTAGGGTTTGTGAGCCGAGAAGCATGACTGACCAGCTTCTGAGAAGACTCTTCCACAATTGCAGGTGCTAGAGCAGAAGTCTGAGCCATAGGCAGACAAGGAGCCAGATCAGACCGAGTAGTCTCACTGCTGGGTGATTGCTCTAAGTTTTGTCTTCTCATAATATTTGTAGGATGGAGGCCATCAGTAGTAGTACTAGGTACAGCTCCCAGAGCAGAGTTCAACTCATTCACAACTCTAGTTTCCTGGTTGAAAGGCCGGTTATTACTTCCTCTTCTTCTTCTCTGCACTTGTCTCCATTCACCATCATTACTTTATGGATGTTTTGGAATCGGAGCCACACCCAGTGGAGGTTGAGTTGGTTCAGCACATGGGAAATTCTGTGCGCCCTGTTTATGCCCATAAACTCGACAAGAATGACAAACTAAAGGGTTCCATTCATATTCCACCCCAACAATTATCACTTCGTCATCCCAAACAACTTCTACTTCTTGAGGCTGAGGATCTGCAGCCCTAATATCAATGTAGGCTCTAGCAAAGGGCAATCTTTTCATTTGTTCAGTCTGAGCATCTACAAAGGGGGGTTTCTAATGGCACTCGCAATGCCGCTAATGCTCGTTGGGTTCCACAGCGATAGAGGGACATCTCTCAATCTTACCCAAACCGGCAATGTCTCATGCATATCTTTCCTAAACGCTTCATCCGGTATATGGAGGAAGTAGAAGCCATTCCCATGCAAACAGATATCCGCAACTTGGTGACCCCAAGTCTTCTTAATAACTTCTTCAGTTAGCTTAAAATAGATTTTCCTCCCAAGGAACTGCCCTACAACACACTCCTTCAGAAAAAGGGTTTTCCTCCAACACCTCCTCCGGGGTAATAAACACGCGAGTCTTCCCATTACTTTTATCCGGAACCAAGAAAGAGAGGTTGAAACCCTTGGACATAACCCTCGCAGCATTAGCCCAAGTTTGTGGGGGATTTCTGTTCTCATTCTCAGTGGGCCGAGTCAGACCAGATTGAAGTGCTCCTTTCTAAGTACCATTCTGAGCTAAAATGGACGGCCCCCTTAAGAGAGACATGCCCCTGCTCCGGCTCCTACCTCTGCTCAGGCTACGATTTGTTATCAGGGCAGGCCCATGCGGAGTCCCTCCACCCTGTACATCTGGGGCAACAGTAGTTGCATCATTCTCTAGCAACTTGGCCCCTTCAAGTACCTCACCAGCAGCATCACTGCCCTGCACTAAGTGGCCTAGTCTAGGGCAGAAATGAACACTGCGTGGTCTAGAAGTCCTACCACCAGATTTGGATCTTCTCCTTGGGTTACTTAAGTTCACCCTTGAAAGGCCAGCAATCAAGTCACCAGCAACACCAGTAGCAGCCGAGACAAGCCCTCCTTTAGTAATATGGGGGACATATTTTCCTTTGTCTAGTTGAATGTTGAGGCTACCAACCAAAAAATCTGGACCACCTCCCAGCCTATCATCCTCTCCTTCTACCCTGTTATCAGATTCAGGGAAGGTAGATGGAACAACCTCTTCAATCTGCTCGGAAGTAGATAATCCTTTGACTTCAATGATACCTCCACCAGCTAATGGTCCAACAATCACCATTCCAACAGTAGAAGTACAGGCACGATTAATCCCATCACTAGGACATCAAATAGCTAAATTTCCAGCAACATTCAAAGTGGGAGGGACATCCACATTAAGCCGAGAAGGAACTACAGCTTCAGGGGCTGAATCCTCCATAGAGGTCATGCAAATGGGATGTTCAAGTGGTATGACAAACTGAGTTCCCTCAGTCTCCAACCCTCCAAAAGATGGCGTGTTCATAAATCAACAGCAGCATTAACAGAACAAGAATCTACTAGTCAACAAGAAACTCCAAACACAAACAACATCAATATCCGCAGAAAAACCAACCGCCTGAAACACCACCAGCATAGCCAATTGGAATAAAGCTAGTCAAAGTATCAACCACCACTCCACTTGATCGCCAGCCACCCGTCTTCCAACAACTAGTCAAGCCCCCAACTCAGATACCCCGCAGTAGAGAGCATGCAGAGATCGAACAGAAACCTGATTCGCGTCGTAGTAGAATCAAATCGCTCCACACATCGATCGACTAGGTAAATCGATCAGGGGGAATGATGAAGGAGGTCCAGCTGACCTTAAAAGTAGAAGGAAGAGCCTTCGGCGTCGGCTAGGACGGCCGGAAACCGCCGTAGGTCTCCTCGGTGGTCAAACGAAGACCAAACGTCTCAGATCTGGGATTTCTTATTCGACAGCAATCGACAAGTAACAACACTCATGGGGATGGAAGGTGGGAGGATTGCGAGCCACTGCCTTAAAAATCAGTCGGAGTAGCCACAGGAGTTGGCCGAAAATCGGCCGGAACTGAGAGGGAGTCGTCAGTCATTCTCCATGGCCGAGAGAGAATAGTTGCTCGGGTGCGTGAGTTTTAACTAGCATTTCTTGCTCTTTCTATATTTTGATGTTCTTTCTTGGTGTTTGATCTGATTTTTGGTAAGTTGATTGATGCTCATGCATGCTGATTTCTACAGGTTCGGAAGGGCGAAATTGATTATTGTAGATCCGGGTTTGTGCATGACAAAGAAAGCTGATATTTTCTTGGTTACTCAGAAAAGAAGTATGCCGACGGCCTTTAAGCTCTTTGCAGGTGCGGATCCAATAGGTTACATATTGTGAATTTCTCATTTTCGATATCGTTAAGATTGTTTTGATGCAATGGAAGTTATTGGCAGGTTCATGGGAATCTTGGAACTGGAACCTGTGACAAGGTAGGTTTCACGTTCTAGGTTATGCATGGTAGGTTCTAGGTTCTGAAAAATTGAGGAACCTATACTAATGGGTACATGTGTAACCTACTCAAAACCTGGAACTGCTCACCCCTATTCTTAAGAGTTCTAAGGCATGCATGCTCATATGTTTTAATCTAGTTTCCACCACTGGTCCAATTAAATACATGAATGCAGAAAATTAAACAAACATATATGCAATCTGTACTAGGAAAAACCCGTGTCATAACACATCAGATTGTGCTTCTCAATTGCCCGTGTAACACGCATCAGGCTAGGATACTACCCACGTAATAACGCATCAGGTTAGTCATCCTTACTTGGCCAAGTGCAATATCTCGTGTAAAAACGCGTCAGGATAATCCAAGCCCCTCGTCAATACATCTCAGGGTACAACTCGCCTTTCATAGACCCGCGTCAATACGCCTTAGATCGAATCCCGCGTCAATACGCCTCAAGATTTACTCAAGCCCCGCGTTTGACGCATTAAGGCATCACATGAATATGCACTCATGAATCAATCAATCATTGGCCAAATAAAATAAAGAGACCGAACACTGCCCTGCACCGGACAGAATTGAACAAAGCCATTGGAGGCTTGCCGAGGTGTCGCCTTGCTCCAAAATCTTCGGTAAGGTATCATAGAGTGTAGTATGATGTGTTAGCAAGGTGGTGGCGTGAAAGAATGGAAAATTGGAAGAGTTTTAATGGGTGAATTTTGAGATTTCCGAGGGACCAATCTGCCCAGTTTTGGCCGGTTTAGCTCTCATGCGACTAATTGACGGATTTTGCTAGCTTGATTGGTGTGGTAAGTTGATCCTAACCCTTTATTAGGATGTTAGGTTACCAAGGGACAAGTTTGAGGCTCGAATGATGATTTTTATGTGTCATATGTGCTTGAATTGATTAGTGCCGATTGGGATTGTGTTAACCGAACCTTGCTTGCTTGCCTTGGGACAAGATTGTGATATTTATGGCTGAGATTGCTATGATGACATTCGGTTGACATGTACTCTTGAATGGCCGTGTGGCATTTGGTCCTTTGAGTGTCAAATATGCGAAGTTTAAGCTTGACTTGGCAATGATGGAGTTCAGTTTTATGGAAGTGATGAATTGAGGCAAAGGAAGGACTTATTTGATCGATTGCCTTTGTTGTGCAAATTGTGCCATGCATTATGTGGATTCGGCCATGATTGATTCGCATGGTAAAAGACTAGTTGCTTGCTTAATCGAGTTATACTCGATCATGAAGTTATTCAAAGATGAGATATGGCTTGAGAGCCCTTGATTGATGAGCGGCATGGTTTATGATAAGCCTTTTCTCATCGTTTCAATCAATTAAGGCTAGATATCATAAACCAACACAAGAAAGACGGTTGTATCTCGCGAGCCACAGTCTCTCAGCTTGTCTAAGGGGGGTTAACAAGACCCCTAATATTCCATACACCAAAAAACATTAACAAGTAAGGGGGAAAGTTATCAATATCATCTCCTCCTACCCTTTTTTCTTCTTAGACTTCTGATTGCTAGTCTTTGAAGAAGAAGGACTGTTTTCCTCTCTAGTGTCATCCATGATCGCACCTACCGTCGCTCGAGATCTAGTGATCAGGCCTGAGGGAGAGGAGGTGGAGTCCTCAACATCACCGCCAAAATTGCTAACTGTTTCCCCAACAGTTTCTGAGGCCGATGAGAGGATAGAATCTACTCTTGGAGATTGAGACATGTGGGGAAGCCTGAGGTCATCGACTTCTTGGGGTCTCTCGATCAAAGAAGTTTGCGGGGATCTGGTCTGAACAGAGAGGTTTGCTGGCCGAGAGGAAAAAACATCAGTATTCACATTGGGAGTCTTTAACAGCCCAACATCCAGACCTTGAGAAGCCTGCACAGGGCATAGTGGCCGAGAGTCAGCTTCCTTTTGCAAGTTTGGAGATGCTAGCAAGGACCCTTCTAGTGTTGGAGATCTAGCTATCTTGGTGGTTATAGCCGCAACAGCCATTGAAGGACCTGTTTTGGCAATGCAATCTAAACCCTGAACATGTAACTCAAAAGCAGGCTTAGGGGTTGGTGAGGGAGGCCTAGAAACTAGGCCAGGCAATGGTCGAGAGGTCTTCAAAAGCACACCAACATGCTATTCAGTAATTGGTGTAGGGTTTGTGAGCCGAGAAGCATGACTGACCAGCTTCTGAGAAGACTCTTCCACAATTGCAGGTGCTAGAGCAGAAGTCTGAGCCATAGGCAGACAAGGAGCCAGATCAGACCGAGTAGTCTCACTGCTGGGTGATTGCTCTAAGTTTTGTCTTCTCATAATATTTGTAGGATGGAGGCCATCAGTAGTAGTACTAGGTACAGCTCCCAGAGCAGAGTTCAACTCATTCACAACTCTAGTTTCCTGGTTGAAAGGCCGGTTATTACTTCCTCTTCTTCTTCTCTGCACTTGTCTCCATTCACCATCATTACTTTATGGATGTTTTGGAATCGGAGCCACACCCAGTGGAGGTTGAGTTGGTTCAGCACATGGGAAATTCTGTGCGCCCTGTTTATGCCCATAAACTCGACAAGAATGACAAACTAAAGGGTTCCATTCATATTCCACCCCAACAATTATCACTTCGTCATCCCAAACAACTTCTACTTCTTGAGGCTGAGGATCTGCAGCCCTAATATCAATGTAGGCTCTAGCAAAGGGCAATCTTTTCATTTGTTCAGTCTGAGCATCTACAAAGGGGGGTTTCTAATGGCACTCGCAATGCCGCTAATGCTCGTTGGGTTCCACAGCGATAGAGGGACATCTCTCAATCTTACCCAAACCGGCAATGTCTCATGCATATCTTTCCTAAACGCTTCATCCGGTATATGGAGGAAGTAGAAGCCATTCCCATGCAAACAGATATCCGCAACTTGGTGACCCCAAGTCTTCTTAATAACTTCTTCAGTTAGCTTAAAATAGATTTTCCTCCCAAGGAACTGCCCTACAACACACTCCTTCAGAAAAAGGGTTTTCCTCCAACACCTCCTCCGGGGTAATAAACACGCGAGTCTTCCCATTACTTTTATCCGGAACCAAGAAAGAGAGGTTGAAACCCTTGGACATAACCCTCGCAGCATTAGCCCAAGTTTGTGGGGGATTTCTGTTCTCATTCTCAGTGGGCCGAGTCAGACCAGATTGAAGTGCTCCTTTCTAAGTACCATTCTGAGCTAAAATGGACGGCCCCCTTAAGAGAGACATGCCCCTGCTCCGGCTCCTACCTCTGCTCAGGCTACGATTTGTTATCAGGGCAGGCCCATGCGGAGTCCCTCCACCCTGTACATCTGGGGCAACAGTAGTTGCATCATTCTCTAGCAACTTGGCCCCTTCAAGTACCTCACCAGCAGCATCACTGCCCTGCACTAAGTGGCCTAGTCTAGGGCAGAAATGAACACTGCGTGGTCTAGAAGTCCTACCACCAGATTTGGATCTTCTCCTTGGGTTACTTAAGTTCACCCTTGAAAGGCCAGCAATCAAGTCACCAGCAACACCAGTAGCAGCCGAGACAAGCCCTCCTTTAGTAATATGGGGGACATATTTTCCTTTGTCTAGTTGAATGTTGAGGCTACCAACCAAAAAATCTGGACCACCTCCCAGCCTATCATCCTCTCCTTCTACCCTGTTATCAGATTCAGGGAAGGTAGATGGAACAACCTCTTCAATCTGCTCGGAAGTAGATAATCCTTTGACTTCAATGATACCTCCACCAGCTAATGGTCCAACAATCACCATTCCAACAGTAGAAGTACAGGCACGATTAATCCCATCACTAGGACATCAAATAGCTAAATTTCCAGCAACATTCAAAGTGGGAGGGACATCCACATTAAGCCGAGAAGGAACTACAGCTTCAGGGGCTGAATCCTCCATAGAGGTCATGCAAATGGGATGTTCAAGTGGTATGACAAACTGAGTTCCCTCAGTCTCCAACCCTCCAAAAGATGGCGTGTTCATAAATCAACAGCAGCATTAACAGAACAAGAATCTACTAGTCAACAAGAAACTCCAAACACAAACAACATCAATATCCGCAGAAAAACCAACCGCCTGAAACACCACCAGCATAGCCAATTGGAATAAAGCTAGTCAAAGTATCAACCACCACTCCACTTGATCGCCAGCCACCCGTCTTCCAACAACTAGTCAAGCCCCCAACTCAGATACCCCGCAGTAGAGAGCATGCAGAGATCGAACAGAAACCTGATTCGCGTCGTAGTAGAATCAAATCGCTCCACACATCGATCGACTAGGTAAATCGATCAGGGGGAATGATGAAGGAGGTCCAGCTGACCTTAAAAGTAGAAGGAAGAGCCTTCGGCGTCGGCTAGGACGGCCGGAAACCGCCGTAGGTCTCCTCGGTGGTCAAACGAAGACCAAACGTCTCAGATCTGGGATTTCTTATTCGACAGCAATCGACAAGTAACAACACTCATGGGGATGGAAGGTGGGAGGATTGCGAGCCACTGCCTTAAAAATCAGTCGGAGTAGCCACAGGAGTTGGCCGAAAATCGGCCGGAACTGAGAGGGAGTCGTCAGTCATTCTCCATGGCCGAGAGAGAATAGTTGCTCGGGTGCGTGAGTTTTAACTAGCATTTCTTGCTCTTTCTATATTTTGATGTTCTTTCTTGGTGTTTGATCTGATTTTTGGTAAGTTGATTGATGCTCATGCATGCTGATTTCTACAGGTTCGGAAGGGTGAAATTGATTATTGTAGATCCGGGTTTGTGCATGACAAAGAAAGCTGATATTTTCTTGGTTACTCAGAAAAGAAGTATGCCGACGGCCTTTAAGCTCTTTGCAGGTGCGGATCCAATAGGTTACATATTGTGAATTTCTCATTTTCGATATCGTTAAGATTGTTTTGATGCAATGGAAGTTATTGGCAGGTTCATGGGAATCTTGGAACTGGAACCTGTGACAAGGTAGGTTTCATGTTCTAGGTTATGCATGGTAGGTTCTAGGTTCTGAAAAATTGAGGAACCTATACTAATGGGTACATGTGTAACCTACTCAAAACCTGGAACTGCTCACCCCTATTCTTAAGAGTTCTAAGGCATGCATGCTCATATGTTTTAATCTAGTTTCCACCACTGGTCCAATTAAATACATGAATGCAGAAAATTAAACAAACATATATGCAATCTGTATGGAAAACAATTTAAATGTTTTTACTATGGACTAAAGTTAGTCCCTAATATTTACGGGCAAAAGGACATATGGAGTGCCAATATTTGTGTACATCGCTCAATTTGATGCCAATATTTTTTTTGGATCACTTAGTTTTATTTTTTTTTAAAACGGTTGTATCTCCAAATTGTTGTGTTTACCCAAAAAAAATGAAAAACGTCCATTTCAGTGCCAATTCTGAAAAAAAAAATTTATACATAACATTTACGTGGCTTGCTGGAGGATACTAGTCAACAAAAAAATTAAAAATCAATAAAAAAATCCACATAATGTTTAGAAATTAAAAATAACCTAAAAATTCAAATAAATAAATAAATAAAAGGAAGAAGTTGCAGCGGCGTGGGCTCACACAACCCTCACATCCATCACCCCACCTTTGTCGACAATGGCCGGTGATGGGTAGGGAACGGTCGATGTGGGTTCTGGCTCATAGCCTCGCTGATGTAACTTCTTTATTTTTTTTTATTTTTGAATTTTATTTTAGATTATTTTCTATTTAATTTTAATTTTTAAAAATTAACTTTTTTTATAAGTTTAAAAGTCCACATGGATGCCACATGGTTTAATTTTTTATATTAAAAAATCCATGTAATGTTAAAAAATTAAAAATAAATTATACGTAATTAGTTGGCCAGAATTTCTCATTGTTGGCACCTAAATGATTATTTTTTCTTCAATTTGACACTTAAGTGATTCAAAAAAATATTGGCACCAAAGTGAACTTTTTTTTATTGGCACACATATATTAGCACTCTAAATATCCTTTTGCTAATTTTTATGTAATAAATGACTAAGGGCCTGTTTGGTAACGTTTCTGTTAAAAGAATGATTCTGATTAGAATCAACTTTTTTTATTTTGTTCCCTAGATGAGTTTTAGAGAATCATAACATGTTTAGTAAATGCATCAAATTTTTGTTCCCGGAACAGAAACACGTTTGGTAACTGCATAAAATTTCTAATTTAGAAAATAATTTTCTTCCCAATTTGTCATTTAAATCAAATAATTACATAATCATATTTGATACCTAGCAGTTGGTGGACCTGAGCAATTGATACTATGCGAATGGTCAGTGATGTAGCATGGTACTCCGACAACAAATCAGGCAAGGCTTAAAAAAAAATCGAAAGGTAAAATCATCAAAAATAGGATTAGCCAATTTTTTTTTTTTGTCGAAATTAGCCAATTGAATGGACTCATTTCCTACTTTTTTGATATTTTTGGAATTTTCTGGATTTTTTTGGAACGATTTGCCCATGAGGGGAAAAATTGTCATTTGAGAGAAATTGAAAGGAAAATCATCAAAAATAGAATTGGCTAGTTGAAATGACCTGTCTCCTAATTTTTTAGATTTTTTTGAATTTTTCTGATTTTTTAGATTTTGTTTTATGAATTTTCCATTTTTTTGGATTTTTTAATCATTTTCTGATTTTTTTGATCTTTTTTTTTATTAATTTCTGAAATTTTTATTTAAAAAATTATCCGAACCGGGCGGGATTGAAGAAATAATATCGTTTCTTTTTTTATTCCCAAAAGTGTTCTTTTTTTGAAGAAATAATTTTTTTTGTTAGTGTTTCCGGGAGTAGAATCAAAATCAGAATCATTTGCGTTAGTAAATATATTTCTAATTCTTTTTTGTTCTAGGAAACAGAAATAGAAGAACCATTACCAAACAGACTAAATAAATAGACAAAATTTGGTACTAACCCATCGTCTTCATGTAGAAATCTGTATTTCTGGAAATGACCTAACTTCAACTTGAAGCTTAGGTTAACTAGATTTACATGATCATTGAGACAGCGAAGTCCTCGTATAGAATCAAAATATATGCTGGTATACATATACTTCCAAAAGATGTTGACAGTTGTCGATCTCTCTTACGCATATATATGAAAGTCTCTATGATAAGGAAGCAACTAAACTGATCGAGTCTAAACTTTTGATCATCTCCAATCAAGCACACGAATCGTTTACTCCAAATCTAGTGAGATGACTACGATCATTCAAACTCTAGCAAAGGAGAAGTTGCTTAAGGTATCCAATGAAAGCGATTAACACACTGCTTTTGATAGCAACATCCACCCAATTAATGAATCCAAAGAAAGAGAGAGAACGGAAAAAGGAAATATATACAAGTCAAAACTAAAGGAACAAAATCCCACCAAACTGACCTTAGTGATATTAAGTGATGCCAAAAAATCTTAAATGATATTAGAGAAGGAGATTTTGAAGTCAAATCTTTTCATATCTTTATTAATATTTTCACGCTTTAGTCTTGGTGTTGAAATTATTATACTATGTTTTCATCCAACAACTTAACTTTATGAGCACTGAAATTCCTCCTATTTTAATATACAGGTAACGTATAATGGGCTCAAATTCGAGATATAATTTAATATCTCAGAAATCAAATGAAGCATTCTTTATGGATGTCTAGTTAAAAGCAACGATAGCAAAGGTTTAATGTTATTCTTTTCACAAACAAAAAGGTTAATTTCATTCTAGTGTTAGAACAACCACTAAGGTTAAATGGGGAAAAGTATAAAAAAAGTTCTAAGCCTATTGCATTAATGTCAATTCAGTCCTAACCTTTTTTAATGCCAATTCAGTCCTAAATCTTTTATATTGGTGCCATTTCATTTCTAAACCTTTTTTGGTGCTAATTCAGTCTTAAACCTTTTGCATTAGTGCCAATTTAGTCCAAATATTTTACATTTATGTCAAGTAGGTTAATTCGAAAATCACTGTCGTAAACGTCAATTATCCTACATGGCATGGCTGGCGCTAACGTAAATATTTTAAAAGTGAAAATCCGGATCCACTGTGGGAAGTGGATTTCATACCATAAAGGTAGGTGTTCCATTAAATTTGGGCTGTCCATTTCAAAATGGAAGGCCTAGATCAGTCAATTTTTTTTTTTGTGGAAAATGATGTGGATTGATCTGGGCTGTCCATTTTGAATTGGACGGCCCAGATTTAATGGTACGCCTATCATTATGGTAGGTGTGCCATGATTGATCTGGGCCGTCCAATTCAAAATGGAAGGCCCAGGTCAATCAACATCATTTTTCACTAAAAAAAATTTTGGCTGATCTGAGCCTTCCATTTTGAATTGGACAACCCAAATTTAATGGACATACCTACCTTTATGGTAGGAAATCTACTTCCCACAATGGATCCGGATTTCCTACCATAATGATAGGTGTGTCATGATTGATCTAGGCCGTCCAATTCAAAATGGACAGCCCAAATTAATCAACATCATTTTTCACTAAAATGAACAGACCAGATTTAATGGCACACCTACTATTATGGTAGGAAATCCACTTCCACACAATTGTCTACGTGTTGCTATGGTTCTGTCAGTTTTCCAATTGAAAGGTTTTTAAAAGTGAAAAAGGGAAAATAAATGCTAGATTTATGATCTTCTTTTGCCTTAAAAAAAAAAAAGTTCATCCGAGCGGTTTAATATGACAGCGTGCTTGATCAGAGTATTTTTTTTTTACCCATAATATATCAACAAAAAATTATGAAATGTATAAGGAGAGATGGTTATTGGAAAGAAGTTACTGAGACTCCGTTTATTTTATGAAAAATGAATTATAAGAAAAATATTGTAAATTTTTTTTAAAAATATTTTCGTTTGTATCGTTTACAAAATATGAATGAATGAAAAATATTTTCATCATTCAGGAAGATATGTAGACATAACTCGTTATCGATAATGAAAATATTTTTTATTGACTAATTATTTTAAATGATATAAGTGACCAAATTTGGGAAATATATTTTAAAATATTCATTTTTCGTATAAACAAATAGAGCTTAAATGTCTATTGAAAATAATATTTAAGAGAGAGTAGTATATATCCACTAGCAAACTTTAGTATGTGCTTAGGGTGATTTACTTTTCATTAAAAGTATTAGGAGTGCGCAGTAGAAGTCTGATATCGGGAACATGTTGGACTGATCTCCTAGCCTAGAGGGTTGAAAAGTACTTAGAGAATACTTATCTATTTGACATGTTTACTAGCTATTAACTAAATACCATGTCTTGTAAAACATAGATCGCACGACATGTAATATGCATGTCACTATTAATTAATAGGTATACAATATGGGTAGCTCAGTTGGTTAGGGCGCACTTGAGATTGTGTGGTTAGGCACACTGGTCCCAAGTTCGATTCCCCAAATGAGCACTTATGATTTAAGTGGGGGGCCATGTCGATGGGTTGCTGCACTAGTCACCCCCAATGAATAGTCGAGGTGCGCGCAAGTTGGCCCGAACACCTTGATTATAAAAAAATAATATTATGGGTTAAAGTCAATAGAGTAATAAATGACTTTTGTACTCTCTATATCATGGTTGCTTTTAGTTTGGCTTTTGGGGAAAGCCTCTTATAAAATATAAAGGACTTTACGTGAAAGAGTTTAAGAAATATAATGTTTGTAATATGTAAAATAAAAATGCACCGGGAAGAAATTTTGGTTAAATGTTGTTTAGAGAAAATTACACTTACAAAAACTTATGCCTTTTTAACATAACTTCAAACCATTCTCTAGGTCAGATCTGGCATCGGCCACCATGGCATGGTCTCAACCAACCCCTGGCGACGCTAGGCTGTTGTTGCCTGAGGTTGGTGCAACATCAACGAGGCTCGTCGGCGCTAAATCTGGCGTCATCGGCGATGTCGCACTACGTGGAAAACGATGAGGGTATTTCCAAAAATTTTAAAAATTTAGCAAGGGTAAAATTAAAAGAAGAAAATGTATTAACATTTTGGAAATGCCAAACTCAAATCTCCTATGGCCCTGCCTTGGGCTAAGAGACTTTAAAGGTGCCCCACAACTCTCCAAAAATATTTGTCAAATTTTTTACTCTTTAGCATTTGGTCATGGGACTTTGAGAAAGTGGTTGCCAAAGTTATTTGTCTCGCAGATTTTAGCAAGTGTTTGGTCGCTTAGTTTCTTCTTTCTTATTATGCAAATTTTGATTTATGGCAAGCTTAAAAAAAATTCCATGGTTCCCTTACCAAAAAAAGAAAAAAAAAATTCCATGGTGATAGATCATCTAGACCAAATTTATTTTCACGTCAATTCCATAAGGGATAGGTACTCATTTGAGCTCCATGGTTAGACTAAAATAATTAAATGTTGAAATAGTATTAATCTACAAGATCTATATAGATGATGCAAAAACATAGATATGTAACACTACCTGCTACTAATCAATTTGATTCACTTCAAGACATAAATGACGATAGCTTAAAGGGATCGATTGCTTTTTTGTTTACTTTCAATTTCGAACTAGCTTCCAAAACCAAACTTAAAATATCAATCAAAAGGCTAGACCTTTTAAGTTGTCAAGATACTTAAAAAAAAAAGTTTGATAATAGCTAATAGTCCAATATATGGAATGCTATTTGTTTCTCGCCATATGCACAATAATATTCGCTAGGCTTAATCAAAATGCTTGGTAATGTGCTCATTTCCATTAGATATATTTTCATTAAATGAAACAAGTATCTAACGTTTTCACTTGTCTCGTTATTTGAATTCCTAACATAAAAAAATAAAAAAAAATTAAAGTCAAAACCAATTAGCTTAGACCTATTAAGTACAGTAGTTTTACTTTGAGAACATAATGAGTATTCAAATGGGTGTGAATTTCAGACATTATATTCTCACCTCGCTATCATAAACTGATAAGTCTACACAAAAAAGGGTCTAACTCAAATTATGACACATCATCTTCGTGTGAAAGTATGAATTTCTTGAATCTTGGCTTAACTAGATTTGTATGGTCAAGTTCTCGTATAGAATCAAGATATATTATGGTATAAATATGCCCAAAGGACGCTATCACCTATCCATCTCACTATAAATATATATTCTTAGGAAGTCTCTGTAATAAGCAATCAAATATATTGATCAAATATGAAACGAAGGATCTTGAAAGCGACTCGAACCATTTCGATCATACACAAATCAAGCACGCAATTTGCTCTTTCTAGCCTAGAGAGATCACTATGATCATTCGAACTCTAGCAAAGTAGAAATTGCTTGGGTATCCAATGAAAGCGATTTACACGTTGCTGTTGATGGCAACATCCACTGAATAAATGAATAGAAAGAGGGCGACCAGAGAAAAGAAGAGAAAGAAAGATATCAGTGAAAAAAAGTACAGGAGCAAGATCCCACCAAACTGACCTAACCCCATCTTCAATCTTAATTTCCTCACGTCTTTTGAGGAACAAGGCACGTGTGGTATTATGTGGTCTGAATTTAGGGTTGCAATGATCCTCCTCTTTTTCATTTTTTCTTCAGTTTTCTTTTCCCGAATATATTCTTGACAAACATGAAGAAAATGACATCATCTCTCGAGTTCCATATTTTCACAGGAAAACGTGCAACATATGCTGGAATTGTTGGCACCACCGACGTTTGACCAACGATCGATGGTCCATCACTTGATGATAGCTCGCCCTATCACCTGAAATAATCTTAAACGAGACTCAAGTCGTCCCAAAGGCGCGTATCTTCCTCACTAAGAGTTCGGCATAGATTCTGTTCTTCGAGCACGAGTAGAAGACTTCTTGCGCATGGATCTCACTTAACAAATAGATTTCGTGTTGAGTCATATTCTTTCTTCTTCTTCTTCTTTTCTGTTCTCTTTTCTCTTTTTGGCTTGTTGAAATTCATCAATAACTCGAGGATAAGTGTACATGCATAACGAGAAGGACGCCTGAAGATGGTAATGAAGGCGTCAAACTTCAAAGATTCTATCGAATCATTGATTGATGGAAACAAGGGAAGGGATTAATAATTGAGGGTTGACATAATTGATTTAATTGATATTAATAAAACAAAAGAAGAGGTTCAAGCACAATTAAAAAACACACGGTTCTTTGAATTTGAGACGTTCACCATCATTCATATTGGGAGCGCGCAGCGGAAGTCCGATATTTTTCATCTGGAGAGATCGCCAAGAGGGAGTCAAAGTCTGAGTCCGTCAATATATCCAGTTGGACCCACCTTCACTCAAAAACTTAAGCCAATGAGTTATGAGCTAACTTGGTATATTAACTGCTCAGTACTACATCAATTCTCCGATGTGGGACTTCTCTAACACAATTCACACGTGCATCATAACAATTCAACCCCCCAATGAATGTTTTGCTTTAAATGGCAGCACCAAGGTAAATAACGGGTCAAGGCAAAAAGTTTGCCAATACTTTGTCATTTTCTCAATTTAAGTAGGTGGATTATTTGAAGCATAGGTCAAGTGCTGTGACCACCAAAAAATAAAGTAAGACCACTTTTGTCACCCATTAGTTGACTTGAAAAATTTATTAAGTTTTCTTTCTTCTTCTCACAAGTTTAATTAAGGAGTTGAATTATGTCAACTAAACAATTATTAATTTTTCAGTTGGTGAGCACTCCAGTATTGGGGCTGCTAGTGTCTTAAATTAAATACTTTCAATAATCTCATACCACGTGTAGTGCTGGCTCTCTATTTGAGAGCACCTAAACAAAAGAGAAATGGCACGAGCAATTATTTTCAAGGTCCGTCTTCGTTAAATCAAATGAATCACCCGCAAAAGAACAATAATAATAACCTCACACATGTATATAAAAAAATAAATTAACCACGAAATTTGCTCGATAGTTAGATTAATACAACAAAAGTTACAGACAAAATTACTCTCTTGTCTTATATATAGGCAATTTAAACAAGAGTTAATCTAGAAAAGTAAACCCAAAATTAGGTAAATAGATCAAGATAGATAACCTAAATTCCAGATAATATTAAACATTCATTACGAGTCGCCACTGAAACACCGGTCTGACCTAGGCTGCCCGAAGGCACTGCTATAGAACAGTGGAACTGATATTGTGCAAAGTCCAATGAATTATGATAGAATAACAATAAATGTTCTCTCATGTATTGTGTGTATTTGTTTTGCGAAACTCTAAATTTCAAAAGTATTTTTTTAAAAATAATTGATTATATTGCTTAGAAAATTAATCAACATAAAACATTTTCATTATGGACCATAGTTTATAAATAATTATTTTTGTGAGTGATGAAATACTTTTTCGTTCATTCATTTTTATGCGAGATATATGCGATCATTTTTTCGAAAAATATTTTCCGAATATAAAAGTATTCGTGAGCACCCTAAATTTCATGTATTGCAGAAATGTTCATCACTAGCCCAATTCGAAGGCCCATCATTTAACACATTTTTTTTTCACAGGCTTGTGCTTCATTTCTAGAAAGATTGGTCAACTCATTTAGACCAACAGATCATATATTCAATGGCAGATATTCCAAAATCATGATAAAATATTCTAGTATCGCTTTTATTTTATGAATATCTTCGGACCCTTCTGTTATGATAACGCATCACCGTTACAAATATAAAAAAGACCGAAAATATTCATACTTTCATTTCATTAATAGCATAAATACATAAGAGTGCGAAACCTAGAAAAGAGAAACACGGCACATATAAGTTAGCCTATCCACTATGAAATCGAATAAACGAAATATAGCATTGAAAGATCCACAGATATTCACGAATATGAAAGTGATCGCAGAATATCTGACCGTGATAATGGAATAACTTTCATTAACATCCTTTCTAGAAGACGAGGGCGGATTCTAGTTTCATATTTATCCTTTTAAAATTTCATCACTTTCTCGCGGGCATCATCAGCATATTTTGGTGGTTGGGAACAGCATGCTGCCACCATACATTATGAAGTTAATAAGGTAAAAATAGATAGAAAGTGCTTTGTTTTCTTCCTCGAGGCACGTCAAATCGGTGGTCATTTCAGAAAGCTTTGTTGCCACGTGATAAATTGGTTTAGTATTTTTAATGCCCTTCTCTTCTGCGGTTGTAAGAATAGTCCATTTGGCATCAGCAGCAATCATCCAAGCTTTTGCCGTTTCTGGTGGCATTATCTCTTCTAACATAAATAATTAGTCGTGCTAATTTTAGGGGTAATCAAGGGGGTCTATCTTTTTTTCTCGAGCATATCTGAAGTCGGGCAATTATTTAATCCAAAGTGGCGTTATCTTCTTCCTGTCGGGGGAGAGAGAGAAAGAGAATTGAGTGTAGAGAGAGAGAGAGAGAGAGAGAGAGAGAGAGAGAGAGAATGTTATGCACATCTAATTGGACTTGGATGACACGTACGTGATGTATGCAATTATTATATCGTATCGCTAGTATAGACAGGAAATCTTTTATCCTGTGCGATGCTCTATTCGGGCACGATGATCTTCGGCACTTCGAGATATCTCATTTGTCAATAAAATTTTCATTTTTATAGCTTTACGACATAGATACATTGAGGTACCGAAATGATTCCACAATGAATATCCATGTTCATTAGTATTTTTTTTTTTTGGTTGAATCCATGTTCATTAGTATGAGCTTATGCTTTGCTGGGGAAAAATAATTTCTCGTGCAATCTTCTATGTATCAAAAGATAATGACTTGTTAAAAAGAATACAAATTTAGCTTTCGCTAGAAAAGTATACTTCTATGTATATGTATATAATTAGCTTTATTGTTCCTTGAGATTTTTGTCGAATGCCTGTCTAAATGGATTTTCACTTTTTAGCTTTTTCTTTTTAAGTAATCTAAATCATACAGTTCATGCAATTGGACTTTTTTATCCTAAACACTTGAAATGTTTACAATACCCATGTATATTAATATATACCTTTTCCATAATTTTTAGAAAGGTTAGTAATACTTTAAATTTTGGCAAGAAAGCAAAAATGTGCTTTTTACTGCTTAACTTAATTCTTAAAAAAAAAATGCCTGAATGATTAAGGTAAATCAATAGAGAGCACAATAATCTACTATTTTCATAGGAACTCTTTTGAAGCTATATTGTGTTACCAATGGAAACACTCAACTATGCAAGTATGCTAAAGGAGAAAAATACTCAATTCCCAGCTAATTGGAAATAGAAAAGTAGCTTTCCTTCAAGTTAAATTCACTACATTTCTCTCTCTCAGAAAAATGGACCACTTCTTTTGTTTCAAAATTAAATAATGGTCGGATTAAAATTTAAACTTTTCAAAAGTTGGCTGTAAAATCATGTTGCAATAGCTATCTTGTTGGACTTGACAAGGTCTAACCCAATTATGTGGCCTATCATGTTTACTATTTAATTTAAAATATTGCAAACATATATTTGTTACATCTAGTTGGACTTCTAGAATTCTTATCTTAAAACCTTGATGGACGGTTGAAATTGACAGCTCTAGGACTGGGTCCCATCACTTCCTCTAGATAAGGTCTCTTTATCTGGAGAATGGTTATCGCATTATTACGCCTCCACTTCTTCCACAAAATCAAAAGAGATAACAATGCACAATCCATCATAATTGTTATAGAGGAGAGTGGTGAAAATCCATACCCTTAAGAAAACATCTTCTCTCTCACCAGATCTATAATGACTTCTTTTGATTCGAGTATGCTATATTTATCGATTTGATCTTATGTTCGTGTGATTGAAAGACCCATATAAACTAACATGAGGTTTTTTCCAAAATATGGTAAAAAAACATAATAATTACTAATTTACGTGAATTTTAAAAATATTTACGGATTTAGTGCAAGAGGCGGTACACCTCCACGATGTGCAACCCCACGAGGCGCACAAAGCCCCACAGTTTTTTTTTTAGCCGCACAGCTATTATAAATAAAAAAACAATTTAACAAATAAAGCCTTTTTTTTCCTCACGACGGCAACTCGCAGGCGCCGCGGCGGCACGTGGTTCACCCAAGCTCCATAGCTGCCCCACCGAAGCTCTTGCCGCCACTCCACTGCAGTGCCGTGTCATCGTGCCGTCCCTCCGTTTGATCACCTGAGCCAACCGCCAACCTGCCGTCCATCCTCGTTGTCTTCACTCAGTCGTTTATCACTCGCGGTGCTTCCGCCCGTGAGCCGTGCCGACTCGAGATCTGAAGACTCGTAACCCCAAGCTGCGCCGCCGTGCCACACCACCCTGTTGGAAAATTTACGCCCATTAAGAGTCAAATTGATTAATTATCATAATTATGATAATTGATTGGTGGGCTAAATTGCTGATTATATGGCAGCATAATTCTTGGATCGGATCCTATAATTATGCGTGTATATGTGTGTGCAATGTATAATCAAAGGATTAGATCCTTGGATTAAGGGTGTGAATTTTGTGAGCAAAAAATTCAAATCTATCTTGCTCTCTCTCTCATTTGTGCTTCTCTCCCATGGTACCAAAAATTCAAGAACGAGAAAAAACATCCTCACGAATTGCTAGCACAATCGAGTGGTGATTCCGCGAGTTTGTTCTTCCGTTCGTCGTTGTAATTGGTGGTGTGTCTGAACTAGAGACTCGACATTTGTGGGGCTCGGATTGAAGAACATCTGAACCGTTTTTCATTTTTCAAGCACGCTACGAGAGGTAATCCGTTAACTGTATTTGTTTAATATGTTTTTCGATTAAAACGCACTAACTACGTCTGTGGAGATACATGTATGGGCAATTTATTATTTCCGCTGCGTTTATTTATTTTATTTTTTCCCGTACGTATTACGTGAATCCCAACAGTGGTATCAGAGCCAATCCTTAGGCGTTTCGGGCGTTTAATTATTTTTTAGTGGGTATTGATTTTTGCGACGCTATGGCCAATTTGTTTTAAAGAATTGTTCTTTTTACATGGCTGATAGAAGTTGATTATTTTTATATGATAAAAATTAATCGACGTAGCAAAAATTGAGACTAAATCAATTTTGAATCAAAAATCTGTAGTGAGTTTTATATTACGTATGAATTCTGCAAAATGATTCGTGGCTACGAATAAAGGGGCGAGAATGCTAACGCCGTTTGGAATTACGCACGTGAAATTTGTTCCACCGGCGTTAATTTCTTCACGTGGCTTGCATTGCTTGATCTTGAATATGATTAAATGCAGAATTATTTATTTATTTATTTGTGCCTTCCGAAGCTTTAAATTATGAATTTATTGCTCAGGTGCAAGGGTGTTGATCATGGAAAAACCCCTAATCAATGTGATTGATGAATGTATGAATGTCTGGTGTTTATTGGTATTTTTTGGGATTGTAATTATTAAAATGGAGGCTGCGTCCTTCTTTTATTTTTCATGTAATTTTTATTTATTCTTTAACCGTAGTTTAGCATAGTCATTTATTAATGTAAATGCTACGAGGACTACGTGGAGGAGCCATAAAGCCGGAGAGCTCTTTAGGCCTGGTTTTCGAAGAGTTTGAGGAACCAACAAGAAGTGAAGAGCGGATCTCCAATATTAAAATATTAAAATGGTTAAATGTGGTCTCATTGGATCGAGACCCATTAAAACCATAATTCCATGATCACCACATAGGATAGATGTTTATGCGATTGACATCTATTTATTTATTCTATTTTTTATGAGCATGTTAAACCGGTTAATGAGCAAAGTGAGACCTTCAATAATGACTCAAAATCTCCTTAAAATAATATTAAGTCGTAACGGGTTTTGGACTCGTGGCCTTCCATCGTCATGTTTTGGTCTTTTATTATAGTGATTGATTGACTCATTATGGATACATAGGGGTCAATTGTCATCCATAATAATGGACTAATCCATTAAACATATGGATTTTGTAGGGTTGAAGCCGAACGATTTCCAATAACTGGTAGGTGATGGGATCGTTTGCGTTTTCAGACTTGCATGAGACGATGGGCTAGACTTAACTATGAACATGAACTCAATGACTGTTAGGTGAGAGTTTCATGATTGAGAGGCCGAAGTTATGATTGGGACTCGCATATGATGCGTTGAATAAGTTGATTCACTCACTAAGTTTATAGAACACTAATAACTGTTAGGTGAGGTGGACTATGAGCTAGTGGGACTCCAATCCCCACTAGTAATCTTTACCCGATAAATATTGCCATTTCTCATATTAAGGAGTATGGGATCCGAATATAAATTTAGTGGGGGGATCTATTTCATTTAAAGGCCAAAATGAAATAGTTATTTTAAAAGACAACGGCTAACAATTTATATTCTGCAGAAATATTTATTACTCTAAAAATGGTGAACACAAACCCGCTCGCTTCGATACTTGACAATAATTGTTTGACTAGACCCAATTTCACCGATTGGGTGAGGAATTTGAGAATTATTCTCAATTCAGAAAAACTCGGGTATGTGCTTGATGAAAATATGCCAACCTCCTTTCTTGAGGGTGGGACCTAAGAGGAACGCATCACTTATGATAAATGGCATGATGATGACTTAAAAGTTAGGTCATATATGCTTGCTTCAATGAATAATGAATTTCAGAAGAAATATGAAGCAATGAAAGATGCTAGGTCGATCATATTGCACCTGAAGGAATTCTTTGATGAGAATAGTCGAACCTCTAGATATGAGATATCTAAGGCATTGTACCATCTGAGGATGGCTGAGGGATCATCAGTTAATGATCATGTCCTGAAAATGATCTGGCACATAGAAGAATTGGCTAGGCTAAATCTTGTCATGGACAATGATTTAGCTGTGGATTTGATCCTCCAATCTTTACCGGATTCCTTCTCTAGTTTTGTCCAAAACTTCCACATGCATAAGATGGAGAAAACTCTATTTGAGTTACATAGTATGCTGGTAGTTTATGAGAAGTAAATGCACAACACAAGACCCAATGTAGTGGCTATAGCTAAGGCTTCTTCTTCAAAGGGTAAGACTGCTTTAAAGAAAAAGAAATAGAAGAGGCCTGTGAAAGCTGCTGTGCAACCAAAGCCCAAGATTGAAAAAGGGAAATGTCATTACTGTGGTGTCATGGGGCATTGGAGGAGGAACTGTAAGAAGTACCTCGCAAGCTTGAAGGTCAAGTCCAAGAACCAACCTTCCGAAGGTATGGTGTCTATGCTTATTGAAACTAATCATATAATTAGTGCTGAATCTAGCTTATGGATTCTGGATTCTGCTGCAACCTCACATATTTGTATGTCCTTGCAGAATCTGAAAATAAGCAGGATGCTGGGGCGAAATGAGATTGTCCTAACATTTGCAAATGGGGCAAAAGTTGCTGCATTAGCTATAGAGACTTTCCGTTTATATTTGTCTTCTGGACATGTTTTGGTTTTAAGTAATTGTTTGCATTATGAGAATGCTGTTCGGAACATCATCCCTATACCTCGTTTGGGTAAAGAGAATTATGAATTTTCTTTTGCTGATGATGTATGTTCTATTTATTATAATAGAACGTGTGTTGGTTCTGGATTATTAACTAATAATCTCTATACCATTACAATGTCCGGTAATGTGATTACCAATGTCAATAAGCAACATAGTTACAATGTAAATGCCATAACTAATAAACGCCCTAAAGATAGTCCGAATCCAAAGTATGTTTGGCATCTCCGATTATGTCATATTGGAGAAGATAGGATTAACAAGTTGAGTAATGATGGATATATTAACCCAATTGGTTTTGAACCATACTTGACTTGTAATATATGTCTTCTAGGAAAAATGACTAAAGCGCCCTTTGTAGGACATGGTGCGTGAGCTGCTGACATATTGGGATTGATACATACATATATATGTGGACCAATTAATGAAACTGCTAGGGGTGGTTATTCTTACTTCATTACCTATACCGACGATCATTCGCGGTATGGCTATTTGTACTTAATGAAGTATAAATCTGAATCCTTTGAAAAGTTCAAGGAATTTAGGTCTGAAGTTGAGAAACAAACAGGAAAGAGTATTAAGGCTCTTCGATCTGATCGAGGAGGTGAATACCTTAGTACTAAATTCTTGGACTATCTTAAAGATAATGGCATTTTATCACAATGGACACCTCTTGCAACTCCAGAACATAACGGTGTATCTGAAAGAAGAAATCGTACTTTATTAGATATGGTGCAATCCATGATGAGTTATACCGATTTACCTATGTCCCTTTGGGGACATACCCTTGAGACAGCTGCATATTTACTGAATAGAGTGCCTTCTAAGTCTGTTCCAACTACACCTTATGAGATATGGTATAGTAGGAAACCAAGTCTTAATCATATCAAGATTTGGGGTTGTCCAGCTTTCATTAAGAAGCTGAGAACTGAGAAATTGGAGGCTAGGTCTGAACAAGGTCGCTTCATTGGATATCCAAAAGAAACTCTTGGATATTATTTTTATTTTCATTCTGACCAAAGATTTTCGGTCAATAGACATGTTTCTTTTCTAGAGAATCAGTTCGTCTAGGAAGGTGGTGCTGGGAGAAAAATGGTCTTGCAAGAAGAAAATAATGAAGTACCAAATAACCAAGTTCAGACACCGATCTCTGATTCAGTGGGAGCCTCTGATACACAACCTCTTAGGAGGAGTGTGAGAACGTCTCATCTGCCTATTTGCTATAGAGACTCGGTTGAAGATATTGAACCACTATTCATTGTGAATGATAGTGATCAACTGAGTGATCCTAGCACCTATGAGGAGGCGATGTCGGACATCGATTCTGGTAAATGTCTAGAAATCATGAAATCCGAAATAGATTCAATGTATTCCAATGATGTTTGGACTCTAGTTGATCTGTCTGATGGTATTGTACCAATTGGGTGTAAATGGATCTTCAAGAGGAAGATGAATGATGATGGTCATTTTGGAACTTACAAAGCACGGCTGGTGGCGAAAGGATATCGTCAAAAAGAATGGATCGATTACGAAGAAACTATCTCACCTGTACCATGCTAAAATCTATTCGGATTACGTTGGCTATAGCTGCGCACCTTGATTATGAGATATTCCAAATTGATGTCAAAACAGCTTTTCTAAAATGGTTTTCTTGAGGAAAATATTTATATGGAACAACTACGGGATTTTGAATCTAGTGGTGAAAGTCAGCAGGTGTGTAGACTTAAGAGATCCATTTATGGACTCAAACAAGCCTCCAGAAGTTGGAACATCCATTTCGATGAGGTAGTCAAATCGTTTGGCTTTATCAAAAATCCAGATGAACCTTGTGTATACAAGAAGGTTAGTGGGAGCGCAATTGCGTTTCTAGTTCTCTATGTCGATGATATACTTTTGATCGGAAATGATATACCGATGATATCATCAATCAAACTATTCTTGTCACAAAAATTCTCCATGAAAATTTAGGAGAGGCAACCTATATTTTAGGTATCAAGATCTATAGAGATAGATCAAGACGATTTATTGGCCTCTTACAGTCTACGTACATAGATAAAGTGTTAACACGGTTTAACATGCAATGTTCCAAAAGAGGATTATTGCCTTTTAGGCATGGAATCCGTCTTTCCAAGAAGATGTGTCCCAACACTCCTGAAGAAAGAGAGCGAATGGCAAAGATACCTTACACATCTGCTATTGGAAGCATAATATATGCTATGCTATGTACACGACCTGATATTGCGCATGCTGTGAGCATTACTAGCAGATATCAATCTGATCCTAGGGAAGAGCACTGGATAGCAGTCAAGAATATCCTTAAGTACTTGCGAAGGACTAGGGATTTATTCTTGATATATGGAGAATGTGAGTTTAAAGTTGAAGCTTATACTGATTTCAATTTTCAATTGGATCCGAATGACTATAAGTCCACATCTGGGTTTGTCTTTACACTCAATGGTGGTGCAGTTAGTTGGAAGAGTTCCAAACAAAGCACAACTGCTGATTCCACCACTAAGGCATAGTATGTAGACGCTTCTGAAGCGGCAAAGGAAGTAGCTTGGATGAAGAAATTCGTTTCTGAACTAGGAGTAGTTCATTCTATTGAGCAATCGATTACATTGTTTTGTGACAACAATGGGGCAATAGCTCAAGCTAAGGAACCAAGGTCTCACCAGAAGTCCAAGCACATTGAGAGACGCTTCCATCTCATCAGAGAAATAGTTGGCAGAGGTGATATCGCCTTGCAAAAAATTGCCTCAGCGGAAAACGTGGCAGATCCCTTTACTAAGGCCTTACCTCAGTTTTCTTTTGAAAGACACCTTGACAAAATGGGTTTAAGGTACCAGACCGGTTGGCTTTAGTGCAAGTGAGATATTGTTAGAGATATGCCCTAAAGCAATTATGTAATAGTTACATATTAGGGATTTTAGTTGTACTTCCGATTTCTTATTTAATCAATGGCAAAGACGTATTTATTCATTTGTCCAATTAACTACTTGTATGAATAAATTCAATAAGATCAGTTTTAACTAGACCTATTCTTGAGACGTTGAGAATATGTGTGACGGGTTCACAGTTAGACTGAATCTTTAAACTGTTCCCGATCAATGGATCATTGAATAGATATCAACAATCCTGTTGAGATCGGTGTGTTCTTAACTTTGCAATTAAGTATTTGATACTTAAGGGAATGACGAGTCACAAGTCATTGGGTATTGCGATGCCCGAGTTAGAACACGGGTGCCTGTATTATACAAGTTCACTGAACGTGACACGCATTGAACGATTAGCGACATGGAAGGTTTTAGCGTGGTCAATGTCTAATCGCTCATGCTTTGGTGTTGTGTAAATAATCATTAGACCTTAGGCACAGTGTTGACTTGTGTGTTGGATGGCTATGGTTCACGAGGACACATATTGATGGTTCGTTGATCCGTCTCTGTATTTGATGGTCATAGTTCTTGCACATACGAAGTCACACATGTGCGCAAAATGGAATCTGTCTCCTTGCCATATGCAAGGTATGATATCCTATGCGATTTAACTATGACAATGCATTGAAATCCTCGGTCGGGGTTGTAAACGAGAATAAAATGTTTATGTCTCGTATAAATGCATGTGGATTAAATTTGTGCATATGATCGAATTGATGACTTGACAAATATTCCATGGTCTTTGTTCAATCGGGATATAGTAAGATGGAGGGATTGAATCACACTGTAGCCAAAGCTGACAGGTTCATTATGTTCTTAGAGAATTCACACTGTCTGGGTAGCCATGACATATTGCTAGATGTCACTCATGGCTCGTGGGACCTAGAGGTTAATCGGGACAATTAATTCTCTTGGAAGTGTTAATGTGTTAGTACATGTCTTACTACCAGCTTAGTGATGAACCTAGGGATGTCACACACCTTAACCAATATATGACAACGATGAACGGAATGACAATATTGCAAACATATTTGCAATAACGACTATTGAAATATTCAGACCGAAATTAGATTAAATGTGATTTAATTTAATTTTTTATTTTTGGTCAAAAGCACAAGTGTATATGATGCACATGTACGGATTAAATCGACACAAAATTGTTGTATCGATTTGCACACATATTATTTATTATTGTGTGTCAATTTAGGCCGTTGTGGGTGTCGCGACCCTCTCCTCGGAGGAAGGGGGAGGGGGCTAATAGGCCGCCTGATCGTCGCCTGATCGGACACGGGCCTCTACCAAGGTCCATTACCCAAATCGCAACGGCTGGATATACGTAGTCGACATTCTGTGCGGTCTGGTGACATGTGATATGTGTACATGTCAAGGAGTTGCCACCAATTGTTTCTTGGAGGGTACGATTGGAAACCCTATCGAATAGTTTGGAGCGATCTATTCGATTCTGCGGAAACCAAAGAAACGGGATCGAGGACTTTGTTACTCCAACTGTCAAAGTTGACGCCCTTTCGGCACCTAAGTTGGATGATTTATCTAGTCGTAAGATTCATGCAGACGAGTGGGGTACGGATCCTAAATCTAGGAGTTCATGCAGATGGAATAGCTAACCTATCACTCACAATCATTAAAAGTAAATGCGCAAATCAAGGATCCAATACATGCGGATAAAATACATGAAAGCAGCATGGCATATCTAATGAGGCCCTATTGGCCTAGAGAAGTATCAATCAAGGCTTAGGAGTGATTTGGACATGATTCGCCCATGAGGGGCAAAATCGTAATTTTGAGATATTTTGGGATAATTTACCTTAGAAGGGAAAAATCGCCATTTCAGATGAAATGTGTAGTCAAAAGATGGTGAAAATGGGATTGGCGATCAAATCCTTCCATTTTCTATTTTTCGGGAATTTTCAGGATTTTTCTGGAATTTAAGAGTGATTTTACCTTTGGAGGGGTAAAGTCATCATTTTGGACAAAGATGAGAACTGAAAATCTCAAATATTAGGGTTGGTCACCCACCTGACCCAAACCCTAATTTTAAGCCATTCTCAAGACTCGATTGGAACAAGAAAGACGATTTTCCCATTGAGGGGCAAAATTGTTATTTTGAGAAAAGGGACGGGACTCGAAAACCCAAGCCTAAGAATTGGTCGCCTAATCGACCCTAACTCTTACCTTGGCATTATCGGCCTTATCTCGCATATATAACAGATGCGACTTACCCCTAAAGTGTAATATCGTCAAGTCTCGGAAGAACGGATAAAAAACCCCAAAAATATGATTGACCAGTTGTCTGTGGTCAATCCTCAATTTTTGGGGATTTCTGAAGTGTCTAGGATTTTTCACAATTTTTCTATTTTTTTTTATTTTCTGTGATTTTCTAGCATTTTTTTGGATTTTCTAGAATTTTTTTGTTTTTTTAAATCATTTTATGATTTTTTATTTTAAAAAAAAATATTTCGGACCGGGTCAACCAGACCTACTCGGGTCGGAACCCGGCCCAGACCCGGACCCGCGCCGACCATTCCCAAAACGATGCGGTTTCATCCTTTTTTATTTTTTGATTATCCAGACATTGATCCGACGGTTCTTATTGAACCGCGTGGCTAATCCACGGCCGTCAGATCTGACTACTAAAACCTACGGCCTAGATGGAACGAGGACTTAACCAGGACCATTTGATCTGCTTACTAAAACCTACGGTCAGGATTAGACCTCAAGACTCAATCTGAGCCGTCCACCCATACTAACCTAAACGACGTCGCCTACCCACTAACCTAAACGGCACCGTTCTAGTTCAACTTGATTTTTCAATTTAAAACATTTTTGAATAAACCTAATTACTGATCAGACGGCCACTAGAATTTAAACTCGATTTATCTGAGCCGTCCGATCTATTTATTCGAATAACAACCCCCAACGGCCGTGCTGACTGGACCGACACGTGGACCAATGGCCGAATGCCACCTAGGAACTTTGACCCGCTGACTACGCCACGTCAGCTTCGTCTTCAACCTCTCGACTCCGATGGAACGAACGGCCGAGCTTCTCTTACGATGATCCGACAGTGGGATCTTAATGAAATCGCGTAAAACCAACGCCAATCGACCCTAGCTCAGCATATCTAAGAATCATGGCCTCTAATTCACAAAATCTCAAGCATCATGCAGAATGCCGAGTACGGCAATGGGAGTTCAATTGCTCGATTTACATCAAATCATGGCAATTCAGTCACATAATAGCATCAATATATGTTCAGAAGACTTACCTCGAGCTTCGATTGAGCTCGCTCGGCCCAGATTTGGCTAGGCAACTTTGAACAGTGGTCGGGGATGGAGGCTATGTTCGAAGACTTGATTCGAGGTATTCAGGCGAAATCGATGAAAAATGAAGATGCAATGATGGTCAGCAATGTCTAAGGAATAGAATGCCCACTCTAAATGCAAGAATGATCAAGAAATATATGGATCGCCATTGATGCACAGTGAGAAGCTCGAAAGCCTATCTCACCTGTTTTCGCGGTTTCAGCTTGCGCGGTCGACGGCAATCGCTTCTTGGGAGCCTGGACGACCTCCTCACGACCTCTTTAAGCTTTGGTTTAGCCTCAAGAGGCCCAACCGGTGCTCTGCAAATCCGAGCTCTACCCTCGACAATGGCGATGGAGGGGACCTCTCGCTCTCTCTCTCTCTCTCTCTCTCTCTCTCTCTCTCTCTCTCTCTCTCTCTCTCTCTCTCTCTCGATTCAGTTTTCCCTCCAGTAACTGAATCAACTAACCTCCTATTCTAGAAGGATCAATTGGCTCTTATACCTCTCTTGAATTTTAGCGCCGAGTGGGGGGGGGGGGGCAACTGACTTGAAAATGGCACGTGCTTGCGCGTGCCATTTGGTCCAAACGGCGCCGGAGACGATGGGTAACTCCGTTAAGCTCAAATGGTCTTCCGGCGTGTGCAAATGGACGGCTATGTGTGTTGACTTTCACGGCCGGTGAAACATTGACCAATCGATTTCATCTTCCTCCGGCGGCCGTTGGTCGCGATCCCAGTCTCAATCGACGGGAAATATCCTGAGGAATTAAACGCCCACCAGTGTGTCTTCGATCGTCGCCGATTGGTCGATCAATTTGGCTATCAAAACTCGACATCGCACTGTTCATATGCGCAGACTCTCGGGGAGGAAGACGACACAGTTCTCGACTGGTTTGACCGGTTTGAACCGGTCCCGAATCGTAATTTTTCAAATTAAGCCCAAATTAATGGGAAATTTTTGCAATTGGACCTCAGAATCGAATTTAGGACATGAATTTTATCAAATAATGTGGTTTACCCAAGAGTTCATATCAATTTCAACAAAAAACCCCAAATTTTCATTTAATTGCAAATCGGGGAATTATGCAATTGAAGGTTCAAACGATCAAATTGGACCAAATTACCTATACCAATCGATTCAAAATGGTAAAAATCATTGGGCAGTGACTTCAATTTGCAATGATAGTCCCCGAATTGAAAGTAATTTCAATTATGCCCAATTTCAAGGACTAAATGCAATTTAGTATACAATTTTGCCCAATTCGTGCAATTAAAAAATCTGTGTGAACAATTAGGTTAAATTGCAATAAGAGACAATTAGATTGAATGTCAAGATCCTAAAAAATGCCAAAATTTCAAATTAAAAGACTCAATTGACATTTTTTTTATTAAATTCAATCGTATGCGTTACAAAGGAACACGTAAAATTGAATCTGATTTTGGACTTTTTGTGAAGTAAAAAATACAAGGGATTTAAAATAAAAATATTGACTATTTTTTCATATTTTTTTGACCTCAAATGCTATTTTTCTTGATTTTTGTAGTATTTTCCTAATTTTTGAAAATATAAAAATTGCAAAAAATATGAAAATTTATTTTTTTGTCAAAAATGGTTCCTTAGGCTTGGCCAAGACCACCAAAGTTGATTTTGAAATTTTTTGATTTTTTATGAATTTGTTATGAATTTTCTAAGAAATAACTGAAAAAGGCTGATCCAAAATTACGTGTCAACAGCTGCCCCTCTTTGAGAGGAATCTCGCGAGAGGTTTCTCTCAAAGACAGGTGACACCTTAGTCTAGATCGACTCTACTGGGAAATAGAAAAAAAATGAATCTTGACATATAATCTTTTCTTGTCCCGCTGGTGAAATGAATGCTTTACCTTATCCTTGACGATGTGAGAGAAAGAGAGGCGGGATAGAGATTCTCACCTGTTACTCATCTGTCTAATGCTCGTGCGGCATGCGCGGTGTATAGCCGGTTCAAGTGGATACCTAGGGGCTCGTCTCTTGAGCATCATAGGGCGGTTAAACTCTAGCCTGTATGGTAGGCCAAACCATAGTGTGATTCCTATATTTGACAGGAACCCATGAATGACGCATCCATCTTTTAGGGATTGTTAGAAGTTTTGATCCGTATGGTGGATCAAACCATGAATAGGACTCCTTTCTGCTAGGAATCTATGGATGACGCACCCGTTTTGTAGGGATTGTCGAACATTTTGATCGGTCATGGGGATCAGGCCGTGAATAAGACTCCTTTCTGCTAGGAACCTATGGATGACACACCCGTTCTGTAGGGATTGTCGAACATTTTGATCCGTCAGGGGGATCAGGCCGTGAATAGGACTCCTTTCTGCTAGGAACCTATGGATGACGCACCCGTTTTGTAGGGATTGTCGAACACTAAGCTGATCCTATATTCTGAGGAATCAACTAGGGTTTATACAAGTGAGGTGTACCTAACTCTTATGTTTTACCAAATGGGCTATTCTGGGTTTAGGTATTACCTAGAACCTTACAGACAGCTGGTTCTAAAAATGGTCCTTTTGACATGCAAGGCGTTATTCTGGGATTTGGGGACTCCAAGTATCCTGCAGAAAACTCAATCCTGCAAAACTTTTGACAAACTTTTTCTGGGATTTAGGGGTTACCTGAAATCTCACAGAAAGACGATTCTTAAGATTATCCTTTCGACATTGGAGGTGACATTCTGGGATCTGGGAACTCCAAGCATCCTGCAGAAAGCTCAAACCTGTAAAACTGAAATCTCACAAAGAGATGATTCTGAATATGATCTTTTCGACATTGGAGGTGACATTCTAGGATCTGGGAACTCCAGGCATCCAGCAGAAAGCTCAAACCTGTAAAACTGAAATCTCACAAAGAGATGATTCTGAATATTGTCCTTTCGACATTGGAGGTGACATTCTAGGATCTGGGAACTCCAGGCATCCTGTAGAAAGCTCAAACCTGTAAAACTGAAATCTCACAAAGAGATAATTTTGAAGATTGTCCTTTCGACATTGGAGGTGACATTCTGGGATCTGGGAACTTCAGGCATCCTATAGAAAGCTCAAACCTGTAAAACTGAAATATCACAAAGAGATGATTTTGAAAATTGTCCTTTCGGGGTAAAGTCTACTTCTGGGACCTAGGGCTGTCATGGATCTCATAGAAGCTTTTAGACTTAAAAGTTCATTCCCCATTTACAAAGATATTAGTCCTCTTGAGGTAATGATAATCATAATGCAGGTAAATGTTCATTTTAACCTATGCAATTATGCCAAATGACTTAGGATGTTGGAGGTTATTCAAAACATCTTCAAGCATGTGAGGATGATCAAGAATCCTTGTGAGGAAAATCCTTGAATCAAATAATTTGAAGTTTCCAATCAAAGCTTGCTTTCAAGCATTCTATTGGAATGTTTCTGTTAGAAATGTCTTCTTACCCATTTTTCTGACTTGGCCTTGTCATAATAAGAGCACTTGAATTTCCTAACACCTTGTACCCGGGCTTTCGGGACCGTTCGCAGCGCATACATTTAGATCAATTAGGAGGTCTTTGCGGGACAGTAATATTGGGTTAGGTCAACGGTTTTCAAAGAGGGACTTGCGAGCAAGTCAAGGCTATTGAAAAGAAGTCTTCAACATCTGCTCCAGGTTTACAAGTCAAGAAACCTGTAAAATGAGAAATAAATAATCTTGCTCGAACTTCTTCGAGCTAAGCTTAGACATTAAACCTTACATTAACCCAAATGCCTTAATCAGAAAAGACTTCTCAGGGTTGTAACGTAGGTAGGATTGGGGTCCGAGAAAAGTTAACTTTTGGCTCAGAATATATGAATGGTTTAACATTGGTGATCACTGCCAATTTGCTGTCGATCTAGTCCCTTTCGGTTCAATGAGCGCCTTCAGTCTTCGAAGTGCATTGGTAATCTTTGGGAGAGCCTCTCTCTCATGTTAGCGCGGCGTCAACATCTGAATGTGACATAATCTAGGAGTATCTCTTGTAGTTCAGCTCCCTTGGGATTTTCTTTTACAATCAGATCTCACTAGTGACCTATACAAAGGTATCATGCCGTATTTTGGCATTCACAAGATCAAACATATGATTCACAAGTGTGCAAGTATTTGGATGGGCATTGGCCTTACTTTTACCAGGCACTTTGCTTTTTCTTGATGCCCTAGATTGGATTTTTCTTTCGTCTTTCTTTTGCTAATTTTTTTTGTTGAAAATCCCACATTTTCCTTTCTTTTGGGAATCAGGCTTTTCAAATGAGTGTGCTAGATGTACAACTTGAATCTCAGCACTCAGACATTAACCCAGGAATTTTTCATAATTACTATATTTTGAACTCTTCCTTTCTTGAAGTGACGTCGCTTCCGCCTTGGGATATGCAATGATTACCAACGGGTTTGTGAAACGAACATATAGGCTCAACTGGGCTGTACAAAGGGTAAAAGTGTATAGGATATAGAAACGAATGCTTTTCGTCGTCTTAAAGAACTTGAATCACCATAGAAGTTAAAATGACAAGCAACACACGAAGATTGATGCAAGTCTGAGCATGAGAATTTCTAACCATTTGCCTCCTGATACTGCTGGGCTTACTTCCAATTGGCCCCAATGTGGGGTGGTTCTTGACAGGGGTAAAGAATGCGACCGTCGTTCAAAGGTTTATCAATGGTCACCTGTAGTGTTTAGGATAGAGAAATGAATGCCTCTGTTATCTCAATCCATGTAATCGATGCGAAATGGCCCCTATGTACTCGGATCCAGGCTTTCCTATTCTTACACTTCTCTCATCTCTTGAGTGTATGTAGGACGTGTTTGGGTTAGGTTTGCCTTCTATCTGGAGGAAAATCCCTGTTAGACAGTCTAACCAAGCTATGTTTTTTTGTTTTTGTTTTTTTTTTCGAAAAATCACTTTGTTTTTTTCCAAGCATTTTACTCCACTGAGGGATTTCAAATAGGCATCATGCATACTTGGACCATGCTTGGACGACCTCCGATTCTGACAGGTGTGCAGTAAATGTCAAGAATTCATTTTTTCAAAAATAATGTTTATTCCTAAGTTCGGGCATGTGAATGTTTATTCTCTTGCTCTTTTCATCTTACAGGAAGTGGGAGAGATTTTACTGTGTTTGTCTTCCGTCTTCATCAAGCATTCCTGCATGTAGGATAGAATAGACATTCTTGTGAGTGAAAGGTGACTTAACCACTGATAGAACAAATACATATCACCTGCCACTTGATGTTGAAGACCCTCCCGTCTAGGGTTACATTTGGATGAATCCGATTTTGAGTCTGTTTCTTGGGATCCTGCAAAACTGAACACATGCTAGTGTATGCATGAATGCATTATATGCATATGCAATGGTTATTATGGCGATTCGGATCAATTCGGGACAAGCCACATAATCAACATCTGATTTCATTTCAAGGATAATACTTCTTCACAACATCTGAATTTACAGGGTGCCCCAATTCTTCTCCTTCAGAATTTACAAGAATCAATGCTCCTCCAGTGAGAATTTTCTTGACAATATAGGGGCCTTCGTAATTCGGGGTAAACTTGCCTCCTGGATGGACATCATTTGGCAGAGTCTTCTTTACCACCAGATCATTCACCTCAAAATTTCTGGCTCTAACCTTTCGATTGAATGACTTGGCCACCATTTTCTAGTAGCCTTGACCATGACAGATCGCTCTGAGACGCTTCTCGTTTATCAAATTCAGCTGTTCATATCTGTGTCTGGAGTATTCTGTTTCAAAAAGTTTACATTCTGATAAGATTCTTAAAGAGGGAACCTTAACTTCCACGGGCAGAACCGCTTCCATTCCGTATACCAGAGCGTAATGGGTTGCCCTTGTAGAAGTTCTGATCGAAGTTCGATAGGCCATTAAGGCAAAGGGTAGCCTTTCATGCCAATCCATATAATTCTCTGCAGTCTTAGCTAAGATCTTCTTGATATTTTTGTTAGCCGCTTCTACTGCCCCATTCATCTGTGAGCGGTAAGGGGAAGAATTAAGATGTCGAATACCAAAGCGGTTCAGTAGATCATCGACAATCTTGTTGTTTAGGTTGGACCCATTATCTGTAATGATCGCTTGAGAGGTACCATATCGAGAGATTATGTCTCTCTTAATAAACTTTGCCACACTTCTTGCGGTGACATTCTTGTAAGAATTAGTCTCTATCCACTTTTTGAAGTAATCGATTGCCACCAGGATGAAGCGATGACCATTTGAAGCCGTTGGATTGATGGGTCTTATCATGTCTATCCTCCACATAGAAAAAGGCCAGGCTGCGGACATTTGATGTAGTTCATTCGGGGACACGTTAATCTTATCGCCGTATACTTGACACTGGTGGCATGACCGGACATGCTGGCAGCAGTCTGATTCGATGGTCTTCCAATAATATCCAAGACGCATGATTTTCTAGGCGAGGAGGTGGCCGTTCATATGGAGCCCACATATACCTTCATAGATCTCCTTCATGAGAACATTTGCTTCTTTAGCATCTACGCATCTTAACAGGGTGGAGTCAAACGACTTTTTGTACAGAACTTGTCCACTGAGGAAGAACTTGCTTGCCATTTTGATTATGTATCTCCGATCTCCTGCTTGGCACGCTTCAGGAAACTCTCATTTTAAGAGATAATTCTTGATGTCATGGTACCACGGCTCTCCGTAAAATTCTTCTTCTATCATCATACAATAGGCCGATTTTTTGACTATGCCGATCCTTAGTGGTTCTATTTCTAACCCATCAGTTATTTGTAACATTGAAGCCAGTGTGGCTAGCGCGTCTGCAAATTGATTATGAGATCTTGGTAGGTATTCAAATGACACATCTTCGAACTTTAGTGTCAACTCTTCAAGGTATTCATGATAAGGGATGAGTTTTGCGTCCTTCATTTTCTACTCTCCCTGTGTATGTAAAATGATGAGCATGGAATCTCCATAAACCTGCAGCCTAGGTATTCCCATGGAAATGGCTAATCGTAAGCCTAGAATACACGCCTCGTATTCTGAGATATTATTGGTGCAAAGGAAAGTCATCTTTGCCGCAACAGGATAATGTTGATTGTTTGGGGATATCAATGCTGCCCCAGTGCCGGCTCCAGTTAGGTTAACATCGCCATCGAAATACATAACCCACTTATCCTCTGCCAGGTTCAGAACTTGATCCTCTGTCTTTGTCTTTTCGGAAGACTCACAATTTTATGAGTTTTCTGCCAACATATCAGCTATGGTTCTCCCTTTTACTAATTTTTGTGGAGAGTACCTGATGTCAAATTCAGATAACATCACCTGCCATTTTACTAACTTCCCGATCAGAGCGGGCTTCTCCATGAGGTACTTGACAGGGTCATTTTCTGTTACCAGCTGAATATGGTGATATATGATATATTGTCTTAACTTGCGAAGTACCTATACAATTGCTACGCAAGCCCTTTCAACATGTATGTATTTCTCTTCAGACGAGGTAAATTTCTTGCTCAAGTAATAGATGGCTCTTTCTTTTCCATCCATCAAGCTTGTTTGGGCGAGTAAGGCTCCCAAAGATACCTGTTGTATAGTCAAATATAAGGTCAATGTATGACTTGGGATGGGCGGCACAAGTACTAGTGGAGTGACTAGATAGTTCTTGATCTTTTGGAACGCCTGACTGCATTCTGCGCCCCATGTCACTTTTGCCCCCTTTTTAAGTAGTCTGGAAATTGGTTTAGCCACATCCGATAACTGATTGATGAATCTGACAATATAATTCATTCTCCCCAAAAGACTTCTTACTTCTTTTACTGTAGAGGGAGTTGCTAGATCATGGATAGCTTGAATTTTTAAAGGGTCAATCTCAATGCCCTTGTTACTGACCATAAATCCGAGAAGGTTCCCAGATTTTGCCCCAAACACACATTTGTTAGGGTCAACCTCAACTTGTATCTGCGCAGTCGCCCAAATAGTTTTATTAATACCTGAATGTGATCCTGTCCCTTCATGGACTTGGCGATCATGTCATCAACATATACTTCGATTTCTTTGTGGATCATGTCATGGAATAATGTGACCATAACCTTCTGATAGGTGGCCCAGCGTTCTTCAATCTGAAGGGTATAACCTGGCATAACCTTTTAGCAAAAGTTTCCCCAGGGGGTGGTAAATGCAGTCTTCGGTTTGTCCTCTTTCTTCATGGGGATCTGGTTATATCCGGAGAATCCATCCATGAATGAGAATAGTTCGTACCCTACGGTACTATCAACCAGTACGTCAATATGAGGTATCGGGAAATCATCTTTCGGACTTGCTCTATTCAAATCTCGATAATCCGCACAGATCCGAACTTTGCCGTCCTTCTTCATGATGGGGACTATGTTTGCAATCCAGTTCGAGTATGGGATAGCTTCAATAAAGCCCACCCTGAGAAGCTTCATCACTTCTTCTTTAATTTTATCTTCTAACTTAGCTTTCATCCGTCTACTGCCTTGCTTGACAGGTTTAACACCTGGATTTGTAGGTAATGCATCTTCCACAATTCTGGGATCTAAACCCGGCATGTCAGCATAAGACCATGCGAAGACATCTTGATACTCCCTCAGTAATTCTGTAAGCCTGACCCTCTTATCTCGGGATAAATGTCCACCGATCTTGATTTCCTTGATGTTCATAGCGTCGCCCAAGTTAATAACAACCGGTTCTTCTGAAGTAGGAGGTACTGACTCTTCGAATGCACTCCATTCTCTGCGGATGGACGCCTAACCTTCATCCTCATCCTCTTCTTCAATGTTGTAGGAACCATCAATGTGGTCATCCGAATCGCATAACAACCTGGTATGTATGTTTGAGATGATATGCCTGAAATGTCATGAGCATGGTTAGTCTATATTCCATATAGAAATGTCATGCATGGGTGTGGAAAACCTTTTCAAAAGAGATTTTTAAAATAAGTGCAGGTATAAATGGGACTAGTCCTCATTTCATAAGACATCCTTGTCCACCAGAAATCCCTTAGAAATTAGGAATCATATGAAAAATCAGGCTTCAAGCTTCTGCGTGGAAGACTAGTATCATCATCGGGCTGATTTATGGTTCCATATGTCCTTAACAAAACTTGTGTGATTTTATTGAGTGCAGAATGGGTCGCATTACAAGCTATGCTGTTTGGACCAACGACTTGAGATCCAAATGCGTTTTCCTACATTTATTTCAAATAGCGGGAATTGAAAGTGCGAAGAAATGCATGAAATTTGAATGCAGTATCTAGAGTAGGAAAGATATTTCTTTACTCAGAAGTAGTGGCTTCATCACCCAGCCACTCTATGATGACATTCATGAAGTTATCTCCCAGGAAAAGGTTCGCCAGATCCGATTATGCTATTGGAGTTATGTCTTCTTCTGACAACCACCTAGAGTTCTTGCTGAAGTACTCGTTCAATGGGCTGTCAAACATCTTAGATTTGCCTTTTCCAAGCTGGAGAACCAATGAATGAATCTTTCTGGTCTTTTTGGCTTCCATGGTGTCCCCGGCTCTTGCCTCGGCCTCGGCCTGTCGTCTTAGGGGTAGACTCGCCCAGGTGGCTTTTCTGATATCCCAAGCCCATCCTATGCTGGTTAGATTTCAATTGTAGAGGGATATTCATTCCCTGGCCATGTTTACCCAAACCTTCTCCAGGGTTATATCCATATGCTAGTAGCATCTTTGCTGATAAAATGTTGGCTTCAAAAATACATGGAGTTCTCAATCTTGCCCCCACGAGAGTGTGTATTGCTGCCACCAACTCCAGGGAATGATAGCTCGCTTCCACCCTAATTTCGGGTTCGATGTAGGGAATGGCGCTGCTTTGATATGTTTGGAGATCAACTTCTCCATGCACGGTAACCACCTTTCCGTCTACTACAAATCGTACTTTCTGATGTAGGCTTGAAGGTACGGCCCCTGCTACGTAGATCCAAGGTCTTCCTAACAGGAATCCGAATGCACTAGGCAAATCCATCACTTGGAAGTTTATAGAGAACTTTGTTGTGCCGATGAGTACGTCGAGCTCGATCTCGCCCACCACAGTCTTCGTCATTCCATCGAAAGCTCTCATAGCTGTTTTGGAGGTTTTAATCATTTCTTCTTTGATGCCTAAACACCTCAAGGTAGCTAAAGGGCATATGTTGAAAGCGGATCCGCTGTCAATCAGCACGTGTGCTATTCTTTTTCCATTGCAATGTGCGGTAATGTATAAGGCCTTGTTGTGTCCTCTTCCTTCCATGGGGAAGTCTTCATTTGAGAAGCTCAATTGATCTTTTAGGAGGATCGCCCCTACGAAGTCCCCTAACTGCACATCATTAATTATTTCAGGGACATGTACCTCATTCAGTATCTTCAATAGTGCATTCTTGTGCTTCTCTGAATATATGAACAAATCCAATAGAGATATTTGGGCCGGCATCTTCCTTAACTGCTCAATCACTTCAAACTCGCTGGTTTTAATAATGGACATGAGTTTTCTGTATCCTCTTTCGAGACTTCCTTCTTTTCGAACTCGCCTTCCCTAGGGACGTAGAATCGTCCAGATCTCATTACGGCATCTACTTCCTCTGTCCCATAGTCCCAGTGGACTACCTTAGGATCGTACTCTTCTACCGGATGGACTTTTATGGTTATCGTTGTTGGGCAAGCTGCCTCTGGTTCGGCGGTATCGTCCGTTTCCTCTTTTGGTAGTCGAATCACAACAGGCTTGATCTGACAATCTTCTACCTCACTCAAGCTGTCAAGCTCTTCCAGTTTGATAACCACAGTCGTAGCGGCTTCAATCATCGACATAGTGTCGCCAAAGTTCTCTGGGAAAATTTCACTTTCCAATTGACGATGCCGGTTGTCGTTCCTTAGCTTTGCTGATGTCGCGAATTTCAGGTACCCTCTCATCCCCTTGAATAGTTCGACTGAGTCTTGTCGCTGATCATTTGGTCTCTTTATTTCAACACACTACTTTGTGTTAAGTTTGGAATCTATCATCTGGTCAATCGATGATTCAAAACACTTTGTAAAAGGCCTTTCCGCTTCCTCCGAGATTTCCGGCCGAACGGGGTCATCCATACCTCCCCCCATCCGTCTGGTATGATGTCCTCGATTTTCTGATAAAAACTAGGAGGAGCAGAATAATTCACTTTAAAGTTATATCCTCCAGAATCTTCACCAAGGTTGTCGATGTGCGTTAGCCCTGAATCTACGGTATGCTAAACTTCGCCTCTTAGCTTCCAGTTCGTCCTCGTCGACTTCTTCTTCCAGCTGGACGATTGGCCTGAGATCGCTTACCAAACTCTCGAGCGGGATATTTCACGCGCTTCCCTGCTCAACTTTAGTCACAAAGTGGCATCCTTCCAAGCTTAAAGAGGCCTCGACTCCCTCGAACCTTTCATCGGTAACGTTTGGTACTATCCCCAAGCTCATCATCTTAGCAATACACAATTTCTTCATGTCAGCAGAGACCTCCCCTTCTTTCGGGTATAGTGAAGCGATCGCCAAAATATTGGTCAGTTTAGGTATGTCCACCTTCAGCTTAAGGTGGTTCTCTTCTTCGTCAGTGAATATTGTCCCTACTGCTTGGTGGTCAGGGAGCGGGTTTTCTTGTACATTCGAAGCCATGTTATCAAACTTCAATATCTGATTGTCAATCAAAGCTTGTACCTTCAGTATAGTAATTATCGACATTGTGTCCTCTTTCGCCCATGTGGTAGACACAGATCTGGCTTTCATCAAAGTCAGGATATTTAACAGGATTTGCCCTAGGTGGTTCCTTTGCCACCAAGTGTTGTTCTAGCAGCATTGGGAGCAACTTGGATAAATGCCTCGGGGGCTGAGAGAACTGCTTTTGGGGTTGCCTCCTTTTAGGTTCTTGCCCTTTTGGTGCTGACCACGATGATCCTCCCTTAGTCTGATTAGAATTGCTAAACACCTTGGGCTTATGGGGATCTGGTATGAAGGCTATGTCGAGTCCAGTCTCTCTTTCCTTTTTCATGGGGTATTGCTTCATGGTAGAAGTTTCATGTAACCTCCTTTCTCTTAAGGCCCATTCAAGCCTTTCGGCCACCTTTATTAAATGTGTAAAGGTTTGATATCTAAAGGTGTTTAATCTGTCAAAGTATTCGTAGGGGAGCGCTTTCAGGAACAGGTCAACCAGCTCATCCTCTGGGATTGACGGCTTTACTTGGGTCGCTAAAGATCGCCATCTCTGGGCGTACGTTCTGATCAATTCACCCCTTGCCTTTGAGGTTCGTAGGAGGTCTTCTCTCGTTGGGGCTGGAGCCGTATTGAACTTATACTATCTGAGGAAGTCCTCTGCAAAATCTTCCCACCCATCATAGTCATCTAGGTCTAATTCGATGAATCAAGCCAGAGCGGCGCCAGCCAGACTCTCTTGGAACGTGTTCATCAACAATGGAACATAGTCTGAATATTGCGCCATCTTGCGCAGATAATATTTGAGGTGAGCGCGAGGATAGCCTATCCCATTATACTTTCTTACGAAATCTGGTTCCTTATAGTCAAGAGGGGTCTCCACTTTGGCAAGAGGAGATATCTTATTGAAACGGGCCAACTCATAGCCTTGGCTGCTCAAGCATTCTTCAATCTTGGCTATTCTCTTAGCCTCCACTTCAGTTTTCACAGTCTGCTTCCCTTTTTCATCTTTCTCAAGGTTGATGATAACATGGGGTGTCTTTTGTTGTGTCGGGACGTTCGGCATACGAACATCCTCCTCTTTACGTTGGGCATCTTCTACCGTCTCTTTATCAGCTGCATCGGGCGCAAATGATGGACTCGAGTTGTTCTGATTAGGAGCCATTGACTGTCTGGCATGGGAGGCTTCCAGCATGCCTACTCGCGGGGTCAACTCATGTTGTTCCATTCTCGTCTTAAGCCGAGTGCGAAAGCTATGTGTTGGTAATTCCGTGGTGAGAGTGCACCTGTTTAAAAGGAACTTCAGTGAGTATTTCTCCAGTATTGCAAAAGGAAGTACTTGACTTTTTCTAATTGCATGTTTTCTATTGGTGAATGAGAAAAAGGACTACCTTGTGAGCCTTAGTCTCATGCAAGCAATTCTTTTAATCATTCTCCAAAAAGAATTCATGAAATTAAAAGAAGCGTAATCTTTGACGATAGTTTTTATACATTTGTAAAATGAGGCCACACTCTTGCATATGCTTCAAAAAAATAATATTCAATACAAGTGAGTATGCATGAAAAGGCATTATAGTATTTGCTTATTTTACACTTGACAGGATAGTCTATTCAAGTCTAGGACGCTTGAGGTCTAAGGTGCCCTCATCATCCCAACATGGATCCATCTCTTCAGTTTGGGACTCTTTATCTTCTAAATACGGCGGCGATCCCATATCTTCGGGTATGTATGGCTAGACGTGGCCAGTTCCGCGGAACCGGCGGTTCCGGTTCCTAAAAAGGTTGGAATTGGAACCGCCCTTGAAGGGGCGGTCCCGGTTCCTGTTCGGAACCGCCGGTTCTGAGTCGGTTTCCAGTTCAAAAAATCAGGGCCAACCAAGACTAGAGGAGAGGGCGTCGTTGTAGAGGGCGATCGAGGTCGCCTGGTCGTGCTCGAGGGCGTGGTCACGAGGAGTCGAAAATTGAAGTCAGGGACGAGGTCGTCCCTGCGGGAGGGTGAAGATGGTGAGGTTGCGGCATCCGACGTCGTGGGTGACGTTGTCAGAGGGAGAGAGGAGGAAGCGGAGGGAGTCGAACGTGTCTTTGGAGCTTGCTGTCCGATGATGGCGTTGCGCCATTGGCCATTCGAAGGGGGACTGGACGAACCAAAAAAGAAAGGAAGAAGAAGAAGCAGCACAAGAGAGAGAGAATGGGATGAGGTTGAGGCTTGAAGGTCTGTCACTCACAAGTCACCGTGAAAGAGACTGACGCACACAAAGGGAGAGGGAGAAAAGTTAGAAGTCACGTGAAACGGTGAAAGAGACTTGGAAAAAGGGCCGAATGGCTCTTTCCCCCTCTTTGTTTTTTTTTTTAAATTTTCCTGTTCGGAACCGATCCTCGAGGGACGGTTCCGGTTCCGGTTTGGAACCGTGGGCCCAGTCAACGGGCCGGTTCCGGTTCGGTCAACGGGACGGTTCCGGGTCCACGATTCATTTTGGCCATGTCTATGTACGGCTCTATTCTGGCACGTATGGTGCGATGTATTCAGGTACATAAGGCTCGACGAGGCTGCGTCTGACCGCCTCAAAGTGTTGAATGTATTCTGTGGTAGCCCTATGAACGTTCTCCTTACGAGTCATGTTTTCTGGCCATCTTATATCTTCAGCTTGAGAGTTTTTCAAAGAGTGTATAATAAATTCCACCTTAGCTCCAATCTGCTTCTTCCTTTCTCCGGTAGGGGTTTCTTTTGGCATGCCAAATGAGAAGATACTGGGCCGTGGTGGAGAAGGGATTTCCTGTAATGCCCCAATTGTCGGATAACCCTCTTCGGATAATATGCCGTAGCGTCTGTGAATCCTAGTAAAGGGACTGGGTCTTTGCCATTACATGCTAGCCTGACTTTGCCCAGTGTTGGCAATCTAAGCCGCCATCGGAGTTGTTCCGATTTCAGAGTTTCAAGGAAGTTCTTCCATTCTACGAAGCTGAACTTAGGAATACGTGTATGAGTTCTGACAAAGGTTTTAAGAGGATGGGCATCAGGGCTAATCTCAGTGAAACCCATGCGGATATGGAATTGTCTGATATGAGATGTGAACCATAGGTACAGAAGTCCACTAGAGGCTCTAAAGATTCCCTTCTTATTTTTCTTGAAGCGATTTAGGGAAATGAAGGTCTCAGTAAGGATAATGTTAGAGTAATCCCACCCACAACAAACTTGTCTGACTACTACAGCCATAATAGAGTCGAAGGTGACAGACGACTGTCGCGACCCTCTTGAGGTTGTCGGGCTCTCGAGGGCTAATGGGTCGTCCTGTCTGGTCGGACGCGGGCCTCTCCCAAGGCCCATTACCCAAATCGCAACGGAGGTATGCGTGATCGACTTTTAGTGTGGTCTAGTGACATGTGCTAAGTGTGCATGCCATGGAGTCGCCACCAATCATTTTTTTAGGGTGTGATTGGACCACCCAATCGAATAGTTGGGAGTTTCTATTCAATTCTGCGAGAACCAGAGAAATGGTTTCGGGGACTTAGTTACACCAACTGTCAGAGTTGACGCCCTTTCGGTACCTAAGTTGACTGAATTTTCTAGCCTGAGATTCATGCGGATGAGTAAGGTATGAACCCTAAATCTAGAAATTCATGCAGATAGAAGTGATTATCCTAGCAATCACAATCAGTAATAAAATGCGCAACTCAAGGAATCTAGATATGCAAATAAATCACATGGCATTCCTAGTAAGGCCATATTTATCAATCACAGCTCAAGAATGATTTAGATGTCCTAGCCATTCTACACACGATCTAACCTAAGAAAAGCATTAGGAAGCATCGAAGGAGTTCGAGAGTACTCACATGGGGTTCGCCGTGCCCTGGTTTGGTCTTGAACGAGCTATCGAGCTCATGCCACCCGATTATATTTGGGGATCCACTCGGCGTTTTACACCATGAAACCATGTGAAACAAAAACGAAAATATTCAGCAAGGGGAATTTATTGTAGATGGTGGTCGATCTAATTGGACGTCAAGACTAAAAAATATGTAGAAATTTACAAATTAAAATACTCGAATGACATTTTTTTGCCAAATTCAACTCTATGCGTCGTGAAGAAACACATGCAATTGAACTTGAATTTTGACTATTTATGAGTTCAAAATGAAAAGGAAATTAAAATAAAAATATTGACTATTTTTCTATATTTTTACGACATCGAACGCTATTTTTCTTCATTTTTCATGTATTTTTCTATTTTTGGAAAATATTAAAAAATATGACAAATTATTTTTTTTATCAAAAATGGTTCCTTTAGCTTGGTCAAGGCTACCAAAGATGATTTTTTAATTTTTTTTAACTTTTTATAGATTTTTTATGAATTTTTAAAAAATAAACTATGAAAGACTGATCAAAAATCAGGTGTCAACAGCTGCCCCTCTTTGAGAGGAATTTCGTCAGAGGTTTCTCTCAAAGACAAGGTGACACCTGTGTTCCGATCGACTCGACTGGGAAAAGAAAAGAAATCATGACATCCAATTTTCATGCCCATCAATGTGTGCTTTTCCTTAAAAAGAGATGTGCTCATTCAATTCCCTGATATGATGTAAGAAAGTTAAGGAGTAGATAGACTTCCCTGCCCCTTACCTGTCGAATGCTTGCGGCATTTTCTGTGTCTGATGGGTTCAAGTAGATTCCTAAGGACTTGTCATCGGAGTGTCCTGGGGATGTTAAGCTCTGACCTGTATGGTAGGTCAAACCATAATGGGATTCCTAACTGATAGGAACCTAAGGAAGACGCGTCCCACATTTGGGAATTTGCCAAGGGTTTTGATCCGTGTGGTGGACTAAACTAGAAATGGCTTGCCTAATGTAAGGCTTATTAGGGAAAACGAATCCTCCTGCGTTCGGGATTCATCAAGGTTTTGATCCGTATGGTGGATCGGACCATTGGGTTGATCCTTCAGGCGGTCTCTACCAGTCCTTTGACCCTTCAGGCGGTTTCTACCATTCATTGACCCTTCATGCGGTTTCTACCATTGGTTGACCCTTCAGGCGGTTTCTACCATACATTGACCCTTCAGGCGGTTTCTACCATTGTTTTGACCCTTCAGGCGGTTTCTACCATTGGTTGACCCTTCAGGCGGTTTCTACCATACATTGACCCTTCAGGTGGTTTCTACCATTGTGTTGACCCTTCAGGCGGTTTCTACCATTGATTGACCCTTCAGGCGGTTTCTACCATTGAGTTGACCCTTCAGGCGATTTCTACCATTTATGAGATTCCAAATTGATATGAATCAAAGGATGACGTACCCGCTCTTCGGGGCTAGTCGGAGACTCGATCATTCTGTGGATCGGTCTTAGAAAAGATTTGCCTACTAAAAGGCTTCACCTAAGGATGACGCACCCAGTCTTTGGGGCGGCCAAAAGTCCTGCAGAAAGCTTAGACCTGAAAAAATTTTCCTCGCCAAGAAGATATTAGTAATCTTTGGAAAGACAATAATTGTCTAACTGACAAAATTCTACGACTTAAGTTTTAGTCATGAAATGTGCATTTTGATTGCTGGAGGTTATCCAAAACATTCCTACCATATACAGATGTGATCATAAATTCCTTGCACGGAAACTCTAGATCAAACAATTTGAAAATTTCCAAAAGAGTTTGCTCAAAACATCCATTGGAGTATTTCTCATCCAAGAAGGCTCCTCACTGCTCTGTGATAATGATCTTTAATAGGAAAAGTGCTCAATTTCCTACCGACCTGTGCCTGGGTTTCAGGATCATTCGCAACGCATACATTTCGACCGATCAGGAGGTCTTTCACGGGACCGTAGTGTTAGGCTTGGATATCGATTTCCAAGGGGGACTTACTTTTGAGTCAAGGCCGTTGAACGAAATTTTTCACTATCTGCTCCGGGTTTACAAGTCAAGAACCCTGTAAAATGAGAAAGAAATAGTCTTGCTCGTACTTCTTTGAGCTAAGTTATACATTAACCCAAGTGTCTTAGTCAGATAAGACTGCTTCAGGGTTGTAACATTGGAAGGATTGGGGACCGAAAAAGGCTTATTTTTTGCCCAGAAATTGTGAAGGGTTTGGCATTGGTGATCATTGCAAATTTGCCACATGTCCTTCGAAGAACATCTCCATTTCTTGAAGTGTACACTCCTCTTTTAGAGCGCACAAGGATGTTTAAAAGCGTCTCTTGTTACATTAAGAGACCGTCTGTTTGTGTGTTTGCAATTTGAGCACGACATCATTTGGAGAGTAGTCATCTTGATCTGACTCCTTTGCAGGGTCTTTTCATCGTATATCTAGACTTTACTGGGGATATTTTGAATAGACATCAGCCTTGCTTTTTACCAAGCACTTTGCTTTTTCTTGATGCTAGGGATTTTTCTTTTCCCCCTTTTTTTAATCCCGTGTTTTTCTTTTCTTTTGGAGCTAGGATTTTCGGCAACATGCTAGATATGCAACTTAAACTTTGGCACGCTTCCATTCCTAGAGTGATGTTGCCTTTGCTTTGGAATATGCAATGATCACCAATAGGTTGATGAAATGAATTTGCTGGCTCAACTTGGTCGTGCAAAGGATAACAGTGTGTAGGATAGAGAAATGAATTATTCTCGTCATCCTATGACACTTGGATTATCATATAAACAACACACAAAGATTTATGTTAGTCCGAGCAAGAAAATTTCAAACCGTTTACTTTCTGATACTGTTGGACTAACCTTCATTTGCCCCAATGTGGGATGGTTCTTGACAGGGTTGAGAATGAAAATCGCCGTTCAATGGGGTTCTCAATGGGCATCTGTAGTGTTTGGAATGAAAAAATAAATGCCTCTGTCATCTCGATCCATGTAATCGTTGCGAATGACCCTTATATCCATAGGTTAAGGTTTCGCTATCATTTCCAATCTCCTCATCTCTCAAGTGTGTATGGGACGTGTTTGGATTAGGCTCGCTTCTCTTATGAGAAAATACCCTTTTGAACAGTTCAAACGACTCTTGTTGGAAAAATTCATTTCATTTCATCAAGATTTATCCTTCAAAGGGATTTTGTGACGCACCATACATGTGTAATTCATGTTCAGACAATCTCATGTTTTAAAACATGAATGTCAATGAAGTAAGAATTCTATGTCTTTTTAGATGTGAGAATCGAATTAATTCTGAAAGTTTTTAATCTCCAATGAATTGGGAAAAAGGATACTTACCTGCCCATCGAGGCTGGAGATCCTGGAAATATAAAAGGGATATGTCATCGTATATTCTAAAACTTTACAAAAATTGGAACGATACATCTTACCCTTGGTCATATGCTCCAACGAGTGTACAAGGGTTGTGAAAATATGTCTGCCCTGATGGCGAGCTCCTGCCAAGGATAAATATTAAGCATTATTTTGGGTTTCCAAATTCAAAACAAATTGGGACGATACTACTTTACTCTTGATTTGAATTCCATTCTACATGCCAATGTGCAGATTGTAGAAGCCGGCCCTCAAGCTTGTGGCCATGATTTCTTCGTCTGGTTGGGCAACGAATCCACCTCGAGGATTTACGTCAGAGGAGATTCATTCATCTTTTTGGGCGTGTTTCATGCACTGTTATGTTATTTGAATGCATGGCTTCTTGGGTGCCTCGTCTCTGTTCATCACCTGAGAGGAAAATGAGAGAACATTATCCCCGCATCTGATTGAAAATCATTTAGGAACGATACGTTCTTTTTACCAAATGGGTGGCTCCGCGGCCAAATGCCTTTTACATTGAAAGGATGGATTCCATTACGCTCTGCGGATGATAACTATGGCTTCAGGGACTTGCCCCACGGATTAAACGATGAATTTGATGTCTTCGGCTTCGACATGCTTTCCGGATGTAGGAATGGTTTGCCCCCATTTTCAGTGGAGATGGGTTTTGTCGAGTGGGCAAGATCAAAAACTCATCCTAGATTTGGCTTTAGTCGAAGGTTGAAATCCCGACCTTGGATAAGCGAATCATGATTCATCTCCTTCTGCTTCGGATTTGTCATTTGCATGCTTCACATTTTACAATACCAACTTCGCCGCTTGATGAAAATGAATCGATGATTTTCGAATTGCCCCAAGTTCTATAGTCATCTGCGTCGAATCTCTTTGAACTTCATCGGGTGATAGACCAACTGATAAAATGATTTTTCAATCCCGAGATCGAACTCCTGACGTTTCGTACCACTTCCATTTCACTGACTACCAGGACACAGCACTATTGGCGTCCCTAACTGGTTCGTTTTTTGTTATAAAATTCTTGAAGCAGTTAGCGACCCCCATCGAGAATGAAACAAGCTCAATTTAGAGTTCATAACGACTAAAGGTCCCTTAGAACGATACAGAGCTAACCGTCTTTGAGCTCGCTCGGGTTTTTGCTCGCATTTTCCTATGTGAAGCCTTTAAATGTTTTTCTTCGTGGCGTTCAATTGATTCGCCTCGACTCTAATCTAACAAGGGATTGTCGCACTCAAGCATGATGATGCTCGCAGGTAGTACTGATCGCTGCCCCAGATTAACTCTAGACATTAAGGAAGATTATCTTGCATGGAAGACTTTATGACAGAAAGATTAATGATACATCCAGTCACATGTGCCTAGTTCCCTTGAGGATTCTCGGTGATCAGCCAGTTACACCATGAATCAGACATATAATCGTCATTTTGGATCATAACTTCATAAATCCATCAGTTTTAAACTGATCGATCCAGATATGGAGCTCCTCATCAAGGAAATCTTTTGATTCTTCGAGCAACTGATATTCGGGTTGACCATCATCGCTTGGCGTTGAAGGATTCCTGTTTCTGTTGTGAGCGATCTGATTCTTCGAGCTAGAACCTTCGTCGTTGCTCGAGATTATAAGAGGATGATTGATCGGTTCACTATCAAAAGCACCTTCCATTTGGGAATGGAAGAAACAAAAATCCTCAGAGCATCCGCCCGCTTGATCTTCCGAAATCATATGCCCAAGCCGGGCAGATCTTTGAACACTAGGCGCAATATGTTGATCGGGGATAGGAAGAGCACTAGCGAAAAGTTGCTGCTCAAACCAAGGAGTTCGTACCTGCTGCACTTGTGGCATATACTCTTGAGGGGTGCTGAGATGATTCGGGGGAATATTCTGATTAGCGCCCAAGTAGTCGATGGTGCTGCTACCAGCTTGGTCGGTGCCTAGATTCGGCAGGGTATTTCTTACTTCAGGGGCATTGTAGTTATAGCCATGCCTAGTGTTTAGGCACAAGTTGAGTTCTTTCAGGTTCAGTGCTGTGTGGCGCTGTCTTAGCGCCCTTCTGTAGCTCTTGAGGTGACTCGCGACTCCATCTTTAGTGAGTCCTAGTATGTTCATGATCTCAAGTATGCGCGTTGGATATGCTGAGTTGATCCCTAGTTGCTGAACCGCACTAAGGAACTTGAGATGAAGCTCGGGGGACCAATTGACCCTCGTCTTCTTGCGACCCGGAACAGTGTTGACAACTTGGCTATTGCTCTCTGGCCTATTTCCAGTAGGATTTGATCGAGCCGGAAATTGTTGTGGAGGGAATTCATTAGCTTTGGATTGGTCGGTCGTGATAGTAAGCTCATCGTTAAGGAAACTCCAATCATGGTGACGCATATCACATCCTTTAGAAGGCATCGGTATTGACTTCGTAGAATTGATTTGTTCATGCATATCTCCAACAAAATCCGATTGTATCGAAGATGGTTCGAGGGAGTGGGGTGGTGAATGAGCATTTTCAATCCTCATATAAGGCTTATCAAGGAACATTTCGCCGAGAGTGATAGGGCCACCGCAATTAAGGCAAGCGATAGTGCTGGGAGCTTTCTTATACCTCATGTTCTCCGCTCGAAGCTTTTCGTTTTCCTCCTTTAGAATCGCAAGTTCTTGACGTCTGTGTTGAGCCCTCAATTTGGCTCGCTTATTTTGAAACCAAAACTTGACCCTCAAAGGTTTCATCCCTAGCTTCTGGCCCAATTCATTTCTTTGTTTCATGTTCGGGAGAGGGCATTCACTAAAGAAAGCTTCAAGCTCTTGGATTTCATTCTGAGTGTGGCACTAGCGACGTTTCCTTTTCCGGGATTGACCATCGCTGCTGCTGTTGTCGTCGCTGCTGAGATCCTGAACTTCGTTGCCGAAAGGGTTGGGTTCTGTGGTTCTGGTACCAGACGCCATCCTAGAATCTTCGAGATCTCTCAGTAGTTCATTTTCTGAGATTTTTGGATCAGTCGCCTCTAGCAACTGATGGTAACCCTCAAACATGTTGGATCGAAAAATGTTCGATCAATTTTTGCTCACTCAGGGTTCTCTACTCTCTCATGTATGCTCACTCTCTCCAAATTTTCTTTTGAGTGGTTCTGTATGCCCATGAAACGTTCTTTAAACATGGATGAAGATCATCAGGCAAGCGTTGCTCCCAAGATTTCGTATTTCCCGCTTTGTCGTCTTCTTTCTTCTTTTCAACGTGGAGGGACACCAAATCGATTTCCTTTTCTCGATATCCATGTCTGTCTCCCACTTATTTTCAAAAAGATGGAACTACGCTCGCCTCCCGCTCAGTTTTTTAATATGATGGGACCGCCAAATCCTTTCGCAACTTTTTTCGATAGTTGCGCTTAACGCCCGTTCAATTTTAATATGGTGACACCGACATATCTTTTTACAACTTTTTTAGGTTTATCAAACCTGAAATCGCGGACTGGGACAGATCTGATGGTTCACCGAAAGAGCCACCATTGCTTTACCCAATTAACTTGGCTCCACGAGCATTATTGCTATGCCTTTCTTCATTCTCGAGTTGCTATAAAAGGAGGAGTTAATGCAGAGAAGATTAACACTCTTACATAATTGCCTTTTCGTATTTTAATCACTCTACCACACTCATCTTCTTCTCCCTCACTCCAACGAAAATGACCTCCTCTCCTATTCGCGCTTTCTCGGCCGAAATTTTGGCCCAGTGGGAAAAACTCTATAACCTCCTCGGTCGAGGCTATGCTCATATAGCCGATCACCCAGAAACTGAAGATGAAATCCGTATTTTGCTCGTGGAAATAGACACCACCTCCATCGAGGGCACTAATTTAGAGAGGGAATATAGAATCTTCCCAACCCTCTTTATAAACTTTTTAGAGACTTACCGTGTCGCTCATCGAAAAGCTACCGTGGCTCACGTTTTGCGAGCTCGCTATGAGGATCGGTCCAACTGCTTGGTGTTGGCCAACCTTGTGTCCGATAGTCACAGAAAGGCTGTTGAGTTCGCCAACAAGCGAGTCTCGATGTTGCTTCGCGAGAGGGGAAATTTGGTGGAGCGCTTGGCCTTATCCCTGACCACCTATGAGCACGACCGTCGTAATGTCGTGTTGAAGTTTCAATGTGAGTGGCAAGAAGAAAGGCTTGACAGCATTACCGCGGATATAGCCCATGGGAGAGGACTAGTTCGGGACCTGGAAATAGCCGCCGAAGATCACGGGACCAAGGTTGCCGATCTTAAAGGGGAATGTAAACGCCTTCTTCTTAAGCTTGCAGATCTCGAGTCTCGAGGTGGTGAGTATAAGCAAAGCATCAATAATATGGAGGGCCAACTAGGTTCCTTTGTGATGCTAATTAGGGCTCATTGCGGTTTTATGTTTCCACCCCGATGATTTGTATGATCTGCTTTTAAGGTCCCTCGATTGAGCGAAATGAATGAAAGCTCTAATGTGTGTGTCTCAACTTCTGTATGGCTGACTTTCTCGAACACCTGACAACTCTCAACCTAGGCAAGCTGCGCTTTGACATTGATGATTCGAGCGTGTACATCTTGATTTTTTAATCTTGCTTATGATCGGATAAAGGAACCTCCCACCGCGATTATCCACAAAAAGACTTCTCTTCTCTACTTGTTTTTAACCTGTTTCAAATGAAAAGGCAGAATCAGAAGAAAGAATTTGAAAAATAAAGCATAAATCCTTTCAATTTTATGCTTACTTGTGATTAATAGGGATAAGAGCTTTTACAAGGGTTTTGGCCTTGTGCAAAAGCTTTTATCAATATTCCTCAAAGGAAAGCATATCATTGAAAGGAATGTAATTCACGATAATCGCCTTTGATCAATTCCAAGAAAATCAATGGAATGTTCAAAAGTACACAATTACGATGTGTTTTAAATTCAATTGAAGATACGGTATCCAAATTAAAGCTGTTTGCTAAGAACGAGAGTAATTTGGATATCTATCTTTTCATTAAATTTGAAAAACACGAATACTCTTGATCAATTATTGTGGATTACCAATGATGCAAAACATGCATGAACCAATTCAAGTTTATAGTTCCTTCTGGCGAAATTGGAATTGTATTGCCCTATACGGCCAAAAGGTTGTATAAGACTTCCAATTTCAATTTCATCCAAAGGAATTATAAAATTGATTTTGGAGTATTCGAGTGATTAGAAGAAATGCCACTATCACATTCCAATGACAAGTCAATAGAAATACAACAAATTTCAATCTGAATGTATATAAACACAAATAGATCCCTAATACAATCAATCTAAGGGATCAGATAGAGAGGATCTCAGCAAAATAAATCCTATACAAGAAGGCTAGAAATGAAAAATAAAACAAAGGAATGTGATCTTAATACTTAGAGATGCCCCAGTTTCGATCTTTGAGACGTGACTTCAGGATCACCTATTCCAAATCGTCATCTTCATTAGATGATACCTCAATGATGTCCATAGTAGGCTCTTCTTGTCCACTTGGCGCTCGTAATGGGATGACACCATCTTCATCTTCCATCAAGAACATTGGGAGGAAAACACACATATCTATCCTCAAAATGGCATTTAATCCAATCACCGGAATTATGCAATGAATATAATGATTAAGAGCTGTAACAAGTTCGAGGGATAGAAAAGTCTTACCAACCAAACTTAAGAGAAAATCAAGCTTCTCTGTATTTTTTGCAGTGTTAGGTATACTAACCTTCCATAGACAAACGCATGAGACAAGTGAGGGAAAACTCCTAAAAATCAAAAGATATGGCTTGGTACCTAAAGCCAAGGTTCTCACCTCGAATTCTGGGAAGAGCCGATTCCATTGCACAACTATCGTTGCATTGGGACTCAATCCATAGTTCGAAGTGAGCGGAATTGAAAAGTGGATTACCCCATGTTTTTCCTCACGGAGATTCCATCTTCAATTCCTTCTATTGTGTTCCTAAAGAGGGCGCCTGGGGTTTTAGGCGCAATTGTGTGTATTCATTGTGTCGTGCTAAAGCAATAGACATGCATTTTATTTAACAATCACCGCTTCAATATAAACATCCACACAATCATACATCCAAAACTCCTGCCTGCATAAAACAAAGTTAACAAGCACTTCACCCCTTATTTCTCCCGTCTACAAAAACATCTAACACATTCGTTAGCATATACACCTCACTTTCGAGAGCATCTGCATAAAATTAGGTTAGAAGAATCAATCAACTTTTTAATCGGCTCAAGTCCACTAAATGGTTAAGAACCAGTCCCCAGCGGAGTCGCCAGTCTGTCGCGACCCTCTTGAGGTTGTCGGGCTCTCGAGGGCTAATGGGTCGTCCTGTCTGGTCGGACGCGGGCCTCTCCCAAGGCCCATTACCCAAATCGCAACGGAGGTATGCGTGATCGACTTTTAGTGTGGTCTAGTGACATGTGCTAAGTGTGCATGCCATGGAGTCGCCACCAATCATATTTTTAGGGTGTGATTGGACCACCCAATCGAATAGTTGAGAGTTTCTATTCAATTCTGCGAGAACCAGAGAAATGGTTTCGGGGACTTAGTTACACCAACTGTCAGAGTTGACGCCCTTTCGGTACCTAAGTTGACTGAATTTTCTAGCCTGAGATTCATGCGGATGAGTAAGGTATGAACCCTAAATCTAGAAATTCATGCAGATAGAAGTGATTATCCTAGCAATCACAATCAGTAATAAAATGCGCAACTCAAGGAATCTAGATATGCAAATAAATCACATGGCATTCCTAGTAAGGCCATATTTATCAATCACAGCTCAAGAATGATTTAGCTATCCTAGCCATTCTACACACGATCTAACCTAAGAAAAGCATTAGGAAGCATCGAAGGAGTTCGAGAGTACTCACATGGGGTTCGCCGTGCCCTGGTTTGGTCTTGAACGAGCTATCGAGCTCATGCCACCCGATTATATTTGGGGATCCACTCGGCGTTTTACACCATGAAATCATGTGAAACAAAAACGAAAATATTCAGCAAGGGGAATTTATTGTAGATGGTGGTCGATCTAATTGGACGTCAAGACTAAAAAATATGTAGAAATTTACAAATTAAAATACTCGAATGACATTTTTTTGCCAAATTCAACTCTATGCGTCGTGAAGAAACACATGCAATTGAACTTGAATTTTGACTATTTATGAGTTCAAAATGAAAAGGAAATTAAAATAAAAATACTGACTATTTTTCTATATTTTTACGACATCGAACGCTATTTTTCTTCATTTTTCATGTATTTTTCTATTTTTGGAAAATATTAAAAAATATGACAAATTATTTTTTTTTATCAAAAATGGTTCCTTTAGCTTGGTCAAGGCTACCAAAGATGATTTTTTAATTTTTTTAACTTTTTATAGATTTTTTATGAATTTTTAAAAAATAAACTATGAAAGACTGATCAAAAATCAGGTGTCAACAACGACATTGTGAATATCATAAAGCTAAAGAAGGCCAAGACAAATGCTCTACTAGATTTAGTCCCTTTAGCGATAGAGAGGTTGGGGAATCGATCTAGGAGGAAGGATAGTGAAATCCGTCCAGAATTACTTTTGGCATCTGTTTTGACTTCGTTGAGGCTTGTGTCAAGGAATTCCGCTAGTTGGCTCAAAGGTTCGAATCCTATGCGAGGTTGAACTAGTGAGTGAGTAAACTCCACTCCGATGGCGGCGCTGTACTCTCAAGAGTAGGGGTAATCTCCAGCCCTTCCATGCAGAAGGTGGCGGTGATAAGATCCCAATAAAGCGCCATGGCTTGAATAAAGGCAGGTGGACACTCAATCTTCAGCAGGTCCATTAGATATCCTAGTCGTGATTTGACGTATTTCTGGCTGGCTTCGCCCATGCTATCCCACCATGAGAGGAGCTCGGTCCGGGGAACTTTAAACACTTGAATATCATTCTTTCCCATCAAGTTTAAAATATGCAAATTATTTTGAAAAGTCAGTCGTCAAAAATTACTTTAAACATGTGACTATGTAAATGCCATGAAAACATGTATGGGCTAACTTAATTGCATAGTTCAATTGGAGAAATGGAAATTAAAATCTTTTTCAGGTACTGAAGGCCTGACTTAAAGTCTAATTTGAATTTCAGGGAAGTGAATTATGCAATTTAGTTAGGTTCACTCGAGTGACTAAGGGAACTAACAACGTCACATTCCATTAGTCAATACATCAAATGGGAAAAAGTGGAATGAATCCCTTATTACAATCAGAATGTCTAACGAAAGAAAGGTAAAGAGAGATTCTTCAAACAAGAAAGCCATAAAAGGTCGATGGAATGTGAGGATCTAGACCACCATTTCCCAAAGGCCTATTCTTCTTTACAATAATAGTCATTCAAGAATCCTCCTCTAGTTGAGTGTAAGGGGTCTCCTTCAGTAAATTGATCGAGGCATCTCAGCTCCTCTGGTCATTCTCTAGTCCATGGTATAATGACTTCTGGAGTCTTCTCGTGTCTCAGCTTTTTAAGTACAATGTGTTTCGACCTTGTCTTGATTGCGGGGCATCTCCTTTTTCCCCAAAGGGTGATCATGGGTATATCTTCCTTAGCTTGTCGTTCAGCTTTTCGATGAGCATACGCGTCCCTAGCTAAGCGGTTGTGATGTTGTCTCTTCATCTCTAAATAGTTCTTGAACATCTCGTCTGCTTGTCACTTAAACCTGAGGTTATCGACATAGTAGCGGGTTTGGCAATCTTCGGCGTATCCCAACTTGCGTCCAGTTAGCTCTCGGCAATACACAAATCTGGTAAAGTGCAACCTCGTATTCGGTCTAGGACGAGTGACTTTCCTTAGGCACTCGAAGGTCACAAACTCTGTTGAACTTTTAGGAAACAGCGACATCCTACCCCCTTATCATCGTTATTTCAATTAGTCACTTGAGTGATTTTCATGATGCATGTAAATGCATATGAATGTATGTAATGCATGAGTCATACTATGGAATAGGAAATAGTAATGTACATGAAAAGTAAATGCCTTACCAACCAAACTTTAGGGAATTTGAAATGTTCCCTTATAACAATGGGCGGTTTTAGGTATATCAACCATCCATAGACATGGGCATGAGACAGGTGGATATACTTCTAAAAATTAGAAATCAGGTGAGGAACCTATGGCTCAGGCTCCAATGATCCAAATGAGGCAGATTCCTCCCTAAGGGTACCCACCCAAGAGGGCTAGATATCGCCAATTTGGATTGTGAGCGGGAATGAACACGAAAGTCTCAAATGCCATCAAACACGAGATCCTTTCGCATCATTTCCTTATCTAAGGTAACCTAGAGGTGGTTTGCAGTCAGGGTTTGACCGCCAGTGTGTGCTATGTGTCGTGATCATCACAATACAAGGTTATGCACAGCAGTTTGTATCAAACACCGCTTCAATAGGTGCGTAAAATAAACATACATTCCCAACTCTAACCTGCAGGAAAAATGTCAACAATCACTCCACCCCCTATTTCTCCAATATGCAAAAACATCTAACACAACGGTTAGCGTATGTACCTCACATTCGAGAGCATCTGGAGAAAACAATGTCAGATAAACCAACCAACTTTTTTAATCGGCTCAAGTCCTTTGGAATTCTGCGAAACCAGAGATTCTGGTTTAGAATGGATCCTTAGCGGAGTCTCCAGTTTGTCGTGACCCTCTCCTCGGAGGAAGGGGGGCTAATGGGCCGCCCGATCGTCGCCTGATCGGATGCAGGCCTCTCCCAAGGTCCATTACCCAAATCGCAACGGCTGGATATACGTAGTCGACCTTCTGTGCGGTCTAGTAACATGTGATATGTGTACATGTCAAGGAGTTGCCACCAATCGTTTCTTGGAGGGTACGATTGGAATTCCTATCGAATAGTTGGGAGCGATCTATTTGATTCGGCGGAAACCACAGAAACGGGTGTCGCGACCCGTCCGAAGGCGGACGCGGCTAATGGATTACCGATCGCGGGCCTTCCCCCGCACAAGGGTGCGGATCACGGGCTTTGGATCGGCGCGGGCCCTCCCAGGCCCATACCAAATCGCGGCGGGAGTATTTTTCAAAGGGATTCGACGATAACAGTCGATCGCTTTCGACCTTAGTGTGGTCGTGGTGGCATGTGCAACTTGTGCATGCATTTGGAGTCGCCACCGGTCTTTCTTGGAGGGTAGACCGGAAACCTTATTGACCGATTGGGAGAGATCGATCAATTCTGCGGAACCAGAGATTTTGGGTTCGGGGACTTGGTTACGTTGATGTCATTACCAACGCCCTTTCGGTACCTAACGCGAGTGATTTTCCCTAACTAGGATTTCATGCAGGCGCAATTTTGGGTGAGGTAAGTCTGACTTTGCACATTAACCAGTTTAACATGCTCACGTAATCATAATAAATAAATAGATGCCAATCACATAAACATCTATCCTACGTGGTGATCATGGAATTATGATTTAATGGGTCTCGAGCCAATGAGACCACATTTAATCATTTTAATATTTTAATAACGGAGAGCCGCTCTTCGCTTCTTCTTGATTTCTTGAACTCTTCAAGGATTGGGCCCCAAAGAGCTCGCCGACTTAAAAGGCTCCTCCACGTAATTCTCGTAGCATTTACATAAACAATTGACTATGCTAAAAATAAAGATTACATGAAAAATAGAAGGAGTACGCAGTCTCCATTTAATAATTACAACCCCAAATATATAAATAATCATCATACATTCATATATACATCAATCACATTGATTAGGGATTTTTCCATGATCACCACCCTTTCACGTAAGTAATAAATTCACAATTTAAAACTTAGGAAGGCACAATAAAAATTCTACGTTGAATCATATTCAGAATTTTTACGTAAAATAAGATAGCCATAAATTTTCGATTCAAAATTGATTTAGTCTCAATTTTTGCTACGTTGATTAATTTATCATATAAAATAATTAACCTCAATTAGCCATGTAAGACGAACAATTCGTTAATACATATTGGCCATAGTATTGCAAAAATTGCAAAAAATCAATTAAATGCACGAAAACACCTAAGGATTGGCTCTGATACCACTGTTGGGATCCACGTAACACGTAGCGGAAATAAATAACAACCCATACATGTATCTCCAGAGGCGTACTTCGTGCATTTCAATCGAAAAAAAATCACAAAGTCTCAAAGGGAGTAAATAGATTACCTCTCGTAGCGTGCTTGAACAGAGGTGTCGGTTCGATGTTCTTCGATCTCAGCCTCCACAAGTGTTAGGCGTCTAATTCGGACGCACCACCAATTGACGAACGGGGAGACGACTAATAACTCCACAACAATTGTGCTAGCAATATGCGGAATCAATATTCCGAACTTAGTATATTTTGCTCACTCAAGATTATGAGAATATAGAGAGTGTTTGTGTTCTTCTCTCTAAGCTCTCAAAAATTTGCACACTCTACAAAATGTCTCCCCCCTTCAACCTCAAAACTCTTGCCATCCTTTTATAGCCAAAAATACCTTCCAATAAATTGTATTTAAAAATAGCACTAACAATTATAAATTCTATCTAAAAATAGCACTCACAAATAAATGACATTTAAAAATAGCACTAACAATAGCACTCACAATTTATAATACAAAAATGCTATTTAAAAATAGCACTAACAATAGCACTCACAATTTATAATACAAAAATGCTATTTAAAAATAGCACTAACAATTATAAATTCTATCTAATAATAGCACTCACAATTTATGATAAATAAATGCCATTTAAAAATAGCACTAACAATAGCACTCACAATTTATGATAAATAAATGTCATTTAAAAATAGCACTAACAATAGCACTCACAATTTATAATACAAAAAATGCTATTTAAAAATAGCACTAGCAATAGCACTCACAATACAAAAATGCTAAAAAAAGGCACTAACAAAGGTGTTAAAAATAATAACCATTATTATTATTACAAGAGTTAAAGAGGTTACCAAACAGTACAAATATGCATAACGTATAAATACGTATAACGTATAAATACGTAGAGCATACGTACACATCCGTGAAACCGAGGACTAATTGAAAGAAAAATGTGCAATTAAGCCCTTTTGGTAAAAATTGATTAAATTGGAGGGCAAATTGACCTAATTGCACTTTAAGACTTTAGAATCCAATGTCATAGCTTATAAAAAGTGAGAATTGAAAACTAAAAGACTCGAAATGATTTTTTTAGGCTCGGTTCGGGTTTATGTTTGTGAAGGAACATATTGACCCGAGCCGAATTTTTGAGATTTAAAGTGACACACTTGAAGAGGAAATTAAAACAAAATTATCGAATATTTTTGGGTATTTTTCTGACCACGAATGGTATTTTTCTGATTTTTTGGGTATTTTTATAATTAAATAAACTCGAAAAATATTAAAAATACCGAAAAATATTTTTTGTTCAAAATTGGTTCCTAAGGTTAAACCAAGGCTTCCAAAGTTGATTTTGTGATTTTATGACATTTTTTGATATTTTTAATTAATTTTAAAGAATAAAAATCACAATAATAAATGGTAAAAAAAATCAGGTGTCAACAGCTGCCCCTCTTTGAGAGGAATCTCGTTAGAGGTTTCTCTCAAAGATAAGGTGGCACCTGATTCCTAACCGACTCAATTGGAAAATGAAAGGAGAAATGCCATGACATCGGATCCTTAAGCCTATTGATAAAAGCTCAAATCAATCCCCGGTTTGCTCTAACAATTTGAACGTGGGCCGGAGTGAGAGAGGCTTACCTGAAGCTCACCTGTCGGATGCTGCCGGTTGCGACGACTTTCAAGAAGATGCCTAGGACTCGTCATTCAGAATATCCTAGGGAGATTAAGCTCTGACCTGTATGGTAGATCATACCATGATGGGATTCCTAACTTGTAGGAACCTAAGGAAGGCGCATCCCACGCTTTGGGATTTGCCAAGGATTTTGATCCGTATGGTGGATCAGACCTTTGTGTTGATCCTTACTGCGATATTTATCAATGAGTTGACCCTTATGGCGGTTTCTACCAATGAATTGACCCTTATGGCGGTTTCTACCATATGTGACCCTTCAGGCGGTTTCTACCATTAATGTGATCCCTCAGGCGGTTTCTACCTTGGTTTGACCCTTCAGGCGGTTTCTACCTTTGATTTGACCCTTCAGGCGGTTTCTACCTTATGTTGACCCTTCAGGCGGTATCTACCATGTGTTGACCCTTCAGGCGGTATCTACCTTGTGTTGACCCTTCAAGCGGTATCTACCTTTGATTTTGACCCTTCAGGCGGTATCTACCTTTGATTTGACCCTTCAGGCGGTATCTACCATATTTTGACCCTTCAGGCGGTATCTACCTTCATTTGACCCTTCAGGCGGTATCTACCTTTGAGTTGACCCTTCAGGCGGTATCTACCTTATTTTGACCCTTCAGGCGGTATCTACCTTCATTTGACCCTTCAGGCGGTATCTACCTTTGAGTTGACCCTTCAGGCGGTATCTACCTTATTTTGACCCTTCAGGCGGTATCTACCTTCATTTGACCCTTCAGGCGGTATCTACCTTCATTTGACCCTTCAGGCGGTATCTACCTTTGTTTGACCCTTCAGGCGGTGTCTACCATCAGTTTTGACTTTGAAAAGGGGTATCATGACGAGGGTTCTCCACGTCCGATGAGACTGCCTAAATGAAAAGGGGTCTCATGACGAGGGTTCTCCACGTCCGATGAGATTTCCTGAATTTTGAAAAGGGGGTCTCATGACGAGGGTTCTCCACGTCCGATGAGACTGTTTGAATTTTGAAAAGGGGTCTCATGACGAGGGTTCTCCATGTCCGATGAGACTGCCTAAATTTTTGAAAAGGGGTCTCATGATGAGGGTTCTCCACGTCCGATAAGACTGCCTAAGTTTTGAAAAGGGGTCTCATGACGAGGGTTCTCCACGCCCGATGAGACTGTCTAAATTTTGAAAAGGGGTCTCATGATGAGGGTTCTCCACGTCCGATGAGACTGCCTAAATTTTGAAAAGGGGTCTCATGACGAGGGTTCTCCACGTCCGATGAGACTGCCTAAGTTTTGAAAAAGGGGTCTCATGACGAGGGTTCTCCACGTCCGATGAGACTGTTTGATATTTTGAAAATGGGTCCTGGGACGAGGGTTCTCCACGTCCGATGAGACTTTTTTCTTTTAAAAGGGTTTTTCTTCCCCTCTTTTTTAGAGATCCCGAAGTTTGTCGGGAATTCAGTTTTTGAAGCTGTGAAAGATTTCATTTTGACAAAGCTTCACTTGAGTCTGTTGAGGCGACATTCTGAGAGCTGGGTTCTCCAGGTATCCTGAGAAGTTTGAACCTGAAAGATTTTTCTTCACCAAGAAAACGTTAGTAATCTTTGGGAAGACCACGGCTGTCCATTTGACAAAAACCGTATGACTTAAGTTTTAATCGTGAAATGTGCATTTTGATGCTGGAGGTTATCCAAAGCATTCTTGCAACATGCAAATGTGATCACAAATTCCTTGCATGGAAAATCCGGATCAACAGTTTGAAAATTCCAAAAAGAGTTTGTTCAAAATATCAATTGGAATATTTCTCGACAAGGAGGTCTTCTCACCTGTTTTGCGATAGTGGTTTTTTATAGGGGATGCACTCAATTCCCTACTAACTTGTGCCTAGGTTTTAGGCTCATTCGCAGTGCATACATTTTGATCGGTCGGGAGGTCTTCCACGGGATCGTAATGTTGGGCTTGGATATTGGTTTTCAAGGGGGACCCGCTTTGGAGTCGAGGCCATTGTATGAAAGTCTTCACCATCTGCTCCGGGTTTACAAGTCAAGAACCCTGCAAAATGAGAAAGAAATAGTCTTGCTCGTACTTCTTCGAGCTAAGCAATATGTTAACCCAAGTGTCTTGGTCAGAGAAGACTTTTTCAGGGTTGTAACATTGGTAGGATTGGGGACCGAAAAAGGCTTGTTTTTTGCCCAGAAATTACGAAGGGTTTGACATTGGTGATCATTGCAAATTTACCACCTGCCCTTTTCCTCTCTGCACCTTCAGTTTTTGGGATGCGCAACCGATTTTGAGGTGTACACCAGCTCTTCAGAGAGCGTTTCGTCGCATTAAGAGACTGATGACTCTGTCTGCGTCTCTGCTCCACGCTTGACACCATTTGGGGAGTAGTCTTTTTGATCTGACTCCTTTAGGGATTTCCTCTTTTCCCATCCGGCTTCATTGCGGATCAATCAAACGACTTACACGAGCATCGGCCTTGCTTTTACCAGGCACTTTGCTTTTTCTCGATGCCGTGGATTTTTCTCATTCATTTTTGAAATCCCACTTTTTCTCATCTTCATGGGATCGTGTTAGACCTATGATCAAAGGTCTAACAAGGTTAAACATTAACTTATGAATTTTTTTGCAAACCCTAAGTCTTGAACTCCTTCGTTTCTGAAGTGATGCTGCATCCGTCGTGGAATGTGCAATGATCACCAACGGGTTTATGAAATGATTTTGCAAGCTCAACTTGGCTATACAAAGGATTCGGTGTGTGGGATAGAGAAATGAATGCTTCTCATCATCCTATGGCACTTGGATTACCATATAAACAACACACAAAGATTAATGTTAGTCCGAGCAAGAAAATTTCTAACCATTTTCTCCTGATGCTGCTGGACTCACCTCCATTTTGCCCCGATGTGGGGTGGTTCTTGACAGGGTTAAGAATGAAAACCGCCGTTCAAAGGGGTTATCAATGGTCACCTGTAGTGTTTGGGGGGATATGAAACGAATGCCTCCGTCGTCCCAACCCATGTAATCGCTGCGAATGGTCCCTACTTCCGTAGGTCCAGATTTTGCTGTCTGATTCGCTCCACTTCTCTCTTAAGTGTGTATAGGACGTGTTTGGACTAGGCTTTGCCTCTCGTCTTTTGAGAAAACGTCCTTTTGAGAGTTTTGAACAACTTTTGATTAGAAAAATCTCTTTCGTTTTCCCAAAAAATTTTACCCGTCAAGGGGATTTTATGATGCACCATGCATGTTCTTATTCATGTTCAGACAACCTCCTGTTTTAAAACATGAATGCCAATGAAGTTTGAATTCTATGTCTTTTCTAGACATTAGATTCTGAAAGCTTTTCTTTTTTATTTAACATCTTCAATGGATTGGGGAAAGGGATACTTACCTGTCCCCCGCGGCTGGAGATCTCTGAAAATGCAGAGAAAACATGTTATTGTACGTTCACGAATTTTTCAAAAATTTAGAACGATACATCCTACCCTTGGTCGTGTACTCCAACGGGTAATTCATGGGGTGTGAAAACCTGTTTCACCTTGATGGCGATCCCCTGTCAAAGACGGGAATTAGTTGTTAGTTGGCGTTCCAAAATTCAAGGGAAATTGGAACGATACAGCCTTGTTCTTGCTTTGTGTTTCCATTTGAACACAAACTCGCGGCTTGCGGGATTTGGCCCTCTATCTTGTGGTCTTGATCCCTCCGTTTGGTTGGCGATGAATCATTCTCAAGGATTTGCCCCAGAGAAGATCCATTTGTGTTTTTGGGCGCACTCCAGCACCATTCTTCAAGGTTCCTTTTATTCAAGGAAAAAAAGAAGATTTTATCAAAATGCATGTCAAAGCATGTGACGTAGGAGCGATACTTTTTACCATCCACTAGGTCTTATAATCAAAGACCATCTCCTGGAATCCTGACTTCTAAGGCCAATGATTCTATTCGCCTCCCTGTTAGCGCGCTCTTTTCATTTGAGGCTTTCAACGCCAACGACTTCCTGTAAAATGAGTAAAAACTCATGTTAAGCATGTGGTCTTCGAAGACCAAATTGGAACGATACAAGGTTACCGTTCACCCAAATTCGTATCTTGGGGTTTAATTCTGATGCGGATGACTCTGTTATTGCGTCCATTGACTTTGTCAGAGGAGAAACGTCCGGCGTACAAATAATTCACTTGCCCCAATTAGGCGTGGTTTTGCTGTTTGTCATCTCTGGATTCGATGACCCTGGTCTGATGCGCTTTCATGGGGGATCATGAGAGTTTGCCCCCGGTTTGGCTCCTCAAAGCAAATGGGGGGAACCTGCTCCCATTGATTTCTGCAGATTCTGATCATCCATCTCGATTGTCAAAGTCCTTGATCAATTTTATCTGTCTCAAGACAGCTTGATATTCTTGGGATTCGTCATGTGGCGGTTTGGTGATTCTCTCGATCACAGTCGCCATTTGAGGTATTTGATGTTCCCTGTTTGTTATTTGAAAGCATTACATCATGCGTCCTCTGCTCTTGATCATCATCTGAGAGGAAAAAGAAAGGAAGCATTATTCCCATATCAAGAAAATAATCATTTTGGAACGATACGTCCTTTTACACTTGATTTGCACTCCGTTTTGATGTTGCATATTGATATGAACATCTATCAAATTCCTCCATCCGTGCTTGAAGGTATTTGCAACGCCTACGGTTCATTTGCCCCAGTTGGGCGACGTCTGTTTTGTCATTTGAATTTATGAGCTTTTGGGTGCATTGTCTCTTTTATCACCTGAGATAAAAAAAAATGGAGAAAAACTTATCCCAAGATATGATTAAAAATCAATTAGGAACGATACGTCCTTTCACCAAACGAGTGGCTCTGCGGCCAAATGTATTGTGCACTGAAGGGACGAATTCCCCTATGCTCCACGGGTTTGGGGAATTTGCCCCCATTTTCGATAGAAATGAGCCTTATCAAGATGTATACAATATAAATAGATCCCTAATACAATCAATCTAAGGGACGAGATAGAGAGGATCTCAGCAAAATTAATCTTATACAAGAGAACTAAGAATGTCAAATCAATCAAAGGAATGTGGTCCGAACACATGGAGATGCCCCAGTTCCAGTCTTCGAGATGTGACTCCAGGATCACCGATTTTTTTTTTTTTAGGTGGTTTTAGATATACCAACCATCTAAAGACATGCACATGAGACAAGTGAGGATAAAACTTCTAAAAATCAAAGGATTTGGCACCTAAGGTCAAGGTTCCCACCTCGAGTTCTAGAAAGAGCAGATTCCATTGCACAACTATCGTTGCATTGGGGCTCGATCCATAGTTCGAAATGAGCGGAATTGAAAAGTGGATTACCCCGTGTTTTTCCTCACGGAGATTCCGTTTTCAATCCCTTCTATTGTTTTCCTATAGGCGGCGCCCGGGGTTTTAGGCGCGGTTGTGTGTATTTTCGGTGTCGTGCTAAAGCGATAAACATGCATCTTATTTAACAATCACCGCTTCAATATAAAACATACACACAATCATTCATTTCTACGCCAACCTGCATAAGACAATGTTAATCACAGACTACCCCCCTTATCGCTCCAATCTGCAAAAACATATAACACCTATCATAAGCGGACTTACCTCACCTTCAAAAGCGCCTGCAAGGTTAGAAAAATCACTCAGTGTTTTAATTACGGCCTAAGTCCACTTGAGGTCTAGAACCATAGGTTCTAGAACAAAGGTCCCCAGCGGAGTCGCCAGCTGTCGCGACCCGTCCGAAGGCGGACGCGGCTAATGGATTACCGATCGCGGGCCTTCCCCCGCACAAGGGTGCGGATCACGGGCTTTGGATCGGCGCGGGCCCTCCCAGGCCCATACCAAATCGCGGCGGGAGTATTTTTCAAAGGGATTCGACGATAACAGTCGATCGCTTTCGACCTTAGTGTGGTCGTGGTGGCATGTGCAACTTGTGCATGCATTTGGAGTCGCCACCGGTCTTTCTTGGAGGGTAGACCGGAAACCTTATTGACCGATTGGGAGAGATCGATCAATTCTGCGGAACCAGAGATTTTGGGTTCGAGGACTTGGTTACGTTGATGTCATTACCAACGCCCTTTCGGTACCTAACGCGAGTGATTTTCCCTAACTAGGATTTCATGCAGGCGCAATTTTGGGTGAGGTAAGTCTGACTTTGCACATTAACCAGTTTAACATGCTCACGTAATCATAATAAATAAATAGATGCCAATCACATAAACATCTATCCTACGTGGTGATCATGGAATTATGATTTAATGGGTCTCGAGCCAATGAGACCACATTTAATCATTTTAATATTTTAATAACGGAGAGCCGCTCTTCGCTTCTTCTTGATTTCTTGAACTCTTCAAGGATTGGGCCCCAAAGAGCTCGCCGACTTAAAAGGCTCCTCCACGTAATTCTCGTAGCATTTACATAAACAATTGACTATGCTAAAAATAAAGATTACATGAAAAATAGAAGGAGTACGCAGTCTCCATTTAATAATTACAACCCCAAATATATAAATAATCATCATACATTCATATATACATCAATCACATTGATTAGGGATTTTTCCATGATCACCACCCTTTCACGTAAGTAATAAATTCACAATTTAAAACTTAGGAAGGCACAATAAAAATTCTACGTTGAATCATATTCAGAATTTTTACGTAAAATAAGATAGCCATAAATTTTCGATTCAAAATTGATTTAGTCTCAATTTTTGCTACGTTGATTAATTTATCATATAAAATAATTAACCTCAATTAGCCATGTAAGACGAACAATTCGTTAATACATATTGGCCATAGTATTGCAAAAATTGCAAAAAATCAATTAAATGCACGAAAACACCTAAGGATTGGCTCTGATACCACTGTTGGGATCCACGTAACACGTAGCGGAAATAAATAACAACCCATACATGTATCTCCAGAGGCGTACTTCGTGCATTTCAATCGAAAAAAAATCACAAAGTCTCAAAGGGAGTAAATAGATTACCTCTCGTAGCGTGCTTGAACAGAGGTGTCGGTTCGATGTTCTTCGATCTCAGCCTCCACAAGTGTTAGGCGTCTAATTCGGACGCACCACCAATTGACGAACGGGGAGACGACTAATAACTCCACAACAATTGTGCTAGCAATATGCGGAATCAATATTCCGAACTTAGTATATTTTGCTCACTCAAGATTATGAGAATATAGAGAGTGTTTGTGTTCTTCTCTCTAAGCTCTCAAAAATTTGCACACTCTACAAAATGTCTCCCCCCTTCAACCTCAAAACTCTTGCCATCCTTTTATAGCCAAAAATACCTTCCAATAAATTGTATTTAAAAATAGCACTAACAATTATAAATTCTATCTAAAAATAGCACTCACAAATAAATGACATTTAAAAATAGCACTAACAATAGCACTCACAATTTATAATACAAAAATGCTATTTAAAAATAGCACTAACAATAGCACTCACAATTTATAATACAAAAATGCTATTTAAAAATAGCACTAACAATTATAAATTCTATCTAATAATAGCACTCACAATTTATGATAAATAAATGCCATTTAAAAATAGCACTAACAATAGCACTCACAATTTATGATAAATAAATGTCATTTAAAAATAGCACTAACAATAGCACTCACAATTTATAATACAAAAAATGCTATTTAAAAATAGCACTAGCAATAGCACTCACAATACAAAAATGCTAAAAAAAGGCACTAACAAAGGTGTTAAAAATAATAACCATTATTATTATTACAAGAGTTAAAGAGGTTACCAAACAGTACAAATATGCATAACGTATAAATACGTATAACGTATAAATACGTAGAGCATACGTACACATCCGTGAAACCGGGGACTAATTGAAAGAAAAATGTGCAATTAAGCCCTTTTGGTAAAAATTGATTAAATTGGAGGGCAAATTGACCTAATTGCACTTTAAGACTTTAGAATCCAATGTCATAGCTTATAAAAAGTGAGAATTGAAAACTAAAAGACTCGAAATGATTTTTTTAGGCTCGGTTCGGGTTTATGTTTGTGAAGGAACATATTGACCCGAGCCGAATTTTTGAGATTTAAAGTGACACACTTGAAGAGGAAATTAAAACAAAATTATCGAATATTTTTGGGTATTTTTCTGACCACGAATGGTATTTTTCTGATTTTTTGGGTATTTTTATAATTAAATAAACTCGAAAAATATTAAAAATACCGAAAAATATTTTTTGTTCAAAATTGGTTCCTAAGGTTAAACCAAGGCTTCCAAAGTTGATTTTGTGATTTTATGACATTTTTTTATATTTTTAATTAATTTTAAAGAATAAAAATCACAATAATAAATGGTAAAAAAAATCAGGTGTCAACAACGGGATCGGGGACTTTGTTACGCCAACTGTCAGAATTGACGCCCTTTCGACACCTAAGTTGGATGATTTATCTAGTCTTAAGATTCATGCAGACGAGTGGGGTACGGATCCTAAATCTAGGAGTTCATGCAGATGGAATAGCTAACCTATCACTCACAATCATTAAAAGTAAATGCACAAATCAAGGATCCAATACATGTAGATAAAACACATGAAAGTAGCATGGCATCCCTAATGAGGCCCTATTGGCCTAGAGAAGTATCAATCAAAGCTTAGGAGTGATTTGCAGATGATTCACCCATGAGGGGTAGAATCATAATTTTGAGATATTTGGGGACAATTTTCCTTAGAAGGGCAAAATAATCATTTCAGATGAAATGTGTAGTCAAAATATGGTGAAAATGGGATTGGCGATCAAATCCTTCAATTTCCTATTTTTCGGGAATTTCTAGGATTTATCTAGAATTTAAGAGTGATTTCACCTTTGGAGGGGTAAAGTCGTCATTTTCGACAAAGATAAGAACTGAAAATCTCAAATATTAGGCTTGGTCACCCACCTGACCACACCCTAATTTTAAGCCATTCTCAGGATTCGATTGGAACTAGAAAGACGATTTTCCCATTGAGGGGCAAAATCGTCATTTTGAGAAAAGGGATGGGACTCGAAAACCCAAGCCTAAGAATTGGTCGCCTAACCGACCCTAACTCTTACATTGGCATTATCGGCCTTATCTCGCATATACAGCAGAGGCGACTTACCCCTAAAGGGAAATATCGTCAAATCTCGGAAGAATGGATAAGAAACCCCAAAAATAGGATTGACCAGTTGCCTGTGGTCAATCCTCAATTTTTGGGGATTTCTGGAGAGTCTAGGATTTTCCACAATTTTTCTATATTTTTTTTATTTTCTGTGATTTTCTAGCATTTTTGGATTTTTTAGGATTTTTCTGATTTTTTTTATTTTTTAAAATCATTTTTTGATTTTTTATTTTAAAAAAATGTTTCGGACCGGGTCAAACCGACCCAGACCCGGACCCGCGCCGACCATTCCCAAAACGACGCCGTTTTATCCTTTTTTATTTTCGGATTATCCAGACATTGATCCGACGGTTCTTATTGAACCGCGTGGCTAATCTACGGCTGTTAGATCTGACTACTAAAACCTATGGCCTAGATGGAACGAGGACTTAACCAGGACCGATTGATCCGCTTACTAAAACCTACGGTCAGGATTAGATCTCAAGACTCAATCTAAGCCGTCCACCCATATTAACCTAAACGATGTCGCCTACCCACTAACCTAAATGGCACCGTTTCGGTTCAACTTGATTTTTCGATTTAAAATATTTTCGAATAAACCTAATTACTAATCGGACGGCCACTAGAATTTAGACTCGATTTATCTGAGCCGTCCGATCTATTTATTCGAATAACAACCCCCAACGGCCGTGCTAACTGGACCGACACGTGGACCAATGGCCGAAAGCCACCTAGGAACTTTGACCTGCTGATTACGCTACGTCAGCTTCGTCTTTGACCTCTCGACTCCGATGGAACGAATGGCTGAGCTTCTCCGACGATGATCCGACGATGGGATCTTAATGAAATCGCGCGAAACCAACGCCAATCGACTCGCAATCGACCCTAGCTCAGCATATCTAAGAATCATGGCCTCTAATTCACGAAATCTCAATCATCATGCAGAATGCCGTGTAAGGCCATGGGAGTTCAATTGCTCGATTTACATCAAATCATGGCAATTCAGTCACATAATAGCATCAATATATGTTCAGAAGACTTACCTCGAACTCCGATTGAGCTCGCTCGGCCTAGATTTGGCTGGGCGACTTTGAACAGTGGTCGGCGATGGAGCCTATGTTCGAAGACTCGATTCGAGGTATTCTGGCGAAATCGATGCAAAATGAAGATGCAATGATAGTCAGCAATGTCTAAGGAATAGAACGCCCACTCTAAATGCGAGAATGATAAAGAAATATATGGATCACCATTGATGCACAGTGAGAAGCTCGGAAGCCTATCTCACCTGTTTTCCCAGTTTCAGTTTGCGCGGTCGACGGCGATCGCTTCCTGGGAGCCTGGACGACCTCCTCATGACCTCTTTGAGCTTTGGTTTAGCCTCAAGAGGCCCAACCGGTGCTCTGCAAATCCGAGCTCTACCCTCGACATTGGCGATAGAGGGGAGCTCTCTCTCTCTCTCGCTCTCTCTCTCTCTTCGATTCAGTTTTCCCTCCAGTAACTGAATCAACTAACCTCCCGTTCTAGAAGGGTCAATTGGCTCTTATACCTCTATCAAATTTTGGCGCCGGGTGGGGGGGGAGGGGCAACTGACTCGAAAATGGCTCGTGCTTGCGCGTGCCATTTGGTCCAAACGGCACCGGAGACGATGGGTAACTCCGTTAAGCTCAAATGGTCTTCCGGCGTGCGTAAATGGACGGCTAATTTAGTTGTTATGTGTGTGTTGACTTTCACGGCCGGTGAAACATTGACCAATTGATTTCATCTTCCTCCGGCGGCTGTTGGTCGCGATCCCGGTCTCAATCGACGAGAAATATACTGAGGAATTAAACGCCCACCAGTGTGTCTTCGATCGTCGCCGATTCGTCGATCAATTTGGCTATCAAAACTCGGCATCGTACTGTTCATCTGCGCAGACTCTCGGGGAGGAAGACGACACTGTTCCGGACCGGTTCGACAGGTCTGACCGGGCGGTCTGGCCGGTTTGAACCGGTCCAGAATCGCAATTTTTCAAATTTAGCCCAAATTAATGGGAAATTTTTGCAATTGGACCTCAGAATCGAATTTAGGGCATGAATTTTTATCAAAAAAAATTGTTTTGCCCAATAATTCATATCAATTTCAACAAAAACCTCAAATTTTTATTTAATTGCAAATCGGGGAATTGTGCAATTGAAGGTTCAAACGATCAAATTGGGCCAAATTACCTATGCCAATCGATTCAAAATGGTAAAAACCATTGGGCAGTGACTTCAATTTGTAATTATAGTCCCCGAATTGAAAGTAATTTCAATTATGCCCAATTTCAAGGACTAAAATGCAATTTAGTGTATAATTTTGCCCAATTCGTGCAATTAAACAATATATGTGGACAATTGGGTTAAATTACAATAAGGGACAATCAAATTGAATGTCAAGATCCTAAAAAATGCCAAAATTACAAATTAAAAGACTTAATTGACATTTTTTTAATCAAATTCAATCATATGTGTTACAAAAGAACACGTAAAATTGAATCTAATTTTGAACTTTTTTTGAGGTAAAAAAGACAAGGGATTTAAAATAAAAATATTGACTATTTTTCCATGTTTTTGTGACCTCAAATGCTATTTTTTCTTGATTTTTCTAGTAGTTTCCTAATTCCTGAAAATATAAAAAAATGCAAAAAATATGAAAATTTATTTTTTTTTGTCAAAAATGGTTCCTTAGGCTTGGACAAGGCCACCAAAGTTGATTTTGTAATTTTTTTGATTTTTTATGAATTTTTTTATGAATTTTCTAAGAAATAACTGAAAAAGGCTGATCCAAAATTAGGTGTCAACAGTGGGCGAGTGGGAGATGTTGGAAATTTACGCCCATTCACAGCCAAATTGATTAATTGTCATAATTACAATAATTGATTGGTGGGCTAAATTGGTGATTGTATGGCAGCATAATTCTTGGATCGGATCCTAGAATTATGCGTGTATATGTGTGTGCCATGCATAATCAAAGGATTAGATCCTTCAGATCTATCTCGTTCTCTCTCTCATTTTTGCTTATCTCCCATGGTGACCAAAAATTCAAGAACGAGAAAAAACATCATCACGAATTGCTAGCACAATCGAGTGGTGATTCCGCGAGTTCGTTCTTTCGTTCGTCGTTGTAATTGGTGATGTGTCTGAACTAGAGGCTCGACATTTGTGGGGCTCGGATAGAAGAACATCTGAACCAATTTTCATTTTTCAAGCACGCTACGAGGGGTAATCCGTTAACTCTATTTGCTTAATATGTTTTTCGATTGAAACGCACGAACTACACCTCTGGAGATACATGTATGGGCAATTTATTATTTCCGATGCTTTTATTTATTTTATTTTTGACCGTACGTGTTACGTGAATCTCAACACACCCTTCGCCGACCCACCACCTAAGGACCCCCGTGCGCAGCAAGCCCACGACCCCCCTACAGCCATCGTGCATGCGAGTTGCTGCCGTGTTGTCTCGTCGTCCAAGATGTCACCGAGTGTTGTCGCTGCCGCGTGTCATCGCGGCCGCCGTTGTCGTCGTGATCGTTTGTTAGTTTATGAGAAAAAATATTATTTATCAAAGGAAAAATGACATTTTATTTATAATGGATGTGCAGCTAAAAAAAAGTAAAAGAAAAATAAAACCTTTGCAGTCTTAGAGACGGGCATTTTTCAAAAATATGGTAAAAAAATTACCAATTTAAGTGGATTTTAAAAATTTTTACAGGCTTAGGGCATGCGCGCCTAAAAAAAGGAAAAACAAAACATGTGCGGTCATAGAGACAGGCTTTTTTTTTCAAAAATATAGTAAAAAAATTACCAATTTAAGTGAATTTTAAAAAATTACTTCACATGTTTTATTATTATTATTTACTTTTTTAGATGCACATCCGTTATACATAAAATATTATTTTCCTTTTATAAATAAAAAAATTTTTCCTCACAAACGGTTGATGATGACGGGGCTGGCGGTGATGACGATGGCACGGTGACAACTCGTAGGAGGTGGTGGCAGAGGGCTTGTAGGCTTATGGCACACAGGAGTCCTCGGGCGGTGGGTCGGTAGAGGGCGGCATGGAACGGCGGCGCAGCTGGGGATTGCGAGTCTGCGGATCTCGGGCCGGCACGGCCCATGGGTGGAAGTACCATGAGTGATTTGCGACTGGGTGGTGACGACGTGGATAGACGACGAGTTGGCGTTTGACTCAGGCGATCGAACGAAGGGATGGCATGGCGACACGAAACAATGGTAGAGAGGCGGCAAGAGCTTTGGTGGGGGCGGCTATGGAGCTTGGGTGAGGCCAATGCCGCTGCCGCGCATACAAGTTGCTGTTGTGTCGTCGTTGTCGTCTGAGTCGTCCTTGAGTGTTGTCACCGCCACCGACCGTCGTTAGTTTGTGAGGAAGAAAACATTTTATTTATAAAAGAAAAAAATATTTTACTTATATGAATGTGTGGCTATAAAAAAAAGTAAAAAAAAAAAGAACTGTGAGCCTCTAGGCGAACCTGCCCTAAATTCGTAAATTTTTTAAAAATTCACATAAATTGTTAATTATTTTCTTTAAAATATTTTGGAAAAAAAGTCGACTAACATGTGGTATCAGAGCATGGTTTATTCACGCATGAACATAGTGTTATATATATACGGCACGCAAGTATTTAGAAAGCAAGTACTATTGATGGTGTAAATCTGTTGACATAGTATGTGATTATTTCTCCGGACTTGCTTATATTCTTTTGGCGATTGGGTTATGTGAAACTTGTCAAATACAACTCTATGATTTCAAAAGAACTTTTATTCTTTATTGTTGTTCGAAACTATTTGAGCAGTAATTGTAGACATGGCAATTTGGGCCCGCGGACCCGGAACCGGCCCGTTGACCGGCCCGGAACCTGCCCGTTGACCCGGCCCGCGGGCCCGAACCGGAACCGGCTGTTCCGGGCCGGTTCCGAACCGCCCAAAAAAAAGGGGGGAGGGGCGTGGGGGGCAGTGGGCCCCCCCCTCGGGAAGAGTCGTTGGCTCTTCCCCCAACGGGCCGAGGCCCGTTGCGATCGTAACGGTCCTCGGCCCGTTGGGAAATTCGCAACGACCATTTGGCCGTTACGAATTTCCTTAAAAAAAACTAAAATCTCTCTATAAAAACCTCACAATCCCTCTTTATTTTTCTCACAATTTCTCTCAATTCTTTCCAATACTCTCAAGTCTCAACTCTCAAGTCAAATTCTCTCGATCCGATATTCTCTCTCAATTCCGTCTCAATTCTTTGAATCAACTTTCCAATCAATTCTCTCAAAAATGGCAAGTGGAAGCAGAAATACTAGAAAGGGAAAGAGCCCGATGGAGATGGGAGAATCCGATTTTCCTATTCATGAATATGGTCCTCATGAATATGCATGTTGGGAAGACGACGATGTTCCCAATCCCGACGTCGAGCACGTCGCAACGCAAGAAAGTCTTTATCCTCCTACTGCCACTGCCACTGGTGTCGAAGGATCGTCGATACCAAATGAGCTGGCACGGAAGAGCCGAGAATCCGACTTATGGCTACACTTCGACAAAGTATGGAATGAAAATGAAGATAAGTTTGATATAAGCTGTAAGTATTGTCCGCAAAAATACAAACTTGGTAAATGAGATGGCTATGGAACATTTCGTCGGCATTTGACGAAAAAACATCCAACGCAAGCGAGGATCGACACTAGCCAACAACAAATTTCCGAGTTCGCCAATCCTAACCCCCATCCTTTATTCCGTTTCACTAATGCACTTTATAAAGAAACATTAGCTGAATATGTTTCCATTGAGCATGCTCCGTTTAATACTGGTAAAAATTTTAATTTTAGATATTTGGAAAACACTGCACTGGTTCCGCAAGCACCATCTGTTCCGAAAACTACTTTTAAACGCGAACTTAAACGAGTTTATAAAGATCGAAAAAATAAATTGAAAATATTTTTTGAAGAATTCAAAGGATGTGTACATATAGGTAGTGATATTTGGAGTGATTCTTGGAATATTAATTCTTATATGGGTGTCACGTGCCATTGGATAGGTGATGATTGGGTTATTCAAAAAAGACTTCTTGCATTTCGAGTTTTTCCTGAAATGCATACGGCCCATAATATTTATAGAATAATTAGGCAAGTTTTAGAAGAATATGGTTTGATTAATAAAGTTTTTTCAATTGGTTTTGATAATGCCGCCGCAAATACTGCTTCCATTCCCGAGCTAGAAACAATGTGTAAACCCTCTTTACAATTTTTTCATATTAGATGTGCTTGTCATGTTTTGAATTTATGTGTTCAAGATGATTACGAATTCTTGTAACTTCTCTCCACCCAATAAATAGTGCAATTAGATTTTTATGGAGCCGCCCTCAACTTATGAAAGCATGGGGAAAATTTTGTAAAGAGGAGAACGGCAAGAAGGTTTCCAAAAGATGTTCCGATTCATTGGAATTCTACATACGAGATACTTCTACAAACTTTTGATTACAAAGATTTATTATGTTCATTTATTTCAAATACTGTTCCCGATATTACTTTACTCACGCAACATTGGGACGTTTGTAAAAAAATTTTAGATTGTTTGAAATTTTTTAATGATTCTACTAAAACTTTATCTGGTATTTATTATCCTACTACGCATTTATTTTTAATAGAGTGTGTTAATATTGCTAATGTTTTTAATGCATATGAAAAAGATACTGACTTAGCTTCGAGTATTTTAGTAATGCGAGAAAAATGGTTACATTATTATTTGAATATTCCTCTTGTCTATTTAGTTGGTATTATTTTTTATCCACGTACTAAATTAGATGGTTTATTAGATTATCTGAGTGCTTATTATTATGATTGTTTACATTTGGATGAAGTAATAAATATTTCAATTATACAAGTAGATGTTAAAGAAGCTATAATAGCATTATATAATGAATTTTGTAATAGATATGGTTTAAACTACAGTGGATATGAATCTGCCCAGCATATTGTCTCAGAAAGCGATGCGGGTATTTCACTACTTAGTAGAGGGTATAAAATTCTCAAGACTAGGAAAAAAAAAAAAACATAAAGGGACATCAACATGTAGTATTTCTGAATTAGAAAACTATTTAACAATTTCTTTTGAGTTTAGCGATTCAGAAAACAACGCAGATTTCAAGATTCTTGAGTGGTGGAATAATCATTTAACTCAATTTCCAGTTCTCTCCCTCATCGCGAAACAAATATTAGCGGCCCCTTCTTCAACAGTGGCGGTTGAACAAGCATTTAGTGCTGGAGGATTAATTTTGGACCCCCGCCGTTCAAGATTAAGTCCTGAAAGTGTGGAGTGTCAAGCTTGTGTTGATGATTGAACAAAGGCTAAATTTCGCCAACAAGAGCTGGATCGAGAACACGAATTCTTCAGTGATGACTGTGGAGATACTACCACCACCACAACGGGTAGCGACGATTGACGATGAGGTAAATTGGGGGTTACCAAAGGTAAGAGAACTATATGGGCTTTGATTCTTCTATCCCCAAGAAGATATGTAGGCGCTTAATGATAATTCATTAAGTTCAAGTCCATTCATTCTCTCTTTTTTTTTCCAAATTTTATTACAATGTACAATTTGATTATAATTTGTAATTTATTAATTTTATTTTATTATTTAAAAATAAAATTAAAAGTTCGAAACCGGAACCGGAACCGGCCTCTTAAGGGCCGGTTCCTGAACCGGAACCGGCAGTTCCGCGGAACCGGCCATGTCTAAGTAATTGGCCCAACGGAAGATTATTATTTTAAGTAGATTTATATTTTGATAAAACCATCTTATGTTATGCTCATGATTAAATTCGTAACTGGCCCAACAAAAAGTTAAGATATTTAATTTTGAGTAGAATGATAATCTAATATGCAGATAAATTGTTAATATGTGATTCGAATTAATTCTATCCAATGGTGATTTAATTCGATTTATTCTTATCTTATGAAGTTTGCTTGTAAATTATGAAAGAATCCATTTAAAGTGTTTATGGTCGGCCCAATAGAGGGGCATAGATGATTCTTGAATTTCTTTTGGTAAGGTTTTGTGTATTTTACCTTCCATTTAAGTGAATTATTTATTTTTTAGTCTATTGTGATGATGAAATTATCTATTTTATTTATTTTGTGGATTTTTTTAAAGGTACTAATGTGCATGAATTTAATTTTATTGTAATTCACAAGTTCTGAGAACTTCCTTGTGTTTTTCCTAAATAAGACATTGTGTTTTCATGGTTTGAGGCAGATTAGCCTTCCTCTAAATATAAGTGTGCTTTTATATCCCCATGGCTTTCGGGTTAAGTACACCTCAAGTGACATAAGTTATGTACGGCGCTCACTTTAGTACCAAAACTTTCAAATCGATCACTTTAATGCTAAGTTTTTGTAACTTCGATCACTTAAGTGCTAACTGCTTTTAAAAACGATCACTTCAGTGCCAAGTCCGATGAGCCACGTCTGCTCAAATAATAATAAAAAATACACGTGTCGGATTTTCGGTGAGTTACGTCAGTTTAAATAGGAGTTGGCACTAAAGTGATCGTTTTTAAAAGAAGTTGGCACTTAAGTGATCGAAGTTACAAAAATTTAGCGCTAAAGTGATCAATTTGAAAGTTTTGACACTAAAGTGAGTGTCGTACACAACTTATGGCACTTGGGGTGTACTTAAGCCCATGGCTTTCTAAATCTTTGTCCTCTTGTCCCTAGAATGGTGTTGTCTTCTTGCTAGAATGGTATTGTTAGTTTAATATGATGCTCGGTTACAAGTATGCTCTCCACCTCCCACTCTATGAATCATGTGGATCATAAAATCTGAAAGCCTGAAATTTTTATAGCATAGTTTTATAATGATCGAAAGTTTAAAGGCAATCCCTATTTATGGCTTGAGGTTGCCTTTTGGTGTGGGATAGTATACTTGCTTTGAGCATTGTAGTCCATGCCTCTTTTAAGCCTGCTTTGAGCATTGTGTTGCCACTTTTATAAATGCTTGGCCGTTACCAAGTAAACCCAAGAATAGGTTATTGAAAAGCAACTAAGAAAATGATGCACTACTTTCAGGGTACAAAAGATTTTATGCTTACTTACAAGAGAACAAATAGGCTTGAGGTTATCGGTTAACCTAATTTTGATTATGCTGGATGCATCAACACCAAGAAATCAATATAAGGTTATACTTTTAAGCTTGTTGGAGGACCCATCTCATGGAAGAGTGCAAAGCAGTCCATAACTGCATATTTCACTAAGGAGCTAGAGTTCTTAGCATGTTATTAAGGCGAGTTCTCATGGTTTATGGTTGAGGAACCTCATTATGGGGCTTGAGGTAGATGTGGACAGTTCCGGTTCCTAAAAAAGCTGGAACCGGAACCGGCCCACAAGAGGGCGGTTCCGGTTCCAGTTCAGAACAGACGGTTCCTAGACGGTTTAAGGAACCGCCAGTTCCGCCAGTTCAATTTGCTTATATCTTTTTTTTATAATTTGTTTGCAATATGGACAACCAAAATGAAGGTAGTTGAGTGGTTTAAGGCTCTTGTTTTAATCAAAAGAACATAGTTCGAATCCCACTTCAAGCAAATGTCATTTTCTTCATTTTTTTCTTTTATTTTTTTAAAATGGAGGTTCGGAACCGCGGGCCCGGTCAACGGGTCGGTTTCGTGCCCACGGTTTATTTGGTCATGTCTAGCTTGAGCTAGTTGATACTATTTCGAGAACACTAAAGATTCACCATGATAACCAGCCTGCTGTTTTTTTCTCGAAAAACAACAAGTCGAGTGGTGCATCCAAACACATTGACATTAAGCATCTTGTAGGGAGAAAAAGACTTTAAAATGAAATTGTACCCATTCAGCATATTAGTACGAAAGCCATATTAGCGGATTCCATGACGAAAATGTTTACAACCCAATCTCTTTCGAGATGAAAATATTTACCACCCAATCTCTTTCGAGAACATGTTGCTAGCATGGATTTGGTTGATAGCCTTTAGTATAGGCCATGGTCTTTGAGACATAATGTATTTTAATTTATTCTTTTATCATTTCATGTAATGAATTTTGAATTTACGGTTTGTTACTTCTTGTTATATGTGCACATTTGAAACAAATAATTATGTATAAATCTCATGAACATGTTTTTAATATGCAACCTTATTGTTCGTGACTATTAAACCATTAGGTGTCGTGTTTGATGTTTGTGCTGGGACAGTAACTAGAAAATGGTACTGTGGCACTGGAACATGGATACCGGCTTCAATTCTTTTTTGTATGAATATCATAAATGACCTTACTTAAGGGATGTTATATATGCTTGATTATGTTATATTAAGCCTCGTGAATTAGATAGATAATAGAACCCTTGGCCAAGTGGGAGGATATTGGACTTGATGAAGTCTAACTCAATTATGTGGCTTATCAAGTTTATTATTTAATAAAAGATATTACGAATGTATATTTGTTATATTCAATTGGGTTTCTAGAATCCTTTTTCTTTAAATCTTGATGGATGGTTGATATTTGACATCACTAGATTGGTACCATCATTCCCTCTATAAAAGGACTCTTTTGTGGAGAACGGTTATCGCATTCTTACGCTTTCGAATTTTTACGCTTCCGCTTGTTCCACAAAATCACAAGAGAGAAAAATACACACTCCATCATAATTATTGTAGGGGAGAGTGACAAAGATCCATACCCATAAGAAAACATCTTCTCTTTGATCGGATCTATAATGATTTTTTTTATTCGGGTACGCTATATTTATCGATTTGATCTTGCTTTCATGTGATTGAAAGATCCTACAAGACTAACATATCTTCCTTCTGGGACACGAGTTGAAAGTTCAATTACGATGCGCACCAGTACTCCCAATAGCTCGTTCTTGGTCTTACAGACAACATTTGGAACTTGAAAGAAGAAACAGCTGCTCTTTACAATGCTTCAACTAGCTACAGCTGTTTGGGCACGGAAAAAGTTTCTCCCAAAGTGAAGAAGGAAAAACAAAACAAGGATTAATCTTCACGAGTTGCACGAGAACTTCTAGGTTTTATGGGGCATGATTTACCTTGTTCTTGAACTCTGTGCATGCATTTCACAGTACTCTACCCGGGGCTGAAGAGTTAGATGCTCACTAAATTACAGAATGCTTATGCTTTAATAAAGATCCGTATCCAGCAGAATCCGAGACAAAGAAATCAGCTGAGGAAATTAAAGAAAATGTGTGATGGATGGTGACCTCATTTTGTTTTTGCTTGGCGATGGGTGGTAGAATTGGTAGAATCGTAACTGCACTATACATGATGAACTGAGGTCCTCCTCACTTTCTGGAGAGTGGTCCAGGTTTTGCATAATAGACTTGTTAATTCCTGATAAGTGTCAATAGGATTATCTGAGTCATTTGGTCTCTGGAATTAGTGAGAAAAGGTAGCTCTTCTGATTTTTTTTTTTAATTTTAAAAAAGTGTTTTCTTCAAGACTTTAATTGCAGCAGAATTAGATGGCCCCCAAAAAAGTAGACAAAATTCCAAGATACAATGAGAAAAACATGATTTTTCCGGAGGCCACGTTTTTCTCCCATCATGGTTGGGGGAAAATATCATCTTTTTCCAAATTAGATAAATACTTTGTAATGAATATTGCACTTTTCTACAAAGGTTTTTATATTACTAAAACCAAACGATTTAGAAAATCCATCTATAAAAAACATGACTGCAAATAACTCTTTAAGATCAGATCAACCAATTAGCCGCCTTTGTTCTTTGGAAAGTGAATAGGAAAGCAAACTCTTATGGTAATGCTTAATGGAGTCGCCCATGCCCGTCATTCAATCCCACTGTTTATGCTGATAAAAAATGTACCGGGCAATCGTACCTCATTGTCTCCTAACTTTTAATTAATCACCAAGATGCATGCATGCATGCTCTTTAAAAAAGAAAATAAAGAGTCCTATAGTGCTCAACTATAGATGTGACATTGATTTTCTGGTGGAAACAAAAAGTGTGACATTGATTTAAGCATTGTCGAAAGTATGGAAAAAGTAAATGCAGCATGCATGAATTTAGGTCATTATAGGAAAAACGAAACCTCCTTTGCTGGGAGGTTGACGTAAAGATCTCTAAAACATGTTTTGTTTTATAAGTATTCCAGTGACATTTACTAAGATGCGGAGTCTATTAGTAGTGCGTTTTTGGATTGATTGGACTGGCAGAAATCCAATCGGAAGTCGAAGCTATGATGCGCTTAAAACCGGCGAACCGGATCGACCACATTGGAACGGGCTTAAATTCAGTCGGTTGAAGAGAAACGACGTGCTGATCAAAACTCATTGCTGTTTCGGCAATGAACTGCGATGGATTTCGGTAATCCGGGATCATTTAGATGGATTTTTTAATTTTTTAGTGTTTTTTGGATTAAATTTTATTTTTAGTGGTAATTTTGTAATTTTTAGTTTTGTATCCAGAAATCTAGTAGGGTTAGGTTTAACACCTCATATAAAAGGTGTTTTATGTTCTTTTGAGAAAAAAAGAATATTATTATTGAATTTTAGGGAGATTTGCTTTTTATCAATTTCCTTTCTACGCTGAATATTGTGCCAGGTGATATCAGAGCCTATGGTGACTGGCGATGGTCTTCGTGACGATGTTCAGGAGACTGGAGCCCCAATCCTTAGGGACGACACGCTGCAACGTTTGGAGCAGCGTCTAAGGAACGTCTGAATCAACGATTCGATCAAAGCCTTCGTCGTTTCGAAGAACGATTTGACGAGATAGCAGATCAATTTGAAGGTCTCAGCATTGATGTGAACCGAAATAGGCGGCATGACAGAAGGCCAGGTGCAGATGTTGCTCGTGGTGACCTTGTCGATAGACCTGTTCTTGTCCGCAGGTAGAATAACCTTTTGTTTTCAGAGAGTTTGTAAGAAGAGGAGCACGAGTATGTTGACGAAGAGCGTGCTGGTTATGAAGGTAGAAATCCTCATGGAGGATTTCGAAGGGGATACGATGGAAGAGACGGAAGACGACGTTATGACGATCGTGAAGGTATCGACTTTAAATTAAAGGTTGATATATATTATTTTAATGGAGGTCTGGGAATAGAAGATTTTCTAGATTGGATTGTAGATATTGATAAATTCTTTAATTATATGGAGACCCCTGGTGAAAATTGAGTGTGATTAGTAACCTGTAGATAAAAGGGGGTGCGTCTGCATGGAGGGAGAGATTGTAGAATAGGAGGGAACGAGAAGGAACAGAAAGGGTTCAAACTTGGCAAAGAATGAGAAGGCTGCTGACACAAGAGTTCCTTCCGCCTGATTATGAGCAGATTTTGTTCAGCAGTACTAATGTTGTCAGTAGGGCAATCAGACTGTACATAAGTATATGACAGAATTTATGAAATTAGTAGAGCGAAATAATCTCAGAAACGGAGAGACAGCAGGTGGCCAGATATCTCGATGGGTTAAAGCCCTTTATTCGAGACAAAATTGGAGTGCAGTTTTTGTGAGATCTGTCTGAAGCGAAGAACATGGCGATGAAGGCAAAATTGATTGTGGCCTCCCAGACCGCCACCTTACGGTCATAGGTCTCTTTTATACATAAATAAGGATTTCCCACGTATCAGACGATAGATTATAGGATATAATCCGCATGCCACAAAATATAATATTACAAAAATCACTAGACAAACACCAAACCAAGACCCAAACTTTTATTTATAAAACATCAAGCACGACCATATAAGAGTTCATATATACATGCATATGACTAAGGTCGTCAATCCATGATCATAACTGAGATGGCCAAAAAGGAATCTACTCCATCACTCAACATGGTCGCCTACACCAAAAAGTCTCCAAGACTATCTACGATCATCACTCCTCCTCAGACGGATCAGTAAGTAACATCTCATCGTCGTCAGTGTCATCGACTGGCTCTGGTGATGGACTGAACACTTCCGGCTCGACAAACTCCGGAGAAAGGACAAGTGCAGCAGCTGCATGTGGAACAGGTACTACTGGCTCAATAGGGTCCGGGGGTGCATCAAAAGTACTCTCTGGAAAAGGACCAACTAACCTCTCGCCTACTCGAGCATAAATAGCATACCAACGATAGATAACTAGACCAGATGCTCCCTCGTCAACCCACATAGTATGAACATGCATAACAAGTCTCAAATGAGATACATCAAGATGAATCATATCACGGTAATAGGACTCAGAATCAAAAGGAACACCAAAGCGCCTGGGAGCAGTAGCCATGGATGCTAATATGAAAATATGTCCACAAACATGGGTTAGCGCGACGGCTAGCAAGAAAATATTCAATCCCACCATAAGGGTCCTAAGCTCCATATGACAAACTATAAAGCAATCATGTAACAAATATGGTACAATAGCATTTCAATACCAAAACAAATATCATACAATGTAAAAATGCCAATATATCATAGACATGACATGTTCTTCCTTCATCTCACCACCGCAAGCCAATTTTACTTGTGATCCCTACCCTAGGGCATCCACGATGCATGGTACGACTCTACCCTGCACACAGCTCAGGGTCGTCAAGTACGTACAAATCCCCACATACAGCGCAAGGGCGTCAACTTAATTAAGTGCACTGAAGAGTAAATACTCCACATATCTTATCGGATATTAGTCACGTACCATGGATCAATCCATGCTCGACCATGATTCACATGATTGTTAATATCAATTCTGCAAATCATGTTACAATGCCGGGCCAACATACAAGCATGCATATTCTCAAGGATATGTACATGAGGAATGACATTATGGTGTTCAATCAAGCAAAGCATAATGAACCAAATCTCATAGGCCAAGAAAACGGTCATTCTCTTCGAGTAACTCTAGGTTCAATCCAAAGTTTATCCAGTCGATTCACAATTCTAGCAAGTGAAATCATCAAGGCTTAACCTTATGATCAATAAGAAAGCATTCCACGATTAAATCGTATTCGTCACTTGCAAAACAACTCAGAACAGCCACTTTCTTCCACTATGTCCGAAAATCTGATCTGTCCTAGGTTAGATCAGAACCAGTTTTCACCCTTAAACAAGCCTAATTCCTTTAAATTTAACCAACCACCCACACTTCTATAATGTACCAACATAGTTATAAAAGAATTAAGGCAATCCATCACATTGTAATTCGATTCTTATACCCTAAATAATGTAAAAAATCAGAACAGATACTGCACTAGGAACCGAACATGACTTCGGTCCTACACTTGCAATTCAATCCCCAAATCCACTTGATTCAACTAGTCATTCGATTGTTCTTATATCCCAGCTTTGCTCAACAACATTTTAGCTCAAGATCATGCAATGTAGCTGTATTAACCCCGGACGATGCTTTAAACAGAATATAACAAACCGGTCCCAATCTCAGTGTAGTTTCAATTTCCAATTTACAAGCAGTTCCTAATTCCATTAAACCGATCGATCATCTCCATGACCACAATGTCCTAGTCTAGCTCTTTAATGTTTCACTTGAGAACCTACAATGTAACTCCATTTTAACCTCAATCGACACTCTAAACAGAAAAAAGGGCTTAAGTATACCCCAAGTGCCATAAGTTGTGTACAACTCTCACTTTAGTGCCAAAATTTTCAAATCGATCACTTTAGTGCTAAGTTTTTGTAACTTCGATCACTTTAGTGCCAACTCTGATTTAAGCTGACGTGGCTCGCCGAAAATTCGACACATGTATTTTTTATTATTATTTGAGCTGACGTGGTTCATCGAACTTGGCATTGAAGTGATCATTTAAAAAAAAAGTCAGCTATTTAAGTGATCGAAGTTACAAAAACTTAGCACTAAAGTGATTGATTTGAAAGTTTTGGCACCAAACTGATCGAAGTTACAAAAACTTAGCACCTAAAGTGATCGATTTGAAAGTTTTGGCACTAAAGTGAGCGCCGTACACAACTTATGGTACTTGAGATATACTTATCCCGAAAAGAATGTGAATCTGGAATGAACCAAAGGCACAACTCGGTATTCAACATGCAAATCGAGTCCTAATGTCTTTTAACAGGCCAATCGTTGCTATATTCACGACATCCTAAGCCAATTCTCCACTAATTAACTTCCAAACATGCCATGTGACTCGAATCCAACTCCATTTGCATGAAAGAATAGAATAGAAACTGCACTATCCTCTTCCAACTCACAAAATCGAACTGCATGGTTCTAACTCAACTCGCACTTCCTAAGATATCATGCATACAAGATGCCACTGTCCTGTGGCAAGATTGAAAGAATTCTTGCCTCAAAGAAGATTGTGCTTGCTTGATCTCCTCCGATCTTCTTTCTTGGCCCTTCGGTGGAGTTGCCGAACAGGTTTAGCTCCCCCACGGTCTCTCCTCTTTTTCCTCTTGTTTGGCTCAGAGATGGTGGGGGAAAATGAAGATGAAAGGCCCCTCTTGCAAGTCTTAAGGAGTTTCCTAATTGGCATATGTCTCAAATCCCCTAAGGTAAGGATTTCTTCCCCAAATTTCCACCAAGTGTCCACGCCCCAATTGGTGAGAAGTCATTCTTACAAGGTCTTGATAAGACTATTAGCCAATGATTTTCCTTGCATATTCCCTAGGTAATCGGCCATGGAATTTCATGCAAGAAGAGGCAATGCCGCCACTTGTATAGTCCCCTAATGGCCGAACATGGCTTGTGATCCTTGTGAGATTGCCAACCAATGGTTAAAGTTCATTCTTTGCCATTTCCCTAGGCATTATTCGGCCAATGAGATTTTCATGCAATGTGAGGCAATGCCGCCACTTGTCCTAGCCCCAAATGGTCGGTCATCATTTGCAAGATCTTGATGGAATTGAAGCCAATGATTGAAAAGCATTCTTCTTGCTTTTTTCCCTATGCATGATCGACCAATTACAACTCAAGTGTGAAAAATAGTCTTGCTACTTGGCGTCACCCTTAATGGCCAAATCTCCTAGTCCAACAAGCTTAGAGATTTTCGGACATATAGTCATGTATTATTTAATCCCCATGAATTCTTAAATAGTCGACTACTCTTGTCAACTTGATCTCAAGTTCACTCTAATGGTGATACTACTTCTCATCATCCCAGCCATGAATTAAAAATTGGCATGGAAAGCTCTTTAATTAAATTATGCTAATCTTAACCAATAAGACTCTTAATGAATCTTCCTAATTTGCTCTGTCACCTATATCGTCTTGACATATCTTGGCCTTCTTACCTTAACTCACATTCCAAGATCTCGAATCCTTGCATTAGAAGTCAGCTTCAAAATCCATTTCGATCACTTCTGATCGTTAGGAATCTAGCAAATAAGGGATGCCACATTGATACAGCAAGAACGGGGTAAAAGAGGCTATGAAAATTATAGAGATAGTAGTTCAGGTAGTTCCATGGAGAAGAGCAGCTTCAACAATCGCTTTAGCGCAGATGGAACTCAAGGAGATAAGGCGGTAGAAAAGCGCCCTATAAACGACGCGAGGGAAAAGGGGTCGCAATCACAGAAAACTGCGAACCCGAATCCTTATGCTAAACCCGCGGCAATTAAGTGCTATAGGTGTAATCAATCTGAGCACCGCTCTATTGAATGCCCTCAGAGAAAAACAATAAATGTAGCTGCTAGAGAAGAGGAGAAAGATAGATAGTACTGTGAATCAGAAGGGAGGAAGGAGATTTGAAGAGGAGGAAGAAGAAGAAGTAACTTGCATAGTGCGCAGAATGATGTTAGCTCTAAAATAGGATGATGACTCTCAGCGCCATCAGTTGTTCCGGACCAAATGCACCATTCTGGGGAAGATTTTTGATGTGGTCATTGATAGTGGTAGCATGGAGAATATTGTCGGCAAGGAGGTGGTAAAGAAGCTGGGGATACTCGTGGAGAAACATCAACCCTTACACGTTAGGATGGATTAAATCTCGGGCGGAGAGCATTCAGGTGACCGAACGATGTAAAATCACATTCTCCATCGGTAAGCATCATGATGAGCTATATTGTGATATGGTAGATGTGGATGTATGCCATGTGTTGTTTGGTAGGCTGTGGCAATTTGATGTAGATGCACAACATTCAGGAAGGAGCAATCAGTATAATCTAATGAAGGATGGAGTGAAGTATACTTTGCTGCCCCTGAAGAACAAGGGAAAATAGACTACTGGGAATAATTTCCTTATCCTTACAAGGAAATTTGAAGCTGAAGTTAAAGAAACCCAACAGATTCATGCGTTGATAATGAAGTAGACATTCGAGATAGAGGTTGAATTACAAGTGGAGAAGCAGCCTGAATCGGTTAAACCTTTGTTGAAAGAGTTTAGTGAATTGATGCCATAAGAGATTCCGGATAGGTTGCTGCCTATACGTAATATTCAGCACCATATAGATTTAATTCCTGGTGTTAGTCTGCCTAATTGTTGACACCTAAATTTTGATCAATTTTTTTTTCCTTTTTTCTTTATTTTTTTGAAAATTCATAGAAAATCCATAAAAAGTTGAAAAATTGAAAAATCAATTTTGGTGACCTTAGCCAAGCTAAATGAACCATTTTGACCAAAAAAAATAATTTTCATAATTTTCATTTTTTTAATATATTTTCGAAAAATACAAAAAAAAAAGAAAAAAAAGAAAAAGAAAAGAAGAAAATCAAGAAAAATAATATTTGAGGTAAAAAATATATATATATATATATATATATAAATAGTCGGTATTTTTTATTTTTCTTTACTTTAGGACCTCATAAAACAGTAAAATTCAGGTTCGATTTTAGGTGTTCTCTGATCATCATAAAATTGAATTTGGCAAAAATATTAGTAATGATTAAAAGGAAAAGGAGTGAAAACATCATCATTCAAAAGGAAAAGGGGACTCATCATTTTGTCTTTGCTTTGATTATTTTATTATTATTTTTACTTTTTAGTATTTTATTTTATTATTATTTTATTATTTTTATTATTTTACTCCCTCATCTCACCATTCCCACGATCATCCATGGCCTCCTCTTCATTCTTCTTCTTATTCTTCTTCTTCTCCTTCTTCTTCTTCTTCTTCCTCCCTCCTCTTCCTAGTTTTTGGTTCTTCATTTTTTTTCCTCCCTTGGATTATGCCGACCACCCTCACCACCACCTTGCTCCGCCACCCTCCGACGCCGTGCCGAGATCCCGTCCGTCTTGCTGTTTATCGCGGCCTCGTGGAGCTCCTGGATACCGCAATCCCCCTCATCATCTCCCTCAACTCTCTCTTTCATTTTCGTTTTTTATTTCTCTCGCTCAGCTCGCCGCCCAGACCCAAAACCGTCCGGTTTTTCGGCCATAACTCTTTCGTTAGGAATCGTATGAGAACGAGCCATATACTGTTAGAAAGCTTATTCTCTTGCCGTTCTAAAGACATATTGTGAGTCCAATTTGGCCCAGCCATTTGCCTTGTAGAGCCGTTTGAATGAGCAAAGGTCGCTGCTGACCCTGTACCGACCAGTTTCTGCCGCCGCCGTCGTCCTCCACGATCAGCCATTCCGGCGACCTTTCCGACTCCCTATGACCACCACAGATTAATTTAAGATGTCCTTAACAATTTCCCGTTGGTTTCATGAATTTTCGAGGTCCGGTTAAATTGTGGTGATTTTTTGAAAAACAGTCGACGAAAATCAAGCGAACTGAGGTATTGTGGTCATATCTCACTCATTTGGACTCCTTTTAAGGTGAAATTTTCGGTGATGGCTTCCTAAGAGTATAGGCTATGTTCTGGAGTTTTAAGGTTGCTGAATATTTGCTGTGTATTTACTTTATGTTCTAGCATTTCATGCATCATATAGTTAATTTGTATTGTATTGCATTTAATAAAAGTGTGCATTTTCTACATTTTACTTATTAGACCCAGAATCGGAAGGCCGAGCCTCCTGTTGGTGTCTGAATATTTGCTGCGTATTTACTTTATGTCCTAGCATTTCATGCATCATATAGTTAATTTGTGTTGTATTGCATTTAATAAAAGTGGGCATTTTCTACATTTTACTTATTAGACCCAGAATCGGAAGGCCGAGCCTCCTGTTGGTGTCTGAATATTTGCTGCGTATTTACTTTATGTCCTAACATTTCATGCATCATATAGTTAATTTGTGTTGTATTGCATTTAATAAAAGTGGGCATTTTCTACATTTTACTTATTAGACCCAGAATCGGAAGGCCGAGCCTCCTATTGGTGTCCAAGGCATTCTATTCATTTATTTTCTGTAAATTATATTGTGCTACCCCAGAATCGGAAGGCCGAGCCTCCTGCTGGTGGTTTATACCCCCACACATTGTTGCACGAGCACCGACGGACTCCGACGTCGTAAAATTCACCGGATCCCATCTCCTTTGCTTATGTTTATGTTGTATAATGACTTAATATCTTCTGTATTTTTTGCATTGTGTTGCGTCCTATAAAAAAAAAACAAAAAAAAATGCTAGATTGGATGGCTGCAGATGAGCCACGTGTCGTGATCCGATGATTTTCAGAATAAAAAAATATTTTTTGTATTAAAAGAAATGAATTTCGAATTTTACAAAAATTAAAATGATTCGATTGTTATCGAGACGCCACGTGGCGCATTCTAGACCGTCCAATTGGGGTTTTTCAGAATAAAAAAAATCCAAAAAAATGAATTATTAAGGAAAAATTAAAAACAAAATGAGAAAAATTACAGAAAATTCCTTAAAAAAATTCTAAAAATTTCCAAGGCTGAAAATGACCAAAAGAAATTGATTTGTTGTCGTTTTTCAGGTTTTTCTCCCGTTTAATCCAAAACGACGATTTTACCCCTCAAAGGGTAAATCGTCTTTGATATTCCAATGACTTGTGGAAATTGCTTAGAATTTGGTGATGGGCCAGATGGGTAGCTAAACCTTATGTCTAAGATTTCCACATTTCATTCCCACTTTTAGAAAATGACGATTTTACCATTCGAATGGTAAATCGGTTTCTAAAATTTCAGAAAATCATGAAAATTGCAAAAAATAGGAAATGGGTCAATTGAGTGACCAAACCTATTCTTGACATTGTTTTACTCCGGATTCATTCCGAAATGATGATTTTGCCCTTTTTGGGCAAATTATCCCCTTTGTCTCAAAATTACGATTTTGCCCCTGATGGGTAAAATCATGTCTAAATCATTCCTAAGCCTGATTGATGCTTCTCTAGGCCAATATGGCCTTATTAGGAATGCCATGTGATTTATTTGTACATTTGAATTCATTGATTTGTGCACTTTATTATTGATTGTGATTGCTAGGATAGTCATTCCTATCTGCATGAACTCCTAGATTTAGGACTCGTACCCCACTCATCTGCATGAAATCTTAAGTCAGAAAACTCAGTCAACTTAGGTACCGAAAGGGCGTCAACTCTGATAGTTGACGTAACTAAGTCCCCGAACCCATTTCACTGGTTATCGCAGAATTGAATAGAAACTCCCGACTATTCAATAGGGTGGTCCAATCATACCCTCCGAAAAAATGATTGGTGGCGACTCCATGGCATGCACACTTAGCACATAGCACTAGACCACACTGAAGGTCGACTACGCATACCTCCGTTGCGATTTGGGTAACGGGCCTTGGGAGAGGCCCGCGTCCGACCAGACTGGACGGCCCATTAGCCCTCGAGAGCCCATGGCGAACCTCGAGAGGGTCGCGACACTAATCTACCGCATTACAAAATGAGTCTTAAGGAGAGTGAGATTCTAAAGGGGAAGATGGAAGAGTTGCTGCGAAAGGGGTATATTCAGGATATCATGAGCCCATGTGCTATTCCTGCCTGAAAGATAGGAGCTAGAGGGTGTGTGTAGACAGTAGAGCCATCAACAAGATAACTATGGGCTATAAGTTCCCAATTCCGAGGTTGGATGACATGCTGTATAGGTTGCCTAGGGCTAGGTGGTTTTCAAAGCTGGATCTGAAGAATGGTTATCATCGGATTCGTATTCGGCCTGGAGATGAGTGAAAGACAGCTTACAAGAGAAAGGATGGGCTGTACGAGTGGTTGGTGATGCTGTTCGGGCTTTCTAATGCTCCGAGCACCTTCATGAGGCTTATGAATCAGGTTCTGAAATCTTTTATTGGCAGATTTGTCGTAATTTATTTTGATGATATCCTGATTTATAGTAAGACTGAGGAGGACCATTTGATGCACTTGAGGGAGGTGTTGACAGATTTACAGACTAATAAGCTGTATATAAATCTTAAGAAGTGCAATTTTTTAACCAATAAGCTGCTTTTCTTGGGGTTTATTATTACTACTAAGTGGATAGAGGTGGATGAGACGAAGATGAAGACAATTAGAGAGTGACCTACTCCTAAGACAGTTTCTGAAGTTAGAAGTTTCCATGGGTTAGCTACTTTATATAGGAGATTTATCAAAATTTTAGTACTACTGCAGCCCTAATTACATAATGTATGAAGAAGGCAAATTTTTGTGGGGAGAGGAAGTCGAGAATAGTTTTGCTATTCTGAAGGAAAAATTATATACTGCGCCTGTTCTGGCTTTATCTAATTTTGATAAATTGTTTGAGGTAAATTGTGATGCCAGTGGAGTGAGTATAGGAAATGTTTTGTCTTAGGAGCGCATGTCAATATGCTATTTTAGTGAGAAGCTTAGCGAAGTGAGATAGAAGTGGAGTACTTAAGATAAATAATTCTATTATGTCATAAGGGTTTTGAAGATGTGGGAGCATTATTTGATTGGGGAAGAGTTCGTCCTTTATTCTGATCATGAAGCTTTGAAGTATTTGAATAGTCAGAAGAGAATCAGTAAGGATATGCATGCGCGATGGTGTCAATTTTTACAAAAATTTCCTTTAGATTGCAGCACAAATCTGGTGTACATAATGTCGTAGCATATGCATTGAGCAAGAGAGTTGGATTGCTGATTAAATTGAGCCAGGACACTATAGAGTTCAAGCAGTTGAAAGACTGTTACGCAAGCAATGATGATTTTAGGCAGATTTGGGAGTCCAGTACTGCTGGTCAACCCGTGCAAGAATTTTATGTGCAGGATGGTTATTTAATGCGAGGCAATCAGCTTTGCCTTCCTCGGACATCATTACGAGAGAAGGTAATTCGTGATTCACATGATGGTGGATTAGCTGCACACTTGGGGCGTGATAAAACTGTTGCTGCAGTCTAGGAACGATTTTACTGGCCCCAATTGCGTCGAGATGTCAGCAGGTATGTGTAAAAGTGTTAAGTTTGCCAAACTGCTAAGGGGCAGTCTAAGAATACAGGTCTGTATATGCCTTTACATATTCTTGACAATATTTGGGAAGATTTGTCCATGGATTTTGGGCTTGGATTGCCACGAACCTAAGGAGACGTGGATTCTGTTTTTGTTGTGGTTGACAAATTTTCCAAGATGGCACACTTTATTCCTTGTAGGAAGACCTCTGATGCTGTAAGTGTGACTAGATTATTTTTCAAGAAAGTAGTTCGTTTTCATGGAGTGAAAGAGTTTGTCACTTCAGATATAGATAGCAAATTTCTGGGGCATTTTTGGCTAACTTTATGGAGATTGTTTGATTCATCTCTGAATTTCAGTAGCACAGCTCACCCACAGACCGATGGCCAGACAGAGGTGGTGAATAGAATTCTGGATAACTTGATTCGAAGCATTTGTGGAGATAAACCGAAGTAGTGAGATATTGCTTTATCACAGGCAGAGTTTGCTTATAATAATGCAGTTCATAATTCTACTGGCAGGTCTCCTTTTACTATTGTTTACATAAAGGCGCCTCAGCATACTCTGGATTTAATTCAATTTCCCAAGAAAACAGACAAGAGTGTTGCTGCGGATCATATGGCTAAGCAGATTGTAGAGGTGTATCAGGAAGTAAAGCTGAAGTTGGAAGCGGCTAATCATAAGTACAAGGCTGCAGTAGATAAACACAGGCTAAAGCAGGTGTTTGCAGTAGGTGATCAAGTTATGGTATTTCTTCGTAAAGAGCGGTTACTAGCTGGATCTTACAACAGGCTAATGCCTATGTTATCGACCTTCCACCAAGCATGGGCATATCCAACACCTTCAGTGATGCTGATTTGTCACTGTTTCATGAGTTCACTAAGCCGTTGTATTTAGATTCTGATTCTAACTCGATGACGAGTTATTCTCAAGTGAAGGAGAATGATGCGAAGTCTATTAGTAATGTGTTTCTGGATCTATTGGATTGGCAAAAATCCAATTGGAAGTCGAAACGATGATGTGCCTAGAACCTACGAATCGGATCAACGACATTGGAACGGGCTTAAATTCAGTCGGTTGAAGCGAAACGGCGTGCTAATCAAAACTCATCGCCGTTTCGGCGATGAACTGCGATGTATTTCGGCAATCCAGGATCATTTAGATGGATTTTTCAAATTTTTAGTGTTTTTCGGATTAAATTTTATTATTAGTGGCAATTTTATAATTTTGAGTTTTGTATCCAGAAACCTAATAGGGTTAGGTTTAACACCTCATATAAAAGGTGTTTTATGTTTTTTTGAGAAAACAAAATATTATTATTGAATTTTCGAGAGCTTTGCTTTCTATCAATTTCCTTTCTACGTTGAACGCTGCGTCAGTAACTAATCAAGAAATTATTTTGGCTTTAATGCTTTACAATGTATAGTCAATATTAAAAGTACAATTATTTCAAATTAAGTATGCTTCCCTAGAGCACTTTTTGACACGACTCTTTCAAATACCAATAAAGCGTGCAAATTTTATTTTAGAATCCTGACCTTTTTTTTTTCTTTTGAGAATACGCACTAGACCCATTTTCAGTCAAATATCCGTCTTAGCCAAGAAAAGGTCATACCTAAGCAAAAAAGCTAAAGCATATATCGGTGGAGAACCTTAGATTTAGCTTTTTCCAAATTTAAGTGGTTTGGAATTTCTGGAACTGAACCTGCCAATTTATACTCTAGTCCCTTCTATTATACACATACCTAATCTAAATATTACAAAAGTATTTTACTCTCTCTCTCGCGTAGCTGAACCAATGTTAAACTTTACTCGTCATTACTTAAAAGTCACTCATCGACAACTACAAGAGATAGAGAGAGAGAGAGTCGAAATGTTGCCACCATCCTAGAGGAGGCGATGGTAGCTCTGTTTGAAAAGGAGGTGGTGGAGAGAGTCGAAATATTGTTACATGCTTTCTGAGATGAAAAGTACCTTCAATTGCACGTTGCTCTGTCAATTAACACAATCAATAGAACACAAGCAAACCCCGATAATAAGCCCTACAATTTTTTGTGCGTTTTAGGATCTTTTCATCTCGGATAAAACTTGGGTGTGATTAAACTGGCATGAGATGAAACTCTTACCATAATTCAAATAAGTTGGATGAGAGTAAAGAACTTTCGTCCTTCAAAAAAGTGCCATGATTCACTAATTAAAATGGGCTACAAGCAACACTTCCCTCGAGCACATTAAAATACGAGCTTTCTTATCTGTTTTCTTTAATTCGCATTCTAAGGTGAACTTTAAGATAAAGAACAGAAGCACCATTTGAAAATTACATAGATGGGTCTATGCAATATCCATTATATTCTTCTTCATCTCCTTCCTTTGTTTATTTATTTTATTTTTGTTAAGGGTAAGCCACTTTTCTTGCTGACTTTGGTCCAAGTGGGGCAGAGAAAAGCTCGTATTGGGCACGGATGCCATTCCTATCTAGAGACCAATAGCCACAAGTCTTCCAAGTGGATTGAAAAAAAATGAAGACATTCTCTCTCTCTCTCTCAAATGCCGCCGAATTCCTAGGCCGACAACTCTCCTCTCTGTTCATACCTACAGCTTTAGAAAACAAAACCAACGCCACCACACCACACCCCCCCCCCCCCCCCCCCCCCCCCCCCCCCCCACACACACACACACACACACACCCACCCACCCCCCCTCTCTATAAAAGGAGCTCCCAAGCGTGGCTTTTCCTTCACAACCATCCCAAAGTCTTAACATCACATCTTAAGTTAAAGTTGGTCATTGAAGCCCTCTCTCTCTCTCTCTCTTCAAGCTTGAAAAAGGGCAAGATGGAGAAGAAAAATGGATCAACTGAAGCAAGAGACGCGGTTCATCATCGTGATAATGATCTAGAGAAATGGGTTCAAGATTCTTCTCTGGATTATAAAGGAAGAGTCCCTCTTCGAGCTGCCACAGGGGTTTGGAAGGCCTCTCTTTTCATCATTGGTAAGGAATATCTACTACGTATCCCTCTCTTCATTATTGCTAAGGAATATTTACTACATAACCTATGGCCACATTAAAGCTTACAACTCAAGCAACTCCCCCCCCCCTCTCTCTCTCTCTCTCTCTCTCTCTCTCTCCCCCCCCCCCCCCCCCCCCCCCCCCCCCCCCAATTGCATTTGATTGTTCTCTAGGCCACTGAAAACAAATATTGGAAGCATTGTCGCAATTCCCTCGAGCCACTAATTCTTGTGTGTTACAAATTATATGAACCCACCTTTTGTTCTCTTCAAAAGAACACTGTATGGCACGCCACCAAGCTAGATATGCATTCTTATGTGTGTCTCTCTCTCTAGTTGCATTAGCTTAAAATGAATATTGGAAACACTATGGCAATTCCCTTAAACAACTAATTCATGTGTGTTACAAACTCCGTCAACCCACCTTTTATTCTCATCAAAAGAATGGCGTGTGTCGTGTTATGATCTGCTTTACTATATGGATGTACGTATTTCTATGTATAATACTTATGTTGGAATTTTATACTTTTCTCTGCATCTCCGATGCACAAAAATAAGAATTCTTATTATAGTATCGGAGTTATATGTGTGTGGATAGACATACTAGAGGAGAAAGCTAGGCCGACCCTTACTAAAAATTCATTGTTTACAGAATCATTAAAGCAGCTTCTTTTGTGTAGTCCAATTAGAGGAAAACGCATATTTGCTTTTTTCTCTAGCGTGTGTGATTGCTATTGCGTTGAACAGTGATGATCACTGATGCATGGCTATAAAAGCTTAGCAGTACTTAGCATCCGTGGACCTGAGAACTTTCACAATTATCAAGAAAAGTGGCCACAGGGATTTTGTGCTAACCGTAGATGAGGCAGATTCCAATCAGTGCTCAATCCCCCAAAAAGCAAAAATAATTTGTGGGTCATATTGCAGCGAGGAAAAGGAAAAATCAATTTCTTTGAGGACCAGTTCGGGACGACTATTGATTCATGGGGGAGAGAAAATGTGGTGACATAAACAAAACATTTGATTATATCAAAGTTTCATTCATTGAGAACTCCGAATCATTTTTTTGAAACTCCTCATTTTCATCATAAATCATTATCTTCATTTTTTTTTTGTTCCTTTGAGAGAGGAAGATGTTATTGAAACCCTATTTCCCTTTGCAGCGTAGAATCCTCGTGAATACAATTGTTCAATGACGTGAATACAATTGCTTAATGACACCCTTAATTTCTCTCCAAAATATCTCTCTTTCCTGTCATGAATCGGTTCTCTTCAAAGGATCCATCAACTTCAACAGCTGTGTCGAATAAAGATCAGTTGCCCACTTGCTTCTCACCTGTTTTTTTTTTTTTTTGGTTTCTGCTCCTTTTGGGTCGCTTGGATTTCAATTGGCAAAGCTTTACATGCATCCTCTTCGTACAAAAAGACTCCTATCTTTGTTATATACGGTTCCAGATTCTCGACAAAACGCAGAAATTCTCAAGTACCATGAGGGTTTTTTTTGGCTTGGTCACCCAAGCACACCATGTGTATCCTTTCCTGTTTTAAGGAAGAAATAAGGCTGCATACATAATCATAGTCTAAATGAGAATATGAGAAAGGTCAATCATATGAGGTACACAAGTCAATCATGTGGATTTGAAACCTCCTTATGTAGAGAAAGTGTCCGTGACCTTACAAATACTAAATTTAATTTGACTGTCGCATCTAATTAATCTCACGTGAAACCCACCATCTTCAATTGTTTAGATTCAGTTTAGCATTCATACTACATTCTTAACGTGATTTTCTCCCTACTAAAATTACTAATATTCTGTTTCTACAGCAATTGACTTGATTATTGCGATATTCGAACATTAATAGCGCAAAAAATTTAATAACATAGAGAGCCACCAACCGATCATATTCAGTAATATTCGTGCCCTACTCAGCGGCCACAGACATGGTTTCATGCTTTAAAACTCCTTAGGAGTTTGGACCATAGTGCGATCGAATGAAGCCATCAAATACAATTCCAAAACTCCATACTAGATATGATTAATTTACTTTTGCCTGAAAAATTATTTTTTACTTCTGACAAAATGATGAAAATATTGCAGCGATAGAGTTCAGCGAGAGGCTGAGTTACTTTGGTATAGCCACGAGCTTGATCCTATATCTCACCAGGGTGATTCACCAGGACATTAAGACAGCGGCGAAGAGCGTCAACTATTGGGCCGGTGTTACCACTTTGATGCCCCTTCTCGGTGGATTCGTAGCCGACGCCTACTTGGGCCGTTACTCCACAGTCCTCTTCTCCGCGATCATCTATCTCTTGGTACATAGATATATGTAACTCGATGTATGCTATTGTTTTCGGTTGATTATCGGATCCAATCACATTTTAACCAACTCTCGATGTGTTAATTGGCAGGGTCTGCTCCTCCTGACGATGTCCTGGTTTGTTCCAAGCCTGAAGGCTTGCGAGCCCGGCCACATGTGCCAGGAACCCAGGAAAGTGCATGAGGTCGTGTTTTTCCTGGCCATTTACTTGATATCAGTTGGGACGGGAGGCCACAAGCCGTCGCTCGAGAGCTTCGGGGCCGACCAGTTCGACGACGGCCACCCCCAGGAGAGGAAGAAGAAGATGTCCTACTTCAACTGGTGGAACTTTGGCCTTTGCTGTGGGCTACTGCTCAGCGTCACAGTGGTCGTGTACGTGCAGGACCACGTCAACTGGGGCGCTGCCGACATCATCCTCACTGCTGTCATGGCCATGTCTCTGGTGATTTTCATCATTGGAAGGCCCTTCTACCGGTATCAGTTGCCGACGGGAAGCCCTTTGACCCCGATGTTGCAAGTTCTGGTGGCGGCCATTGCCAAGAGAAATCTTCCTCATCCTTTTGATCCTTCGGAATTGTATGAAGTCTCGAAGTCCGAAAAGGCACAAGGCAGGCTTTTGTGTCACACCAAGACCCTCAAGTGAGCTCATGCACATAATCTAAGCCAATGTCATTTTCATAAGAAGATAGCAGTGATTTGATTGACTTCTATTTCAGGTTCCTAGACAAGGCTGCTATTGTTGAGAGAAATGAAAGTTCAACTGAGAGCCAAATAAATCAATGGAGGCTTGCAAGTGTGACCAAGGTTGAGGAGATGAAGTTGATCCTGAACATGATCCCAATCTGGCTGGCCACCTTACCGTTCGGCATATGCGTTGCGCAGGCGTCGACCTTCTTCATCAAGCAGGGCACGACCCTCGACCGGAAGGTTGGGGGTTTCCTAATCCCCCCGGCGTCGATCTACGCACTAGCCGCAGTCGGGATGATCATCTCCGTCATCCTCTACGAGAAGGTCCTCGTGCCGGCATTGCGTCGCACGACAGGCTCAGAGCGCGGCATCAAGATCCTCCAGAGGATCGGGATCGGGATGCTCTTCTCAATCGCAACGATGGCCACGGCCGCCGTGGTCGAGCATAGGAGGCTGGACGTCGTGCGGCGGAACCCTCTCACGGGCTCCACATCCATGAGCATGCTCTGGCTCGCCCCACAGTTCCTAATCATCGGCTTCGGTGACGGCTTCACTCTCGTGGGGCTGCAAGAGTACTTCTACGACCAGGTCCCGGACTCCATGAGGAGCCTGGGTATCGCCTTGTATCTGAGCGTGATCGGGGCCGCCAACTTCCTGAGCAGCCTCATGATCACGGCAGTTGATCACGTGACAGAGCAACACGGCCGCAGCTGGTTCGGCAAGGACCTGAACAGCAGCCGGCTGGACAAGTTCTACTGGCTTCTGGCCGGGATGGCGGCGGTCAACTTGCTCTTCTACGTGCTCTTGGCCCGGCGGTATACATACAAGAACGTGCAGAGGAGCGTGGCTGTGGCCGATTGCTACGAAGGGGACGACCCGAGCACGTTGGCTTGAATAATCGCAATCGCGGTGCGCTTGTGTTGGAATAATTTAGATTCAAAGATGTGGTAGATGAATGTAGCTTCAGCTTATCTTCTATAGTATATAACTCTGGATTTGGGATTATCAAAACATATGTAATTCGAGCTGATTTCCTCCTAGTAATGTCATCGTTTAGTCAGAGAATCGCAATGGAACTTGTAATTATTTAGTTGACGCCTATCACCATGACACCACAGAACTACAGAATCCTAGTCAACAATTCATAGTGGGGGAAAATTCGGCCATGAGAAAGAGGTTCGGCAATTTCCTTTCGACCTGGGCCTGTAATTCTTCTCATTGGTATCTCAAACGTCTAAGGATGCAAATTCCGTTTCTCTAATTTTTTTTTCTGTTTCGGAAAATAGAAACATGAAATTCTTTTCTAAACGGATTTGTGTTTCAAATTTGTTCCCGAGACAAATTTTTAGATCATAAATAGATTTGGAATAAAAATACGAAATATAAATTTTCTACGTGTCTATTTCTAGGACAAAAGTAAGAATTTTTTCTCACCGATCACCTCCTCTCTCTCTCTCTCTCTCTCTCTCTCTCTCTCTCTCTCTCTCTCTCTCTCTCTCTCTCTCGTCCTTATCACCTGTATCAGGCTGCCATCCACCTACCATCGGCCGCCACCCGCCATTTGCCGACTGAAGCTTGAAGCGGTAGAAATTTCATGATGTTATCGAACGAAATCCTATTTTGGGAACAAAAATTCTGTATAGCGATCAAACGCATTTCTCTGCTTAGAAACTCGTCTAGGAAATAGAAATAGAAAAATTCATTTCTAGCCAAAAATAGCTTTCCAGAACAGAATGATTATAATTCCCTTCTTTAAACATAAAACACAAGCTGTACAATATTCCTTCTGTACAAGGTACATCTACCACCATTAATTTGAATAGTTAACAAACATTAACGTCGTCATCGATTTTGGCCGGTACATTGCGGCTGATTTGGAAGGCATGAAATACCTGGATTTTTCGGCATGATAGAGATGGAAACATTCAACCCTAATGTGAACTAACTGTCGGAAATTTACGCCCATTAAAGGCTAAATTGATTAATTTCCATAATTACGATAATTAATTACTTTTATTTTGTGGGCTAAATTGCTGATTGTATGCAATGCTTAATCAAAGGATTAGATCCTTGAATTAAGGTGTGTGCAATGCATAATCCATGAATCGGATCCTTGGATGAAGTGTGTGTTTTTTAGAGTAGAAAATTGAGATCTATCTATCTATCTCTCTCTCTCATTTTTGTTCTCTCCCATGGTGACCAAAAATTTTGAATCTTGCAGAGCAACCTCATCACAAGAATTGCTAGCACAATCGAGGTGACGATTCCCGCGAGCTCGTTCTTCCATTCGTCGTTACAATTGGAGATGTGTCTGAACTAGAGGCCCGACACTTGTGGGACTCGGATCGAAGAACATCTGAACCGATTTGATCTCAAGCACGCTACGAGAGGTAACCCCGTTAACTCTATTAGTCTGTTATTCGGTTGAAAAGCACGAACTACGCCTCTCGAGATACATGTATGGGCATTTTAATATTTCCGCTGTGTTTATTTATTTATTTTTGTAGTGCGTATTGATTTTTGCGATGCTATGGCCAATTTATTTTAAAGAATTGTTCTTTTTACATGGCCGATGGAAGTTGATTATTTTTATATGATAAAAATTAATCAACGTAGCAAAAATTGAGACTAAATCAATTTTGAAACGAAAATCTGTAGTGAGTTTTATATTACATATGAATTCTGCAAAATGATTCGTGGCTACGAATAGAGGGGCGAGAATGCTAATACCGCTTGGAATTAAGCACGTGAAATTTGTTCCGTCGGCGTTAATATCACGTGGTTTGCATTTCTTGATCTTGAATAAGATTAAATGCAGAATTTTTTACTTTTTTATTTGTGCCTTCCGAAGCTTTAAATTATGAATTTATCGCTCATGTGGAAGGGTGGTGATCATGGAAAAACCCCTAATCAATGTGATTGATGAATGTATGAATGTATGGTGTTTATTGGTATTTTTTGGGGTTGTAATTATTAAAAATGGAGGCTGCGTCCTTCTTTTATTTTTCATGTAATTTCTTTTTTAGTGTAGTTTAGCATAGTTAATTGTTGATGTAAATGCTACGAGGACTACGTGGAGGAGCCATAAAGCCGGAGAGCTCTTTGGGCCCGATTTTTCGAAGAGTTCAAGGAACCAAGAAGAAGTGAAGAGCGGATCCCCAATATTAAAATATTAAAATGGTTAAATGTGGTCTCATTGGCTCCAGACCCATTAAACCATAATTCCATGATCACCACGTAGGATAGATGTTTATGCGATTGACATCTATTTATTTATTCTATTTTTATGAGCATGTTAAACCGGTTAATGTGCAAAGTGAGACCTTCAATTATGACTCAAAATCTCCTTAAAATAATATTAAGTCGTAACGGATTTTGGACTCGTGGCCTTTCATTGTCGTGGTTTGATATTTTATTATAGTGATTGATTGACTCGCCATGGAAACATAGGGGTCAATTGTTATCTATAATAATGGACCAATCCATTAAACATATGAAGTTGTAGGGTTGAAGCCGAACGATTTCCAATAACTATTAAGTGAGGGGATCGTTTGTGATTTCAATACTTGCATGAGACGATGGGCTAGACTTAACTATGAACATGAACTCAATAACTGTTAGGTGAAAGTTTCATGATCTAGAGGCCGAAGTTATGATTGGGACTCGCATATGATGCGTTGAATAAGTTTATTCACTCACTAAGCTTATAGAACATCAATAATTGTTAGGTGAGGTGGACTATGAGCTGGTGGGACTCCAATTCCCACTAGTAATCTTTACCCGACAAATATTGCCGTTTCCCATTTTAAGGAGTATGGGATCCGAATATAAATTTAGTGGGGGATCTATTTCATTTAAATGTCAAAATGAAATAGTTATTTTGAAAGACAATGGCTAACAATTTATTTTCTGCACAGATATTTATTACTCTAAAATGGTTAACACAAACCCGTTCACTTCGATACTTGACAAGAATTGTTTGACTGGACCCAATTTCATCAACTGGGTGAGGAATTTGAGAATTGTTCTCAATTCAGAAAAACTCGGTATGTGCTTGATGAAAATATGCCAACCTCCTTTCTTGAGGGTGTGACCCAAGAGGAACGCATCACTTATGATAAATGGCATGATGATGACTTAAAAGTTAGGTCTATATGCTTGCTTCAATGAATAATGAATTTCAGAAGAAGTATGAAGCAATGGGAGATGCTAGGTCAATCATATTGCACCTGAAGGAATTCTTTGATGAGAATGGTCGAACCTCTAGATATGAGATATCTAAGGCATTGTACCGTATGAAGATGGCTGACGGATCATCAGTTAATGATCATGTCCTGAAAATGATCTGGCACATAAAAGAATTGGTTAGGCTGAATCTTGTCATGGACAATGATTTAGCTATGGATTTGATCCTCCAATCTTTACCCGATTCATTCTCTGGTTTTGTCCAAAACTTCCACATGCATAAAATGGAGAAAACTCTATCTGAGTTACATAGTATGCTGGTAGTTTATGAGAAGGAAATGCACAACACAAGGCCCAATGTAGTGGCTATAGCTAAGGCTTCTTCTGCAAAGGGTAAGACTGCTTTGAAGAAAAAGAAATGGAAGAGGCATGTGAAAGTTGCTGTGCAACCAAAGCCCAAGATTGAAAAAGGGAAATGTCATTACTGTGGTGTCATGGGGCACTGGAGGAGGAACTATAAGAAGTACCTCGTAAGCTTGAAGGTCAAGTCCAAGAACCAACCTTCCGAAGGTATGGTGTCTATGCTTATTGAAACTAATCATATGATTAGTGCTGAATCTAGCTTATGGATTCTGGATTCTGCTGCAACCTCACATATTTGTATGTCCTTGCAGAATCTGGAATTAAGCAGGATGCTGGGGGGAAATGAGATTGTCCTAACATTTGCAAATGGGGCAAAAGTTGCTGCATTAGCTATAAGGGCCTTTCCGTTTATGTTTGCCTTCTGGACATGTTTTGGTTTTAAATAATTGTTTGCATTATGAGAATGCTGTTCGGAACATCATCTCTATACCTCGTTTGGGTAAAGAGAATTATGAATTTTCTTTTGCTGTGATGTATGTTCTATTTATTATAATAGAAAGTGTGTTGGTTCTGGATTATTAACTAATAATCTCTATACCATTACAATGTCCGGTAATACGATTACCAATGTCAATAAGCAACATAGTTACGATGTAAATGCCATAACTAATAAACGCCCTAGAGATAGTCCGAATCCAAAGTATGTTTAGCATCTCCGATTAGGCCATATTGGAGAAGATAGGATTAACAAGTTGAGTAATGATGGATATATTAATCCAATTGGTTTTGAACCATACTCGACTTGTAATGCATGTCTTCTAGGAAAAATGACTAAAGTGCCCTTTGTAGAACATGGTGCGCGAGCTGTTGACATATTGGGATTGATACATACAGATGTATGTGGACCAATTAATGAAACTGCTAGGGGTGGTTATTCTTACTTCATTACCTTTACCGATGATCATTCGCGGTATGGCTATTTGTACTTAATGAAGTATAAATCTGAATCCTTTGAAAAGTTCAAGGAATTTAGGTCTGAAGTTGAGAAACAAACAGGAAAGAGTATTAAGGCTCTTCGATCTGATCGAGGAGGTGAATACCTTAGTACTGAATTCTTGGACTATCTTAAAGATAACGGCATTTTATCACAATGGACACCTCCTGCAACTCTAGAACATAACAGTGTATCCGAAAGAAGAAATCGCACTTTATTAGACATGGTGCAATCCATGATGAGTTACACCAATTTACCTATATCCCTTTGGGGACATGCCCTTGAGACAACTTCATATTTACTGAATATAGTACCTTCTAAGTCTGTTCCAACTACGCCTTATGAGATATGGCATAGTAGGAAACTAAGTCTGAATCATATCAAGATTTGGGGTTGTCCAGCTTTCGTTAAGAAGCTGAGAACAGAGAAATTGGAGGCTAGGTCTGAACAAGGTTGCTTCATTGGATATCCAAAAGAGACTCTTGGATATTATTTCTATTTTCATTCTGACCAAAGAGTTTCGGTCAGTAGGCATGCTTCGTTTCTGGAGAATCAATTCGTCTAGGAAGGTGGTGTTGGGAGAAAAGTAGTCTTACAAGACGAAAATAATGAAGTACCAAATAACCAAGTTCAGACACCGATCTCTGATTCAGTGGGAGCCTTTGATACACAACCTCTTAGGAGGAGTGCGAGAACGTCTCGTCTGCCTATTCTCTATAGAGACTCGGTTGAAGACATTGAACCACTATTCATGGTGAATGATAGTGATCAATTGAGTGATCCTAGCACCTATGAGGAGGCGATGTCGAACATCGATTTTGGTAAATGGCTAGAAGCCATGAAATCCGAAATAGATTCAATATATTCCAATGATGTTTGGACTCTAGTTGATTTGCCTGATGGTATTGTACCAATTGGGTGTAAATGGATCTTCAAGAGGAAGATGAACACTGATGGTCAGATTGGAACTTACAAAGCACGGCTGGTGGCGAAAGGATATCGTCAAAAAGAAGGGATCGATTACGAAGAAACTTTCTCATCTGTAGCCATGCTAAAATCTATTCGGATTATGTTGGCTATAGCTGCGCACCTTGATTATGAGATATTCCAAATGGATGTCAAAACGGCTTTTCTAAATGGTTTCATTGCGGAAGACATTTATATGGAACAATCACGGGGTTTTGAATCTAGTGGTGAAAGTCAGAAGGTGTGTAGGCTTAAGAGATCCATTTATGGACTCAAACAAGCCTCCAGAAGTTGGAACATCTGTTTCGATGAGGTAGTCAAATCGTTTGGCTTCATCAAAAATTCGGATGAACCTTGTGTATACAAGAAGGTTAGTGGGAGCGCAATTGCGTTTCTAGTTCTCTATGTCGATGATATACTTTTGATTAGAAATGATATACCGATGGTATCATCGATCAAACTATTCTTGTGACAAAAATTCTCCATGAAAGATTTAGGAGAGGCAACCTATATTTTAGGTATCAAGATCTATAGAGATAGATCGAGACGAGTTATTGGCCTCTCATAGTCTACGTACATAGATAAAGTGTTAACACGGTTTAACATGAATGTTCCAAAAGAAGATTATTGCCTTTTAGGCATGGAATCCGTCTTTCCAAAGAGATGTGTCCCAACACTCCTGAAGAAAGAGAGCGGATGGCAAAGATACCTTATGCATATGCTATTGGAAGCATAATGTATGCTATGCTATGTACGCGACCTGATATTGCACATGCTGTGAGCATTACTAGCAGATATCAGTCTGATCCAAGGGAAGAGCACTGGATAGCAGTCAAGAATATCTTTAAGTACTTGCAAAGGACTAAGGATTTATTCTTGATATACGGAAACATAGAGTTTAAAGTTGAAGCTTATACTGATTCCGATTTTCAATCGGATCCGAATGACTATAAGTCCACATCTGGGTTTGTCTTTACACTCAATGGTGGTGCAGTTAGTTGGAAGAGTTCCAAACAAAGCACAACTGCTGATTCCACCACTGAGGCAGAGTATGTAGCCGCTTCTGAAGCGGCAAAGGAAGCAGCTTGGATGAAGAAATTCGTTTCTGAACTAGGAGTAGTTCCTTCTATTGAGTATTCGATTACATTGTTTTGTGACAACAATGGGGCAATAGCTCAAGCTAAGGAACCAAGGTCTCACCAGAAGCCCAAGCATATTGAGAGACGCTTCCATCTCATCAGAGAAATAGTTGGTAGAGGTGATATCGCCTTGTAGAAAATTGCCTCAGCGAAAAACGTGGCAGATCCCTTTACTAAGGCCTTACCTCTGTCTTCTTTTGAAAGACACCTTGACAAAATGGGTTTAAGGTACCAGACCGGTTGGCTTTAGTGCAAGTGAGAGATTGTTAGAGATATGCCCTAAAGCAATTATGTAATAGTTACATATTAGGGATTTCAGTTGCACTTCTGATTTCTTATTTAATCAATGGCAAAGATGTATTTATTCATTTGTCCAATTACCTACTTATATGAATAAATTCCATAAGATCAGTTGTGACTGGACCTATTCTTGAGACGTTGAGAATATGTGTGATGGGTTCACAGTTAGACTGAATCTTTAGACTGTTCCCGATCAATGGATCATTGAATGGATATCAATAATCCTGTTGAGATCGGTGTGTTCTTAACTTCGTAATTAAGTATTGGATACTTAAGGGAATGACGAGTCACAAGTCATTGGGTATTGCAATGCCCGAGTTAGAACACAGGTGCTTGTATTAGACAAGTTCACTGAACGTGACACGCATTGAACGATTAGCTACATAGAAGCTTTTAGCGTGGTCAATGTCTAATTGTTCATGCTTTGGTCTTGTGTAAATAATCCTTAGACCTGAGGCACAGTGTTGACTTGTGTGTTGGATGGCTATGGTTCACGAAAACACATATTGATGGTTCGTCGATCCGTCTCTGTACTTGATGGTCATAGTTCATGCACATACGAAGTCACACGTGTGCGCAAAATGATGGATGTCTCGCTTTAACTATGACCATCTGTCTCCTTGCCATATTCAAGGTATGATATCCTATGCGATTTAATTATGACAATGCATTGAAATCCTCGGCCGGGGTTGTAACCGAGAATAAAATGTTTATGTCTCGTATAAATGCATGTCGATTGAATTTGTGCATATGATCGAATTGGTGACTTGACAAATATTCCATGATCTTTGTTCGATCGGGATATAGTAAGACAGAGGGATTGAATTACACTGTAGCCAAAGCTGACAGGTTCATTATGTTCTTGAAGAATTCATACTGTCTGAGTAGCCATGACATATTGCTAGATGTCACTCATGGCTTGTGAGACCTAGAGGTTAATCGGGATAATTAATTCTCTTGGAAGTACTAACGTGTTAGTGCATGTCTTGCTGCCAACTCAGTGATGAACCTAGGGATGTCACACACCTTAACCAATATATATGATGACATTGAACGGAAAGACAATATTGCAAATATGTTTGCAATAACGACTATCGAATTATTCGAACTGAAATTAGATTAAATGAGATTTAATTTTATTTTATTTTTGGTCATAGGCACAAGTGCATATGATGCACATGTACGGATTAAATCGACACAAAATCTCATTTAGCCCTTTGTGGGCGAGTGGGAGATGTTGGAAATATTTTTTTTTTGGTAAGGTAAGTTTGTATTTACTTTTCAAGATGCTAGGTACAAAAAATAACCGGACACAAAAATCATGAACCAATATTGGCAGTGAAGTGCCAAGATGGGTTCAACGATGAACCGGATGCAAAATACATCAACGGGACAAGCGCATAAAACATAGAGGCCAAAAGCCATCTAATGCAACGGTAAGAAGAGCCCTATGGAGAAAATTAAAAAGGCCAAACAAGCGGCAAATATTGGCAGGAAAATATGGTCAATGCATCGACCACACCAGGGTTGGGGTACGTAAAAAACCATATGTGCATAAGCTTGTAAGGGGGCAAGAGGGCAGCCCACCAAAGCCTCAGTTGAAGAGAAGAAAGTGGTTGGCAACATCCTCCAAAACATATACCCTGTGAGATATAGACAAAACAAGAAGGCCAAGCAATGGCCTTACCAAAAGAGGAAAAACGTGTGAGTGGGAGATGTTGGAAATTTACGCCCATTAAAGGCTAAATTGATTAATTTTCATAATTACGATAATTAATTGCTTTTATTTTGTGGGCTAAATTGCTAATTGTATGCAATGCTTAATCAAAGGATTAGATCCTTGAATTAAGGTGTGTGCAATGCATAATCCATGGATCGGATCCTTGGATGAAGTGTGTGTTTTTGAGAGCAGAAAATTGAGATCTATCTATCTCTCTCTCTTTCTCTCTCATTTTTGCTTTCTCCCATGGTGACAAAAAATTCTGAATCTTGCGGAGCAACCTCATCACAAGAATTGCTAGCACAATCGAGGTGACGATTCCCGCGAGCTCGTTCTTCCATTCGTCGTTACAATTGGGGGTGTGTCTGAACTAGAGGCCCGACACTTGTGGGACTCGGATCGAAGAACATCTGAACCGATTTGATCTCAAGCACGCTATGAGAGGTAACCCCGTTAACTCTATTCGTCTGTTATGATTTTCGGTTGAAACGCACGAATTACGCCTCTAGAGATACATGTATGGGCATTTTAATATTTCCGCTGCGTTTATTTATTTTTATTTTGCCCGTACGTGTTACGTGAATCCCAACACTAACATCGCCTCTTAATCTCGGCAATGGCACGCTCAGAAATTAATTGATCTCCATCAACTGGAAATGCGGAAGCAACATTGATCTCTGAGCCACCGACTATACGAGCACCTTGTATAAACCCCGGACTTTGCAGTTTGCACCATCAGTTTAGAGTCCAAATTCCAGATGGTGAAAAAATGGCTACTTGAGTCTGATCTCCATTAAGAATTTAAGATGGAGAAATAATTTTCCAACAATACTCAAATTCTGCAATGTACATGGTGCTTTTTGAGTGCTAGCACTCTTCGGATTTTTTTTTTCTCTCTTTAGAAAAATTTAAATTGCACGACTTGAGTTACAGTACCAACACCAGATTGAGGGGAGCAACATTTCCGCCAGTTGATTCGTCCGGAATTGTTTGATTCTATCTAAACACGCCCAGTTCTATTTGGTTCAACATCTGTGATTCCTGATCAACTTTATGGGCGAATGGAACTGAAGAGTCGACGTTCGAAAGAGGCTTTAGCTTTCGAAACGAGAAACTTGTATTTCGTTTTCAAATGCTCCCTCTCCGATCAATCCGACAATGAATACATGAGACGGCATAGCACGTTACTTTGGTCACGGCTGGGAAAAAACGTCTACTCGACCGAAACGGGGAAAGCTCCGAGCTCAGGCTAAAGCCTGCTTGGAATGCTTTGTTATACCATGAAAAAATCAGATGGAATGGCTCTCATATGTTGCTCTCGTCGGTTCACTATGATAACAGTTTGACCTATTTTGCAACCAAACCTTACATTTCAATGCCACCTAGCCACCTTTGACCTGACCTCGATAATCCTCTGGTGTATATGGAAATCAAGGAACAGCTTTGGTTTTCTGGGATTGAAGCCATATGCAGAAAACCTAATTGAAGAAGCGGAGACAATCTTAGCGAGTCAGAAAAGGTGTCTAAAAATCTAAGCTTTTCGCTGGAAGAAGCACACTCACCTCTTAATTGGACTCCACCGGCGGATCTGGATTTGAAATTGAACGTGGATGCTTCGGTTGGTGGCACCGAGCTGAGGGAGCTATTGCTGGTGTCCTCTCCTTGACGGCTTCACCGGAAAAATACAACCCTGCGCACCTCTGCTAGCGGAAGCTCACACCTTGGTCGCTGGAATGAAGATGATCTGTGCCAAGAGGGAAGTGAGAGAAAAGAAGGTTCGCGTACCTATCGAGTTTGGGATCTGGATCCTCCGACATAGCATTTCTACGAAATGCTTACCATAAAATGAAATCGGACCGTCCATTTTCATCCATCGGCCAAGAATGCTCCACGTCACAGTGTCGCGACCCACTCGAGCGGATCTCGAGTTGCGAGGGTTAATAGGCCGTCCTATTTGGTCGGACGCGGGCCTCCTTTAGTGTGGTCTAGTGACATGTGATACGTGTACATGCCAAGGAGTCGCCACCAATCGTTTCGTGAAGGGTACGATTGGAAACCCTATCGAATAGTTGGGAGCTTCTATTCGATTCTGCGAGAACCAGAGAAATGGGATCGGGAGCTTAGTTATGTCAACTATCAAAGTCGACGCCCTTTCGGTACCTACGCTGAATGAATTATCTAACCCTAAGATTTCATGCAAATGAGTGAAGTATGAACCATAAATATATGAGTTTATGCAGATAGGATTGATTACCATAGCACTCACAATCAATAAAGGAAGGTGCACAAATCAAGGATTCAAGGCATGCGGATAAATCACATTAATACAACATGACATCCCTAGTAAGGCTCTATTGGCCTAGAGAAGTGTCAATCACGGCTTAAGAGTGATTTAGACATGATTTGCCCATGAGGGACAAAATCGTAATTTTGAAGAAATTTGAGAAATTTGCCCCAGAAGGGTAAAATTGCCATTTCATAAGAAATCTAGATTCAAAAGGAGTTGAAAATAGGATTGATCATCATATTGATCTGTTTCCTACTTTAAGGTAATTTTCAGATTTTTCTGAAATTTTGGAAGTGATTTACACTTTGAGGGGTAAAGTCGTCAATTCAGAAGATGACGAGAGGTGAAAATCTCAAACAGAAGGATTGGTCAGCCGTCAGACCCGAATCCTAATTTGAGCAATTTTCACAACTCAATTGAAATAGGAAAGACGATTTACCCTTTGAGGGATAAAATCGTCATTTCAGAAAAAAAATGATGAAATTTGAAAACCCAAGTAGAAAAATTGACCACCTAGCTGACCCTAATCCTAATCTAGGCTTTTCCGACCTATCTCATATACAAACCAGAGTCTAATCACCCATAAAGGGCAAAATCATCAATTTTAGGAAGAACGGATAAGAAATCTCAAAAATAGGATTGACCAATTGTCTGTGGTCATTCCTCAATTCTTGGGAATTTCTGGAGTGTTGAGGAATTTTCTACACTTTTTTCTACCTTTTTTTTGGAATTTTCTAGGATTTTCTAACATTTTTTTAGAATTTTCTAGAATTTTTTTAATTTTTTTTATTAAAAATTCATTTTTTGAATTTTTTTGATTAAAAAAGGATTTATTCGGACCAGGTAGACCCGATCCATGCGGATCGGATCCCGGCCCTAACCTAGACCCGCACGGAGACCAGCCCTGAAATGACGCCGTTCCGTGTTTTATTAGTTTTTTATTTTCTTTCCTCTTCTTTTTTTTAAACCTTTTCGGATTATCTAAAAAAATAATGTCTAATCCTAAGGTCCGGACTCGCCCATGTGGCTAAGCCACTGCCTTCAGATCAGCATACCGAAATCTACGGTTAAGATCGCGCGGTGACTAATCCTACGACGTTCGATCAGATTACTAAGATCAACGGTTACGATTAGAAGGGTCAAATTAATCTGGACCATTTATTCATACTAACCTAAACGGCGCCGCTCGACTATTAACCTAAACAACACCGTTTTCGCATTTTTTTTTTCAAAAATAAGCTAATATCCAAATTAATAATCGGATGGCTACTAAAATTAAACACGATTAACCTCAGCCGTTCGATCTACTCGCTGACTCAGCCTAACAGACTAACGGTCGAGTTGACTGGGCTTACACATGGACCAATCACTGAACGCCAACTGGATCTTTGACCTGTTGACTCTGACACATCATCGCCTTCAACCTCTCGATGTTAACGGAATGAACGGTGAAGACTTCTCCGACACCGATCGACGGCCAAACCTCAACCAAATGACATGAAATTACCCTCGTTCGACTCGTTTCACTCTCTAGTCTAACATATCTAAGAATCAAGGCGTTTCATCCATTGAGTCACATGCAGCACGTAAAATGCCGAGTACGGTCATGGAAGTTCAATTGCAAGATTTACACAAAATCAAGGCAATTCAATCACGGAGCAACACAAGAGGAGGTTCAAAACACTTACTTCGAGCTCCGATTGAGGTCAGACGGCCTAGATTTGGCTAGGCAAGATTGAATAGTACTCGGCTATGGAAGAAGGTTTGGAAGCTCAGACGCGGTTTATTATGCAAAATCGAAACAAAAATGGAGTGCGATCATGGTCAGAGCAGTTTAGGGAGTAAAACACACACTTAAACTCAAAGAATGTGGTCAAATGCGTAATCCGCCATTGATACACAGTTGGAAGTTCAAGAGCGAGAACTACTTGTTTTCGAGATCTGTAATGGTGAGGCCAGCGGCGATCGCTTCCTTGAGCTTCAGGTAAGCTTCCAGTGGTCTTCTTCAGCTGCGGTTTGGCCGGAAACAGCTTAACCAGTGCCCTGCAATCAAGCTCAAATTCCCGATGACGGGGGCCGAAGAACGACCTCTCTCTCTCTTGTTCTCTCTCTCTCTCTCTCTTCTCTCTATTATGTTATTCCTCTCGAACATAATGAACCTCTCCCCTAGAAAGCCCCCTCCCGAAGGCTATATCCAATTTTCAATTTTTGCGCCTGTTCGGGGGATGCTCATCGACTTGAATCGCACGTGAGACCACGTGATTTTAGGTCTAAACGGCTTCGAAAACGGAGAGGATTCCATCCAACTTCGTTAGCTTGTCCGACGTATACCAATTTCATGCAAATTTGGCATAGATTTGGTTTACATTCGGCCAAGCTTGGCCGTTTGCACAAATCTGCCTCGTCGTCTCAGCTTGAGCGACCATTAGCTTCGAAATTTGTCTTGATTGGTTCGGATGCCCATCCCCTAAACACTTCAATCATGGTCTTCGATTTGACCTCCGAAATTCAGCCAGGGATTCTCAAATCAAGCGGAAGAGTATTTGGGGAAGATGACACTGTTCGACCGGTCGGACCGGTCAGAACCAGTTCAACTTGATTTTTCCCAAAATTAATCATAATTTGTGGGGAATTTTTGTAATTAAGCCTCAAAATCGAACTTAGGGCATGAATATTTTCTAAAAATGTAGTTTTGCCCAAAAGTTTCTGTCAATTTATACGAAAACCTCAAATTTGATTTTAATTGCAATTCGGGAATTGTGAAATTGAGGGCTCAAATAGTGAAATTGGACTAAATCACCCATGCCAATCGATTCAGAATGGTGAAATACATTGGGTGGTAGTTCCAATTTATGATAGAGGTCATTGAATTAAAAGTAATTTCAATTTTACCCATTTCAAGGACTAAATTGCAATAAAATGTGCAATCTTGCCAAAATCGTGCAATTGAGCAATTTAAGCAAACAATTGGACCAAATTACAATTGAAGGATAATCACATTGAATGACATGACTCTTAAAATGCCAAAATTGCAAATTAAAAGACTCAATTGACATTTTTTTTAACGAAGTTCAACTATCTGCGTATCAAAGGAACGCATAAAATCAGACTTGAATTCTGACTTTTTATGAGGTCAAGAAGACAAGGGAATTATAGAAAAAATATTTACTATTTTTCCATATTTGTTTGACCTCAAATGCTATTTTTCTTGATTTTTCATGCATTTTCCTATTTTTCGAAAATACTAAAATATGAGAAAAATATGAAAAATTATTTTTTGGTCAAAAATTGTTCCTTGGGTTCGGCCAAGGCTACTAAAGTTGATTTTACAGTTTTTCCACTTTTTATGAATTTTTCATGAGTTTTTCAAAAATAAACTAGAAAAGACTAATCCAAAATCAAGTGTTAACAACTGCCTCTCTTTGAGAGGTTTCAATCAAAGACAGATGACACTTGAGTCTAGACCGACTCGACTGGGGAAAAGAAAAATGAATCTTGTCATTCTATCTTTTTTATCATGCTGGTAAATGCTCTGCTCGTTCTATTCTGGACGTGATGAGAGAAAAAGAGTAGAAAGACTTACAAGCTACTCACATGCATGATGCTCGTGTTACATACATAGTACCTAGTGGGTTCAAGTGAATACCTAGGGACTTGTATCCTGAGTATCCTAGGACCATTAAGTTTTAGCCTGTATGGTAGGCCAAACCATAATGAGATTCCTATCTGACAAGAACCTAGGGATGACGCACCCATTCTTTAGGATTTGTCAAAGGTTTGATCCATACGGTGGATTGGACCTTGAATAGGATTCCTATATGGTAGAAAGCTAAGAAAGACATACTCGTTCTTTTGGGGGTTGACTAAGGTTTTGATCCGTATGGTGGATCAGACCATGAATAGAATTCCCATATGGCAAGAATCTAAGGATGACGCACCCGTTCTTTGGGGTTTGTCAAAAGTTTGATCCGTATGGTGGATCAGACCATGAATAGAATTCCTATCCCCACTGAAGAGCTAGAGTTCTTAGCATGTTATTAGGCGAGTTCTCATGGTTTATGGTCGAGGAACCTCATTATGGGGATTGAGGTAGTTGATACTATTTCGAGAACACTGAAGATTCACCATGACAATTAGGCTGTTGTTTTTCTCTCGAAAAACAACAAGTCGAGTGGTGCAACCAAAACACATTGACATTAAGCATCTTGTTAGGAGAAAAAGAGTTTAAAATGAAATTGTGCCCATTCAGCATATTATTACGAAAGCCATATTAGCGGATCCCATGACGAAAAGGTTTACCACCCAATCTCTTTCGAGAGCATGTTGCTAGCATGGATATGGTTGATAGCCTTTAGCATAGGCCATGGTCATTGAGACATAATGTATTTTAATTTATTCTTTTATCATTTCATGTAATGAATTTTGAATTTATGGTTTGTTACTTCTTGGGGATAAGTACACTATCAGTGCCATAACTTTTGTATGGCGTTCACTTGAGTGCTATAACTTTCAAAACGTTCACTTAAGTGCCATAACTTTTGTACGGCGTTCATTTGAGTGCCATAACTTTGAAAAAGCGTTCACTTGAGTGCTATCGTTGATGTGGACGCCGGAAAAGCTGACGTGGCACGCCGAAAAGCTGACGTGTACGCAGGAAAAGTTGACATAGCACTCAAGTGAATGATTTTTGAAAATTATGATACTCAAGTAAACGTTTTGAAAGTTATGGCATTCAAATGAACGTCGTACACAAGTTATGGCACTCATAGTGCACTTATCCCTTACTTCTTGTTATATGTGCACATTTGAAATATTTTGAAATAAACAATTATGTATAAACCTCATGAACATGTTTTTAATATGCAACCTTATTGTTCGTGACTATTAAGCCATTAGGTGTCGTGTTTGATATTTGTACTGGGATAGTAACTGGAAAATGGTACTATGGCATTGGAACATGGATACCGGCTTCAATTTTTTTTGTATAAATATCATAAAATGAACTTACTTAAGGGATGTTATATATGCTTGATTATGTTATATTAAGCCTCATGAATTAGATAGATAATTGAACCCTTGGCCAAGGGAGAGAATATTGGACTTGACCATGTCTAAGTGGCCTATCAAGTTTATTATTTAATAAAAGATATTATGAACGTATATTTGTTTCATCCAATTGGGTTTTTAGAACCCTTTTTCTTTAAATCTTGGTGGATGGTTGATATTTGACAGCACTAGATTGGTACCGTCATTCCCTCTATAAAAGGTCTCTTATTGTGGAGAACAGTTATCGCATTCTTACGGTTTCGAATTCTTACGCTTCCGCTTGTTCCACAAAATCACAAGAGAGAAAAATACACACTCCATCATAATTATTATAGAGGAGAGTGACAAAGATCCATATCCATAAGAAAACATCTTCTCTTTGATCGGATCTATAATGGATTCTTTTGATTCGGGTACGCTATATTTATCAATTTGATCTTATATTCATGTGATTGAAAGATCCTACAAGACTAACATATCTTTCTTTTGGAACACGAATTGAAAGTTCAATTATGATGCGCACCAGTACTTCCAATAGCTCGTTCTTGGTCTTACAGACAACATTTGGAACTTAAAAGAAGAAACAGCTGCTCTTTACAATGCTTCAACTAGCTACAGCGGTTTGGGCACGGAAAAAGTTCAATTATGATGCGCACCAGTACTTCCAATAGCTCGTTCTTGGTCTTACAGACAACATTTGGAACTTAAAAGAAGAAACAGCTGCTCTTTACAATGCTTCAACTAGCTACAGCGGTTTGGGCACGGAAAAAGTTTCTCCCAAAGTGAAGAAGGAAAAACAAAACAAGGATTAATCTTCACAAGTTGCACGAGAACTTCTAGGTTTTGTGGGGCATGATTTACCTTGTTCTTGAAATCTGTGCATGCATTCCATAGTACTCTACCTGGGGCCGAAGAGTTAGATGCTCACTAAATTATAGAATGCTTATGCTTTAATAAAGATCCGTATCCAGCAGAATCCGAGACAAAGAAATCAGCTGAGGAAAAGAAAATGTGTGATGGATGGTGACCTCATTTTGTTTTTACAAGGCGATGGGTGGTAGAATTGGTAGAATCGTAGCTGCACTATACATGATGAACTGAGTTCCTCCTCACTTTCTGGAGAGTGGTCCAGGTTTTGCATAATAGACTTGTTAATTCCTGATAAGTGTCAATAGGGTTATCTCAGTCATTTGGTCTCTGGAATTAGTGAGAAAAGGTAGCTCTTCTTGTTAGAATATATTTTATGATATTTTCGTTGTGGGCTTTATTAATTGTTATTGTAAATTAACTGGTCTAATAAAGAAAGATATATACAGTTTCCTAATTCTAGTCGGACATGGAGCTGGATAGTATGGGCCGAGATAAACCTAATCTTTGATGGGGGTGTTCGCTTGTTTTAGCAAGAGGAAAAACCTTTCACCGAAATTCGTTCTTCGATTTTTATTAAGATAGGTTCTGTGGCTCAATCCTCAAAGAAGTATGGCGAAGGTGTGGAAATGGATTATGCTAGATTGTGTATGGATCGAAAATGGACGGAAAGTTGTATTGAGATCAACAGGGTTCAAGCTAAGTTACAATACTCCTAGGAAAGCGTGTAAATTGCAAGAAGATAAATGGCCTTGGCCAAAGATAAAGGTACGATTGCTGGAAGCGTAAAGGTACTGGAAATGTAAAGGACTTGGAAGATAAATTGCATAGGAAAGTTGAGTCATTTTGGATGTGTGTTGATGTGCCTCTGCCTTCTTTCTTCCAAGTATTTGTATCTTCCCCGGCTTTGATAACCGCTCAGTCAGTTATCTTTGTTATTTTGAAATCCTGAACCTTGGCGCCCTTGATATCCTCTTTCTTGCGCATGTTCTTCACTATCCTGTCCATCAAGAGTTGGCTACGAACCGTCTTCGCGGGCTTGAACTTTGAATCTTTTCCAGTAACTTCTGTGCCCACGATCCGATTGTGTCCACTATCTTGATATTCTGTTGTAACCTCCCATTATCGTTGCTTCTTTGGCGGTTTCGTAACTTCCTACACGTTTGTGGTCTTTCTCCGTATTGTTCGGAAAGTCATCAAGCTATCCTTGAGTTACCGACTCCATCCGAGTTACCGATCTATTCAGTAACTTTCCGCTCCGTTGCCCACTTCCCGAATCTCGGTACTTTAACGCCTGTTAGCTTACTGACTCTTTCGGGAAGTGTACTTGGCTCTTTTACTTCCCGAACAAGATGACGACAACCTCTGGGCTTGCTCGGGAGTTGTGCTAAATTTGGGTGTCAACAGATGCCCCCTTTTAAAGGAATTAAAAGGACTTTTAATTCTTTTAAATACTGACGACGGAAATCTACTTACTTTTTAATTTGACCGCCATCTTATCGCCTCGTTTCGTGCGCTTTCCCTCTTCGTCTTTTTACATCGGGTTGATATATAAACATATGTCCCACAAAGTCTTGATTTTGCTCTTCTGAACTTGTCTTTAAGATCATTCATGGCGAAGCAACAGAATTTGAACATATTCTTACGGACGAACTGTGGTGTTAGATCGAAGAAATCGAAAATGGTGAGGTGGCGTACAAGGAGATCTGTGACGCTCGAGAATCTGTCCTAGCCTCTTATTGTGGTGTTCTTCGACTCAAGGATGTTGTCTCAAATCGACTAGAAGCAAGCCGGCAAAATGTAAAGAAATCCTCCAAGGCTGCCGAAAGGCATGAACATGAATTAGCCGAGGTCTATGAGGCTCGCTCTCTAGCTTCCGTTCAGGGCAACATTGAAGCTTTGAAGGCTGCGTTGGTTGCCCTCAATGATCATATCCAAGACCAGATAGAGTGCCTTCAAACCTTGGAACAAGAGCGAAATCGTTTTGAGGCTTTTATGGATGAACTGGCTAAGATCGAGGATCATGCCGAGGAGGAGAACAAGGCACTGGATAACCGCCTTCGTCATTTTGCTGCCTGTTTCACGGAGCATCTCAAGCAGAAGCAGGGTTAGAAGGATTCCTACATCTCTGATGGAGAGGAGTAAGAGAGGCTAGTAGCCTAGTAGAGAGAAGGAAGGAGAGAGGAATAAAAAGAAAGAGAGAGAGAGAGTGGGAAAGAGAGAGAATAGGAACGAGGAAGGAAGAGAGAAGAAAGGAGAAAAATGTAGGTGTATGGAATCCTTCCCCCTTTTGGGTAGATGAATGAATTTCTTTTGCTCTTCAGTATGTTATCTGACCACCTGCTTTTTCTGATTTTCTTTTGACTTGTGCGTGGCTTAAAGAGAAACTTGATGTGTCTCCTAGATCTATGATTTTTTGATGTTTCAACTTACCGATTCTTTGATTTCCCAATGCTCCAAATTACCGATTATGAGAATCTCATGTTTACCAGTAGTTAATGACTATAACACCCCACTAATCATTTCGTCATCAAAATCATCACTAAGTGAGAATTCTTGGGACAAAACCAACATGATAACTTGCTCGGGATTTTAACTTCTCCACATCCAGAATTGTAGCAAATTTTCAAGGAAGCAACTGCCTACTTTGTATGCACGAAACCACGTTTCTCAATTCCATCTTTTTTCTCCAGGAAACTTGGACGTACTGTTGTTTATAACTGGCATTATATATCTGATCCGTGGTAACTGGCCTTCTAGCACGAACGACCCTTTCAAAAACATAATCCAAGCCGTCATGTCTTCACATGGTTCTTCCTCTAAATTGCCTCTTTGGCCTCGACCAAGGGGATATCTAGGGAATCACGGAGGTAGATCCTCTGGACCTCTGACTTTTCTTAAGCTTGAGCTGTAACAAATATCACTTGTTTTGTAGGGACATCTTCCTTTAGCCGGTTACCCAAGGATGATCGAAGTCTGTGGAAATGACTTTACGAACTGCTGATGCAGGGGCATCATGCTTTGTTACTAAACCACGAATGCGGATTGGAAGTTGCTGAATTAACTGACATCTTTAGATCTAAAATGTTCTTGTTTGCATATTCTGGCTTCTTGGACTTAGTATGGGAGTTGTGCTCTCTATTCCCGGCTTGCTTTGATGAATTTGAACACAATGTGAAGGAGATTTGGAGCCTTGAACCTCTAATCGTGGAAGCCGAGGCCCTTAACCTTCAGGTGGTTAAGGAAACTTCCCGATTATGTAGTTCCGAAGCAGATTTTACTCTAGCCAGGAATTCTTGTATCCGGGCCAAGGAAGATTCTGAAATGGAACGTCGTCTTCTCGATTTCCTTTCCCGCCATCGTCGTGCAGAACGGAGAGCTCTTAGAGAAGAGATTTCTTGTGACATTCTGAATTTTCGCCCCCTCGAGGCTTGAGATAGGAAATGGAAGCTCGAATTGGCAATTGAAAATAAAGAATTTCAAAATTGGAAAAGGATTTGAAGTCGTCTCGCCAATGGCCACTCAAAATGAGAAAAATGAAATTTCAGACAAAAAGTGGCAAATGACCGTTTTGCCCCTCAACCTCATACATTTGCCTTAAGAAGGTTGGAAGGGCAAAATAGTCATTCTACCCTCCCTAGAAGCTGTCGAAAATTTTGAGTGATAAGTCAATCGAAGTCAAAGCCTTGAAGACTAATAATTGAGCCAATGCCATGTGTCAATCTTTGGTGAAGCCAAGCATTAAATGCCATTAAATTGCATCTTGACAAATTGGTACCAATAATTTGATGGAGCACTCCCCCTAACCTTCTTTGGTCGTGCACTCCCTTCCTCCCCCACCATTTCCTTCAATTTTCCTCTCCAATTCCTCCATAGCCATTCTGCTTGCCCGACCGGTTCTGACCTCCCTGTTCGATGTACTTGATCGGCCTTCCCCGACGTTCTTTTGCCATGCGCCAACCACCAGAAGCTAGATTAAGGTGTCCTTGACAAGCTCCAAGTGGAATTTTGTCATTTGGATAAGTATTTTTACCGGTGTGAGTCCGAGACCAAAACCGGACGAAATCTGCGCAAGCTGAGGTAAGGCTACGGTTTACCCTCTTAGAGGCTTCGTTTGTCTTCAAAGTTTATGTGGGAGCTTCATAACATCTAGCGCTCAAGTTGGATGAAATTTAGCCGCAAGTTTGGTGGCGTTAAAATAGGTTTTCATGGCTGATTTTGGATGGTTAAAAATGGGCAGATTCTGACCGTGGAAGGAGCGTGAAGGAACTGAGCTGTTCGAAGCTTTTATGGTGTTATTTCTCTCCAAGCTTTTCGGTGAGACTTCTGAACTTCTTGTATGAGGTATTGGCAAGTTGGTTTTGAGAGGAATTTGGGTTAAGAGGTGATTAAAGGGCTATTAGAGGAGAAAACGTGAGGCGCCGTTCAGTCTGCCCATAACGTGTGTTGATTTTGAATTGAGTCGTTCTAAGTCGTCTGGTATCCAAATTGAGCTCCGTTTTCGCCCACATGTCTGTAAGATCTTGAAGTTTAAGACTCTGTAATTTGTTTTCTTAAAAATTCAGTAGAAAAATTGCAATTTTTGTGAGACTGAACCTGATTGTGGGGGCTCAAATTGGGCAGTTTTGGTAAATTAAGACCTTGGATGACTTGCCTTGATAAAACAACAATTGGCATGCTTAGGAGCACCAAATTAGCACTGTGATGACTTGAGAATAAGGTATTGTCGGTGTTATTAAGGCATTGGCGCGAGGAAATTGAGAAATAATCGAGTTTCAATGTGGTTTCCCTAGGCACGCCGTGAGAGCCATGTTGGGTCGTGAGCTTGCTGACCTAAGATGGTCGTTTGGATGGAATTGCTAGCTTTCTTGAAGATGTAAGTGTCCCTTAAACCTTTTTTAGGACGTTAGGACATACTAGATGTATTGAATTGTTGAATTAAGTGATTGATGAATTGCTTAATTGGGTGGTAAGATCTATGAGTTGAATGGCATAGTATGACAATTGACAATTGATTTGTGATATGCCCTGATGATATATTGGCTATTGAGCCTTTGATGATTTATATGTCCATAGCGCCTATGAGATTTACATGGCTATAATGCCTATGTGATATGAAGTGGCTATGATGCCCCAGCGATCTAATTGTCTATGATGCCCCATGATCAATTAGTGAATTGATTGAATTTTGATTTATGATGGTTGATCCATCTACCTTGGTGTGAGGTTGAATTGATGAACTCTATGATTGGAATGGTGTAATGTGACCTCGGTTTTCACGAGGACTAGTGTGCTTGTGTGGCTTAATTAGCTATGATGCAAATGAATCGGCTAGAGTTCCCTTGCAATGATTGCTTGCCCTTATGATTTTAAATGGCTAGAGAGCCATTGTGCATCGTAATTGGCCAGAGTGCCACGATGCTTTGTGATTGACCAGAGAGCCCTTGTGCAGCGTAATTAGCCAGAGTGCCTTGATGCTTTGTAAATTGCCAAAGAGCCTTTGTGAATCAAAATGGCCAGAGAGCCCCGGTGACCTTTAAATGGCCAGAGTGCCCCTGTGATTGCATGGCCAGAGTGCTCGAATGCAAGTGAATTGGTTAGAGTGCCCTTGAGAAATATATTGCGGCCCGAGAGCCCTTGGCAATGAGATATGTGAGTTCATTGTGGTAATTCTAAAGCATATAAGTTTATTATGTGCTAGTGTGTGAAGCTGGTCTCAAGGTGCATGATGTACTTGACTGTGATTCTTATTGATGCTAATTACCTTGAGATATTTGAATGCTATATGCCAATGCCTTGATGAGCTTCTGGATGGTGCTTTGTGGCATAGTCTAGGGGGACTGGCGGTCTGGTCTAGGTTTAGGGTTTACTTACTGAGATTTATATCTCACCCCGTTGGGGATTAACATTTTTCAGGTCCCAGGCGACGGTACATCAAAGGTCATCAAGGTTTGATGTTCGAGGAAGAAATTATAGGATGTGGTTTCATATATTGTGTTATTAGGAGGGATTGTATTATGATCTGTGGATATATGGATCGATCCATTAGTATTTGATTACTTCGCAAGATTTGTTTTCATGAACCTAAGAAGTGTACTACTTCCTGTCCTAAGTCATCCGGATTTTGTATATGTTTGGAGATGTATTCTCGCTTCCGTCTGTTTGTCAGATTTTATGAGTTGTAACCCGAGGGATCCTGTGAGTCCATATAAGGATCAGGGTTTGGGGCGTGACATTTCTCATGTTAGATTGATGGTTGAGATTTCTTCAAGTGAGTACCGACAACTACTTTGTGAGGCTTGGGAGAAATTTGAAGTTGTTCGACTCCACACACATCGTCTAGAACACCTTAAAGGACAACAGTTTGAACTCCATTGTGACCTTGTATTACATTCTAATCTTGTAGCCCGAAATGTCAAGCTTACTAAAGACTTGCAGGCTTTTGTTGTCAAGATCAAAATGTATTTTCAGTTTTGTTGAATGTACTTACTTTTCTCGCGTTTCCCAAATTGACGGATAATAGTTCTTCAAGAATTTTCCATTGATAGCGCGAGACAACTCTTTTCCTTCAATATCCATCAACATGTATGCATTTCCTCCCACTGATTTGGTAACTAGATAGGGTCCTTCCCAATTGGACGACCATTTATCGAATTGCATATCTTGCTGATTCAGCGGCAGGATTGCTTTCCACACCAAGTCACCTTTGGCAAACTGTTTCACTTTAACTCTCTTGTTAAAAGCTTTGGCCACTCTTTTCTTTTGCACAATTAATTGATCCAAAGTCGTTGCACGAACTTCATCCAAGTCATCCGGATTAATGTGCATCCAATCATTGTAATCCTCTGGCGACATTTCGTTTTGCAATTGCACTCTCATTGACTGCACGATTATCTCCATTGGCAATACTACTTCTTGTCCATACGTAAGCATATAAGGACTAACTCTAGTACTTGATCTTCGCGAAGTTCTATATGCCCACAAGACTGTTGATAGCAATGCATCCCATTCTCTTGGATTTTCTTCCAAGTGTTTTCTGATTAGGCCAATCACCACTTTGTTGGTAGCTTAAGCCTCTCCATTTGCTTGCGGATAATATGGGGTAGAATGCATCATCTTAATTCCTCTTGATCGGGTGAACTTCACAACCTCACCCCCAGTGAAAATTGTCCCTTGATCTGCAGTAATCGACTTAGGCAAACCAAATCGGTGAATGATGTTCTCTTCCATGAATTTGATCACCGTCTTTTGATTTATGCTCTTTTATGGGACTGCTTCCACCCATTTTGTAAAATAGTCCATCGCCAGGAGAATAAAACTGTGACATTCTGAATTTTCGATCCCTCGGGGCTAATAACATAGATTGGAAGCTCGAAATTGGCAATTGAAAATGAAGAATTCTAACATTGGATTGGAATTTGACGTCGCCTCGCCATTGGTCATTTAACATTGGAAAAACAAAGTTTCGGACGAAAAGTGCTAAATTACCATTTTGCCCCTCAACTTATGCCATTGCCTTAAGAGTTAGTGAATGGCATAATTGTCATTTAATTCTCCAAGGGGCTGCCAAAAAGCAAGAGGGAGCCATGGTCAATGGAAGTCAATGGTGGACAAAGCCTTCTAGAAGCCTTGACAAGTGTAATCCATGGAGTGGTTAGGCATTAATTGCCCACCTAATCATCTTATCATTTATTGATCTCAATTATTTGTGTGAGGGACTTCATTTGGCCGGCCACCTTCTCTCTCCTCCATTATCATCTTCCTCTTCTTCTTGGCCGAGAGAGACCCGTCGCCCAGCTCGTTGTTCTTTCCTGACCGCTCTACTGTTCTGGACATAACTTCTTCATCCGATGGCCGATTGGGGTGATTCTTTCACCATTAGAAATCTTATCATCTTGTGATTCCAAGGACATATTATAAAATCACTTTGGCCCAGCCATTCGTCTCGTAGGTCAGTTTGAGTGAGCCAAGGTCAGATTGAAGGGATAATCTGACCGGTTTTGGGAGAAGAGTTGTTTCGTGGGCTTAAAGGCTTCAAATGGCTCTAAATTTTCGGTGAGCTCTTCTACACCCATAGTACTAGGGTTTGCTAAGTTAGGGTTGAAAGTTTACTTGAGTTTTGATTGGTTTTCATGACTGAAATTAAGTGGTTTATGTGGAGCATAATTTGACCGCTTGAGCACCGAGAGAACCAAGCTGATTGGAAGCTTTTGAGGTGCTATTTTGCTTCCAAATTCTTGGTGAGCCTATTAAACATGTAGGCTAAGGTTTTGGCAAGTTGATTTCATGATGAATTGACGTTTAGAGTTGGAATTGTGGGCTGTTATGCATGACTCGTTGAGGATCGATTCTGCCTTGTTAAGGTTTTGTGGAAGCCAAGCACTTTGAGGCTTAGAAAGGGTGTCGTCTTATTGTTAAATTATCATGAAGGAACTCTAGGATATTAATTGATATGTTGGTAGGGTGTACACTTAGTGGAATAGAGATTGGAAGAGTTTTAAGGGCTGTTGAGGTGAAAAACGTGAAATGCCGACCAATCTGTCCTTAACGCGCACCGATTATGAATTGAGTCGTTTTAAGTCGTCTGGTATTCGAATTGAGCTCCGTTTTTGTCCACGCGTTCATAAGACATTGAAGTATAAGATTTTGAAATTTGATTTCATAGAACTTAGATGGAGAAACACCAGTTTATTCGGGAATGGATCTGGTCGCGAAAGGCCAAAATGGACAGCTTGGTGCTGCGACGTTGCGTCGCACGTTTTGTTGAATTTGCTTAGCCTAGGCTCGAGATAAGTTATGCCTAAACCTTTATTAGGATGTTAGGTTACTAAAGCATGGAGTTTTAACTCAAATTGAATGGTTTTATGAATTAATTCTGCGAGTGGCACGAGAAAATCCAAATCTGCCCTATTTTGATGGATTAAGCTTGAATGGGTTCATGGTATGAAAATTGTGAAATCGAGGTTGAATTGAGGGGTCTTAATCTGGTTGTGGCATGTGGTTGGGCCATTCGGCGTGCTTTGTGGAAATTTTCGTTGATTTGAGTGCATTAAGTGGATTGGTTTACCAATCGAATTTTGAGATGAATTATGAATGATCAAATTTGAAATTTAAACGAATTGAGCTGAATGATACTTGTGTTTTATTGAGAATTTCATAATGAGAAATGTATTTTGTCCAGTTGAGGGACGTTTGAAATGAATGCCTCGAATAGGCTATGGAAACTTGAGGCATGCCATGATTGACATTTGAAGACTAAATTGGAGGAAGTGGTTATGAACCTTTTGTGGCCTTAGGGATTGTACAATGAATTGTGAGTTTAGAATTTTAACCTTTGACATATGATAGACCTTAATGGGGAGCGTACCCTTTTGTCTTAAGTCATATTGTGTTGTTTATTTGATATGGAGATGTTCTCGCTTTCGCTTGCATGCTTCACATAGGTCCTTAAGTTAATGGCCGTTGGTTCTTGGGAGATCATCAAACGTAACAGCGAACGTGGGATGCGCGCGTGCTCGCCGGGCTCGAGGCTTGACAAAAACTATGCTTACGAGATGAGAGAGGATAGATCTTACTGACTATATCCATTGCCCAACCTCTAAACTATGCTTTATGATAAAATGAAGTTCCTTGGCCGGAACATGTTGCAACGGACCACGCTTTTGACATGAATGGCATGCTTTGGCGTAATCAATACAGTCTTGCATCATAGTAGGCCAAAAGTATCCGGACCTTTTCAGCAGCCATCTCATTTTGATTCCAGCTTGATGTGCTCCGCATATGCCTTCATGTGTTTTCGCCATGACTAGTTTCACTTCATCGCCGTCAATGCATCGTAGTAGTAGCCCATCTAATGATTTCCGATAGAGCTCATCTCCTATCACCACGTATTTTTTTTGCTTGTCCTCTTAGCCTTTGATCCCTTGAATCAGGATTCTTCAAGTATTCAATGATGGGTTTTCTCCAATCTTTTTCCTTAACCATTTCACTGAGTGCTATCGGCATTTCTCTTTGCTCTGTGGAAGGTACCGATAGTGTAATGGTGGTCACTGTGTCAGCCAACTCTTTTGATATCTTATATTCAGAAGCCACTTGTCCCAACTCGTTGGCTTCATAATTCATTTTTCTCTCTACATGGTCAATATCATAGTCCTTGAACTGACCCAACTGTTGCTTGGCTAAATAGTAATAGTCGATCAGATTTTCATTTGAGCATTGATATTCCCCTTTCAATTGCTTGACCACCAATTGTGAGTCGCCCAATATCTTGACAAATTGAACTTTCAGCTTAATCAATATTCCTAGGCCTATTATCAAGGCTTCACACTCAGCTTGGTTGTTGGAGCACTCAAAATCCAATTTATACACGCACCTTGTATGCCACCCTAAAGGAGAAATTAGCACAATTCCTGCTCCAGCTATCTTGTTGGTGCAAGACCCATCAAAGTGCATGATCCATGGAACAGCCTGGCTAAGACTCTGCGTGTTATCTCCGATTGGTAAGTCTGGATAATCAGTGATAAAATTAGCAATGGCTTGTCCTTTAATTGCTTTCATGGGCATGTATACCAAATCAAATTCAGATAAGATGAATGCCCACTTGGCTATGGGTCCTTTTATAACAGGCCTTGATAACATGTATTTTATCACAACGGTTTTACCGAGTACATGTACCGTAGTTGGCAACAAATAATGTCTTAGCTTCATACAAGAGAAGTACAAAGATAGACATAATTTTTCTATCGCGGTATATCTTTTTTCAACATCAGTCAATGCTCTGCTCAAATAATAAACCGCTTGTTCTTTTTTATCTTCATTTTCTTGTGCCAACATACTCCCGATAGTTGTATCGATAGCTGATAAATACAATTTTAAAGGCTTATCAGCTCTTGGTGGCACTTATACAGGAGGATTAGTCAAGTACGCCTTGACTGTATCAAATGCTGCTTGTTGCTTTTCTCCCCAGACAAACTCCTCATGGTCTTTGACTCGCAAGAGTTGTGCCATAGGCTCTATCTTCCCAGATAGGTTGGCAATGAATCTTCTAAGGAAGTTGATTTTCCCGAGCACCATCTGAAGCTGCTTCTTAGATGTCGGATGCGGGAGCTCTGTGATAGCTTTTGCCTTGTTCTTATCAATCTCAATTCCTCTTTGATTGACGAGGAATCCTAGAAAGTTACTAGCTCGTACTCCAAAGGCACATTTGGTTGGATTCATCTTCAGTTTGTACTTCCTCATCCTGACGAAAGCTTGTTCCAAGTACTTGAGATGTTCCTCTTGACAAGACTTTACCACTACATCATCGATGTAGACTTCAAGGAACTTGCCGTTCATGTCATGGAAGATAAAGTTAATTGCCCATTGATAGGTCGCTCCTACATTTTTCAATCCAAAGGGCATAACCACCCATTGAAAAGTTCCAATTGCTCCTGGGCACCTAAAAGCTGTCTTTGGGACATCCTTTGTTGCAATGAAGATTTAGTTATAACCTGAATGGCCATCCATCAATGATAGCATCTCACTTCCCGATGCTGAATCTACTAGCATGTCTGCCATCGGCATCTGATATTCGTCCTTTGGAGTGGCATTATTGAGATCCCGAAAGTCTATGCAGACTCAGAGCTTTCCGGTCTTCTTCATTACTGGAACTATATTGGAAAGCCACTCAACATACCTCACGGTCTCGATGAATTTTGACTTCAAAAGCCTTTCAATCTCTTCCTTGACTTTATCCACTATATCTGGCACAAACCTCCTTGCTGGTTGTTTATGTGGACGAAATCCTTTTTTGGTAGGAAGACGATGTTCTACGATATCCCTTGAAAACCCAAGCATTTCATGTCACGCTCCGAACCCGGCGAGCATGCGAACATCCCACCAGGCCGTTATAACTCTATAGTCTCCCAAGATCCACGGCCAACAACTCAATACTCCAAAATGATACATGCATGCGGAAGCAAGAAAATAACTCCAAACAAAATCAACCCAAGAAGACTTAGGACATAAAAAGGTACACCCCTTAACATTGGCAAATACACTTCAGAGGTTACATTAGTCCAGTACTAATGGTTCAATTTCATAATCCACAAATCAAAGTACAATTCCTAAGACCACAAATGAGCTTATATCAATTTCCTCCAAAACTTCTTCGAATGCCAATCCATGGCAACCTCAGGTTTCCATCGCTTGGGACTTGAAAAATGTTGTCCCACGATGGGGTGAGATATATAATCTCAGTAAGTTAAACCCAACTCTAAACTAGGCTTCCAGTACCTCTAGACACTTTTGAAAAGCGAGGGTATTTTGATACTAAAAAACTTTGGCATGGCAAAAACATGATTTCCTCGAAAACTTTGTGCATGAGCATTCCAAAACGACTCGATTCAATCACTGAAAGATTTCATGAGGAAAACTGAGCTTCGTACTATGGTAGGGTTTCAATTCAAAAGCAAACACTCGACGCCATCAAAACATGAGGCATATTCAATTTTCTCAAAATCATCCATTAACTTTTCAAGAAAATAAGTCATTCCATTTTCGCCCATCCTTGGCTGCCCACTTTGGGGCTGCGAGATGATTCAGTCTCCATATGACCCGTTGGTCCATATGAGACTCTCGCGTCCGGACCTAGAGATGATTTGGTCACTATATGACTCTCGACGACCATTTTCAATCGAGATGAATCGTGTCAGTATGGGACTCTCTAGTCGCACGGCCTCGTCAGGACATATGGAAGTAACTCCCTCCCAATACATTGGCCAAATTCATAAATCCTTGGCAATCCCACACGCCAGTGCACATAATTTTTCCTAGCGATCCCACACGCTAGTGCACTTATAATTTTTCCTCGGCGATCCCACACGCCATTTATTCATAAAGATTCCCAGTTATAAAAACAGCCTCAAATTTCATTTAAAACAATTTCATGCCTCAAATCTTTCATTCAAGAAAACTCATGTATTTCCAGCAAAGCCTCAGACTATTCCATGAGCACGACTCAAAGCAAATAAGGTCTCAATTTCTCATTCAAAAACAGTTCACGAAATTCAAGTATTTCATCGCCCATTGGGGCATTAATTTCATACGTCCGTCACTGGACAAAACACGTTTCACAAATCATCTCGAGACTCAATTGGTGATTCAATCCTCTCAAAGCACTCAAACGAAACGAGATTCTCCACAAAGCATGTCAAAGTCCAACCACACTCCACGATCAAGTTAAGACTCATGAATTCAACCTCGATTTCACAATTTTCATGCCATGAATCACTCCAGTTCAATTCATCAAAAACAGGGCAGATTCGGGTCTAATGCTCCACAATCAAAACCGGTTCACAAATCACCAATTTTCTCAAACAAGATTGTCTCTTAGTGGCCTAACATTCTAATAAAGGGTTAGGAATAACTTATCAATAATCCAAGCTAGAGATATCCACAAAACAAGCAGCGCAAGTCCCGTCACGCCCCGAGCCCGGCGAGCATGTGAACATCCCACCAGGCCGCTATAACTTTATAGTCTCCCATGATCCATGGCCAACAGCTTAATACTCCTAAATGACACTTGCATGCGAAAGCAAGAAAATGACTCAAGACAAAATAAACCCAAGATGACTTAGGACATAAAAAGGTACACCACATGCAAATGTCAATCATACATCAGAAAATACAATTCTAAATCCCCAATTCCATCATTTACAACCCTAAGGTCACATAAGGTTCGTAACCATTTCTTCCAATGACTTCATCGAATGCCAATCCATGGCGAGCTCGTGTTTCATGCGTCTGAGACCTAAAAATGTTGGTCCCACGATGGGGTGAGATATATAATCTCAGTAAGTTGAACCTAACCCTAAATTAGGCTGCAGTACCTCCAGATACTTTTGAAAAATTGGGTATTTTGGTAATAAAAACCTTGGCACGGCAAAACGAGTACTTTCCAAATCATCTCAACTCAGTCACAAAAGATTTCATGAGTAAAACTAAACTTTGTACAGTGGTAGGGTTTTCCAATCTAAAGCGAATACTCAACGCCCTCTCAAAACATGAGGCAACTTTCACATTTCATCAAAATATCATTATCGAAATTTACAGCCTTTTCTTTCACGCCCTTCCTGGGCCTTTTTCAATTCATGAGGCAAACTTTTCAATCTTGAGGTAAACTTCCAAAACATGAGGCATATTCAGTTTTCTCAAAATCATCATTTGGCTTTTCAAACAAATAAGTCATTTTCATTTTCGCCCATCTTGGGCCGCCCACTTTGGGGTTGCGAGATGATTCGGTCTCCATATAACCCGTCGGTACATATGAGACTCTCGCGTCCGGACCTAGAGATGATTTGAACATCATACGACTCTCGACGCCCATTTTCGATCTAGATGACTCGTGTCAGTATTGGACTCTCTAGCCGCACGACCTCGTCAGGTCAAATGGGAGTAACTCCCTCCCAATACATTGGCCAAATTCACAATTCTCGGCGATCCCACACGCCTGTGCACTTAAGATTTCCTCGGCGATTCCACACGCCATTTACTCATAAAAATTCAGTTATAAAAGTATCAGTTTTCGTTAGAAAACGCATTCATGCCTCAATTTTCAATCAGAAACACACTCAACAAACTCAAGCATTTATCGCCTATTCAAGGCATTCTTTTCAGACGTCTGTGACTGGACAAAACACATTTCAAGTTCGAACATGTTCAATAAAACATGAGCATCACTCGACTCAAATCAGGCAAATCTCAAATTTGGTCATTCACAAGTCATCTCAAGACTCGATTGGTAAATCGATCCGCTTAATGCACTCAAATCAATGAGAATTTCCACAAAGCACGTTGTCGCGACCCTCTTGAGGTTGTCGGGCTCTCGAGGGCTAATGGGCCGTCCTGTCTGGTCGGACGCGGGCCTCTCCCAAGGCCCATTACCCAAATCGCAACGGAGGTATGCGTGATCGACTTTCAGTGTGGTCTAGTGACATGTGCTAAGTGTGCATGCCATGGAGTCGCCACCAATCATTTTTTTAGGGTGTGATTGGACCACCTAATCGAATAGTTGGGAGTTTCTATTCAATTCTGCGAGAATCAGAGAAATGGTTTCGGGGACTTAGTTACACCAACTGTCAGAGTTGACGCCCTTTCGGTACCTAAGTTGACTGAATTTTCTAGCCTGAGATTCATGCGGATAAGTAAGGTATGAACCCTAAATCTAGAAATTCATGCAGATAGGAGTGATTATCCTAGCAATCACAATCAGTAATAAAATGCGCAACTCAAGGAATCTAGATATGCAAATAAATCACTTGGCATTCCTAGTAAGGCCCTATTTATCAATCACAGCTCAAGAATGATTTAGCTGTCCTAGTCATTCTACACACGATCTAACCTAAGAAAAGCATTAGGAAGCATCGAAGGAGTTCGAGAGTACTCACATGGGGTTCGCCGTGCCCTGGTTTGGTCTTGGACGAGCCGACCCGATTATATTTGGGGATCCACTCGGCGTTTTACACCATGAAATCATGTGAAACAAAAACGAAAATATTCAGCAAGGGGAATTTATTGTAGATGGTGGTCGATCTAATTGGACGTCAAGACTAAAAAATATGTAGAAATTTACAAATTAAAATACTCGAATGACATTTTTTTGCCAAATTCAACTCTATGCGTCGTGAAGAAACACATGCAATTGAACTTGAATTTTGACTATTTATGAGTTCAAAATGAAAAGGAAATTAAAATAAAAATATTGACTATTTTTCTATATTTTTACGACATCGAACGCTATTTTTCTTCATTTTTCATGTATTTTTCTATTTTTGGAAAATATTAAAAAATATTAAAAAATATTAAAAAATATGACAAATTATTTTTTTTTTTATCAAAAATGGTTCCTTTAGCTTGGTCAAGGTTACCAAAGATGATTTTTTAATTTTTTTTTAACTTTTTATAGATTTTTTATGAATTTTTTAAAAATAAACTATGAAAGACTGATCAAAAATCAGGTGTCAACACACGTCAAATGGCCCAACCACATGCCACAACCAGATTAAGACCTCTCAATTCAACTTTGATTTCATCAGTTTCGTGCCATAAAATCGCTCAAGTTCAATTCATTAAAACAGGTCCTCGCGCCTCTCACAAAATCAATCCATAAAACCTTTCATTCCAGTCCAAAACTTCATCTTTTAGTAACCTAACATCCTAATAATGATTTAGGCATAACTTACCTCAAGTTTAGGCCAAACATTTCAATAAAACGATCAACGCATCCTTGCGACACCAAGTTATCCATTTTGGCCTTCTATGACCAAATTCAGTCCCGAATAAACTGGCATTGATCAACTGACTTTTCAAGAAATCTACCTTCAGAACCGTATCCTTCAAGGTCTTATGAATATGTGAAAAAAAAAACGGAACTCAATTCGGATACTAGACGACCTAGAACGAGCCAATTTAAAATCAGTGCGCGCTAGGAACAGATTTACACGGCTCTCGATTTTCACCTCCAATCAGCCCTTCAAACACTTCTAAACTCTCATTCGTCACAAAACCAACATGCTAAAACATTTTTCAACCTATCTAGTAAGCTCACTATGACTTTTGAAGCAAACTATCACCTCTAAGAGCCTCCGATCAGCTCAGTTCTACTAGCTCCTCAAATAGCCAGAAACTACCTTCAAGAAACCACCTCAAGTCAGCCATGAAAACCCTTCTATCCTCAAATAAATTTGCAACCACTACTTAGCCAACCCCAGTACTATAAGTTTAGAAGATCTCACCGAAAAGTTGGAGTCATTTGAAGTCCCGAAACCCACGAAACATCTTCTTCCCCAAAACCGGTCAAATTCTACCTCAATCTGACCTTTGTCCATTCAAACAGACCTACGGGAATAAATACTGAGCCAAATTGAGCTTATAATTTGTCCCTAAAACCACAAGACAATAAGCTTTCAGATTGCGGTGGTTTTACCTCAATCCAACATCGGACGAAGAAGTTATGGCCAGAACAGCAAAGCAGTCGGATAGGGTAACTGGCTGGTCGGGCGAGAGAGAGAAAAAATGAAAGAGAGATGAGGTGAGATAGAGTTCAGCCGAGCACAATGGAGAGAGATGATGTCTTGCTCCTTCCAAAAGTCAAGAGAAAAGAGAGAAAATTAGATGAAGATTAGACTAGAATTAAATGCTACTAGGCATCTAATCTAAGTCTATTTGGATAAGGGCTCCTAATTTGATGACACTTGGCTTCTTCCTCATTTGACACTTGTCTTTGCTTCTAGAAGCCATTGACTTCCTTTGACCATTTCTCCATCAAATTTCGACAGCTAGAAGGAGTCCAAATGACCATTATGTCCTTCATTCCTTCTTAAGGCAATGGCAAGTGTCGAGGGGTAAAATGGTCATTTTGAACGTGTCGTCCGAAATTTCATTTTTCCAATCTAAATTGCTCTTGATGAGGTGACGCCCATTTCAATTCAAATATTGAAATTTCTAAATGTCAAATGCCCAAATCTCAAGGTCCAATTTCATGTCGAACTTTCGCCGACTATAATTCCAATCTATCTCAAACTGATGGGCGACTATAGCAGACGCTATGCGTATCGACCTTAGGATTTCTTAAGTTGTGGCGATTTTGGTTGTCATGTGATTGCGAGGGTTTATCGCTAGTTCCTGCGGTCGTGATCATCAGAATTCGATTTAGGAAATTCTCGCAAATTACACATTGGTTAAGCGAAATCACTCGCGTCCCAACGTATAACGCTAGTAAGGCATTCCCTGATCGTTTCTAGATCGATCTCTGCTTGCCCAAAATATTCCCTCACAATCCTTATGGTCAAAGCGTCATTTCTCATTCACATTCCCCAGGTTCACGTACCTTACCTCGAGTTAGTCTTTCCCTTTCGATCAGTTAACTCGATAGTGACCTGCTCCGAGCGAGATACAACTGAAACACCTCGATCGATATCCTTCCATTCAATAGCCTCGAGAGGGGCCAGAATTCAAAATGTCACAACTCTTCCCCCTTAAAGAAATTTTGTTTTCGAAATTTACAACCTTCCAAATCATCCAATCTTGTGGGGTACTAGTGCCTCATCGCTACTTCTCTTTCCAAAGTAGCTTCCTTCGGTACCTGACATTTCCACAATGTCCTTACTAATAACAACTCTAATCCTTTGGAACTCATCTTCCTTTATCCACACTCTACACTCGTCTTTTCCTCATTGATATTTCTTTTTGTTCACTTTCATAACTCAATTCTTCAAATCAAAGTTGGTCTGGTTCGTACTTCCTTAGTACGATTATTCGAAGTTCAGTTCTCTTTTCTTTTAGACTAAAAATGGTTCTCTCCCTTGCGATACCTTGTAATATCTGTGAATTTTCCTTCTTGAACACTCAATGTCTGTGTCGCTTGTTCACTTGTTCTTGAAACTTTCCCCCTTTATTGGATACGTAACTCGTCCATTAGACTTTAGGGCTTCTACCCCCAACTTCAAGGTCTTTTTCCCAGGTACTCGAAAATATAGATTTTCTCCCTATTACCTTTATTCACACTATCCCTTGGACATTGAGGTCTGTGGATTATCATACCTTACTCTCTTCTTGACCCTCGGGTCTAATACTTGAGGTAGTCATTATGCCAGTCAATCGACAAACTTCCAATTTAGAAGTTGAATCTCTCACTTCGTGAGGTAAGGTTTGTCCTCCAATCGCCAATCACGCGATGCTCGATTTCCTACCATACGCACCCAACGCCTTTCCCAAAGCGATATGGAATATCTTCCTTAGTCCTTAAGCAACTAAATTCACCCATGTTGCTCCTCATTCATTTCTCTTAGGCAACCAAATGCTTCACGTTCTCACGGTCTGTGTAAACTCACCACCTTTCTTCACACAAATAGTGTTTCTCAAGCTTGTCACAAGGGCGTGTGCATGCTAATTTCAATCGTGCATTTGGCACTCCAATTCATAGTCTTACTATCGCGACGTACACCCAATGCTCACTTCAGATTGCCTTGTTACACTTCATATCTCGTTTCTACGACACGTCATTACGGTTTTCATGATTCTTCCAATTTCATATGGAAATGCTAGTGTCGGCGCGATCACCAACTTGACTCAAGTCCTTGAAAAGTCTTTTCATATTCATTCATACACTCGCACTACATCTCTTCCTTAGTCCATTTCATCGATGGAACAGCTCTTCTAGGGAATCTTCCCACGATTCGTCTATAGCAATCCATCAATCCTAGGAAACTTTAAATTTCTATAACTCATATCAGCCTCAATTGATTCATCACCCATTCTAATCCTCAAGGGTTCCTCATGGGTTCTTCTTCCCAAAAATTTTATGATCAAGAAATTTATGTTTATCAGGCCCAAAGCCTGCACCCTTTACACTTACCACATGTCGAGCGTTTTCTCAGGGTGCGTATAATAATTCCCAAAGGCTTTTCATACCTTTCATTGCCAGATGTTGTCTTGTCTCAATCTTCTCTTTGTATCACACGCGTGAGGATCTATAATTTTACTTTCTATTCCCATGGATCCCCAACTTGACCATGTAGCAATTTCTTCATTTTTGTCACATTTCCTTCAGAATGCATTAGCGTTTTAATCGCTGGATTCCCTAACCAGCCAATGCGTCTTCTTTCCTTAGCCCTGATGCTTAATCTTAACACCAAATCAAGTAAGATTTCTTCCTCTTTCCACGCTAGGGTTTCTTACCCTATGAAGGAAACTACACACTTCAGTGGCATTCCCTTGCCTCATGTCCGCCTTATCCTTCTCATTCCATAGGACGTCTATACAACGGCATTGCCTTTACTCCAGGATTCAAATGTTACCATACTCGGCATTCTCCTTCTAATAACTCAGTCATCTCAAGTGACAAGGTTCCAAGGAGTTGAGGTTCTTCCTCAACCTCCATAAATTCCCGTATCGACTACATCGAGTCACTTTGTAATTACATTCTAAGTGCTCTTTTCGCTTACTCAACCGTTCATCAAGATTACAAACAGCCAGGACTATCAAGTTCATTCACTTTCCTTTCCCTCAACGACCATCTCATGGTCCTATCGCCATTTAAGAATGACACCCTACTCGTTAGGGGTGATAACACACAATACCACATCTAGTGGTCTCGATTCATCCTCAATCAACCCCATTTTATTCAACAAGGCCAAACAACTAACACAACTTCTTCCTTAATTTTCCTCACAACGGAAGAAACAAAACATCAATCTATCATTACGAGCCTTACGTCAAGGTAATAGCCGCTTCTTGCAGGCACGTTCCATGTTCCATAATGACCATCGCTTTGCTCGTAATTCATAAGAAGGAGTTCTCTTACTTATATTCCTTCCAATCATCAACTCCTTTCTTTAAAACCCATTATAGTTTCTCAGATTCGGGAATACAACTAGCCATAAGGCTTCCAAATTCCAATCCACTCAGGGACTTCACATCTCATTCGAAGGGTATTTGACTGCCTTTAACATATGCTTAAGCGACCCTGAGAACTCTGTCTCACACTGGTCGATCGTCCTCAGTTCCTTGCAAGATTATTTGGATCAAAACAACCTTTCCTCTCGAGCAATCCCAGGAGAATACTTTCTATCAAACAACTCAACAGAAGTAGTCCAGGCAGATATCCTGCCTTCAAGGAGAACTCTTCCTCTGGTGACCTTTCACCAATTATCGACAGCCTCTTAAGGCTAATAACTGTTAGGGTCACTTTCTTTCTTCAGTGTACCCAAAACCTCTAAGGTTTTCTCACAAAACCCTCAATCCGAAGGGAGGCAGTTTCAAATTCCATCTCTTCATCAACTCAACCAATCTCAACAATATACATCGGTTCACAAGCTTTTCAAAACTCTCGTGGTCCCTGTCAACGTTTTCACTTTGGGAATGAGTAGTCTTAGAGTCACCTTTCTCGTGACTTCCATCACCAACTCATCAGCACTAGCATCGGTCGACTCAGTGACTTGACTAATGATGGCATCTCCTTCTCGAGTCTTCCTACCCATCTACTTTTCCTCATTTCCACATAAAGTTCTCACGGCCCCTAATTACACATGGGTCTCGCACAATTAACAAAATCGAGCCATATTCTCTTCCAGTGCTCATACTGGAGTCACTCATCTTTGCTCAATTCTCATGATCCATCTCAGTTCTTGGATCTTCTCATATCTCGCATACTTGAGCCAAATGCTCCTCTAACGACCGTATTCTCATCTTTCAACCTTATTAGGTTCTTTTGTCACTCGAACCACTACGATTCCGTCCAGGAATCAAGGACTTAAGTCATCTACTCAAGTCTAGCCGTCTCCGGCTACTCATCTCATAATTCATCACCTGTAATCAACTATCCAGAGGTTCCCAAACAACTCTCAACTGGTTGTCTATTATCCAAGAATTCCAAGTAATCCTTAACAATCACTTGTCAAGCCAATCTCAGCTAGGAAATTTCTCAGCTTTTCGCCAATTACCAAGCAAGCCTCAACTAGGCCAAAACTCAACCAATCGCCATTTACTAGGCAAACTCTCAAGTCACAATTCATTAGGTCAAGTGCTCATACCTTAAGTCCAGACGTATCTGCGACTTAGCAATAACTCAACAGGCCATCGCAATTTCACAAGATACCAATCAAACAACACTCAAGACCAAAACTCGCCATACAGGCCAAACACAATTTGCCTCATGATTTGAAAATGGCCTAGAAAGGGGCGTATGAGAAAAGAATATGTTTTTTGGAAATTCAAGAAGTGGTACTTTTGAGAAAGAATGGAAAGTTGCCTCGTGTTTTTGAGATGGCGTCTAGTGCTTGCGTGTGATTAAAAACCCTGTCTTTGTACGAAGCTTAGATTTATCACGATTTTCTTGACTGAGTTGAGCTGTTTTGAAAGTACTGAATTGCCATGTTTTGGAAAGTACCATGTTTTGCCATGTCAAGGATTTTATCCCAAAATACCATGTTTTCCAAAAGTGTCTGGAGGTACTGGCAGCCTAGTTTAGGGTTAGGTTCAACTTACTGAGATTATATATCTCACCCCGTAGTGGGACCAATATTTTTAGGCCTCAGACAAAGGAAACCCGAGCTTGATATGGATTGGCATTTGAGGAAGTCATTGGAGGCAATGAAGAGTAATATGATTGAAATCTTAGGGATTGAATATATTCCTTGGAGTTAGAATTGTACTTTACTTTGATATTAATGAGAAGTATAACTTTTTTGTCCTAAGTCATCTTGTGTTGTATTAATTGTTTGGTGTTGTTTCACGTTTCCGCATGCGTCTCATGTAGAAGACTCGAGTTTGTTGTTGGCCGTTAGATCCTAGGTAATCTAGCTATGAAAAGGACGACCTGGTGGGATGTCCGCGTGCTCGTCGGGTTCGGGGCGTGACAACTCGGATCAATTCAAGTAAATCTCAAATTTGGTCATTCACAAGTCATCTCAAGACTCGATTGGTAAATCAATCCCCTTAATGCACTCAAATTAATGAGAATTTCCACAAAGCACGTCAAATGGCCCAACCACATGCCACAACCAGATTAATACTTCTCAATTCAACCTTGATTTCATAAGTTTCGTGCCATGAAATCGTTCAAATTCAATTCATCAAAATAGGGCAGAATTGGGATTTCTCGCACCTCTCACAAAATCAGTCCATAAAACCTTTCATCCCAACTCAAAACTTCATCATTTAGTAACCTAACATCGTAATAAAGATTTAGGTATAACTTACCTCAATTTTAGGCTAAGCATTTCCATAAAACGATCGACGCATCGTCGCGGCACCAAGCCATCCATTTTGGCCTTCCACGATCAAATTCAGTCCTGAATAAATTGGAATTGATCAACTAACTTTTCAAGAAATCTACCTTCAGAACTTTCTCCTTCAAGGTTTTATGGACGTGTGAACGAAAACGGAGCTCAATTCGGATACCGGACGACCTAGAACGAGCCAATTTAAAATCAGTTCGCGCTAGGAAAATATTTACACGGCTCTCGATTTTCACCTCAAATCAGCCCTTCAAACACTTTTAAACTCCCATTCATCACAAAACCAACTTGTTAAAATATTTTTCAACATGTCTAGTAAGCTCACCATGAATTTTGAACCAAAATAACACCTCTAAGAACCTCCCGTCGGCTCAGTTCTACTAGCTCCTCAAATGGCCAAAAACTACCTTCAAGAAACCACCTTAAATCACCCATGAAAACCCTTCAATCCTCATATAAATTTACAACCACAGCTCAGCCAACCCTATTAATATTAGTTTAGAAGATCTCACCAAAAATTTGGAGCCATTTGAGTCTCGAAACCTACGAAACATCTTCTTCCCAAAAACCGGTCGGATTCTGCATCAATCTGACTTTTGTCCATTCAAACAGACCTACGGGAAGAAATATGAGCCAAATTGAGCTTATAATATGTCCCTAGAACCACAAGATAATAAGATTTCAGATGGAGGTGGTTTTACCTCAATCCAACATCGGACGAAGAAGTTATGGCTAGAACAGCGAAGCAGTCAGACTGGGTAACGGGCTGGTCGGGCGAGAGAGAGAAAAAATGAAAGAGAGATGAGGGAGAGATGGAGTTCGGCCGAGCACAATTGAGAGAGATGATGTCTTGCTCCTTCCAAAAGTCAAGAGAAGAGAGAGAAAATTAGGTGAAGATTAGACTAGAATTAAATGCTACTAGGCATCTAATCTAGGTCTATTTGGATAAAGGCTCCCAATTTGATGACACTTGGCTTCTTCCTCATTTGACACTTGTCTTTGCTTCTAGAAGCCATTGACTTCCTTTGACCATTTCTCCATCAAATTTCAGCAGCTAAAAGGAATCCAAATGACCATTATGTCCTTAATTCCCTCTTAAGGAAATGGCAAGGGTTGAGGGGTAAAATGGTCATTTTGAACGTGTCGTCCGAAATTTCATTTTTCCAATCTAAATTGCTCTTGATGAGGTGACGCCCATTTCAATTCAAATGTTGGAATTCCTAAATATCAAATGCCCAAATCTCGAGGTCCAATTTCATGTTGAACTCTCGTCGAATATAATTCCAATCTATCTTAAACTGATGTGCGACTCTAGCAGGCGCTATGCGTATCAACCTTAGGATTTCTTAAGTCGTGGCGACTTTGTTTGTCATGTGATTGCGAGGGTTTATCGCTAGTTCCTGCGGTCGTGATCATCAGAATTCGATTTAGGAAATTCTCGCAAATTACACATTGGTTAAGCGAAATCACTCGCGTCCCAATGTATAATGCTAGCAAGGCATTCCATGATCATTCCTAGATCGATCTCTGCTGGCCCAAAATATTGCCTCGACAATCCTTATGGTCAAAGTGTCATTTCTCATTCCCATTCCCCAAGTCTACGTACCCGACCTCGCATTAGTCTTTCCCTTTCGGTCAGTTAACTCGAGAGTGGCCTGCTCCGAGCGAGATACAACTAAGATACCTCGATCGATATCCTTCCATTCAATAGCCTCAAGAGGGGCCGGAATTAGGAATGTCACAACTCTTCCCCTCCTTAAGAACTTTCGTCCTCCAAAATTTACAACCTTCCAAATCATCCAATCTTGTGGTTACGGATGCCTCAACTTTACTTCTCTTTCCAAAGTAGCTTCCTTCGGTACTTGACATTTCCACAATGTCCTTACTAATAGCAGCTCTAATCCTTTGGAACTGATCTTCCTTTGTCCACACTCTATACTCGTCTTTTCCTCATTGATATTTCTTTCTGTTCACTTTCATAACTCAATTCTTCAAATCAGAGTTGGTTTGGTTCGTACTTCCTTAGTACGGTTATTCGAAGTTCAGTTCTCTTTTCTTTTAGACTGAAATGGTTCTCTCCCTTGCGACACCTTGTAAAATCTGTGAATTTTCCTTCTTGAACACTCAAAGTTTTTGCCGCTTGTTCACTTGTTCCTTTCGGGTATTTTGAAACTTTCCCCCATTATTGGATGCGTAACTCGTCCATTAGACTTTAGGGCTTCTACCCCCAACTTCAAGGTCTTTTTCTCAAGTACTCGAAAATCTAGATTTTCTCCCTGTTACCTTTATTCACACTATGCCTTGGACATTAAGGTCTGTGGATTATCATACCTTACTCTCTTCCTAACCCTCGGGTCTAATACTTGTTGTAGTCATTATGCCAGTCAATCGGCAAACTTTCAATTTAGAAATTGAATCTCTCACTTCGTGAGGTAAGATCTGTCCTCCAATCACCAATCACGCGATGCTCGATTTCCTACCATAGGCATCCAATGCCTTTCCCAAAGAGATATGGAATATCTTCCATAGTCCTTAAGCAACTTCATTCATCCACGTTGCTCCTCATTCAATTCTCTTAGGCAACCAAATACTTCACGTTCTCTCGGTCTGTGTAAACTCACCACCTTTCTTCACACAAATAATGTTTCACAAGCTTATCACAAGGGCGTGTGCATGCTAATTTCAATCATGCATCTGGCACTCCAATTCATAGTCTTACTATCGCGACGTACACCCAATGCCCAATTCAGATTGCCTTGTTACACTTCATATCTCGTTTCTACCACTTGTCATTACGGTTCTCATGATTCTTCCAATTTCAAACGGAAACGTCATCGTCGGTGGGATCACCAACTTGACTCAAGTCCTTGAAAAGTCTTTTCATATTCATTCATACATTCACGTTACATCTCGTCCTTAGTTTATTTCATCGATGGAGCAGCTCTTGTGGGGAATCTTCCCACGATTCGTCTATAGCAATCCATCAATCCCAGGAAACTTCAAATTTCTGTAACTCATATCAGCCTCAATTGATTCATCACCCACTCTAATCCTTAAGGGTTCCTCATGGGTTCTTCTTCCCAGAAAGTTTATGATCAAGAAATTTATCTTTATCAGGCCCAAAGCCTGCACCCTTCACACTTACCACATGTCGAGCATTTTCTCAGGGTCCGTATAATAATTCCCAAAGGCTTTTCATACCTTTCATTGCCAGATGTTGTCTTGTCTCAATTTTCTCTTTATATCACACACGTGAGGATCTATAATTTTACTTTCTATTCCCATGGATCCCCAACTTGACCATGTAGCAATTTCTTCATGTTTGTCACATTTCCTTTAGAATGCATTAGCGTTTTAATCGCTAGATTCCCTAACCAGCCAATGCGTCTTCTTTCCTCAGTCCTAACGCTTAATCTTAACACCACATCAAGTAAGATTTCTTCCTCTTTCCACGCTAGGGTCTTTTACCCTATGAAGGAAACTACACACTTCAGTGGCATTCCCTTGCCTCAAGTCCGCCTTATCCTTCTCATTCCATAGGACGTCTATACAACGGCATTGCCTTTACTCCAGGATTCAAATGTTACCAAACTCGGCATTCTCCTTCCAATAACTCAGTCATCTCAAGTGACAAGGTTCCAAGGAGTTGAGGTTCTTCGACAGCCTCCCTAAATTCCGTATCGACTACCTCGAGTCACTTTGTAATTACATTCTAAGTGCTCTTTTCGCTTACTCAACCGTTCATCAGGATTAGGAACAGCCAGGACTATCAAGTTCATTCACTTTCCCTTCCCTCAACGACCATCTCATGGTCCTATCGCCCTTTAAGAAAGACACCCTACTCGTTTGGGGTGATAACACACAATACCACATCTAGTGGTGTCACGCCCCGAACCCGGCGAGCACGTGAGCATCCCACCTCCGCCGTTACCTTTGATTATCTCCTAGGAACCAACGGCCATTAACTTAAAGACCCATATGAAGCATGCACGCGAAAGCGATGACAACTTCATAAAAACAACTCAAGTGAGATTACTTAGGACAAGAAAGGGATATACTTCTCATTAAAGGCAAGTCAGGTACAATTCTAACTACAAAGAATATACAGTCTCTAAGGTCTTAATCAAATTAAATCTTCCCATTCTCCAAAAGTTTCTTCCAATGCCAGTCCATGGCAGGCTTATGTCTCCACCGTCTAGGACCTGAAGATGTTGTCCCACGACGGGGTGAGATATATAATCCCAATAAGTCAAACCTAACCCTAAACTAGGCTGCCAGTACCTCCAGACGTTTTGGAAAACAAGGTATTTTGGAATAAAAAACTTTGGCATGGTAAAACGTGGTACTTTCCAAAACATGGCATTTCAGTACTTTCAATACAGCTTGACTCAGTCATGAAAATTCATGATAACTCTAAGCTTCGTACAATGGCAGGGTTTTCAATCAAAAGCAAATATTCGACGCCATCTAAAAAATGAGGATATTTCAAATGACATTTCATGAATTTCCAGAAAACATATCATTTTCTATCACGCCCTTCCAAGGCCATTTTTATCACATGAGGCGGACTTGAAACTCGCAAGACAACTTTCATTCTTGAGGCAAATTATCCAAATCATGAGGCATTTTCGATTTCTCAAAAATCATTCTTTAAATTTCCCAGAAAACAAGTCTTTCCATTTCCGCCCATCCTGGGCCGCCCACTTTGGGGCTGCGAGATGATTCGATCTCCATATGACCCGTCGGTACATATGAGACTCTCGCGTCCGGACCTAGAGATGATTCAGTCACCATACGACTCTCGACACCCATTTTCAATTGAGATGAATCGCGTCAGTATGGGACTCTCTAGCCGCACGACCTCGTCAGGTTAAATGGGAGTAACTCCCTCCCAATACGTTGGCCAAATTATAAATTCTCGGCGATCCCACACGCCATTGGCGATCCCACACGCCAGTGCACTTATAATTTTTCCCGGCGATCCCACACGCCAGTACACTTATGATTTCCTCGGCGATCCCACACGCCAATTATTCATAAAATTTCCAGTTATAAAGTAACTTCAAATTTTCGTTCAAAGAAAATAATTCATGCCTCAAAATACTTTATTCAATAACAACTCATGGAATGAAGCAGTTCATCGCCTACTCGAGGCATTCATTTCAAACTTCCCTCACTGGACAAAACACGTTCCACGTTACGAAATTTCCATTAAGAAAACAAACATCATTCATCCATTTTCACAAAACTCAATCTTGACATCAATCACAGTTTCAAAATCTCCATTAGAGACTTGATTAGTCATCCATACCCCTCATTACACTCAATTAAAACGGGAATTTTTTTATAAAACATGCCAAGAAGTTCAACCACATTCCACTACCATATTAGGACTTTTCAAAATCACATTGACTTCATAGTTCTTCATGCCACAAATCAATCAAGCATAACTTGCCAAAACAGGGCAGATTTGTTTCCTCGCGCCTCTCACAAAATCAGTCCATAAAACCTTTCACTCCAACTCAAAGTTTCGTCTTTTAGTAACTTAACATCCTAATAAAGGTTTAGGAATAATTTACCTCAAGTAATTAGCAAAAATTCACACCAAACGGGCCTTCTCAATCCTCAAGATCACAGTCAAATGAGAACCGCGTGTCGTCCTAGGAAGTTCATCAATGTCGAGTCAAAATCCACTCAATTTTGGATTAGAAACAATCGAACTTCACTTTCAATAAACTATTCTCTCGATCACCAAACAAATGGCAACCCAGGATGCCTTAACAATTGATCAAATACACGTCGACATCACTATGAACCCTTTATGTATTCGGTTCAAACAGCAACTTATAGGGCAGAATATAACTCGAAGGTTTCGCGCCTAAATTAGTCCTTAAATCACTTTTAAATCCCAATCCACTTCACACACTTTCCACTAACACCTTAATCAACATTATAGATACTCCCTTGAGTCAATTTGAAGTCAAAACACTCTTATATCAGCCCCCAACAGAATCGGTACACAAAGAACATCATCCAAAACAGAACCGGTTTTGGGTTCCAACCGCTCAGTCGAGCCATGAATCAATTCTAATCCTCAAAACTTCAATAATCAATTTACGAAGACCTTCCTTTATGGGTTTAGGAAGCTCTCCGTGAGATTTGAAGCGGATTGATACCCCAAAGACGTCGAAATAGCCCGATCTCTTCAAAGTCAGAATATGTCCATTTTGTACCACCCATAATCAGCCATAAAACTCATTCTAAAACCATATATTTGAAGCCATAAACCATATGAACATAGTACTAGATGTTATGGAGCTTTCCTAAAAAAGTTGAGGTCATTTGGAATTTCTAAGAGCTAGAACCAACACTTCTCCTCAGCTAGCTCAGAATCCGTCCGCCTTTCTTCCAAAAATCACCATAAATCAACCAGACCTCCCAAAATCATGAAACCAACGGAAAAATGTCAAGGACATCTTTAATAACCTGTGGTAAAAGGGCTCGACCAAACGACACCGGGAAGAGCCGCTAGACTGCACCGAACAGAAGGGTTAGAAACTGTTTTTCTGGGCAGTTTTCTGTTAGGTGAAGATGAAAAGGAAAATGAAGGAAATGGTGGAGAAGGAGGAGGGCCACGACTTTTGCAGTAGCTAGGGGAGATGTTCTCTCAAATATTTGAGGCCAATATGTCAAAATGATAAGATGGATTAGGTAGGGGTAATTAATGCCAATTTAACCCTAGCTTGACTCTTGACAACCTCTCATTGGTTGCTTCATTGACTTTGACTTCCATTGACTCCTTGCCCATCAAGTTTCGGCAGCTCATGGGGAGGGGAAAATGACCATTTTGACCTTCAATTATCCTTAAGGCAAAGGCAAATGGGCGAGGGGTAAAATGGTCATTTGGCACTTTTCGTCCCAAATTTCATTTTTCCAGTATAAACCACCCTCGATGAGGCGACGTCCATATCAATTCAAATATTGAAATTCCTCATTGTCCAATACCCAATCTCGAGGTCAAATTTCATGTCGAACTCTCGTCGACTGTAATTCCAATTTATCTCAAACTGACGGGCGACTCTTGCAGGTACTACGCGTATCGACCTTGGGATTTTTCTTAAGCCGTGGCGACTTTGATTCTCGTAAATTACACATTGGTTAAGCGGAATCACCCGCGTGCCAATGTATAACACTAGTAAGGCATTCCATGATCGTTCCTAGATCGATCTCTGCTGGCCCAAAATATTCCCTCGACAATCCTTTTGGTCAAAGCGCCATTTCTCATCACATTCCCCAAGTCCACGTACCCAACCTCACGTTAGTCTTTCCCTTTCGGTCAGTTAACTCGAGAGTGGCCTGCTTCGAGCGAGATACAACTGAAATACCTCGATTAATATCCTTCCATTCAATAGCCTCGAGAGGGGCTGGAATTCGGAATGTCACAATTCTTCCCCCCTTAAAGAAATTTCGTCCTCGAAATTTGCCACTTTTCAATTATCCAATCTTTCAGGGTATTGATGCCTCATCGCATTCTTACTTTCCAAAGTAGTTCATCCCATTACTTGACATTCTCACTTGTCTTCTTTGATAAAAGTTATCTTCCTCCAGGACTTGATTCTCTCAGTCCTTAACATGTACTTGCTTTTCACTATTCTCTTCAGACATTCATGATATCTGTCGGTGATATACCTTCGAGCACTCAAATCCTCCGTTCAATTTACCTATTAGTCCGAGGATAACGCGTGCATCACACTGCAGCCTTGCTTTTGAAATTCCCAATCGAAAGGCTTTTCCAAAATGTCACCTTAAATTCATGTTCTTCACCTCTCACAATCATTACCAGATCGTCATGAAAACGTACTCGTTAGCGCCTTTACCATTTGGCATAATCAACCAATTCTAACATCTTTTCGTATTGTCAAGGACGCACAATTTCCATTAGCTTACCCTCGATCGTCCAAATCAAACCGTAGCCTTCTCGACTTCTCTAGCAAACTCATGATTGAGTCCTTAATAGCTCTTCCTCGATTACATTCGAGATCCTTCAATGACCAATTTAATCCATCAACTCGTAAAGGTTATGCCTTCCCCTCAATTCCCTTGGAGCAATCAATATTTTCAGCTCTTGCATTTCACACAGTTACGAGGTCTTTCTTCACACGAGCAACGCTTCCGTATCCGTAAATAAATTCATCCGTCGGCGTTGCTTCTCATCAATTCCTTTTGGGAAACCACTTCCTTATTCTTTTGTGGTAGATATATGTCGCGACCCTCTCGAGGTTGCATGTGTGCTCTCGAGGGCTAATGGGCCGTCCAGTCTGGTCGGACGCGGGCCTCTCCCAAGGCCCATTACCCAAATCGCAACGGAGGTATGCGTAGTCGACCTTCAGTGTGGTCTAGTGACATGTGCTAAGTGTGCATGCCAGGGAGTCGCCACCAATCATTTTTTGGAGGGTATGATTGGACCACCCTATTGAATAGTCGGGAGTTTCTATTCAATTCTGCGATAACCAGAGAAATGGGTTCGGGGACTTAGTTACGTCAACTGTCAGAGTTGATGCCCTTTCGGTACCTAAGTTGACTGAATTTTCTGACCTAAGATTTCATGCAGATGAGTGGAGTACGAATCCTAAATCTACGAATTCATGCAAATAGGAATGACTATCCTAGCAATCACAATCAATAATAAAATGCGCAAATCAATGAATCCAAATATGCAAAATAAACACATCAAATCAACATGACACTCCTAATAAGGCTCTATTAGCCTAAATAAGTATCAATCAAGCTTAGGAATGATTTAGACATGATTTTACCCATAAGGGGTAAAGTCGTAATTTTGGGATCAAAAGGGACGATTTTCCCCAAAAGGGAAAAGTCGTCATTTCGGAATGAATCTGGAGTAAAACCGTGTCGAAAAAAGGTTTGGTCACTCGATTGACCCGTTTCCTATTTTTCGACAATTTTCATAATTTTTTTGGAATTTTAGAAACCGATTTACCTCTCGAAGGGTAAAATCGTCATTTTCTAAAAAGGAAATGAAACGTGGAAATCTTAGACATAAGGTTTGGCCACCCATTTGACCCATCGCCAAATTCTAAGCAATTTTCACAATTCATCGTAATATCAAAGACGATTTACCCTTTGAGGGGTAAAATCGTCATTTTGGATTAAATGGGAGAAAAATCCAGAAAATGAAAACAAGTCAATTTTTTGTCATTTTCAGCCTTGGAAAATTTTTAGATATTTTTTCTGCAATTTTTCGCAATTTTTTTTGCTTTTCTTTAATTTTTCCATTTTTTTGGCATTTCTGATTTATTAATATTTTTTTTATATTTTCAGAAAATATTTTAACAAAAAGCATATCATTGGCAATAGATAACACTCAACCAGATAAATAAGCTAACCACTGAACTGAGATAAATACGTGCAAATCAAGTCTATAATGGTATTATTCTAGAAAATTAACTTTGATATACGAATCGGGTATGTAAAATATACTTGATTGGACACCGGTCTTCAATCGCCCAGCCCCAGCGTGCGACTGTCTCCATGCACATCACCTGTCGATCACCACATCAGAATGGCAACAATCAATTTTATAAGTTTTAAAATTGGCAATAAATAATAATAATAACAATAATGATAATAATAAAAAAAAAAAAATTCGGGCCCGGACACGGGCCAATTCGCTCGGCCATCGGCTGGGCCATGGCCAAGTCTCAGCCCGAACACGACTGGGCCATGGCCTGATCTCGGCCGGCTCAAGGCTGGGCCATGGCCGGGTCACGGCCGGGTCTTGGCCTGGTCATGGCCGTGTCATGGCCGGCTCATGGCCGGCTCACGGTTGAGCCATCGCCGGGTCACGGCCTAGTCACGGCCAGCCCACTAAGGACGGCGGAGGAGGTGATGGCACGGTGGTAGCTGGCTCGACGAAGGCGGCCGGACATGTGGTGGCGGGGAGTGATGTACGGTGAGCTGGGGGAGGTTCACAAAAAAAAAAAAAAAAAAAAGAAGAACAAAAACAAGAAGAAGAACCAGAAGAAGAAGAAGAACAATCTGCGGAAGAAGAAGGAGGAAGAAGGAGGAGGAATGGAGCGGCGGATGATGAAGGAGGGGAAGGAAGAAGAAGGAGGAAGAAGGAGGAGGAATGGAGCGGCGGATGATGAAGGAGGGGAAAGAGAGTAAAATAATAATAAAAAATAATATAATAATAATATAATAATATAATAAAATACTAAAAAGTAAAAATAATAATAAAATAATCAAAAGCGAAGACAAAATGATTAGTCCCCTTTTCCTTTTAAATGATGATGTTTTCACTCCTTTTCCTTTTGATCATTACTAATATTTTTATCAAATTCAATTTTACGGTGATCAGTGAACACCTAAAATCGAACCTGAATTTTACTATTTTATGAGGTCCTAAAGTAAAGAAAATTAAAAATAAAAATACCGACTATTTGTATATATTTTTGTGACCTCGAATACTATTTTTTTATTTTTTTTTATTTTTTTATTTTTCGAAAATAATAATAATAAAAAATACAAAAAATATGAAAAATATTTTTTTATCCAAAATGGTCCATTTGACTTGGCCAAGGCTACCAAAGTTGATTTTGTAATTTTTTAGCTTTTTATGAATTTTCTATGAATTTTTGAAAAATAAAGGAAGAAAAAGGTTGATCAAAATTTAGGTGTCAACAGCTGCCCCTCTTTGAGAGGAATCTCGTCAGAGGAATCCCCTCAGAGGTTTCTCTCAAAGACAATGTGACACCTGAGTCCTGATCGACTTGACTCGTGAAACTAAAGGAAAATGAGTCATGACATCCAGTTTTTCATGCTTGTCGATGTATGCTCTTTCTTGAAGGGGGAAACATTCATTTGACATGAGAGAGTGAGATAGTAGAGAGACATACCTGCCACTTACCTGTTCGATGTTTGTTCCATTTTCGCGGTGTCTGATGGATTCAAGAGAATACCTAGGTACTCGTTACTAGAGTGTCCTAGGGAGGTTAAGCTCTGACCTGTATGGTAAGTCATACCATTATGGGATCCCTAACCGATAGGAATCTAAAGAAGGCGCATTCTTTCTTTGGGAATTTGCCAAGGATTTTGATCTGTATGGTGGATTAGACCATAAGCGGTTCGCCTACCGTAAGGCTTACCTAGGAAAATAACTTCTTCAACATTTGGAATTAGTCAAAGTTTTGATCCGTATGGTGGATCGGACCATTGGGTTGATCCTTATGGCGGTATCTACCTTTGAGTTGACCCTTCAGGCGGTTTCTACAATTGGTTGACCCTTCTGGCGATTTCTACCACACATTGACCCTTCAGGCGGTTTCTACCATGAGTTGACCCTTTAGGCGGTTTCTACTTTTGATTGACCATTCAGGCGGTTTCTACCATTAATTTGACCCTTCAGGCGGTTTCTACCTTTAATTTGACCCTTCAGGCGGTTTCTACCTTAGTTGACCCTTCAGGCGGTTTCTACCTTGAGTTGGCCCTTCAGGCGGTATCTACCTTAAGTTGACCCTTCAGGCGGTTTCTACCATGGTTTGACCCTTCAGGCGGTTTCTACCATTGGTTGACCCTTCAGGCGGTATCTACCTTGAGTTGACCCTTCAGGCGGTTTCTACCTTGAATTGACCCTTCAGGCGGTATCTACCTTCAGTTTGCTTTGAAAAGGGGTCTCATGACGAGGGTTCTCCACGTCTGATAGGGCCGCTTGATTTTGAAAAAAAAAAAAAAGGTCTCATGACGAGGGTTCTCTACGTCCGATGAGACTGCCTGATTTTTGAAAAGGGGTCTCATGACGAGGGTTCTCCACGTCCAATGAGACTGCTTGATTTTTTTGAAAAGGGGTCCTAGGACGAGGGTTCTCCACGTCAAGCTAGGACTACTTGATTTTTGAAAAATGGGTCCTAGGACGAGGGTTCTCCACGTCTGCTGGGACAGTTTGCTGACTTCTTTTGAAAAAGGGTTCTATCCTCACCCCTTTTTTTGAAAGATCCCGAAATTTGCCGGGAATTCAGTTTTGAAGCAGTGAAAGATTTTATTCTGACAAAGCTTCACTTGGGCCTGTTGAGGCGACATTCTGGGAACTGGGTTCTCCAGGTATCCTGCAGAAAGTTCAAACCTGTGTGCTCCACTCCACAGAGCCAATGTTTTTCTGGGATTTGGGGTTTCCAAGAATCCTGCAGAAATTTGAGCCTGAAAGATTTTTCTTCACCAAGAAAACGTTAGTAATCTTTGGGAAGACCACGGCTGTCCATTTGACAAAATCGTATGACTTAAGTTTTAGTCATGAAATGTGCATTTTGATACTGGAGGTTATCCAAAGCATTCTTACAACATGCAAATGTGATCACAAATTCCTCGCATGGAAAATTTGGATCAACAGTTTGAAAATTCCAAAAAGAGTTTGTTCAAAACATCAATTGGAATATTTCTCGACAATGAGGTCTTCTCACCTGTTTTGAGATAGTGGTTTTTATAGGGGATGCATTCAATTCCCTACTAACCTGTGCCTAGGTTTTAGGCTCATTCGCAGCGCATACATTTTGATCGGTCGGGAGGTCTTCCACGGGACCGTAATGTTGGGCTTGATTATTGATCTTCAAGGGGGACTCACCTTGGAGTCGAGGCCATTGAATGAAAGTCTTCACCATTTGCTCCGGGTTTACAAGTCAAGAACCCTGCAAAAAGAGAAAGAAATAGTCTTGCTCGTACTTCTTCGAGCTAAGCTATATGTTAACCCAAGTGTCTTAGTCAGAGAAGACTGTTTCAGGGTTGTAACATTGGTAGGATTGGGGACCGAAAAAGGCTTGTTTTTGGCCCAGAATTCATGACGAGTTTGACATTGGTGATCATTGCTGATTTGCCACCTGTCCTTTCCTTTCTACATCCTCAGCCTTTGAGGCGTGCGCCCGTTTTTTGAGGTGTGCACAAATCCTTTAGAGATGGTTTCTTGTCGCATTCAAAGACCGATAATTCTCTCTATATCTTTGCTCCGCGCTTGACACCATTTGGGGAGTAGCCCTTTTGATCTTACTCCTTCAGGGATTTCCTCTTTTCCCGACCAGACTTTACTGGGGATCAATCAAACAGTTTATGCGAGCATCGGCCTTACTTTTACCAGGCACTTTGCTTTTTCTTTTCTGATGCTGGGGATTTTTCTTTTTTCTTCCCCTTTTTTATCACGCTTTTCCTTTTCTTTCAGAACTAGGATTCTCGGCGATTGCGCCAGATATATAACTTAAACCTTAGCACGCTTCTGCTCTTGGAGTGACGTTACTTCCATCTCGAAACATGCAATGATCACCAACGTGGGTTTTTGAAATGAATTTGCAGGCTCAACTTGGCTATGCAAATGGTATGGTGTATGGGATAGAGAAATGAATGTTTCTCGTCATCCTATGGCACTTGGATTACCATATAAACAACACACGAAGATCGATGTTAGTTCGAGCAAGAAAATTTCTAACCCTTTACCTTCCGGTACCGCTGGACTGACCTGCGTTTGCCCCAAGTTTGGGGTGGTTCTTGACAGGGTTGAGAATGAAAACCGCCGTTCAAAGGGGTTATCAATGGTCACATATAGTATTTAGGATATGAAACGAATGCCTCCGTCGTCCCGATCCATGTAATCGCTGCAAATGATCTCTACCTCCGTAGGTCCAGATTTTGCTATCTGATCCGCTCCACCTCTCTCTCAAGTGTGTATAGGACGTGTTTGGATTAGGCTTTGCCTCTCGTCTTTTGAGAAAACGTCCTTTTGAAAGTTTTGAACAAATTTTTATTGGAAAAATCTCTTTCATTTTCCCCAAAATTTACCCCTCAAGGGAATCTTACGATGCCCCATGCATGTTTTATTCATGTTCAAACAACCTCCTGTTTTAAATCATGAATATCGATGCATTGAAAAATCTCTATCCTTTTTAGGCATGATTATTGAAAGGATTCTGACATTTTTTTTTATCTCCAGCTAACTGGGAAAAGGGATACTTACCTTCCCGTCGCGGCTGGAGATCCCTGGAGATAAAGAAGAAATATATCAGTGTATGTCCCAAAACTTTACAAAAATTGGAACGATACATCTCACTCTTGATCATGTGCTCTAGCGAGTATACAAGGTTTGTGGAAATCTGCCCGCCTTGATGACGAGTTCCTGTCAAGGATAAATAATAAGTGTCAATTCATGTTCCCAAATTCAAGACAAATTGGGACGATACAACTTTACTCTTGATTTTCATTCCATTCTGATGTTGCATATTGATATGAACATCTATCGAATCTCTCCATCCGTGCTTGAAGGTGTTTACGACATCAACGGTTCATTTGCCCCAGCTAGGCGACGTCTGTTTAGTCATTTGAATGCATGGCCTTTTGGGACCTTGTCTCTTTTTATCACCTGAGAGGAAAAGAGAGGAAACATTATCCCCGAATCTGATTGAAAATCATTCAGGAACGATACGTTCTTTTACCGAATGGGTAGCTCCGCGGCCAAATGCGTTTCGCGTTGAAGGAATGGATTCCATTATACTCTGCGGGTGATAACCATCGCTTGGGGGATTTGCCCCACATATTAAATGATAAATACGATGCCTTCGACTTCGGCAGGTTTTCCTGATGTAGGAGTGGTTTGCCCCTGCTGTCTATATTTTTGGCAGTTTTATGTATGCTAACCTTTCGTAGACAAGCGCATGAGATACGTGAGGGTAAAAACTCTAGAAATCAAAAGATAGGATTTGGAACCTAAGGCCAAGGTTCCCCCCTCGAGTTCTAGAAAGAGCCAATTCCATTGCACAACTATCGTTGCATTGGGACTCAATCCATAGTTCGAAGTGAGCGAAATTGAAAAGTGGATTACCCCATGTTTTTCCTCACGGAGATTCCATTTTCAATTCCTTCTATTGTTTTCCTAAAGAGGGCGCCCGAGGTTTTAGGCGCGGCTGTATGAGTTCATTGTGTCGTGCTAAAGCAATAAACATGCATTTTATTTAGCAAACACCGCTTCAATATAAACATCCACACAATCATACATCCTAAACTCCTACCTGCATAAGACAGAGTTAACAAACACTTCACCCCTTATTTCTCCTACCTGCATAAGACAGAGTTAACAAACACTTCACCCCTTATTTCTCCAACCTGCAAAAATATTTAACACCTCAAGATTTAAAGTACGTACCTCACCTTGAAGAGCATCTCCATAAAACAGGTCAGAAAAACCAATCAACTTTTTAATCGGCTCAAGTTCTCTAATTCCCCAGCGGAGTCGCCAGTCTGTCGCGACCCTCTCGAGGTTGCCTGTGTGCTCTCGAGGGCTAATGGGCCGTCCAGTCTGGTCGGACGCGGGCCTCTCCCAAGGCCCATTACCCAAATCGCAACGGAGGTATGCATAGTCGACCTTCAGTGTGGTCTAGTGACATGTGCTAAGTGTGCATGCTAGGGAGTCGCCACCAATCATTTTTTGGAGGGTATGATTGGACCACCCTATTGAATAGTCGGGAGTTTCTATTCAATTCTGCGATAACCAGAGAAATGGGTTCGGGGACTTAGTTACGTCAACTGTCAGAGTTGACGCCCTTTCGGTACCTAAGTTGATTGAATTTTCTGACCTAAGATTTCATGCAGATGAGTGGAGTACAAATCCTAAATCTAGGAATTCATGCAAATAGGAATGACTATCCTAGCAATCACAATCAATAATAAAATGCGCAAATCAATGAATCCAAATATGCAAAATAAACACATCAAATCAACATGACACTCCTAATAAGGCTCTATTAGCCTAAATAAGTATCAATCAAGCTTAGGAATGATTTAGACATGATTTTACCCATAAGGGGTAAAGTCGTAATTTTGGGATCAAAAGGGACGATTTTCCCCAAAAGGGAAAAGTCGTCATTTCGGAATGAATCTGGAGTAAAACCGTGTCGAAAAAAGGTTTGGTCACTCGATTGACCCGTTTCCTATTTTTCGACAAATTTCATAATTTTTTTGGAATTTTAGAAACCGATTTACCTCTTGAAGGGTAAAATCGTCATTTTCTAAAAAGGAAATGAAACGTGGAAATCTTAGACATAAGGTTTGGCCACCCATTTGACCCATCGCCAAATTCTAAGCAATTTTCACAATTCATCGGAATATCAAAGACGATTTACCCTTTGAGGGGTAAAATCGTCATTTTGGATTAAATGGGAGAAAAATCCAGAAAATGAAAACAAGTCAATTTTTTGTCATTTTCAGCCTTGGAAAATTTTTTAGATTTTTTTTCTGCAATTTTTCTCAATTTTTTTTGTTTTTCTTTAATTTTTTCATTTTTTTGGCATTTCTGATTTATTAATATTTTTTTTATATTTTCAGAAAATATTTTAACAAAAAGCATATCATTGGCAATAGATAACACTCAACCAGATAAATAAGCTAACCACTGAACTGAGATAAATACGTGCAAATCAAGTCTATAATGGTATTATTCTAGAAAATTAACTTTGATATACGAATCAGGTATGTAAAATATACTTGATTGGACACCGGTCTTCAATCGCCCAGCCCCAGCGTGCGACTGTCTCCATGCGCATCACATGTCGATCACCACATCAGAATGGCAACAATCAATTTTATAAGTTTTAAAATTGGCAATAAATAATAATAATAACAATAATGATAATAATAATAATAATAAAAATTCGGGCCCGGACACTGGCCAATTCGCTCGGCCATAGGCTGGGCCATGGCCAAGTCTCGGCCCGAACACGACTGGGCCATGGCCTGATCTCGGCCGGCTCACGGCTGGGCCATGGCCGGGTCACGGCCGGGTCTTGGCCTTGTCATGGCCGTGTCATGGCCGGTTCATGGCCGGCTCACGGTTGAGCCATCGCCGGGTCACGGCCTAGTCACGGCCAGCCCACTAAGGACGGCGGAGGAGGTGATGGCACGGTGGTAGCTGGCTCGACGAAGGCGGCCGGACATGTGGTGGCGAGGAGTGATGTACGGTGAGGTGGGGGAGGTTCACAAAAAAGAAGAAGAAGAAGAAGAACAAAAACAAGAAGAAGAACCAGAAGAAGAAGAAGAACAATCTGCGGAAGAAGAAGGAGGAAGAAGGAGGAGGAATGGAGCGGCGGATGATGAAGGAGGGGAAGGAAGAAGAAGGAGGAAGAAGGAGGAGGAATGGAGCGGCGGATGATGAAGGAGGGGAAGGAGAGTAAAATAATAATAATAAATAATATAATAATATAATAATAATATAATAATATAATAAAATACTAAAAAGTAATAATAATAATAAAATAATCAAAAGCGAAGAAAAAATGATTAGTCCCCTTTTCCTTTTAAATGATGATGTTTTCACTCCTTTTCGTTTTAATCATTACTAATATTTTTGTCAAATTCAATTTTACGGTGATCAGTGAACACCTAAAATCGAACCTGAATTTTATTATTTTATGAGGTCCTAAAGTAAAGAAAATTAAAAATAAAAATACCGACTATTTGTATATATTTTTGTGACCTCGAATACTATTTATTTTATTTTTTTTATTTTTTTATTTTTCGAAAATAATAATAATAAAAAATACGAAAAATATGAAAAATATTTTTTTATCCAAAATGGTCCCTTTGGCTTGGCCAAGGCTACCAAAGTTGATTTTGTAATTTTTTTAGCTTTTTATGAATTTTCTATGAATTTTTGAAAAATAAAGGAAGAAAAAGGTTGATCAAAATTTAGGTGTCAACAATATAAACTTGAAATCTTCTTCCATCTAGCAATGTTTCCCAAACTTTGTCGCGAGGACATTCGCAAACCGACTCCAATCACACAGTAGGCGTTCCAACTCATATGGCCCTACTGTCACGGCATTCATACAATGCTTACTTTAGATCGCCTTGTTACGCCTCAAATTTCCTTCTTATGCCACGTCATTATGATTCTCTCAACTCTTTCGATTCCCAATAGGAACGTCATTCACAACGCAATCGTCAACTTGATTTAAGTCCTCGAAAACTCATCACGTTCATTCATCCATTCACGTTACATCTCGTCCTTAGTCCATTTCATCAATGGAACAATTCTAGTAGGGAATCTTTCTGCGATCCGTCTGTAACAATTCACCAATCTCAGAAAATCTCAACTTCCAGCAACCCACATCGACTCTAGTCGATTCATCACTTATTTCATTTCTTAAATGCTCCATAGGGACTTCGTTTCTTATAAATTTCACGACTGATGAATCTTACCTCATCAGACCCATAGCTCGTGTTCTTCGCAATTAGCATACAACGAGCATCTCTTTAGAGTCCATAGGTTACTCTCGAAGGTCATTCACATTTCTCATAACTCCTTAAATGAGTCCACTCATCGTCTCTCTAGACGGTAACAATCAATCCAAGTACTTCGTAGATACTCCATCCGACGGTTATCCATTTCATCCATTTAACCGAACGTTGGCATTATCCTGGAATTCAACGCTGTCCCTAGGACAGTTTCTCGGACTTTACTTCTAGGAATTATTCAAGTTCTGCATCTTCCTTTTCAATCTAGACGCCCTATCTTAATTCCAACACAATTCGGATTTTCTCTTCCTTTCACACTAGGGTCTTTTACCCTATGAAAGAAACTATATAATTCAATGGCATTCTTTTACATCGAATCCACTTAGTCCTTTCCATTCCTTAGAGTGTCAATCTTGGGGTCTATGCTAATAGTTGTACCTCCACTCCAAAATTCATATTTCACCATATCTGACACTCTTCTTCCAGTAACTCAGTCACCTGTGGTGACAAAATTCTAAGGAGTCGAGGTTCTTCCTTGGTCTCCACAAATTCTCGTATCGAATACTCAATTCAACTACCTCGAGTCACTTTGTAATTACACTCTAAGCGCTCTTTTTCGCTTACTCAACCATTCACTAGAATTACGAACATCCAGGACTATCAAGTCCATTCATTTTCCCTTCCCTCAACGACCATCTCATGGTCCAATCGCTCTTTCAGAATGACACCCTACTCTTAAGGGGTGATAGCACACAATACCACTTCTTGTGGTCTCGATTCGTCCTCAATCAATCTCATAGAATCATCAATGTCAAACAACTGACATAACTCTTTTCTCAACTTTCCCCACGACGGAAGGAACGACATACCTGTCACGCCCCGAACCCGGCGACCACGCGAGCATCCCACCTCCGCCGTTACCTTTGATAATCTCCTAGTAACCAACGGCCAATGCTTAAAGATCTTTATGAAACATGCATGCGAAAGCGAGGACAACTCCATAAAAATAAAACACAAGATGACTTAGGACAAAAGGGTACACCTTATATAAATGTCAATCATACATCAGAGGTTATAATGCTAGATCCCCAAACAACTTCATTACAACCCTATGGTCACAAAAGGATTCATGATTATTTCTTCCATTGACTTCATCGAATGCCAATCCATGGCAAGCTCTGGTTTCCTTCGTTTGGGACCTGAAAATGTTGTCCCACAACGGGGTGAGATATAAATCTCAGTAAGCTAAACCTAACCCTAAACTAGGCTGCCAGTACCTGCAGACACTTTTGAAAATAGGGTATTTTGGTAATAAAAACTTTGGCATGGTAAAATAGGGTACTTGTCAAAAACATGGCATTTAGGTACTTTCAAAACAAAAGACTTGACCTAGTGACAAAGGACTCCATGAGTAAAATTGAGCTTCGTACAATGGCAGAGTTTTCAATCAGAAACAAAAGCTTGACGCCACCTCAAAAACAAGAGGAAATTTTCACTTCTTTCTCAAAAGAATCATTCCTTGAAATATTCACAAAATACGTTCTTTTCTTTCACGCCCTTCTTTGGGCCAATATCCTTTCACGCCCCTCGTTGGGCCAATTTCAAATCATGAGGCAAATTTTCAAACATGAGGCATTTTCGATTTCTCAAAACTCATTCTTTGAATTTCTCATAAAACAAGTCTTTCCATTTGCGCCCATCTTGGGCCGCCCATTTTAGGGCTGCGAGATGATTCGATCTCCATATGACCCGTCGGTACATATGAGACTCTCGCGTCCAGACCTAGAGATGATTCGGTCACCATACGACTTTCTGTTAGAGATATGCCCTAAAGCAAATATTTAATAGTTACATATTGGGTATATCCGTTGCACTTCTGATTTCTTATCAGTGGCAAAGACGTATTTATTCATTTGTCCAACTATAAATGAATAAAATCCATAAGATCAGTTGCAACCGAACCTATTCTTAAGACGTTGAGAATATGTGTGACAGGTTTACGGTTAGACTGAATCTTTAAAACAGTTCCCGATCAATGGATTATTGAATGGATATCAATGATCCTGTTGAGGTCGGTATGTTCTTAACTTCATAATTAAGTATCAGATACTTAAGGGAATGACGAGTCACAAGTCATTAGGTATTTCGATATCCGAGTTAGAACATAGGTGCTTGTATCGGACAAGTTCACTGAACGTGACACGTATTGAATGATTAGCGACATGGAAGCTTTTTGCGTGGTCAATGTCTAATCGTTCATGCTTTGGTCTTGTGTAAATAATCCTTAGACCTGAGGTATAGTGTTGACTTGTGTGATAAATGGCTATGGTTCACAAGTGCGCATATTGGCGGGTCGTTGATTCGTCTTTGTACTTGATGGTCGTAGTTCAGGCACATACGAAGTCACATGTGTACGCAATATGGAATCTGTCTCCTTATTAATAAAGGTATGATGTCCTATGTGATCTAATTGTAACAATGCATTGAAATCCTCGGCCGGGGTTATGATTGAGAATGAAATGTTCATGTCTCATATAAATGCATGTCAAGTTAGATTTGTACATATGATCGAATTGGTGGCTTGACAAATATTCCATGGCCTTTGTTCGATCGGGACATAGTTAGACAGAAGGATTGAATTACACTGTAGCCATGGCTGACAGGTTCATAATGTTCTTAAAAAGAATTCACACTGTCTGGGTAGCCATGACATATTGCTAGATGTCACTCGTGGCTTGTAGGACCTAGAGGATGATCGGGACAATCAATTCTCTTGGAAGTACTAATGTGTTAGTACATGTCTTACTGCCAGCTCGGTGATGAACCTAGGAATGTCACACACCTTAACCAATACATGACAACGCATTGTGGAAAGACGACATTGCAAATTTGTTTGCAATTATACCAATTAGTTGGGTTGAAATTAAATTAAATGAGATTTAATTTTATTTCTCTTTTTGGTCACTTGCACGTGTATATACGATGTACACGTATGCTCTACGTATTTGTACGTTATACGTATTTATACATTATACGTATTTTACTGTTTGGTAACCTCTTTTAACTCTTGTAATAATAATAATTGTTATTATTATTTTTTAACACCTTTGTTAGTGCTATTTTTTAAATAGCATTTTTGTATTGTAAAATGTTAGTGCTAATTATAAATTGTGAGTGCTATTGTTAGATAGCATTTATAATTGTTAGTGCTAAATTTAAATGGCATTTATTTATGATAAATTGTGAGTGCTATTGTTAGATAGCATTTATATTTGTTAGTGCTAATTTTAAATGACATTTATTTATGATAAATTGTGAGTGCTATTTTTAGATAGCATTTATAATTGTTAGTGCTATTTTTAAATAGCATTTTTGTATCATAAGATGTGAGTGCTATTTATAAATTGTGAGTGCTATTGTTAGTTCTATTTTTATATGGCATTTATTTATCATAAATTGTGAGTGCTATTTTTAGAAAGCATTTATTATATGTTAGTGCTATTTTATAATACAATTCATTGGAAGGTGTTTTTGGCTATAAAAGGATGGCAAGAGTTTTGAGGTTGGGGTTAGCACATTTGTAGAGTGAGCAGATTTTTGAGAGCTTTGAGAGAAGAACACAAACACTCTCTATATTCTCATAATTTTGAGTGACCAAAATATACCAAGTTCGGAATATTGATTCCGTAAATTGGTTTGGAATATTGATTCCGCAAATTGCTAGCACAATTGTTGTGGAATTATTAGTCGTCTCCCGTTCGTCAATTGGTGGTGTGTCTGAACTAGAGGCCCGACACTTGTGGGGCTGAGATCGAAGAACATCGAACCGACACATCCGTTTCAAGCACGCTACAAGAGGTAGTCTATTTACTCCCTTTGGTGCTTTGTGATTTTTTCGATTGAAATGCACGAAGTACGCCTCTAGAGATACATGTATGGGTTGTTATTTATTTCCGCTGCGTTTACTAATTTTATTTTTACCCGTACGTGTTACGTGGATCCCAACACTTTCGACGCCCATTATCAATCGAGATGAATCGTGTTAGTATGGGACTCTCTAGCCGCACGATCTCGTCAGGTCCAATGGGAGTAACTCCCTCCCAATACGTTGGCCAAATTATAAATTCTCGGCGATCCCACACGCCATTGGCGATCCCACATGCCCGTGCACTTATAATTTTTCCCGGCGATCCCACACGCCAGTGCACACATAATTTCCTCGGCGATCCCACACGCCATTTTATTCATAAAAATTTCAGTCATAAAGCAGCCTCAAATTTTCGTTCAAAGAAAATAATTCATGCCTCAAAATATTTCATTCAATAACAACTCATGAAATCAAGCAGTTCATCACCTACTCGAGGCATTCATTTCAAACGTCCGTCACTGGACAAAACATGTTTCAAGTCATAAATTTCTCAGTCAAGCACATATAAATTCAAGTAAGCCTCAGGCAATTCAACAAATACGTCCAATTCATAGTTTCAAAGCTTGACTCAAAATCACATTTTTCTGCACTTTCAATCTTGGCTTTCCTTTCAATCAAAACTTTCGAGTTCTCATCTCACATGCTCAAATAGCCATTAAAACACACATTCATGGTCAATTAGGGCTCCCCAAATAATTGATTTTCAATCAAACATACCAAGGAATGCTAACTCACAAAACCAGACAGATTTGGACTCCCTCGCGCCTCTCACAAAATCCAGGCAATGAAATCATTCAATCCAACTCAAAACTCTGTCATTTAGTAACCTAACCTCATAATAAATATTTAGGTATAACTTACCTCAAGCAATTAGCAAAAATCCACTTCGATCAATCCTCATCAACCCCACAAATGTTCCGCAACCCAAGGTTCTCGTACTGTCCTAGGAAATTCATCAATGTCGAGTCAAAATCCACTCAATTCTCACTTCCTTGATACCAATCCCTCAATCATTAATCAAATGGCAACTCAAGATGCCTCATCAAATGATCGAATACACCACAATACTTCCACAAACCCTTAATATATTCTGTTTAAACAGTAAAATGCATAGCAGAATATAACTTGGTGTTTCCTGCTCAAAATAGCCCTTAAATCACTTCTATATCCCAAGCCACTTCATATACTTTCCACTAACACCTTAATCAACATTATAGATAGTCCCTTGAGTCAATTTGAAGTCAAAACACTCTTATATCAGCCCCCAACAGAATCGGTACACAAAGAACATCATCCAAAACAGAACCGGTTTTGTGTTCCAACCGCTCAATCGAGCCATGAATCAATTCTAATCCTCAATCCTTCAATAATCAACTTTATAGGACCTTCCTTTATGGGTTTAGGAAGCTCACCGTGAGATTTGAAGTGGATTGATACTCCAAAGACATCGAAACAGCCCGATCTCTTCAAAGTCAGAATCTGTCCATTTTTGTACCACTCATAATCAGCCATAAAACTCATTCTAAAACCATCTATTTGCAGCCATAAACCATCTGAATATAGTACTAGATGTTATGAAGCTCTCCTAAAAATTATGAGGTCATTTGGAATTTCTAAGAGCTAGAACCAACACTTCTCCTCAGCTAGCTCAGAATCGGTCCGCTTTTCTTCCAAAAATCACCATAAATCAACCAGACCTCCAAAAATCATGAAACCAACGGAAAAATGTCAAGGACATCTTGAACTAATCTGTGGTAAAAGGGCTCGACCAAACGACACCAGGAAGAGCCGTTAGACTGCACCGAACAGAAGGCTCAGAAACTGTTTTTTTCTGGGCAGTTTTCTGTTTGGTGAAGATGAAGAGGAAAATGAAGGAATTGGCAAGGAGGAGTGAGGATGGTCGACCAGCTGAAGATAAGGAGGTTGTCCATCAAATAATTGGTGCCATTTTGTCAAAATCACAATTAATGGCAATTAATGCTTGGTTTAACCATAGGATGACACTTGGCAACCTCCCATTGGTTGCTTCATTGACTTTGACTTCCATTGACTTTCCTTGCCTTCTTCTCCAAGCATTTTCAGCAGCCTCTAGGGATGGATAAAATGACCATCTTGACCTTCTTGAGTTCTTTAGGCATGGGCAAATGGTCTAGGGGCAAAACGGTCTTTTCGCACTTTCAGTCCAAACATCACTTTTCCAATTCGAAATCACCATTTGGCGAGACATTGTCAAATTCCTACTCATAATTGGAATTCTCTATTTCCAATTACCAATTTTGAGCTTCCATTTCATGATTATTCGTTCGTCGATCGTAATTCCGGTTTGTCTCGAACTAACGGGCGGTTTTTGCAAACATTACGCGTATCGACTCTGTGATTCTCATCACACTGAGGATAACTCAAGTTATGACAGCTTTGGTTGTCATATAATTGCGAGGGTTCATCGCTAGTTCCGACGGCTCCAATCGTCATAGTTCAATTTAGGAAAATTTACAAATTATACATTGGTTAAGCGGCTTCACCCGCAATCCAATCGTATAACGCTAGCATTGTATTCCTTAATCGTCATCTGATCGGCCTCATTGGATCTAAATGTTCCCTCGACAATCCTTATGGTCAAAGTGTCATTTCCTTTTTCGAGTTTCCTACGTCCACGTATCTTGTCATGCGTTAGCCTTTCCCTTTTGGTCAATTTACTCAAGATTGATCAGATCTGAGCGAGACAAGACTGAAATACATCGTAAGGTACATTCACATTCAACAGCCTCAAAATGGCAGGAAATTCAGAATGTCACAATACCAGTCTCTCATTACAAGACTCACGCCAAGGTAAAAGCCATTTCTTGCAAGCACTTCCATGTTCCATAATGAACATCCCCTTGCGCGTAATCCATGAGCAAGAGTTCTCTTATTCACGTATATTCCGATCATTCACTTCTCTTACTGAGTCCCATTACCATTCCTCAAAGTCAGGAATAATCACTAGCCATAAGGCTTTTAAAGTCCATTCCTTCATCAGACTCAGTCAATCTCAACTTTATACATAGCCTCACAAGCTTTTCAAAACTCTCACTATTCCAATATGTTGACACCTGATTTTTGATCAAGTCTTTTTCAGTCTTATTTTTGGAAAAATCATAAAAAAATTCATAAAAAGTCAAAAAAAAATTACAAAATCAACTTTGATGGCCTTGGCCAATCCTAAGGAACCATTTTTGACCAAAAAATAATTTTTCATATTTTTTGTATTTTTTAGTATTTTTAGAAAATAGAAAAATACTAGAAAAATCAACAAAAATAGTATTTGAGGTCACAAAAATATAGGAAAATGGTCAATATTTTTATTTTAAACCCCTTGTCATTTTGACCTCATCAAGAGTCGAAATTCAAGTTTAATTTTGTGTGTTTCTTTGTAACGCGCAGGGTTGAATTTGTCAAAAAAATACTTTTTGAGTCTTTTAATTTGCAATCTTTGCATTGTTAGAATATTGACATTCAATTTGATTGTCCTGCATTTTGATTTGACCCAATTGAATGCCAATTTTCTCAATTTTCAGCCTTAGGGACCTAATTGCATAAAAACCTTTCATTTTAGTCCCTAGGGTACCAAATGTGAAATTAAATTCTCTCCAGAGATACCCATGAAATCTTAAGACCCCTACCCTATAGTGTTTGACCTCCTATGTCTAATGGGGGGCTCAATTGGAGCCAATTTCTTTGTAAGGAACCCCAATTTGGTGAAATTTCATTTCGGATCATGCCTTAGATTTGGGGCTTTTACACAAATTCAAATCAATTTAGCCCAAATTTACATTTTCTAGATGAAGTTTGTGCCATAAAACCTGATTTTCGAATCAATTTTATGATATATGCTCATCTGGACATCCAATTTGAATAAAAAAAAATTAGAACCGAGTCAACTGGGTCGGATTGACCGACCCAGTCAACCCGATTGACCAACCAAGCCACATAAACTCTCGTTATTTTCCTCTTCTTCTGGGCACGCGCATGCATAGGAAAACTGAAGGAGAGGAAGCCAAAAATTGAAGACAAAATGGAGACGCCCATTGAACAAACATTCGCCGATCATCCGCCCAAGCGTGTCCGGCGACCTCCAAGTGGCAAGAACCCGCGTCGCGCGTGCAAGACCAGGCTGGTAAGCCTAGAACTGAATCTGGACAGCGGACTGAAGATGGGGGGTTGCAAAGAAACAGATTCGGTTAAGAGAGGGGAGTCGGTTGAGGAGAGGAATGGGGAAACGGACGCAAGAAACGGAACCACCTCAAAAAGAGAGAAACAGAGCCGAAGAGAGAGAGAGAGAGAGAGAGAGAGAGAGAGAGAGAGAGAGAGAGAGAGAGAACGGCGGCCATTGGAGCTTGGAACCCGAGAAAGTCAAGCTGGTGTTCCCGACGATCCAGACAACGACAATCGACGCCACCACTCCCATTAGCTTCGTCTCAACACGGAGAACGCGTCGGACCGAACCATACTCGTCGACGCTCTTTGAAAAGGTGAGAGACATCTTCGAGCTTGTCCTCGGCCTCCAATGGCATCTCATGATTTTGTTGATCATTCTACTTGTTTTCGGTCTTGATTTATTCATTGAGTTCGGCTGATCTCAGTTGCATCTCGTTTTTGCTTGTTTGTTGCATAAAAACCCGAGTCGGCCTACAACTCCCTCGGATTGGTCGCGACCCCCATGGCTCATTCTAGACCGAACCGAGCCCTCGCGATGGCCAGGTAAGTCTTCTCGGCCCTTTGTGATGCTTCCTGATTGATTTGTTTAGCCAAATAACGTTAGAAACGGCTAGGACGAGTAGCCGCCAAAGCTTAGCTTCGGCCGGAGATTGCAGGTATTGAAAATGTCGATCTGTTGTGTTGAGACTTTGATATGTGGTAGAGGAGATCGAAACGAGTCAAACGGGGTTGATTTCGTGAGATTTGGATATCGGAAGGCCAAGATATGGCCTTCCGACGAGGCGCCGGCGAGACAGTGCCGGTGCCGATCGTCTTCCCCAGCGTTCTGTTGACTGGTCAACGAGAGTTGACCAGGTCAACGCATATGTGGCGCTTACGTGGCGTCCACATGGAAGCCACGTCAGCCATTCGGTTATAACCGAATACAACAAACTTGATCCGACGGTGAAGGGTTTGCCACGTGTTGCGATCTCGCTTTTTTGGAAATAAAAATGGTTTTCAAAAATAGAAATTGCTGCAGATCGGACGGTCGTGATTCAGCCTTACCTTTCAATCATGGCCGTCGACTGCTTTGGTTAGATCTGACCGTTCGCGGGTCTGCCACGTGGCGCGATCAAGAGCGTTGATTCAAGTTTAGGCGGGAATTTGAAATTCTAGCGGGTATTAGGAAGCGACGCCGTTTTGGGTCCGGACCCATGCGGGCTGGGTCGGTCGCCCGCGGGTCATGGGCCGGGTCACCCGACCCGGTCCGAATAACATTTTTTTTAAATAAATAAAAAAATGGAAAATGATTTTAAAAATACAATAAAAATTAGAAAAACCCTAGAAAATCCAAAAAAAATGTTAGAAAATTCCAACAAAATGTGTAAAAATTGTGGAAAAATCTTCGACATTCTAGAAATCCCCAAAAATCGAGGATTGTCCACAGACAACTGGTCAACCCTATTTTTGGGGTTTCTTATCCGTTCTTCCGAGACTTGACGATATTACCCTTTAGGGGTAAGTCGCCTCTGCTGTATATGCGAGATAAGACCAATAATGCCAAGGTAAGAATTAGGGTCGAGTAGGCGATCAATTCTAAGGCTTGGGTTTTCGAGTCTCGTTCCTTTTCTCAAAATGACGATTTTGCCCTTCAATGGGAAAATCGTCTTTCTTGTCTCAATCGAGTCCTGAAAATTGCTTAAAGTTAGGGTTTGGGTCAGGTGGGTAACCAACCCTATTATTTGAGATTTTCAGTTCTCACCTTTGTCCAAAATGACGATTTTACCCCTTCGAGGATAAAATCAGTTTTAAATTCCAGAAAATTCCAAAAAATTCCCGTAAAATAGGAAATTGATTGGATTGATGGCTAATCCTATTTCCATCGTCTTTTGACCATAAAATTTGTCTAAAATGACAAATTTTCCCTTCCGAGGCGAATTGTCCCCGAATTGTTCAAAATTATGATTTTGCCCCTCATGGGCAAATCATGTCAAAATCATTCATAAGCCTTGATTGAGACTTCTCTAGGCTAATAGGGCCTCATTAGGGATGCCATGCTGCTTTCATGTGTTTTATTCGCATGCTCTGGATCCTTGATTTGCGCGTTTATTTCTACTGATTGTGAGTGATAGGGTAGCCATTCCCATCTGCTTGAACTCCTAGATTTAAGATCTGTACCCCACTCATCTGTATGAAATCCTAGGGTCAGATAAACCATTCAGCTTAGGTACCGAAAGGGCGTCAACTCTGACAGTTGGCGAAACTAAGTCCCCTATCCCATTTCTCTAGTTTCCGCAGAATCGAATAGACCACTCCTAACTATTCGATAGGGTTTCCGATCGTACCCTCCACGAAACGATTGGTGGCGACTCCTTGGCATGTACACATATCACATGTCACCAGACCACACCGAAGGTCGACCACGTATATCAAGCCGTTGCGATTTGGGTAATGGACCTTGGGAGAGGCTCGCGTCCTATCAGGCAGCGATCGGGTGGTCCATTAGCCCACTCCTCCGTGAGAGGGTCGCGACAGACTGGCGACTCCACTGGGGATGTATTCTAAACCAGAATCTCTGGTTAAGAATTCCAGAGGACTTGAGCTGATTAAAAAGTTGTTTGGTTTATCTGACCTTATTTTCTGCAGATGCTCTCGAAGGTGAGGTACGTACACTAACCACTGTGTTAGATGTTTTTTTGCAGATTGGAGAAATAAGGGGTGGAGTGATTGTTGACATTTTTCCTGCAGGTTGGAGTTGGGAATGTATGTTTATCTTACGCACATATTGAAGTGGTGTTTTGATACAAACTGCTGTGCATGACCTTGCATTGTGACGGTCACGACACATCGCACACACTAGCGGTCAAACCCCGACTGCAACCACCCCTAGGTTACCTTAGATAGGGAAAGGATGCGAAAGGATCCCGTGATTGATGGCACTTGAGACTTTCGTGTTCGTTCCCGCTCACGATCCAAATTGACGATATCTAGCCCTCTTAAGTGGGTACTCTTGGGGAGGAGTCTGCCATATTTGGATCGTGGGAGTCTGAGCCATAGGTTCCTCACCTGATTTTTGATTTTTTAGAGTATACCCACTTGTCTCATGCGCATGTCTATGGAAGGTTGGTATACCTAAAACCAAAAAAAAAAAAAAATCCCGCTGATCATTGTGAGTATGACTTTTCTCTCTACTTGTTCATTTCTTAGTGAAATTTCATGATAGGAAATTCATGGAAATCAACCGAATGCCCTGGGTGTCTGAGTTTACAAATGAAAATTTTTTATAATGAATTTTAGATACAAAATTGGAACACTTCTAAGCCGTCCCTACGGAATAGATGGTTCATCCAAATTTTCAATCATGGATTGAGATGACATTTTTATGTCTAAAATTCTTCCAATTAAAGATTTTGGGGCATAAAGTTAAGGCCATGTTTGCAATCACATTTTTTATAGTGATTTCTTAAAAACAAGGATCACATGATTTTTACAAGAAAAATGTCACAAAGCAATCTTTCAAGATTAATGCCCCCATTTGCATATTAAACGTTTGGAATTAAATGGGCGTTTGATTGATGACCGTGGATCGATCTTTTAATGACGTCTCATCTTATCTTGAAATCTTGGCGAACATCAGAAGCCCGTAAATAGGGATTATGGGATATGTATTGTCGCCTTGCTTTCATTATAGGAGGCAACCTCACTGAGAGATGTCTTTGCTATGTAAAATGCTAAGTGTATCTCCTTTCTGACAGGTTATACATGATAGACATTTCTTGAAGATTTCTTCATCTAATCGCATGCGAGATGTGATCGAACGATGGTAAAACTGTAATCGTTCCAATAAAAACTTCGAGTGTTATACTTGACTTGCTTGGTTATTTCTTTTGCCAATAGGTCAAAATGGCTAAAGGCCAATGATGCGAGACTTGTTTTCCCTATAACATGAAAGGAAATACGCCTTCATCAGGCGCCACCCATTGGATTTCCAAAATAAGATGAATCGGCTATGATAAGCCCAGAACAAGACAACATGAAAAGGGGCAAGCCGATTTGGATCGACCTCTCTAAGTTGAAAAGGGTGTATTCGTTTCAAATTAAATTGATTTGCTTATAGGATGACATGGTTACTCACACTTGCAGGTGATTATAAAAAGTGAGTGGGGATCGTTAAGGAACATTCCTTCATCTCTGATGCTCAAAATGAGGGGAACTGAAGAAACTCTAGGGATAGTAAATCTGTGATCGTTTCAATTAGAGCTTTTTGTGTAACAATTGACTTATTCATTCCTCATGTTATGTAGGTGAAATAAAAGGATTGCGTGAGGTCGACATTTGTCCCTTTAAAGAAGACTCAATTGTGGACCCTCAAAATTGGAGGCCAATGTGACATGGCACGATCGCCAATTGAAGCACGTCTCAAGGAGTACAAATACTCGTGTTTCTCACCATGAAATTGATGATCACTCAACCACAAAAGGGTGTATATCGTTCCTCATTTCAATCCTCTCAATATATGAAATGATCATCTCCTTGTTTATATGTAGGGATGAAGAAAACTGAATGCTTATTTACGAAGCAACACTTCAAGGTGTAAATGTACACAAATAGAGATAAATCTACACTTGTGGATCTCGAGTAGTAGGGTGCTTGAGGAGCGTCATGCAGCCATCACAAATCGAAAAGACCACGAAGAGATTATCGTTACCCCTCTTTGAATCAAGAGGGAGTACTTGTTTTAGTAATTAATTTTCATAATCAAATGTCAAACATTTTTCTTTCGCTCTAAACAGATTGAAATGCATCAATAGAGCGAAAGTGGCGAAAGATCACCCAACCTCAAGAAGGAGAGTGACAGAACCCAAATAGTGTCAAACATCGTGGAACATGAAATGCCGAGACCTTCGGATAATTACGATGAAGTTTTTTCCTCTGATGTCACAAAAAGGAGTAAATTGTCCCTTATCCTAACTTCATTCCATACAAATGACTGAGATGTTTCTCTTTCATATACAGAGAATGTTAGTTTAAGACAGGTGTCGGAATAGATTGAAGGATGTCAAACGCCAAAATCACCTGACATGGAAGTGATTGACTCAACCAACAGGAAAGGCATTAGCGTGATACAATGGAGCTTCATATGGCTAAATCAACTAACTCAAGGTGGAGTACTAAGTTGCTGGGGGCAAATCATTTCCCTATCCAGAAAGCATGCCGAAGCCGAAGACATAGATTCACCATGGTGATACATGGGGGAAGTCCCTGAAACAATGGTTATCACTCATGGAACGTAATGGAATGAAATCTATCCATTGAATACAAAGAGCGTTTTGCCATAGCAACAACGCTTCCAAGAAGAACAATGCCAAGCCATCCCTCTTGATAGAAAAGGACGTATCTTTCCTAAATAAGTTTCAATCAGATCTGGGAATAATATTTCTTATCTTTTTCCTCTCAAGTGATAAACAGAGTCAAGAGACCCAAGAAGCAACGACTTCAAATAACGGAACAGGGAATACCCATTTTCATATCATCTCATACATGCATTTAGGATAAATGATTTCGAGAGCGTCATAATGGCTCAATTTGTGAACAAAATTCTCGAGAAAACTTGAAAAAATTCTGTGACATTCTGAAATCCGACCCTTTTCGAAGCATGATTTCATGAGACATCTTGTCAGTGCGTTTCAGTTAAACCTCGCTCAGAGTTGGCCACTCTTGAGAAAACTAACCGATGGGGAAAGGCTAAGTAGGACTTAAGTACGTGGACCAAAGAACTCGACCATGGATTGGTACCTTGACCATAAGGATTGCCGAGGGAATATTTTGAGCCATGATAGGCTGGTCTAAGATTGGTCTTGGAACGATTTGCTAGTGCTATACAATTGGATCACGGGTGATTCCGTTTGACCATCGTATAATTTGCAAATTAACCTAGACCGATTCCTAACGATCGTGTCCTTTAGAACTAGCGATTGACCCTCGCAATTACATGACAACCAAGGTCGCCATAACTCGAATAACTCTTAAACGTGACATTAGTCACGGGTCGATACGCGTAACTCCCAAGAGCCGCCCGTTAGTTTGAGATACACTGGAATCGCCATTGACAGATTTTAGCCACGAATTGGACTTCGGAATTGGACGTCGGGTATTCGAGAATTCCAACGGGAATAAATTGGACGTTGCCTCATCGGGAACCATTAGGGTTAGAATTCGCCATTAGCATTTAGAAAAGTGAAATTCGGATCGACGATTAGGAAATTACCTTTATACCCGTGGATTGATACACTTTTCTTTAGAAATGAGTAAGGGCAATTTGGACAATTGCCATCCACCATCCTTGGCTGAAAGTACAAGGGTAGAATAGTCTTTTGACCCCTTCAATTATTTGATGAAGGATTGACAAGTTGACTTGACTTTGGATAAGACTTGATGGACATGACTACTTCCCCTTCAACCACTACCAACTCTAGTCATTCTTGGTTCCTATTCATTGTCCTTTGCCCCATTACCAACTCCCACTCAAGTTTTCCTTTTTGCTTTTGAATTGAAGGAAGCTCTCTCTCTCCATCCTATTTTCTCCTCATTCGGCCGAACCTCCCCCATTCCTTCACTCTCTCATTTCTCTCATTCTCTCTTCCTCTCAAGCTCTCACTCTCCCTTTTCCTCTCACGCCGTCGACGCCACCTCCACCGTCGCTTCGCCGCCGGCCTTCGGGCTAAGCTCGTGAGCTCCTCAAGCTCATTTTCCGTGATTTGAACCGCGGGTTCCATCGCCATTTCCGCCGGTTTTCCTTAGCTCTTGGACTTGGTAAGTTATCCCTAACCCTTTATTAGGATGTTAGGTTACTAATAGATGTTTTATGGTTGGATTGGTAGAGTTTAAGGGCTGTTTTTGGTGAGAAAAACGTTGATACCCGAGAGCCCGTGTAATCCCGTTTTCAGCGTGCGTCGAAAATAGAATGGGTCGTTCTAAGTCGTCCGGAGTCCAAATTGAGCTCCGTTTTCGCCTACGCGACCCTAAGATCATGAGGAACGAGGTTATAAAGTTATATCGCTAAAAAATAAACAGATTTATGTCAGGTTTTCTGAGAGTAAGCCGGCGGCCGGCGACCGGCCGCCGGCTATGTGCCTTGATCGTGGCTATGTGCCTTGATGGTTAGTTGCTTGTGAAGTGGTTTAATAGACTAAACCAGAGTTTGAATGGGAAGTGTAAAATAATCGAATGCTCATGGATGACCTATGATCGTGGCCATGTGCCTTGATGGTTAGTTGCTTGACTGTGTGATCTTGAGTGCAATTGGCCGTTGGAATGAGATGTATGAGTACTAAATCACATATTAACCTATTAAGGTTAAAGCATGACCCGAGAGCCGTTTTTACGGGGGGTCCTGGTAAACATATAATAGCCTGGGCGTTATGACGATGGCGTTTACCAAATGCAAGCATGACCCGAGAGCCGTTTTTACGGGGGGTCCTGGTAAACATATAATAGCCTGGGCGTTACCACGAGGGCGTTTACCAAATGCAAGTATGACCTAAGAGCCGTTTTTACGGAGGGTCTAGGCAGATGAATTTATTAGACATGTTCGTTACTACGAGGGTCCTGCCTAATACAATGTGATTATTAAGCTATGTCCCGGGCACTACGGCGAGGGCTGAATAGCTAGAATCGAGTTATTGATGGATTGCCTTATTCGAGTAGTGGATTGTTTAAATGCCTAAAGTACGAAGCTTAGCTTAAATCGTGAAATCGCATCTTGAATTGGATTAAATTGAGTGTCTATTTGTTGTACTTCTATTTATTGTCTTAAATGCCATGATTATACTTTCTATTAGAATTGTCTAACTTCGGGTGTTAGGAGGTACTAATGGCCTAGTTTAGGGTTAGGAATGACTTGTTGAGATTTATTCTCACCCCGTTGTGGGACAACATTTTCAGGTCCCGAATGACGAGGTCCCTTGAATACTATGGACTGACTTTTGAAGATACCCTTTTGAAGTAGATGAACCGTTAACCTTACCTGACTATAATTCCTTTTTAAGACTTAGAGAGCTATTTTCTTTTTTTGGGTTGTTCACGCCTATATAGCTCTGTAGGGTTAAACTTCATCTACTGTTGTTTTATTAAAGAAAGTTGTATTTTGGGAGATGGTAAGTTGTAACCCTATTGTGTATGTGACGCTTTTAAGGAATGTATGAAATAAGTTTTAAATCTCTCTTTTTAATCCTGAGTCATTGTGTTCGGAAAGAAAATTTTTGTAAATGAGATGGTTCGTCGCTTCCGCATGTACATTTGGTATTGCACTTAAGTCGTTCGTCGTTGATCCTGGGAACTACTCAATTAAAACGGCCGTAGAGGGAAGTTAGTGAGCCCGAGAAGGGCACGGGGCGTTACATCCCCATTTAGGTGGTATCAGAGCGAGGTCAGCTCAATCCAATACGATTGAGGTTTGGAGTAATAAGGAGTGATGACTTAGGGACAATTAGATAGTGAGACCTTTACGATTAAGCATTGATCACTGAATTTTAAGGACTGTAGGCTTGAACTTGTGTACATTTTAATGGTTCTAGAATTGATTTTGATCGATATTTTGGGTGGTGATATTATTGAGGTTACAAGGAAGCAATCAGAAGTTGAGGGGCCATGAGCATGGATTTGAGGTTGTGGATGTGTTTGAGGTTAATAGAGTATTGCTCATGAGTAGAGGGTCGTCTGGATTATATGATCGTGATTGTGACCTTGAGGTATATGGTTAAACCTAGGAAATCGATTTGTGAGATGGTCATTTGTGGAATTAGAGTCTTCTATGGATAAGAATCGATCTGGAAACGACTGCGATGTAACGAGCAATGAGGACGATCATGCATTGCATGTGTTTATGGCGTCAAAATAAAAGTTGAGGAATGTGCATGCATGAGCATATCATTATCGGACTTGATAAACCATCGCTTGGTATGGGACAAGCTGATGGGATACCTATAAACCGTAATGAAGCATGTTATGGGACGTGTGGAACGTGACTCTCCTCGTAGGTGTATGACTTGGGACAACCTGCAAAGACCAGGTCTAATGAGGGCGGGGAGTGTATGCCGGGACATAGAAGTTCGGACAAGGAGCGGCTCCTGGCAAGCTTCTAAGACAGAAAGGGAGGCAGGAATGACCTAAACTATACATTGAAAGGGATGGGTCTAGGTATCGGGCTAAGTCTGATTCTCTGATTCTTTTATCAAAAGATTTATTGCATTAAAGCTGATCCTCAAGATGAAATTTCAAGCATTACGTGGCATTTATATGGCGCGTGTGATTGGCACTCCTTGTTTGCATCGCCGTAGGCAGTTACAGGTCTTAAAGCTTCGTACTAGGCAATAAGTGTTGTTTGGTCAATACCTATCTAACGTGCTAGATAGATGATTGTGGTAGTGCTAGCTTGCAAGTGCATCTAGACTTGAGGTACGGATGAGAACTTCTTGATGTGTGCCTCTGAATGCTTGATCTATGATTGGCTTACTTGACATCGAGTCGTTGTTTGACTGAGGCTTATTTGAGAACGGAATAGCATGTTGTAATCTTGCTAAGTCGCAGGTGCGGCAGGACTTAAGGTACGAGAAAATTTCCCATTGAATTGATACCATGAGTGTTGCTTGATGTTTGCCTAGTTGAGACTTGTTTGATGATTGACTCCTGGTTGAGTGTTGCTTGTGATTGTTTGGTAATTAGTGGCTGGCTTATGGTTACCGTTGTGGTGAGTAGTTTAGGACTGCTAGACTTGAGTAGATGGCTTAGGTCCTTGAATCCTTTGGTAGAACTGGAGTAGCTCCTATGATGTCAGAGCTTAGTGGAAATGAACAATCGAGATAAAAGCGTTAGAGGAGCGCCTAACTCCAGACCACAAGTTGTGGGAGATTCAAGAGTTGGTAAAGTCGAGAGAGCCTTAAAAGAAATCGAGAATTGGATGAGTAGGTAGGCTCGAGATTGGGCTACTATTGTGACTTAGCCAGTTGAGGCTATTGCTGTTGTGGAATAGTTTGTGAAGTCGAAGTGGACGGAGTTGGCAGGAAATGTAAGTATGAGATTACTCCTATTTGGAATGAGGATTTGTATGGAAGCCTTAGAGGCGTGGGTATATTGAGAAGAAATTGACCCTAGCGATTAACACTCCAAGGTACTGCTAATGATCAATGAATAGTTTCCAAAGGGAATTTTCCTTGAAGGCATAGCACGTAATCGGATTTGCCTTCATCTAGTTGATCAATGAGGAATGCATTACTGAGTTTGCTAAGGAACAAGAGTTGTTGGAGTCCCTGAAGTTGTGAGAATCAGAGAAAGATTTGCCATTGTGGGGTAAAGTTCTCGAGACTACCTAAGCATGCATCAAAGATGGCTAGGGACCCGTTGGATAAGAACAAGGAGGTTAAAGAATGAATTGAGGTTCGAAGCATCGTGACGAATTGACTGGGGAAACCATGAGTAAAGAGGATTTCCGCTTATAGAACATAGAATGTACTTGTAAGGAATGGTTGATACCAGGGCGCAATGCCTAGAAGGGAAATTGGTGGTTTGTCTCTCTCGTCATGTGGGAAGTGTTAAGGGAAATCAGCATGCTAGTCTACTTGAGTCCAATGATTCTGTGAGGTTGACTGAGATTGAACCGAACCATCGGAAATGGAGTTATAAGTTGTTGTCCCCTAAAGGATATGGCAATGTTCTAAAGGATAATCGGACCCTGAGATGGTCGTTGATGGGGAGGAAAGAGGACGGACTTGATAGTCTTGGTTACGAATGGGTGGATGAGTAAGCAACATGGATGCTTAGATTATGACCGCAAAGTGATTTGAATTAATCGAGTTGAATATCTAAGGTGTGGATTTGTAGAGGCCAAGGAGAAACCTCGATCCCTTAGAACCTTGTCGTTGAGGTGATAGAGTTATTGGAAGGAGAATGTCAAGTATGGTGACATCTGAATCCTGGAGTAAAGGTACCGCTGTTGATACAGACTTCAAGATTGACATTCTATGGAACGAGGAAGACAAGGTGGATTCGAGACAAGAGAATGCCACTAAGAAATGTAGTCTCCTCATAGAGTAAGAGGCCTCGGTACGAAAAGAAGAGGAATTTTATTGTCTGGGTGTTAAGAGTGAACGCCACCAGGTAGTGTCTCAAGGATTATAGGCTTGAACTTTTGTTGCATTCTGATGGTTTTAGTATCAACTCTAATTGATGACATTTATGGTTATTTGTGGTTATAGGCCAGAGATCGACAGTGGATTAGACAATGTGCTGAAATGGAAACGACCGACTGATGAGCTTCATTTGTGAATATGAGTTATAAAGAGACGACTGATATTAATGGGTTTAGGCTTGAATTACGTTACATCTTGATGGTTTTAGTCATCAATTGCTATTGACGGCCTTAGACAGTGTGAGACGAGATGTATGCAAGGAAGTGGACAAGGGATATTTGGATCAAAGGCCAGTTGTAATCGAATGCATATGGATTCGACTTGAATGGTGACTAGACTTGAGGTTATAGATTAATATTAGGCAATTGATTTTTGAGATGTGATAGTCGCTTGTGGAATTAGAAATTTCGATTAAAAGGAATTGATCGGAATCAAGGAATCATGAAGAGCACGAACGGCCTTTGGAAGGTATTCCATGGACTCTAAGAGGACGCTCGAGGTATGCAGAATATAAGAGCACGAGATTTGGGTCTAATAAGGCAAGTTCCAGGTCATAAAGCCTTTGGGAAATGGATTTCCTATGGAACCCTTAAGGATTAGTATAAGTAATGGATTGTCGGAAAACAGTATGGATTACTGAAGTTTGGAGTTACTGGAATTGATGGTTTGCTATAGACGAATCGTGGCAAGAGTCGTCCTATTAATGAAATGGACTAAGGACGAGATGTGGCGCGAATGGCCGAATGAACATGAAAGGAGTTTTCGGGGGCTAAAGTGTTGTAACCTGCGGGTCCTGATGCCAAGAGATCATGGAAGGGATTGCAACAGGGAGAAAATCCGGACTCTTAAGTACCCACGGATAGAGACTTAGAAGCTTCATGAACAAATGTAAGTATACGATGATGAAGGACTTAGAGGGCAAGGTCATGTTGGGAACTCATCGTGATGACTATAGTGTCCCATGGATTTGCCAAGCAGTACCAGGACTTACGTCTGCACTAGTGGTGGAATATAATGAAAAGAGAAATAGTCAAGTTTGTGAATAAGGATCGGATGTGTCAACAAAGGAAGGCACGACTCGATAAATCGACGAGTTGCTCCAGCCGTAGGAAGCTGTCGAGTGGAACTAGGAACGAATTGTTGTGGATTTGGCCGTTGGGTCACCTGAAAGGTCAAGAGGACCATGAGACTATTTGTGAAGGCGTTAGGCAACTCGTGTGGAATTTCAACGATGGTTGTGTCGAATAAAAAAATCCTAAGGTTACCATAACTTTTGGGAGAGTCTTAAAGACGTTATGGGGATGAAGTTATGCCACAAGCACACCCTGTCGTATGCAGAAAAATAGATGACCTAAAGAAATGATCTAGATGCCTGAGATTACGTTGCCGGCGTGTGCCACAAACTTTGAAGGGAATGGTATCGAGTGGCTACGCCTTGTGGAAATGTTCGCAGTGACAAATTGCTGGTGGATAGATTTGATGATCGGTTGGTGACCGGTGACACCTTAATCAAAGATGCTTGAGTAAGGACTTGTTGCGAATGATCGATCACGGTTTGAAATTACTTCATGAGGGACTGACTGGAGGTGGCACTGGATTGTATTAAGCCATTTGAAAAGCATGGGTGGGTCCTAAGTTAATCTTGTGGATCAAGTTACTTGGAGTTATGTTTGGGTCTCGCATAATATCCTGAAGCATGTTGACGCGAGTATTTGTGCCCATTTTGATGTGTTAATACGTGAGATTTTAACCTGAAGTGTTGAGACGCGGGTTTCAAAACGGTATATGGATCTAAAGCGTGCTACGCGGATCGTGGGTGAGTTTGACGGCCGGTGCGCCATTACGAAGGCCTTGGCATCGATACTGAAACTAAATAGACATACGGTATAGATCTTTAGAACTTCAAGTGAGAGATTATGTTTTTCTTAAAGTATCACCCATGCGAGGCCTGTCCGATTTGGAAAGTCGAGTCCGAGGTGTGAAGACCTATTTGGGTTTTGGCAATTAAAAAGAGGACCGCCGAGGAAGATGAAGTAGAGATGAGGCGTCAGAACCCAGTTGTTGAGTACAATGTGATTTACGGTAAATTTCGAGGACGAAATTTTTATAAGGAGGGAAGAGTTGTGACATTCTGAAATCCGACCCTTTTCGAAGCATGATTTCACGAGACATCTTGTCAGTGCGTTCCAGTTAAACCTCGCTCAGAGTTGGCCATTCTTGAGAAAACTAACCGATGGGGAAAGGCTAAATAGGACTTAAGTACGTGGACCAAAGAACTCGACCATGGATTGGTACCTTGACCATAAGGATTGCCGAGGGAATATTTTGAGCCATGATAAGCTGGTCTAAGATTGGTCTTGGAACGATTTGCTAGTGTTATACAATTGGATCACGGGTGATTCCGTTTGACCATCGTATAATTTGCAAATTAACCTAGACCGATTCCTAACGATCGTGTCCTTTGGAACTAGCGATTGGCCCTCGCAATTACATGACAACCAAGGTCGCCATGACTCGAATAACTCTTAAACGTGACATTAGTCACGGGTCGATACGCGTAACTCCCAAGAGCCGCCCGTTAGTTTGAGATACACTGGAATCGCCATTGACAGATTTTAGCCACGAATTGGACTTCGGAATTGAACGTCGGGTATTTGAGAATTCCAACGGGAATAAATTGGACGTCGCCTCATCGAGAACCATTAGGATTAGAATTCGCCCTTAGCATTTAGAAAAGTGAAATTCGGATCGACGATTAGGAAATTACCTTTATACCCGTGGATTGATACACTTTTCTTTAGAAATGAGTAAGGGCAATTTGGACAATTGCCATCCACCATCCTTGGCCAAAAATACAAGGGTAGAATAGTCTTTTGACCCCTTCAATTATTTGATGAAGGATTGACAAGTTGACTTAACTTTGGATAAGACTTGATGGACATGACTACTTCCCCTTCAACCACTACCAACTCTAGTCATTCTTGGTTCCTATTCATTGTCCTTTGCCCCATTACCAACTCCCACTCAAGTTTTCCTTTTTGCTTTTTAATTGAAGGAAGCTCTCTCTCTCTCCCTCCTATTTTCTCCTCATTCGGCCGAACCTCCCACATTCCTTCGCTCTCTCATTTCTCTCATTCTCTCTTCCCCTCAAGCTCTCACTCTCCCTTTTCCTCTCACGCCGTCGACGCCACCACCACTGTCGCTTCGCCGCTGGCCTACGGGCTAAGCTCATGAGCTCCTCAAGCTCATTTTCCGTGATTTGAACCGCGGGTTCCATCGCCATTTCCGCCGGTTTTCCTTAGCTCTTAGACTTGGTAAGTTATCCCTAACCCTTTATTAGGATGTTAGGTTACTAATAGATGTTTTATGGTTGGATTGGTAGAGTTTAAGGGCTGTTTTTGGTGAGAAAAACGTTGATACCCGAGAGCCCGTGTAATCCCGTTTTCAGCGCGCGTCGAAAATAGAATGGGTCATTCTAAGTCGTCCGGAGTCCAAATTGAGCTCCGTTTTTGCCCACGCGACCCTAAGATCATGAGGAACGAGGCTATAAAGTTAGATCGCTAAAAAAATAAACAGATTTATGTCAGTTTTTCTGAGAGAAAGCCTGGTCATGGAAAAACCGAACTTGCCATGAGATGGATGAACCGCGCTTGGTCGTTTCTTGGGTTAAAAATGGAGAAATTGAGTTTATATGATGAAGTCTTATTCTGGTCATGAATGACCTTAGGGTCTTGAGCATGTGTTGAAGTCATTTTAACTTAATTTGAGCAAGTGAAGTGGATTAATAGACTAATCCAGAGTTTGAATGGGAAGTGAAAAATAATCGAATGCTCATGGATGACCTATGATCGTGGCTATGTGCCTTGATGGTTAGTTGCTTGATTGTGTGATCTTGAGTGCAATTGGCCGTTGGAATGAGATGAATGAGTACTAAATCACATATTAACCTATTAAGGTTAAAGCATGACCCGAGAGCCGTTTTTACGGGGGGTCCTGGTAAACATATAATAGCTTGGGCGTTATGATGAGGGCGTTTACCAAATGCAAGCATGACCCGAGAGCCGTTTTTACGGGGGGTCCTGGTAAACATATAATAGCCTGGGCGTTACGACGAGGGCGTTTACCAAATGCAAGTATGACCTAAGAGCCGTTTTTACGGAGGGTCCAGGCATATGAATTTATTAGACCTGGGCGATACGACGAGGGTCCTGCCTAATACAATGTGATTATTAAGCTATGTCCCGGGCGCTACGGCGAGGGCTGAATAGCTAGAATCGAGTTATTGATGGATTGCCTTATTCGAGTAGTGGATTGTTTAAATGCCTAAAGTACGAAGCTTAGCTTAAATTGTGAAATCGCATCTTGAATTGGATTGAATTGAGTGTCTATTTGTTGTACTTCTATTTATTGTCTTAAATGCCATGATTATACTTTCTATTAGAATTGTCTAACTTCGGGTGTTAGGAGGTACTAATGGCCTAGTTTAGGGTTAGGAATGACTTGCTGAGATTTATTCTCACCCCGTTGTGGGACAACATTTTCAGGTCCCGAATGTCGAGGTCCCTTGAATACTATGGACTGACTTTTGAAGATACCCTTTTGAAGTAGTTGAACCGTTAACCTTACCTGACTATAATTCCTTTTTAAGACTTAGAGAGCTATTTTCTTATTTTGGGTTGTTCACGCCTATATAGCTCTGTAGGGTTAAACTTCATCTACTGTTGTTTTATTAAAGAAAGTTGTATTTTGGGAGATGGTAAGTTGTAACCCTATTGTGTATTTGACGCTTTTAAGGAATGTATGAAATAAGTTTTAAATCTCTCTTTTTAATCCTGAGTCATTGTGTTCGGAAAGAAAATTTTTGTAAAGGAGATGGTTCGTCGCTTCCGCATGTACATTTGGTATTGCACTTAAGTCGTTCGCCGTTGATCCTGGGAACTACTCAATAAAAATGGCCGTGGAGGGATGTTAGCGAGCCCGAGAAGGGCACGGGGTGTTACAAATTCCTTAACAATTAGAAGTCTCTTTGAAAAGAGCATTCGAAAAGAAAGAATTCAAACTTTACAAATTGGCATACTTGATAAAGAAATATTTTCTGTGAGTAGAGTGAAAGGCACGAATCTATTTTTCGTTGCGAACACGAATCATCTTATATCACTTGCGTCATGCGTATCACGCATACATCATTTAAATGCATATTCTTCCTTGAAAGATGATGACATGTCAAAGCAGAAAGTCCAAATGAAAGGAAAATGCCAAGACCTAATAAATGAAGGGGAAATATCAAATACTTCAAAGGCAGCTATGATGGCTGATATTAAGGCGATGCTGGAAGCCTCCAAAGCCAGACAGACATTAGCTCCTAACCAGGACAATCTAAATCTGCCATTTGCACCTAATATGGCTGACAAGGAAACTACAGGAGATACCCAACATACAGAGGAAGATGTCCGTATGCCAAACATCCAGTCACAATAAAAAGCACCCCATGTTGTTGTTGTCAACCTCGAGAAGGAAGAAAAGGGGAACCAGACTGTAAAAATCGAAGTGGAGGCTAAGAGATCAGCCAAGATTGAAGAATGTTTAAGCAGCCAGGGCTATGAGTTGGCCCGTTTCGACAAGATATCTCCCTTCGCTAAGGTGTAGACTCCTCCTGACTACAAGGAACCAGACTTCGTGAGGAAGTATAATGGGACAGGCTGTCCCCGCGCTAACCTCAAATATTATCTGCGTAAGATGGCGCAATATTCGGATTATATTCTATTACTGATGAACACGTTCCAAGAAAGTCTGGCTGGCGCCGCTTTAGCTTGGTTCATTGAATTGGACCTGGATGATTATGATGTGTGGGAAGATCTTGCAGAGGACTTCCTCAGACAGTACAAGTTCAATACGGCTACAGCCCCAACGAGGGAAGATCTTTTACGAACCTCAAAGGCAAGAGGTGAATTGATCAGAGCATACGCCCGGAGATGGCGAGCTTTGGCGACCCAAGTAAAGCCGTCAATCCCAGAAGATGAGCTGGTTGATTTGTTCCTGAAAGCACTTCCCTACGAATACTTCGACAGGTTGAACACCTCGGGATGTCAGACCTTCTCACACTTGATAAAGGTGGCTGAAAGGCTCGAATGAGCCTTAAGAGAAAAGAGGCCCCATGAAGCTTCTACCAGAAAACAACCAAGGGAGAATCGTCATGGTCGACGCAAAAAGGGCAAGAACCTAGAAGAAGGTAACCCCCAAAGCAGTTCTCACAGCTCCCAAGGCCTTTGTCCAAACTACTCCCGATGCTGCTAAAGCAACACTTGGTGGGAACCCCCCAGGGCAAATCTTGTTAAATATCTTGGCTTTGATGAGAGCCAGACCTGTGTCTACCATATGGCTGAAAGAGGGTACAATGTTGATAACTGCTATATCCTTAAGCTGAAGGTACATGCCCTGATTGACAGTCAAATCCTGAAGTTTGACAGCGCGGCTCCAAATGTACAAGAAAACCCTATCCCCGATCATCAAGCAATTGGGGCAATATTCACTAAAGAGGAGGAGGGCCACCTCAAGCTAAAAATGGACATGTCTAAACTGATTGACCTCCTAGTCACCGCTTCGCTATACCCAAAAGGATGGGAGATCTTTACTGACATGAAGAGACTATGTATCACTAAGATGATGAGTTTGGGGATAATGCCCGATACTACTGATGAAGAATTCGAGGGAGTCGAAGCTTCTCTATCCTTGGAAGGAAGCCACTTCGTGATCAAAACTGAGTAGGGTAGCACGTGGGACATCCCGCACAAGAATCTGGTAGGCAATTTTGGGCTGATCATTGAGCTAGAAGAAGAATTCGAAGAGGACGAACTGGAAACCAAGAGGCGAAGTCTGGCAGATCGCAGATTCATAGCTAATGCACTAGAAATGGGTGAAATTGCAGACAACCTGGGTTAGGATTCTGGAGGATACAACTTTAAAGTGAAGTACTCTGCTCCTCCTAGCTTCTATCAGAGAATAGATGATATTATACCAGATGAATGGGGAGGCATGGATGATCCCATTCGACCGGAAAAGCCCTTTTTGAAAGAGCCTGAGTCATCACTTGACCAGATGAGGGTTACTAAGCTTGGCACAAAGAAGTATGCCGAAACAAAGAGATCAAAGGATCAACAGCAGGGTTCAGCTGAATTATTCAAAGGAAAAAAAGAATACCCGAGATCCGCGACATCAGCAGTACTAGGTGACGACGACCGACATTATCGACTGAGAGATGAAATCTTTTCAAAGGACTTTGACAACACTATGTCAATGATCGAAGCTGCTACGACTGTGGTAATTAAATTGGAGGATCTTGATGTCTTGAATGAGTTAGAAGATTGCCTAGTCAAGCCTGTCATGATTCAATTGCCGGAAGTGGAAGAAGACGACACAGCTGAACCTGAAGCATCTTGTCCGAAGACAATAACCATACAAGTCCCTCCGATAGAAGAATACGTTCCTAAGGCAGTCTATTGGGACTATGGGACGGAGGAAGTGGATGCAGTAATGAGATCTGGACGATTTTTACACCCCCAAGGCAATAGGCCGAGGCCGAGGTTAGAGCCGGGGACGCCATGGAAGCCAGAAAAATCAGAAAGATTCTTTCATTGGTTCTCCAGCTTGGAAAGGCAAAGCTAAGATGCTTGACAGCCCATTGAACGAGTACTTCAGCAAGAACTCTAGGTGGTTATCAGAAGAAGACATAACTCCAACAGCAGAACCGGATCTGGCGAACCCATTTCTTGGGAGATAACTGCGTGAATGTCGCCATAAAGTTGCTGGGTGATGAAGCCACTACTTCCGAGCATATCATCTCAAACATACATACCAAAGAATGGAGTGCCTTCGAAGAGTCAATGCCTCCTACTTCAGAAGAACCAGCTGTTATTAACTTGGGCATCTGTGATTGAGAGAGCCGCTAAGTTGCTATGTGAAAAATTCCAAAATTATCAAGCCCAAAGACAACAAACGTCAAGACATGCCCTACTGGGGAAAAGCAACCGAAAGAGACGATTTCCTTGATCAACGGAAACGCAATACCTCAAAGGGAGTATCACGTTCCTTGGTGATTTATATAAAGTTAAACATGGATGAATACTCATTTCTTCATGAACAAGTACAAAGACCTCTTCAAATAAGATTGGAAATCGTCAAATGATATGAAAAGTACTAAGGCATTTGGCCAAGGTAGACGTCGTCCAACGGGCACAAATGGAATGATGATATTACCAACACCTTCAAGCATGGATGGAGGGATTCGATAAATGTTGTCCATATCAGTATATGATATTGGAATGGACTCAATCAAAAGAGAAATGTCGACAATTGACAAAAGAAGGGTAGTTGGGTGTCGTATCCAATTTACCTCTTTTTCTCGCATTTGCTAATGCAAAACCATTTCTTTCTGTGACATAATACGCTGATAGGACATTATCATGGGTCCAATAAGAGGAGAACATCATAAGGATGGTCACAAGTGACAAGACGCCTGAAGCAAATGATTTTCTCAAACATTGGAAGGATGACACCTCAAAGGTGAAAAGTAAAGTGAAGATCCAAGTAAGAGATATTCCAAACTGGATAGGGGATTGCATGAAAATGAAAAAATGAATAGTGCCATTTGATTGGGGAAATCATTACCTAGCCATGACAAGTCATGCCTAATTGGGGCAAGCGAATCATCTACGCGACTAGATGAAAATGTGGCATTTCATTCCCAGCAAGATCGATGAACATGATTGAAGAGTCGTTCACATCAAAGTCAAACCTCAAGATACAAACTTGAGTGAAGGGTAACTTTGTGTCGTTCTAATTTGGTCCTCAATGATCTTTCTCCTAATATGAATTTGCCCTAATTTCAACAGAAAATTATTGGCACTCAAAAGGACTCAAAAGGGGAAGAACTCGCAGACTCAAATTCAAGGCGAAATGATATTTGGAGATAACAGCTTCGGAAGCCAAGTATTCAAGAAATGATCTTTGGCTATAAGATCGAGTGGAGGGTAAAAAGTATCGCTTCCACACCACATGCTTTAGCATACCTTTTGATAAGAATTCATTTTTCCTTAAATAAGGAACTCCGAAGAGTGGCATGGAACGCGTTCAAAAGGATGAATGGAGTCATCGAGTATAATTCATTGCCTAATCAGATAAAGGGATCATCGCCGTAGGTCAAAATAGCCGATTTTGTAATCCGCGCATAGGCGTTCAGATTAGAATGCATGATCGAGGAGACCTGTCATGGTGGCCAGGTACATGTCCTTTTCCTTCCAAGACTGAGAATTTCAAGAAATTTTAGAAATGCTTAACTATCCTGTGTTGTTAAGAAAAATGCAGATTTTCATGAATCTATCCATTTCCATTGGAGTGCATGATCAAGGGTAAGGAGTATCGTTCTAATTTTCTGAAATTTGAGAACGTACACTGACATATTCCTTTTATATTTTCAGGGATCCCTAGTCACGCTGGGCAGGTAAGTATTCATTTCCCAATCTTTTAGGTTTTTTAACTTCCAGAATCCTTATTACTAGAATTTGAAGGCTTCTTGAAATCTAGCATGCATTCAATTCTCATGTCTAGAATGACACCAAATTTTCACAGTCACGTCATTGGCAATCATGTTTTAACATTGGAGGTTATCTAAACATGGTTGAAATATGCATGGTGCATCATAAATCCCCTTGGAGGGTAAGTTTTGGAGAAAGTAAAATGAACTTTTCCAACAAGAGTTGTTTAAACCGTTCAAAAGGATGTTTCCTTAGATAAGAGGCAAACCTGATCCAAACACGTCCTATACACACTTGAGAAAGGAGTGGAGTGGTAAGGATAGTGAGACCTTGACCTACGGATGAAAGGATTATTCCCATTGTTTACATGGATTGAGAAGACGGAGGCGTTCATTTCTCTATCCTAAACACTATAGGTGACCATTGATAACCCCTTGAACGACGGTTTCATTTTTTTACCCCTGTCAAGAACCACCTCACATTGGGGCCAACTGGAGGTAAGTCCAGCAGTATTGAGAGGTAAATGGTTAGAAATTCTCTTGCTCAGACTTGCATCAATCTTCGTGCGTTGCTTGTCATTTTAACTTCTATGGTTAACTCAAGTGCTTTAAGATGACGAAAATCATTCGTTTCTCTATCCTATACACTTTTACTCTTTGCACAGCCCAGTTGAGCCTATACGTTCGTTTCATAAAACCGTTGGTGATCATTGCATATCCCAAGACGGAAGCGACGTCACTTCAAGAGCGGAAAAGTTCGAAAGATATGATTTGTAAAAATTCCTCGACTAATGTTTGAGTGCTGAGATTCGAGTTGAACATCTAGCACACTTATTCAAAAATCCTGGTTCCCAAAAGAAAGGAAAAGGTGGGATTTCGACAAAAGATGAGAAAAAGAAAAAAGAGAGAAAAATCCGATCCTGGGCATCAAGAAAAAGCAAAGTACCTGGTAAAAGCAAGGCCAATGCCCGTCCAAATACTTGTACACTTGTGAATCATGTGTTTAATCTTATAAATGCCAAAAGATGGCATGATACCTTTGTATAAGTCACTAGTGAGATCTGGTTGTAAAAGAAAATTCCAAGGGAGCTGGACTGCTAAAGATACTCCCAGATTATGTCACATTCAGATGACGAAAGCATAGACAAGATGTTGACGCCGTCTCAACATGAAAGAGATGTTCTCTAAAGATAAATGTGCGCTTCGAAGACTGATGATGCTCTCCAAAGATCAGTAATGCTCTCCAAACACAAAGAGTGGTCTCAAAAGACTGACGATGCTCTTCAAAGACTATCAATGCACTTCGAAGACTGAAGACGCTCTTTGAACCGGAAGGGACAAGATTGGCGGCAGACCTACAGTGATCACGAATGTTAAACCCTTCGCATTTCTGAGCCAAAAATAAGCCTTTTTTGGTCCCCAATCCTACCTACGTTACAACCCTGAAAAGCCTTTTCTGATTAAGGCACTTGGATTGACATATGGTTTAATGTCTAAGCTTAGCTCGAAGAAGTTCGAGCAAGATTATTTCTTTCTCATTTTGCAGGTTTCTTGACTTGTAAACCTGGAGCATACGTTGAAGACTTCTCTTCAATAGCCTTGACTTGCTTGCAAGTCCCCCTTGAAAACCGTTGACCAAGCCCAACATTATGGACCCCTGGAAGTCCTCCTTATCGATCGAGGTGTATGCACTGCGAATGATCCTGAACCCTAGGCACTAGTTTGATAGGAAATTCGAGTGCATTCTTGGTAAAAGACCATTATCTCAAAACGGTAAGAAGTCCTCTTTGATGAGAATACTCCGTTGGACATTTTAACCAAACTCTTTTGGTAATTTCAGATTGTTTGATTCAAACTTTCCCCACAAGGAATTTTTTATCACTTCCGTATGTTGCAAGGTGTTTTGGATAACCTCCAGCATCATAATGCATTTATTGAAATCTTTCATGACTTTGATATAAGTCATAAAGTACTGTCAGCTTGACATTAGATATCACTTAAAGACCATCGATGAGCCCTTGGTGAGAAAATTTTCAGATTGGAGCTTCTATAAGATTCTTGATGACTTCGGCTCCCAGAATGGCTTGTAGCACTCTTGGTAAGAAACAATTTACATGTCTAAACTTATGCAGGATTTCTGGTAACCCCAAATCCTAGAAGAACACAACCTCTCTTGGTAAGAAAGAGTTTACATGTTCAAGCTTCTGTAGGACCCTTGGTATCCCCAGACCTCAGAATGCTACTTCTTTTGTAAAGAATAACTTTCAAGTTTAAGCTTCTGCAGAATTCCTGGCAACCCCAAATCTCAGAAGAACACAACCTCTCTTGGATACCTGGAGTCCCCAGATCCCAGAATGTCACCTCCAATGTCAAAAGGACAATTTTCGAAATCATCCCTCTGTGAGATTTCAAATTTATAGGTTTGAGTTTTCTGCAGGATACCTGGAGTCCCCAGATTCCAGAATGTCACCTCCAATGTCAAAAGGACAATCTTCGAAATCATCCCTCTGTGAGATTTCAAATTTACAGGTTTGAACTTTCTACAAGATACCTGGAGTCCCAGATCCCAGAATGTCACCTCTAATGTCGAAAGGACAATCTTCGAAATCATCCCTCTGTGAGATTTCAAATTTACAGGTTTGAGCTTTCTGCAGGATACCTGGAGTCCCCAGATCCCAAAATGTCACCTCCAATGTCAAAAGGACAATCTTCGAAATCATCCTACTGTGAGATTTCAAATTTACAGGTTTGAGCTTTCTGCAGGATACCTGGAGTCCCCAGATCCCAGAATGTCACCTCCAATGTCAAAAGGACAATCTTCGAAATCATCCCTCTATGAGATTTCGGATTTACAGGTTTGAGCTTTCTACATGATGTCTGGAGTCCCCAGATCCCAGAATGTCACCTCCAATGTCAAAAGGACAATCTCCAAAATCATCAATCTGTGGGATTTCAGTTTTACAGGTTTGAGCTTTCTGCAGGATGCTTGGAGCCCCCAGATCCCAGAATGTCACATCCGATGTCGAAAGGACAATATTCAAGATCGTCTTTCTGTGAGATTTCAGGTAACCCCTAGATCCCAGAAGAATCTCATCAAAGTTATTGCAGGTTCAAGCTTTCTGCAGGATACTTGGAATCCCTAAATCCCAGAATAACGCATTGCATGTCGAAAGGACAATTTTCAAAATCAGCTTTCTGTGAGGTTCTAGGTAACCCCTAAACCCAGAATACCTCTTGTGGTGAAGCCTAAGTGTTAGGCACACCTCACTTGTATAAATCCTAGTTAATTCCTTAGAATATAGGATCGAAAACTTCTGACAAAATCAGCTTCCTGTGTGGTTCTAGGTAATCCGTAAACCCAAAGTAGCTCGTTTGGTGAAGCCTAAAGGGTAGGTACACCTCACTTGTATAGATCCTAGTTAATTCCTTAGAATATAGGATCAAAATGTTCGACAATCCCTAAGAGACTGGGTGCGTCATCCATAGGTTCCTAGCTGAAAGGAGTCCTATTCTTGGCTTGATCCCCCTGAAGGATCAAAATGTTCGACAATCCCTAAGAGACTGGGTGCGTCATCTATAGGTTCCTAGTAGAGAAGAGTCCTATTCATGGTCTGATCCACCATACAGATCAAAACCTCTGACAATCCCTAATAGATTGGGTGCGTCATCTATAGGTTCCTAGCAGAGAGGAGTCCTATTCATGGTTTGATCCACCATACGGATCAAAACCTCTGACAATCCCTAAGAGATTGGGTGCGTCATCCATAGGTTCCTAGCAAAGATGAGTCATATTCATGGTCTGATCCACCATACGGATCAAAACTTCTGACAATCCCTAATAGACTGGGTGCGTCATCCATAGGTTCCTAGCAGAGAGGAGTCTTATTCATGGTTTGGTCCACCATACGGATCAAAACTTCTGACAATCCCTACAGAATGGGTGCGTCATCCATAGGTTCCTGATAGATAGGAGCCCTATTCATGGTTTGATCCACCATACGGATCAAAACTTCTGACAATCCCTAAAAGGATGGGTGCGTCATTCATAGGTTCCTGTCAAGACAGGAATCCCATTCTGGTTTGGCCTACCATACGGGCTATAATTTAACCGCCCTAGGATACTCAAAAGACAAATCCATAGGTATCCACTTGAACCCGCTATAGACTACGCACGTCACGCGAGCATCAGACAGGTAAGTAACAGGTGAATATCTCTATCCTGCCTCTCTCTCTTTTAGATCAGCTGAAACGAAATGAACAAAGCGTTCACCAGCAGGACAAGAAAGATTAGATGTCAAGATTCATTTTTCTATTCCCCAGTTGAGTCGGCCTAGGCTTAGGTACCACCTGTCTTTGAGCGAAACCTCTCACGAGATTCCTCTCAAAGAGGGGCAGCTGTTGATACCTGATTTTTGACCAAGTCTTTTTTAGTCTTATTTTTGGAAAAATCATAAAAAAATCATAAAAAGTGAAAAAAATTACAAAATCAACTTTGGTGGCCTTGACCAAGCCTAAGGAACCATTTTTGGCCAAAAACTATTTTTTCATATTTTTTTAGTATATTTAGAAAATAGAAAAATACTAGAAAAATCAACAAAAATAGCATTTGAGGTCACAAAAATATAGGAAAATGGTCAATATTTTTATTTTAAATCCCTTGTCATTTTGACCCCATCAAGAGTCGAAATTCAAGTTTAATTTTGTGTGTTTCTTTGTAATGCGTAGGGTTGAATTTGTCAAAAAATACGTTTTGAGTCTTTTAATTTGCAATCTTTGCATTGTTAGAATATTGACATTCAATTTGATTGTCCTGCATTTTGATTTGACCCAATTGAATGCTGATTTTCTCAATTTTCAGCCTTAGGGACCTAATTGCATAAAAACCTTTCATTTTAGTCCCTAGGGTACCAACTGTGAAATTAAATTCTCTCCAGAGATACCCATGAAATCTTAAGACCCCTACCCTATAGTGTTTGACCTCCTGTGTCTAATGGGGGGGCTCAATTGGAGCCAATTTCTTTGTAAGGAACCCCAATTTGGTGAAATTTCATTTCGGATCATGTCTTAGATTTGGGGCTTTTACACAAATTCAAATCAATTTAGCCCAAATTTACATTTCCTAGATGAAGTTTGTGCCATAGAACCTGATTTTCGAATCAATTTTATGATATATGCTCATCTGGACATCCAATTTGAATAAAAAAATTAGAACCGAGTCAACTGGGTCGGGTTGACCGACCCAGTCAACCCGGATGACCAACCAAGCCACATAAACTCTCGTTGTTTTCTTCTTCTTCTGGCCACGCGCACGCATAGGAAAACCGAAGGAGAGGAAGCCAAAAATTGAAGACAAAATGGAGACGCCCATTGAACAAACATTCACCGATCATCCGCCCATGCGTGTCCGGCGACCTCTAAGTGGCAAGAACCCGCGTCGCGCGTGCAAGACCATGCTGGTAAGCCTAGAACTGAATCTGGACAGCGGACTGAAGATGGGGGGTTGCAAAGAAACAGATTCGGTTAAGATAGGGGAGTCGGTTGAGGAGAGGAATGAGGAAACGGACTCAAGAAACGGAACCACCTCAAAAAGAGAGAAACAGAGCCGAAGAGAGGGAGAGAGAGAGAGAGAGAGAGAGAGAGAGAGAGAGAGAGAGAGAGAGAGAGAGAGAGAGAGAGAGAGAGAGAAAGAGCGGCGGCCATTGGAGCTTGGAACCCGAGAAATTCAAGCTCGGGTTCCCGACGATCCAGACAACGACAATCGACGCCACCACTCCCATTAGCTTCGTCTCAACCCGGAGAACGCGTCGGACTGAACCATATTCGTCGACGCTCTTTGAAAAGGTGAGATACATCTTCGAGCTTGTCCTCGGCCTCCAATGGCATCTCATGATTTTGTTGATCATTCTGCTTGTTTTCGGTCTTGATTTGTTCATTGAGTTCGGCTGATCTCTGTTGCATCTCGTTTTCGCTTGTTTGTTGCATAAAAACCCGAGTCGGCCTACAACTCTCTCGGATTGGTCGCGACCCCCATGGCTCGTTCTAGACCGAACCGAGCCCTCGCGATGGCCAGGTAAGTCTTCTTAGCCATTTGTGATGCTTCTTGATTGATTTGTTTAGCCAAATAACGTTAGAAACGGCTAGGACGAGTAGCCGTCGGAGCTTAGCTTCGGCCGGAGATTGCAGGTATTGAAAATGTCGATCTGCTGTGTCAAGGCTTTGATATGTGGTAGAGGAGATTGAAACGAGTCTCACGGCGTTGATTTCGTGAGATTTGGATATTGGAAGGCCAAGATATGGCCTTCCGACGAGGCGCCGACGAGACAGTGCCGGCGCCGATCGTCTTCCCCGGCGGTCTGTTGACTGGGCAACGAGAGTTGACCAGGTCAACGCATACGTGGCGCTAACGTGGCACCCACGTGGCAGCCATGCAGCCGTTCGGTTATAACCGAATACAACAAACTTGATCCGACGGTGAAGGGTTAGCCACGTGTCGCGATCTCGCTTTTTTGGAAATAAAAATGGTTTTCAGAAATAGAAATTGCTACAGATCGGACGGTCGTGATTCAGCCTTACCTTTCAATCGTGGCCGTCCACTGCTTTGGTTAGATCTGACCGTTCGTACGTGCCACGTGGCGCGATCAGGAGCGTTGATTCAAGTTTAGGCGGGAATTTGAAATTCTAGCGGGTATTAGGAAGCGACGCCGTTTTGGGTCCGGACCCACGCGGGCTGGGCCGGTCGCCCGCAGGTCGTGGGCCGGGTCACCCGACCCGGTCCGAATAACATTTTTTTAAATAAAAAAATGGAAAATGATTTTAAAAATAAAATAAAAATCAGAAAAACCCTAGAAAATCCAAAAAATGTTAGAAAATTCCAGAAAATTCCAAAAAAATGTGTAAAAATTGTGGAAAAATCCTCGACATTCCAAAAATCCCCAAAAAGCGAGGATTGATCACAGACAACTGGTCAACCCTATTTTTGGGGTTTCTTATCCGTTCTTCCGAGACTTGACGATATTACCCTTTAGGGGTAAGTCGCATCTGCTGTATATGCGAGATAAGACCGATAATTCCAACGTAAGAATTAGGGTCGGGTAGGCGACCAATTCTTAGGCTTGGGTTTTCGAGTCTCGTTCCTTTTCTCAAAATGACGATTTTGCCCTTTAATGGGAAAATCGTCTTTTTTGTCTCAATCGAGTCCTGAAAATTGCTTAAAGTTAGGGTTTGGGTCAGGTGGGTGACCAACCCTAATATTTGACATTTTCAGTTCTCATCTTTGTCCAAAATGACGATTTTACCCCTCCGAGGGTAAAATCACTTTTAAATTCCAGAAAAATCTTGGAAATTCCCAAAAAATAGGAAATGGATTGGATTGATGGCCAATCCTATTTCCATCGTATTTTGACCATACAATTCATCTAAAATGACAAATTTGCCCTTCCGAGGTGATTTGTCCCCGAATTGTTCAAAATTACGATTTTGCGCCTCATGGGCAAATCATGTCAAAATCATTCCTGAGCCTTGATTGAGACTTCTCTAGGCTAATAGGGCCTCATTAAGGATGCCATGCTGCTTTCATGTGTTTTATCCGCATGCTCTGGATCCTTGATTTGCGCGTTTATTTCTTCTGATTGTGAGTGATAGGGTAGCCATTCCCAACTGCATGAACTCCTAGATTTAAGATCTGTACCCCACTCATCTGTATGAAATCCTAGGGTCAGATAAACCATTCAGCTTAGGTACCGAAAGGGTGTCAACTCTGACAGTTGACGTAACTAAGTCCCCGATCCCATTTCTCTGGTTTCCACAGAATCGAATAGACCACTCCCAACTATTCGATAGGGTTTCTGATCGTACCATCCACGAAACGATTGGTGACGACTCCTTGGCATGTACACATATCATATGTCACCAGACCACACCGAAGGTCGACCACGTATATCAAGTCGTTGCGATTTGGGTAATGGACCTTGGGAGAGGCCCGCGTCCGATCAGGCAGCGATCGGGCGGCCCATTAGCCCCCTCTTCCGTGAGAGGGTCGCGACACTATCCACATTTCCACTTTGGAAATGAGTAGTCTCAGGATTACCTTTCTCGTGACTTCCGTCACTTAACTCATCAACACTAGCATCAGTCGTCTTAGCGACTTAGGTATAAGGGTAGCTTCCTCTCGAGCTTGTATACCCATCAAATTTTCCCATTTCTATTTAAAGTTCTCATGACCCCCCTTATTACACTTGGGTTTCGTACGATCAACAAAATCGAGCCATACTTTCTTCCAGTACTCATACTACGGTCGCTCAATTTTACTCAACTCTCATGATCCATCTCAATGCTTGGATCTTCTCGTATCTCGCATATACGAGCCAAGTGCTCCTCTAGCTACCGTACTCTAGTCTTTCAACCTTATTAGGTTCTCATATCACTTGAACCACTATGATTCCCTCCATAAATCTAAGACTTAAGTCATATACTCAAGTCTAGCAGTCTTCAGCTGCTCATCTCATCATTCATCACCAGTAATCAACTATCCAGTGGTTCCCAAACAACTCTCAACTGGTTGTCTATTATCCAAGGATTCCAAGTAATCCTTAACAATCACTAGGCAAACTCAAGTCACAATTCATTGGGTCAAGTGCTTACACTTTAAGTCCAGACGTATCTGTGACTTAGCAAAAACTCACCAGGCCATCACAATTTCACAAGATACCAATCAAACGGCACTCAAGGCTAAAACTCGCCATACAGGCCAAACACAAGCGTTAATTTTCATTTTCAATCAACACCCACTGCCATGTACGAAGCTTCTAACCATGCCAATCACATGCACATTACAAATGCCATGCAGTTTTGAAAGTTCACCTTGATGATCACTTTAGTGCAATACATCTCTTAACCAAAATGAAACTCAACCTGATACCTAGACTCTCTCTTTCAATTTATGACTGGGTCATTCCTGCCTCCTTGCTATCTTAGAAGCCCACCTGGAGCCGCTCCTTGTCCGAACCTCTCTGTCTCGGCCTACACTCCCGGCCCTCGTCAGACCTGGTCGTTGCAGGTTGTCCCAAGACATATATCTATGAAGAGAGTCTCGTTCCACACGTCCCATAACATGCTTCGTTATAGTTTGTAAGTATCCCATCAGCTCGTCCCATACCAAACGACGGTTTATCAAGTCTAATAACGATAAGCTCTTGCATTCACCTTCCTCAACTGTCATTTTAATGCCATAAACACATGCAATGAATGATTATCCTCAATACTCTCCATATCACATTCGTTCTCATATCAATACCCTATCCATGGAAGGTTTCTAATTCCACAAATGACCATCCATCTCACAGATCAATTGCCTATGTTCAATCATATACCTCAAGGCCACAATTACGATCATAAGATCCAATCGACCCTTTACTCATAGGCAATCCTCTATTAACTTCAAATATAATCGCAACCTCAAAATCATGCTTATAACTCCTCAATTTCTACTTACTCCCTTATGAACCTCAATCATATTTCCACCCAAAATCATCAATCGAAATTGCTACTATAACATTAAAATATAACTCAAGTTCAAGCCTATAATCCCCATGATTCAGTAATCAATACTTAATCCTAAGGGTCTTACTATCTAATTATCCTCAAGTCATCACTCCTTATCACTCCAAACCTCAATCACATTGGATCGAGCTGACCTTGCTCTGATACCACTTAAACGGGGATGTTACGCCCCGAACCCGGCGAGCACGCGAGCATCCCACCTCCGCTGTTACCTTTGATTATCTCCTAGGAACCAACAGCCATTAACTTAAAGACCTATATGAAGCATGCACGCGAAAGCGATGACAACTCCATAAAAACAACTCAAGTGAGATGACTTAGGACAAGAAAGGGATATACTTCTCATTAAAGGCAAGTCAGGTACAATTCTAACTACAAAGAATATACAGTCTCTAAGGTATTAATCAAATTAAATCTTCACATTCTCCAAAAGTTTCTTCCAATGCCAGTCCATGGTAGGCTCATGTCTCCACCGTCTAGGACCTGAAAATGTTGTCCCACGACGGGGTGAGATATATAATCCCAATAAGTCAAACCTAACCCTAAACTAGGCTGCCAGTACCTCCAGACGTTTTGGAAAACAGGGTATTTTGGAATTAAAAAGTTTGGCATGGTAAAACGGGGTACTTTCCAAAACATGGCATTTCAGTACTTTCAATACAGCTTTACTCAGTTAGGAAAAATCATGATAACTCTAAGCTTCGTACAATGGCAGGGTTTTCAATCAAAAGCAAATATTCGACGCCATCTAAAAAATGAGGATATTTCAAATGACATTTCATGAATTTCCAGAAAAACATATCATTTTCTATCACGCCCTTCCAAGGCCATTTTTATCACATGAGGTAGACTTGAAACTCGCAAGACAACTTTCATTCTTGAGGCAGATTATTCAAATCATGAGGCATTTTCGATTTCTCAAAACTCATTCTTTGAGTTTCCCAAAAAACAAGTCTTTCCATTTCCGCCCATCCTGGGCCGCCCACTTTGGGGCTGCGAGATGATTCGATCTCCATATGACCTGTCGGTACATATGAGACCCTCGCGTCCGGACCTAGAGATGATTCAATCACCATACGACCCTCGACGCCCATTTTCAATCGAGATGAATCGCGTCATTATGGGACTCTCTAGCCGCACGACCTCGTCAGGTCAAATGGGAGTAACTCCCTCCCAATACGTTGGCCAAATTATAAATTCTCGGCGATCCCACACTCCATTGGCGATCCCGCATGCCAGTGCACTTATAATTTTTCCCGGCGATCCCACACGCCAGTGCACTTATGATTTCCTCGGCGATCCCACACGCCATTTATTCATAAAATTTCTAGTTATAAAGTAGCCTCAAATTTTCGTTCAAAGAAAATAATTCATGCCTCAAAATACTTCATTCAATAACGACTCATGGAATCAAGCAGTTCATCGCCTACTCGGGCATTCATTTCAAACGTCCCTCACTGGACAAAACACGTTCACGTTACGAAATTTCCATTAAGAAAACAAGCATCATTCAGCCATTTTCACAAAACCCAAGCTTGACATCAATCACGGTTTCAAAATCTCCATTAGAGACTTGATTAGTCATCCATGCCTCTCATTACACTCAATTAAAACAGGAATTTTTTTATAAAACATGCCAAGAAGTTCAACCACATTCCACTACCATATTAGGACTTTTCAAAATCACCTTGATTTCATAGTTCCTCATGCCACAAATCAATCAAGCAAACTTGCCAAAACAGGGCAGATTTGTTTCCTCGCGCCTCTCACAAAATCAGTCCATAAAACCTTTCACTCCAACTCAAAGCTTCGTCCTTTAGTAACTTAACATCCTAATAAAGGTTTAGGAATAACTTACCTCAAGCAATTAGTAAAAATCCACACCAAACGAACCTTCTCAATCCTCAAGATCACAGTCAAATGAGAACCGCGTGTCGTCCTAGGAAGTTCATCAATGTCGAGTCAAAATCCACTCAATTTTGGATTAGAAACAAGCGAACTTCACTTTCAATAAACTATTCTCTCGATCACCAAACAAATGGCAACCCAGGATGCCTTAACAATTGATCCAATACACGTCGACATCACCATGAACCCTTTCTGTATTCGGTTCAAACAGCAAGTTATAGGGCAGAATATAACTCGAAGGTTAGTTCTTAAATCACTTTTAAATCCCAATCCACTTCACATACTTTCCACTAACACCTTAATCAACATTATAGATAGTCCCTTGAGTCAATTTGAAGTCAAAACACTCTTATATCAGCCCCCAACAGAATCGGTACATAAAGAACATCATCCAAAACAAAACCGGTTTTGGGTTCCAACCGCTCAATCGAGCCATGAATCAATTCTAATCCTCAATACTTCAATAATCAACTTGCTAAGACCTTCCTTTATGGGTTTAGGAAGCTCACCGTGAGATTTGAAGCGGATTGATACCCCAAAGACGTCGAAACAGCCCGATCTCTTCAAAGTGAGAATCTGTCCATTTTTGTACCACCCATAATCAGCCATAAAACTCATTCTAAAACTATCTATTTGAAGCCATAAACCATCTGAACATAGTACTTGATGTTATGAAGCTTTCCTTAAAAATTTGAGGTCATTTGGAATTTCTAAGAGCTAGATATAACACTTCTCCTCAGCTAGCTCAGAATCCGTCCGTTTTTCTTCCAAAAATCACCATAAATCAACCAGACCTCCAACAATCATGAAACTAACGGTCAAATGTCAAGAACATCTTGAACTAACCTGTGGTAAAAGGGCTCAACCAAAAGACACCGAGAAGAGCCGCTAGACTGCACCGAACAGAAGGGTCAGAAACTATATTTCTGGGCAGTTTTCTGTTAGGTGAAGATGAAGAGGAAAATGAAGGAAATGGTGGAGAAGAAGGAGGGCCACGACTTTTACAGCAGCTAGGGGAGATGTTCTCTCAAATAATTGAGGCCAATATGTCAAAATGATAAGATGGATTAGGTAGGGGTAATTAATGCCAATTTAACCCTAGCTTGACACTTGGCAACCTCTCATTGGTTGCATCATTGACTTTGACTTCCATTGACTCCTTGTCCATCAAGTTTCGGCAGCTCATGGGGAGGGGAAAATGACCATTTTGACCTTCAATTATCCTTAAGGCAAAGGCAAATGGGCGAGGGGTAAAATGGTCATTTGGCACTTTTCGTCCCAAATTTCATTTTTCCATTATAAACCACCCTCGATGAGGCGACGTCCATATCAATTCAAATATTGGAATTACTCATTGTCCAATACCCAATCTCAAGGTCTAATTTCATGTCGAACTCTCGTCGACTGTAATTCCAGTTTATCTCAAACTGACGAGCGACTCTTGCAGGTGCTACGCGTATCGACCTTGGGATTTTTCTTAAGCCGTGGCAACTTTGGTTGTCATGTAATTACGAGGGTTTATCGCTAGTCCCTACGGTCCTGATCATCGGAATTCGATTTATGAAATTCTCGCAAATTACACATTGGTTAAGCGGAATCACCTGCGTCCCAATGTATAACACTAGTAGGCATTCCATGATCGTTCCTAGATCGGTCTCTGCTGGCCCAAAATATTCCCTCGACAATCCTTATGGTCAAAGTGCCATTTCTCATTCACATTCCCCAAGTCCACGTACCCGACCTCGCGTTAGTCTTTCCCTTTTGGTCAGTTAACTCGAGAGTGGCCTGCTTCGAGCGAGATACAACTGAAATACCTCGATCGATATCCTTCCATTCAATAGCCTCGAGAGGGGCTGGAATTCGGAATGTCACAAGTGGTCTCGATTCATCCTCAATCAACGCCATTTTATTCAACAAGGCCAAATAACTAACACAACTTCTTCCTTAATTTTCCTCACGATAGAAGGAACAAAACATCAATCTATCATTACAAGCCTTACGTCAAGGTAATAGCTGCTTCTTGCAGGCACGTTCCATGTTCCACAATGAACATCTCTTTGCTCTTAACTCATAAGCAGGAGTTCTCTTACTTATATTCCTTCCAAACATCAACTCATTTCTTTAAAACCCATTACAGTTTCTCAAATTCAAGAATATAACTAGCCATAAGGCTTCCAAATTCCAATCCATTCAAGGACTTCATGTCTCATTCAAAGGGTCTTCGACTACCTTTAACATATGCTTAAGCGACCTTGAGAACTCTGTCTCACACTGGTCGATCGTCCTCAGATCATTGCAAGATTATTAGGATCCAAACAACCTTTGCTCTCAAGCAATCCCAAGAGAATACTTTCCATCAAACAATTCAATAGAAGTAGTCCAGGCAGATATCCTGCCTTCAAGGAGAACTCTTCCCCTGGTGAGCTTTCACCAATTATCGACAGCCTCTTAAGGCTAATAACTGTTAGGGTTACTTTCTTTCTTCAGTGTACCCAAAACCTCTAAGGTTTTCTCACAAAACCCTTAATCCGAAGGAAGGCAGTTTCAAATCCCATCTCTTCATCAACTCAACCAATCTCAACAATATACATCGCTTCACAAGATTTTCAAAACTCTCGTGGTTCTTGTCAACGTTTCCACTTTGGAAATGAGTAGTCTTAGAATCACCTTTCTCGTGACCTCCATCACTTAACTCATTAGCACTAGCATCGGTCGACTCAGCGACTTGAGTAACGATGGCAGCTCCTTCTCGAGTCTGCCTACCAATCTACTTTTCCTCATTTCCACATAAAGTTCTCACGACCCCTAATTACACTTGGGTCTCGCACAATTAACAAAATTGAGCCATATTCTCTTCCAGTACTCATACTGGAGTCGCTCATCTTTACTCAATTCTCATGATCCATCTCAGTTCTTGGATCTTCTCATATCTCGCATACTTGAGCCAAATGCTCCTCTAACGACCGTATTCTGGTCTTTCAACCTTATTAGGTTCTTTTGTCACTCGAACCACTACGATTCCCTTCAGCAATCAAGGACTTAAGTCATCTACTCAAGTCTAGCAGTCTCCGGCTATTCATGTCATCATTCATCACGAGTAATCAACTATCCAGTGGTTCCCAAACAACTCTCAACTAGTTGTCTACTATCCAAGAATTTCAAGTAATCCTTAACAAGCCTCAACTAGGCCAAAACTCAACCAATCTCCATTTACTTGGCAAACTCTCAGGTCACAATTCATTAGGTCAAGTGCTCACACCTTAAGTCCAGACGTATCTGCGACTTAGCAATAACTCAACCGGCTATCGCAATTTCACAAGATACCAGGCAAACAGCACTCAAGGCCAAAACTTGCCATATAGGACAAACACAAGCGTCAATTTTCATTTTCAAACAACACCCACTGCCATGTACGAAGCTTCTAACCATGCCAATCACATACGCATTACAAATGCCATGCAGTTTTGAAAATTCACCTTGAGGATCATTTCCATGCAATAGAACTCTTAACCAAAATCAGACTCAACCTGATACCAAAACTCTCTCTTTCAATTTATGACTTGGGTCATTCCTGCCTCATTGCTATCTTAGAAGCATGCCAGGAGCCACTCCTTGTCCGAACCTATCTGTCCCGGCGTACACTCCCCGCCCTCATCAGACCTGGTCGTTACAGGTTGTCCCAAGTTATACATCTACGAAGAGAATTCCGTTCCACAAGTCCCACAATATGCTTCATTATGGTTTGTAGGTATCCCATCAGCTTGTCCCATACCAAGCGACGGTTTATCAAGTCTAATAATGATAAGCTTATGCATTCACCTTCCTTAACTTTCATTTCAATGCCATAAACACATGCACTAAACGATCGTCCTTAATACTCATCACAGCACACTCATTTTCAGATCAGTTCTTATCCATAGAAGGTTTCTAATTCCACAAATGACAATCTCACATATCAATTGCCTAGGTTCAACCATATACCTCAAGGCCACAATCACGATCATGTAATCCAATCGACCCTTTACTCATAAGCAATTCTCTATTAGCCTCAAGCATATCCACAACCTCAAATCCATGCTTATGGTTCCTCAATTTCTGCTTGCTTCCTTGTGAACCTCAATAATATCACCACCCAATATCATCAATTAAAATCGATGCTAGAACCATTAGAGTGCACACAAGTTCCAGCCTATAATACTTGAGATTGAGTAATCAATGCTTAATCCTAAAAGTCACACAATCTAATTGTCCTTAAGCCATCACTCCTTAACACTCCAAACCTCAATCAAATTGGATCGAGCTGACCTTGCTCTGATACTACTTAAACGAGGATGTCACACCCCGAGCCCGGCGAGCACGCGAACATCCCACCAGGCCGCTATAACTCTATAGTCTCCCAAGATCCATGGCCAAAAACTTAATACTCCTAAATGACACATGCATACGAACGCAAGAAAATGACTCCAAACAAAATAAACCCAAGATGACTTAGGACATAAAAAGGTACACCATATGTAAAGGTCAATCATACATCAGAGAATACAATTCTAAATCCCCAATTTCATCATTTACAACCCTGAGGTCCCATAAGGATTCGTAACCATTTCTTCCAATGACTTCATCGAATGCCAATCCATGGCGAGCTCGTGTTTCCTACATCTGAGACCTGAAAATGTTGGTCCCACGACGGGGTGAGATATATAATCTCAGTAAGTTGAACCTAGCCCTAAACTAGGCTGCCAATACCTCCAGACACTTTTAAAAAATCAGGTATTTTGGTAATAAAAACCTTGGCACGGCAAAACGGGTACTTTCCAAATCATCTCAACTCAGTCACAAAAGATTTCGTGAGTAAAACTAAACTTCGTACAGTGGCAGGGTTTTCCAATCAAAAGCGAATACTCGACGCCATCTCAAAACATGAGGCAACTTTCACATTTCATCAAAATATCATTATCGAAATTTATAGCCTTTTCTTTCACGCCCTTCCTAGGCCATTTTCAATTCATGAGGCAAACTTTTCAATCTTGAGGTAAACTTCCAAATCATGAGGCATATTCAGTTTTCTCAAAATCATCCTTTGACATTTCAAACAAACAAGTCATTTTCATTTCCGCCCATCCTGGGCCACCCACTTTGGGGCTGCGAGATTATTCGGTCTCCATATGACTAGTTGGTACGTATGAGACTCTCGCGTCCGGACCTAGAGATGATTCGGTCACCATACGATTCTCGACGCCCATTTTCGATCGAGATGAATCGGGTCAGTATGGGACTCTCTAGCCGTACGACCTCGTCAGGTCAAATGGGATTAAGTCACTCCCAATACATTGGCCAAATTCATTATTCTTGGCGTTCCACATGCCATTGGCAATCCCACATGCCTGTGCATTTAAGATTTCCTCGGCGATTCCACATGCCATTTAATCATAAAAATTCAATTATAAAAGTCTCAGTTTCATTAGAAAATGCATTCATGCCTCAATTTTCAATCAGAAACACACTCAACAAACTCAAGCATTTATCGCCTATTCAATGCATTCTTTTCAGACGTCCGTCACTGGACAAAACACATTTCAAGTTCGAACATGTTCAATAAAACACGAGCATCACTCGGCCCAATTCAAGCAAATCTCAAATTTGGTCATTAACAAGTCATCTCAAGACTCGATTGGTAAATCAATCCGCTCAATGCACTCAAATCAATGAGAATTTCCACAAAGTACGCCAAATGGCCCAACCACATGCCACAACTAGATTATGACTTCTCAATTCAACCTTGATTTCATAAGTTTCGTGCCATGACATCGTTCAAGTTCAATTCATCAAAACAGGGCAGAATTGGGTTTCCTCGCGCCTCTCACAAAATCAGTCCATAAAACCTTTCATTTCAACTCAAAACTTCATCCTTTAGTAACCTAACATCCTAATAAAGGTTTAGGCATAACTTACCTCAAGTTTAGGCCAAGTATTTCCATAAAACGATCGACGCATCCTCGCGGCACCAAGCTATCCATTTTGGCCTTCCACAACCAGATTCAGTCCCAAATAAACTAGCATTAATCAACTGACTTTTCAAGAAATCTACCTTCAGAACCTCATCCTTTAAGGTCTTATGGACGTGTGACCGAAAATGGAGCTCAATTCAGATGCCGGTCGACCTAGAACGAGCCAATTTAAAATATGTGTGGGCTAGGAACAAATTTACACGGCTCTTGGTTTCCACCTTTAATCAGCCCTTCAAACACTTCTAAACTCCCATTCATCCCAAAACCAGCTTGTTAAAATATTTTTCAACATGTCTAGTAATCTCACCATGAATTTTGAAGCAAAATAACACCTCTAAGAACCTCCAATCAGCTTAGTTCTACTAGCTCCTCAAATGGCCAGAAACTACCTTCCAGAAACCACCACAAATCAGCCATGAAAACCCTTTAATCCTCAAATAAATTTGCAACCACAAAATCAGCCATGAATTGGGTTTCCTCGCGCCTCTCACAAAATCAGTCCATAAAACATTTCATTTCAACTCAAAACTTCATCCTTTAGTAACCTAACATCCTAATAAAGGTTTAGGCATAAGTTACCTCAAGTTTAGGCCAAGCATTTCCATAAAACGATCGACGCATCCTCGCGGCACCAAGCTATCCATTTTGGCCTTCCACAACCAGATTCAGTCCCGAATAAACTGGCATTAATCAACTGACTTTTCAAGAAATCTACCTTCAGAACCTCATCCTTTAAGGTCTTATGGACGTGTGACCGAAAATGGAGCTCAATTCAGATGCCGGACGACCTAGAACGAGCCAATTTAAAATCTGTGTGCGCTAGGAACGGATTTACACGGCTCTTGGTTTCCACCTTTAATTAGCCCTTCAAACACTTCTAAACTCCCATTCATCCCAAAAACAGCTTGCTAAAATATTTTGCAACATGTCTAGTAATCTCACCATGAATTTTGAAGCAAAATAACACCTCTAAGAACCTCCAATTAGCTTAGTTCTACTAGCTCCTCAAATGGCCAGAAACTACCTTCAAGAAACCACCTCAAATCAGCCATGAAAACCCTTTAATCCTCAAATAAATTTGCAACCACAGCTCAGCCAACCCTATTACTATGTCTCTCACCCGAAATTTGGAGCCATTTGAAGTCTCGAAGCCCACGAAACATCTTCTTCCCCAAAACCGATCAGATTCTGCCTCATTCTGACCTTTGTTCATTCAAACAGACCTACGGGATGAAATAATGGGCCAAATTGAGTTCATAATATGTCTCTAGAGCCACAAGACAATAATATTTCAGAAGGTGGTGGTTTTACCTCAATCCAGCAGCGGACGAAGAAGTTATGGCCAGAACAGCGAAGCAGTTGGACAGGGTAACGGGCTGGTCTGGCGAGAGAGAGGAAAAATGAAAGAGAGATGATGGAGAGATGGAGTTCGGCCAAGCACAATGGAGAGATATGATTTCTTGCTCCTTTCAAAAGTCAAGAGAAGAGATAGAAAATTAGGTGAAGATTAGACTAGAATTAAATGCTACTAGGCATCTAATCTAGGTCTATTTGGATAAGAGCTCACAATTTAATGACACTTGGCTTCTTCCTCATTTGACACTTGTCTTTGCTTCTAGAAGCCATTGACTTCCTTTGACCATTTCTCCATCAAATTTTGACAGCTACAAGGAGTCCAAATGACCATTATGTCATTCATTCCTTTTTAAGGCAAGGGCAAGGGTCGAGGGGTGAAATGGTCATTTTGTACGTGTCGTCCGAAATTTCATTTTTCCAATCTAAATTGCTCTTGATGAGGTGACGTCCATTTCAATTCAAATGTTGAAATTCCTAAATGTCAAATGCCCAAATCTCGAGGTCCAATTTCATGTCGAACTCTCGTCAACTATAATTCCAATCTATCTCAAACTGACGGGCGACTCTAGCTGGCGCTACGCGTATCGACCTTAGGATTTCTCAAGTCGTGGCGACTTTGGTTGTCATGTGATTGCGAGGGTTTATAGCTAGTTCCTGCGGTCCTGATCATCAGAATTCGATTTAGGAAATTCTCGCAAACAATGACTCAAATGCCCTTGTAATTTTCAGCCATTAAGGGGGGAGAGGGCAAATGACCAAAATGCCCTTATTTCATCCTTAAGGCAAGGGTATCCTCCCAAGGGCAAAATGGTAATTTCATACTTTCCGTCCAAAATTTCACTTTTCCAATATAAATTTCCCACGATGAGGTAATGTCCTTTTCAATTCAAATGTTTGAATTCCTCATTGTCCAATACCCAATCTCGAGGTCCAATTTCATGTCGAGCTCTTGTCAATTGTAATTCCAATTTATCTCGAATTGCCGGGCGACTCTTGCAGGCGCTACGCGTATCGACCTTAGGGTTTCTCAAGCCGTGGCGACTTTGGTTGTCATTGGAATCCGATTTAGGAAATTCTCGCAAATTACACATTAGTTAAGCGGAATCTCCCGCGTCCCAATGTATAATGCTAGCAAGGCATTCCATGATAGTTCCTAGATCGATCTCTGCTGGCCCAAAATATTCCCTCGACAATCCTTATGGTCCAAGCGCCATTTCTTATTCAAATTTCCCAAGTCCACGTACCCGACTCCGTAGTAGTCTTTCCCTTTCGGTCAGTTAACTAGAGAGTGGCTATTTCCGAGCGAGTTATAACTGAAATACACCGATCAATATCTTTCCATTCCATAGCCTCGAGAGGAGTCGGAATTTGAAATGTCACAACTCTTCCCCCCTTAAAGAAATTTCGTCCTCGAAATTTGCCGTCTTCCAATTATCCAATCTGATGGGGTATAGAGGCCTCATCACATCCTCACTTTCCAAGATAACTTCTTCCATTACTTGACGTTCTCATTTTTCTTTTTCGACAAAAGTCATTCTCCTCCAGGACTTGTTTCCCTTCGTCCTCAATTTGTGCTTGTCTTTCTTTTAATGACATCTTGTCGCCCACCTTTATGCTTCACTACTTAAGTTCTGAATCGAGTTTGGTTCGTATTTCCTTGGCATGGGCAATCTCGAGCCCAGCATTCCTTTGCTAACGACCATCATTTCAGGCAAACTCCAATAGTGGTACTTACCTTTCCTAGTTTCCCTTGAAAACTTCATGCTCACCACCTTTCTTGGGGCGTCTGAATCATCCTTTCAATTTATCTATGAACTTTCAAAGCTTTCATCCTCAATTTCAAGATTCCTTCTCTAGGTACTCGGACGTTTGGATTTTCTCCCTATTGTAATTACCTCTATAATCCTTTGGATATCAGGGTCCGTAAATTACCACACCTTACTCCATTCCTAACCCTCAGGTCCAATACGTGAAGTAGTCATTATACTAGTCAATTGGCACACTTCCAATTTAGAAGTTGAATCTCTTATTTCCTTAAGCGAAGTTCATCCTTTATCTGCTAACTGCGCGATGTTCAATTTCGATCGCATACGTCCACTACTCTTATTCGCCTTTCCAAAGCGATGTAAAGCGTTGCAGTCAAGACCTTTGGGTATTACCGCCAAACTACATGACCCTTCCTTCATGTGTGTGACATTCTGAATTCCGACCCTATCTCGAAGCTTATTAATGAATGAATTTCTATCGATGTATTCCAGTTAATCTTGCTCATAATTGATCACTCTCGAGTCGACTAACCAATGGGGAATGGCCATATAGGATTTAAAGTACGTGGACCAAAGAACTTAACCACGAGTCGACGCTTTGACCATAAAGATCGTTGAGGGAATATTTTGGACCGCCAAAGGTCGATCTAAGAATGGCTTTAGAACGATTTACTAGTGTCGTGCGATTGGTTCACGGGTGATTCCGTATGACCATGACATGATTTGCGAATTAACCTAAATCGATTCCTAACGGTCGTAACCTTCGGGACTAGTGATTGACCCTTGCGATTACATGACAACCAAAGCCGACGTGGCTCGAGTAACTCTTAAACGTGACATTAGTCGCGGGTCGATACGCGTAACTCCTGAGAGCCGCCCGTTAGTCTGAGACGCGCTGGAATGACAATTAACTGAATTTAGCCATGGATTGGACTTCGAGATTGGAGGCCGGACATTCGAAGATTGCAATGGAGTAAACTTGGACGTCGCCTCATCGGAGAGTTATTAAGATTAGAATTAGCCTTGTATATGTTAGAAAAGCGAAGTTCGGATCGACAAGCGAAATCGACCCTTTTACCCTAAGCTTGTACTCTTTTCTATTAGATAAAGCAAGGGCAATTTGGACATTTGCCATCTTCCCCACCCTTGGCCGAATTTTGAAGGGCAATTAGGTCTTTTAGCGTTTTAATTATTTGATTGGAATTGAATGATTGGATTTGACAATGGACAAGACCATTTCCCTTCAAACCACTCTCCACCAACTTGTCTTTTACCACCACTATTCATTGTACTTTCCCCATGAACCACCCCACTCAAAGTTTGCTTCTTGCAATTGAGACTTAAGAACACTTCTCACTCTTTCCCTCCCATTTGGTTGATCATTTTTCTCCATTTCCCTCTCATTCCTCTCTTTTCTCTCATTCTCACGCTCTCATCTCCCTCTCGTCATTCCCTCTCGATCTCTCCCTCCCGTGACCTCTAGGTGGCCGGCGACCACCACCATCACCTTAAGCCATCATCAAGCGACCTCCCCTCCGCCGTAGGCTATAGGATAGCCTTGTTTGAAGCCCGGAACCGTCCAAGTCGCCGCCGACCAGAATCGAACCGAGAGAAAACCGAGGGTGTCTTTTAGGAGTTCTTGATCTATCTCGAGGTAAGTGACTTTAGAGGCTTAGATAAGTATGTTAGGATGTTAGGAGCTTGTGTTAGGAGTGTGGTTAACTAAGTTTCCTTGGCCATCTCGTGCAAAACCCTTAGGAGGCCGAACTTGATCGCCGAGGACCAACGTCGCGCCGCGAGCTCTTCGCCACTTGCCGCCGGTTTTCTTGGACTCTTGAGCTAGGTAAGCTTGTTCTAACCTTAGTTAGTACCTCGTGTCATGAAAAGGTCGAGTGAGAGTTGGAATAAATGAGTTGTACGGGTTGTTTTGGCAAGAACTTTGGTGACCGATCCTAATCCTTGGGAAAACCGAGCGTGGTTGCATCTTGTAGGGCTTGTAGTGTTGATTCCTTGGTTGAAGTAAGTTAGTGGATACATACTAGTGTGAGCCGAACACCTCATGGTGCCATTGAAAGTGATAGAACTTGATAGAGCTTGCTTAAGTTATTGAAATCCTCGATCGAGCTTAGGAGTGTTCGACCGTGGTTGTGATTTAATGATTCAATGCATGAAAATAACCTATTGGCCCTTATTCCTATTCTAGCCGTGAGCAATAATGGGGGATTAAGTGATGGAAACGACACAGTGATTATGATTTTTGGTCGTGTGTGATTAATTGATGCATTTTGTGACTTCGTCGATTGATTGGTTCCATGACTTTGTGGTACGGCCGAATGGTTATAGTGATGATTGATGAATGATCTAAATTGAGATATGATAGATCATGAAGCGTTGCAATGGCCTTGATTGATTAAATGGTGTGATGAAATGCCATGATTTGGAATTGTGGTTTTAATGGCCGAATGGTGCTTGTGATGGTGATATGCACATGTGATTGTTTTATGCTATAATGGTTGAATTATAAGCCTATGTGCATATGGTGCCCTGATGCGTTAAACGCGGATTAGACCTGAGGCGTTAAACGCGGGTCATGAGACATGGCATTGGAAACCTGAGGCGTTAAACGCGGGTTCCTTGATTTATTAAGCCTGAGGCGTTAAACGCGGGCTCTGCCATGAGTATTACGATCGTAATAAGTATATATATATATATATATATATATATATATATATATATATATATATATATATTTATAAGCTATCCTCTATATTGCGAGATATTAAGTGCCAAGGTACGGAAGCCAAGCCTAGTCTAGATTGGTGCGTCGAGTGAAAATGTATGTCTTGATTGAGTTGATGTGCGTCTTTCGCCTAAAATTCGCATGGTCGGTCATTGCATGTGTTTGGGTGCATCTGGAAGTCCCGAGTGCCTAGCTTAGGGTTAGGACTAGCTTATTGAGTTTATCTCACCCCGTCATGGGACGCACTTTTTCAGACCCCAAGCCTTGACCTCGATGATATACTAGAGAATCTCGATGCTGAACTTGAAGCTGGAGAGTTTGGACTAAAGTCGATGGATGTTGTCAAACCAGAGGCGTAGGAGTAGTCGTACCACTTCTTTTCGGATGTTCCCTAGAAATAAACAGTTTGAAGTTTAGGACTGACTCAGTCATGATTTGTGATTTTAAGCTGAATATTGTAAACTGACTATTCTGTAATTATATTGAACACATTGTAAGTCATCTTATGAAGTTGTATGTATGGAGTTTGGTTTATCGCTTCCGCATGTGCATTTCATTCCGCGAGCATATCGATAGACGAGTCGATCCTTGGGACGTATCGCGAAGGCATAATTGAAAGGGATGTTAGTGCGCTCGTAAAGGACGCGGGGCGTGGCAATGTGTCTTTGGAGCAGTCAATGTTTCCATATCCATAAGCAACTTCATCCATCTACGTTGCCTCCCAGGCCAATTTCAATCATACATTAGGCGTTCCAACTCATATGCTTCACCATCGCAGCGTACATGCTATGTCCACTTTCGATTATCTTGTTATGCTTCAAATTCCCTTTCTACGCCACGTCATTATGATCTTCATAGGCTTTAAAATTCCAAACGGAAACTCCATTGTAACCTTTACAACTCTTTAATTTCCGGTGGAAACACTAATATTTGCGCGATCGCCAACTAGGCCATGAAGCTCTCTTTTTGTTCATTCATTCATTCGTGCTACAAGTCATTCATATTCCTTTTATCAATGGAATAGCTCTTGTGGGGGAATCTTCCCACGATCCGTTTATAACAATCCATCAATTATAGGAAACTTCAAATTTTAGCAATTCTCATTGACCTTCGTCAATCCATCACTTATTTCATTCCTCAAGGGTTCTACATGGATTTCATTTCCCATAAACTTTACGACTGAGGAACCTTACCTTACCAAGCCCACAGCTTGTGCTCTTCACATTTAGCACACAATGAGTGTTCTCTTAAGGTCCATAGGATACTTTCCTAAAGTCGTTCATATTCCTCATGACTCCTGGAATGATTCGATCATCGTCTCTCAAGACGGTAACAATTAATTTAATTATTCCTTGAATATCCAATCCGATTGTTCTCAACTTCCTTACTACAGGTGTCGGATCGTTCCAACTATCCTTCGCACTATTCACTTGAGAGCTTATGCTTTGGCTATCTGCTTTTGTGGATCTCTAATTAAACCATGCATCATTTTGTTTATTTTTGTCACTCTTTTCTCAGGAAGCATTAGCGTTGTAACCGCTGGATTCCATAACCAGCCAATGCGTCTTCATCTCTATTTCATCCATTCGATTAATTGTCGACATTATCCTGGAATTCCACATCGTCCAGGAGACAAGTTTCTCAGACTTAATTCTCAAAAATCATTAAAGCTCTGCTTCTTCACCCTTAATCCAGACGTTCAACCTTAACACCAAGATACTTAGGATTTTCTCTTCCTTCCACACTAGGGTCTCTTACCCTAGGAAGGAAACTATACACATCAGTGGCATTCGCTTACTTCAAATCCACCTTGTCCTGCATGTTCCATAGGACGTCAGTGTTGGAGTCTGTGCCACAGCAGTGCCTTTACTTTAGGGTTCAAATGCCACCATTCTTGACATTCCTCTTTCAATTACTCGGTCACCTCAGTGACAAGGTTCTAAGGAGTCGAGGTTCCTCCTCGGTCTCCACAACTCCACACCTTGGATATTCAATTGAATAAGTCAATTCACCTTGCGGTTATAATCTAAGCAGCCCTTATCACTTGCTCAACCATCCATTAGAATCACGAATATCCAGGACTATCAAGTCCATTCACTTTCCTTTCCCTCAACGACCATCTCATGGTCCAATTGTCATTAAGGACAACGCCCTATCTTTTAGGGAACAAAAACCTATCACTCCATTTCCAACGGTTCTAGTTCAATCTCATCCAGTCTCACAGAATCATTAAACTCAGGCAAACTAGTATGCCGGTTTTCCCTTAATACTTCCCATGACAGAAGAGACGAACTATCAATTCAATTTTTCCACCATGGGCCTTACGCCTAGGTAATCAGCCTATCAGCCATTCCTTATAGGCACTTTCTATGATCCATAAGTAGAAGTCCCTTCACTTACACTTCCTCCATATTATTGGGCCATTCGAGATGAAGTTCATCATAATACTTTAGATTCAAAGATATTATCTAGCGACAATGCTTCGAATTTCAATTCAATCTCGAACCTCCTCGCCTTACTTAAAGGGTTCTCGATCATCCTTTGTGACATTCTGAATTTCCTGCCATTTTGAGACTATGGAATGAGACATATCTATCGATGTATTTCAGTTATATTTTGCTCGAATCTATCAATCCTGAGAGGACTAACCAAAAGGTAAAGGCTAACATATGACAAGGGACGTGGACCTAGGGCACTCGAAAAAGGAAATGACGCTTTGACCATAAGGATTGCCGAGGGCACATTTAGAGCCAATAAGGCCGGTCGAATAATGATTAAGGAATCCGTTGCTAGCGTTATACGATTGGAGCGCGGGTGATGCCGCTTAACCAACGTATAATTTGCAAAGTTTTCCCAAATCGATCAAAGACGATCGAGGCCGTTGGAACTAGTAATGAACCCTCGCAGTTACATGATAACCAAAGCCGTCGTAACTTGAGTCGTCCTAAGTATGACGAGAGTCATAAGGTCGATACCCGTAATGTCTGTAAAAGCCACCTGTTAGTTCGAGATAAACTGAAGATACGATCGTCGAAAGGTTGATCACGAAATGGAAGCTCAAAATCGGCAATTGGAAATGCAGAATTACAAAATTGAAAAACGATTTGACGTCGCCTCGCCGATGGTCATTCAAAATCAGAAAAATGAACTTTTGGATGAAAAGTCCCATATTACTGTTTTGCCCCTCAACCATTACCCTTGCCTTAAGAAAATTTGGAGGCAAAAGAGTCATTTGGGACCCCCAAGGAAGCTGTCAAAGATTCTTGTGGATATGGTCAAAGGAAGTCAAAGTCAAGGGATCAACCAATAGAAGCTTGCCAAGTGTCAGCCAAAGAAGGCCTCATGCATTAAATGCCCATTAAATCAATCTTATCATTTTTAAGCTCAATTATTTGGATGAGAGCTTCATACCCACCCTCTTCAGCCATGCACCTTCTTCCCCTCACTTTTCCTCTTCATTTTTCTTCTTCCTCCCCCTTTGGTGTCTCGGCCGAGCAGTTTTCTCGCAAATAGAGAAAAACAGCTTTACTGTTCTGACCATAACTTTGTCGTTCGACATTAGATTGAGGTAAAACCATATCCATCTGAAAGCTTATCGTCTTGCCGTTCCAACAAGGTATTATAAGATCAATTTGGCCTAGTATTTCTTCCCGTAGGTCTGTTTGAGTGGGCAAAGGTTAGAATCTGACTCGATTTTGGAGTGGGACGTGTTTTGGGGGCTTCAGGACTTCAAATGGCTCCAAATTTTCGGTGAGACTCTCTTGACTCATAGTATTAGAGTTGGATGAGCTTTGAGGTCGCTTCTATGGAGCAGAAGCTGCTCACCTGAGAACCGAGTAGGATCAGACCGATTGGAAGATCTAGAGAGTTATCTTGCTTCCAAATTTACGATGAGTGTGACATTCCGAATTTCGACCCCTCTCGAGGCTATGGAATAGAAGGATATCGACCGGTGTATTTCAGTGGTATCTCTCTCGGAGCAGGCCACTCTCAAGTTAACTGACCAAAAGGGAAAGACTAACGCGAGGCAGGGTATGTGGACTTGACGATTTTGAATAAGAAATGGCGTTTTGACCATAAGGATTGTCGAGGGAATATTTTGGCCCAGCAGAGATCGATCTAGGAATGATCATGGAATGCCTTGCTAGTGTTATACGTTGGGACGGTGGTGATTCCTCTTAACCAATGTGTAGTTTGCGAGAATTTCCTAAATCGGATTCCGATGATTAGGATCGCAGGAGCTAGCGATAAACCCTCGCAATTACATGACAACCAAAGTCACCACGGCTTGAGAAAAATCCCAAGGTCGATATGCGTAGCGCCTGCAAGAGTCGCTCGTCAGTTTGAGATAAACTGGAATTACGATCGACGGAAGAATGATCATGAAATGGAAGCTCAAAATTGGCAATTGGAAATAGAGAAATCCAATTCTGAGTAGGAATTTGACAATGTCTCGCCAAATGGTAATTTCGAATTGGAAAAGTGAAGTTTGGACTGAAAGTGCGAAAAGACCGTTTTGCCCCTAGATCATTTGCCCACGCCTAAAGAACTCAAGAAGGTCAAAATGGTCATTTTATCCATCCCTAGAGTCTGCTGAAAATGCTTGGAGAAGAAGGCAAGGAAAGTCAATGGAAGTCAAAGTCAATGAAGCAACCAATGGGAGGTTGCCAAGTGTCATCCTATGGTTAAACCAAGCATTAATTGCCATTAATTGTGATCTTGACAAATTGGCCCCAATTATTTGATGGAAATATCCCCTAGCAGCTGCAAAAGTCGTGCACTCCCTTCCCCTCCTCCATTTCCTTCAAAATCCTCTCAATTTTCCCCTCTAGCAAAACTTCCCCAGAAAGATAATTTCTGCCCTCTCTGTTCGGTCCGTATGACTGGATTCTCCCTGCGTCGTGTCGTTGCTACCAATTACCATAGTTTAGTTCAGGATGTCCTTGACATTTTACCGTTGGTTTCATCATTTTTGGAGGTCTAGTTGATTTATGATGATTTTTGGAAGAAAAGCAGACGGATTCTGAGCTAGCTGAGGAGAAGTGTTGGTTCTAGCTCTTAGAAATTCCAAATGACGTCATATTTTTGAGAAAAACTTCATAAAATCTAGTACTAAGTTCATATGATTTATGGCTACAAATAGATAGTTTTAGAATGAGTTTTATGGCTGATTATGGGTGGTACAAAAATGGACAGATTCTGACTTTGAAGAGATCGGGCTGTTTCGACGTCTTTGGGGTATCAATCCGCTTCAAATATGACCGTGAGCTTCCTAAACCCATAAGGGAAGGTCTTAGCAAGTTGATTATTGAAGGATTGAGGATTAGAATTGATTCGTGGCTCGATTGAGCGGTTGTAACCCAAAACCAGTTCTGTTTTGGATGATGTTCTTTGTGTACCGATTATGTTGGGGGCTGATATAAGAATGTTTTGACTTCAAATTGACTCAAGGGACTACCTATAATGTTGATTAAGGTGTTAGTGGAAAGTATGTGAAGCGGATTGGGATTTAAAAGTGATTTAAGAACTAATTTGGGCGCGAAACCTTCGAGTTATATTCTGCCATATAAGTTGTTGTTTGAATCGAATACATAAAGGGTTCATGGTGATGTCGACATGTATTTGATCAATTGTTAAGGCATCCTGAGTTGCCATTTATTTGGTGATCGAGAGAATGGTTTAATGAAAGTGAAGTTCGATTTTTCTAATCCAAAATTGAGTGGATTTTGACTCGACATTGATGAACTTCCTAGGACGGCACGCAGTTCTTATTTGACTGTGATCTTGAGGATTGAGAAGGCTCGTTTGGTGTGGATTTTTGCTAATTGCTTGGGGTAAGTTATTCCTAAATCTTTATTAGGATGTTAGGTTGCTAAAGGAAGAAGCTTTGAGTTGGAATGAAAGGTTTTATGGACTGATTTTGTGAAAGGCGCGAGGAAACCCAAATCTGCCATGAGGAACTATGAGTTGTACTTGATTGATTTGTGACATGAGGAACTATGAAACCAAGGTGATTTTGAAGAGTCCTAATTTGGTAGTGGAATGTGGTTGAACTTCTTGGCATGTTTTATAAAAATTCTCATTTTAATTGAGTGTAATGAGGGGCATGGATGACTAATCAGGTTTCTAATGGAGACTTTGAAACCGTGATTGATGTCAAGCTTGAGTTTTGTGAAAATGGCTGAATGATGCTTGTTTTCTTAATAGGAATTTCGTAACATGGAACGTGCTTTGTCCAGTGAGGGACGTTTGAAATGAATGCCTCGAGTAGGCGATGAACTGCTTGATTTCATGTGTTGTTATTGAAGGAAGTATTTTGAGGCATGAATTATTTTCTTTGAACGAAAATTTGAGGCTGCTTTATAATTGAAAATTTTATGAATAAATGGAGTGTGGGATCGCCGAGGAAATCATAAGTGCACTGGCGTGTGGGATCGCCGGGAAAAATTATAAGTGCACTTGCGTGTGGGATCGCCAAATGGCGTGTGGGATCTTCAAGAATTTATAATTTGGCCAATGTATTGGGAGGGAATTACTTCCATTGGACTTGATGAGGTCGTGCGGCTAGAGAGTCCCACACTGACATTATTCATCTCGATTGAAAATGGGCGTCGAGAGTCGTATGGTGACCAAATCATCTCTAGGTCCGAACGCGAGTCTCATATGTACCGACGGGTTATATGGAGATCGAATCATCTCGCAGCCCCAAAGTGGGTGGCCCAGGAATGGGCGAAGTAGAAAGATTTGTTTTCCGAAAAAATCAAGAATGATTTTGAGAAATTGATTATGCCTTATGTTTTGATGATTTACCTCAAGTATGGAGGTTTGCCTCATGAGTTGAAATTGGCCCAGAAAGGGGCGTAAGAGAAAAGAATATATTTTCTGGAAATTTTTTAGGAATGATACTTTTGAGAAAGAAGTAAAAGTTGCCTCTTGTTTTTGAGATCGCGTCGAGTGCTTGCTTGTGATTGAAAAACCCTGCCATTGTACGAAGCTCAGTTTTACTCATGAAATCCTTTGTGACTGGGTCAAGTCTTTTGTTTTGAAAGTACTGAAATGCCAGGTTTATGACAAGTACACTGTTTTACCATGCCAAAGTTTTAATTCCAAAATACCATGTTTTCCAAAACGTCTGGAGGTACTGGCAGCCTATTTTAGGGTTATATTTGGCTTACTGGGATTGTATCTCACCCCATCATGGGACAACATTTTCAGGTCCTAGACGATGGAGACATGAGCCTGCCATGGACTGTCATTGGAAGAAGTTTTTTGAGGATGTGAAGATTTAATTTGATTGAGACATTAGAGACTGTATATTCTTTGTAGTTAGAAATGTACCTGACTTGGTTTTAATGAGAAGTGTATCCCTTTCTTATCCTAAGTCATCTTGATGAGTTATTTTTATGGAGTTGTCATCGCTTTCGCGTGCATGCTTCATATAGGTCTTTAAGTTAATGGTCGTTGGTTCTTGGGAGATCATCAAAGGTAACGACGAAGGTGGGATGCTCATGTGCTCGCCGGGTTCGGGGCGTGACAGTGAGCCTTCTAAAATTGTAAATGGATGTATTGACAGTGAGCCTTCTAAAATTGTAAAGGTTGTTTGGTGTGTTTAACTCAGAACTGAATTCTGCCCCTATACTGGACCGTGGGAACCGAGCCGTTTAAAGGTTCGCCGAGGTGTCGTCTTGCCCGAAAATTACTGGTAAGGCTCTATAAGACATATTATTACATGTTGGTGAAGAGTATGAGGAGTTAGAAAGGAGTTTGGATGAGTTTTAATGGCCGGTTTGCATGAAGTCCATAGGACCGACCAATCTGTCCTTGTCGCGCACCGATTTTAAAATGGGTCGTTCTAAGTCGTTCGGTATCCGAATTGAGCTCTGTTTTCATCACACGTCCATAAGACATTGAAGTATAAGATTATAAATTTTTATTTTATAGAAATTCGATGGAGCAATGCCAGTTTATTTGGGACTGAATCTGGTCGTGGAAGGCCAATATGGACAGCTTGGTGCCCCGACATTGTGTCACGCGTTTTGTGGAAATTACTTGGCCTAGGCTCGAGGTAAGTTATGACTAAACCTTTATTAGGATGTTAGGTGACTAAAGGATGGAGTTTTGACTCAAATTGAATGGTTTTTGAACTAATTCTGGGAGAGGCGCGAGAAAACCCAAATCTGCCCTATTTTGATGGATTAAGCTTGAATGGGTTCATGGTATGAAAATTATGAAATCGAGGTTGAATTGAGGGGTCTTAATCTAGTTGTAGCATGTGGTTGGGCCATTTGGCGTGCTTTGTGGAAATTCTCATTGATTTGAATGCATTAAGCGGATTGGTTTACCAATCGAGTCTTGAGATGACTTGTGAATGACCAAATTTGAGATTTGACTGAGTTGAGCCGAGTGATGCTCGTGTTTTACTGAACATGTTCGAACTTGAAATGTGTTTTGTCCAGTGATGGACGTTTGAAAAGAATGCCTTGAATAGGCGATAAATGCTTGAGTTTGTTGAGTGCGTTTCTGATTGAAAATTGGGGCATGAATGCGTTTTCTAATGAAAACTGTGGCTTTTATAACCGAATTTCTTATGAATAAATGGCGTGTGGGATCGTCGAGACAATCTTAAGTGCACAGGCGTGTGGGATCGCCAAGGGCGTGTAGAATCGTTGGGAAAAATTATATGTGCTCTAGCGTGTGGGATCTCCAATGGCGTGTGGGATCGCCGAGTATTATAATTTGGCCAACGTATTGGGATGAAGTGACTCCCATTTGACCTGACGAGGTCGTACGGCTAGAGAGTCTCATACCGACACGATTCATCTCGATTGAAAATGGACGTCGAGAGTCTTATGGTGACTGAATCATCTCTAGGTCCGGACGCAAGAGTCTCATATGTACTGACGGGTCATATGGAGAACGAATCATCTCGCAGCTCCAAAGTGGGTGGCCTAGGATGGGCGGATATGGTTTTTATTCCTGAAAGAACTGGTTTTTGAGAAATTAAAATGCCTCTTGAATTGCCTCAAGTGTGAAATTTGCCTCACGAGTTTGAAAATTCCTCATGGTTGGAGATTGAAAATTTTCCACATGAATTGAAATTTAGCCCAGAGAGGGGCGTGAGAGAAAAGAATGTGTTTTTTGGAAATTTCGAGGAATGATACTTTTGAGAAAGGAATGAAATTGCCTCATGTTTTTGAGATGGCGTCGAGTACTTGCTTCTGATTGAAAACCCTGCCATTGTACAAAGCTTAGAGTTCTCTTGATCATTCTTGACTGAGCCAAGCTGTTTTGAAAGTACTGAAATGTCATGTTTTGTCAAGTACTCTATTTTTCCATGCCAAAGCTTTTGATCCCAAAATACCATGTTTTTCAAAAGTGTCTAGAGGTACTGATAGCCTAGTTTAGGGTTAGGTTTGACTTACTGAGATTATATATCTCACCCCGTCGTGGGACAACATTTTTCAGGTCTTAGGTTATGGAAACTCAAGGAATACCATGATTGACATTTGAAGACTGAATTGGAGGAAGTGGTTATGAACCTTTTGTGACCTTAGGGATTGTACAATGAATTGTGGGTTTAGAATTTTAACCTTTGACATATGATAGACCTTAATGAGAAGCATACTCTTTTGTCTTAAGTCATCTTGTGTTGTTTTATTTGATATGGAGATGTTCTCGCTTTCGCTTGCATGCTTCATATAGGTCCATAAGTTGACGAGGCCGTTGGTACCTAGGAGATCATCAATGGTAACGGCGAAGGTGGGATGCTCGCGTGCTCGCCGAGCTCGGGGCGTGACATCCTCGTTTGGTTGGTATTAGAGTAAGGTCAGCTCGATCCAGTGTGATTGAGGTTTGGAGTGATAAGGAGTGATGACTTGGGGATAATTAGATAGTGAGACCTATATGATTAACCAATGATCACTGAATCTTGAGGATTATAGTAAGGGTGTCAATGGGCCGGGTCTTGGCCTGGCTCGAGACGGCCCGAAATAAACAGTACCTATGATGACCCGACCCGAGCCCAAATTATCTGTGCGCCAACTCTTTGGGCCAAGCCGGACAGGGCCGGCCCAAGCCGGTGCCTTTTGTTTTCGTTCCTTCTGCTTTGTACAAATGTAACAACGGCATGGTCTTGTCTCGTGAGTTCGCAAGGATTTTCGTGGATAATGAAATTGCAATTCTGCTGGTTGGATTTCTTCAAATCTGGTGTGCAGAAGAGACAGCTGACGGAAAATATTAGAAGATGAAATTGTTCATCGAAGTCGTATAGTCCGATGAATACCCGATTGAAAAGAAATCCTACTTACATCCCAAAGTCAAATTCGTTGCCAACGGATTCTTCGCGAGAGACGGAATCTGAGAACTCGACCGACCTGAGCGAGCTCTTAGAGCAGTCTCGTCAGAGAGCCTCCAAAGCCGAGTTCAACCAATGATGTTTTTTACTGTACCTCTGCAACATCTCCGACTCACCTAGGTTTCCAACGGAGAATCGGCAGGCTAGGCACATCGACAGCAAAGAAAGGTCGCAAATCGGAGTCGGCGAGCCGCCACAGAGAGAGAGAGAGAGAGAGAGAGAGAGAGAGAGAGAGAGAGAGCTAGGGTTGCTGTAGATATAGAGAGAGAGGAAGAGAGAAAGAGAGATAGAGAGACGATAGCGAGAGAGTCGGAGCTGGGTCGCTGCGGGCTGGGTTGTTGGGGCCGCCGGTGGAAGTGGGAGGCTGGAGAGGACCGATGACGGCGGCGAAGGTTCCTGCGGCGAGGGAGCGTGAGTGGCGAGCGAAGAGGAAAAAAGAGACTGCTCTTCGTTCGTGCATACCTCAGTACCTGTATTGATCTCTAAAAATAGAGAAGGAATGAGGGCTAAAGTGATAAGAGGGCCGGCCCACCACTAACAGTACCGGTACTGTACTGAAACAGTACCGGATTCGGCCCGAAATTTTTTCAATTTTAGAGGCCAGGCCGGGCCGGCGCGGGCCCATTTGACAGCCCTAGATTATAGGCTTGAACTTATGTGGTATTCTAATGGTCCTAGCGTCAACTTTGATCGATGATCTTGGGTGGTGATATTATTGAGGTTCATAAAGAAGTAAGCGAAAATTGGAGAGTTTTAAGTGTGAATTTTGTGGTCATAATTGTGCTTGAGGCTAATAGAGGATTGCTTATGGGCAAAGGATCGATTGGATTTCATGATCGTGATTATGGTCTTGAGGTATATGGTTGAACATAGGTAATTGATCTGTGTTATGTGATGGTCCTTTGTGGAAATTAGAAACCTTCTACGAATTCGAACTGATCTGGAAACGAATGTGGTGTGACGAGTATTGAGGACTCTCATTTTGTGCATGCATTTATGGCATTGAAATGAAAGTTGAGGAAGGTGAATGCATGAGCTTGTCATTATTAGACTTGATAACCCGTCGCCTGGTATGGGACAAGCTGATGGGATACCTATAAACCGTAATGAGGCATGTTGTGGGACGTGTGGAACAGGACTCTCTTCGTAGATGTATGACTTGGGACAACCTGCAACGACCAGGTCTGATGAGGGCAAAGAGTGTGCGCCGGGACAGAGAGGTTCGGTCAAGGAGCGGCTCCTGGTAGGCTTCTAAGATAGTAAGGAGACAGGAATGACCTAAGTCATAAATTGAAAGAGAGAGTCTAGGTATCAGGTTGAGTCTGATTTTGGTTAAGGGATGTATTGCACTGAAGTGTCCCTCAAGGTGAATTTTCAAAATTGCATGGTATATGTTATTGGCATGATTAGGAGCTTCGTACATGGCAGTGGGTGTTGTTTGAAAAAGAAAATTGACGCTTGTGTTTGGCCTGTATGGCGAGTCTTGGCATTGAATGCTGTTGGCTGATACCTTTTGAAATTGAGATAGCCTGGTGAGTTATTGTTAAGTCATAGATACGTCTGGACTTATGGTGCGAGCACTTGACCCAATGAGTTGTGATTCAAGAGTTTGCCTAATAGATGGTGACTAGTTGAGGAATTGCCTAGTTGAGGCTGCTTGATGAGTGGATACTGGTGAAGGATGATTTGAAATCCCTGAATAGTTGGCAATTAATTGAGGATTTGTTTAGAACCATTGGATGGTAGATTGCTTGTGATAGATAATAAGATAAGCAGCTTAAGACTGCTAGACCTGGATGAATGACTTAGGTCTTTAATTCCTGGAGGGAATTATAGTGACTCGAATGTCGCGAGAACCTAGTAAGGTTGGGCCGAAGGAGTAAAGGCATTTAAGGAGCATTTGGCTCAAGTTTGTGAATTGTATGAGATCCAAGGGCTAATGGCGTCATGAAAACCTTGAATGGAAATAGAAATCTAAAAGGTGTGAGTAGACTCAAGAAGGAGCTGCCATTGTTGCCCAAGTAACTGATGTGACTGATGCTAGCATTGATGAATTAAGTGATGGAAGTCATGGGAAAGGTGACTCTAAGACTATCCGTTCTCAAATGGGGAATGTGGAAAAGAACCACAAGAACTTTGAATAACTTGTGAAGTGAATCATGAGGTCGAGATCGACTGAGGTTCAATGGAAAAGATGATCCCGAAATTGCCTTTCTCTGGATTGAGAACTTGGAAAGGAAACCTTAGAGGTTTTGGGTACACTGAAGAAAGAAAGTGACCCTGACAGTTCCTAGCCTTAAGAGGCTATTGATGATTGGTGAAAGGTCACCAAAGGAAGAAGTTTTCTTTGAAGGCATGGTATCTGTCTGGATCGCCTTCGCTGAGTTTTTCAATGGAAGTACCTTCCTGAGATTGCTCGAGAACAAAGGTTGCCTGAATTCTGATAATTCTGTGAGAATCTGAGGATGATCAACCAATGTGAGACAGAGTTCTCGAGGTCGCTTAAGTGTACTAAGAATGGTCAGTGACCTTTGAATGAGACGTAAAGTTCCTAAGTGGATTGGAATTTGAAAGCCTTGTGGCTAGTTGTTGTTCTTGATTTTGAGGAAAGGTAATGAGACTCAGTAAAAGAAGAGAAGGATCGGAAGACCTGTGAATAAGAGAACTCCTGCTTAAGGATTACGAGCAAAGATATGTTCATTATGGAACATGGAACGTGCTTGCGAGAAATGGCTATTACTTTGGCGTAAGGCTCGTAATAAGAGATTGATATTTTGTTTCTTCCGTCGTGAGGAAAGTTAAGGAAAGAGTTATGTTAGTTGTCTGGCCTTGTTGAATAAAAAGGGGATTGATTGAAGTTGAATCGGAATCCCAAGAAATAACATTGTGAGTTATCACCCCTAAAGAATATGGTGTCGTTCTCAAAGAACGATCGGACCATGAGATGGTCGTTGAGGGAAAGGAAAGTGAATGGACTTGATAGTCCTAGATGTTCATAATCCTAATGAATGGTTGAGTAAGCGAAAAGAGCGCTTAGAGTGTAATTGTAGAGTGATTTGAGGTAATCAAGTTGAGTATTCGATACGTAAATTGGTGGAGACCAAGGAAGAACGAATTTTGTCACTTGAGGTGACTGAGTCATTGGAAGGTGAATGCCAAGTATGGTGGTATCTGAATCCTGGAGTACGAACATCGCTATTGACGAAGACTCCAAGACTAACGTCCTATAGAATAAGAAGAACGAGGTGAATTAGAAATGAGAGAATGCCATTGAAGTGTATGGTTTCCTTCATAGGGTAAGACACCCTAGTGTGAAAGGAAGAGAAAATCCGGATTGTCTTGGTATTAAGGTTGAGCGTATGGACTGAGAAAGAAGACGCATAACTTGAATAAATCTTGGTAGGGAAGTTCGAGAAACTGTCATGTAGACAATGTTGAATTCCAGGATGATGTCGACGTTCAGTTGAATGAATGAAATTGAGATAAAGTCTCATTAGTTTGTTGTGAAACCAATGGATCAAGGCACTAATGCTTCCTCCAGGAAGAGTGACAAAAATGAGCAAAGTGCTATAGAGTCCAAGTGGGGACTCATGAGAGCAGAGAGCCAAGATATGAGCTCTCAGGTGAATGGTACCATGGACAGTTGAAATAATACGACACTTGGTAGTAATGAGGTGGATAATAGTCGGATCGGGTGTCCAAGGAATGATTGAGTTGGTTGTTACCGTCTAGAGAGACAATGATTGGACTCACTTAAGGAGTAATGAAAAACATGAATAACTTGCGAGAGTGTCCTATGGATTTAAGGAGATGCTCGTTATATGTGGAATATGAAAATCACGAGCTATAGACCTGATGAGGTGAGATTCCTCAGTCATGAAATTTCTGAGAAATGGAATCCATGTGGAGCCTTTAAGGATTGGAATAAGTGATGAATCGACTAAATCGATGTGAATTGCTGGAAGTTGAAATTTCCTGAGATTGGTGAATTGTTACAGACGGATCGTGAGAAGATTCCCCACAAGAATTATTCCATTGATGAAATGGACTCAGGACGAGATGTGACCCGATTGGGTGAATGAACACGATGAGTCTTTGAGGGCTTGAGTCAAGTTGACGACTACGCTGTTAGTGGCGTTACTATTCGGAATCAAAATAGTCAAGAGAATCATAATGACGTAGCGTAAGAGGGGAATTTGAGGCGTTGCATGGAAAACTGATACGAACTGCACGAATGTGCCGTGACAATAATGCCATATGAGTTGGAATGCTTATAGCATGATTGGAATTGGTTTGTGAATGTTCTTGCGACAAAGTTTGGGAAACATTGTTTGGGTGGAAGAAGATTTCAAGTCTATAACTACTCCAAGAACATTGAGTAGTAGTTTTCCGAGAGGAATTGAATGAGAAGCAATGTCGATGGATGAAATTACTTACGGATACGAGAGCATTGCTCGTGTAAGGAAAGACCTCGCAACTGTGTGAACTGCAAGAGTTGGAAATGTTGACTGCTCCAAGGGGATTGAAGGGGAAGCATAGCCGTTGCAAGTTGGTGGATTAAATTGGTCATTGGAGGATCTCGAATGTAATCGACGAAGAGTTTGCCTGAGAAGTTGAGAAGGCTATGGTTCGATTTGGACAATCGAGGGTAAGTTAATGGAATTTGTACGTCCCCGACGATACGAAAGGACGTTTGAATTGGATGATTATGCCAAATAGTAGAGGCACCAAGGAGTACGTTTTCATGATGATTTGGTAATGATCGTGATAGGAAAGGGACATGAATTTAAGGCGACATTTTGGAAAAGCCTTCCGACTGGGAATTTCAAATGCAAGGTTGCAGTGTGATGCACGTATTATCCTCGGACTAATAGGCAAATTGAAAGGAAGATTCGAATGCTCGAAGGTGTATCACCGATAGATATTATGAATGTCAGGAGAGAATAGAGAAAAACAAGTACAGGTTGAGGACGAAGGGAAACAAGTCCTGGAAGAGGATAACTTTTGTTAGAAAGGACAAATGGGAGTGTCAAGTAATGGGAGGAACCATTTTGAAAAGTGAGGATGTGGTGAGGCGTTAGTACCCCCATGGAAGTGGATAATCGGGAAATTGCAAATTTCGATGACGAAATTTCTATAAGGGGGGAAGAATTGTGACATTCTGAATTTCCTGCCATTTTGAGACTATGGAATGAGACATATCTATCGATGTATTTCAGTTATATTTCGCTCGGATCTGATCAATCCTAAGAGGACTAACCAAAAGGGAAAGGCTAACGTAAGACAAGGGACGTGGACCTAGGGGACTCGAAAAAGGAAATGACGCTTTGACCATAAGGATTGCCGAGAGAATATTTAGAACCAATAAGGCCGGTCGAATAACGATTAAGGAATCCGTTGCTAGCGTTATACGATTAGAGCGTGGGTGATGCCGCTTAACCAATGTATAATTTGTGAAGTTTTCCTAAATCGATCAAAGACGATCGAGGCCGTCGGAACTAGTAATGAACCCTCGCAGTTACATGACAACCAAAGCCGTCGTAACTTGAGTCATCCTAAGTGTGATGAGAGTCACATGGTCGATACGCGTAACGTTTGCAAAAGCCGTCTGTTAGTTCGAGATAAACTGAAGATACGATTTTCGAGAGGTTGATCACGAAATGGAAGCTCGAAATCGGCAATTGGAAATGAAGAAGTTCAAAATTGGAAAAGGATTTGACGTTGCCTCGCCAATGGTCATTCAAAATCAGAAAAATAAAGTTTCGGACTAAAAGTGCCAGATTACTATTTTGCCCCTCAACCCATTACCCTTGCCTTAAGAAAATTTGAAGGGCAAAAGAGTCATTTGGGACCCCCAAGGAAGCTGTCGAAAATGCTTGTGGATATGGTCAAAGGAAGTCTAATTCAAGGGATCAACCAATGGAAGCTTGCCAAGTGTCAACCAAAGAAGGTCTCATGCATTAAATACCCATTAAATCAATCTTATCATTTTTAAGCTCAATTATTTGGGTGAGAGCTTTATACCCACCCTCTTCAGCCGTGCACCTTCTTCTTCTCACTTTTCCTCTTCATTTTTTTTTCTTCCTCCCCCTTTGATGTCTCGACAGAGTAGTTTTCTCACGGACAGAGAAAAAATGCTTCACTGTTCTGGTCATAACTGTCACGCCCCGAACCCGGCGAGCACGCGAACATCCCACCAGGCCGTTCTTCTTATCAAGATATTACCCATGATCCAACAGCCAACAACAAGCTCAAGGCTTCTAAATGAGATGCATGCAGAAACGTGAAATAACACCATACAACAAAACATCACAAGATGACTTGGGACAAAAGGGGTATTCTTCTCCTCTAGAGTCAATCACACTTCAGAGGTTACAACTCTAAATCCTCAATTATTCATTACAACCCTAAGGTAAAAAAAAAAATAAGTTCATAACCATTTCTTGTTGTGACTTCAACAAATGCCCATCCATGGCAAGCTCGGGTTTTCATTGTCGAGGACCTGAAAAATGTTATCCCACGACGAGGTGAGATATATAATCTCAGTAAGTTAAACCTAACCCTAAACTAGGCCGTCAGTACCTCCAAACACTTTTGAAAATCGGCATTTTGGGGATTAAAAACTTTGGCATGGCAAAAACAGGATTCCTTCAAAACATGACTTTTCAGTATTTCCAAATCAATTCGACTCATTCAAGCATCGTGGCAAAAATCTGAGTTTCGTACAGTGGCAGGGTTTTAAATCAAAGATACACACTCGAGGCAACTCTCAAATTTTCTCAAAATACCATTCTCAGGACTTCCAAAAAACATATCCTTTTCTTTCACGCCCTTACTGGGCCACTTTCAAATCACGAGGCAAACTTTTCAATTCATGAGGCACTTTCAATTTCCCAAAATCCTTTCATCGATTGTTCTAAAAAATAGGTCTTTCCAATTCCGCCCCTCTTGGGCCGCCCACTTTGGGGCTGCTGAGAAGATTCGGTCTCCATATGACACGTCGGTACATATGAGACTCTCACGTCCGGACCTAGAGATGATTCGGTCACCATATGACTCTCGACGCCCATTTTCAATAGAGATGAATCGTGTCAGTATGGCACTCTCTAGCCGCACGACCTCGTGAGGTTAAATGGGAGTAACTCCCTCCCAATACGTTGGCCAAATTATAATTCTCGGCGATCCCACACGGCATTGGCGATCCCACACGCCAGTGCACATATAATTTTTCTCGGCGATCCCACACGCACTTGGTGATCCCACAAGCCTGTGCACTTAAGATTTTCTCGGCGATCCCACACTCCATTTTATTCATAGAAGTTTCAGTTATAGAAAGCCTCAGATGTTTCATTTAAAGAAAACCATTCATGCCTCAAAATTTATCATTCAAGAACACTTATGAAATCAGGGAATTCATTGCCTACTCGAGGCATTCCTTTCAACGTCCCTCAATTGGACAAAATATATTCCTCATTATAAAATTTCATTCAAGCACATGCCTCACTCGGCCATTTCACAAAAGTCATGATTGATGCAAGTCACAGTTTCAAAATCTCAATTAAAGACTCGATTTAACAATCCATGCCACTTAGGGTGCTCAATTCAAACCGGAATTACCACATGGCTTACTCAAGGTCCAATATTCATCATGACCATATTGGAACTCCATAAATCGGATTTGAGAGGATTTTGAAAGTGAGAGAACAGAGGTGACGGTTCAACGTTTTTATAAAAGATGCGGTTATTTTTGGAAACACAAAAGAGAATTTTGATTTAAAAAGAAATTCTTTTAATAAAAAAAATATTCACGGTCAATCAGATATTAGGATATATCTATTCATATGAGGAACTTACCTAAAAGATAGCTTTTAGAGATAACTGACATTTTTTTTAAAAAGAAAGTGTGAATTTTTCCTTACGCGCCTTTTTGACGTCCCTTTTGACTCTCCTTCTAATGCTTCTACTGACGCTCCTTCTGACGTTCCTTCTGACTCTCCTTCTGACGCTCCTTCTGGCTCTCTTTCTGAAGTTCCTTCTGACGCTCCTTCTTACGTTCCTTCTGACTCTCCTTTTGACACTCCTTCTGACGCTCCTTCTTACGTTCCTTCTGACTCTCCTTCTGACGCTCCTTCTGACGCTCCTTCTGAAACTCCTTCTGACGTACCCTGTTCTAAGGTATACTTAAGAAGGAAGGTTAATAATAGATAATTCATTTCTGATAAAATTAAAACTCTGTTTATCAAGTGGTTTAGTAAAAATATCTGCAAGCTGATTTTTCGTGTCAATGTATTGAATGTTAACATCACGGTTTTGAACATGATCACGTATGAAGTGATGCTTGATCTCAATATGCTTTGTTCTTGAGTGAAGTACAGGATTCTTTGTGAGATTTATGGCACTTGTGTTGTCACATAGGATTTCCACAATTGATTCTTCAACACCATAGTCTTTGAGCTGCTGTTTTAGCCAAAGTATTTGAGTGCAGCAACTTCCAAGAGATACGTATTCTGCTTCAGCTGTACTGAGTGCCACTGTATTTTGCTTCTTTGAGTACCATGAGACAAGCATGTTTCCCATGAGCTGACAGGTTCCAGCTGTACTTTTTCTATCAATTTTGTAACCTACAAGATCTGCATCTGAATATCCCTTTAGTATAAAATCAGAAGATTTAGAATACCACAAACCATAGTTGGGATAAGTCCCTATGTATTTGATTATTCTCTTGACTGCTGATAGGTGTGATTCTCTTGGACTTGACTGAAATCTTGCACATAAGCAGACACTATATAGTATGTCGGGTCTTGAAGCTGTGAGATAGAGTAATGATCCAATCATGCTCCGATATAGTTTGGGATCGACTTCCTTTCCATCTTCATTCTTATCTAATTTGGAAGAGTGAGACATAGGAGTTTCTGTCTTCTTGCCATTCTCCAGACCAAACTTCTTCACTATTTCCAATGCATACTTCTCTTGAAATATGAAGGTTCCTTTCTGAGATTGATGAATTTGAAGACCAAGAAAGAACCGTAATTCTCCCATCATACTCATCTCAAATTCATCCTGCATTGTTTTAGAGAATTTCTTGCAGAGAAGTTCATTAGAAGAGCCGAATATAATATCATCAACATAGATTTGAACTAAAAGGATATCTTTACCTTTTCTTTGAATAAAAAGAGTGGTGTCTACATTACCTTTAGTGAAACTGTGTTGAGATAAAAAGTTACTTAACGTTTCATACCAGGCGCGGGGTGCTTGTTTCAATCCATAGAGTGCCTTTTTTAAGACATATACCAGATCCTTTTCTTTAGGTTCTTCGAAGCCAGGAGGTTGTTCAACATATACCTCTTCTTTGATGTAACCGTTTAGGAAGGCACTTTTCACGTCCATCTGAAAAAGTTTGAAGTCATTGTAACAAGCATAAGCAAGAAGTAGCCTAATGGCTTCTAACCTGGCAATCGGTGCGTAGGTTTCATCATAGTCTATTCCTTCTTCTTGAGAATATCCTTTTGCTACAAGTCTTGCTTTGTTTCTCACAACTTTTCCTTTGTCATCAAGTTTGTTTCTAAATACCCATTTTGTTCCAATTACTGGACGATTTTTGGGACGATTGACTAGTTCTCAAACATTGTTGACTTTGAACTGATGTAGCTCTTCCTGCATTGCATTTATCCAGTTTTCATCTGCTAATGCATCTTCAATCCTTTTTGGCTCCAATTCAGATACCAAGGCTATGTTGCTCATTGCTTGCTTGAACTTGGATCTTGTTTTTACGCCATCACTTATGCTGCCTATGATAAGTTCCTTTGGATGACTTGACTTATGCTTCCAGTTTTTGTCAAGGCCATCATTTGAGGATATTGTGGATTCATTCTGATCATCTTCTGGTCTTTCTTCAGCTGAGGAAGTTTCCTTCTGAACATTCTCCGAACTCGTATTCACATCTGATTCTGCTGGTGAGTTCATGACTTGATGAAGTGTATGCATTTGAATGGATTCAGGTTCATCATCCTGGTTGCTTTCATCGAACTTGATGTTCACTGATTCCTCAACAATACGAGTGTTCTTGTTGTAGACTCTGTAGGCTTTGCTAGTTGTTGAATATCCCAAGAAAATTCCTTCATCTGATCTTTCATCAAACTTTCCAACTCGATCATTAGCATTCTTTAGAATAAAGCATTTGCAACCGAATACATGAAGGTATACACCATCAGGCTTTCTTTCTTTGAAAAATTCATAGGGAGTTTTCTCATAAAAAGGTCTGAGGAAAATTTGATTAAAGATATAACATGCTGTTGAAACGGCATCAGCCCAAAAGTTAGAGGCAATTTTACTTTCAATAAGAAGAGTTCTGGCCATTTCTTGCAACGATCTGTTTTTCCTTTGTACTACCCCATTTTGTTGTGGAGTATAAGGTACAGAGAAGTTATGCTGAATTCCGAACTTAGTGCAAAAATCTGAGAAACTTTGATTCTCAAACTCTCCCCCATGATCCGTTCTCAAACTGGAAATAGTGTAACCCTTTTCATTTTGAATTCTTTTAGCAAGTTTTGAGAAGGATATGAAAGCTTCGTTTTTGTGAGCAAGAAATGAAACCCATGTAAATCTAGAGAAGTCATCAACTATGACAAGGCAATATTTCTTACCTCCAATGATTAGAGTTCTATTAGGTCCGAAGATGTCCATATGAAGTAGCTGCAAACAACGCTTAGTGAAAACTTGATTTAAGGACTTAAAAGAACTTCTTACCTGCTTGCCCAGTGTGCATGCATGACATAGTCCACTTTTCTCAAATTTTGTTTGAGGTAGTCCTCGAACAAGTCCCTTCTTGGAAAGATTTGAAATATGTTTTACACTAATGTGATCTAACTTTCTGTGCCAAAGATCAGATTCATCCTTAACAGAAATAAGACATTTAGCATGTTCCCAATTAGCATTAATATCTAAAAGATAAATGTTCCCATGCCTTCGTCCCGTGAAGGATTGCTTCTTATCCTTGCTCATACCTATGCATTTTAGATCTTGGAATCGAATATCATATCCAGAGTCACAGAGTTGACTTACAGAAATCAAGTTGTAGTTCAATCCTTTGACTAGAGAGACATTTTTAACGGTCAGCTTTCCAATCTTTACATTTCCTTTCCCGATCACTTTTCCCTTGTTCTTTCCTCCAAACGACACGCTTCTTCCATCACAATCTGAGAGGGATATAAATACATCTAGATTTCCAGTCATGTGACTTGAACAACCACTATCCAGAAACCACTTGTTCTTCCTTCTCTTTGGTACCTGCAATAGATAACCAACTTACTGTTTCTTTGGTACCCATGTTTTCTTGGGTCCTTCTGTGTTAGTATATTTTGACCTTTTAATAGGTCTCCAAATTTTCTTGCAGTAATCCTTAGTATGGCTAAGATCACCACAATTCACACAAGGTTGTCGAATGTAGGATCTAGTAAAATGCTTATGAAAATGATGCTTGTAATCGGAAAATGTTGGTTTTCGAAATTCAGTTTTAAAGATATTTCTTTGGCTACTTTCCTTTTTAAAACCTAACCCAGATCGATCATTGAAGGGTATTTGTTTTGAAATAATGCTATTCGGAGTTACTGAGCTTTGTGAAAACCTTTTTGATATAGTAGAAATTTTTTCTTTCAAGGAAGCATTTTCTTTTGAAACTAAATCATGATTTTCTTTCATTTGGTGAAACTCTTGTTGTAGAAAACTAATTTTTTCTTCTTGGGACAAATTCTGTTGTTTTAAAGAAGTATTTTCCTTTTTCAAACAAGAAACCTTCTCAAGAGCTTCTTTGTAGTTTCTACACAATTCATCAATAAATTCAACAACTTCATCAGGGAGTTCAGATGAACATACCTCAGTTTTTGAATCTGAACTTGAGTCTGATTCGGCCATGAGACAGATATTTGCATAATCATTCTCGCTTTCATCAGAATCACTCAAAGTTTTTGCCTTTAGAGCCTTCTTGTACTTCTCATACTTGAGTTTGTCCTTCTTCAAAATTGGGCAGTTCGGTTTGATATGTCTTGCTTTCTTACAGTGGAAGCAAATCACGTCTTTACTATCTTGTGAGTCGTTGCTTGATATTTTTACCTCATTCTTCTTCCAAGGTTTCTTTCCTTTGATATTTCTACCTTTCCGAGCCATCTTCCTAAATTTCTTGACCATGAGGGCTAATTCTTCATCATCCTCATCTTCATCATCTGTGTCAGAAAAACATTGATTAATTTGACTTTTTAAGGCAATAGATTTTTTTACCTTTATGTTCTCCCTTTTTGTTTGCTCGTTCTGTTTCATAGGATTGCAAAGTGCCGACTAGCTCATCCACCGAGAGTGGTCTAATTGTTTGGCATTCTTGAATTGATGGCTTGATGTAATTCCAATCATCTGTGAGTCCACGTAGTATCTTCCTGACTTGCATTGGTTCAGCAATAGGTGCACCTTGTCTTGCAAGTCCACTTGCCAAAGTTTGAAACCTGTCTATCATATCTGCAATAGATTCATCAGGCTTCATTTCAAATGCTTCATAGTCACTCAGTAAAATGCTGAGCTTTGTTTCTTTCACACGATTTGTTCCTTGAAAGGTAACATGAAGTCTATCTCATATTGCCTTAGATGATTCTTCCTCTGAGACACGATTATAAAGAGGAGTAGATAAGGCACAAAAGAGAGCATTGATAGCTTTAGAATCAAGGCCTTTTCTTTTAGCCTTTTCAGCATCAGTCATTATTGTGACAATATTTACTCCGTCAGCAGAGGTTGGATTTGTAGTATTTGCAGGAACTATTCCATTTGTGACGACATCCCACATCAGATCATCATAGGCTTTGAAGAACCACTTCATCTTGTTACTCCACATATTGTAATCCTTTCCATCAAAGTATGGAGGCTTGTTGGCAAAGTGCGAATCGCTTGTTCCTGAAGAGTGATTGCTAGACATAGTAGATCGTTAACTCTGAAGTCAATAAACACTTCGTAAAATGAGCAACCTAGCTCTGATACCAATTGATGTAGCTAGCAATATCTCCTAGAGGGGGGTGAATAGGAGATTCTGAACTTAATTGAAATTTCTTGCAGAATGAATAAAGTTCAGTGTACGATTAGGAGCAAAAGCAGTATAGCAGTGTGCAGAAAATCTAAACAGAAAGGTAAGAGTTTAGAGAAGAGGATATTGTCACGATATTTATAGTAGTTCGGCTTAGATCAAGCCTACGTCCACTCTCCCACGATGACAGCTGATTGGCTGGATTTCACTATGAAGAATCAAGAGGATTACAATCACTCAAGTGTTTTGTTTCCCACTCACACAGATTTTCACAGTGAAGGATTTTGAATACACAGAATACTCTCTTTAGATGAAACTCAAATTATGCTTGCACTTTGGATTGTTGTTCGCACGTCTCTTCTTTCCAGTCAAACATTATTCTTCTTTTATACTCCCCTGCCTCCGAACTAGCCGTTGGAATCCAGCTAAGGGATCGTTCTTCAATCCTTGATTGGACGTCATCAATCGTGATTGAACGAGACTGTATCTTCAGAAGATATGTAGACCGTTGGGTAAGACATTGAACCCTTCTGATTCAGTCGCCCATACAACTGAATCTCCAGCTTCCATAAGTGTGATAAGTTTGAGTTGATTCCCGAGGATATATTCCTTAGAAGATGATATCCCATTATAGAAAGTCCCTTAATTGATTAGAGGGGATATCAGGATAATTGAATATCACTTGCCTTGATCGGAAACCTGCCATACGTGGGTCTTCGTGTTTTGTAAAATGCAGAAACTGATCTTTCTTCAAATTCGTCTAAGAGAGATTTGATCAGTTGGCACAGAATGGTAATACGGAGATTTTGATGTAATTCATCCGTCACTGTTTGGATCATCAGGAGCACTTCCATCTGACCCTTCGTCAGAAGCACTTCCATCTGACCCTCAGTCAGAAGTACTTCCATCTGACCCTTCGTCAGAAGCACTTCCATCTGACCCTTAGTCAGCGCGACATAATTGGAATCACTCAACCTGCTGCTTACACATTCTTTCTGCATCACATTTCATTAAACAATATCTTTTGAAGGTTTTGTCAAAATCAAAATATAGGAGAATTTCCACAACACCTTCTTCAGGTACTGGTAAATCTGGATCTTCTCCCTGATACTTTTATTCACACCAAATCTTGAACATTAAGGTCTGCGGTTTACCATACCTTACTCTCTTCCTCACCTTCAGGTCCAATACTTGAGGTAGTAATTATACCAGTCAATTGGCAAACTTCCAATTTAGAAGTTGAATCTCTTACTTCGTAAGGTAAGGTATGTCCTCCAATCGCCAATCACACGATGCTCGATTTCCCAACGAAAACGTCATTGTCGGCATGGTCCCCAACTCGACTTAAATCCTTGAAAAGTCTCTCTGTATTCATTTATCTATTCGTGTCACATCTCATCCTTAGTCTGTTTCCTTAATGGGATAACTCTTCTTGGGAATTTTCCCACGACGTTCATGACAACCCATCGATCCCATGAAGCTTCAAATTTCAGTAACTCACATTGACCTTAGTTGATCCATCACTTATTCCAATCCTCAAAGATTTCCCAGAACTAAATGGTCAAGAAATTTCATTTTCTCAGGCCCACAGCTCGCGCTCTTCACACTTAGCATACATCGAGCGTTCTCTTAGGGTCTATGGAATACTTTCCAAAGGTTGTTCATGTCTCTCATGACTCCTTAAACGAGTCTGATCATCGTCTCTAAAGACGGTATCCGTCAGTCCATTTATTCATTGAATACTCAATTCAATCGTTATCAGCTTCTTTGCTACCATATGTTGTATCATTCCAATTGTCATGCGCATCATCCACTCGAGAGCTTATACTTTGGATCTCTGCCTTTGTGGATCTCCAATTAGACCATACAGCATTTTGTTTATTTTTTGTTACTCTTTCCTCAAGAAGCATCAGTAGCTTAACCGCTGGATTCCATAACCAGCCAATGTAACTTCATCTTCTTTTCATCCATTCAATTGTATGTCGATATTATCCTAGAATTCCACGTTGTCCACAAGACAAGTTTCTCAAACTAAATTCTAAAAAAATCATTCAAACTCTGCGTCTTTCCCCTTAGTGCAGGTGGTCAATCTTAACACCAAGATGATTGGAACATTCTCTTTCTCCCATACTAAGGTCTCTCACCCTATGGGGGAGACTATACACTTCAGTGACATTCTCTTACTTCGCATCACCTTGTCTTCCTTGTCCCATAGGACGTCAGTTTTAGAGTTTCGCCAACAATAGTTCCTTTACTCCAGGATTCAAATGCCACGACACTAACCTTCCTCTTTCAATAACTCAGTCACCTCAAGTGACAAGGCTCCAAGGGGTCGAGGTTCCTCCTCGGTCTCCATAAATCCACACCTTGGACACTCGAATCAATTTAAATCAAGTTACCTTACGGTTATAATCCAAGAAATCTTTTTGCTTGCTCATTCATTCATTAGGGTCGCGAGCAGCTAGGACTATCAAGTCCATTCACTTCCCTTTCCATTAACGACCATCTCATGGTCTAACCGTCCTTAAGAACAACGTCCTATCCTTTAGAGGTAATAACTTATGACTCCATTTCCGATGGTTCCAACTCAATTTCAATTAATTCCAATAGAATCGACAAAGCCAGACAGATTGATGTGCCAATTTCCATAACACTTTCCATGACAGAAGAGACGGATTATCAATCAAATTCTTTTCCACCAAGAGCCTTACGCCTAGGTAATCAGCCTATCAGCCATTCCTTATAGGCACCTTCTATGATTCATAAATAGTAATTTTCTCACTTGCACCTCTTCCGATCATCAACTTCCATTCTTAGGATTCATTATCGTCCCTCGGAATCTGGAATAGCACTAGCTATAAGGCCTCCAAATTTCAACCCACTCAAGGACTTTACGTCTCACTCAAAGGGTCCTTAACCACCCTTAATATATATAGACGATCTCGAGAATCTGTCTCATAGTAGTCGGCTTTCCTCAAGTCCTTACCAGGTTATCGTAGTTCAGGCAACCTTCGTTCTCAAGTAGTATCAGAAAGGTGCCTCTCGTCACTCAATTCGACAGGGCAATTCAATTAGGCACCATGCCTTCAAGGATACCCTTCCTTTGGTGACCTTCCACCACTCATCAACAGCCTCTCAAGGCTAGTATTGCCAAGGTCACTTTCTTTCTTCAGTGTACCCAAAACCTCTAAGGTTTCCTTTCCAAGTTCTTAATCAAGAGAAAGGTAGTTTCGGAATCATCTTTTCCATCGAACCTCAGTCGATATCAACATCATGATCCATTTTCACAAGCTATTCAAAACTCTCGTGATTCTTCTCCTCATTCTCCATTAGGAATGAGTAGTCTTAGAGTCTCCTTTCTCATGACTTCCATTACTTAATTCATCAGCCCTAGGAACAGTCACCTTTGTGACATAGGTAACAATGGCAGCTCCTTCTTGAGTCTGCTCACACCTTTTAGATTCCTATATCCATTCAAGGTTCTCATGATCCCATTACCCTTGGGTCTCATACAATTCACAAACCCGAGCCAAATGCTCCTTAAATGCCCTTAGTCCGTTGGCCCAACCTTATTAGGTTCTCGTGACATTCAATCCTACAATTCCCTCCAGGAACTAAATAATTAGGTCATATTCTCGAGTCTAGCAGTCTCAAGCTGCTCAACGTCATGGCAACCTCAGGCAACAACCAATCCTCCAGGGATTCCAAGTAATCCTTAACAATCACTTGTCAAGCCAATGTCAGCTAGGAAATCTCTTAGCTTTTCACCAAGTACTAGGCAAGCCTCAGCTAGGCAAACTCTCGAGTCACAATTCATTGGGTCAAGTGCTCACACCTTAAGTCCAGACGTATCTGCGACTTAGCAATAACTCAACAGGCTATCTCAATTCAAAAGGTATCAGCCAACGGCACTCAATGCCAAGACTTGCCACACAGGCCAAACACAAGCGTCAATTTTCTTTTTCAAACAACACCCACTGCCATGTACGAAACTCCTAACCATGCCAATCACATACGCCATTACAAATGCCATGCAATTTTGAAAATTTACCTTGAGGGTCACTTCAGTGCAATGCATCTCTTAACCAAAATCAAACTCAACACGATACCTAAACTCTCTTTTTCAATTTATGACTTGGGTCATTCCTGCCCCCTTGCTATCTTAGAAGCCTGTCAGGAGCCACTCCTTGTCCGAACCTCTCTGTCCCGGCGTACACTCCCCGCCCTCATCAGACCTGGTCGTTGCAGGTTGTCCCAAGTTATACATCTACGAAGAGAGTCCTGTTCCACACGTTTCATTACGGTTTATAGGTATCCCGTCAACTTGTCCCATACCAAGCGACGGTTTATCAAGTCTAACAATGAAAAGCTCATGCATTCACCTTCCTCAACTTTTATTTTAATGCCATAAAAATATGCACTAGATGATCGTCTTTAATACTCGTCATGTCACACTCGTTTTCAGATCAGTTCTTATCCATAGGAGGCTTCTAATTCCACAAATGACCATCTCACAGATCAATTGCCTATGTTTCACCATATATCTTAAGGCCACAACCACGATCATAAAACCCAATCGACCCTTTACTCATAAACAATCCTCTATTAACCTCAAACATACTTACACTTCAAATCCACGCTTATTGCTCCTCGACTTCTGTTTGCTTTCTTGTGAACCTCAATCATATCACCACTCAAATTCATCAATCGAGACCGATACTATAATCATTAAAGTGCAACACAAGTTCAAGCCTATAATCCTCGAGATTCAGCAATCAATATTTAATCCTAAGGGTCTCGCTATCTAATCGTCCTCAAGTCATCACTCCATATCACTCCAAGTTTCAATCAAATTGGATCGAGCTGACCATGCTCTGATACCACTTAAACAAGGATGTCACGCCCCAAACCTGGCGAGCACGCGAACATCCCACCAGGCCGTTCTTCTTATCAAGATATTGTTAGAGATATGCCCTAAAGCAATTGTGTAATAGTCACTGTCGCGACCCTCTTGAGGTTGTCGGGCTCTCGAGGGCTAATGGCCCGTCCTGTCTGGTCGGACGCGGGCCTCTCCCAAGGCCCATTACCCAAATCGCAACGGAGGTATGCATGATCGACTTTCAGTGTGGTCTAGTGACATGTGCTAAGTGTGCATGCCATGGAGTCGCCACCAATCATTTTTTCAGGGTATGATTGGACCACCCAATCGAATAGTTGGGAGTTTCTATTCAATTCTGCGAGAACCAGAGAAATGGTTTCGGGGACTTAGTTACGCCAACCGTCAGAGTTGACGCCCTTTCGGCACCTAAGTTGACTGAATTTTCTAGCCTGAGATTCATGCGGATGAGTAAGGTATGAACCATAAATCTAGAAATTCATGCAGATAGAAGTGATTATCCTAGCAATCACAATCAGTAATAAAATGCGCAACTCAAGGAATCTAAATATGCAAATAAATCACATGGCATTCCTAGTAATGCCCTATTTATCAATTACAGCTCAAGAATGATTTAGCTGTCCTAGCCGTTCTACACTCGATCTAACCTAAGAAAAGCATTAGGAAGCATCGCAGGAATTCGAGAGTACTCACATGGGGTTCGCCGTGCCCTGGTTTGGTCTTGGACGAGCTATCGAGCTCATGCCGACCCGATTATATTTGGGGATCCACTCGGCGTTTTACACCATGAAATCATGTGAAACAAAAACGAAAATATTCAGCAAGGGGCATTTATTGTAGATGGTGGTCGATCTAATTGGACGTCAAGACTAAAAAAGATGTAGAAATTTACAAATTAAAATACTCGAATGACATTTTTTTGCCAAATTCAACTCTATGCGTCGTGAAGAAACACATGCAATTGAACTTAAATTTTGACTATTTATGAGTTCAAAATGTAAAAGAAATTAAAATAAAAATATTGACTATTTTTCTATATTTTTACGACATCGAACGCTATTTTTCTTCATTTTTCATGTATTTTTCTATTTTTGGAAAATATTAAAAAATATTAAAAAAATATGAAAAATTATTTTTTTTATCAAAAATGGTTCCTTTAGCTTGGTCAAGGCTACCAAAGATGATTTTTTAATTTTTTTAACTTTTTATATATTTTTTATGAATTTTTTAAAAATAAACTATGAAAGACTGATCAAAAATCAGGTGTCAACAGCTGCCCCTCTTTGAGAGGAATTTCGTCAGAGGTTTCTCTCAAAGACAAGGTGACACCTGTGTTCCGATCAACTCGACTGGGAAAAGAAAAGAAATCATGACATCCAATTTTCATGCCCATCAATGTGTGCTTTTCCTTAAAAAGAGATGTGCTCATTCAATTCCCTGATATGATGTAAGAAAGTTAAGGAGTAGATAGACTTCCCTGCCCCTTACCTGCCGAATGCTTGCGGCATTTGCTGTGTCTGATGGGTTCAAGTAGATTCCTAAGGACTTGTCATCGGAGTGTCCTGGGGATGTTAAGCTCTGACCTGTATGGTAGGTCAAACCATAATGGGATTCCTAACTGATAGGAACCTAAGGAAGACGCATCCCACATTTGGGAATTTGCCAAGGGTTTTGATCCGTGTGGTGGACTAAACTAGAAATGGCTTGCCTAATGTAAGGCTTATTAGGGAAAACGACTCCTCCCGCGTTCGGGATTCATCAAGGTTTTGATCCGTATGGTGGATCGGACCATTGAGTTGATCCTTCAGGCGGTCTCTACCAGTCCTTTGACCCTTCAGGCGGTTTCTACCATTCATTGACCCTTCATGCGGTTTCTACCATTGAGTTGACCCTTCAGGCGGTTTCTACCATTGGTTGACCCTTCAGGCGGTTTCTACCATACATTGACCCTTCAGGCGGTTTCTACCATTGTTTTGACCCTTCAGGCGGTTTCTACCATTGGTTGACCCTTCAGGCGGTTTCTACCATACATTGACCCTTCAGGCGGTTTCTACCATTGTGTTGACCCTTCAGGCGGTTTCTACCATTGATTGACCCTTCAGGCGGTTTCTACCATTGAGTTGACCCTTCAGGCGGTTTCTACCATTTATGAGATTCCAAATTGATATGAATCAAAGGATGACGTACCCGCTCTTCGGGGCTAGTCGGAGACTCGATCATTCTGTGGATCGGTCTTAGAAAAGATTTGCCTACTAAAAGGCTTCACCTAAGGATGACGCACCCAGTCTTTGGGGTGGCCAAAAGTCCTGCAGAAAGCTTAGACCTGAAAAAATTTTCCTCGCCAAGAAGATATTAGTAATCTTTGGGAAGACAATAATTGTCTAACTGACAAAATTCTACGACTTAAGTTTTAGTCATGAAATGTGCATTTTGATTGTTGGAGGTTATCCAAAACATTCCTGCCATATACAGATGTGATCATAAATTCCTTGCACGGAAACTCTAGATCAAACAATTTGAAAATTTCAAAAAGAGTTTGCTCAAAACATCCATTGGAGTATTTCTCACCCAAGAAGGCTCCTCACTGCTCTGTGATAATGATCTTTAATAGGGAAAGTGCTCAATTTCCTACCGACCTGTGCCTGGGTTTCAGGATCATTCGCAACGCATACATTTCGACCGATCAGGAGGTCTTTCACGGGACCGTAGTGTTAGGCTTGGATATCGGTTTCCAAGGGGGACTCACTTTTGAGTCAAGGCCGTTGAACGAAATTTTTCACTATCTGATCCGGGTTTACAAGTCAAGAACCCTGCAAAATGAGAAAGAAATAGTCTTGCTCGTACTTCTTTGAGCTAAGTTATACATTAACCCAAGTGTCTTAGTCAGATAAGACTACTTCAGGGTTGTAACATTGGAAGGATTGGGGACCGAAAAAGGCTTATTTTTTGCCCAGAAATTGTGAAGGGTTTGACATTGGTGATCATTGCAAATTTGCCACATGTCCTTCGAAGAACATCTCCATTTCTTGAAGTGTACACTCCTCTTTTAGAGCGCACAAGGATGTTTAAAAGCGTCTCTTGTTACATTAAGAGACCGTCTGTTTGTGTGTTTGCAATTTGAGCACGACAACATTTGGAGAGTAGTCATCTTGATCTAACTCCTTTGCAGGGTCTTTTCATCGTCTCTCTAGACTTTACTGGGGATATTTTGAATAGACATCAGCCTTGCTTTTTACCAGGCACTTTGCTTTTTCTTGATGTCTAGGGATTTTTCTTTTCCCCCTTTTTTTAATCCCGTGTTTTTCTTTTCTTTTGGAGCTAGGATTTTCGGCAATCATGCTAGATATGCAACTTAAACTTTGGCACGCTTCCATTCCTAGAGTGATGTTGCCTTTGCTTTGGAATATGCAATGATCACCAATAGGTTGATGAAATGAATTTGCTGGCTCAACTTGGTTGTGCAAAGGATAACAGTGTGTAGGATAGAGAAATGAATCATTCTCGTCATCCTATGACACTTGGATTATCATATAAACAACACACAAAGATTTATGTTAGTCCGAGCAAGAAAATTTCTAACCGTTTACTTTCTGATACTGTTGGACTAACCTTCATTTGCCCCAATGTGGGGTGGTTCTTGACAGGGTTGAGAATGAAAATCGCCGTTCAATGGGGTTCTCAATAGGCATCTGTAGTGTTTGGAATGAAGAAATAAATGCCTCTGTCATCTCGATCCATGTAATCGTTGCGAATGACCCTTATATCCATAGGTTAAGGTTTCGCTATCATTTCCAATCTCCTCATCTCTCAAGTGTGTATGGGACGTGTTTGGATTAGGCTCGCTTCTCTTATGAGAAAATACCCTTTTGAACAGTTCAAACGACTCTTATTGGAAAAATTCATTTCATTTCATCAAGATTTATCCTTCAAAGGGATTTTATGATGCACCATACATGTGTAATTCATGTTCAGACAATCTCATGTTTTAAAACATGAATGTCAATGAAGTAAGAATTCTATGTCTTTTTAGATGTGAGAATCGAATTAATTCTGAAAGTTTTTAATCTCCAATGAATTGGGAAAAGGGATACTTACCTGCCCATCGAGGCTGGAGATCCTGGAGATATAAAAGGGATATGTCATTGTATATTCTAAAACTTTACAAAAATTGGAACGATACATCTTACCCTTGGTCATATGCTCCAACGAGTGTACAAGGGTTGTGAAAATCTGCACTTCACATAGTAACACAAGATTGTTGGGTGTTCTAAAGTTCTTTCGACTTCTTGGTTTTTGGAGAAAAATGAAACTTACATGTGTGCCCTGATGGCGAGCTCCTGCCAAGGATAAATATTAAGCATTATTTTGGGTTTCCAAATTCAAAACAAATTGGGACGATACTACTTTACTCTTGATTTGAATTCCATTCTGCATGCCAATGTGCGGATTGTAGAAGCCGGCCCTCAAGCTTGTGGCCATGATTTCTTCGTCTGGTTGGGCAACGAATCCACCTCGAGGATTTACGTCGGAGGAGATTCATTCATCTTTTTGGGCGTGTTTCATGCACTGTTTTGTTATTTGAATGCATGGCTTCTTGGGTGCCTCATCTCTGTTCATCACCTGAGAGGAAAATAAGAGAACATTATCCCCGCATCTGATTGAAAATCATTTAGGAACGATACGTTCTTTTTACCAAATGGGTGGCTCCGCGGCCAAATGTGTTTTACATTGAAAGGATGGATTCCATTACGCTCTGCGGATGATAACTATTGCTTCGGGGACTTGCCCCACGGATCAAACGATGAATTTGATGTCTTCGGCTTCGACATGCTTTCCAGATGTAGGAATGGTTTGCCCCCATTTTCAGTGGAGATGGGTTTTGTCGAGTGGGCAAGATCAAAAACTCATCCTAGATTTGGCTTTAGTCGAAGGTTGAAATCCCGACCTTGGATAAGCGAATCATGATTCATCTCCTTCTGCTTCGGATTTGTCATTTGCGTGCTTCACATTTTACAATACCAACTTCGCCGCTTGATGAAAATGAATCGATGATTTTCGAATTGCCCCAAGTTCTATAGTCATCTGCGTCGAATCTCTTTGAACTTCATCGGGTGATAGACAAACTGATAAAATGATTTTTCAATCCTGAGATCGAACTCCTGACGTTTCGTACCACTTCCAGTTCACTGACTACCAGGACAAAGCACTATTGGCGTCCCTAACTGGTTCGTTTTTTGTTATAAAATTCTTGAAGCAGTTAGCGACCCCCATCGAGAATGAAACAAGCTCAATTTAGAGTTCATAACGACTAAAGGTCCCTTAGAACGATACAGAGCTAACCGTCTTTGAGCTCGCTCGGGCTTTTGCTCGCATTTTCCTATGTGAAGCCTTTAAATGTTTTTCTTCGTGGCGTTCAATTGATTCGCCTCGACTCTAATCTAACAAGGGATTGTCGTACTCAAGCATGATGATGCTCGCAGGTAGTACTGATCGCTGCCCCAGATTAACTCTAGGCATTAAGGAAGATTATCTTGCATGGAAGACTTTATGACAGAAAGATTAATGATACATCCATTCACATGTGCCTAGTTCCCTTGAGGATTCTCGGTGATCAGCCAGCTACACCATGAATCAGACATATAATCGTCATTTTGGATCATAACTTCATAAGTCCATCAGTTTTAAACTGATCGATCCAGATATGGAGCTCCTCATCAAGGAAATCTTTTGATTCTTCGAGCAACTGATATTCGGGTTGACCATCATCGCTTGGCGTTGAAGGATTCCTGTTTCTGTTGTGAGCGATCTGATTCTTCGAGCTAGAACCTTCGTCGTTGCTCGAGATTATAAGAGGATGATTAATCGGTTCACTATCAAAAGCACATTCCATTTGGGAATGGGAGAAACAAAAATCCTCAAAGCATCCGCCCGCTTGATCTTCCGAAATCATATGCCCAAGCCGGGCAGATCTTTGAACACTAGGCGCAATATGTTGATCGGGGATAGGAAGAGCACTAGCGAAAAGTTGCTGCTCAAACCAAGGAGTTCGTACCTGCTGCACTTGTGGCATATACTCTTGAGGGGTGTTGAGATGATTCGGGGGAATATTCTGATTAGCGCCCAAGTAGTCGATGGTGCTGCTACCAGCTTGGTCGGTGCCTAGATTCGGCAGGGTATTTCTTACTTCAGGGGCATTGTAGTTATAGCCATGCCTAGTGTTTAGGCACAAGTTGAGTTCTTTCAGGTTCAGTGCTGTGTGGCGCTGTCTTAGCGCCCTTCTGTAGCTCTTGAGGTGACTCGCGACTCCATCTTTAGTGAGTCCTGGTATGTTCATGATCTCAAGTATGCGCGTTGGATATGCTGAGTTGATCCCTAGTTGCTGAACCGCACTAAGGAACTTGAGATGAAGCTCGGGGGACCAATTGACCCTCGTCTTCTTGCGACCCAGAACAGTGTTGACAACTTGGCTATTGCTCTCTGGCCTATTTCCAATAGGATTTGATCGAGCCGGAAATTGTTGTGGAGGGAATTCATCAGCTTTGGATTGGTCGGTCGTGATAGTAAGCTCATCGTTAAGGAAACTCCAATCATGGTGACGCATATCCCATCCTTTAGAAGGCATCGGTATTGACTTCGTAGAATTGATTTGTTCATGCATATCTCCAACAAAATCCGATTGTATCAAAGATGGTTCGAGGGAGTGGGGTGGTGAATGAGCATTTTCAATCCTCATATAAGGCTTATCAAGGAACATTTCGCCGAGAGTGACAGGGCCACCGCAATTAAGGCAAGCGATAGTGCTGGGAGCTTTCTTATACCTCATGTTCTCCGCTCGAAGCTTTTCGTTTTCCTCCTTTAGAATCGCAAGTTCTTGACGTCTGTGTTGAGCCCTCAATTTGGCTCGCTTATTTTGAAACCAAAACTTGACCCTCAAAGGTTTCATCCCTAGCTTCTGGCCCAATTCATTTCTTTGTTTCATGTTCGGGAGAGGGCATTCACTAAAGAAAGCTTCAAGCTCTTGGATTTCATTCTGAGTGTGGCACTGGCGACGTTTCCTTTTCCGGGATTGACCATCGCTGCTGCTGTTGTCGTCGCTGCTGAGATCCTGAACTTCGTTGTCGAAAGGGTTGGGTTCTGTGGTTCTGGTACCAGACGCGATCCTGGAATCTTCGAGATCTCTCAATAGTTCATTTTCTGAGATTTTTGGATCAGTCGCCTCTAGCAACTGACGGTAACCCTCAAACATGTTGGATCGAAAAATGTTCGATCAATTTTTGCTCACTCAGGGTTCTCTACTCTCTCATGTATGCTCACTCTCTCGAAATTTTCTTTTGGGTGGTTCTGTATGCCCAGGAAACGTTCTTTAAACATGGATGAAGATCATCAGGCAAGCGTTTCTCCCAAGATTTCGTATTTCTCGCTTTGTCGTCTTCTTTCTTCTTTTCAACGTGGAGGGACACCAAATTGATTTCTTTTTCTCGATATCCATGTCTGTCTCCCACTTATTTTCAAAAAGGTGGAACTACGCTCGCCTCCCGCTCAGTTTTTTAATATGATGGGACCGCCAAATCCTTTTGCAACTTTTTTCGATAGTTGCGCTTAACTCTCGCTCAATTTTAATATGGTGGCACTGACATATCTTTTTACAAACTTTTTTAGATTTATCAAGCCTGAAATCGCGGACTGGGACGGATCTGATGGTTCACCGAAAGAGCCACCACTGCTTTACCCAATTAACTTGGCTCCATGAGCATTATTGCTGTGACCTTTCTTCATCCTCGAGTTGCTATAAAAGGAGGAGTTAATGCAGAGAAGATTAACGCTCTTACATAATTGCCTTTTCATATTTTAATCACTCTACCACACCCATCTTCTTCTCCCTCCCTCCAACGAAAATGACCTCCTCTCCTATTCGCGCTTTCTCGGCTGAAATTTTGGCCCAGTGGGAAAAACTCTATAACCTCCTAGGTCGAGGCTATGCTCATATAGCCGATCACCCAGAAATTGAAGATGAAATTCGCATTTTGCTCGTGGAAATAGACACCACCTCTATCGAGGGCACTAATTTAGAGAGGGAATATAGAATCTTCCCAACCCTCTTTATAAACTTTTTAGAGACTTACCGTGTCGCTCAGCGAGAAGTTACCGTGGCTCACGTTTTGCGAGCTCGCTATGAGGATCGGTCCAACTGCTTGGTGTTGGCCAACCTTGTGGCCGATAGTCACAGAAAGGCTGTTGAGTTCGCCAACGAGCGGGTCTCGATGTTGCTTCGCGAGAGGGGAAATTTGGTGGAGCGCTTGGCCTTATCCCTGACCACCTATGAGCACGACCGTCGTAATGTCGTGTTGAAGTTTCAATGTGAGTGGCAGGAAGAAAGGCTTGACAGCATTACCGCGGATATAGCCCATGGGAGAGGACTAGTTCGGGACCTGGAAATAGCCGCCGAAGATCACGGGACCAAGGTTGCCGAGCTTAAAGGGGAATGTAAACGCCTTCTTCTTAAGCTTGCAGATCTCGAGTCTCGAGGTAGTGAGTATAGGCAAAGCATCAATAATATGGAGGGCCAACTGGGTTCCTTTGTGATGCTAATTAGGGCTCATTTCGATTTTACTTTTCCACCTCGATGATCTGTATGATCTGCTTTTAAGGTCCCTCGATTGAGCGAAATGAATGAAAGCTCTAATATGTGTGTCTCAACTTCTGTATGGCTGACTTTCTCGAACACCTGACCACTCTCAACCTAGGCAAGCTGCTCTTTGACATTGATGATTCGAGCGTGTACATCTTGATTTTTTAATCTTGCTTATGATCGAATAAAGGAACCTCCCACCGTGTTTATCCACAAAAAGACTTCTCTTCTCTACCTGTTTTTAACTACTTAGAGATGCCCCAGTTTCGATCTTTGAGACGTGACTTCAGGATCACCTATTCCAAATCGTCATCTTCATTAGATGATACCTCAATGATGTCCATAGAAGGCTCTTCTTGTCCACTTGGCACTCGTAATGGGATGACACCATCTTCGAATTCCATCAAGAACATTGGGAGGAAAACACACCTATCTATCCTCAAAATGGCATTTAATCCAATCACCGGAATTATGTAATGAATATAATGATTATGAGCTGTAACAAGTTCGAGGGATAGAAAACAAGTTCGAGGGATAGAAAAGTCTTACCAACCAAACTTAAGAGAAAATCAAGCTTCTCTGTACAGTGTTAGGTATACTAACCTTCCATAGACAAACGCATGAGACAAGTGAGGGAAAACTCCTAAAAATCAAAAGATAAGGCTTGGTACCTAAAGCCAAGGTTCTCACCTCGAATTCTGGGAAGAGTCGATTCCATTGCACAACTATCGTTGCATTGGGACTCAATCCATAGTTCGAAGTGAGCGGAATTGAAAAGTGGATTACCCCATGTTTTTCCTCACGGAGATTCCATTTTCAATTCCTTCTATTGTGTTCCTAAAGAGGGCGCCTGGGGTTTTAGGCGCAATTGTGTGTATTCATTGTGTTGTGCTAAAGCAATAAACATGCATTTTATTTAACAATCACCGCTTCAATATAAATATCCACACAATCATAAATCCAAAACTCTTGCCTGCATAAAACAAAGTTAACAAGCACTTCACCCCTTATTTCTCCCGTCTACAAAAACATCTAACACATTCGTTAGCATATACACCTCACTTTCGAGAGCATCTGCATAAAATTAGGTTAGAAGAATCAATCAACTTTTTAATCGGCTCAAGTCCACTAAATGGTTAAGAACCAGTCCCCAGCGGAGTCGCCAGTCTGTCGCGACCCTCTTGAGGTTGTCGGGCTCTCGAGGGCTAATGGGCCGTCCTGTCTGGTCGGACGCGGGCCTCTCCCAAGGCCCATTACCCAAATCGCAACGGAGGTATGCGTGATCGACTTTCAGTGTGGTCTAGTGACATGTGCTAAGTGTGCATGCCATGGAGTCGCCACCAATCATTTTTTTAGGGTATGATTGGACCACCCAATCGAATAGTTGGGAGTTTCTATTCAATTCTGCGAGAACCAGAGAAATGGTTTCGGGGACTTAGTTACGCCAACCGTCAGAGTTGACGCCCTTTCGGCACCTAAGTTGACTGAATTTTCTAGCCTGAGATTCATGCGGATGAGTAAGGTATGAACCATAAATCTAGAAATTCATGCAGATAGAAGTGATTATCCTAGAAATCACAATCAGTAATAAAATGCGCAACTCAAGGAATCTAAATATGCAAATAAATCACATGGCATTCCTAGTAATGCCCTATTTATCAATTACAGCTCAAGAATGATTTAGTTGTCCTAGCCGTTCTACACTCGATCTAACCTAAGAAAAGCATTAGGAAGCATCGCAGGAATTCGAGAGTACTCACATGGGGTTCGCCGTGCCCTGGTTTGGTCTTGGACGAGCTATCGAGCTCATGCCGACCCGATTATATTTAGGGATCCACTCGGCTTTTTACACCATGAAATCATGTGAAACAAAAACGAAAATATTCAGCAAGGGGCATTTATTGTAGATGGTGGTCGATCTAATTGGACGTCAAGACTAAAAAAGATGTAGAAATTTACAAATTAAAATACTCGAATGACATTTTTTTGCCAAATTCAACTCTATGCGTCGTGAAGAAACACATGCAATTGAACTTAAATTTTGACTATTTATGAGTTCAAAATGTAAAAGAAATTAAAATAAAAATATTGACTATTTTTCTATATTTTTACGACATCGAACGCTATTTTTCTTCATTTTTCATGTATTTTTCTATTTTTGGAAAATATTAAAAAAATATGAAAAATTATTTTTTTATCAAAAATGGTTCCTTTAGCTTGGTCAAGGCTACCAAAGATGATTTTTTAATTTTTTTAACTTTTTATATATTTTTTATGAATTTTTTAAAAATAAACTATGAAAGACTGATCAAAAATCAGGTGTCAACAGTCACATATTGGGTATATCCGTTGCACTTCTGATTTCTTATCAGTGGAAAAGACGTATTTATTCATTTGTCCAAATATAAATGAATAAAATCCATAAGATCAGTTGTAGCCGAACCTATTCTTAAGACGTTGAGAATATGTGTGACAGGTTTACGGTTAGACTGAATCTTTAAAACAGTTCCCGATCAATGGATTATTGAATGGATATCAATGATCCTATTGAGGTCGGTATGTTCTTAACTTCATAATTAAGTATCAGATACTTAAGGGAATGACGAGTCACAAGTCATTGAGTATTGCGATATCCGAGTTAGAACATAGGTGCTTGTGTCGGACAAGTTCACCGAACGTGACACATATTGAATGATTAGCGACATGGAAGCTTTTTGCGTGGTCAATGTCTAATCGTTCATGCTTTGGTCTTGTGTAAATAATCCTTAGACCTAAGGTACAGTGTTAACTTGTGTGATAAATGGCTATGGTTCACAAGTGCGCATATTGGCGGGTCGTTGATCCGTCTCTGTACTTGATGGTCGTAGTTCAGGCACATACGAAGTCACATGTGTACGCAATATGGAATCTGTCTCCTTATTAATAAAGGTATGATGTCCTATGTGATCTGGTTATTATTATTTTTAACACCTTTGTTAGTGCTATTTTTAAATAGCATTTTTGTATTGTAAAATGTGAGTGCTAATTATAAATTGTGAGTGCTATTGTTAGATAGCATTTATAATTGTTAGTGCTATTTTTATATGGCATTTATTTATCATAAATTGTGAGTGGTATTTTTAGAAAGCATTTATTATTTGTTAGTGCTATTTTATAATACAATTTATTGGAAGGTGTTTTTAGCTATAAAAGAATGGCAAGAGTTTTGAGGTTGGGGTTGGCACATTTGTAGAGTGTGCAGATTTTTGAGAGCTTTGAGAGAAGAACACAAACACTCTCTATATTCTCATAATTTTGAGTGACCAAAATATACCAAGTTCGGAATATTGATTCCGTAAATTGGTTTGGAATATTGATTCCGCAAATTGCTAGCACAATTGTTGTGGAATTATTAGTCGTCTCCCCGTTCGTCAATTGGTGGTGTGTCTGAACTAGAGGCCCGACACTTGTGGGGCTAAGATCGAAGAACATCGAACCGACACCTCCGTTTCAAGCACGCTACAAGAGGTAGTCTATTTACTCCCTTTGGTGCTTTGTGATTTTTCGATTGAAATGCACGAAGTACGCCTCTGGAGATACATGTATGGGTTGTTATTTATTTCTGATGCGTTTACTAATTTTATTTTTACCCGTACGTGTTACGTGGATCCCAACAGTGGTATCAGAGCCAATCCTTAGGCGTTTTCGTGCATTTAATTGATTTTTGTTCGTAGTAATTTTTGCAATACCATGGCCAATTTGTATTAACGAATTGTTCGTCTTACATGGCTAATGGAGGTTGATTATTTTATATGATAAATTAATCAACGTAGCAAAAATTGAGACTAAATCAATTTTGAATCGAAAATTTATGGCTATCTTATTTTACGTAAAAATTCTGAATATGATTCAACGTAGAATTTTTATTGTGTCTTCCTAAGTTTTAAACTGTGAATTTATTACTTACATGGAAGGGTGGTGATCATGGAAAAATCCCTAATCAATATGATTGATGTATATATGAATGTATTGTGATTATTTATATTTTTGGGGTTGTAATTATTAAATGGAGGCTGCGTACTCCTTTTATTTTTCATGTAATCTTTATTTTTAGCATAGTCAATTGTTGATGTAAATGCTACGAGGATTACGTGGAGGAGCCTTTTAAGCCGGCGAGCTCTTTGGGCCCGGTTCTTGAAGAGTTCAAGGAACCAAGAAGAAGTGAAGAGCGGCTCTCCGTTATTAAAATATTAAAATGATTAAATGTGGTCTCATTGGCTCGAGACCCATTAAATCATAATTCCATGATCACCACGTAGGATAGATGTTTATGTGATTGACATCTATTTATTTATTATGTTTACGTGAGCATGTTAAACCGGTTAATGTGCAAAGTGAGACCTATAAACGACTCAAAATCTCCTTTAATATATATTAAGTCGTGACGGGTTTCGAACTCGTGGCCTTCCATCGTCGTGGTTTGATCCTATATTATAGTAGTTGATTGACCGGTTATGGATACATAGGGGTCAATTGTCATTTATAATTGTGGACCACTCCATTAAGCATATGATGTTGTGGGGTTGAGACCAAACGATTTCCAATAACTGTCAGGTGAGGGGATCGTTTGTGTTTTCAATATTTACATGAGACGATGGGTAAGACTTCACTACGATTATGAAGTCAATAACTGTCAGGTGAGACTTTCATGATCTAGAGGCCAAAGTTATGATTGGGACTCGCATATGATGCGTTGAATAAGTTGATTCACTCACTAAGTTTATAGAACACCAATAACTGTTAGGTGAGGTGGACTATGAGCTCGTGGGACTCCAATCCCCACTAGTAATCTTTACCCAACAAAGATTACCGTTTCCCATTTTAAGGAGTATGGGATCCGTGTACAAATTTAGTGGGAGGATCTATTTCATTTAAAGGCCAAAATGAAATAGTTATTTTGAAAGACAAAGGCTAACAATTTATTTTCTGCACAGATATAAATTACTCTGAAAAATGGTGAATACAAACCCGCTCGCTTCAATACTCGACAAGAATTGTTTGACTGGTCCCAATTTCACCGACTGGGTAAGGAATTTGAGAATTGTTCTCAATTCTGAAAAACTCGGGTATGTGCTTGATGAAAATATGCCAGTCTCTTTTCCTGAGGGTGGGACCCAAGAGGAACGTATCACTTATGATAAGTGGCATGACGATGACTTAAAAGTTAGGTCATATATGCTTGCTTCAATGAACAATGATTTTCAAAAAAAATATGAAGCAATGGTAGATGCTAGGTCGATCATATTGCATCTAAAGGAATTCTTTGATGAGAATGGTCGAACCTCAAGATATGAGATATCTAAAGCGTTGTACCGCATGAGCATGGCTGAGAAATCATCGGTTAATGATCATGTCTTGAAAATGATTTGGCCCATAGAAGAATTGGCTAGGCTGAATCTTGTCAGGGACAATGACTTAGCTGTGGATTTGATCCTCCAATCTTTACCCGATTCCTTCTCTAGTTTTGTTCAAAACTTCCACATGCATAAAATGAAAAAAAACTCTTGCTGAGTTACATAGCATGCTGGTAATTTATGAGAAGGAAATGCACAATACAAGACCAAATATTGTGGCTTTGGCTTCTTCTTCAAAGAGTAAGACTATTTTGAAGAAAAAGAAATGGAAGAAGCCTGTGAAAGCTGTTGTGCAATCAAAACCCAAGATTGAAAAAGGGAAATGTCATTATTGTGGTGTCATGGGGCACTGGAGGAGGAACTGTAAAAAGTACCTCGCAAGCTTGAAGGTCAAGCCAAAGAACCAACCTTGTGAAGGTATGGTGTCTATGATTATTGAAACTAATCTTATGGTTAGTGCTGAGTCCAGCTTATGGATTCTAGATTCTGCTGCAACGTCACATATTTGTATGTCTTTGCAGAATCTGGAAATAAGCAGGATGCTGGGGCAAAATGAGATTGTCCTTACATTTGCAAATGGGGCAAAAGTTGCTGCATTAGCTATAGGGACTTTTCGTTTATGTTTGCCTTCAGGACATATTTTGGTTTTAAAGAACTGTTTGCATTATAAAAATGCTATACAAAACATCATTTCTATACCTCGTATGGGCAAAGAAAATCATGAATTTTCTTTTGCTAATGATGTATGTTCTATTTATTATAATAGAATGTGTGTTGGTTCTGGATTATTAATGAATAATCTCTATACCATTACAATGTCCGGTAATGCGATTACCAATAAGCAAAATAATCATGATGTAAATGCCATAACCAATAAACGCCCTAGAAATACTCCAAATCCAAAGTATGTTTGGCATCTCCGATTAGGTCATATTGGAGAAGATAGGATTAACAAGTTGAGTAATGATGGATATATCGATCCAATTGGTTTTGAACCATACTCGACTTGTAATGCTTGTCTTCTAGGAAAAATGACCAAAGCGCCCTTTGTAGGACATAGTGCGCGAGCTGCTGACATACTAGGATTGATACATACAGATGTATGTGGACCAATTAATGAAACTGCTAGGGGTGGTTATTCTTACTTCATTACCTTTACCGATGATTGTTCACGGTATGGCTATTTGTACTTAATGAACTATAAATCTGAATCCTTTGAAAAGTTCAAGGAATTTAGGTATGAAGTTGAGAAACAAACAGGAAAAAGTATTAAGGCTCTTCGATCTGATCGAGGAGGTGAATACCTTAGTATTGAATTCTTGGATTATCTTAAAGATAATGGCATTTTATCACAATGGACACCTCCTGCAACTCCAGAGCATAATGGTGTATCTGAAAGAAGAAATCGTACTTTATTAGATATGGTGCGATCTATGATGAGCTACACCGATTTGCCTATGTCCCTTTGGGGATATGCCCTTGAGACAGCTGCATATTTACTGAATAGAGTGCCATCCAAATCTGTTCCAACTACGCCTTATGAGATATGGCATAGTAGGAAACCAAGTCTTAATCATATCAAGATTTGGGGTTGTCCAGCTTTTGTCAAGAAGCTGAGAACAGAAAAATTGGAGGCAAGGTCTGAACATGGTCGCTTCATTGGATATCCAAAAGAAACTCTTGGATATTATTTCTATTTTCACTCTGACCAAAAAGTTTCGGTCAGCAGGCACGCTTCTTTTCTGGAGAATCAGTTCGTTTAGGAAGGTGGTGCTGGGCGGAAAATAGTCTTACAAAAAGATAATAATGAAGTATCAAATAACCAAGTTCAGACACCGATCTATGATTCAGTGGGAGCTTCTGATACACAACCTCTTAGGAAAAGTACGAGAACGTCTCGTATACCTATTCGCTATGGACACTCGGTTGAAAATATTGAGTCACTATTCATTATGAATGATAGTAATCAATTGAGTGATCCAAGCACCTATGAGGAGGCGATGTTGGACATCGATTCTGGTAAATGGCTAGAAGCCATGCAAACCGAAATGGATTCAATGTATTCCAACGATGTTTGGACTCTAGTTGATCTGCCTGATGGTATTGTACCAATTGGCTGTAAATGGATCTTCAAGAGGAAGATAAACGCTGATGGTCAGGTTGGAACTTACAAAGCACGACTGGTGGCGAAAGGGTATCGTCAAAAAGAAGGGATCGATTATGACGAAACTTTCTCACCTGTAGCCATGCTGAAATCTATTCGGATTATGTTGGCTATAGCTGCGCACCTTGATTATGAGATATTCCAGATGGATGTCAAAACGGCTTTTCTAAATGGTTTCCTCGAGGAGGATATCTATATGGAACAACCACGGGGTTTTGAATCTAGTGGTGAAAGTTGAAAGGTGTGTAAGCTTATGAGATCCATTTATGGACTCAAACAAGCATCCAGAAGTTGGAACATCCGTTTTGATGAAGTAATCAAATCGTTTGGCTTCATTAAAAATCCAGATGAATCATGTGTATATAAGAAGGTCAGTGGAAGCGCAATTGCGTTTCTAGTTTTGTACGTCGATGATATACTCTTGATCGGGAATGATGTACCGATGATATCATCGATCAAACTATTCTTGTCACAGAAATTCTCCATGAAAGATTTAGGAGAGGCAACCTATATTTTAGGTATCAAGATCTATAGAGATAGATCGAGACAATTGATTGGCGTCTCGCAGTCTACGTACATAGACAAAGTGTTAACACGGTTTAACATGCAATGTTCCAAAAGAGGATTATTGCCTTTTAGGCATGGAATCCGTCTTTCTAAGGAAATGTGTCCCAACACTCCTGAAGAAAGACAGCGGATGGCAAAGATACCTTACGCATCCGCTGTTGGAAGCATAATGTATGCTATGCTATGTACGCGACTTGATATCGCGCATGCTGTAAGTGTTACTAGCAGATATCAGTCTGATCTAGGGGAAGAGCACTGGAAAGCAGTCAAGAATATCTTAAAGTACTTGCGAAGGACTAAGGATTTATTCTTGATATACGGAGAAGGAGAGTTTAAAGTTGAAGCGTATACTGATTCCGATTTCCAATCAGATCCAAATGACTTTAAGTCTACATCTGGGTTTGTTTTTACACTCAATGGTGGTGCAGTTAGTTGGAAGAGTTCCAAACAAAGCATAACTGTTGATTCCACTACTGAGGCAGAGTATGTAGCTGCTTCTAAAGCGGCGAAGGAAGCTGTTTGGATGAAGAAGTTCATTTCTGAACTTGGAGTAGTTCCTTCCATTGAGCAGCCGATTACATTGTTTTGTGACAACAATGGGGCTATAGCTCAAGCTAAGGAACCACGGTCTCATCAGAAATCCAAGCACATAGAGAGACGCTTCCATCTCATCAGAGAAATAGTTGGGAGAGGTGATATCGCCTTGCAGAAAATTGCCTCAGCGGAAAACGTGGCAGATCCCTTTACTAAAGCAATACCTCAGTCTTTATTTGAAAGACACCTTGATAAAATAGGTTTGAGGTACCAAACTAGTTGGCTTTAGTGCAAGTGGGAGATTGTTAGAGATATGCCCTAAAGCAATTGTGTAATAGTCACATATTGGGTATATCCGTTGCACTTCTGATTTCTTATCAGTGGCAAAGACGTATTTATTCATTTGTCCAAATATAAATGAATAAAATCCATAAGATCAGTTGTAGCCGAACCTATTCTTAAGACGTTGAGAATATGTGTGACAGGTTTACGGTTAGACTGAATCTTTAAAACAGTTCCCGATCAATGGATTATTGAATGGATATCAATGATCCTGTTGAGGTCGGTATGTTCTTAACTTCATAATTAAGTATCAGATACTTAAGAGAATGACGAGTCACAAGTCATTGGGTATTGCGATATCCGAGTTAGAACATAGGTGCTTGTATCGGACAAGTTCACTGAACGTGACACATATTGAATGATTAGCGACATGGAAGCTTTTTGCGTGGTCAATGTCTAATCGTTCATGCTTTGGTCTTGTGTAAATAATCCTTAGACCTAAGGTACAGTGTTGACTTGTGTGATAAATGGCTATGGTTCACAAGTGCGCATATTGGCGGGTCGTTGATCCGTCTCTGTACTTGATGGTCGTAGTTCAGGCACATACGAAGTCACATGTGTACGCAATATGGAATCTGTCTCCTTATTAATAAAAGTATGATGTCCTAAGTGATCTGATTGTAACAATGCATTGAAATCCTCGGCCGGGGTTATGATTGAGAATGAAATGTTCATGTCTCATATAAATGCATGTCAAGTTAGATTTGTACATATGATCGAATTGGTGGCTTGACAAATATTCCATGGCCTTTGTTCGTTCGGGACATAGTTAGACAGAAGGATTGAATTACACTGTAGCCAAAGCTGACAGGATCATAATGTTCTTAAAAAGAATTCACACTATCTGGGTAGCCATGCCATATTGCTAGATGTCACTCATGACTTGTAGGACCTAGAGGATGATCGGGACAATCAATTCTCTTGGAAGTACTAATGTGTTAGTGCATGTCTTACTGCCAGCTCGGTGATGAACCTAGGAATGTCACACACCATAACCAATACATGACAACGCAGTATGGAAAGACGACATTGCAAATTTGTTTGCAATTATACCAATTAGTTGGGTTGAAATTAAATTAAATGAGATTTAATTTTATTTCTCTTTTTGGTCACTTGCACGTGTATATACGATGTACACGTATGCTCTACGTATTTATACATTATACGTATTTTACTGTTTGGTAACCTCTTTAACTCCGGTAATAATAATAATGGTTATTATTATTTTTAACACCTTTGTTAGTGCTATTTTTAAATAGCATTTTTGTATTGTAAAATGTGAGTGCCAATTATAAATTGTGAGTGCTATTGTTAGATAGCATTTATAATTGTTAGTGCTATTTTTATATGGCATTTATTTATCATAAATTGTGAGTGCTATTTTTATAAAGAATTTATTATTTGTTAGTGCTATTTTATAATACAATTTATTGAAAGGTGTTTTTAGCTATAGAAGGATGGCAAGAGTTTTGAGGTTGGGGTTGGCACATTTGTAGAGTGTGCAGATTTTTGAGAGCTTTGAGAGAAGAACACAAACACTCTCTATATTTTCATAATTTTGAGTGACCAAAATATACCAAGTTCGGAATATTGATTCCGTAAATTGGTTTGGAATATTGATTCCGCAAATTGCTAGCACAATTGTTGCGGAATTATTAGTCGTCTCCCCATTCGTCAATTGGTGGTGTGTCTGAACTAGAAGCCCGACACTTGTGGGGCTGAGATCGAAGAACATCGAACCAACACCTCCGTTTCAAGCACGCTACAAGAGGTAGTCTATTTACTCCCTTTGGGGCTTTGTGATTTTTCGATTGAAATGCACGAAGTACGCCTCTGAAGATACATGTATGGGTTGTTATTTATTTCCGATGCGTTTACTAATTTTATTTTTACCCGTACGTGTTACGTGGATCTCAACAGATATTACCCAGGATCCAACAGCCAACAACGAACTCAAGGCTTCTAAATGGGACAAAATGGGTATTCTTCTCCTCTAGAGCCAATCACACTTCAGAGGTTACAACTCTAAATCCTCAATTATCATTACAACCCAAAGGTTAAAAAAAAAGTTCATAACCATTTCTTGTTGTGACTTCAACAAATGCCCATCCGTGGCAAGCTCGGGTTTTCATCGTCGAGGACCTGAAAAATGTTATCCCACGACGGGGTGAGATATATAATCTCAGTAAGTTAAACCTAACCCTAAACTAGGCCGCCAGTACCTCCAAACACTTTTGAAAATCGGCATTTTGGGGATTAAAAACTTTGGCATGGCAAAAACATGATTCCTTCAAAACATGACTTTTCAGTATTTCCAAATCAATTCGACTCATTCACAAATCGTGGCAAAAATCTGAGCTTCGTACAGTGGCAGGGTTTTAAATCAAAGATACACACTCGAGGCAACTCTCAAATTTTCTGAAAATACCATTCTCAGGACTTCCAGAAAACATATCATTTTCTTTCACGCCCTTACTGGGCCACTTTCAAATCACGAGGCAAACTTTTCAATTCATGAGGCATTTTCAATTTCCCAAAATCCTTTCATCTATTCTTCTAAAAAATAGGTCTTTCCAATTCCGCCCCTCTTGGGCCGCCCACTTTGGGGCTACGAGATGATTCGATTTCCATATGACCCGTCGGTACATATGAGACTCTCGCGTCTAGACCTAGAGATGATTCGGTCACCATATGACTCTCGACACCCATTTCAATTGAGATGATTCGTGTCAGTATGGGACTCTCTAGCCGCACGACCTCGTCAGGTCAAATGGGAGTAACTCCCTCCCAATACGTTGGCCAAATTATAATTCTCGGCGATCCTACACGCCATTGGCGATCCCACACGCCAGTGCATATATAATTTTTCCAGGCGATCCCACACGCCTGTGCACTTAAGATTTTCTCGGCGATCCCACACTCCATTTTAATCATAGAAGTTTCAATTATAGAAAGCCTCAGATTTTTCATTTAAAGAAAACAATTCATGCCTCAAAATTCATCATTCAAGAACACTCATGAAATTAGGCAATTCATCGCCTACTCGAGGCATTCCTTTCAACGTCCCTCAACTGGACAAAATATATTCCTCATTATAAAATTTCAATCAAGCACATGCCTCACACGGCCATTTCACAAAAGTCATGATTGATGCAAGTCATAGTTTCAAAATCTCAATTAAAGACTCGGTTTAACAATCCATGCCACTTAGGGTACTCAATTCAAACCGGAATTACCGCATGGCTTACTCAAGGTCCAATATTCATCATGACCATATTGGAACTACATAAATCAACCTTGATTTCATAAATTCTCATTCCAAAATCACTCAAGCACAGCTCCATTAAAAATAGGGCAGATTCGGTTCTGAATTCTCTCAACATAAACCAGTGCATAAATCGTCAATTTCACAAACAAGGGCGTCCATTAGTAACCCAACCTCCTAATAAAGGGATAGAAATAACTTACCAACAATATTAGCTAGAGAAGTCCACGAAATAAGCGACACATGCCCTTGTTCCAAATCTGTCCAGAATCTGTTCCTAGGAGTTCCACACAATTTCAACCTTTAAACTCCCTTAATCCACTTCCAAATCCAACCACAAGCTACCCTAGCATCTCATATAAGGTCTTAAGAAGTCTCACCAAATATTTGAGCCAAAGAAATTGACCAAAGGACCGCACAAAGCTCGCGGCCTCAATCTTGGTTCCCGGCGGTCAGATTATGTTCTTGGAGGAGGTCATAGAAATTGGCCGTTATAATACTTCTAAATTCAACTCTAGCTCAACTACATCTTGCTAACACATCATACCATGCCTTAAAATGACTTACCGATGATTTCCAAGCCAAATGATGCCTCAAGGAACTCCATAGTGCTGCGGTTCCAAACCTGACCGGCGGTGGACAGATTCTGTCCAATTGGGAATCACTCGAAGTTTAGCTACCAAATTACTTCTAAACTTCACCAAACTTAACCACAAACTAATCAACCCTTAGGTTTAAGTTCTAAGATGGCTTACCAGTGGAATACAACCAAGACGAAGCCTCAAAGATCCTCAAGGAGCCACAGCTCCAAGTCTGACTGGTGGGGACAGTTTCTGTCCTCTTGAAGACCATGAGGATTCAACCATTTAAACTCATCAAAATCCAACCAAACTTCATGAACACAGTGAGGGTTGTCTTAAATAGGATTGAGAGGTGGTCTTACCAAGAATCAAGCCATAACAAGCTCGGAATTCCAACTTGAAGCTCCTCGGGTTCGGATCAGATCGGTCAGCGACCTTCGCCCACTAAAACGGCTCTACGGGACAAATGGCTGGTTGATTTGGGCGCATAATACCTTGTTGGAACGGTAAGAGAAAGATATTCCTAATGATGGGTGGCTCGTCTCCATTGGATGACCGAAGAGGAAGTTATGGTCGAAACAGTGAAGGGAGCCGGTGTAGGATTTTGGGCGAGCAGCGAGAGAGAGGGGGAGTTTGAGAGAAATTGAGGGAAAATGGAAAGGAGAGAGAGATTTTCGGCCAAAGTGAAGAAAAAAGAAGGAGATGGCTTCCCTAGCAAGCCAATGAAGAGAGAGAGAGAGAGGATTTGACTTGAGGTGATGGGCTTAGGCTAGGGCTTAGGCTAGGTAGGTGAGATTTGACTTGAGCATTAATGGCCTTGTCTTTCCCTCATAATATCTTGATGCCCAAATGACCAAAATGCCCCTTTGATTTTCTGCCAATAGAGGAGTATAAATGACTAAAATGCCCTTCGCCTAATCTAAAGGAAGGGTGTCTTCTTAGGGGCAAAAAGGTAATTTCCCACTTACCGTCCAAAATTTCACTTTTCCAATCTTATGAGGCGAGTCATGATTTTAATTACCCTCGATGAGGCGGAGCCCAATTTCTTCTTAGATGTTGGAATTCTTCAATGTCTGATACCCACTTCCAAGGTCTAAATTCATGTCGAGTTCTCGTTGACTATAATACGAGTTTATCTCAAACTGACGGGCGACTCTTGCAGGCGCTACGCGTATCGACCTTAGGATTTCTCAAGTAGTAGCGACTTTGGTTATCATGCGATTGCGAGAGTTTATCGCTAGTTCCTGCGGTCCTGATTATCAGAATCTGATTTTGGAAATTCTCGTAAATTATACATTGGTTAAGCGGAATCACCCGTGTCCCAACGAATAATGCTAGCAAGGCATTCCATGGTCATTCCTAGATCGTTCTCTGCTGGCCCAAAATATTCCCTCGACAATCTTTATGGTCAAAGTGTCATTCCTCATTCAAATTCCCCAGGTCTACGTACCCTACATCACGTTAGTCTTTCCCTTTCGGTCAGTTAACTCGAGAGTGGCCTGCTCTGAGCGAGATACAACTAAAATACCTCGATCGATATCTTTCCTTCCAATAGCCTCTAGAGGGAGGGCCGGAATTCGGAATGTCATAATAACTTTGTTGTCCGACATTGGATTGAGGTAAAACCACCTCCATCTAAAAGCTTATTGTCTTGCTGTTCTAATAAGGTATAATAAGCTCAATTTGGCCTAGTATTTCTTCCCGTATGTCTGTTTGAGTGGGCAAAGGTCAGAATCTGACTCGGTTTTGGAGAGGGATGGTTTTTGGGGGCTTCAGGACTTCAAATGGCTCCAAATGTTCGGTGATACTCTCTTGACTCATTGTATTAAAGTTGGATGAGTTGTGATTACAAGTTTAATTGAGTTTAGATGGGTTTCCATGGCTGTTTTGAGGTCGCTTCTGTGGAGCAGAATCTGCTCGCTTGAGAACCCAGTAGGATCGGACCGATTGGAAGATCTAGAAGGGTTATCTTGCTTCCAAATTTACAATGAGCCTTCTAAACTTGTAAATGGATGTATTCGCAAGTCGATTTTGTGAGGAATTTGGGTTAAGTGGTGATTAAATGGCTGTTGGGTGTGTTTAACTCAGAACCGAATTCTGCCCCTACATTGGACCGTGAGAACCGAGTCGTTTAAAGGTTCGTTGAGGTGTCGTCTTGCCCGAAAATTGCTGGTAAGGCTCTCTAAGACATAGTATTACATGTTGGTGAAGAGTATGAGGAGTTAAAAAGGAGTTTGGATGAGTTTTAATGGCCGGTTTGCATGAAATCCATAGGACCGACCAATATGTCCTTGTCGCGCACCGATTTTAAAATAGGTCGTTCTAAGTCATCCGGTATCCGAATTGAAATCCGTTTTCGCCCACGTGTCCATAAGACATTGAAGTATAAGATTATGAAATTTTATTTCATAGAAATTTGATGGAGCAATTCCAGTTTATTTGGGACTGAATCTGGTCGTGGAAGGCCAATATGGACAGCTTGGTGTCGCGACGTTATGTCGCCCGTTTTGTGGAAATTGCTTGGCCTAGGCTCGAGGTAAGTTATGCCTAAACCTTTATTAGGATGTTAGGTTACTAAAGGACGGAGTTTTGACTCAAATTGAATGGTTTTATGAACTAATTCTGTGAGAGACGCGAGGAAACCCAAATCTGCCCTATTTTGATGGATTAAGCTTGAATGAGTTCATGGTATGAAAATTGTGAAATCGAGGTTGAATTGAGGGGTCTTAATCTAGTTTTAGCATATGGTTGGGCCATTTGGCGTGCTTTATGGAAATTCTCATTGATTTGAATGCATTAAGCGGATTGGTTTACCAATCGAGTCTTGAGATGACTTGTGAATGACCAAATTTGAGATTTGCTTGAGTTGAGCCGAGTGATGCTCGTGTTTTATTGAACATGTTCGAACTTGAAATGTGTTTTGTCCAGTGATTGACGTTTGAAAAGAATGCCTTGAATAGGCGATAAATGCTTATGTTTGTTGAGTACGTTTCTAATTGAAAATTGAGGCATGAATGTATTTTCTAATGAAAACTAAGGCTTTTATAACCGAATGTCTTATGAATAAATGGCGTGTGGGATTGCCGAGAAACTCTTAAGTGCACAGGCGTATGGGATCGCCCGGAAAAATTATATATGCACTGGCGTGTGGGATCGTCGAGGATTATAATTTGGCCAACGTATTGGGATGGAGTTACTCCCATTTGACTTGAAGAGATCGTGTGGCTAGAGAGTCCCATACTGACACGATTTATCTCGATTGAAAATGAGCGTCGAGAGTCGTATGGTGACTGAATCATCTCTAGGTCCGGACACGAGAGTCTCATATGTATTGACGGGTCATATGGAGATCGAATCATCTCGCAGCCCCAAAGTAGGTGGCCTAGGATGGGCGGATATGGAAAGAACTATTTCCTGAAATATCAAAGAACTGGTTTTTGAGAAATTGAAATGCCGCTTGAATCGAGATTTGCCTCAAGTGTGAAATTTGCCTCACGAGTTTGAAAATTCCTCTTGGTTGGAGATTGAAAATTTTCCTCATGAATTGAAATTTAGCCCAGAGAGAGGCGTGAGAGAAAAGAATGTGTTTTCTGAAAATTTCGAGGAATGATACTTTTGATAAAGAAATGAAAGTTACCTCATATTTTTGAGATGGTGTCGAGTGCTTACTTCTGATTGAAAACCCTGCCATTGTACAGAGCTTAGAGTTATCTTGATCTTTCTTGTCTTAATCATCCTTTTCAAACGTCATGTTGTGCCGTCAGGGACGCACAAGTTCCATTAACTTACCTTCGATTATCCAAATCGAACTATAGCCTTCTCGACTTCATTCGAAGACTTCCAACGATCGTCCATCAACTTTCAAGATCATGTCTCTCTCTCTCTTGTCGGCATGTCCAATGCTCGACCAAACGTTATACTAATTCAACCTTCGATCCACATCATCGATAGTGTTAAGTCAATCTTGGCACACCTTTGTGCCATCCCCAGGAGCATCTTAGCTTTCCATGTTCTAATCATTTCCATACCTCTTAGATATCAGGGTCTGATCATGGCAATTTCTCAATTCCTTTATATCCTTCAGGCCTGATATTTCAGGTAGCCATCAAACTATCCACACGGCGAACTTCCAATTGAAAAGTTGAATCTCTTATTTCATGAGGGAAGATCTGTCTCTCCATTTCCAATTACACAATGCTTAATTCTCAACTGTAAGCATCCGTGAAACTCGCAAAATAGTTCACCCTTCCTTAGCAATATGAATATCGCCATAACAACATTTGAGTGATCTCTTCGTTCCATATGACTCGTCCTCAATTCTCTTTAGGCAGTCTCTTCTCTCAATCTCTTATAGTTCACATAATTTCGAGGTCTTTCTTTATTCAAACAAATGCTCTCATGTCCACAAACAACTTCACGCATCAGCGTTGCCTCTTGTTCAATTCCTCTCAGGAAACTGCTACATTATTCTCTCGTGTTAGATATTGACTTGAAGTCTTCTTTTACCCACAATGTTTCCCGAACTTTGTCGCAAGGACATTCGCAATCCAACTCCAATCATGCTCTAAGCATTCCAACTCATATGGCCTTATGCAATGCCTACTTCTGGTTGCCTCGTTATACCTCAAGTTTCATTCTGCGTCGCGTCATTACGACCTTCATAAGCTTTTCCACTTCAAACCGGAAACGCCATTAACAGCGTAGTCATCAACTTGACTTAAGTCCTCGAAAACTCTTTTCACGTTCGTTCATTCATTTGTGTTCGTCTCGTCCTTAATCCATTTCACCAATGGAACAATTCTTGTGGGGAAGCTTCCCACGATCTGTTTGTGACGATTTACCAATCTCGAAAAATTTCAACCTCCAGCAACTCACATCGACTCTGTCGATTCATCACTTATTCTAATCCTCAAAGGCTCCACAGGGATTTCCTTTCTCAGAAGTTTCACAATTGAGGAATCTTACCTCGTCAAGTCCATAGCTCGTGCTCTTCACATTCAGCATATAAAGAGCATCTCCTTAAAGTCCAATCATCGTCTCTCAAGACGGTAATAATCAACTCAATCATTTCTTGGGCACTTAATTCAACTATTATCAACTTCTTTCTACCAGGTGTCGAATCTTTCAAACTGTTTCTCACACTTTTCACTTGAGAGCTCAAACCTTGGCTCTTTGTTTTCACGGGTCTCCTCTAGGACCACACAATATTTTGTTTATTCTTGTCACTCTTTTCCTCAAGAAGCATTAGTTCTTTAGCCTCTAAGTTCCACAACTCGCTAATGCGACCTTATCCCAATTCCATCCACTCAATTGAACATCAACATCACCCTAGAATTCAACATTGTCTACAGGATAGTCTCTCGGATTTCACTTCCAAGATTCATTCAAATTCTGCGTCTTCTTTCTCAGTCCAGACGCTCAACCACAATACCAAGACAATTCAGACTTTTTCTTCCTTTTACACTAGGGCCTCTTACCCTAAGAAAGAAACTATACACTTCTGTGACATTTTTTTTTTCGAATCTACCTTGTCCTTCCCATTCCATAGGACGTCAACCTTGGAGTCTGCGCCAACGGCGATACCTTTACTCCAGGATTCAAATGCCACATGCTTTAACATTTTCCTTCCCATAACTCAGTTACTTCAAGTGACAATATCCGTTCGTCCTTAGTCTCCACCAAATCACATATCGAATGCTCAATTCGATTACCTCAAATCACTCTGCAAGTATTCTCTAAGCGCTCTTTCCGCTTACTCAATCATTCACTAGAATTATGAACATCCAGGACTATCAAGTCCGTTCACTTTTCTTTTCATCAACGACCATCTCATGGTCCAATCGTCCTTTAAGAATGACGCCCTACCCTTTAGGGGCGATAACACACAATACCACTTCTAGTGGTCTAGATTTATGCTCAATCAATCTCATAGAATCGTCAATGTCAGACAATGGACATATCTCTTTCCTCAACTTTCCCCACAACGAAAGGAACGACATGTCAGTCTCTCATTACGAGACTTGCGCCAAGATAACAACCATCCCTTATAGGCGCATTTTGTGGAAATCTCTATATTCGTAATCCATGAACAGAAATCTTCTTTTGATCATACACTTCCTTCCTTAGGATCAAGAATATCAACTAGCCATAAGGCTCTCAAGTTCCAATACACTCAGGGATTTACTTATCTTATTCAATGGTCCTTGATCACATTTACCATATGCTTAAACGACCTTGAGAACTCTGTCTCACACTGGTGATCATCCTCTGATCCTTGCAAAAGTATCAGGATCCAAACAACCTTTGCTCTCAAGCAATCCCAGGAGGATACTTTCCATTGAACAACTCAACAGAGGTAGTCCAAGCAGACTTCATGCCTTCGAGGAAACCCTTCCTCTGGGGACCTTTCACCAATTATCAATAGCCTCTTAGGGCTAGTAACTGCCAAGGTCACTTTCTTTCTTCAGTGTACCCAAAACCTCCAAGGTTTCCTTGTCAAGATCCCCAATCAAGAGGGAGACAGTTTCAAATCTCATCCCTCTTTCAAACTCAGGCAATCTCAACTTATACATAGCTTCATAAACTTTTAAAACTCTCATGGTTCTTCCCACACATTCACCTTTCTCGTGAATGAAATAACTCAGAGTCACCTTTCTTGTGACTTCCATCATTTAATTTATCAGCACTAGCATCTATCACCACAGTGGCTTAAGCAATTATGGCAACTCTTCACGAGCCTGCCTACCCAACAAATTTTCTAATTCCATTTAAAGCTTTCATGACCCATTATCACACTTGGGTCACGCACGATTAACGAAATCGAGCCATATGCTCTCCCAGTACTCATTCTCCAGTTGCTCATCTTTGCTCAATTCTTATGATCCATCTCAGTTCTTGGATCTTCCCATATCTTACATACTCGAGTCCAATGCTCTTCTACGACCATACTGTAGTCGTTCAACGTCATTAGGTTCTCATATCACTTGAACCACTATGATTCCCTCTAGGAATCAAATACTTAAGTCATCTACTTAAGTTTAGCAGTCTCAAACTGCTCCCCTCATTATCTTTCATTATCAACCATCAGTGGTTCCCAAATAATTCTCAACTAGTTGCTTATTATACAAGGATTCTAAATCATCCTTAAGTACCAACCACGCAACAAGCCAGCCTCAACAAGGCAACTTCTCACTTAACAGCCATCACTAGGCAAGCCTTAACTAGACTAAAACTCAACTAGGCCAATACCCAGCAAATACTCAAGGCGTAATTTCCATAAGTCAGTCGCCCAAACTCAAAGTAGAAGGCATCTGCCACTCTGTCACAAACTTGACAAGCTATCGCAATTCCAGAAGACATCAGTTCAACGGTATAAACCCCATATGCCGTCTAATCTCACAGTTAAACCTTAGCCGAGCCAATCACATGACACCAATTATAAAACACGCCTAACAGGCCAATCACATCATCACTTTTCTTTTTCAAACGGCATCCACTGCCAAGCACAAAGCTTTTAACCGTGCCAATCACATGCGTCATTATAAATGCCATGCCACTTTCGAACATTCACTTTAAAAATCACTCCAGTGCCATACATCTCTTAACCACAATCACACTCAACCAGATACATAGGCTTTCCCTTTCAATTTATGACTTGGGTCATTCCTGCCTCATCTCTATCTTAGAAGCCTTTCAAGAGCCGCTCCTTGTCCGGATCTCTCTGTCCTGGTGATCACTCCCCGCCCTCATCAGACCTGATTATTACAGGTTGTCCCAAGTCATACATCTACAGAGGAAGCCCCGTTCCACACAACCCATAACATGCTTAATTACGATTTATAGGTATTACATCAACTCGTCCCATACCAAGCGACAGTTTATTAAGTCTGATAGTGATAAGCTCATGCATACACCCTTGTCAACTTTCAGTACACAGCCACAAATACATGCACAGCTTGTTTGTTCTCACCACTTGTCATACCACAATTGTCCCCAGATCGATTCTTATCAAGAGAAGATCTCTAATTTCCACAAGTGTCATCGCCTCTCACCGATCAATCGCCTATATTCCATCATATACCTCAAGTTCGGTCACTATTCAAGTCAAATCCATAGGCGTTCGATCACAACTGATATTCAATCCAAATATTATTGTATACATCTCATCTCATATCACCCAAGGTTGTCAATAGCAATTGATAACTAAACCATCAAGATACAATGCAATTCAAGTTTGAACCCGCTAATGCTAGTCGTCTCTTTATAACTCATGTTCTCTAAGTTGGGTCATCGACAAGTCACGATCACAATCATATACTCCAATTGACCCTTCTTTCAGAAACTATTCTCTAACAACCTCAAATCTAGGCTTATGACTCTTTAATCTCTACTCAGTTCCTTGTGAGCCTTATCCCTAAAATCACTCAAGATCATCCATTAAATCGACATTAGGACCATTAGAATATCTCATAAAGGTCTCACTACCTAATTATCCTCAAGTCACCGCTCCTTATCACTCCAAACCTCAATCACAATAGATCGAGCTGACCTTGCTTTGATACCACTTAAACGGGGATGTCACGGCCCGACCCCATCGAGCTCACGTACATCCCACCAGGCCGTTGATCTTCAGTTATCTCCCAGGATCCATTGGCCAATCATATAACAACTTGACAAAGAAACGGTATCGTATAAGCCATAAAACTTGCTCCATACAAATTACAATGAGATGACTCGGGACAAAGGGTATACACCTCTTATAAATAAAATTCTCCTCAGAAGTTATTGCAGTCAAGCACCCAAAATTCAATTCATAATCCTCAAAATTCAGATACAATCCCTAAGGCCACCAAAGACATAAAACCATTCATTCCATTACTTCATCGAGAGCTCATCCTCAAGTTGCATGTACTTCTGTCTTCAAAGACCTGAAAAGTTAATCCCCCACTGTGGTGAGATATATATATCTCATCAAGTGAAACATAACCCTATACCTCAATACCAGTCCTACCAGACCACCCACATATGCCTCTCAAATGTAAAATAACAAATAACGCAATGGCACAAGGCATCACACAACGGCAGTATCAATTAGCAAGCACGGTCAATCGATACAAACAGTCATGCTCAATCACAGGTCTCATACCCAAGCACATATACTCAAGTACACCACAACCATCTCTTTCTCAACCATCCACATACTCCACTGGCACTCTTGCCACTTGGCATCTCCGGGGTCATCAGACCAAACGATGTCCACGTACCACTGGGTCATCAGACCAATCGGTACTCTCCGGCCTTACAACCACTCTACGCCGCCGGGCTCATCAGACCAAATGGCATTCACATTTTTATTTTATTTCACCACCCTCCGATACCGCCGGGGTCATCAGACCAAATGGTATCCTCAACACTTTTCTCATTCAGTTTCACCATGCCATCAAGACACACATACAATTCATTTCATAAAAATTCATCAGTCAATCACATCATTCAATTACTCATCTAGTGTGTCCAGGAATTCAGAGAAAGGATTAGGTAACACTTACCTTATTAAATATCACAATACAACACCACGCAATTCTCCCAAAGCCACTAGTATAGAATTTCCACAAATGCGTCGTCAACCTAACAAGATTAATCAATCTTGAGTCATAAACCATGGAATATTCATTCCCATAAAAGCAAACTTTCCCTAGCCATACCATTGGCTATTTGAGACGCCTTTGATCACAATATGACATAAGACAACGCTCACTCCGAACCCTTAATATGTTCGGTTTACTCAGCCATATACATGGCAATACTCAATTTAGCGTTTCGTGAATCAATTTCACCACAATTCATCTTTAAACTTCAATTCACTCCTCACATCTCCCATTGACATATCACACGATATCATACAATATATTATGGGTCAATTGACGTCCAAAAGTTCCTCATTTAGTCCCTAAACAGAACCGGCCAGCATGTACTCTTCCTTAAAACAGAACCGATTTTGGGTTCCAACAGCTCAATTGAGCCATAAATAAATTCTAATCCTCGATCCTTCAATAATCAACTTGCTAAGACCTTCCTTTATGAGTTTAGGAAGCTCACCGTGATATTTGAAGCAGATTGATACCCCAAAGACGTCAAAACAGCCCGCTCTCTTCAAAGTCAGAATCTGTCCATTTTTGTACCACCCATAATCAGCCATAAAACTCATTTTAAAACCATCTATTTACAGCCAAAAACCATCTGAACATAGTACTAGATGTTATGAAGCTCTCCTAAAAAAATTGAGGTCATTTGGAATTGCTAAGAGTTAGAACCAACACTTCTCCTCAGCTAGCTCAGAATCCGTCCGCTTTTCTTCCAAAAATCTCCATAAATTAACTAGACCTCCAAAAATCATGAAACCAACGGAAAAATATCAGGAACATCCTGAACTAACCTGTGGTAAATGGGCTCGACCAAACGTCGTCGGGAAGAGCCGCTAGACTGCACCGAACAGAAGGCTCCAAAACTGTTTTTCTGGACAGTTATTGGTGAGGTGAGTTTGAGGAGGAAATTGAAGTGAACGTGAGGTATATGGTATACACAGCAGATGAGACTTCATTATACTTGTCTCACACAAATAATGGAGCTTAATTGGATAATACATGGTTAGGTGAGGTCATTTAATGCTTGGGCTCCCAATGCTTGACAGGTGGCAACACCAATAATGCATCTTGGAACTTTGACTCACCTTTGACCCCATGCACATGTGATTTTCGGCAGCCACATAGGATAAGAGAAATGTCCATTTAGTCCTTCTTGAGTTCTTTAGACGTGGGCAAATGGTCTAGGGGTAAAACGATCTTTTCGTACTTTTTGTCCGAACTTTCATTTTTCCACTATAAACCACCGTCGATGAGGCGACATCCATCTCAATCCCAATATTGGAATTCCTCAATGTCTAATACCCAATCTCGAGGTCCAATTTCATCTCGAACTCTCGTCGACTGTACTTCTAGTTTATCTCAAACTGACGGGCGACTCTTGCAGACACTACGCGTATCGACCTTGGAATTTTTCTCAAGCCATGGCGACTTTCATTGTCATCTAACTGCGATGGTTTATCGTTCGTTCCTTCGATCATGATAATCGGAATCCGATTTAGGAAATTCTCACAAATTACACATTGGTTAAGCGGAATCACCCGCGTCCCAACGTATAACGCTAGCAAGACATTCCATGGTCGTCCTTAGATCGATCTCTGCTGGCCTGGAATATCCCCTCGACAATCCTTATGGTCAAAGTGTCATTTCTCATTCAAACTCCCTAGGTCCACGTACTCGACTCCGCGTCAGTCTTTCCCTTTTAGTTAGTTAACTCAAGAGTGGCCAACTCCGAGCGAGCTACAACTGAAATACACCGATCGATATCCTTCTATTCAATAGCCTCGAGAGGGTTGGAATTCAGAATGTCACACCGGGCCTGTCAACGGGCCTGTTTCGGGCCCAGGGGTCCAAATGGCCATGTCTATCCTATAGTGCTCAACTATAGATGTGACATTGATTTTCTAGTGGAAAAAAAAAGTGTGACATTGATTTAAACATTGTCGAAAGTATGGAAAAAGTAAATGCAGTCATGCAGCATGCATGAATTAAGGTCATGCGGCATGCATCAATTTAGGTCATTATAGGAAAAACGAAACCTCCTTCGCTGGGAGGTTGACGTAAAGATCTCTAAAGCATGTTTTGTTTTATAATTATTCCGGCGACGTTTACTAAGTAACTAATCAAGAAATTATTTTGGCTTTAATGCTTTACAATGTATAGTCAATATTAAAAGTATAATTATTTCAAATTAAGTATGCTTCCCTAGAGCACTTTTTAACAGGACTCTTTCAAATACCAATAAAGCGTGCGAATTTTATTTTAGTCAAATGTCCGTCTTAGCCAAGAAAAGTTCATACCTAAACAAAAAAGCTAAAACATATATCGGTAGACAACCTTAGATTTAGCTTCTCCAAATTTAAGTGGTTTGGCATTTCTGGAACTGGACCTGCCAATTTATACTCTAGTCCCTTCTATTATACACATACCTAATCTAAATATTACAAAAGTATTTTACTCTCTCTCTCGTAGCTGAACCAATGTTAAACTTTACTTGTCATTACTTAAAAGTCACTCATCGACAACTACGAGAAATAGAGAGAGAGAGAGAGAGAGTCCAAATGTTGCCACCATCCTAGAGAAGGCGATGGTAGCTCTGTTTGAAAAGGAGGTGGTGGAAGTAGAAGGGGGAGTAAGAGAAAAGGAAGAAAGAGTGGAAGATTTATTAGAATTTGATTTGATCCGACATGGTTACACGGACGCATAGATCGCCTGTCACAAGTCATGTGTTGCATCCACGGTTTATTGCTACATGCTTTCTGAGAGAAAAAGTATCTTAAATTGCACATTACTCTGTCAATTTACACAATCAATAGAACACGAGCGAACCGTGATAATAAGCCCTACAATTTTTTGTGCGTTTTAGGATCTTTTCATCTCGGATAAAACTTGGGTGTGATTAAACTGGCATGAAATGAAACTCTTACCATAATTCAAATAATTGGATAAGAGTAAAGAACTTCCGTCCTTCAAAAAAGCGCCATGATTCACCAATTAAAATGGGCATTGAAACTAAAAAACAAGCAACGCTTCCCTCGAGCACATTAAAATATGAGCTTTCTTATCTGTTTTCTTTAATTCGCATTCTAAGGTGAACTTTAAGATAAAGAACAGAAGCATCATTTGAAAATTACATAGATGGGCCTATGCAATATCCATTATATTCTTCTTCATCTTCTTCCTTTGTTTATTTTTTTATTTTAAAAGGTAAGCCACTTTTCTTGCTGACTTTGGTCCAAATGGGGCAGAGAAAAGCTCGTATTGGGCATGGATGCCATTCCTATCTAGAGACCAACAGCCAGATGTCTTCTAAGTGGATTGAAAAAAAATGAAGACTGTTGTTTTCTCAAAGAACAAAAGAAGAATTGACAGCAAAAGCTGTGCTTTTCGCAGCAAGCAGAACGTATGGGAAGGAAACTGCTTCTATTTTATTCATAAAACTGAAAAATACTTAAATACAGACTAAAGCTTAACATTTCCCACTAAACACACGTTACCCACTAACCAACAGATTGCTTGATCCACAAAATCAGCAACAAACTAACAGAATAAATAACATGCAACTAAACACCCCTAAGGACTTTAACAAACTGACTCAACAGAAACTATATCGTCTAGCCTTGATACATCAACAAAGAAATTCTCTCTCTCTCTCTCTCAAATACCGCCGAATTCCTAGGCCGACAACTCTCCTCTCTGTTCATACCTCTCCCCTCCCTCGTCACAAAAGGCCATTCCCCGCCACCTCTCTATATCAAATACAGCCGAATTCCTAGGTCGACAACTCTCCTAATCCAGAGAAGAATCCTGAACCCATTTCTCCTGATCATTATCACGATGATGAACCGCATCTCTTGCTTCAGTTGATCCATTTCTCTTCTCCATCTTGCCCTTTTTCAAGCTTGAAGAGAGAGCAAGGGGGCTTCAATGATTAACTTTAACACTTTGGGATGGTTGTGAAGGAAAAGCCATGCTCTCTCTCTCTCTCTCTCTCTCTCTCTCTCTCTCTCTCTCTCTCTCTCTCTCTCTCGAAAACCGTTGAATTCCTAGGCCGACAACTCTCCTCTCTATTCATACCTACAGCTTTGGAATCTCAACTTCAACCCTCCCCTCCCTCGTCACAAAAGGCCATTCCTCGCCACCTCTCTATAAAAGGAGCTCCCAAGCATGGCTTTTCCTTCACAACCATCCTAAAGTCTTAACATCACATCTTAAGTTAAAGTTGGTCATTGAAAGCGCCCCCCCTCCCCTCTCTCTCTCTCTCTCTCTCTCTCTCTCTCTCCAAGCTTGAAAAAGGGCAAGATGGAGAAGAGAAATGGATCAACTGAAGCAAGAGATGCGGTTCATCATCGTGATAATGATCAGGGGAAATGGGTTCATGATTCTTCTCTGGATTATAAAGGAGGAGTCTCTCTTCGAGCTTCCACAAGGGTTTGGAAGGCCTCTCTTTTCATCATTGGTAAGCAATATCTATTCCAAGATACATGAGAAAGACATGATTTTTTCTTCAAGACTTTTATTGCAGCAGAATTAGATGGACCCCTAAAAACATAATTCCAAGATACATGAGAAAGAAATGATTTTTCTACAAGACTATAATTGCTGCAGAATTAGAAACCCCTAAAAACAGAATTCCAAGATACATGAGAAAGACATGATTTTTTCTTCAAGACTTTAATTGCAGCAGAATTAGATGGCCCCAAAAAACAGAATTTCATGATACATGAGAAAGGCATGATTTTTTCTTCAAGACTTTAATTGCAGCATAATTAGATGGCCCCCTAAAAAAAGAATTACTCCAAGATACATGAGAAAGACAGGATTTTTTCTTCAAGACTTTAATTGCAGCAGAATTAGATAGCCCCATAAAAACAGAATTCAGATACAAATGAAAGACGTGATTTTTTTTTTTGAAGACTTTAATTGCAGCAGAATTAGATTGCCCCTAAAAACAGAATTCCAAGATACATGAGGAAAACATGATTTTTTCTTCAAGATTTTAATTGCAGCAGAATTAGATGGCCCCCTAAAAATAGAATTTCAAGATACATGAGAAAGACACGATTTTTTCTTCAAGACTTTAATTGCAGCAGAATTAGATGGCCCCCTAAAAATAAAATTATTCCAAGATACATGAGAAAGACATTATTTTTTTTCAAGACTGTAATTGCAGCAGAATTTAATACCCCTAAAAACAGAATTCAAAGTTACATGAGAAAGACATGATTTTTTTCTTCAAAACTTTATTTGCATCAGAATTACATGATTTTTTCTTCAAGACTTTAATTGCAGCAGAATTAGAAGGCCCCCTAAAAACATAATTCCAAGATACATGAGAAAGACATGATTTTTCCATCAAGACTTTTATTGCAGCAGAATTAGATGGACCCCTAAAAACATAATTCCAAGATACATGAGAAAGAAATGATTTTTTCTACAAAACTTTAATTGCGGCAGAATTAGATACCCCTAAAAACAGAATTCCAAGATACATGAGAAAGACATGATTTTTTCTTCAAGACTTTAATTGAAGCAGAATTAGATGGCCCATAAAACAGAATTTCAAGATACATGAGAAAGGCATGATTTTTTCTTCAAGACTTTAATTGCAGCAGAATTAGATGGCCCGCTAAAAACAAAATTATTCCAAGATACATGGGAAAGACATGATTTTTTCTTCAAGACTTTAATTGCAGCAGAATTAGATGGCAACCTAAAAACAGAGTACCAACATACGTGAGAAAGACAAGATTTTATCTTCAAGACTTTAATTGCAGCAGAATAAGATACTCCCTAAAAACAGAATTCCAAGATACATGTGAAAGACATGATTGTTTTCATCAAGACTTTTATTGCAGCAGAATTAGAAACCCCCTAAAATCAGAATTCCAAGATACATGAGAAAGACATGATTTTTTCTTCAATACTTTAATTGCAGCAGAATTAGATGGCGCCAAAAAATAGAATTTAATGATACATGAGAAAGGCATGATTTTTTCTTCAAGACTTTAATTGCAGCAGAATTAGATGGCCCCCTAAAAACAGAATTATTCCAAGATACATGAGAAAGACAAGATTTTTTCTTCAAGACTTTAATTGCTGCAGAATTAGAAACCTCTAAAAACAGAATTCCAAGATACATGAGAAAGACAAGATTTTTTCTTCAAGAATTTAATTGCAGCAGAATTAGATGACCCCAAAAAACAGAATTTCATGATACATGAGAAAGGCATGATTTTTTCTTCAAGACTTTAATTGCAGCAGAATTAGATGGCCCCCTAAAAACAGAATTATTCCAAGATACATGAGAAAGACAGGATTTTTTCTTCAAGACTTTAATTGCAGCAGAATTAGATACCCCCTCAAAACAGAATTCCAAGATACATGAGAAAGACTTGATTTTTTCTTCAAGACTTTTATTGCAGCAGAATTAGATACACCCTAAAAACATAATTCCAAGATACATGGGAAAGACATGATTTTTTCTTCAGGACTTTAATTGCAGCAGAATTAGATGGCCCCCTAAAAACAGAATTCCAAGATACATGTGAAAGACAGGATTTTTTCTTCAAGACTTTAATTGCAGCAGAATTAGATACCCCCTCAAAACAGAATTCCAAGATACATGAGAAAGACTTGATTTTTTCTTCAAGACTTTAATTGAAGCAGAATTAGATGGCCCCAAAAAACAGAATTTCAAGATACATGAGAAAGGCATGAATTTTTCTTCAAGACTTTAATTGCAGCAGAATTAGATGGCCCCCTAAAAACAAAATTATTCCAAGATACATGAGAAAGACATGATTTTTTCTTCAAGACTTTTATTGCAGCAAAATTAGATGGCAACCTAAAAACAGAGTTCCAAGATACGTGAGAAAGACATAATTTTTTCTTCAAGACTTTAATTGCAGCAGAATAAGATACTCCCTAAAAACCTAATTCCAAGATACATGTGAAAGACATGATTTTTTCTTCAAGACTTTCATTGCAGCAGAATTAGATACCCCCTAAAAACAGAATTCCAAGATACATGAGAAAGACATGATTTTTTCTTCAGGACTTTAATTGCAGCAAAATTAGATGGCCCCCTAAAAACAGAATTACAAGATACATGTGAAAGACATGATTTTTTCTTCAAGACTTTAATTGCAGCAGAATTAGATGGCCCCCTAAAAACATAATTACAAGATACATGAGAAAGACATGACTTTTTCTTCAAGACTTTTATTGCAGCAGAATTAGATGGACCCCTAAAAACATAATTCCAAGATACATGAGAAAGAAATGATTTTTCTACAATACTTTAATTGCTGCAGAATTAGAAACCTCTAAAAACAGAATTCCAAGATACATGAGAAAGACAAGATTTTTTCTTCAAGACTTTAATTGCAGCAGAATTAGATGGCCCCAAAAAACAGAATTTCATGATACATGAGAAAGGCATGATTTTTTCTTCAAGACTTTAATTGCAGCAGAATTAGATGGCCCCCTAAAAACAGAATTATTCCAAGATACATGAGAAAGACAGGATTTTTTCTTCAAGACTTTAATTGCAGCAGAATTAGATACCCCCTCAAAACAGAATTCCAAGATACATGAGAAAGACTTGATTTTTTCTTCAAGACTTTTATTGCAGCAGAATTAGATACACCCTAAAAACAGAATTCCAAGATACATGGGAAAGACATGATTTTTTCTTCAGGACTTTAATTGCAGCAGAATTAGATGGCCCCCTAAAACAGAATTCCAAGATACATGTGAAAGACATGATTTTTTCTTCAAGACTTTAATTGCAGCAGAATTAGATGGCCCCCTAAAAACATAATTCCACGATACATGAGAAAGACATGATTTTTTCTTCAAGACTTTTATGGCAGCAGAATTAGACGGACCCCTAAAAACATAATTCCAAGATACATGAGAAAGAAATGATTTTTCTACAAGACTTTAATTGCTGTAGAATTAGAAACCCCTAAAAACAGAATTCCAAGATACATGAGAAAGACATGATTTTTTCTTCAAGACTATAATTGCAGCAGAATTAGATGGCCCCAAAAAACAAAATTTCATGATACATGAGAAAGGCATGATTTTTTCTTCAAGACTTTAATTGCAGCAGAATTAGATGGCCCCCTAAAAACAGAATTACTCCAAGATACATGAGAAAGACAGGATTTTTTCTTCAAGACTTTAATTGCAGCAGAATTAGATACCCCCTCAAAACAGAATTCCAAGAAACATGAGAAAGACTTGATTTTTTCTTCAAGACTTTAATTGCAGCAGAATAAGATACCCTGTAAAAACAGAATTCCAAGATACATGTGAAAGACATGATTTTTTCTCCAAGACTTTAATTGCAGCAGAATTAGATAGCCCCATAAAAACAAAATTCCAAGATACAAATGAAAGATGTGATTTTATTCTCCAAGACTTTAATTGCAGCAGAATTAGATTTTCCCTAAAAACAGAATTCCAAGATACATGAGGAAGACATGATTTTTTCTTCAAGATTTTAAATGCAGCAGAATTAGATGGCCCCCTAAAAACAGAATTTCAAGATACAAGAGAAAGACACGAGTTTTTCTTCAAGACTTTAATTGCAGCAGAATTAGATGGCCCCCTAAAAATAAAATTATTCCAAGGTACATGAGAAAGACATGATTTTTTCTTCAAGACTGTAATTGCAGCAGAATTAGATACCCCTAAAAACATAATTCCAAGATACATGAGAAAGACTTGATTTTTTCTTCAAGACTTTTATTGCAGCAGAATTAGATACCCCCTAAAAACAGAATTCCAAGATACATGGGAAAGACATGATTTTTTCTACAGGACTTTAATTGCAGCAGAATTAGATGGCCCCCTAAAAACAGAATTCCAAGATACACGAGAAAGACATGATTTTTTCTTCAAGACTTTATTTGCATCAGAATTACATGATTTTTTCTTCAAGACTTTAATTGCAGCAGAATTACATGATTTTTTCTTCAAGACTTTAATTGCAGCAGAATTAGATGGCCCCCTAAAAACATAATTCCAAGATACATGAGAAAGACATGATTTTTTCTTCAAGACTTTTATTGCAGCAGAATTAGATGGACCCCTAAAAACATAATTCCAAGATACATGAGAAAGAAATGATTTTTCTACAAGACTATAATTGCTGCAGAATTAGAAACCCCTAAAAACAGAATTCCAAGATACATGAGAAAGACATGATTTTTTCTTCAAGACTTTAATTGCAGCAGAATTAGATGGCCCCAAAAAACAGAATTTCATGATACATGAGAAAGGCATGATTTTTTCTTCAAGACTTTAATTGCTGCATAATTAGATGGCCCCCTAAAAAAAGAATTACTCCAAGATACATGAGAAAGACAGGATTTTTTCTTCAAGACTTTAATTGCAGCAGAATTAGATAGCCCCATAAAAACAGAATTCAGATACAAATGAAAGACGTGATTTTTTTCTCGAAGACTTTAATTGCAGCAGAATTAGATTGCCCCTAAAAACAGAATTCCAAGATACATGAGGAAAACATGATTTTTTCTTCAAGATTTTAATTGCAGCAGAATTAGATGGCCCCCTAAAAATAGAATTTCAAGATACATGAGAAAGACACGATTTTTTCTTCAAGACTTTAATTGCAGCAGAATTAGATGGCCCCCTAAAAATAAAATTATTCCAAGATACATGAGAAAGACATTATTTTTTTTCAAGACTGTAATTGCAGCAGAATTTAATACCCCTAAAAACAGAATTCCAAGTTACATGAGAAAGACATGATTTTTTTCTTCAAAACTTTATTTGCATCAGAATTACATGATTTTTTCTTCAAGACTTTAATTGCAGCAGAATTAGAAGGCCCCCTAAAAACATAATTCCAAGATACATGAGAAAGACATGATTTTTCCATCAAGACTTTTATTGCAGCAGAATTAGATGGACCCCTAAAAACATAATTCCAAGATACATGAGAAAGAAATGATTTTTTCTACAAAACTTTAATTGCGGCAGAATTAGATACCCCTAAAAACAGAATTCCAAGATACATGAGAAAGACATGATTTTTTCTTCAAGACTTTAATTGAAGCAGAATTAGATGGCCCATAAAACAGAATTTCAAGATACATGAGAAAGGCATGATTTTTTCTTCAAGACTTTAATTGCAGCAGAATTAGATGGCCCGCTAAAAACAAAATTATTCCAAGATACATGGGAAAGACATGATTTTTTCTTCAAGACTTTAATTGCAGCAGAATTAGATGGCAACCTAAAAACAGAGTACCAACATACGTGAGAAAGACAAGATTTTATCTTCAAGACTTTAATTGCAGCAGAATAAGATACTCCCTAAAAACAGAATTCCAAGATACATGTGAAAGACATGATTGTTTTCATCAAGACTTTTATTGCAGCAGAATTAGAAACCCCCTAAAATCAGAATTCCAAGATACATGAGAAAGACATGATTTTTTCTTCAATACTTTAATTGCAGCAGAATTAGATGGCGCCAAAAAATAGAATTTAATGATACATGAGAAAGGCATGATTTTTTCTTCAAGACTTTAATTGCAGCAGAATTAGATGGCCCCCTAAAAACAGAATTATTCCAAGATACATGAGAAAGACAAGATTTTTTCTTCAAGACTTTAATTGCTGCAGAATTAGAAACCTCTAAAAACAGAATTCCAAGATACATGAGAAAGACAAGATTTTTTCTTCAAGAATTTAATTGCAGCAGAATTAGATGACCCCAAAAAATAGAATTTCATGATACATGAGAAAGGCATGATTTTTTCTTCAAGACTTTAATTGCAGCAGAATTAGATGGCCCCCTAAAAACAGAATTATTCCAAGATACATGAGAAAGACAGGATTTTTTCTTCAAGACTTTAATTGCAGCAGAATTAGATACCCCCTCAAAACAGAATTCCAAGATACATGAGAAAGACTTGATTTTTTCTTCAAGACTTTTATTGCAGCAGAATTAGATACACCCTAAAAACATAATTCCAAGATACATGGGAAAGACATGATTTTTTCTTCAGGACTTTAATTGCAGCAGAATTAGATGGCCCCCTAAAAACAGAATTCCAAGATACATGTGAAAGACAGGATTTTTTCTTCAAGACTTTAATTGCAGCAGAATTAGATACCCCCTCAAAACAGAATTCCAAGATACATGAGAAAGACTTGATTTTTTCTTCAAGACTTTAATTGAAGCAGAATTAGATGGCCCCAAAAAACAGAATTTCAAGATACATGAGAAAGGCATGAATTTTTCTTCAAGACTTTAATTGCAGCAGAATTAGATGGCCCCCTAAAAACAAAATTATTCCAAGATACATGAGAAAGACATGATTTTTTCTTCAAGACTTTTATTGCAGCAAAATTAGATGGCAACCTAAAAACAGAGTTCCAAGATACGTGAGAAAGACATAATTTTTTCTTCAAGACTTTAATTGCAGCAGAATAAGATACTCCCTAAAAACCTAATTCCAAGATACATGTGAAAGACATGATTTTTTCTTCAAGACTTTCATTGCAGCAGAATTAGATACCCCCTAAAAACAGAATTCCAAGATACATGAGAAAGACATGATTTTTTCTTCAGGACTTTAATTGCAGCAAAATTAGATGGCCCCCTAAAAACAGAATTACAAGATACATGTGAAAGACATGATTTTTTCTTCAAGACTTTAATTGCAGCAGAATTAGATGGCCCCCTAAAAACATAATTACAAGATACATGAGAAAGACATGACTTTTTCTTCAAGACTTTTATTGCAGCAGAATTAGATGGACCCCTAAAAACATAATTCCAAGATACATGAGAAAGAAATGATTTTTCTACAATACTTTAATTGCTGCAGAATTAGAAACCTCTAAAAACAGAATTCCAAGATACATGAGAAAGACAAGATTTTTTCTTCAAGACTTTAATTGCAGCAGAATTAGATGGCCCCAAAAAACAGAATTTCATGATACATGAGAAAGGCATGATTTTTTCTTCAAGACTTTAATTGCAGCAGAATTAGATGGCCCCCTAAAAACAGAATTATTCCAAGATACATGAGAAAGACAGGATTTTTTCTTCAAGACTTTAATTGCAGCAGAATTAGATACCCCCTCAAAACAGAATTCCAGGATACATGAGAAAGACTTGATTTTTTCTTCAAGACTTTTATTGCAGCAGAATTAGATACACCCTAAAAACAGAATTCCAAGATACATGGGAAAGACATGATTTTTTCTTCAGGACTTTAATTGCAGCAGAATTAGATGGCCCCCTAAAACAGAATTCCAAGATACATGTGAAAGACATGATTTTTTCTTCAAGACTTTAATTGCAGCAGAATTAGATGGCCCCCTAAAAACATAATTCCACGATACATGAGAAAGACATGATTTTTTCTTCAAGACTTTTATGGCAGCAGAATTAGACGGACCCCTAAAAACATAATTCCAAGATACATGAGAAAGAAATGATTTTTCTACAAGACTTTAATTGCTGTAGAATTAGAAACCCCTAAAAACAGAATTCCAAGATACATGAGAAAGACATGATTTTTTCTTCAAGACTATAATTGCAGCAGAATTAGATGGCCCCAAAAAACAAAATTTCATGATACATGAGAAAGGCATGCTTTTTTCTTCAAGACTTTAATTGCAGCAGAATTAGATGGCCCCCTAAAAACAGAATTACTCCAAGATACATGAGAAAGACAGGATTTTTTCTTCAAGACTTTAATTGCAGCAGAATTAGATACCCCCTCAAAACAGAATTCCAAGAAACATGAGAAAGACTTGATTTTTTCTTCAAGACTTTAATTGCAGCAGAATAAGATACCCTGTAAAAACAGAATTCCAAGATACATGTGAAAGACATGATTTTTTCTCCAAGACTTTAATTGCAGCAGAATTAGATAGCCCCATAAAAACAAAATTCCAAGATACAAATGAAAGATGTGATTTTATTCTCCAAGACTTTAATTGCAGCAGAATTAGATTTTCCCTAAAAACAGAATTCCAAGATACATGAGGAAGACATGATTTTTTCTTCAAGATTTTAAATGCAGCAGAATTAGATGGCCCCCTAAAAACAGAATTTCAAGATACAAGAGAAAGACACGATTTTTTCTTCAAGACTTTAATTGCAGCAGAATTAGATGGCCCCCTAAAAATAAAATTATTCCAAGGTACATGAGAAAGACATGATTTTTTCTTCAAGACTGTAATTGCAGCAGAATTAGATACCCCTAAAAATATAATTCCAAGATACATGAGAAAGACTTGATTTTTTCTTCAAGACTTTTATTGCAGCAGAATTAGATACCCCCTAAAAACAGAATTCCAAGATACATGGGAAAGACATGATTTTTTCTTCAGGACTTTAATTGCGGCAGAATTAGATGGCCCCCTAAAAACAGAATTCCAAGATACACGAGAAAGACATGATTTTTTCTTCAAGACTTTATTTGCATCAGAATTACATGATTTTTTCTTCAAGACTTTAATTGCAGCAGAATTACATGATTTTTTCTTCAAGACTTTAATTGCAGCAGAATTAGATGGCCCCCTAAAAACATAATTCCAAGATACATGAGAAAGACATGATTTTTTCTTCAAGACTTTTATTGCAGCAGAATTAGATGGACCCCTAAAAACATAATTCCAAGATACATGAGAAAGAAATGATTTTTCTACAAGACTATAATTGCTGCAGAATTAGAAACCCCTAAAAACAGAATTCCAAGATACATGAGAAAGACATGATTTTTTCTTCAAGACTTTAATTGCAGCAGAATTAGATGGCCCCAAAAAACAGAATTTCATGATACATGAGAAAGGCATGATTTTTTCTTCAAGACTTTAATTGCTGCATAATTAGATGGCCCCCTAAAAAAAGAATTACTCCAAGATACATGAGAAAGACAGGATTTTTTCTTCAAGACTTTAATTGCAGCAGAATTAGATAGCCCCATAAAAACAGAATTCAGATACAAATGAAAGACGTGATTTTTTTCTCGAAGACTTTAATTGCAGCAGAATTAGATTGCCCCTAAAAACAGAATTCCAAGATACATGAGGAAAACATGATTTTTTCTTCAAGATTTTAATTGCAGCAGAATTAGATGGCCCCCTAAAAATAGAATTTCAAGATACATGAGAAAGACACGATTTTTTCTTCAAGACTTTAATTGCAGCAGAATTAGATGGCCCCCTAAAAATAAAATTATTCCAAGATACATGAGAAAGACATTATTTTTTTTCAAGACTGTAATTGCAGCAGAATTTAATACCCCTAAAAACAGAATTCCAAGTTACATGAGAAAGACATGATTTTTTTCTTCAAAACTTTATTTGCATCAGAATTACATGATTTTTTCTTCAAGACTTTAATTGCAGCAGAATTAGAAGGCCCCCTAAAAACATAATTCCAAGATACATGAGAAAGACATGATTTTTCCATCAAGACTTTTATTGCAGCAGAATTAGATGGACCCCTAAAAACATAATTCCAAGATACATGAGAAATAAATGATTTTTTCTACAAAACTTTAATTGCGGCAGAATTAGATACCCCTAAAAACAGAATTCCAAGATACATGAGAAAGACATGATTTTTTCTTCAAGACTTTAATTGAAGCAGAATTAGATGGCCCATAAAACAGAATTTCAAGATACATGAGAAAGGCATGATTTTTTCTTCAAGACTTTAATTGCAGCAGAATTAGATGGCCCGCTAAAAACAAAATTATTCCAAGATACATGGGAAAGACATGATTTTTTCTTCAAGACTTTAATTGCAGCAGAATTAGATGGCAACCTAAAAACAGAGTACCAACATACGTGAGAAAGACAAGATTTTATCTTCAAGACTTTAATTGCAGCAGAATAAGATACTCCCTAAAAACAGAATTCCAAGATACATGTGAAAGACATGATTGTTTTCATCAAGACTTTTATTGCAGCAGAATTAGAAACCCCCTAAAATCAGAATTCCAAGATACATGAGAAAGACATGATTTTTTCTTCAATACTTTAATTGCAGCAGAATTAGATGGCGCCAAAAAATAGAATTTAATGATACATGAGAAAGGTATGATTTTTTCTTCAAGACTTTAATTGCAGCAGAATTAGATGGCCCCCTAAAAACAGAATTATTCCAAGATACATGAGAAAGACAAGATTTTTTCTTCAAGACTTTAATTGCTGCAGAATTAGAAACCTCTAAAAACAGAATTCCAAGATACATGAGAAAGACAAGATTTTTTCTTCAAGAATTTAATTGCAGCAGAATTAGATGACCCCAAAAAACAGAATTTCATGATACATGAGAAAGGCATGATTTTTTCTTCAAGACTTTAATTGCAGCAGAATTAGATGGCCCCCTAAAAACAGAATTATTCCAAGATACATGAGAAAGACAGGATTTTTTCTTCAAGACTTTAATTGCAGCAGAATTAGATACCCCCTCAAAACAGAATTCCAAGATACATGAGAAAGACTTGATTTTTTCTTCAAGACTTTTATTGCAGCAGAATTAGATACACCCTAAAAACATAATTCCAAGATACATGGGAAAGACATGATTTTTTCTTCAGGACTTTAATTGCAGCAGAATTAGATGGCCCCCTAAAAACAGAATTCCAAGATACATGTGAAAGACAGGATTTTTTCTTCAAGACTTTAATTGCAGCAGAATTAGATACCCCCTCAAAACAGAATTCCAAGATACATGAGAAAGACTTGATTTTTTCTTCAAGACTTTAATTGAAGCAGAATTAGATGGCCCCAAAAAACAGAATTTCAAGATACATGAGAAAGGCATGAATTTTTCTTCAAGACTTTAATTGCAGCAGAATTAGATGGCCCCCTAAAAACAAAATTATTCCAAGATACATGAGAAAGACATGATTTTTTCTTCAAGACTTTTATTGCAGCAGAATTAGATGGACCCCTAAAAACATAATTCCAAGATACATGAGAAAGAAATGATTTTTCTACAAGACTATAATTGCTGCAGAATTAGAAACCCCTAAAAACAGAATTCCAAGATACATGAGAAAGACATGATTTTTTCTTCAAGACTTTAATTGCAGCAGAATTAGATGGCCCCAAAAAACAGAATTTCATGATACATGAGAAAGGCATGATTTTTTCTTCAAGACTTTAATTGCTGCATAATTAGATGGCCCCCTAAAAAAAGAATTACTCCAAGATACATGAGAAAGACATGATTTTTTCTTCAAGACTTTAATTGCAGCAGAATTAGATAGCCCCATAAAAACAGAATTCAGATACAAATGAAAGACATGATTTTTTCTTCAAGACTATAATTGCAGCAGAATTAGATGGCCCCAAAAAACAAAATTTCATGATACATGAGAAAGGCATGATTTTTTCTTCAAGACTTTAATTGCAGCAGAATTAGATGGCCCCCTAAAAACAGAATTACTCCAAGATACATGAGAAAGACAGGATTTTTTCTTCAAGACTTTAATTGCAGCAGAATTAGATACCCCCTCAAAACAGAATTCCAAGAAACATGAGAAAGACTTGATTTTTTCTTCAAGACTTTAATTGCAGCAGAATAAGATACCCTGTAAAAACAGAATTCCAAGATACATGTGAAAGACATGATTTTTTCTCCAAGACTTTAATTGCAGCAGAATTAGATAGCCCCATAAAAACAAAATTCCAAGATACAAATGAAAGATGTGATTTTATTCTCCAAGACTTTAATTGCAGCAGAATTAGATTTTCCCTAAAAACAGAATTCCAAGATACATGAGGAAGACATGATTTTTTCTTCAAGATTTTAAATGCAGCAGAATTAGATGGCCCCCTAAAAACAGAATTTCAAGATACAAGAGAAAGACACGATTTTTTCTTCAAGACTTTAATTGCAGCAGAATTAGATGGCCCCCTAAAAATAAAATTATTCCAAGGTACATGAGAAAGACATGATTTTTTCTTCAAGACTGTAATTGCAGCAGAATTAGATACCCCTAAAAACATAATTCCAAGATACATGAGAAAGACTTGATTTTTTCTTCAAGACTTTTATTGCAGCAGAATTAGATACCCCCTAAAAACAGAATTCCAAGATACATGGGAAAGACATGATTTTTTCTTCAGGACTTTAATTGCAGCAGAATTAGATGGCCCCCTAAAAACAGAATTCCAAGATACACGAGAAAGACATGATTTTTTCTTCAAGACTTTATTTGCATCAGAATTACATGATTTTTTCTTCAAGACTTTAATTGCAGCAGAATTACATGATTTTTTCTTCAAGACTTTAATTGCAGCAGAATTAGATGGCCCCCTAAAAACATAATTCCAAGATACATGAGAAAGACATGATTTTTTCTTCAAGACTTTTATTGCAGCAGAATTAGATGGACCCCTAAAAACATAATTCCAAGATACATGAGAAAGAAATGATTTTTCTACAAGACTATAATTGCTGCAGAATTAGAAACCCCTAAAAACAGAATTCCAAGATACATGAGAAAGACATGATTTTTTCTTCAAGACTTTAATTGCAGCAGAATTAGATGGCCCCAAAAAACAGAATTTCATGATACATGAGAAAGGCATGATTTTTTCTTCAAGACTTTAATTGCTGCATAATTAGATGGCCCCCTAAAAAAAGAATTACTCCAAGATACATGAGAAAGACAGGATTTTTTCTTCAAGACTTTAATTGCAGCAGAATTAGATTGCCCCTAAAAACAGAATTCCAAGATACATGAGGAAAACATGATTTTTTCTTCAAGATTTTAATTGCAGCAGAATTAGATGGCCCCCTAAAAACAAAATTTCAAGATACATGAGAAAGACACGATTTTTTCTTCAAGACTTTAATTGCAGCAGAATTAGATGGCCCCCTAAAAATAAAATTATTCCAAGATACATGAGAAAGACATTATTTTTTTTCAAGACTGTAATTGCAGCAGAATTTAATACCCCTAAAAACAGAATTCCAAGTTACATGAGAAAGACATGATTTTTTTCTTCAAAACTTTATTTGCATCAGAATTACATGATTTTTTCTTCAAGACTTTAATTGCAGCAGAATTAGAAGGCCCCCTAAAAACATAATTCCAAGATACATGAGAAAGACATGATTTTTCCATCAAGACTTTTATTGCAGCAGAATTAGATGGACCCCTAAAAACATAATTCCAAGATACATGAGAAAGAAATGATTTTTTCTACAAAACTTTAATTGCGGCAGAATTAGATACCCCTAAAAACAGAATTCCAAGATACATGAGAAAGACATGATTTTTTCTTCAAGACTTTAATTGAAGCAGAATTAGATGGCCCATAAAACAGAATTTCAAGATACATGAGAAAGGCATGATTTTTTCTTCAAGACTTTAATTGCAGCAGAATTAGATGGCCCGCTAAAAACAAAATTATTCCAAGATACATGGGAAAGACATGATTTTTTCTTCAAGACTTTAATTGCAGCAGAATTAGATGGCAACCTAAAAACAGAGTACCAACATACGTGAGAAAGACAAGATTTTATCTTCAAGACTTTAATTGCAGCAGAATAAGATACTCCCTAAAAACAGAATTCCAAGATACATGTGAAAGACATGATTGTTTTCATCAAGACTTTTATTGCAGCAGAATTAGAAACCCCCTAAAATCAGAATTCCAAGATACATGAGAAAGACATGATTTTTTCTTCAATACTTTAATTGCAGCAGAATTAGATGGCGCCAAAAAATAGAATTTAATGATACATGAGAAAGGCATGATTTTTTCTTCAAGACTTTAATTGCAGCAGAATTAGATGGCCCCCTAAAAACAGAATTATTCCAAGATACATGAGAAAGACAAGATTTTTTCTTCAAGACTTTAATTGCTGCAGAATTAGAAACCTCTAAAAACAGAATTCCAAGATACATGAGAAAGACAAGATTTTTTCTTCAAGAATTTAATTGCAGCAGAATTAGATGACCCCAAAAAACAGAATTTCATGATACATGAGAAAGGCATGATTTTTTCTTCAAGACTTTAATTGCAGCAGAATTAGATGGCCCCCTAAAAACAGAATTATTCCAAGATACATGAGAAAGACAGGATTTTTTCTTCAAGACTTTAATTGCAGCAGAATTAGATACCCCCTCAAAACAGAATTCCAAGATACATGAGAAAGACTTGATTTTTTCTTCAAGACTTTTATTGCAGCAGAATTAGATACACCCTAAAAACAGAATTCCAAGATACATGGGAAAGACATGATTTTTTCTTCAGGACTTTAATTGCAGCAGAATTAGATGGCCCCCTAAAAACAGAATTCCAAGATACATGTGAAAGACATGATTTTTTCTTCAAGACTTTAATTGCAGCAGAATTAGAAGGCCCCCTAAAAACATAATTCCAAGATACATGAGAAAGACATGATTTTTCCATCAAGACTTTTATTGCAGCAGAATTAGATGGACCCCTAAAAACATAATTCCAAGATACATGAGAAAGAAATGATTTTTTCTACAAAACTTTAATTGCGGCAGAATTAGATACCCCTAAAAACAGAATTCCAAGATACATGAGAAAGACATGATTTTTTCTTCAAGACTTTAATTGAAGCAGAATTAGATGGCCCATAAAACAGAATTTCAAGATACATGAGAAAGGCATGATTTTTTCTTCAAGACTTTAATTGCAGCAGAATTAGATGGCCCGCTAAAAACAAAATTATTCCAAGATACATGGGAAAGACATGATTTTTTCTTCAAGACTTTAATTGCAGCAGAATTAGATGGCAACCTAAAAACAGAGTACCAACATACGTGAGAAAGACAAGATTTTATCTTCAAGACTTTAATTGCAGCAGAATAAGATACTCCCTAAAAACAGAATTCCAAGATACATGTGAAAGACATGATTGTTTTCATCAAGACTTTTATTGCAGCAGAATTAGAAACCCCCTAAAATCAGAATTCCAAGATACATGAGAAAGACATGATTTTTTCTTCAATACTTTAATTGCAGCAGAATTAGATGGCGCCAAAAAATAGAATTTAATGATACATGAGAAACGCATGATTTTTTCTTCAAGACTTTAATTGCAGCAGAATTAGATGGCCCCCTAAAAACAGAATTATTCCAAGATACATGAGAAAGACAAGATTTTTTCTTCAAGACTTTAATTGCTGCAGAATTAGAAACCTCTAAAAACAGAATTCCAAGATACATGAGAAAGACAAGATTTTTTCTTCAAGAATTTAATTGCAGCAGAATTAGATGACCCCAAAAAACAGAATTTCATGATACATGAGAAAGGCATGATTTTTTCTTCAAGACTTTAATTGCAGCAGAATTAGATGGCCCCCTAAAAACAGAATTATTCCAAGATACATGAGAAAGACAGGATTTTTTCTTCAAGACTTTAATTGCAGCAGAATTAGATACCCCCTCAAAACAGAATTCCAAGATACATGAGAAAGACTTGATTTTTTCTTCAAGACTTTTATTGCAGCAGAATTAGATACACCCTAAAAACAGAATTCCAAGATACATGGGAAAGACATGATTTTTTCTTCAGGACTTTAATTGCAGCAGAATTAGATGGCCCCCTAAAACAGAATTCCAAGATACATGTGAAAGACATGATTTTTTCTTCAAGACTTTAATTGCAGCAGAATTAGATGGCCCCCTAAAAACATAATTCCACGATACATGAGAAAGACATGATTTTTTCTTCAAGACTTTTATGGCAGCAGAATTAGACGGACCCCTAAAAACATAATTCCAAGATACATGAGAAAGAAATGATTTTTCTACAAGACTTTAATTGCTGTAGAATTAGAAACCCCTAAAAACAGAATTCCAAGATACATGAGAAAGACATGATTTTTTCTTCAAGACTATAATTGCAGCAGAATTAGATGGCCCCAAAAAACAAAATTTCATGATACATGAGAAAGGCATGATTTTTTCTTCAAGACTTTAATTGCAGCAGAATTAGATGGCCCCCTAAAAACAGAATTACTCCAAGATACATGAGAAAGACAGGATTTTTTCTTCAAGACTTTAATTGCAGCAGAATTAGATACCCCCTCAAAACAGAATTCCAAGAAACATGAGAAAGACTTGATTTTTTCTTCAAGACTTTAATTGCAGCAGAATAAGATACCCTGTAAAAACAGAATTCCAAGATACATGTGAAAGACATGATTTTTTCTCCAAGACTTTAATTGCAGCAGAATTAGATAGCCCCATAAAAACAAAATTCCAAGATACAAATGAAAGATGTGATTTTATTCTCCAAGACTTTAATTGCAGCAGAATTAGATTTTCCCTAAAAACAGAATTCCAAGATACATGAGGAAGACATGATTTTTTCTTCAAGATTTTAAATGCAGCAGAATTAGATGGCCCCCTAAAAACAGAATTTCAAGATACAAGAGAAAGACACGATTTTTTCTTCAAGACTTTAATTGCAGCAGAATTAGATGGCCCCCTAAAAATAAAATTATTCCAAGGTACATGAGAAAGACATGATTTTTTCTTCAAGACTGTAATTGCAGCAGAATTAGATACCCCTAAAAACATAATTCCAAGATACATGAGAAAGACTTGATTTTTTCTTCAAGACTTTTATTGCAGCAGAATTAGATACCCCCTAAAAACAGAATTCCAAGATACATGGGAAAGACATGATTTTTTCTTCAGGACTTTAATTGCAGCAGAATTAGATGGCCCCCTAAAAACAGAATTCCAAGATACACGAGAAAGACATGATTTTTTCTTCAAGACTTTATTTGCATCAGAATTACATGATTTTTTCTTCAAGACTTTAATTGCAGCAGAATTACATGATTTTTTCTTCTAGACTTTAATTGCAGCAGAATTAGATGGCCCCCTAAAAACATAATTCCAAGATACATGAGAAAGACATGATTTTTTCTTCAAGACTTTTATTGCAGCAGAATTAGATGGACCCCTAAAAACATAATTCCAAGATACATGAGAAAGAAATGATTTTTCTACAAGACTATAATTGCTGCAGAATTAGAAACCCCTAAAAACAGAATTCCAAGATACATGAGAAAGACATGATTTTTTCTTCAAGACTTTAATTGCAGCAGAATTAGATGGCCCCAAAAAACAGAATTTCATGATACATGAGAAAGGCATGATTTTTTCTTCAAGACTTTAATTGCTGCATAATTAGATGGCCCCCTAAAAAAAGAATTACTCCAAGATACATGAGAAAGACAGGATTTTTTCTTCAAGACTTTAATTGCAGCAGAATTAGATAGCCCCATAAAAACAGAATTCAGATACAAATGAAAGACGTGATTTTTTTCTCGAAGACTTTAATTGCAGCAGAATTAGATTGCCCCTAAAAACAGAATTCCAAGATACATGAGGAAAACATGATTTTTTCTTCAAGATTTTAATTGCAGCAGAATTAGATGGCCCCCTAAAAACAAAATTTCAAGATACATGAGAAAGACACGATTTTTTCTTCAAGACTTTAATTGCAGCAGAATTAGATGGCCCCCTAAAAATAAAATTATTCCAAGATACATGAGAAAGACATTATTTTTTTTCAAGACTGTAATTGCAGCAGAATTTAATACCCCTAAAAACAGAATTCCAAGTTACATGAGAAAGACATGATTTTTTTCTTCAAAACTTTATTTGCATCAGAATTACATGATTTTTTCTTCAAGACTTTAATTGCAGCAGAATTAGAAGGCCCCCTAAAAACATAATTCCAAGATACATGAGAAAGACATGATTTTTCCATCAAGACTTTTATTGCAGCAGAATTAGATGGACCCCTAAAAACATAATTCCAAGATACATGAGAAAGAAATGATTTTTTCTACAAAACTTTAATTGCGGCAGAATTAGATACCCCTAAAAACAGAATTCCAAGATACATGAGAAAGACATGATTTTTTCTTCAAGACTTTAATTGAAGCAGAATTAGATGGCCCATAAAACAGAATTTCAAGATACATGAGAAAGGCATGATTTTTTCTTCAAGACTTTAATTGCAGCAGAATTAGATGGCCCGCTAAAAACAAAATTATTCCAAGATACATGGGAAAGACATGATTTTTTCTTCAAGACGTTAATTGCAGCAGAATTAGATGGCAACCTAAAAACAGAGTACCAACATACGTGAGAAAGACAAGATTTTATCTTCAAGACTTTAATTGCAGCAGAATAAGATACTCCCTAAAAACAGAATTCCAAGATACATGTGAAAGACATGATTGTTTTCATCAAGACTTTTATTGCAGCAGAATTAGAAACCCCCTAAAATCAGAATTCCAAGATACATGAGAAAGACATGATTTTTTCTTCAATACTTTAATTGCAGCAGAATTAGATGGCGCCAAAAAATAGAATTTAATGATACATGAGAAACGCATGATTTTTTCTTCAAGACTTTAATTGCAGCAGAATTAGATGGCCCCCTAAAAACAGAATTATTCCAAGATACATGAGAAAGACAAGATTTTTTCTTCAAGACTTTAATTGCTGCAGAATTAGAAACCTCTAAAAACAGAATTCCAAGATACATGAGAAAGACAAGATTTTTTCTTCAAGAATTTAATTGCAGTAGAATTAGATGACCCCAAAAAACAGAATTTCATGATACATGAGAAAGGCATGATTTTTTCTTCAAGACTTTAAGTGCAGCAGAATTAGATGGCCCCCTAAAAACAGAATTATTCCAAGATACATGAGAAAGACAGGATTTTTTCTTCAAGACTTTAATTGCAGCAGAATTAGATACCCCCTCAAAACAGAATTCCAAGATACATGAGAAAGACTTGATTTTTTCTTCAAGACTTTTATTGCAGCAGAATTAGATACACCCTAAAAACAGAATTCCAAGATACATGGGAAAGACATGATTTTTTCTTCAGGACTTTAATTGCAGCAGAATTAGATGGCCCCCTAAAAACAGAATTCCAAGATACATGTGAAAGACATGATTTTTTCTTCAAGACTTTAATTGCAGCAGAATTAGAAGGCCCCCTAAAAACATAATTCCAAGATACATGAGAAAGACATGATTTTTCCATCAAGACTTTTATTGCAGCAGAATTAGATGGACCCCTAAAAACATAATTCCAAGATACATGAGAAAGAAATGATTTTTTCTACAAAACTTTAATTGCGGCAGAATTAGATACCCCTAAAAACAGAATTCCAAGATACATGAGAAAGACATGATTTTTTCTTCAAGACTTTAATTGAAGCAGAATTAGATGGCCCATAAAACAGAATTTCAAGATACATGAGAAAGGCATGATTTTTTCTTCAAGACTTTAATTGCAGCAGAATTAGATGGCCCGCTAAAAACAAAATTATTCCAAGATACATGGGAAAGACATGATTTTTTCTTCAAGACTTTAATTGCAGCAGAATTAGATGGCAACCTAAAAACAGAGTACCAACATACGTGAGAAAGACAAGATTTTATCTTCAAGACTTTAATTGTAGCAGAATAAGATACTCCCTAAAAACAGAATTCCAAGATACATGTGAAAGACATGATTGTTTTCATCAAGACTTTTATTGCAGCAGAATTAGAAACCCCCTAAAATCAGAATTCCAAGATACATGAGAAAGACATGATTTTTTCTTCAATACTTTAATTGCAGCAGAATTAGATGGCGCCAAAAAATAGAATTTAATGATACATGAGAAAGGCATGATTTTTTCTTCAAGACTTTAATTGCAGCAGAATTAGATGGCCCCCTAAAAACAGAATTATTCCAAGATACATGAGAAAGACAAGATTTTTTCTTCAAGACTTTAATTGCTGCAGAATTAGAAACCTCTAAAAACAGAATTCCAAGATACATGAGAAAGACAAGATTTTTTCTTCAAGAATTTAATTGCAGCAGAATTAGATGACCCCAAAAAACAGAATTTCATGATACATGAGAAAGGCATGATTTTTTCTTCAAGACTTTAATTGCAGCAGAATTAGATGGCCCCCTAAAAACAGAATTATTCCAAGATACATGAGAAAGACAGGATTTTTTCTTCAAGACTTTAATTGCAGCAGAATTAGATACCCCCTCAAAACAGAATTCCAAGATACATGAGAAAGACTTGATTTTTTCTTCAAGACTTTTATTGCAGCAGAATTAGATACACCCTAAAAACAGAATTCCAAGATACATGGGAAAGACATGATTTTTTCTTCAGGACTTTAATTGCAGCAGAATTAGATGGCCCCCTAAAAACAGAATTCCAAGATACATGTGAAAGACATGATTTTTTCTTCAAGACTTTAATTGCAGCAGAATTAGATGGCCCCCTAAAAACATAATTCCAAGATACATGAGAAAGACATGATTTTTTCTTCAAGACTTTTATTGCAGCAGAATTAGACGGACCCCTAAAAACATAATTCCAAGATACATGAGAAAGAAATGATTTTTCTACAAGACTTTAATTGCTGTAGAATTAGAAACCCCTAAAAACAGAATTCCAAGATACATGAGAAAGACATGATTTTTTCTTCAAGACTATAATTGCAGCAGAATTAGATGGCCCCAAAAAACAAAATTTCATGATACATGAGAAAGGCATGATTTTTTCTTCAAGACTTTAATTGCAGCAGAATTAGATGGCCCCCTAAAAACAGAATTACTCCAAGATACATGAGAAAGACAGGATTTTTTCTTCAAGACTTTAATTGCAGCAGAATTAGATACCCCCTCAAAACAGAATTCCAAGAAACATGAGAAAGACTTGATTTTTTCTTCAAGACTTTAATTGCAGCAGAATAAGATACCCTGTAAAAACAGAATTCCAAGATACATGTGAAAGACATGATTTTTTCTCCAAGACTTTAATTGCAGCAGAATTAGATAGCCCCATAAAAACAAAATTCCAAGATACAAATGAAAGATGTGATTTTATTCTCCAAGACTTTAATTGCAGCAGAATTAGATTTTCCCTAAAAACAGAATTCCAAGATACATGAGGAAGACATGATTTTTTCTTCAAGATTTTAAATGCAGCAGAATTAGATGGCCCCCTAAAAACAGAATTTCAAGATACAAGAGAAAGACACGATTTTTTCTTCAAGACTTTAATTGCAGCAGAATTAGATGGCCCCCTAAAAATAAAATTATTCCAAGATACATGAGAAAGACATGATTTTTTCTTCAAGACTGTAATTGCAGCAGAATTAGATACCCCTAAAAACATAATTCCAAGATACATGAGAAAGACTTGATTTTTTCTTCAAGACTTTTATTGCAGCAGAATTAGATACCCCCTAAAAACAGAATTCCAAGATACATGGGAAAGACATGATTTTTTCTTCAGGACTTTAATTGCAGCAGAATTAGATGGCCCCCTAAAAACAGAATTCCAAGATACACGAGAAAGACATGATTTTTTCTTCAAGACTTTAATTGCAGCAGAATTAGATGGCCCCCTAAAAACATAATTCCAAGATACATGAGAAAGACATGATTTTTTCTTCAAGACTTTTATTGCAGCAGAATTAGATGGACCCCTAAAAACATAATTCCAAGATACATGAGAAAGAAATGATTTTTCTACAAGACTATAATTGCTGCAGAATTAGAAACCCCTAAAAACAGAATTCCAAGATACATGAGAAAGACATGATTTTTTCTTCAAGACTTTAATTGCAGCAGAATTAGATGGCCCCAAAAAACAGAATTTCATGATACATGAGAAAGGCATGATTTTTTCTTCAAGACTTTAATTGCAGCATAATTAGATGGCCCCCTAAAAACAGAATTACTCCAAGATACATGAGAAAGACAGGATTTTTTCTTCAAGACTTTAATTGCAGCAGAATTAGATAGCCCCATAAAAACAGAATTCAGATACAAATGAAAGACGTGATTTTTTTCTCGAAGACTTTAATTGCAGCAGAATTAGATTGCCCCTAAAAACAGAATTCCAAGATACATGAGGAAAACATGATTTTTTCTTCAAGATTTTAATTGCAGCAGAATTAGATGGCCCCCTAAAAACAGAATTTCAAGATACATGAGAAAGACACGATTTTTTCTTCAAGACTTTAATTGCAGCAGAATTAGATGGCCCGCTAAAAACAAAATTATTCCAAGATACATGGGAAAGACATGATTTTTTCTTCAAGACTTTAATTGCAGCAGAATTAGATGGCAACCTAAAAACAGAGTACCAACATACGTGAGAAAGACAAGATTTTATCTTCAAGACTTTAATTGCAGCAGAATAAGATACTCCCTAAAAACAGAATTCCAAGATACATGTGAAAGACATGATTGTTTTCATCAAGACTTTTATTGCAGCAGAATTAGAAACCCCCTAAAAAAAGAATTCCAAGATACATGAGAAAGACATGATTTTTTCTTCAATACTTTAATTGCAGCAGAATTAGATGGCGCCAAAAAAAAGAATTTAATGATACATGAGAAAGGCATGATTTTTTCTTCAAGACTTTAATTGCAGCAAAATTAGATGGCCCCCTAAAAACAGAATTATTCCAAGATACATGAGAAAGACAGGATTTTTTCTTCAAGACTTTAATTGCAGCAGAATTAGATACCCCCTCAAAACAGAATTCCAAGATACATGAGAAAGATATGATTTTTTCTTCAAGACTTTAATTGCAGCAGAATAAGATACCCCCTAAAAACAGAATTCCAAGATACATGTGAAAGACCTGATTTTTTCTTCAAGACATTAATTGCAGCAGAATTAGATGGCCCCATAAATACAGAATTCCAAGATACAAATGAAAGACGTGATTTTTTTCTCCAAGACTTTAATTGCGGCAGAATTAGATTGCCCCTAAAAACAGAATTCCAAGATACATGAGGAAGACAGGATTTTTTCTTCAAGACTTTAATTGCAGCAGAATTAGATACCCCCTCAAAACAGAATTCCAAGATACATGAGAAAGACTTGATTGTTTCTTCAAGACTTTAATTGTAGCAGAATAAGATACCCCCTAAAAACAGAATTCCAAGATACATGTGAAAGACATGATTTTTTTCTTCAAGACTTTTATTGCAGCAGAATTAGATACCCACTAAAAACAGAATTCCAAGATACATGGGAAAGACATGATTTTTTCTTCAAGACTTTAATTGCAGCAGAATTAGATGGCCCCCTAAAAACAGAATTCCAAGATACATGTGAAAGACAAGATTTTTTCTTCAAGACTTTAATTGCAGCAGAATTAGATGGCCCCCTAAAAACATAATTCCAAGATACATGAGAAAGACATGATTTTTTCTTCAAGACTTTTATTGCAGCAGAATTAGATGGACCCCTAAAAACATAATTCCAAGATACATGAGAAAGAAATGATTTTTCTACAAGACTTTAATTGCTGCAGAATTAGAAACTCCTAAAAACAGAATTCCCAGATACATGAGAAAGACATGATTTTTTCTTGAAGACTTTAAATGCAGCAGAATTAGATGGCCCCAAAAAACAGAATTTCATGATACATGAGAAAGGCATGTTTTTTTCTTCAAGACTTTAATTGCAGCAGAATTAGATGGCCCCCTAAAAACAGAATTACTCCAAGATACATGAGAAAGACAGGATTTTTTTCTTCAAGACTTTAATTGCAGCAGAATTAGATACCCCCTCAAAAAAGAATTCCAAGATACATGAGAAAGACTTGATTGTTTCTTCAAGACTTTAATTGCAGCAGAATAAGATACCCCCTAAAAACAGAATTCCAAGATACATGTGAAAGACATGATTTTTTCTTCAAGACATTAATTGCAGCAGAATTAGATAGCCCCATAAAAACAGAATTCCAAGATACAAATGAAAGACGTGATTTTTTTCTCCAACACTTTAATTGCAGCAGAATTAGATTGCCCCTAAAAACAGAATTCCAAGATACATGAGGAAGACATGATTTTTTCTTCAAGATTTTAATTGCAGCAGAATTAGATGGCCCCCTAAAAACAAAATTTCAAGATACATGAGAAAGACACGATTTTTTCTTCAAGACTTTAATTGCAGCAGAATTAGATGGCCCCCTAAAAATAAAATTATTCCAAGATACATGAGAAAGACATGATTTTTTCTTCAAGACTGTAATTGCAGCAGAATTAGATACCCCTAAAAACAGAATTCCAAGTTACATGAGAAAGACATGATTTTTTTCTTCAAGACTTTATTTGCATCAGAATTACATGATTTTTTCTTCAAGACTTTAATTGCAGCAGAATTAGAAGGCCCCCTAAAAACATAATTCCAAGATACATGAGAAAGACATGATTTTTCCATCAAGACTTTTATTGCAGCAGAATTAGATGGACCCCTAAAAACATAATTCCAAGATACAAGAGAAAGAAATGATTTTTTCTACAAAACTTTAATTGCGGCAGAATTAGATACCCCTAAAAACAGAATTCCAAGATACATGTGAAAGTCATGATTTTTCCATCAAGACTTTAATTGCAGCAGAATTACTTGATTTTTTCTTCAAGACTTTAATTGCAGCAGAATTAGGAGGCCCGCTAAAAACATAATTCCAAGATACATGAGAAAGACATGATTTTTCCATCAAGACTTTTATTGCAGCAAAATTAGATGGACCCCTAAAAACATAATTCCAAGATACATGAGAAAGAAATGATTTTTTCTACAAAACTTTAATTGCGGCAGAATTAGATACCCCTAAAAACAGAATTCCAAGTTACATGAGAAAGACATGATTTTTTTCTTCAAGTCTTTATTTGCATCAGAATTACATGATTTTTTCTTCAAGACTTTAATTGCAGCAGAATTAGAAGGCCCCCTAAAAACATAATTCCAAGATACATGAGAAAGACATGATTTTTCCATCAAGACTTTTATTGCAGCAGAATTAGATGGACACCTAAAAACATAATTCCAAGATACATGAGAAAGACATGATTTTTCCATCAAGACTTTTATTGCAGCAGAATTAGATGGACACCTAAAAACATAATTCCAAGATACATGAGAAAGAAATGATTTTTTCTACAAAACTTTAATTGCGGCAGAATTAGATACCCCTAAAAATAGAATTCCAAGATACATGAGAAAGACATGATTTTTTCTTCAAGACTTTAATTGAAGCAGAATTAGATGGCCCAAAAAACAGAATTTCAAGATACATGAGAAAGGCATGATTTTTTCTTCAAGACTTTAATTGCAGCAGAATTAGATGGCCCGCTAAAAACAAAATTATTCCAAGATACATGGGAAAGACATGATTTTTTCTTCAAGACTTTAATTGCAGCAGAATTAGATGGCAACCTAAAAACAGAGTACCAACATACGTGAGAAAGACAAGATTTTATCTTCAAGACTTTAATTGCAACAGAATAAGATACTCCCTAAAAACAGAATTCCAAGATACATGTGAAAGACATGATTTTTTTCATCAAGACTTTTATTACAGCAGAATTAGAAACCCACTAAAAACAGAATTCCAAGATACATGAGAAAGACATGATTTTTTCTTCAATACTTTAATTGCAGCAGAATTTGATGGCCCCAAAAAACAGAATTTCATGATACATGAGAAAGGCATGATTTTTTCTTCAAGACTTTAATTGCAGCAGAATTAGATGGCCCCCTAAAAACAGAATTATTCCAAGATACATGAGAAAGACAGGATTTTTTCTTCAAGACTTTAATTGCAGCAGAATAAGATACCCCCTAAAAACAGAATTCCAAGATACATGAGAAAGACTTGATTTTTTCTTCAAGACTTTAATTGCAGCAGAATAAGATACCCCCTAAAAACAGAATTCCAAGATACATGTGAAAGACATGATTTTTTTTCAAGACATTAATTGCAGCAGAATTAGATGGCCCCATAAATACAGAATTCCAAGATACAAATGAAAGACGTGATTTTTTTCTCCAAGACTTTAATTGCAGCAGAATTAGATTGCCCCTAAAAACAGAATTCCAAGATACATGAGAAAGACATGATTTTTTCTTCAAGACTTTAATTGAAGCAGAATTAGATGGCCCAAAAAACAGAATTTCAAGATACATGAGAAAGGCATGATTTTTTCTTCAAGACTTTAATTGCAGCAGAATTAGATGGCCCGCTAAAAACAAAATTATTCCAAGATACATGGGAAAGACATGATTTTTTCTTCAAGACTTTAATTGCAGCAGAATTAGATGGCAACCTAAAAACAGAGTACCAACATACGTGAGAAAGACAAGATTTTATCTTCAAGACTTTAATTGCAACAGAATAAGATACTCCCTAAAAACAGAATTCCAAGATACATGTGAAAGACATGATTTTTTTCATCAAGACTTTTATTACAGCAGAATTAGAAACCCACTAAAAACAGAATTCCAAGATACATGAGAAAGACATGATTTTTTCTTCAATACTTTAATTGCAGCAGAATTTGATGGCCCCAAAAAACAGAATTTCATGATACATGAGAAAGGCATGATTTTTTCTTCAAGACTTTAATTGCAGCAGAATTAGATGGCCCCCTAAAAACAGAATTATTCCAAGATACATGAGAAAGACAGGATTTTTTCTTCAAGACTTTAATTGCAGCAGAATAAGATACCCCCTAAAAACAGAATTCCAAGATACATGAGAAAGACTTGATTTTTTCTTCAAGACTTTTATTGTAGCAGAATTAGATACCCACTAAAAACAGAATTCCAAGATACATGGGAAAGACATGATTTTTTCTTCAGGACTTTAATTGCAACAGAATTAGATGGCCCCCTAAAAACAGAATTCCAAGATACATGTGAAAGACATGATTTTTTCTTCAAGACTTTAATTGCAGCAGAATTCGATGGCCCCCTAAAAACATAATTCCAAGATACATGAGAAAGACATGATTTTTTCTTCAAGACTTTTATTGCAGCAGAATTAGATGGACCCCTAAAAACATAATTCCAAGATACATGAGAAAGAAATGATTTTTCTACAAGACTTTAATTGCTGCAGAATTAGAAACCCCTAAAAACAGAATTCCAAGATACATGAGAAAGACATGATTTTTTCTTCAAGACTTTAATTGCAGCAGAATTAGATGGCCCCAAAAAACAGAATTTCATGATACATGAGAAAGGCATGTTTTTTTCTTCAAGACTTTAATTGCAGCAGAATTAGATGGCCCCCTAAAAACAGAATTACTCCAAGATACATGAGAAAGACAGGATTTTTTTCTTCAAGACTTTAATTGCAGCAGAATTAGATACCCACTAAAAACAGAATTCCAAGATACATGGGAAAGACATGATTTTTTCTTCAGGACTTTAATTGCAGCAGAATTAGATGGCCCCCTAAAAACAGAATTCCAAGATACATGTGAAAGACATGATTTTTTCTTCAAGACTTTAATTGCAGCAGAATTAGATGGCCCCCTAAAAACATAATTCCAAGATACATGAGAAAGACATGATTTTTTCTTCAAGACTTTTATTGCAGCAGAATTAGACGGACCCCTAAAAACATAATTCCAAGATACATGAGAAAGAAATGATTTTTCTACAAGACTTTAATTGCTGTAGAATTAGAAACCCCTAAAAACAGAATTCCAAGATACATGAGAAAGACATGATTTTTTCTTCAAGACTATAATTGCAGCAGAATTAGATGGCCCCAAAAAACAAAATTTCATGATACATGAGAAAGGCATGATTTTTTCTTCAAGACTTTAATTGCAGCAGAATTAGATGGCCCCCTAAAAACAGAATTACTCCAAGATACATGAGAAAGACAGGATTTTTTCTTCAAGACTTTAATTGCAGCAGAATTAGATACCCCCTCAAAACAGAATTCCAAGAAACATGAGAAAGACTTGATTTTTTCTTCAAGACTTTAATTGCAGCAGAATAAGATACCCTGTAAAAACAGAATTCCAAGATACATGTGAAAGACATGATTTTTTCTCCAAGACTTTAATTGCAGCAGAATTAGATAGCCCCATAAAAACAAAATTCCAAGATACAAATGAAAGATGTGATTTTATTCTCCAAGACTTTAATTGCAGCAGAATTAGATTTTCCCTAAAAACAGAATTCCAAGATACATGAGGAAGACATGATTTTTTCTTCAAGATTTTAAATGCAGCAGAATTAGATGGCCCCCTAAAAACAGAATTTCAAGATACAAGAGAAAGACACGATTTTTTCTTCAAGACTTTAATTGCAGCAGAATTAGATGGCCCCCTAAAAATAAAATTATTCCAAGATACATGAGAAAGACATGATTTTTTCTTCAAGACTGTAATTGCAGCAGAATTAGATACCCCTAAAAACATAATTCCAAGATACATGAGAAAGACTTGATTTTTTCTTCAAGACTTTTATTGCAGCAGAATTAGATACCCCCTAAAAACAGAATTCCAAGATACATGGGAAAGACATGATTTTTTCTTCAGGACTTTAATTGCAGCAGAATTAGATGGCCCCCTAAAAACAGAATTCCAAGATACACGAGAAAGACATGATTTTTTCTTCAAGACTTTAATTGCAGCAGAATTAGATGGCCCCCTAAAAACATAATTCCAAGATACATGAGAAAGACATGATTTTTTCTTCAAGACTTTTATTGCAGCAGAATTAGATGGACCCCTAAAAACATAATTCCAAGATACATGAGAAAGAAATGATTTTTCTACAAGACTATAATTGCTGCAGAATTAGAAACCCCTAAAAACAGAATTCCAAGATACATGAGAATGACATGATTTTTTCTTCAAGACTTTAATTGCAGCAGAATTAGATGGCCCCAAAAAACAGAATTTCATGATACATGAGAAAGGCATGATTTTTTCTTCAAGACTTTAATTGCAGCATAATTAGATGGCCCCCTAAAAACAGAATTACTCCAAGATACATGAGAAAGACAGGATTTTTTCTTCAAGACTTTAATTGCAGCAGAATTAGATAGCCCCATAAAAACAGAATTCAGATACAAATGAAAGACGTGATTTTTTTCTCGAAGACTTTAATTGCAGCAGAATTAGATTGCCCCTAAAAACAGAATTCCAAGATACATGAGGAAAACATGATTTTTTCTTCAAGATTTTAATTGCAGCAGAATTAGATGGCCCCCTAAAAACAGAATTTCAAGATACATGAGAAAGACATGATTTTTTCTTCAAGACTTTAATTGCAGCAGAATTAGATGGCCCGCTAAAAACAAAATTATTCCAAGATACATGGGAAAGACATGATTTTTTCTTCAAGACTTTAATTGCAGCAGAATTAGATGGCAACCTAAAAACAGAGTACCAACATACGTGAGAAAGACAAGATTTTATCTTCAAGACTTTAATTGCAGCAGAATAAGATACTCCCTAAAAACAGAATTCCAAGATACATGTGAAAGACATGATTGTTTTCATCAAGACTTTTATTGCAGCAGAATTAGAAACCCCCTAAAAAAAGAATTCCAAGATACATGAGAAAGACATGATTTTTTCTTCAATACTTTAATTGCAGCAGAATTAGATGGCGCCAAAAAACAGAATTTAATGATACATGAGAAAGGCATGATTTTTTCTTCAAGACTTTAATTGCAGCAAAATTAGATGGCCCCCTAAAAACAGAATTATTCCAAGATACATGAGAAAGACAGGATTTTTTCTTCAAGACTTTAATTGCAGCAGAATTAGATACCCCCTCAAAACAGAATTCCAAGATACATGAGAAAGATATGATTTTTTCTTCAAGACTTTAATTGCAGCAGAATAAGATACCCCCTAAAAACAGAATTCCAAGATACATGTGAAAGACCTGATTTTTTCTTCAAGACATTAATTGCAGCAGAATTAGATGGCCCCATAAATACAGAATTCCAAGATACAAATGAAAGACGTGATTTTTTTCTCCAAGACTTTAATTGCGGCAGAATTAGATTGCCCCTAAAAACAGAATTCCAAGATACATGAGGAAGACAGGATTTTTTCTTCAAGACTTTAATTGCAGCAGAATTAGATACCCCCTCAAAACAGAATTCCAAGATACATGAGAAAGACTTGATTGTTTCTTCAAGACTTTAATTGTAGCAGAATAAGATACCCCCTAAAAACAGAATTCCAAGATACATGTGAAAGACATGATTTTTTTCTTCAAGACTTTTATTGCAGCAGAATTAGATACCCACTAAAAACAGAATTCCAAGATACATGGGAAAGACATGATTTTTTCTTCAAGACTTTAATTGCAGCAGAATTAGATGGCCCCCTAAAAACAGAATTCCAAGATACATGTGAAAGACAAGATTTTTTCTTCAAGACTTTAATTGCAGCAGAATTAGATGGCCCCCTAAAAACATAATTCCAAGATACATGAGAAAGACATGATTTTTTCTTCAAGACTTTTATTGCAGCAGAATTAGATGGACCCCTAAAAACATAATTCCAAGATACATGAGAAAGAAATGATTTTTCTACAAGACTTTAATTGCTGCAGAATTAGAAACTCCTAAAAACAGAATTCCAAGATACATGAGAAAGACATGATTTTTTCTTGAAGACTTTAAATGCAGCAGAATTAGATGGCCCCAAAAAACAGAATTTCATGATACATGAGAAAGGCATGTTTTTTTCTTCAAGACTTTAATTGCAGCAGAATTAGATGGCCCCCTAAAAACAGAATTACTCCAAGATACATGAGAAAGACAGGATTTTTTTCTTCAAGACTTTAATTGCAGCAGAATTAGATACCCCCTCAAAAAAGAATTCCAAGATACATGAGAAAGACTTGATTGTTTCTTCAAGACTTTAATTGCAGCAGAATAAGATACCCCCTAAAAACAGAATTCCAAGATACATGTGAAAGACATGATTTTTTCTTCAAGACATTAATTGCAGCAGAATTAGATAGCCCCATAAAAACAGAATTCCAAGATACAAATGAAAGACGTGATTTTTTTCTCCAACACTTTAATTGCAGCAGAATTAGATTGCCCCTAAAAACAGAATTCCAAGATACATGAGGAAGACATGATTTTTTCTTCAAGATTTTAATTGCAGCAGAATTAGATGGCCCCCTAAAAACAAAATTTCAAGATACATGAGAAAGACACGATTTTTTCTTCAAGACTTTAATTGCAGCAGAATTAGATGGCCCCCTAAAAATAAAATTATTCCAAGATACATGAGAAAGACATGATTTTTTCTTCAAGACTGTAATTGCAGCAGAATTAGATACCCCTAAAAACAGAATTCCAAGTTACATGAGAAAGACATGATTTTTTTCTTCAAGACTTTATTTGCATCAGAATTACATGATTTTTTCTTCAAGACTTTAATTGCAGCAGAATTAGAAGGCCCCCTAAAAACATAATTCCAAGATACATGAGAAAGACATGATTTTTCCATCAAGACTTTTATTGCAGCAGAATTAGATGGACCCCTAAAAACATAATTCCAAGATACATGAGAAAGAAATGATTTTTTCTACAAAACTTTAATTGCGGCAGAATTAGATACCCCTAAAAACAGAATTCCAAGATACATGAGAAAGACATGATTTTTTCTTCGAGACTTTAATTGAAGCAGAATTAGATGGCCCAAAAAACAGAATTTCAAGATACATGAGAAAGGCATGATTTTTTCTTCAAGACTTTAATTGCAGCAGAATTAGATGGCCCGCTAAAAACAAAATTATTCCAAGATACATGGGAAAGACATGATTTTTTCTTCAAGACTTTAATTGCAGCAGAATTAGATGGCAACCTAAAAACAGAGTACCAACATATGTGAGAAAGACAAGATTTTATCTTCAAGACTTTAATTGCAGCAGAATAAGATACTCCCTAAAAACAGAATTCCAAGATACATGTGAAAGTCATGATTTTTCCATCAAGACTTTAATTGCAGCAGAATTACTTGATTTTTTCTTCAAGACTTTAATTGCAGCAGAATTAGGAGGCCCGCTAAAAACATAATTCCAAGATACATGAGAAAGACATGATTTTTCCATCAAGACTTTTATTGCAGCAAAATTAGATGGACCCCTAAAAACATAATTCCAAGATACATGAGAAAGAAATGATTTTTTCTACAAAACTTTAATTGCGGCAGAATTAGATACCCCTAAAAACAGAATTCCAAGTTACATGAGAAAGACATGATTTTTTTCTTCAAGTCTTTATTTGCATCAGAATTACATGATTTTTTCTTCAAGACTTTAATTGCAGCAGAATTAGAAGGCCCCCTAAAAACATAATTCCAAGATACATGAGAAAGACATGATTTTTCCATCAAGACTTTTATTGCAGCAGAATTAGATGGACACCTAAAAACATAATTCCAAGATACATGAGAAAGACATGATTTTTCCATCAAGACTTTTATTGCAGCAGAATTAGATGGACACCTAAAAACATAATTCCAAGATACATGAGAAAGAAATGATTTTTTCTACAAAACTTTAATTGCGGCAGAATTAGATACCCCTAAAAATAGAATTCCAAGATACATGAGAAAGACATGATTTTTTCTTCAAGACTTTAATTGAAGCAGAATTAGATGGCCCAAAAAACAGAATTTCAAGATACATGAGAAAGGCATGATTTTTTCTTCAAGACTTTAATTGCAGCAGAATTAGATGGCCCGCTAAAAACAAAATTATTCCAAGATACATGGGAAAGACATGATTTTTTCTTCAAGACTTTAATTGCAGCAGAATTAGATGGCAACCTAAAAACAGAGTACCAACATACGTGAGAAAGACAAGATTTTATCTTCAAGACTTTAATTGCAACAGAATAAGATACTCCCTAAAAACAGAATTCCAAGATACATGTGAAAGACATGATTTTTTTCATCAAGACTTTTATTACAGCAGAATTAGAAACCCACTAAAAACAGAATTCCAAGATACATGAGAAAGACATGATTTTTTCTTCAATACTTTAATTGCAGCAGAATTTGATGGCCCCAAAAAACAGAATTTCATGATACATGAGAAAGGCATGATTTTTTCTTCAAGACTTTAATTGCAGCAGAATTAGATGGCCCCCTAAAAACAGAATTATTCCAAGATACATGAGAAAGACAGGATTTTTTCTTCAAGACTTTAATTGCAGCAGAATAAGATACCCCCTAAAAACAGAATTCCAAGATACATGAGAAAGACTTGATTTTTTCTTCAAGACTTTTATTGCAGCAGAATTAGATACCCACTAAAAACAGAATTCCAAGATACATGGGAAAGACATGATTTTTTCTTCAGGACTTTAATTGCAACAGAATTAGATGGCCCCCTAAAAACAGAATTCCAAGATACATGTGAAAGACATGATTTTTTCTTCAAGACTTTAATTGCAGCAGAATTCGATGGCCCCCTAAAAACATAATTCCAAGATACATGAGAAAGACATGATTTTTTCTTCAAGACTTTTATTGCAGCAGAATTAGATGGACCCCTAAAAACATAATTCCAAGATACATGAGAAAGAAATGATTTTTCTACAAGACTTTAATTGCTGCAGAATTAGAAACCCCTAAAAACAGAATTCCAAGATACATGAGAAAGACATGATTTTTTCTTCAAGACTTTAATTGCAGCAGAATTAGATGGCCCCAAAAAACAGAATTTCATGATACATGAGAAAGGCATGTTTTTTTCTTCAAGACTTTAATTGCAGCAGAATTAGATGGCCCCCTAAAAACAGAATTACTCCAAGATACATGAGAAAGACAGGATTTTTTTCTTCAAGACTTTAATTGCAGCAGAATTAGATACCCCCTCAAAAAAGAATTCCAAGATACATGAGAAAGACTTGATTGTTTCTTCAAGACTTTAATTGCAGCAGAATAAGATACCCCCTAAAAACAGAATTCCAAGATACATGTGAAAGACATGATTTTTTCTTCAAGACATTAATTGCAGCAGAATTAGATAGCCCCATAAAAACAGAATTCCAAGATACAAATGAAAGACGTGATTTTTTTCTCCAACACTTTAATTGCAGCAGAATTAGATTGCCCCTAAAAACAGAATTCCAAGATACATGAGGAAGACATGATTTTTTCTTCAAGATTTTAATTGCAGCAGAATTAGATGGCCCCCTAAAAACAGAATTTCAAGATACATGAGAAAGACACGATTTTTTCTTCAAGACTTTAATTGCAGCAGAATTAGATGGCCCCCTAAAAACATAATTCCAAGATACATGAGAAAGACATGATTTTTCCATCAAGACTTTTATTGCAGCAGAATTAGATGGACACCTAAAAACATAATTCCAAGATACATGAGAAAGAAATGATTTTTTCTACAAAACTTTAATTGCGGCAGAATTAGATACCCCTAAAAACAGAATTCCAAGATACATGAGAAAGACATGATTTTTTCTTCAAGACTTTAATTGAAGCAGAATTAGATGGCCCAAAAAACAGAATTTCAAGATACATGAGAAAGGCATGATTTTTTCTTCAAGACTTTAATTGCAGCAGAATTAGATGTCCCGCTAAAAACAAAATTATTCCAAGATACATGGGAAAGACATGATTTTTTCTTCAAGACTTTAATTGCAGCAGAATTAGATGGCAACCTAAAAACAGAGTACCAACATACGTGAGAAAGACAAGATTTTATCTTCAAGACTTTAATTGCAACAGAATAAGATACTCCCTAAAAACAGAATTCCAAGATACATGTGAAAGACATGATTTTTTTCATCAAGACTTTTATTACAGCAGAATTAGAAACCCACTAAAAACAGAATTCCAAGATACATGAGAAAGACATGATTTTTTCTTCAATACTTTAATTGCAGCAGAATTTGATGGCCCCAAAAAACAGAATTTCATGATACATGAGAAAGGCATGATTTTTTCTTCAAGACTTTAATTGCAGCAGAATTAGATGGCCCCCTAAAAACAGAATTATTCCAAGATACATGAGAAAGACAGGATTTTTTCTTCAAGACTTTAATTGCAGCAGAATAAGATACCCCCTAAAAACAGAATTCCAAGATACATGAGAAAGACTTGATTTTTTCTTCAAGACTTTAATTGCAGCAGAATAAGATACCCCCTAAAAACAGAATTCCAAGATACATGTGAAAGACATGATTTTTTTTCAAGACATTAATTGCAGCAGAATTAGATGGCCCCATAAATACAGAATTCCAAGATACAAATGAAAGACGTGATTTTTTTCTCCAAGACTTTAATTGCAGCAGAATTAGATTGCCCCTAAAAACAGAATTCCAAGATACATGAGAAAGACAGGATTTTTTCTTCAAGACTTTAATTGCAGCAGAATTAGATACCCCCTCAAAACAGAATTCCAAGATACATGAGAAAGACTTGCTTTTTTCTTCAAGACTTTTATTGCAGCAGAATTAGATACCCACTAAAAACAGAATTCCAAGATACATGGGAAAGACATGATTTTTTCTTCAGGACTTTAATTGCAGCAGAATTAGATGGCCCCCTAAAAACAGAATTCCAAGATACATGTGAAAGACATGATTTTTTCTTCAAGACTTTAATTGCAGCAGAATTAGATGGCCCCCTAAAAACATAATTCCAAGATACATGAGAAAGACATGATTTTTTCTTCAAGACTTTTATTGCAGCAGAATTAGATGGACCCCTAAAAACATAATTCCAAGATACATGAGAAAGAAATGATTTTTCTACAAGACTTTAATTGCTGCAGAATTAGAAACCCCTAAAAACAGAATTCCAAGATACATGAGAAAGACATGATTTTTTCTTCAAGACTTTAATTGCAGCAGAATTAGATGGCCCCAAAAAACAGAATTTCATGATACATGAGAAAGGCATGTTTTTTTCTTCAAGACTTTAATTGCAGTAGAATTAGATGGCCCCCTAAAAACAGAATTACTCCAAGATACATGAGAAAGACAGGATTTTTTTCTTCAAGACTTTAATTGCAGCAGAATTAGATACCCCCTCAAAAAAGAATTCCAAGATACATGAGAAAGACTTGATTGTTTCTTCAAGACTTTAATTGCAGCAGAATAAGATACCCCCTAAAAACAGAATTCCAAGATACATGTGAAAGACATGATTTTTTCTTCAAGACATTAATTGCAGCAGAATTAGATAGCCCCATAAAAACAGAATTCCAAGATACAAATGAAAGACGTGATTTTTTTCTCCAACACTTTAATTGCAGCAGAATTAGATTGCCCCTAAAAACAGAATTCCAAGATACATGAGGAAGACATGATTTTTTCTTCAAGATTTTAATTGCAGCAGAATTAGATGGCCCCCTAAAAACAGAATTTCAAGATACATGAGAAAGACACGATTTTTTCTTGAAGACTTTAATTGCAGCAGAATTAGATGGCCCCCTAAAAACATAATTCCAAGATACATGAGAAAGACATGATTTTTCCATCAAGACTTTTATTGCAGCAGAATTAGATGGACCCCTAAAAACATAATTCCAAGATACATGAGAAAGAAATGATTTTTTCTACAAAACTTTAATTGCGGCAGAATTAGATACCCCTAAAAACAGAATTCCAAGATACATGAGAAAGACATGATTTTTTCTTCAAGACTTTAATTGAAGCAGAATTAGATGGCCCAAAAAACAGAATTTCAAGATACATGAGAAAGGCATGATTTTTTCTTCAAGACTTTAATTGCAGCAGAATTAGATACCCACTAAAAACAGAATTCCAAGATACATGGGAAAGACATGATTTTTTCTTCAGGACTTTAATTGCAGCAGAATTAGATGGCCCCCTAAAAACAGAATTCCAAGATACATGTGAAAGACATGATTTTTTCTTCAAGACTTTAATTGCTGCAGAATTAGATGGCCCCCTAAAAACATAATTCCAAGATACATGAGAAAGACATGATTTTTCCATCAAGACTTTTATTGCAGCAGAATTAGATGGACCCCTAAAAACATAATTCCAAGATACATGAGAAAGAAATGATTTTTTCTACAAAACTTTAATTGCGGCAGAATTAGATACCCCTAAAAACAGAATTCCAAGATACATGAGAAAGACATGATTTTTTCTTCAAGACTTTAATTGAAGCAGAATTGGATGGCCCAAAAAACAGAATTTCAAGATACATGAGAAAGGCATGATTTTTTCTTCAAGACTTTAATTGCAGCAGAATTAGATGGCCCGCTAAAAACAAAATTATTCCAAGATACATGGGAAAGACATGATTTTTTCTTCAAGACTTTAATTACAGCAGAATTAGATGGCAACCTAAAAACAGAGTACCAACATACGTGAGAAAGACAAGATTTTATCTTCAAGACTTTAATTGCAGCAAAATAAGATACTCCCTAAAAACAGAATTCCAAGATACATGTGAAAGACATGATTTTTCCATCAAGACTTTAATTGCAGCAGAATTACATGATTTTTTCTTCAAGACTTTAAATGCAGCAGAATTAGAAGGCCCGCTAAAAACATAATTCCAAGATACATGAGAAAGACATGATTTTTCCATCAAGACTTTTATTGCAGCAGAATTAGATGGACCCCTAAAAACATAATTCCAAGATACATGAGAAAGAAATGATTTTTTCTACAAAACTTTAATTGCGGCAGAATTAGATACCCCTAAAAACAGAATTCCAAGTTACATGAGAAAGACATGATTTTTTTCTTCAATACTTTATTTGCATCAGAATTACATGATTTTTTCTTCAAGACTTTAATTGCAGCAGAATTAGAAGGCCCCCTAAAAACATAATTCCAAGATACATGAGAAAGACATGATTTTTCCATCAAGACTTTTATTGCAGCAGAATTAGATGGACCCCTAAAAACATAATTCCAAGATACGTGAGAAAGAAATGATTTTTTCTACAAAACTTTAATTGCGGCAGAATTAGATACCCCTAAAAACAGAATTCCAAGATACATGAGAAAGACATGATTTTTTCTTCAAGACTTTAATTGAAGTAGAATTAGATGGCCCAAAAAACAGAATTTCAAGATACATGAGAAAGGCATGATTTTTTCTTCAAGACTTTAATTGCAGCAGAATTAGATGGCCCGCTAAAAACAAAATTATTCCAAGATACATGGGAAAGACATGATTTTTTCTTCAAGACTTTAATTGCAGCAGAATTAGATGGCAACCTAAAAACAGAGTACCAACATACGTGAGAAAGACAAGATTTTATCTTCAAGACTTTAATTGCAACAGAATAAGATACTCCCTAAAAACAGAATTCCAAGATACATGTGAAAGACATGATTTTTTTCATCAAGACTTTTATTACAGCAGAATTAGAAACCCACTAAAAACAGAATTCCAAGATACATGAGAAAGACATGATTTTTTCTTCAATACTTTAATTGCAGCAGAATTTGATGGCGCTAAAAAACAGAATTTCATGATACATGAGAAAGGCATGATTTTTTCTTCAAGACTTTAATTGCAGCAGAATTAGATGGCCCCCTAAAAACAGAATTATTCCAAGATACATGAGAAAGACAGGATTTTTTCTTCAAGACTTTAATTGCAGCAGAATAAGATACCCCCTAAAAACAGAATTCCAAGATACATGAGAAAGACATGATTTTTTCTTCAAGACTTTAATTGAAGCAGAATTAGATGGCCCAAAAAACAGAATTTCAAGATACATGAGAAAGGCATGATTTTTTCTTCAAGACTTTAATTGCAGCAGAATTAGATGGCCCGCTAAAAACAAAATTATTCCAAGATACATGGGAAAGACATGATTTTTTCTTCAAGACTTTAATTGCAGCAGAATTAGATGGCAACCTAAAAACAGAGTACCAACATACGTGAGAAAGACAAGATTTTATCTTCAAGACTTTAATTGCAACAGAATAAGATACTCCCTAAAAACGGAATTCCAAGATACATGAGAAAGACATGATTTTTTCTTCAATACTTTAATTGCAGCAGAATTTGATGGCGCCAAAAAACAGAATTTCATGATACATGAGAAAGGCATGATTTTTTCTTCAAGACTTTAATTGCAGCAGAATTAGATGGCCCCCTAAAAACAGAATTATTCCAAGATACTTGAGAAAGACAGGATTTTTTCTTCAAGACTTTAATTGCAGCAGAATAAGATACCCCCTAAAAACAGAATTCCAAGATACATGAGAAAGACTTGATTTTTTCTTCAAGACTTTAATTGCAGCAGAATAAGATACCCCCTAAAAACAGAATTCCAAGATACATGTGAAAGACCTGATTTTTTCTTCAAGACATTAATTGCAGCAGAATTAGATGGCCCCATAAATAAAGAATTCCAAGATACAAATGAAAGACGTGATTTTTTTCTCCAAGACTTTAATTGCAGCAGAATTAGATTGCCCCTAAAAACAGAATTCCAAGATACATGAGGAAGACAGGATTTTTTCTTCAAGACTTTAATTGCAGCAGAATTAGATACCCCCTCAAAACAGAATTCCAAGATACATGAGAAAGACTTGATTTTTTCTTCAAGACTTTTATTGCAGCAGAATTAGATACCCACTAAAAACAGAATTCCAAGATACATGGGAAAGACATGATTTTTTCTTCAGGACTTTAATTGCAGCAGAATTAGATGGCCCCCTAAAAACAGAATTCCAAGATACATGTGAAAGACATGATTTTTTCTTCAAGACTTTAATTGCAGCAGAATTAGATGGCCCCCTAAAAACATAATTCCAAGATACATGAGAAAGACATGATTTTTTCTTCAAGACTTTTATTGCAGCAGAATTAGATGGACCCCTAAAAACATAATTCCAATATACATGAGAAAGAAATGATTTTTCTACAAGACTTTAATTGCTGCAGAATTAGAAACGCCTAAAAACAGAATTCCAAGATACATGAGAAAGACATGATTTTTTCTTCAAGACTTTAATTGCAGCAGAATTAGATGGCCCCAAAAAACAGAATTTCATGATACATGAGAAAGGCATGTTTTTTTCTTCAAGACTTTAATTGCTGCAGAATTAGATGGCCCCCTAAAAACAGAATTACTCCAAGATACATGAGAAAGACAGGATTTTTTTCTTCAAGACTTTAATTGCAGCAGAATTAGATACCCCCTCAAAAAAGAATTCCAAGATACATGAGAAAGACTTGATTGTTTCTTCAAGACTTTAATTGCAGCAGAATAAGATACCCCCTAAAAACAGAATTCCAAGATACATGTGAAAGACATGATTTTTTCTTCAAGACATTAATTGCAGCAGAATTAGATGGCCCCCTAAAAACAGAATTTCAAGATACATGAGAAAGACACGATTTTTTCTTCAAGACTTTAATTGCAGCAGAATTAGATGGCCCCCTAAAAATAAAATTATTCCAAGATACATGAGAAAGATATGATTTTTTCTTCAAGACTGTAATTGCAGCAGAATTAGATACCCCTAAAAACAGAATTCCAAGTTACATGAGAAAGACATGATTTTTTTCTTCAAGACTTTATTTGCATCAGAATTACATGATTTTCTCTTCAAGACTTTAATTGCAGCAGAATTAGAAGGCCCCCTAAAAACATAATTCCAAGATACATGAGAAAAACATGATTTTTCCATCAAGACTTTTATTGCAGCAGAATTAGATGGACCCCTAAAAACATAATTCCAAGATACATGAGAAAGAAATGATTTTTTCTACAAAACTTTAATTGCGGCAGAATTAGATACCCCTAAAAACAGAATTCCAAGATACATGAGAAAGACATGATTTTTTCTTCAAGACTTTAATTGAAGCAGAATTAGATGGCCCAAAAAACAGAATTTCAAGATACATGAGAAAGGCATGATTTTTTCTTCAAGACTTTAATTGCAGCAGAATTAGATGGCCCGCTAAAAACAAAATTATTCCAAGATACATGGGAAAGACATGATTTTTTCTTCAAGACTTTAATTGCAGCAGAATTAGATGGCAACCTAAAAACGGAGTACCAACATACGTGAGAAAGACAAGATTTTATCTTCAAGACTCTAATTGCAGCAGAATAAGATACTCCCTAAAAACAGAATTCCAAGATACATGTGAAAGACATGATTTTTCCATCAAGACTTTAATTGCAGCAGAATTACATGATTTTTTCTTCAAGACTTTAATTGCAGCAGAATTAGAAGGCCCGCTAAAAACATAATTCCAAGATACATGAGAAAGACAAGATTTTTCCATCAAGACTTTTATTGCAGCAGAATTAGATGGACCCCTAAAAACATAATTCCAAGATACATGAGAAAGAAATGATTTTTTCTACAAAACTTTAATTGCGGCAGAATTAGATACCCCTAAAAACAGAATTCCAAGATACATGAGAAAGACATGATTTTTTCTTCAAGACTTTAATTGTAGCAGATTTAGATGGCCCCAATAAACAGAAATTCAAGATACATGAGAAAGGCATGATTTTTTCTTCAAGACTTTAATTGCAGCAGAATTAGATGGCCCCAAAAAACAGAATTTCAAGATACATGAGAAAGACATGATTTTTTCTTCAAGACTTTAATTGCAGCAGAATTAGATGGCCCCAAAAAACAGAATTTCAAGATACATGAGAAAGGCATGATTTTTTCTTCAAGACTTTAATTGCAGCAGAATTAGATGGCCCCCTAAAAACAAAATTATTCCAAGATACATGGGAAAGACATGATTTTTTCTTCAAGACTTTAATTGCAGCAGAATTAGATGGCAACCTAAAAACAGAGTACCAAGATACGTGAGAAAGACAAGATTTTATCTTCAAGACTTTAATTGCAGCAGAATAAGATACTCCCTAAAAACAGAATTCCAAGAAACATGTGAAAGACATGATTTTTTTCTTCTAGACTTTTATTGCAGCAAAATTAGATACCCCCTAAAAACAGAATTCCAAGATACATGAGAAAGACATGATTTTTTCTTCAATACTTTAATTGCAGCAGAATTAGATGGCCCCCTATAAACAGAATTCCAAAATACATCTGAAAGACATGATTTTTTCTTCAAGACTTTAATTGCAGCAGAATTACATGATTTTTTCTTCAAGACTTTAATTGCAGCTGAATTAGATGGCCCCCTAATAACATAATTCCAAGATACACGAGAAAGAAATGATTTTTTCTACAAGACTTTAATTGCAGCAGACTTAGATATCACTAAAAACAGAATTCCAAGATACATGAGAAAGACATGGTTTTTTCTTCAAGACTTTAATTGAAGCAGAATTAGATGGCCCCAAAAAACAGAATTTCAAGATACATGAGAAGGGCATGATTTTTTCTTCAAGACTTTAATTGCAGCAGAATTAGATGGCCCCCTAAAAACAAAATTATTCCAAGATACATGAGAAAGACATGATTTTTTCTTCAAGACTTTAATTGCAGCAGAATTAGATGGCCCCCTAAAAACAGAATTCCAAAATACATGTGAAAGACATGATTTTTTCTTCAAGACTTTAATTGCGGCAGAATTAGATGGCCCCCTAAAAATAAAATTATTCCAAGATACATGAGAAAGACATGATTTTTTCTTCAAGACTTTAATTGCAGCAGAAATAGTTAACCCTAAAAACAGAATTCCAAGATACATGAGAAAGGCATGATTTTTTCTTCAAGACTTTAATTGCAGCAGAATTAGATGGCTACCTAAAAACAGAGTTCCAAGATACGTGAGAAAGACATGATTTTTTCTTCAAGACTTTAATTGCAGCAGAATAAGATACTCCCTAAAAACAGAATTCCAAGATACATGTGAAAGACATGATTTTTTCTTCTAGACTTTTATTGCAGCTGAATTAGATACCCCCTAAAAACAGAATTCCAAGATACATGTGAAAGACATGATTTTTTCTTCAAGACTTTAATTGCAGCAGAATTAGATGGCCCCCTATAAAAAGAATTCCAAAATACATGTGAAAGACATGATTTTTTCTTCAAGACTTTAATTGCAGCAGAATTACATGATTTTTTCTTCAAGACTTTATTTGCAGCAGAATTACATGATTTTTTCTTCAAGACTTTAATTGCAGCAGAATTAGATGGCCCTCTAAAAACATAATTCCAAGATACATGAGAAAGACATGATTTTTTCATCAAGACTTTTATTACAGCAGAATTAGATGGACCCCTAAAATCATAATTCCAAGATACATGAGAAAGAAATGATTTTTTCTACAAGACTTTAATTGCAGCAGAATTAGATACCCCTAAAAACAGAATTCCAAGATACATGAGAAAGACATGATTTTTTCTTCAAGACTTTAATTGCAGCAGAATTAGATGGCCCCCTAAAAACCGAATTCCAAGATACATGAGAAAGACATGATTTTTTCATCAAGACTTTAATCGCAGCAGAATTAGATACCCCTAAAAACATAATTGCAAGATACATGAGAAAGACAAGATTTTTTCTTCTACAGCAGAATTAGTTGGCCCCCTAAAAACAGAATTCCAAGATACATGAGAAAGACATGATTTTTTCTTCAAGACTTTAATTGCAGCAGAATTAGATGCCCTTAAAAACAGAATTATTCCAAGATACATGAGAAAAACATGATTTTTTCTTCAAGACTTTAATTGTAGCATAATTCGTTACCCCCAAAAACAGAATTCCAAGAAACATGAGAAAGACATGATTTTTTTTCTTCAAGACTTTAATTGCAGCAGAATTAGATGGCCACCTAAAAACAGAATTCCAAGATACATGAGAAAGACATGATTTTTTCTTCAAGACTTTAATTGCAGCAGAATTAGATACCCCTAAAAATAGAATTCCAAGATACATGAGAAAGACATGATTTTTTTTCTTCAAGACTTTAATTGCAGCAGAATTAGATGGCCACCTAAAAACAGAATTCCAAGATACAAGAGAAAACATGATTTTTTCTTCAAGACTTTAATTGCGGCAGAATTAGATACCCCTAAAAATAGAATTCCAAGATACACGAGAAAGACATGATTTTTTCATCAAGACTGTTATTGCAGCAGAATTAGATGGACCCCTAAAAACGTAATTCCAAGATACATGAGAAAGAAATGATTTTTACTACAAGACTTTAATTGCAGCAGAATTAGATACCCCTAAAAACAGAATTCCAAGATACATGAGAAAGGCATGATTTTTTCTTCAAGACTTTAATTGCAGCAGAATTAGATGGCCCCCTAAAAATAAAATTATTCCAAGATACATGAGAAAGACATGATTTTTTCTTCACGACTTTAATTGCAGCAGAATTAGATGGCAACCTAAAAACAGAGTTCCAAGATACGTGAGAAAGACATGATTTTTTCTTCAAGACTTTAATTGCAGCAGAATAAGATACTTCTTAAAAACAGAATTCCAAGATACATGTGAAAGACATGATTTTTTCTTCAGGACTTTAATTGCAGCAGAATTAGACGGCCCCCTAAAAACAGAATTCCAAGATACATGTGAAAGACATGATTTTTTCTTCAAGACTTTAATTGCAGCAGAATTAGATGGCCCCCTAAAAACATAATTCCAAGATACATGAGAAAGACATGATTTTTTCGTCAAGACTTTTATTGCAGCAGAATTAGATGGACCCCTAAAAACATAATTCCAAGATACATGAGAAAGAAATGATTTTTCTACAAGACTTTAATTGCTGCAGAATTAGAAACCCCTACAAGACTTTAATTGCAGCAGAATTAGATGGCCCCAAAAAACAAATTTGATGATACATGAGAAAGACAAGATTTTTTCTTCAAGACTTTAATTGCAGCAGAATTAGATGCCCTTAAAAACAGAATTATTCCAAGATACATGAGAAAAACATGATTTTTTCTTCAAGACTTTAATTGTAGCAGAATTCGTTACCCCCAAAAACATAATTCCAAGAAACATGTGAAAGACAAGATTTTTTCTTCTGCAGCAGAATTGGATGTCCCCCTAAAAACAGAATTCCAAGATACATGAGAAAGACATGATTTTTTCTTCAAGACTTTAATTGCAGCAGAATTAGATACCGCTAAAAATAGAATTCCAAGATACATGAGAAAGACATGATTTTTTTTCTTCAAGACTTTAATTGCAGCAGAATTAGATGGCCCCCTAAAAACAGAATTCCAAGATACATGAGAAAGACATGATTCTTTCTTCAAGACTTTAATTGCAGCAGAATTAGATGCCCCCTATAAACAGAATTATTCCAAGATACATGAGAAAACATGATTTTTTCTTCAAGACTTTAATTGCAGCAGAATTTGATACCCCTAAAAATAGAATTCCAAGATACATGAGAAAGACATGATTTTTTCATCAAGACTTTTATTGCAGCAGAATTAGATGGACCCCTAAAAACATAATTCCAAGATACATGAGAAAGAAATGATTTTTACTACAAGACTTTAATTGCAGCAGAATTAGATACCCCTAAAAACGGAATTCCAAGATACATGAGAAAGGCATGATTTTTTCTTCAAGACTTTAATTGCAGCAGAATTAGATGGCCCCCTAAACACAAAATTATTCCAAGATACATGAGAAAGACATGATTTTTTCTTCAAGACTTTAATTGCAGCAGAATTAGATGGCAACATAAAAACAGAGTTCCAAGATACGTGAGAAAGTCATGATTTTTTCTTCAAGACTTTAATTGCAGCAGAATAAGATACTCCTTAAAAACAGAATTCCAAGATACATGTGAAAGACATGATTTTTTCTTCAGGACTTTAATTGCAGCAGAATTAGATCGCCCCCTAAAAACAGAATTCCAAGATACATGTGAAAGACATGATTTTTTCTTCAGGACTTTAATTGCAGCAGAATTAGATGGCCCCCTAAAAACAAAATAATTCCAAGATACATGAGAAAGACATGATTTTTTCTTCAAGACTTTAATTGCAGCAGAATTAGATGGCAACCTAAAAACAGAGTTCCAAGATACGTGAGAAAGACATGATTTTTTCTTCAAGACTTTAATTGCAGCAGAATAAGATACTCCTTAAAAACAGAATTCCAAGATACATGTGAAAGACATGATTTTTTCTTCAGGACTTTCATTGCAGCAGAATTAGCTACCCCCTAAAAACAGAATTCCAAGATACATGAGAAAGACATGATTTTTTCTTCAGGACTTTAATTGCAGCAGAATTAGATGGCCCCCTAAAAACAGAATTCCAATATACATGTGAAAGAAATGATTTTTACTACAAGACTTTAATTGCAGCATAATTAGATACCCCTAAAAACAGAATTCCAAGATACATGAGAAAGGCATGATTTTTTCTTCAAGATTTTAATTGCAGCAGAATTAGATACCCCAAAAAATAGAATTCCAAGATACATGAGAAAGACATGATTTTTTTTTCTTCAAGACTTTAATTGCAGCAGAATTAGATGGCCCCCTAAAAACAGAATTCCAAGATACATGAGAAAGACATGATTCTTTCTTCAAAACTTTAATTGCAGCAGAATTAGATGCCCCCTATAAACAGAATTATTCCAAGATACATGAGAAAACATGATTTTTTCTTCAAGACTTTAATTACAGCAGAATTAGATACCCCTAAAAATAGAATTCCAAGATACATGAGAAAGACATGATTTTTTCATCAAGACTTTTATTGCAGCAGAATTAGATGGACCCCTAAAAACATAATTCCAAGATACATGAGAAAGAAATGATTTTTACTACAAGACTTTAATTGCAGCAGAATTAGATACCCCTAAAAACAGAATTCCAAGATACATGAGAAAGGCATGATTTTTTCTTTTGCACCAGAATTAGATGGCCCCCTAAAAACAGAATTCCAAGAAACATGAGAAAGACATGATTTTTTCTTCAAGACTTTAATTGCAGCAGAATTAGATACCCCAAAAAATAGAATTCCAAGATACATGAGAAAGACATGATTTTTTTTCTTCAAGCCGTTATTTGAAGCAGAATTAGATGGCCCCAAAAAACAGAATTTCAAGATACATGAGAAAGACATGATTTTTTCTTCAAGATTTTAATTGCAGCAGAATTAGATGGCCCCCTAAAAACAAAATTATTCCAAGATACATGGGAAAGACATTATTTTTTCTTCAAGACTTTAATTGCAGCAGAATTAGATGGCAACCTAAAAAAAGAGTTCCAAGATACGTGAGAAAGACAAGATTTTATCTTCAAGACTTTAATTGCAGCAGAATAAGATACTCCCTAAAAACAGAATTCCAAGATACATGTGAAAGACATGATTTTTTTCTTCAAGACTTTTATTTAGCAGAATTAGATACCCCCTAAAAACAGAATTCCAAGATACATGAGAAAGACATGATTTTTTCTTCAATACTTTAAATGCAGCAGAATTAGATGGCCCCCTATAAACAGAATTCCAAAATACATGTGAAAGACATGATTTTTTCTTCAAGACTTTAATTGCAGCAGAATTACATTATTTTTTCTTCATGACTTTAATTGCAGCAGAATTAGATGGCCCCCTAAAAACATAATTCCATGATACATGAGAAAGACATGATTTTTTTCATCAAGACTTTTATTACAGCAGAATTAGATGGACCCCTAAAAACATAATTCCAAGATACACGAGAAAGAAATGATTTTTTCTACAAGACTTTAATTGCAGCAGACTTAGATACCCCTAAAAACAGAATTCCAAGATACAAGAGAAAGACATGATTTTTTCTTCAAGACTTTAATTGAAGCAGAATTAGATGGCCCCAAAAAACAGAATTTCAAGATACTTGAGAAGGGCATGATTTTTTCTTCAAGACTTTAATTGCAGCAGAATTAGATGGCCCCCTAAAAACAAAATTATTCGAAGATACATGAGAAAGACATGATTTTTTCTTCAAGACTTTAATTGCAGCTGAATTAGATGGCAACCTAAAAACAGAGTTCCAAGATACGTGAGAAAGACATGATTTTTTCTTCAAAACTTTAATTGCAGCAGAATAAGATACTCCCTAAAAACAGAATTCCAAGATACATGTGAAAGACATGATTTTTTCTTCAAGACTTTTATTGCAGCAGAATTAGATACCCCCTAAAAACAGAATTCCAGGAAACATGAGAAAGACATGATTTTTTCTTCAAGACTTTAATTGCAGCAGAATTAGAAGGCCCCCTAAAAACATAATTCCAAGATACATGTGAAAGACATGATTTTTCCATCAAGACTTTTATTGCAGCAGAATTAGATGGACCCCTAAAAACATAATTCCAAGATACATGAGAAAGAAATGATTTTTTCTACAAAACTTTAATTGCAGCAGAATTAGATACCCCTAGAAACAGAATTCTAAGATACATGAGAAAGACATGATTTTTTCTTCAAGACGTTATTTGAAGCAGAATTAGATGGCCCCAAAAAACAGAATTTCAAGATACATGGGAAAGACATGATTTTTTCTTCAAGACTTTAATTGCAGCAGAATTAGATGGCCCCCTAAAAACAAAATTATTCCAAGATACAGGGGAAAGACATGATTTTTTCTTCAAGACTTTAATTGCAGCAGAATTAGATCGCAACCTAAAAAAAGAGTTCCAAGATACGTGAGAAAGACAAGATTTTATCTTCAAGACTTTAATTGCAGCAGAATAAGATACTCCCTAAAAATAGAATTCCAAGATACAAGTGAAAGACATGATTTTTTTCTTCAAGACTTTTATTGCAGCAGAATTAGATACCCCCTAAAAACAGAATTCCAAGATACATGAGAAAGACATGACTTTTTCTTCAATACTTTAATTGCAGCAGAATTAGATGGCCCCCTATAAACAGAATTCCAAAATACATGTGAAAGACATGATTTTTTCTTCAAGACTTTAATTGCAGCAGAATTACATGATTTTTTCTTCATGACTTTAATTGCAGCAGAATTAGATGGCCCCCTAAAAACATAATTCCATGATACATGAGAAAGACATGATTTTTTTCATCAAGACTTTTATTACAGCAGAATTAGATGGACCCCTAAAAACATAATTCCAAGATACACGAGAAAGAAATGAGTTTTTCTACAAGACTTTAATTGCAGCAGACTTAGATACCCCTAAAAACAGAATTCCAAGATACAAAAGAAAGACATGATTTTTTCTTCAAGACTTTAATTGAAGCAGAATTAGATGGCCCCAAAAAACAGAATTTCAAGATACATGAGAAGGGCATGATTTTTTCTTCAAGACTTTAATTGCAGCAGAATTAGATGGCCCCCTAAAAACAAAATTATTCGAAGATACATGAGAAAGACATGATTTTTTCTTCAAGACTTTAATTGCAGCAGAATTAGATGGCAACCTAAAAACAGAGTCCCAAGATACGTGAGAAAGACATGATTTTTTCTTCAAAACTTTAATTGCAGCAGAATAAGATACTCCCTAAAAACAGAATTCCAAGATACATGTGAAAGACATGATTTTTTCTTCAAGACTTTTATTGCAGCAGAATTAGATACCCCCTAAAAACAGAATTCCAAGAAACATGAGAAAGACATGATTTTTTCTTCAAGACTTTAATTGCAGCAGAATTAGATAGCCCCCTAAAAACAGAATTCCAAGATACATGTGAAAGACATGATTTTTTCTTCAAGACTTTAATTGCAGCAGAATTAGATACCCCTAAAAACAGAATTCCAAGATACATGAGAAAGAAATGATTTTTTTCTTCAAAACTTTGATTGCATCAGAATTACATGATTTTTTCTTCAAGACTTTAATTGCAGCAGAATTAGATGGCCCCGTAAAAACATAATTCCAAGATACATGAGAAAGACATGATTTTTCCATCTAGACTTTTATTGCAGCAGAATTAGATGGACCCCCAAAAACATAATTCCAAGATACATGAGAAAGAAATGATTTTTTCTACAAAACTTTAATTGCAGCAGAATTAGACACCCCTAAAAACAGAATTCCAAGATACATGAGAAAGACATGATTTTTTCTTCAAGACTTTAATTGAAGCAGAATTAGATGGCCCCAAAAAACAGAATTTCAAGATACATGAGAAAGGCATGATTTTTTCTTCAAAGACTTTAATTGCAGTAGAATTAGATGGCCCCCTAAAAACAAAACTATTCCAAGATACAAGCGAAAGACATGATTTTTTCTTCAAGACTTTAATTGCAGCAGAATTAGATGGCAACCTAAAAACAGAGTTCCAAGATACGTGAGAAAGACATGATTTTTTCTTCAAGACTTTAATTGCAGCAGAATAAGATACTCCCTAAAAACAGAATTCCAAGATACATGTGAAAGACATGATTTTTTCTTCTAGACTTTTATTGCAGCAGAATTAGATACACCCTAAAAACAGAATTCCAAGATACATGAGAAAGACACGATTTTTTCTTCAAGACTTTAATTGCAGTAGAATTACATGATTTTTTCTTCAAGATTTTAATTGCAGCAGAATTAGATGGCCCTCAAAAAACATAATTCCAAGATACATGAGAAAGACATGATTTTTTCTTCAAGACTTTAATTGAAGCAGAATTAGATGGCCCCAAACTACAGAATTTCAAGATACATGAGAAAGGCATGATTTTTTATTCAAGACATTAATTGCAACAGAATTAGATGGCCCCCTAAAAAAAAATTATTCCAAGATACATGAGAAAGACATGATTTTTTCTTCAAAACTTTAATTGCAGCAGAATTAGATGGCAACCTAAAAACAGAGTTCCAAGATACGTGAGAAAGACATGATTTTTTCTTCAAGACATTAATTGCAGCAGAATAAGATACTCCCTAAAAACAGAATTCCAAGATACATGTGAAAGACATGATTTTTTCTTCAAGACTTTAATTGCAGCAGAATTAGATGGCCCCCTAAAAACATAATTCCAAGATACATGAGAAAGACATGATTTTTTCGTCAAGACTTTTATTGCAGCAGAATTAGATGGACCCCTAAAAACATAATTCCAAGATACATGAGAAAGAAATGATTTTTCTACAAGACTTTAATTGCTGCAGAATTAGAAACCCCTAAAAACAGAATTCCGAGATACATGAGAAAGACATGATTTTTTCTTCAAGACTTTAATTGCAGCAGAATTAGATGGCCCCAAAAAACAAATTTCATGATACATGAGAAAGGCTTGATTTTTCCTTCAAGACTTTAATTGCAGCAGAATTAGATGGCCCCCTAAAAACAGAATTATTCCAAGATACATGAGAAAGACAGGATTTTTTCTTCAAGACTTTAATTGCAGCATAATTACATACCCACTCAAAACTGGATTCCAAGATACATGAGAAAGACTTGATTTTTTCTTCAAGACTTTAATTGCAGCAGAATAAGATACCCCCTAAAAACAGAATTCCAAGATACAAGTGAAAGACATGATTTTTACTTCAAGACTTTAATTGCAGCAGAATTAGATGGCCCCATAAAAACAGAATTCCAAGATACAAATGAAAGACGTGGTTTTTTTCTCCAAGACTTTAATTGCAGCAGAATTAGATTGCCCCAAAAAACAGAATTCCAAGATACATGAGGAAGACATGATTTTTTCTTCAAGATTTTAATTGCAGCAGAATTAGATGGCCCCCTAAAAATAGAATTTCAAGATACATGAGAAAGACACGATTTTTTCTTCAAGACTTTAATGGCAGCAGAATTAGATGGCCCCCTAAAAATAAAATTATTCCAAGATACATGAGAAAGACATGATTTTTTCTTCAAGACTTTAATTGCAGCAGAATAAGATACTCCCTAAAAACAGAATTCCAAGATACATGTGAAAGACATGATTTTTTCTTCAAGACTTTAATTGCAGCAGAATTAGATGGCCCCCTAAAAACATAATTCCAAGATACATGAGAAAGACATGATTTTTTCGTCAAGACTTTTATTGCAGCAGAATTAGATGGACCCCTAAAAACATAATTCCAAGATACATGAGAAAGAAATGATTTTTCTACAAGACTTTAATTGCTGCAGAATTAGAAACCCCTAAAAACAGAATTCCGAGATAAATGAGAAAGACATGATTTTTTCTTCAAGACTTTAATTGCAGCAGAATTAGATGGCCCCAAAAAACAAATTTCATGATACTTGAGAAAGGCTTGATTTTTCCTTCAAGACTTTAATTGCAGCAGAATTAGATGGCCCCCTAAAAACAGAATTATTCCAAGATACATGAGAAAGACAGGATTTTTTCTTCAAGACTTTAATTGCAGCATAATTACATACCCACTCAAAACAGGATTCCAAGATACATGAGAAAGACTTGATTTTTTCTTCAAGACTTTAATTGCAGCAGAATAAGATACCCCCTAAAAACAGAATTCCAAGATACATGTGAAAGACATGATTTTTACTTCAAGACTTTAATTGCAGCAGAATTAGATGGCCCCATAAAAACAGAATTCCAAGATACAAATGAAAGACGTGGTTTTTTTCTCCAAGACTTTAATTGCAGCAGAATTAGATTGCCCCAAAAAACAGAATTCCAAGATACATGAGGAAGACATGATTTTTTCTTCAAGATTTTAATTGCAGCAGAATTAGATGGCCCCCTAAAAATAGAATTTCAAGATACATGAGAAAGACACGATTTTTTCTTCAAGACTTTAATGGCAGCAGAATTAGATGGCCCCCTAAAAATAAAATTATTCCAAGATACATGAGAAAGACATGATTTTTTTCTTCAAGACTTTATTTGCATCTGAATTACATGATTTTTTCTTCAAGACTTTAATTGCAGCAGAATTAGAAGGCCCCCTAAAAACATAATTCCAAGATACATGTGAAAGACATGATTTTTCCATCAAGACTTTTATTGCAGCAGAATTAGATGGACCCCTAAAAACATAATTCCAAGATACATGAGAAAGAAATGATTTTTTCTACAAAACTTTAATTGCGGCAGAATTAGATACCCCTAGAAACAGAATTCTAAGATACATGAGAAAGACATGATTTTTTCTTCAAGACGTTATTTGAAGCAGAATTAGATGGCCCCAAAAAACAGAATTTCAAGATACATGAGAAAGACATGATTTTTTCTTCAAGACTTTAATTGCAGCAGAATTAGATGGCAACCTAAAAAAAGAGTTCCAAGATACGTGAGAAAGACAAGATTTTATCTTCAAGACTTTAATTGCAGCAGAATAAGATACTCCCCAAAAACAGAATTCCAAGATACATGTGAAAGACATGATTTTTTTCTTCAAGACTTTTATTGCAGCAGAATTAGATACCCCCTAAAAACAGAATTCCAAGATACATGAGAAAGACATGATTTTTTCTTCAATACTTTAATTGCAGCAGAATTAGATGGCCCCATATAAACAGAATTCCAAAATACATGTGAAAGACATGATTTTTTCTTCAAGACTTTAATTGCATCAGAATTACATGATTTTTTCTTCAAGACTTTAATTGCAGCAGAATTAGATGGCCCCCTAAAAACAAAATTATTCCAAGATACATGGGAAAGACATGATTTTTTCTTCAAGACTTTAATTGCAGCAGAATTAGATGGCAACCTAAAAAAAGAGTTCCAAGATACGTGAGAAAGACAAGATTTTATCTTCAAGACTTTAATTGCAGCAGAATAAGATACTCCCCAAAAACAGAATTCCAAGATACATGTGAAAGACATGATTTTTTTCTTCAAGACTTTTATTGCAGCAGAATTAGATACCCCCTAAAAACAGAATTCCAAGATACATGAGAAAGACATGATTTTTTCTTCAATACTTTAATTGCAGCAGAATTAGATGGCCCCCTATAAACAGAATTCCAAAATACATGTGAAAGACATGATTTTTTCTTCAAGACTTTAATTGCATCAGAATTACATGATTTTTTCTTCAAGACTTTAATTGCAGCAGAATTAGATGGCCCCCTAAAAACATAATTCCATGATACATGAGAAAGACATGATTTTTTTCATCAAGACTTTTATTACAGCAGAATTAGATGGACCCCTAAAAACAGAATTCCAAGATACATGAGAAAGACATGATTTTTTCTTCAAGACTTTAATTGAAGCAGAATTAGATGGCCCCAAAAAACAGAATTTCAAGATACATGAGAAAGACATGATTTTTTCTTCAATACTTTAATTGCAGCAGAATTAGATGGCCCCCTATAAACAGAATTACAAAATACATGTGAAAGACATGATTTTTTCTTCAAGACTTTAATTGCATCAGAATTACATGATTTTTTCTTCAAGACTTTAATTGCAGCAGAATTAGATGGCCCCCTAAAAACATAATTCCATGATACATGAGAAAGACATGATTTTTTTCATCAAAACTTTTATTACAGCAGAATTAGATGGACCCCTAAAAACAGAATTCCAAGATACATGAGAAAGACATGATTTTTTCTTCAAGACTTTAATTGAAGCAGAATTAGATGGCCCCAAAAAACAGAATTTCAAGATACATGAGAAAGGCATGATTTTTTCTTCAAGACTTTAATTGCAGCAGAATTAGATGGCCCCCTAAAAACAAAATTATTCCAAGATACAAGCGAAAGACATGATTTTTTCTTCAAGACTTTAATTGCAGCAGAATTAGATGGCAACCTAAAAACAGAGTTCCAAGATACGTGAGAAAGACATGATTTTCTCTTCAAGACTTTAATTGCAGCAGAATAAGATACTCCCTAAAAACAGAATTCCAAGATACATGTGAAAGACATGATTTTTTCTTCTAGACTTTTATTGCAGAAGAATTAGATACCTCCTAAAAACAGAATTCCAAGATACATGAGAAAGACACGATTTTTTCTTCAAGACTTTAATTGCAGCAGAATTAGATGGCCCCCTATAAAAAGAATTCCAAAATACTTGTGAAAGACCGGATTTTTTCTTCAAGACTTTAATTGCAGCAGAATTACATGATTTTTTCTTCAAGACTTTAATTGCAGCAGAATTAGATGGCCCTCAAAAAACATAATTCCAAGATACATGTGAAAGACATGATTTTTCCATCAAGACTTTTATCGCAGCAGAATTAGATGGACCCCTAAAAACATAATTCCAAGATACATGAGAAAGAAATGATTTTTTCTACAAAACTTTAATTGCGGGAGAATTAGATACCCCTAGAAACAGAATTCTAAGATACATGAGAAAGACATGATTTTTTCTTCAAGACGTTATTTCAAGCAGAATTGGATGGCCCCAAAAAACAGAATTTCAAGATACATGAGAAAGACATGATTTTTTCTTCAAGACTTTAATTGCAGCAGAATTAGATGGCCCCCTAAAAACAAAATTATTCCAAGATTCATGGGAAAGACAAGATTTTTTCTTCAAGACTTTAATTGCAGCAGAATTAGATGGCAACCTAAAAAAAGAGTTCCAAGATACTTGAGAAAGACAAGATTTTATCTTCAAGACTTTAATTGCAGCAGAATAAGATACTCCCTAAAAACAGAATTCCAAGATACATGTGAAAGACATGATTTTTTCTTCAATACTTTAATTGCAGCAGAATTAGATGGCCCCCTATAAACAGAATTCCAAAATACATGTGAAAGACATGGTTTTTTCTTCAAGACTTTAATTGCAGCAGAATTACATGATTTTTTCTTCATGACTTTATTTGCAGCAGAATTAGATGGCCCCCTAAAAACATAATTCGATGATACATGAGAAAGACATGATTTTTTTCATCAAGACTTTTATTACAGCAGAATTAGATGGACCCCTAAAAACATAATTCCAAGATACACGAGAAAGAAATGATTTTTTCTACAAGACTTTAATTGCAGCAGACTTAGATACCCCTAAAAACAGAATTCCAAGATACAAGAGAAAGACATGATTTTTTCTTCAAGACTTTAATTGAAGAAGAATTAGATGGCCCCAAAAAACAGAATTTCAAGATACATGAGAAGAGCATGATTTTTTCTTCAAGACTTTAATTGCAGCAGAATTAGATGGCCCCAAAAAACAAATTTCATGATACATGAGAAAGGCTTGATTTTTCCTTCAAGACTTTAATTGCAGCAGAATTAGATGGCCCCCTAAAAACAGAATTATTCCAAGATACATGAGAAAGACAGGATTTTTTCTTCAAGACTTTAATTGCAGCATAATTACATACCCACTCAAAACAGGATTCCAAGATACATGAGAAAGACTTGATTTTTTCTTCAAGACTTTAATTGCAGCAGAATAAGATACCCCCTAAAAACAGAATTCCAAGATACATGTGAAAGACATGATTTTTACTTCAAGACTTTAATTGCAGCAGAATTAGATGGCCCCATAAAAACAGAATTCCAAGATACAAATGAAAGACGTGGTTTTTTTCTCCAAGACTTTAATTGCAGCAGAATTAGATTGCCCCAAAAAACAGAATTCCAAGATACATGAGGAAGACATGATTTTTTCTTCAAGATTTTAATTGCAGCAGAATTAGATGGCCCCCTAAAAATAGAATTTCAAGATACATGAGAAAGACACGATTTTTTCTTCAAGACTTTAATGGCAGCAGAATTAGATGGCCCCCTAAAAATAAAATTATTCCAAGATACATGAGAAAGACATGATTTTTTTCTTCAAGACTTTATTTGCATCTGAATTACATGATTTTTTCTTCAAGACTTTAATTGCAGCAGAATTAGAAGGCCCCCTAAAAACATAATTCCAAGATACATGTGAAAGACATGATTTTTCCATCAAGACTTTTATTGCAGCAGAATTAGATGGACCCCTAAAAACATAATTCCAAGATACATGAGAAAGAAATGATTTTTTCTACAAAACTTTAATTGCGGCAGAATTAGATACCCCTAGAAACAGAATTCTAAGATACATGAGAAAGACATGATTTTTTCTTCAAGACGTTATTTGAAGCAGAATTAGATGGCCCCAAAAAACAGAATTTCAAGATACATGAGAAAGACATGATTTTTTCTTCAAGACTTTAATTGCAGCAGAATTAGATGGCCCCCTAAAAACAAAATTATTCCAAGATACATGGGAAAGACATGATTTTTTCTTCAAGACTTTAATTGCAGCAGAATTAGATGGCAACCTAAAAAAAGAGTTCCAAGATACGTGAGAAAGACAAGATTTTATCTTCAAGACTTTAATTGCAGCAGAATAAGATACTCCCTAAAAACAGAATTCCAAGATACATGTGAAAGACATGATTTTTTTCTTCAAGACTTTTATTGCAGCAGAATTAGATACCCCCTAAAAACAGAATTCCAAGATACATGAGAAAGACATGATTTTTTCTTCAATACTTTAATTGCAGCAGAATTAGATGGCCCCCTATAAACAGAATTCCAAAATACATGTGAAAGACATGATTTTTTCTTCAAGACTTTAATTGCATCAGAATTACATGATTTTTTCTTCAAGACTTTAATTGCAGCAGAATTAGATGGCCCCCTAAAAACATAATTCCATGATACATGAGAAAGACATGATTTTTTTCATCAAGACTTTTATTACAGCAGAATTAGATGGACCCCTAAAAACAGAATTCCAAGATACATGAGAAAGACATGATTTTTTCTTCAAGACTTTAATTGAAGCAGAATTAGATGGCCCCAAAAAACAGAATTTCAAGATACATGAGAAAGACATGATTTTTTCTTCAATACTTTAATTGCAGCAGAATTAGATGGCCCCCTATAAACAGAATTACAAAATACATGTGAAAGACATGATTTTTTCTTCAAGACTTTAATTGCATCAGAATTACATGATTTTTTCTTCAAGACTTTAATTGCAGCAGAATTAGATGGCCCCCTAAAAACATAATTCCATGATACATGAGAAAGACATGATTTTTTTCATCAAGACTTTTATTACAGCAGAATTAGATGGACCCCTAAAAACAGAATTCCAAGATACATGAGAAAGACATGATTTTTTCTTCAAGACTTTAATTGAAGCAGAATTAGATGGCCCCAAAAAACAGAATTTCAAGATACATGAGAAAGGCATGATTTTTTCTTCAAGACTTTAATTGCAGCAGAATTAGATGGCCCCCTAAAAACAAAATTATTCCAAGATACAAGCGAAAGACATGATTTTTTCTTCAAGACTTTAATTGCAGCAGGATTAGATGGCAACCTAAAAACAGAGTTCCAAGATACGTGAGAAAGACATGATTTTTTCTTCAAGACTTTAATTGCAGCAGAATAAGATACTCCCTAAAAACAGAATTCCAAGATACATGTGAAAGACATGATTTTTTCTTCTAGACTTTTATTGCAGAAGAATTAGATACCTCCTAAAAACAGAATTCCAAGATACATGAGAAAGACACGATTTTTTCTTCAAGACTTTAATTGCAGCAGAATTAGATGGCCCCCTATAAAAAGAATTCAAAAATACTTGTGAAAGACCGGATTTTTTCTTCAAGACTTTAATTGCAGCAGAATTACATGATTTTTTCTTCAAGACTTTAATTGCAGCAGAATTAGATGGCCCTCAAAAAACATAATTCCAAGATACATGTGAAAGACATGATTTTTCCATCAAGACTTTTATTGCAGCAGAATTAGATGGACCCCAAAAAACATAATTCCAAGATACATGAGAAAGAAATGATTTTTTGTACAAAACTTTAATTGCGGCAGAATTAGATACCCCTAGAAACAGAATTCTAAGATACATGAGAAAGACATGATTTTTTCTTCAAGACGTTATTTGAAGCAGAATTGGATGGCCCCAAAAAACAGAATTTCAAGATACATGAGAAAGACATGATTTTTTCTTCAAGACTTTAATTGCAGCAGAATTAGATGGCCCCCTAAAAACAAAATTATTCCAAGATTCATGGGAAAGACATGATTTTTTCTTCAAGACTTTAATTGCAGCAGAATTAGATGGCAACCTAAAAAAAGAGTTCCAAGATACGTGAGAAAGACAAGATTTTATCTTCAAGACTTTAATTGCAGCAGAATAAGATACTCCCTAAAAACAGAATTCCAAGATACATGTGAAAGACATGATTTTTTCTTCAATACTTTAATTGCAGCAGAATTAGATGGCCCCCTATAAACAGAATTCCAAAATACATGTGAAAGACATGATTTTTTCTTCAAGACTTTAATTGCAGCAGAATTACATGATTTTTTCTTCATGACTTTATTTGCAGCAGAATTAGATGGCCCCCTAAAAACATAATTCGATGATACATGAGAAAGACATGATTTTTTTCATCAAGACTTTTATTACAGCAGAATTAGATGGACCCCTAAAAACATAATTCCAAGATACACGAGAAAGAAATGATTTTTTCTACAAGACTTTAATTGCAGCAGACTTAGATACCCCTAAAAACAGAATTCCAAGATACAAGAGAAAGACATGATTTTTTCTTCAAGACTTTAATTGAAGAAGAATTAGATGGCCCCAAAAAACAGAATTTCAAGATAAATGAGAAGAGCATGATTTTTTCTTCAAGACTTTAATTGCAGCAGAATTAGATGGCCCCCTAAAAACAAAATTATTCGAAGATACATGAGAAAGACATGATTTTTTCTTCAAGACTTTAATTGCAGCAGAATTAGATGGCAACCTAAAAATAGAGTTCCAAGATACGTGAGAAAGACATGATTTTTTCTTCAAAACTTTAATTGCTGCAGAATAAGATACTCCCTAAAAACGGAATTCCAAGATACATGTGAAAGACATGATTTTTTCTTCAAGACTTTTATTGCAGCAGAATTAGATACCCCCTAAAAACAGAATTCCAAGAAACATGAGAAAGATATGATTTTTTCTTCAAGACTTTAATTGCAGCAGAATTAGATGGCCCCCTAAAAATAGAATTCCAAGATACATGTGAAAGACATGATTTTTTCTTCAAGACTTTAACTGCAGCAGAATTAGATGGCCCCCTAAAAATAAAATTATTCCAAGATACATGAGAAAGACATGATTTTTTCTTCAAGACTTTAATTGCAGCAGAATTAGAGACCCCTAAAAACAGAATTCCAAGATAAATGAGAAAGACATGATTTTTTTCTTCAAGACTTTGATTGCATCAGAATTACATGATTTTTTCTTCAAGACTTTAATTGCAGCAGAATTAGATGGCCCCGTAAAAACATAATTCCAAGATACACGAGAAAGAAATGATTTTTTCTACAAGACTTTAATTGTAGCAGACTTAGATACCCCTAAAAACAGAATTCCAAGATACAAGAGAAAGACATGATTTTTTCTTCAAGATTTTAATTGAAGAAGAATTAGATGGCCCCAAAAAACAGAATTTCAAGATACATGAGAAGAGCATGATTGTTTCTTCAAGACTTTAATTGCAGCAGAATTAGATGGCCCCCTAAAAACAAAATTATTCGAAGATACATGAGAAAGACATGATTTTTTCTTCAAGACTTTAATTGCAGCAGAATTAGATGGCAACCTAAAAACAGAGTTCCAAGATACGTGAGAAAGACATGATTTTTTCTTCAAAACTTTAATTGCTGCAGAATAAGATACTCCCTAAAAACGGAATTCCAAGATACATGTGAAAGACATGATTTTTTCTTCAAGACTTTTATTGCAGCATAATTAGATACCCCCTAAAAACAGAATTCCAAGAAACATGAGAAAGACATGATTTTTTCTTCAAGACTTTAATTGCAGCAGAATTAGATGGCCCCCTAAAAATAGAATTCCAAGATACATGTGAAAGACATGATTTTTTCTTCAAGACTTTAACTGCAGCAGAATTAGATGGCCCCCTAAAAATAAAATTATTCCAAGATACATGAGAAAGACATGATTTTTTCTTCAAGACTTTAATTGCAGCAGAATTAGAGACCCCTAAAAACAGAATTCCAAGATAAATGAGAAAGACATGATTTTTTTCTTCAAGACTTTGATTGCATCAGAATTACATGATTTTTTCTTCAAGACTTTAATTGCAGCAGAATTAGATGGCCCCGTAAAAACATAATTCCAAGATACATGAGAAAGACATGATTTTTCCATCAAGAATTTTATTGCAGCAGAATTAGATGGACCCCCAAAAACATAATTCCAAGATACATGAGAAAGACATGATTTTTTCTTCTAGACTTTTATTGCAGCAGAATAAGATACTCCCTAAAAACAGAATTCCAAGATACATGTGAAAGACATGATTTTTTCTTCTAGACTTTTATTGCAGCAGAATTAGATACCCCGTAAAAACAGAATTCCAAGATATATGAGAAAGACACGATTTTTTCTTCAAGACTTTAATTGCAGCAGAATTAGATGGCCCCCTATAAAAAGAATTCCAAAATACTTGTGAAAGACAGGATTTTTTCTTCAAGACTTTAATTGCAGCAGAATTACATGATTTTTTCTTCAAGACTTTAATTGCAGCAGAATTAGATGGCCCTCAAAAAACATAATTCCAAGATACATGAGAAAGACATGATTTTTTCATCAAGACTTTTATTACAGCAGAATTAGATGGACCCATAAAATCATAATTCCAAGATACATTAGAAGGAAATGATTTTTTATACAAGACTTTAATTGCAGCAGAATTAGATACCCCTAAAAACAGAATTCCAAGATACATGAGAAAGACATGATTTTTTCTTCAAGACTTTAATTGAAGCAGAATTAGATGGCCCCAAACAACAGAATTTCAAGATACATGAGAAAGGCATGATTTTTTATTCAAGACTTTAATTGCAGCAGAATTAGATGGCCCCCTAAAAAAAAAATTATTCCAAGATACATGAGAAAGACATGATTTTTTCTTCAAAACTTTAATTGCAGCAGAATTAGATGGCAACCTAAAAACAGAGTTCCAAGATACGTGAGAAAGGCATGATTTTTTCTTCAAGACTTTAATTGCAGCAGAATAAGATACAACCTAAAAACAGAATTCCAAGATACATGAGAAAGACAGGATTTTTTCTTCAAGACTTTAATTGCAGCAGAATAAGATACAACCTAAAAACAGAATTCCAAGATACATGAGAAAGACAGGATTTTTTCTTCAAGACTTTAATTGCAGCAGAATTAGATACCCCCTAAGAACAGAATTCCAAGATACATGTGAAAGACATGATTTTTTCTTCAAAACTTTAATTGCAGCAGAATTAGATGGCCCCCTAAAAACATAATTCCAAGATACATGAGAAAGAAATGATTTTTTCTGCAAGATTTTAATTGCAGCAGAATTAGATACCCCTAAAAACAGATTTCCAAGATACATGTGAAAGACATGATTTTTTCTTCAAGACTTTAATTGCAGCAAAATAAGATGCCCCCTAAAAACAGAATTCCAAGATACATGTGAAAGACATGATTTTTTCTTCAAGACTTTAATTGCAGCAGAATTAGATGGCCCCATAAAAACAAAATTATTCCAAGATACTTGAGAAAGACATGATTTTTTCTTCAAGACTTTAAATGCAGCAGAATTAGATGGCAACCTAAAAACAGAGTTCCAAGATACGTGAGAAAGACATGATTTTTTCTTCAAGACTTTAATTGCAGTAGAATAAGATACTCCCTAAAATCCGAATTCCAAGATACATGTGGATGACATGATTTTTTCTTCAAGAGTTTTATTGCAGCAGAATTAGATACCCCCTAAAAACAGAATTCCAAGATACATGAGAAAGATATGATTTTTTCTTCTAGACTTTAATTGCAGCAGAATTAGATACCCCCTAAAAACAAAATTCCAAGATACATGAGAAATGCATGATTTTTTCATCAAGACTTTAATTGCAGCAGAATAAGATACACCCTAAAAACAGAATTCCATGATACATGTGAAAGACATGATTTTTTTCTTCAAGACTTTAATTGCAGCAGAATTAGATGGCCCCCTAAAAACATAATTCCAAGATACATGAGAAAGACATGATTTTTTCATCAAGACTTTTATTACAGCAGAATTAGATGGACCCCTAAAAACATAATTCCAAGATACATGAGAAAGACATGATTTCTTCTTCAAGACTTTTATTACAGCAGAATTCGATGGACCCCTAAAAACATAATTCCAAGATACATGAGAAAGAAATGATTTTTTTTCTACAAGACTTTAATTGCAGCAGAATTAGATACCCCTAAAAACAGAATTCCAAGATACATGAGAAAGACATGATTTTTTCTTCAAGACTTTAATTGATGCAGTATTACATGGCCCCAAAAAACAGAATTTGAAGATACATGAGAAAGGCATGATTTTTTCTTCAAGACTTTAATTGCAGCAGAATTAGATGGCCCCCTAAAAACAAAATTATTCCAAGATACATGTGAAAGACATGATTTTTTTCTTCAAGACTTTAATTGCAGCAGAATAAGATACTCCCTAAAAACAGAATTCCATGATACATGTGAAAGACATGATTTTTTTCTTCAAGACTTTAATTGCAGCAGAATTAGATGGCCCCCTAAAAACATAATTCCAAGATACATGAGAAAGACATGATTTTTTCATCAAGACTTTTATTACAGCAGAATTAGATGGACCCCTAAAAACATAATTCCAAGATACATGAGAAAGAAATGATTTTTTTCTACAAGACTTTAATTGCAGCAGAATTAGATCCCCCTAAAAACAGAATTCCAAGATACATTAGAAAGACATGATTTTTTCTTCAAGAATTTAATTGAAGCAGTATTAGATGGCCCCAAAAAAAAGAATTTCAAAATACATGAGAAAGGCATGATTTTTTCTTCAAGACTTTAATTGCAGCAGAATTAGATGGCCCCCTAAAAACAAAATTATTCCAAGATACATTAGAAAGACATGATTTTTTCTTCAAAACTTTAATTGCAGCAGAATTAGATGCAACCTAAAAACAGAATTCCAAGATACGTGAGAAAGACATGATTTTTTCTTCAAGACTTTAATTGCAGCAGAATAAGATACTCCCTAAAAACAGAATTCCAAGATACATGTGAAAGACATGATTTTTTCTTCAAGAGTTTTATTGCAGCAGAATTAGATACCCCCTAAAAACAGAATTCCAAGATACATGTGAAAGATATGATTTTTTCTTCAAGACTTTAATTGTAGCAGAATTAGATACCCCCTAAAAACAGAATTCCAAGATACATGAGAAAGACATGATTTTTTCTTCAAGACTTTAATTGCAGCAGAATAAGATACGCCCTAAAAACAGAATTCCAAGATACAAGTGAAAGACATGATTTTTTCTTCAAGACTTTAATTGCAGCAGAATTAGATACCCCCTAAAAACAGAATTCCAAGAAACGTGAGAAAGACATGATTTTTTCTTCAATACTTTAATTGCAGCAGAATTAGATGGCCCCCTAAAAACAGAATTCCAAGATACATGTGAAAGACATGATTTTTTCTTCAAGACTTTAATTGCAGCAGAATTACATGATTTTTTCTTCAAGCCATTAATTGCAGCAGAATTAGATGGCCCCCTAAAAACAGAATTCCAAGATACATGAGAAAGACATGATTTTTTTCTAAAAGACTCTAATTGCAGCAGAATTAGATACCCCTAAAAACAGAATTCCAAGATACATGAGAAAGACATGATTTTTTCTTCAAGACTTTAATTGATGCAGTATTAGATGGCCCCAAAAAATAGAATTTCAAGATACATGAGAAAGGCATGATTTTTTCTTCAAGACTTTAATTGAAGCAGAATTAGATGGCCCCCTAAAAACAAAATTATTCCAAGATACATGAGAAAGACATGATTTTTTCTTCAAAACTTTAATTGTAGCAGAATTAGATGGCAACCTAAAAACAGAGTTCCAAGATACGTGAGAAAGACATGATTTTTTCTTCAAGACTTTAATTGATGCAGTAATAGATGGCCCCAAAAAACAGAATTTCAAGATACATGAGAAAGGCATGATTTTTTCTTCAAGACATTAATTGCAGCAGAATTAGATGTCCCCCTAAAAACAAAATTATTCCAAGATACATGTGAAAGACATGATTTTTTTCTTCAAGACTTTAATTGGAGCAGAATAAGATACTCCCTAAAAACAGAATTCCATGATACATGTGAAAGACATGATTTTTTTCTTCAAGACTTTAATTGCAGCAGAATTAGATGGCCCCCTAAAAACATAATTCCAAGATACATGAGAAAGACATGATTTTTTCATCAAGACTTTTATTACAGCAGAATTAGATGGACCCCTAAAAACATAATTCCAAGATACATGAGAAAGACATGATTTCTTCTTCAAGACTTTTATTACAGCAGAATTCGATGGACCCCTAAAAACATAATTCCAAGATACATGAGAAAGAAATGATTTTTTTCTACAAGACTTTAATTGCAGCAGAATTAGATACCCCTAAAAACAGAATTCCAAGATACATGAGAAAGACATGATTTTTTCTTCAAGACTTTAATTGATGCAGTATTAGATGGCCCCAAAAAATAGAATTTCAAGATACATGAGAAAGGCATGATTTTTTCTTCAAGACTTTAATTGCAGCAGAATTAGATGGCCCCCTAAAAACAAAATTATTCCAAGATACATGTGAAAGACATGATTTTTTTCTTCAAGACTTTAATTGCAGCAGAATAAGATACTCCCTAAAAACAGAATTCCATGATACATGTGAAAGACATGATTTTTTTCTTCAAGACTTTAATTGCAGCAGAATTAGATGGCCCCCTAAAAACATAATTCCAAGATACATGAGAAAGACATGATTTTTTCATCAAGACTTTTATTACAGCAGAATTAGATGGACCCCTAAAAACATAATTCCAAGATACATGAGAAAGAAATGATTTTTTTCTACAAGGCTTTAATTGCAGCAGAATTAGATCCCCCTAAAAACAGAATTCCAAGATACATTAGAAAGACATGATTTTTTCTTCAAGACTTTAATTGAAGCAGTATTAGATGGCCCCAAAAAAAAGAATTTCAAAATACATGAGAAAGGCATGATTTTTTCTTCAAGACTTTAATTGCAGCAGAATTAGATGGCCCCCTAAAAACAAAATTATTCCAAGATACATTAGAAAGACATGATTTTTTCTTCAAAACTTTAATTGCAGCAGAATTAGATGCAACCTAAAAACAGAGTTCCAAGATACGTGAGAAAGACATGATTTTTTCTTCAAGACTTTAATTGATGCAGTATTAGATGGCCCCAAAAAACAGAATTTCAAGATACATGAGAAACGCATGATTTTTTCTTCAAGACTTTAATTGCAGCAGAATTAGATGTCCCCCTAAAAACAAAATTATTCCAAGATACATGTGAAAGACATGATTTTTTTCTTCAAGACTTTAATTGGAGCAGAATAAGATACTCCCTAAAAACAGAATTCCATGATACATGTGAAAGACATGATTTTTTTCTTCAAGACTTTAATTGCAGCAGAATTAGATGGCCCCCTAAAAACATAATTCCAAGATACATGAGAAAGACATGATTTTTTCATCAAGACTTTTATTACAGCAGAATTAGATGGACCCCTAAAAACATAATTCCAAGATACATGAGAAAGACATGATTTCTTCTTCAAGACTTTTATTACAGCAGAATTCGATGGACCCCTAAAAACATAATTCCAAGATACATGAGAAAGAAATGATTTTTTTCTACAAGACTTTAATTGCAGCAGAATTAGATACCCCTAAAAACAGAATTCCAAGATACATGAGAAAGACATGATTTTTTCTTCAAGACTTTAATTGATGCAGTATTAGATGGCCCCAAAAAATAGAATTTTAAGATACATGAGAAAGGCATGATTTTTTCTTCAAGACTTTAATTGCAGCAGAATTAGATGGCCCCCTAAAAACAAAATTATTCCAAGATACATGTGAACGACATGATTTTTTTCTTCAAGACTTTAATTGCAGCAGAATAAGATACTCCCTAAAAACAGAATTCCATGATACATGTGAAAGACATGATTTTTTTCTTCAAGACTTTAATTGCAGCAGAATTAGATGGCCCCCTAAAAACATAATTCCAAGATACATGAGAAAGACATGATTTTTTCATCAAGACTTTTATTACAGCAGAATTAGATGGACCCCTAAAAACATAATTCCAAGATACATCAGAAAGAAATGATTTTTTTCTACAAGACTTTAATTGCAGCAGAATTAGATCCCCCTAAAAACAGAATTCCAAGATACATTAGAAAGACATGATTTTTTCTTCAAGACTTTAATTGAAGCAGTATTAGATGGCCCCAAAAAAAAGAATTTCAAAATACATGAGAAAGGCATGATTTTTTCTTCAAGACTTTAATTGCAGCAGAATTAGATGGCCCCCTAAAAATAAAATTATTCCAAGATACATTAGAAAGACATGATTTTTTCTTCAAAACTTTAATTGCAGCAGAATTAGATGCAACCTAAAAACAAAGTTCCAAGATACGTGAGAAAGACATGATTTTTTCTTCAAGACTTTAATTGCAGCAGAATAAGATACTCCCTAAAAACAGAATTCCAAGATACATGTGAAAGACATGATTTTTTCTTCAAGAGTTTTATTGCAGCAGAATTAGATACCCCCTAAAAACAGAATTCCAAGATACATGAGAAAGATATGATTTTTTCTTCAAGACTTTAATTGTAGCAGAATTAGATACCCCCTAAAAACAGAATTCCAAGATACATGAGAAAGACATGATTTTTTCTACAAGACTTTAATTGCAGCAGAATAAGATACGCCCTAAAAACAGAATTCCAAGATACAAGTGAAAGACATGATTTTTTCTTCAAGACTTTAATTGCAGCAGAATTAGATACCCCCTAAAAACAGAATTCCAAGAAACATGAGAAAGACATGATTTTTTCTTCAATACTTTAATTGCAGCAGAATTAGATGGCCCCCTAAAAACAGAATTCCAAGATACATGTGAAAGACATGATTTTTTCTTCAAGACTTTAATTGCAGCAGAATTACATGATTTTTTCTTCAAGCCATTAATTGCAGCAGAATTAGATGGCCCCCTAAAAACAGAATTCCAAGATACATGAGAAAGACATGATTTTTTCTTCAAGACTTTTATTGCAGCAGAATTAGATGGACCCCTAAAAACATAATTCCAAGATACATGAGAAAGAAATGATTTTTTTCTAAAAGACTCTAATTGCAGCAGAATTAGATACCCCTAAAAACAGAATTCCAAGATACATGAGAAAGACATGATTTTTTCTTCAAGACTTTAATTGATGCAGTATTAGATGGCCCCAAAAAACAGAATTTCAAGATACATGAGAAAGGCATGATTTTTTCTTCAAGACTTTAATTGAAGCAGAATTTGATGGCCCCCTAAAAACAAAATTATTCCAAGATACATGAGAAAGACATGATTTTTTCTTCAAAACTTTAATTGTAGCAGAATTAGATGGCAACCTAAAAACAGAGTTCCAAGATACGTGAGAAAGACATGATTTTTTCTTCAAGACTTTAATTGATGCAGTATTAGATGGCCCCAAAAAACAGAATTTCAAGATACATGAGAAAGGCATGATTTTTTCTTCAAGACTTTAATTGCAGCAGAATTAGATGTCCCCCTAAAAACAAAATTATTCCAAGATACATGTGAAAGACATGATTTTTTTCTTCAAGACTTTAATTGGAGCAGAATAAGATACTCCCTAAAAACAGAATTCCATGATACATGTGAAAGACATGATTTTTTTCTTCAAGACTTTAATTGCAGCAGAATTAGATGGCCCCCTAAAAACCTAATTCCAAGATACATGAGAAAGACATGATTTTTTCATCAAGACTTTTATTACAGCAGAATTAGATGGACCCCTAAAAACATAATTCCAAGATACATGAGAAAGAAATGATTTTTTTCTACAAGACTTTAATTGCAGCAGAATTAGATCCCCCGAAAAACAGAATTCCAAGATACATTAGAAAGACATGATTTTTTCTTCAAGACTTTAATTGAAGCAGTATTAGATGTCCCAAAAAAAAAGAATTTCAAAATACATGAGAAAGGCATGATTTTTTCTTCAAGACTTTAATTGCAGCAGAATTAGATGGCCCCCTAAAAACAAAATTATTCCAAGATACATTAGAAAGACATGATTTTTTCTTCAAAACTTTAATTGCAGCAGAATTAGATGGCAACCTAAAAACAGAGTTCCAAGATACGTGAGAAAGACATGATTTTTTCTTCAAGACTTTAATTGCAGCAGAATAAGATACTCCCTAAAAACAGAATTCCAACATACATGTGAAAGACATGATTTTTTCTTCAAGAGTTTTATTGCAGCAGAATTAGATACCCCCTAAAAACAGAATTCCAAGATACATGAGAAAGATATGATTTTTTCTTCAAGACTTTAATTGTAGCAGAATTAGATACCCCCTAAAAACAGAATTCCAAGATACATGAGAAAGACATGATTTTTTCTTCAAGACTTTAATTGCAGCAGAATAAGATACTCCCTAAAAACAGAATTCCAAGATACATGTGAAAGACATGATTTTTTCTTCAAGACTTTAATTGCAGCAGAATTAGATACCCCCTAAAAACAGAATTCCAAGAAACATGAGAAAGACATGATTTTTTCTTCAAGACTTTAATTGCAGCAGAATTAGATGGCCCCCTAAAAACAGTATTCCAAGATACATGTGAAAGACATGATTTTTTCTTCAAGACTTTAATTGCAGCAGAATTAAATGATTTTTTCTTCAAGCCTTTAATTGCAGCAGAATTAGATGGCCCCCTAAAAACAGAATTCCAAGATACATGAGAAAGACATGATTTTTTTTCAAGACTTTTCTTGCAGCAGAATTAGATGGACCCCCAAAAACATAATTCCAAGATACATGAGAAAGAAATGATTTTTTTCTAAAAGACTCTAATTGCAGCAGAATTAGATACCCCTAAAAACAGAATTCCAAGATACATGAGAAAGACATGATTTTTTCTTCAAGACTTTAATTGATGCAGTATTAGATGGCCCCAAAAAACAGAATTTCAAGATACATGAGAAAGGCATGAATTTTTCTTCAAGACTTTAATTGAAGCAGAATTAGATGGCCCCCTAAAAACAAAATTATTCCAAGATACATGAGAAAGACATGATTTTTTCTTCAAAACTTTAATTGCAGCAGAATTAGATGGCAACCTAAAAACAGAGTTCCAAGATACGTGAGAAAGACATGATTTTTTCTTCAAGACTTTAATTGATGCAGTATTAGATGGCCCCAAAAAACAGAATTTCAAGATACATGAGAAAGGCATGATTTTTTCTTCAAGACTTTAATTGCAGCAGAATTAGATGGCCCCCTAAAAACAAAATTATTCCAAGATACATTAGAAAGACATGATTTTTTCTTCAAAACTTTAATTGCAGCAGAATTAGATGACAACCTAAAAACAGAGTTCCAAGATACGTGAGAAAGACATGATTTTTTCTTCAAGACTTTAATTGCAGCAGAATAAGATACTCCCTAAAAACAGAATTCCAAGATACATGTGAAAGACATGATTTTTTCTTCAAGAGTTTTATTGCAGCAGAATTAGATACCCCCTAAAAACAGAATTCCAAGATACATGAGAAAGATATGATTTTTTCTTCAAGACTTTAATTGTAGCAGAATTAGATACCCCCTAAGAACAGAATTCCAAGATACATGAGAAAGACATGATTTTTTCTTCAAGACTTTAATTGCAGCAGAATAAGATACTCCCTAAAAACAGAATTCCAAGATACATGTGAAAGACATGATTTTTTCTTCAAGACTTTAATTGCAGCAGAATTAGATACCCCCTAAAAACAGAATTCCAAGAAACATGAGAAAGACATGATTTTTTCTTCAAGACTTTAATTGCAGCAGAATTAGATGGCCCCCTAAAAACAGAATTCCAAGATACATGTGAAAGACATGATTTTTTCTTCAAGACTTTAATTGCAGCAGAATTACATGATTTTTTCTTCAAGCCTTTAATTGCAGCAGAATTAGATGGCCCCCTAAAAACAGAATTCCAAGATACATGAGAAAGAAATGATTTTTTCTTCAAGACTTTTATTGCAGCAGAATTAGATGGACCCCTAAAAACATAATTCCAAGATACATGAGAAAGAAATGATTTTTTTCTAAAAGACTCTAATTGCAGCAGAATTAGATACCCCTAAAAACAGAATTCCAAGATACATGAGAAAGACATGATTTTTTCTTCAAGACTTTAATTGATGCAGTATAAGATGGCCCCAAAAAACAGAATTTCAAGATACATGAGAAAGGCAAGATTTTTTCTTCAAGACTTTAATTGAAGCAGAATTAGATGGCCCCCTAAAAACAAAATTATTCCAAGATACATGAGAAAGACATGATTTTTTCTTCAAAACTTTAATTGCAGCAGAATTAGATGGCAACCTAAAAACAGAGTTCCAAGACACGTGAGAAAGACATGATTTTTTCTTCAAGACTTTAATTGCAGCAGAATAAGATACTCCCTAAAAACCGAATTCCAAGATACATGTGGAAGACATGATTTTTTCTTCAATAGTTTTATTGCAGCAGAATTAGATATCCCCTAAAAACAGAATTCCAAGATACATGACAAAGATATGATTTTTTCTTCAAGACTTTAATTGCAGCAGAATTAGATACCCCCTAAAATCAGAATTCCAAGATACATGTGAAAGACATGATTTTTTCTTCAAGACTTTAATTGCAGCAGAATAAGATACTCCCTAAGAACAGAATTCCATGATACATGTGAAAGACATGATTTTTTCTTCAAGACTTTAATTGCAGCAGAATTAGATGGCCCCCTAAAAACAGAATTCCAAGATACATGAGAAAGACATGATTTTATCATCAAGACTTTTATTACAGCAGAATTAGATGGATCCCTAAAAACATAATTCCAAGATACATGAGAAAGACATGATTTTTTCTTCAGGACTTTAATTGCAGCAGAATTAGATGGCCCCCTAAAAACTAAATTATTCCAAGATACATTAGAAAGACATGATTTTTTCTTCAAAACTTTAATTGCAGCAGAATTAGATGGCAACCTAAAAACAGAGTTCCAAGATACGTGAGAAAGACATGATGTTTTCTTCAAGACTTTAATTGCAGCAGAATAAGATACTCCCTAAAAACAGAATTCCAAGATACATGTTAAAGACATGATTTTTTCTTCAAGAGTTTTGTTGCAGCAGAATTAGATACCCCCTAAAAACAGAATTCGAAGATACATGAGAAAGACATGATTTTTTCTTCGAGACTTTAATTGCAGCAGAATAAGATACTCCCTAAAAACAGAATTCCAAGATACATGTGAAAGACATGATTTTTTCTTCAAGACTTTAATTGCAGCAGAATTAGATACCCCCTAAAAACAGAATTCCAAGAAACATGAGAAAGACATGATTTTTTCTTCAAGACTTTAATTGCAGCAGAATTAGATGGCCCCCTAAAAACAGAATTCCAAGATACATGAGAAAGATATGATTTTTTCTTCAAGACTTTAATTGCAGCAGAATTAGATACCCCCTAAAAACAGAATTCCAAGATACATGAGAAAGACATGATTTTTTCTTCAAAACTTTAATTGCAGCAGAATAAGATACTCCCTAAAAACAGAATTCCAAGTTACTTGTGAAAGACATGATTTTTTCTTCAAGACTTTAATTGCAGCAGAATTAGATACCCCCTAAAAACAGAATTCCAAGAAACATGAGAAAGACATGATTTTTTCTTCAAGACTTTAATTGCAACAGAATTAGATGGCCCCCTAAAAACAGAATTCCAATATACATGTGAAAGACATGATTTTTTCTTCAAGACTTTAATTGCAGCAGAATTACATGTTTTTTTCTTCAAGCCTTTAATTGCAGCAGAATTAGATGGCCCCCTAAAAACAAAATTCCAAGATACATGAGAAAGACATGATTTTTTCTTCAAGACTTTTATTGCAGCAGAATTAGATGGACCCCTAAAAACATAATTCCAAGATACATGAGAAAGAAATGATTTTTTCTACAAGACTTTAATTGCTGCAGAATTAGAAACCCCTAAAAAGAGAATTCCAAGATACATGAGAAAGACATGATTTTTTCTTCAAGACATTAATTGCAGCAGAATTAGATGGCCCCAAAAAACAGAATATCAAGATACATGAGAAAGGCATGATTTTTTCTTCCAGACTTTAATTGCAGCAGAATTTGATGGCCCCCTAAAAACAGAATTATTCCAAGATACATGAGAAAGACAAGATTTTTTGTTCAAGACTTTAATTGCAGCAGAATTAGTTACCCCCTAAAAATTGAATTCCAAGATACATGAGAAAGACATGATTTTTTCTTCAAGAATTTAATTGCAGCAGAATTAGATGGCCCCATAAAAACAGAATTCCAAGACACATATGAAAGACATGATTTTTTCTCCAAGACTTTAATTGCAGCAGAATTAGATTGCCCCTAAAAACAGAATTCCAAGATACATGAGGAAGAAATGATTTTTTCTTCAAGACTTTAATTGCAGCTGAATTATATGGCCCCCTAAAAACAGATTTCCAAGATACATGAGAAAGAAAATATTTTTTCTACAAAACTTTAATTGCAGCAGAATTAGATACCCCTAAAAACAGAATTCCAAGATACATGAGAAAGATATGATTTTTTCTTCAAGACTTTAAATGCAGCAGAATTAGATGGCCCCCTAAAAACAGAATTCCAAGATACATGAGAATGAAATGATTTTTTCTACAAAACTTTAATTGCAGCAGAATAAGATACCCCTAAAAACAGAATTCCAAGATACATGAGAAAGACATGATTTTTTCTTCAAGACTTTAATTGAAGCAGAATTAGATGGCCCCTAAAAATAAAATTATTCCAAGATACATGAGAAAGACATGATTTTTTGTTCAAGACTTGAATTGCATCAGAATTAGATACCCCTAAAAACAGAATTCCAAGATACATGAGAAAGACATTATTTTTTCTTCAAGACTTTAAGTGCAGCAAAATTACATGATTTTTTCTTCAAGACTTTAATTGCAGCAGAATTAGATGGCCCCCTAAAAACATAATTCCAAGATACATGAGAAAGACATGATTTTTTAAACAAGACTTTTATTGCAGCAGAATTAGATGGACCCCTAAAAACATAATTCCAAGATACATGAGAAAGAAATGATTTTTTCTGCAAGATTTTAATTGCAGCAGAATTAGATACCCCTAAAAACAGAATTCCAAGATACATGAGAAAGACATGATTTTTTCAACAAGACTTTTATTGCAGCAGAATTTGATACCCCTAAAAACTTAATTCCAAGATACATGAGAAAGAAATGATTTTTTCTGCAAGATTTTAATTGCAGCAGAATTAGATACCCCTAAAAACAGAATTCCAAGATACATGTGAAAGACATGATTTTTTCTTCAAGACTTTAATTGCAGCAGAATTAGATGGCCCCATAAAAACAAAATTATTCCAAGATACTTGAGAAAGACATGATTTTTTCTTCAAGACTTTAAATGCAGCAGAATTAGATGGCAACCTAAAAACAGAGTTCCAAGATACGTGAGAAAGACATGATTTTTTCTACAAGCCTTTAATTGCAGCAGAATAAGATACTCCCTAAAAACAGAATTCCAAGATACATGTGAAAGACATGATTTTTTCTTCAAGACTTTTGTTGCAGCAGAATTAGATACCCCCTAAAAACAGAATTCCAAGATACATGAGAAAGGCATGATTTTTTCTTCAAGACTTTAATTGCAGCAGAATTAGATGGCCCCCTACAAACAGAATTCCAAGATACATGTGAGAGACATGATTTTTTCTTCAAGACTTTAATTGCAGCAGAATTACATGATTTTTTCTTCAAGACTTTAATTGCCGCAGAATTAGATGGCCCCCTAAAAACATAATTCCAAGATACATGAGAAAGACATGATTTTTTCTTCAAGACTTTTATTGCAGCAGAATTAGATGGACCCCTAAAAACGTAATTCCAAGATACATGAGAAAGAAATGATTTTTTCTACAAGACTATTATTGCTGCAGAATTGGAAACCCCTAAAGACAGAATTCCAAGATACATAAGAAAGACATGATTTTTTCTTCAAGACTTTAATTGAAGCAGAATTAGATAGCCCACTAAAAATAGAATTATTCCAAGATACATGAGAAAGTCATGACTTTTTCTTCAAGACTTTCAATGCAGCAGAATTAGATGGCCCCCTACAAACAGAATTCCAAGATACATGTGAGAGACATGATTATTTCTTCAAGACTTTAATTGCAGCAGAATTACATGATTTTTTCTTCAAGACTTTAATTGCCGCAGAATTAGATGGCCCCCTAAAAACATAATTCCAAGATACATGAGAAAGACATGATTTTTTCTTCAAGACTTTTATTGCAGCAGAATAAGATACTCCCTAAAAACAGAATTCCAAGATACATGTGAAAGACATGATTTTTTCTTCAAGACTTTTGTTGCAGCAGAATTAGATACCCCCTAAAAACAGAATTCCAAGATACATGAGAAAGGCATGATTTTTTCTTCAAGACTTTAATTGCAGCAGAATTAGATGGCCCCCTACAAACAGAATTCCAAGATACATGTGAGAGACATGATTTTTTCTTCAAGACTTTAATTGCAGCAGAATTACATGATTTTTTTTTCAAGACTTTAATTGCCGCAGAATTAGATGGCCCCCTAAAAACATAATTCCAAGATATAAGAGAAAGACATGATTTTTTCATCAAGACTTTTATTGCAGCAGAGTTAGATGGACCCCTAAAAACAGAATTCCAAGATACATGAGAAAGAAATGATTTTTTCTACAAGACTTTAATTGCTGCAGAATTAGAAACCCCTAAAAAGAGAATTCCAAGATACATGAGAAAGACATGATTTTTTCTTCAAGATTTTAATTGCAGCTGAATTAGATGGCCCCAAAAAACAGAATTTCAAGATACATGAGAAAGGCATGATTTTTTCTTCAAGACTTTAATTGCAGCAGAATTAGATGGCCCCCTAAAAACAGAATTATTCCAAGATACATGAGAAAGACAAGATTTTTTGTTCAAGACTTAAATTGCAGCAGAATTAGATACCCCCTAAAAATAGAATTCCAAGATACATGAGAAAGACATGATTTTTTCTTCAAGACTTTAATTGCAGCAGAATAAGATACCCCCTAAAAACAGAATTCCAAGATACATGAGAAAGATATGATTTTTTCTTCAAGACTTTAATTGCAACAGAATAAGATACCCCCTAAAAACAGAATTCCAAGATACATGTGAAAGTCATGATTTTTTCTTCAAGACTTTAATTGCAGCAGAATTACATGATTTTTTCTTCAAGCCTTTAATTGCAGCAGAATTAGATGGCCCCCTAAAAACAGAATTCCAAGATACATGAGAAAGACATGATTTTTTCTTCAAGACTTTAATTGCAGCAGAATTAGATGGCCCCAAAAAACAGAATTTCAAGATAGATGAGAAAGGCATGATTTTTTCTTCAAGACTTTAATTGCAGCAGAATTAGATGGCCCCCTAAAAATAGAATTATTCCAAGATACATGAGAAAGACAAGATTTTTTGTTCAATACTTTAATTGCAGCAGAATTAGATACCCCCTAAAAATAGAATTCCAAGATACATGAGAAAGACATAATTTTTTCTTCAAGACTTTAATTGCAGCACAATAAGATACCCCCTAAAGACAGAATTTCAAGATACATGTGAAAGACATCATTTTTTCTCCAAGACTTTAATTGCAGCAGAATTAGATGGCCCCATAAAAAAAGAATTCCAAGACACATATGAAATACATGATTTTTTCTCCAAGACTTTAATTGCAGCAGAATTAGATTGCCCCTAAAAACAGAATTCCAAGATACATGAGGAAGAAATGATTTTTTCTTCAAGACTTTAATTGCAGCTGAATTAGATGGCCCCCTAAAAACAGATTCCCAAGATACATGAGAAAGAAATGATTTTTTCTCCAAAACTTTAATTGCAGCAAAATTAGATACCCCTAAAAACAGAATTCCAAGATACATGAGAAAGACATGATTTTTTCTTCAAGACTTTAATTGCAGCAGAATAAGATACCCCCTAAAAACAGAATTCCAAGATACATGTGAAAGACATGATTTTTTCTTCAAGACTTTAATTGCAGCAGAATTACATGATTTTTTCTTCAAGCCTTTAATTGCAGCAGAATTAGATGGCCCCCTAAAAACAGAATTCCAAGATACATGAGAAAGACATGATTTTTTCTACAAGACTTTAATTGCTGCAGAATTAGAAACCCCTAAAAAGAGAATTCCAAGATACATGAGAAAGACATGATTTTTTCTTCAAGACTTTAATTGCAGCAGAATTAGATGGCCCCAAAAAACAGAATTTCAAGATACATGAGAAAGGCATGATTTTTTCTTCAAGACTTTAATTGCAGCAGAATTGGATGGCCCCCTAAAAACAGAATTATTCCAAGATACATGGGAAAGACAAGATTTTTTGTTCAAGACTTTAATTGCAGCAGAATTAGATACCCCCTAAAAATAGAATTCCAAGATACATGAGAAAGACATGATTTTTTCTTCAAGACTTTAATTGCAGCAGAATAAGATACCCCATAAAAACAGAATTCCAAGACACATATGAAAGACATGATTTTTTCTCCAAGACTTTAATTGGGGCAGAATTAGATTGCCCCTAAAAACATAATTCCAAGATACATGAGAAAGACATGATTTTTTCTTCAAGACTTTAATTGCAGCAGAATAAGATGGCCCCCTAAAAACAGAATTATTCCAAGATACATGAGAAAGACAAGATTTTTTGTTCAAGACTTTAATTGCAGCAGAATTAGATACCACCTAAAAACAGAATTCCAAGATACATGAGAAAGACATGATTTTTTCTTCAAGACTTTAATTGCAGCAGAATTACATGATTTTTTCTTCAAGCCTTTAATTGCAGCAGAATTAGATGGCCCCCTAAAAACAGAATTCCAAGATACATGTGAAAGACATTATTTTTTCTTCAAGACTTTAATTGCAGCAGAATTAGATGGCCCCATAAAAACAGAATTCCAAGACACATATGAAAGACATGATTTTTTCTCCAAGACTTTAATTGCAGCAGAATTAGATTGCCCCTAAAAACAGAATTCCAAGATACATGAGGAAGAAATGATTTTTTCTTCAAGACTTTAATTGCAGCTGAATTAGATGGCCCCCTAAAAACAGAGTCCCAAGATACATGAGAAAGAAATGATTTTTTCTACAAAACTTTAATTGCAGCAAAATTAGATACCCCTAAAAACAGAATTCCAAGATACATGAGAAAGACATGATTTTTTCTTCAAGACTTTAATTGCAGCAGAATTAGATGGCCCCCTAAAAACAGAATTCCAAGATACATGAGAAAGAAATGATTTTTTCTACAAAACTTTAATTGCAGCAGAATAAGATACCCCTAAAAACAGAATTCCAAGATACATGAGAAAGACATGATTTTTTCTTCAAGACTTTAATTGCAGCAGAATAAGATACCCCCTAAAAACAGAATTACAAGATACATGAGAAAGACATTATTTTTCCTTCAAGACTTTAATTGCAGCAGAATAAGATACCCCCTAAAAACAGAATTACAAGATACATGAGAAAGACATGATTTTTTCTTCAAGACTTTAATTGCAGCAGAATAAGATACCCCCTAAAAACAGAATTCCAAGATACATGTGAAAGACATGATTTTTTCTTCAAGACTTTAATTGCAGCAGAATTACATGATTTTTTCTTCAAGCCTTTAATTGCAGCAGAATTAGATGGCCCCATAAAAACAGAATTCCAAGACACATATGAAAGACATGATTTTTTCTCCAAGACTTTAATTGCAGCAGAATTAGATTGCCCCTAAAAACAGAATTCCAAGATACATGAGAAAGACATGATTTTTTCTTCAAGACTTTAATTGCAGCAGAATTAGATGGCCCCCTAAAAACAGAATTATTCCAAGATACATGAGAAAGACAAGATTTTTTGTTCAAGACTTTAATTGCAGCAGAATTAGATACCCCCTAAAAACAGAATTCCAAGATACATGAGAAAGACATGATTTTTTCTTCAAGACCTTAATTGCAGCAGAATTACATGATTATTTCTTCAAGCCTTTAATTGCAGCAGAATTAGATGGCCCCCTAAAAACAGAATTCCAAGATACATGAGAAAGACATGATTTTTTCTACAAGACTTTAATTGCTGCAGAATTAGAAACCCCTAAAAAGAGAATTCCAAGATACGTGAGAAAGACATGATTTTTTCTTCAAGACTTTAATTGCAGCAGAATTTGATGGTCCCCTAAAAACAGAATTATTCCAAGATACATGAGAAAGACAAGATTTTTTGTTCAAGACTTTAATTGCAGCAGAATTAGATACCCCCTAAAAATAGAATTCCAAGATACATGAGAAAGACATGATTTTTTCTTCAAGACTTTAATTGCAGCAGAATAAGATACCCCCTAAAGACAGAATTCCAAGATACATGTGAAAGACATGATTTTTTCTTCAAGACTTTAATTGCAGCAGAATAAGATACCCCCTAAAAACAGAATTCCAAGATACATGTGAAAGACATGATTTTTTCTTCAAAACTTTAATTGCAGCAGGATTACATGATTTTTTCTTCAAGCCTTTAATTGCAGCAGAATTAGATGGCCCCATAAAAACAGAATTCCGAGACACATATGAAAGACATGATTTTTTCTCCAAGACTTTAATTGCAGCAGAATTAGATTGCCCCTAAAAACAGAATTCCAAGATACATGAGGAAGAAATGATTTTTTCTTCAAGACTTTAATTGCAGCTGAATTAGATGGCCCCCTAAAAACAGAGTCCCAAGATACATGAGAAAGAAATGATTTTTTCTACAAAACTTTAATTGCAGCAAAATTAGATACCCCTAAAAACAGAATTCCAAGATACAAGAGAAAGACATGATTTTTTCTTCAAGACTTTAATTGCAGCAGAATTAGATGGCCCCCTAAAAACAGAATTCCAAGATACATGAGAAAGAAATGATTTTTTCTACAAAACTTTAATTGCAGCAGAATAAGATACCCCTAAAAACAGAATTCCAAGATACATGAGAAAGACATGATTTTTTCTTCAAGACTTTAATTGCAGCAGAATAAGATACCCCCTAAAAACAGAATTACAAGATACATGAGAAAGACATGATTTTTTCTTCAAGACTTTAATTGCAGCAGAATTACATGATTTTTTCTTCAAGCCTTTAATTGCAGCAGAATTTGATGGCCCCATAAAAACAGAATTCCAAGACACATATGAAAGACATGATTTTTTCTCCAAGACTTTAATTGCAGCAGAATTAGATTGCCCCTAAAAACAGAATTCCAAGATACATGAGAAAGACATGATTTTTTCTTCAAGACTTTAATTGCAGCAGAATTTGATGGTCCCCTAAAAACAGAATTATTCCAAGATACATGAGAAAGACAAGATTTTTTGTTCAAGACTTTAATTGCAGCAGAATTAGATACCCCCTAAAAATAGAATTCCAAGATACATGAGAAAGACATGATTTTTTCTTCAAGACTTTAATTGCAGCAGAATAAGATACCCCCTAAAGACAGAATTCCAAGATACATGTGAAAGACATGATTTTTTCTTCAAGACTTTAATTGCAGCAGAATAAGATACCCCCTAAAAACAGAATTCCAAGATACATGTGAAAGACATGATTTTTTCTTCAAAACTTTAATTGCAGCAGGATTACATGATTTTTTCTTCAAGCCTTTAATTGCAGCAGAATTAGATGGCCCCATAAAAACAGAATTCCGAGACACATATGAAAGACATGATTTTTTCTCCAAGACTTTAATTGCAGCAGAATTAGATTGCCCCTAAAAACAGAATTCCAAGATACATGAGGAAGAAATGATTTTTTCTTCAAGACTTTAATTGCAGCTGAATTAGATGGCCCCCTAAAAACAGAGTCCCAAGATACATGAGAAAGAAATGATTTTTTCTACAAAACTTTAATTGCAGCAAAATTAGATACCCCTAAAAACAGAATTCCAAGATACAAGAGAAAGACATGATTTTTTCTTCAAGACTTTAATTGCAGCAGAATTAGATGGCCCCCTAAAAACAGAATTCCAAGATACATGAGAAAGAAATGATTTTTTCTACAAAACTTTAATTGCAGCAGAATAAGATACCCCTAAAAACAGAATTCCAAGATACATGAGAAAGACATGATTTTTTCTTCAAGACTTTAATTGCAGCAGAATAAGATACCCCCTAAAAACAGAATTACAAGATACATGAGAAAGACATGATTTTTTCTTCAAGACTTTAATTGCAGCAGAATTACATGATTTTTTCTTCAAGCCTTTAATTGCAGCAGAATTTGATGGCCCCATAAAAACAGAATTCCAAGACACATATGAAAGACATGATTTTTTCTCCAAGACTTTAATTGCAGCAGAATTAGATTGCCCCTAAAAACAGAATTCCAAGATACATGAGAAAGACATGATTTTTTCTTCAAGACTTTAATTGCAGCAGAATTAGATGGCCCCCTAAAAACAGAATTATTCCAAGATACATGAGAAAGACAAGATTTTTTGTTCAAGACTTTAATTGCAGCAGAATTAGATACCCCCTAAAAACAGAATTCCAAGATACATGAGAAAGACATGATTTTTTCTTCAAGACTTTAATTGCAGCAGAATTAGATGGCCCCCTAAAAACAGAATTCCAAGATACATGAGAAAGACATGATTTTTTCTACAAGACTTTAATTGCTGCAGAATTAGAAACCCCTAAAAAGAGAATTCCAAGATACATGAGAAAGACATGATTTTTTCTTCAAGACTTTAATTGCAGCAGAATTTGATGGCCCCCTAAAAACAGAATTCCAAGATACATGAGAAAGACATGATTTTTTCTACAAGACTTTAATTGCTGCAGAATTAGAAACCCCTAAAAAGAGAATTCCAAGATACATGAGAAAGACATGATTTTTTCTTCAAGACTTTAATTGCAGCAGAATAAGATACCCCCTAAAGACAGAATTCCAAGATACATGTGAAAGACATGATTTTTTTTCAAGACTTTAATTGCAGCAGGATTACATGATTTTTTCTTCAAGCCTTTAATTGCAGCAGAATTAGATGGCCCCATAAAAACAGAATTCCAAGACACATATGAAAGACATGATTTTTTCTCCAAGACTTTAATTGCAGCAGAATTAGATTGCCCCTAAAAACAGAATTCCAAGATACATGAGGAAGAAATGATTTTTTCTTCAAGACTTTAATTGCAGCTGAATTAGATGGCCCCCTAAATACAGAGTCCCAAGATACATGAGAAAGAAATGATTTTTTCTACAAAACTTTAATTGCAGCAAAATTAGATACCCCTAAAAACAGAATTCCAAGATACAAGAGAAAGACATGATTTTTTCTTCAAGACTTTAATTGCAGCAGAATTAGATGGCCCCCTAAAAACAGAATTCCAAGATACATGAGAAAGAAATGATTTTTTCTACAAAACTTTAATTGCAGCAGAATAAGATACCCCTAAAAACAGAATTCCAAGATACATGAGGAAGAAATGATTTTTTCTTCAAGACTTTAATTGCAGCTGAATTAGATGGCCCCCTAAAAACAGAGTCCCAAGATACATGAGAAAGAAATGATTTTTTCTACAAAACTTTAATTGCAGCAAAATTAGATACCCCTAAAAACAGAATTCCAAGATACATGAGAAAGACATGATTTTTTCTTCAAGACTTTAATTGCAGCAGATTTAGATGGCCCCCTAAAAACAGAATTCCAAGATACATGAGAAAGAAATGATTTTTTCTACAAAACTTTAATTGCAGCAGAATAAGATACCCCTAAAAACAGAATTCCAAGATACATGAGAAAGACATGATTTTTTCTTCAAGACTTTAATTGCAGCAGAATAAGATACCCCCTAAAAACAGAATTACAAGATACATGAGAAAGACATTATTTTTCCTTCAAGACTTTAATTGCAGCAGAATAAGATACCCCCTAAAAACAGAATTACAAGATACATGAGAAAGACATGATTTTTTCTTCAAGACTTTAATTGCAGCAGAATAAGATACCCCCTAAAAACAGAATTCCAAGATACATGTGAAAGACATGATTTTTTCTTCAAGACTTTAATTGCAGCAGAATTAGATGGCCCCATAAAAACAGAATTCCAAGACACATATGAAAGACATGATTTTTTCTCCAAAACTTTAATTGCAGCAGAATTAGATTGCCCCTAAAAACAGAATTCCAAGATACATGAGAAAGACATGATTTTTTCTTCAAGACTTTAATTGCAGCAGAATTAGATGGCCCCCTAAAAACAGAATTATTCCAAGATACATGAGAAAGACAAGATTTTTTGTTCAAGACTTTAATTGCAGCAGAATTAGATACCCCCTAAAAACAGAATTCCAAGATACATGAGAAAGACATGATTTTTTCTTCAAGACCTTAATTGCAGCAGAATTACATGATTTTTTCTTTAAGCCTTTAATTGCAGCAGAATTAGATGGCCCCCTAAAAACAGAATTCCAAGATACATGAGAAAGACATGATTTTTTCTAAAAGACTTTAATTGCTGCAGAATTAGAAACCCCTAAAAAGAGAATTCCAAGATACGTGAGAAAGACATGATTTTTTCTTCAAGACTTTAATTGCAGCAGAATTTGATGGCCCCCTAAAAACAGAATTATTCCAAGATACATGAGAAAGACAAGATTTTTTGTTCAAGACTTTAATTGCAGCAGAATTAGATACCCCCTAAAAATAGAATTCCAAGATACATGAGAAAGACATGATTTTTTCTTCAAGACTTTAATTGCAGCTGAATTAGATGGCCCCCTAAAAACAGAGTCCCAAGATACATGAGAAAGAAATGATTTTTTCTACAAAACTTTAATTGCAGCAAAATTAGATACCCCTAAAAACAGAATTCCAAGATACATGAGAAAGACATGATTTTTTCTAAAAGACTTTAATTGCTGCAGAATTAGAAACCCCTAAAAAGAGAATTCCAAGATACGTGAGAAAGACATGATTTTTTCTACAAGACTTTAATTGCAGCAGAATTTGATGGCCCCCTAAAAACAGAATTATTCCAAGATACATGAGAAAGACAAGATTTTTTGTTCAAGACTTTAATTGCAGCAGAATTAGATACCCCCTAAAAATAGAATTCCAAGATACATGAGAAAGACATGATTTTTTCTTCAAGACTTTAATTGCAGCAGAATAAGATACCCCCTAAAGACAGAATTCCAAGATACATGTGAAAGACATGATTTTTTCTTCAAGACTTTAATTGCAGCAGAATAAGATACCCCCTAAAAACAGAAATCCAAGATACATGTGAAAGACATGATTTTTTCTTCAAGACTTTAATTGCAGCAGGATTACATGATTTTTTCTTCAAGCCTTTAATTGCAGCAGAATTAGATGGCCCCATAAAAACAGAATTCCGAGACACATATGAAAGACATGATTTTTTCTCCAAGACTTTAATTGCAGCAGAATTAGATTGCCCCTAAAAACAGAATTCCAAGATACATGAGGAAGAAATGATTTTTTCTTCAAGACTTTAATTGCAGCTGAATTAGATGGCCCCCTAAAAACAGAGTCCCAAGATACATGAGAAAGAAATGATTTTTTCTACAAAACTTTAATTGCAGCAAAATTAGATACCCCTAAAAACAGAATTCCAAGATACAAGAGAAAGACATGATTTTTTCTTCAAGACTTTAATTGCAGCAGAATTAGATGGCCCCCTAAAAACAGAATTCCAAGATACATGAGAAAGAAATGATTTTTTCTACAAAACTTTAATTGCAGCAGAATAAGATACCCCTAAAAACAGAATTCCAAGATACATGAGAAAGACATGATTTTTTCTTCAAGACTTTAATTGCAGCAGAATAAGATACCCCCTAAAAAAAGAATTACAAGATACATGAGAAAGACATGATTTTTCCTTCAAGACTTTAATTGCAGCAGAATAAGATACCCCCTAAAAACAGAATTCCAAGATACATGTGAAAGACATGATTTTTTCTTCAAGACTTTAATTGCAGCAGAATTACATGATTTTTTCTTCAAGCCTTTAATTGCAGCATAATTTGATGGCCCCATAAAAACAGAATTCCAAGACACATATGAAAGACATGATTTTTTCTCCAAGACTTTAATTGCAGCAGAATTAGATTGCCCCTAAAAACAGAATTCCAAGATACATGAGAAAGACATGATTTTTTCTTCAAGACTTTAATTGCAGCAGAATTAGATGGCCCCCTAAAAACAGAATTATTCCAAGATACATGAGAAAGACAAGATTTTTTGTTCAAGACTTTAATTGCAGCAGAATTAGATACCCCCTAAAAACAGAATTCCAAGATACATGAGAAAGACATGATTTTTTCTTCAAGACTTTAATTGCAGCAGAATTAGATGGCCCCCTAAAAACAGAATTCCAAGATACATGAGAAAGACATGATTTTTTCTACAAGACTTTAATTGCTGCAGAATTAGAAACCCCTAAAAAGAGAATTCCAAGATACATGAGAAAGACATGATTTTTTCTTCAAGACTTTAATTGCAGCAGAATTTGATGGCCCCCTAAAAACAGAATTATTCCAAGATACATGAGAAAGACAAGATTTTTTGTTCAAGACTTTAATTGCAGCAGAATTAGATACCCCTAAAAATAGAATTCCAAGATACATGAGAAAGACATGATTTTTTCTTCAAGACTTTAATTGCAGCAGAATAAGATACCCCCTAAAGACAGAATTCCAAGATACATGTGAAAGACATGATTTTTTCTTCAAGACTTTAATTGCAGCAGGATTACATGATTTTTTCTTCAAGCCTTTAATTGCAGCAGAATTAGATGGCCCCATAAAAACAGAATTCCAAGACACATATGAAAGACATGATTTTTTCTCCAAGACTTTAATTGCAGCAGAATTAGATTGCCCCTAAAAACAGAATTCCAAGATACATGAGGAAGAAATGATTTTTTCTTCAAGACTTTAATTGCAGCTGAATTAGATGGCCCCCTAAAAACAGAGTCCCAAGATACATGAGAAAGAAATGATTTTTTCTACAAAACTTTAATTGCAGCAAAATTAGATACCCCTAAAAACAGAATTCCAAGATACAAGAGAAAGACATGATTTTTTCTTCAAGACTTTAATTGCAGCAGAATTAGATGGCCCCCTAAAAACAGAATTCCAAGATACATGAGAAAGAAATGATTTTTTCTACAAAACTTTAATTGCAGCAGAATAAGATACCCCTAAAAACAGAATTCCAAGATACATGAGAAAGACATGATTTTTTCTTCAAGACTTTAATTGCAGCAGAATAAGATACCCCCTAAAAACAGAATTACAAGATACATGAGAAAGACATGATTTTTCCTTCAAGACTTTAATTGTAGCAGAATAAGATACCCCCTAAAAACAGAATTACAAGATACATGAGAAAGACGTGATTTTTTCTTCAAGACTTTAATTGCAGCAGAATAAGATACCCCCTAAAAACAGAATTCCAAGATACATGTGAAAGACATGATTTTTTCTTCAAGACTTTAATTGCAGCAGAATTACATGATTTTTTCTTCAAGACTTTAATTGCAGCAGAATTACATGATTTTTTCTTCAAGCCTTTAATTGCAGCAGAATTAGATGGCCCCATAAAAACAGAATTCCAAGACACATATGAAAGACATGATTTTTTCTCCAAGACTTTAATTGCAACAGAATTAGATTGCCCCTAAAAACAGAATTCCAAGATACATGAGAAAGACATGATTTTTTCTTCAAGACTTTAATTGCAGCAGAATTAGATGGCCCCCTAAAAACAGAATTATTCCAAGATACATGAGAAAGACAAGATTTTTTGTTCAAGACTTTAATTGCAGCAGAATTAGATACCCCCTAAAAACAGAATTCCAAGATACATGAGAAAGACATGATTTTTTCTTCAAGACTTTAATTGCAGCAGAATTAGATGGCCCCCTAAAAACAGAATTCCAAGATACATGAGAAAGACATGATTTTTTCTTCAAGACTTTAATTGCAGCAGGATTACATGATTTTTTCTTCAAGCCTTTAATTGCAGCAGAATTAGATGGCCCCATAAAAACAGAATTCCAAGACACATATGAAAGACATGATTTTTTCTCCAAGACTTTAATTGCAGCAGAATTAGATTGCCCCTAAAAACAGAATTCCAAGATACATGAGGAAGAAATGATTTTTTCTTCAAGACTTTAATTGCAGCTGAATTAGATGGCCCCCTAAAAACAGATTCCCAAGATACATGAGAAAGAAATGATTTTTTCTACAAAACTTTAATTGCAGCAGAATAAGATACCCCTAAAAACAGAATTCCAAGATACATGAGAAAGACATGATTTTTTCTTCAAGACTTTAATTGCAGCAGAATTAGATGGCCCCCTAAAAACAGAATTATTCCAAGATACATGAGAAAGACAAGATTTTTTGTTCAAGACTTTAATTGCAGCAGAATTAGATACCCCCTAAAAACAGAATTCCAAGATACATGAGAAAGACATGATTTTTTCTTCAAGACTTTAATTGCAGCAGAATTAAATGATTTTTTCTTCAAGCCTTTAATTGCAGCAGAATTAGATGGCCCCCTAAAAACAGAATTCCAAGATACATGAGAAAGGCATGATTTTTTCTACAAGACTTTAATTGCTGCAGAATTAGAAACCCCTAAAAAGAGAATTCCAAGATACATGAGAAAGACATGATTTTTTCTTCAAGACTTTAATTGCAGCAGAATTTGATGGCCCCCTAAAAACAGAATTATTCCAAGATACATGAGAAAGACAAGATTTTTTGTTCAAGACTTTAATTGCAGCAGAATTAGATACCCCCTAAAAATAGAATTCCAAGATACATGAGTAAGACATGATTTTTTCTTCAAGACTTTAATTGCAGCAGAATAAGATACCCCCTAAAGACAGAATTCCAAGATACATGTGAAAGACATGATTTTTTCTTCAAGACTTTAATTGCCGCAGAATTAGATGGCCCCATAAAAACAGAATTTCAAGACACATATGAAAGACCTGATTTTTTCTCCAAGACTTTAATTGCAGCAGAATTAGATTGCCCCTAAAAACAGAATTCCAAGATACATGAGGAAGAAATGATTTTTTCTTCAAGACTTTAATTGCAGCTGAATTAGATGGCCCCCTAAAAACAGAGTCCCAAGATACATGAGAAAGAAATGATTTTTTCTACAGAACTGTAATTGCAGCAAAATTAGATACCCCTAAAAACAGAATTCCAAGATACATGAGAAAGTCATGATTTTTTCTTCAAGACTTTAATTGCAGCAGAATTAGATGGCCCCCTAAAAACAGAATTCCAAGATACATGAGAAAGAAATGATTTTTTCTACAAAACTTTAATTGCAGCAGAATAAGATACCCCTAAAAACAGAATTCCAAGATACATGAGAAAGACATGATTTTTTCTTCAAGACTTTAATTGCAGCAGAATAAGATACCCCCTAAAAACAGAATTACAAGATACATGAGAAAGACATGATTTTTCCTTCAAGACTTTAATTGCAGCAGAATAAGATACCCCCTAAAAACAGAATTACAAGATACATGAGAAAGACATGATTTTTTCTTCAAGACTTTAATTGCAGCAGAATAAGATACCCCCTAAAAACAGAATTCCAAGATACATGTGAAAGACATGATTTTTTCTTCAAGACTTTAATTGCAGCAGAATTACATGATTTTTTCTTCAAGCCTTTAATTGCAGCAGAATTAGATGGCCCCCTAAAAACAGAATTCCAAGATACATGAGAAAGACATGATTTTTTCTACAAGACTTTAATTGCTGCAGAATTAGAAACCCCTAAAAAGAGAATTCCAAGATACATGAGAAAGACATGATTTTTTCTTCAAGACTTTAATTGCAGCAGAATTAGATGGCCCCAAAAAACAGAATTTCAAGATACATGAGAAAGGCATGATTTTTTCGTCAAGACTTTAATTGCAGCAGAATTAGATGGCCCCATAAAAACAGAATTCCAAGACACATATGAAAGACATGATTTTTTCTCCAAGACTTTAATTGCAGCAGAATTAGATTGCCCCTAAAAACAGAATTCCAAGATACATGAGGAAGAAATGATTTTTTCTTCAAGACTTTAATTGCAGCTGAATTAGATGGCCCCCCAAAAACAGATTCCCAAGATACATGAGAAAGAAAAGATTTTTTCTACAAAACTTTAATTGCAGCAAAATTAGATACCCCTAAAAACAGAATTCCAAGATACATGAGAAAGACATGATTTTTTCTTCAAGACTTTAATTGCAGCAGAATTAGATGGCCCCAAAAAACAGAATTTCAAGATACATGAGAAAGAAATGATTTTTTTTTCAAAACTTTAATTGCAGCAGAATAAGATACCCCTAAAAACAGAATTCCAAGATACATGAGAAAGACATGATTTTTTCTTCAAAACTTTAATTGCAGCAGAATTAGATGGCCCCATAAAAACAGAATTCCAAGACACATATGAAAGACATGATTTTTTCTCCAAGACTTTAATTGCAGCAGAATTAGATTGCCCCTAAAAACAGAATTCCAAGATACATGAGGAAGAAATGATTTTTTCTTCAAGACTTTAATTGCAGCTGAATTAGATGGCCCCCCAAAAACAGATTCCCAAGATACATGAGAAAGAAAAGATTTTTTCTACAAAACTTTAATTGCAGCAAAATTAGATACCCCTAAAAACAGAATTCCAAGACACATATGAAAGACATGATTTTTTCTCCAAGTCTTTAATTGCAGCAGAATTAGATTGCCCCTAAAAACAGAATTCCAAGATACATGAGGAAGAAATTATTTTTTCTTCAAGACTTTAATTGCAGCTGAATTAGATGGCCCCCCAAAAACAGATTCCCAAGATACATGAGAAAGAAATGATTTTTTCTACAAAACTTTAATTGCAGCAAAATTAGATACCCCTAAAAACAGAATTCCAAGATACATGAGAAAGACATGATTTTTTCTACAAGACTTTAATTGCTGCAGAATTAGAAACCCCTAAAAAGAGAATTCCAAGATACATGAGAAAGACATGATTTTTTCTTCAAGACTTTAATTGCAGCAGAATTAGATGGCCCCAAAAAACAGAATTTCAAGATACATGAGAAAGGCATGATTTTTTCTTCAAGACTTTAATTGCAGCAGAATTAGATGGCCCCCTAAAAACAGAATTATTCCAAGATACATGAGAAAGACAAGATTTTTTGTTCAAGACTTTAACTGCAGCAGAATTAGATACCCCCTAAAAATAGAATTCCAAGATACATGAGAAAGACATGATTTTTTCTTCAAGACTTTAATTGCAGCAGAATAAGATACCCCCTAAAGACAGAATTCCAAGATACATGTGAAAGACATGATTTTTTCTTCAAGACTTTTATTGCAGCAGAATTAGATGGCCCCATAAAAACAGAATTCCAAGACACATATGAAAGACATGATTTTTTCTCCAAGACTTTAAGTGCAGCAGAATTAGATTGCCCCTAAAAACAGAATTCCAAGATACATGAGGAAGAAATGATTTTTTCTTCAAAACTTTAATTGCAGCTTAATTAGATGGCCCCCTAAAAACAGATTTCCAAGATACATGAGAAAGAAATGATTTTTTCTACAAAACTTTAATTGCAGCAGAATTAGATACCCCTAAAAACAGAATTCCAAGATACATGAGAAAGACATGATTTTTTCTTCAAGACTTTAATTGCAGCAAAATTAGATGGCCCCCTAAAAACAGAATTCTAAGATACATGAGAAAGAAATGATTTTTTCTACAAAACTTTAATTGCAGCAGAATAAGATACCCCTAAAAACAGAATTCCAAGATACATGAGAAAGACATGATTTTTTCTTCAAGACTTTAATTGCAGCAGAATTACATGATTTTTTCTTTAAGCCTTTAATTGCAGCAGAATTAGATGGCCCCCTAAAAACAGAATTCCAAGATACATGAGAAAGACATGATTTTTTCTACAAGACTTTAATCGCTGCAGAATTAGAAACCCCTAAAAAGAGAATTCCAAAATACATGAGAAAGACATGATTTTTTCTTCAAGACTTTAATTGCAGCAGAATTAGATGGCCCCAAAAAACAGAATTTCAAGATACATGAGAAAGACATGATTTTTTCTTCAAGACTTAAATTGCAGCAGAATAAGATACCCCCTAAAAACAGAATTCCAAGATACATGAGAAAGACATGATTTTTTCTTCAAGACTTTAATTGCAGCAGAATAAGATACCCCCTAAAAACAGAATTCCAAGATACATGTGAAAGACATGGTTTTTTCTTCAAGACTTTAATTGCAGCAGAATTACATGATTTTTTCTTCAAGCCTTTAATTGCAGCAGAATTAGATGGCCCCCTAAAAATAGAATTCCAAGATACTTGAGAAAGACATGATTTTTTCTACAAGACTTTAATTGCTGCAGAATTAGAAACCCCTAAAAAGAGAATTCCAAGATACATGAGAAAGACATGATTTTTTCTTCAAGACTTTAATTGCAGCAGAATTAGATGGCCCCAAAAAACAGAATTTCAAGATACATGAGAAAGCCATGATTTTTTCTTCAAGACTTTAATTGCAGCAGAATTAGATGGCCCCCTAAAAACAGAATTATTCCAAGATACATGAGAAAGACAAGATTTTTTGTTCAAGACTTTAATTGCAGCAGAATTAGATACCCCCTAAAAATAGAATTCCAAGATACATGAGAAAGACATGATTTATTCTTCAAGACTTTAATTGCAGCAGAATTAGATGGCCCCAAAAAACAGAATTTCAAGATACATGAGAAAGAAATGATTTTTTCTACAAAACTTTAATTGCAGCAGAATAAGATACCCCTAAAAACAGAATTCCAAGATACATGAGAAAGACATGATTTTTTCTTCAAAACTTTAATTGCAGCAGAATTAGATGGCCCCATAAAAACAGAATTCCAAGACACATATGAAAGACATGATTTTTTCTCCAAGACTTTAATTGCAGCAGAATTAGATTGCCCCAAAAAACAGAATTTCAAGATACATGAGAAAGAAATGATTTTTTCTACAAAACTTTAATTGCAGCAGAATAAGATACCCCTAAAAACAGAATTCCAAGATACATGAGAAAGACATGATTTTTTCTTCAAAACTTTAATTGCAGCAGAATTAGATGGCCCCATAAAAACAGAATTCCAAGACACATATGAAAGACATGATTTTTTCTCCAAGACTTTAATTGCAGCAGAATTAGATTGCCCCTAAAAACAGAATTCCAAGATACATGAGGAAGAAATGATTTTTTCTTCAAGACTTTAATTGCAGTTGAATTAGATGGCCCCCCAAAAACAGATTCCCAAGATACATGAGAAAGAAAAGATTTTTTCTACAAAACTTTAATTGCAGCAAAATTAGATACCCCTAAAAACAGAATTCCAAGACACATATGAAAGACATGATTTTTTCTCCAAGACTTTAATTGCAGCAGAATTAGATTGCCCCTAAAAACAGAATTCCAAGTTACATGAGGAAGAAATGATTTTTTCTTCAAGACTTTAATTGCAGCTGAATTAGATGGCCCCCCAAAAACAGATTCCCAAGATACATGAGAAAGAAATGATTTTTTCTACAAAACTTTAATTGCAGCAAAATTAGATACCCCTAAAAACAGAATTCCAAGATACATGAGAAAGACATGATTTTTTCTACAAGACTTTAATTGCTGCAGAATTAGAAACCCCTAAAAAGAGAATTCCAAGATACATGAGAAAGACATGATTTTTTCTTCAAGACTTTAATTGCAGCAGAATTAGATGGCCCCAAAAAACAGAATTTCAAGATACATGAGAAAGGCATGATTTTTTCTTCAAGACTTTAATTGCAGCAGAATTAGATGGCCCCCTAAAAACAGAATTATTCCAAGATACATGAGAAAGACAAGATTTTTTGTTCAAGACTTTAACTGCAGCAGAATTAGATACCCCCTAAAAATAGAATTCCAAGATACATGAGAAAGACATGATTTTTTCTTCAAGACTTTAATTGCAGCAGAATAAGATACCCCCTAAAGACAGAATTCCAAGATACATGTGAAAGACATGATTTTTTCTTCAAGACTTTTATTGCAGCAGAATTAGATGGCCCCATAAAAACAGAATTCCAAGACACATATGAAAGACATGATTTTTTCTCCAAGTCTTTAATTGCAGCAGAATTAGATTGCCCCTAAAAACAGAATTCCAAGATACATGAGGAAGAAATGATTTTTTCTTCAAAACTTTAATTGCAGCTTAATTAGATGGCCCCCTAAAAACAGATTTCCAAGATACATGAGAAAGAAATGATTTTTTCTACAAAACTTTAATTGCAGCAGAATTAGATACCCCTAAAAACAGAATTCCAAGATACATGAGAAAGACATGATTTTTTCTTCAAGACTTTAATTGCAGCAGAATTAGATGGCCCCCTAAAAACAGAATTCTAAGATACATGAGAAAGAAATGATTTTTTCTACAAAACTTTAATTGCAAGCAGAATAAGATACCCCTAAAAACCAGAATTCCAAGATACATGAGAAAGACATGATTTTTTCTTCAAGACTTTAATTGCAGCAGAATAAGATACCCCATAAAAACAGAATTACAAGATACATGAGAAAGACATGATTTTTTTCTTCAAGACTTTAATTGCAGCAGAATAAGATACCCCCTAAAAACAGAATTACAAGATACATGAGAAAGACATGATTTTTTCTTCAAGACTTTAATTGCAGCAGAATAAGATACCCCCTAAAAATAGAATTCCCAAGATACATGTGAAAGACATGATTTTTTCTTCAAGACTTTAATTGCAGCAGAATTACATGATTTTTTTCTTTAAGCCTTTAATTGCAGCAGAATTAGATGGCCCCCTAAAAACAGAATTCCAAGATACATGAGAAAGACATGATTTTTTCTACAAGACTTTAATCGCTGCAGAATTAGAAACCCCTAAAAAGAGAATTCCAAAATACATGAGAAAGACATGATTTTTTCTTCAAGACTTTAATTGCAGCAGAATTAGATGGCCCCAAAAAACAGAATTTCAAGATACATGAGAAAGACATGATTTTTTCTTCAAGACTTAAATTGCAGCAGAATAAGATACCCCCTAAAAACAGAATTCCAAGATACATGAGAAAGACATGATTTTTTCTTCAAGACTTTAATTGCAGCAGAATAAGATACCCCCTAAAAACAGAATTCCAAGATACATGTGAAAGACATGGTTTTTTTCTTCAAGACTTTAATTGCAGCAGAATTACATGATTTTTTCTTCAAGCCTTTAATTGCAGCAGAATTAGATGGCCCCCTAAAAACAGAATTCCAAGATACTTGAGAAAGACATGATTTTTTCTACAAGACTTTAATTGCTGCAGAATTAGAAACCCCTAAAAAGAGAATTCCAAGATACATGAGAAAGACATGATTTTTTCTTCAAGACTTTAATTGCAGCAGAATTAGATGGCCCCCAAAAAACAGAATTTCAAGATACATGAGAAAGCCATGATTTTTTCTTCAAGACTTTAATTGCAGCAGAATTAGATGGCCCCCTAAAAACAGAATTATTCCAAGATACATGAGAAAGACAAGATTTTTTGTTCAAGACTTTAATTGCAGCAGAATTAGATACCCCCTAAAAATAGAATTCCAAGATACATGAGAAAGACATGATTTTTTCTTCAAGACTTTAATTGCAGCAGAATTAGATGGCCCCAAAAAAACAGAATTTCAAGATACATGAGAAAGAAATGATTTTTTCTACAAAACTTTAATTGCAGCAGAATAAGATACCCCTAAAAACAGAATTCCAAGATACATGAGAAAGACATGATTTTTTTCTTCAAAACTTTAATTGCAGCAGAATTAGATGGCCCCATAAAAACAGAATTCCAAGACACATATGAAAGACATGATTTTTTCTCCAAGACTTTAATTGCAGCAGAATTAGATTGCCCCAAAAAACAGAATTTCAAGATACATGAGAAAGAAATGATTTTTTCTACAAAACTTTAATTGCAGCAGAATAAGATTACCCCAAAAAAATAGAATTCCAAGATACATGAGAAAGACATGATTTTTTCTTCAAAACTTTAATTGCAGCAGAATTAGATGGCCCCATAAAAAACAGAATTCCAAGACACATATGAAAGACATGATTTTTTCTCCAAGACTTTAATTGCAGCAGAATTAGATTGCCCCTAAAAACAGAATTCCAAGATACATGAGGAAGAAATGATTTTTTCTTCAAGACTTTAATTGCAGTTGAATTAGATGGCCCCCCAAAAACAGATTCCCAAGATACATGAGAAAGAAAAGATTTTTTTCTACAAAACTTTAATTGCAGCAAAATTAGATACCCCTAAAAACAGAATTCCAAGACACATATGAAAAGACATGATTTTTTCTCCAAGACTTTAATTGCAGCAGAATTAGATTGCCCCTAAAAACAGAATTCCAAGTTACATGAGGAAGAAATGATTTTTTCTTCAAGACTTTAATTGCAGCTGAATTAGATTGCCCCCCAAAAACAGATTCCCAAGATACATGAGAAAGAAATGATTTTTTCTACAAAACTTTAATTGCAGCAAAATTAGATACCCCTAAAAACAGAATTCCAAGATACATGAGAAAGACATGATTTTTTCTACAAGAATTTAATTGCTGCAGAATTAGAAACCCCTAAAAAGAGAATTCCAAGATACATGAGAAAGACATGATTTTTTCTTCAAGACTTTAATTGCAGCAGAATTAGATGGCCCCAAAAAACAGAATTTCAAGATACATGAGAAAGGCATGATTTTTTTCTTCAAGACTTTAATTGCAGCAGAATTAGATGGCCCCCCTAAAAAACAGAATTATTCCAAGATACATGAGAAAGACAAGATTTTTTTGTTCAAGACTTTAACTGCAGCAGAATTAGATACCCCCCTAAAAATAGAATTCCAAGATACATGAGAAAGACATGATTTTTTCTTCAAGACTTTAATTGCAGCAGAATAAGATACCCCCTAAAGACAGAATTCCAAGATACATGTGAAAGACATGATTTTTTCTTCAAGACTTTTATTGCAGCAGAATTAGATGGCCCCATACCATAAAAACAGAATTCCAAGACACATATGAAAGACATGATTTTTTCTCCAAGTCTTTAATTGCAGCAGAATTAGATGCCCCTAAAAACAGAATTCCAAGATACATGAGGAAGAAATGATTTTTTCTTCAAAACTTTAATTGCAGCTTAATTAGATGGCCCCCTAAAAACAGATTTCCAAGATACATGAGAAAGAAATGATTTTTTCTACAAAACTTTAATTGCAGCAGAATTAGATACCCCTAAAACAGAATTCCAAGATACATGAGAAAGACATGATTTTTTCTTCAAGACTTTAATTGCAGCAGAATTAGATGGCCCCCTAAAAACAGAATTCTAAGATACATGAGAAAGAAATGATTTTTTCTACAAAACTTTAATTGCAGCAGAATAAGATACCCCTAAAAACAGAATTCCAAGATACATGAGAAAGACATGATTTTTTCTTCAAGACTTTAATTGCAGCAGAATAAGATACCCCATAAAAACAGAATTACAAGATACATGAGAAAGACATGATTTTTTCTTCAAGACTTTAATTGCAGCAGAATAAGATACCCCCTAAAAACAGAATTACAAGATACATGAGAAAGACATGATTTTTTCTTCAAGACTTTAATTGCAGCAGAATAAGATACCCCCTAAAAATAGAATTCCAAGATACATGTGAAAGACATGATTTTTTCTTCAAGACTTTAATTGCAGCAGAATTACATGATTTTTTCTTTAAGCCTTTAATTGCAGCAGAATTAGATGGCCCCCTAAAAACAGAATTCCAAGATACATGAGAAAGACATGATTTTTTCTACAAGACTTTAATCGCTGCAGAATTAGAAACCCCTAAAAAGAGAATTCCAAAATACATGAGAAAGACATGATTTTTTCTTCAAGACTTTAATTGCAGCAGAATTAGATGGCCCCAAAAAACAGAATTTCAAGATACATGAGAAAGACATGATTTTTTCTTCAAGACTTAAATTGCAGCAGAATAAGATACCCCCTAAAAACAGAATTCCAAGATACATGAGAAAGACATGATTTTTTCTTCAAGACTTTAATTGCAGCAGAATAAGATACCCCCTAAAAACAGAATTCCAAGATACATGTGAAAGACATGGTTTTTTCTTCAAGACTTTAATTGCAGCAGAATTACATGATTTTTTCTTCAAGCCTTTAATTGCAGCAGAATTAGATGGCCCCCTAAAAACAGAATTCCAAGATACTTGAGAAAGACATGATTTTTTCTACAAGACTTTAATTGCTGCAGAATTAGAAACCCCTAAAAAGAGAATTCCAAGATACATGAGAAAGACATGATTTTTTCTTCAAGACTTTAATTGCAGCAGAATTAGATGGCCCCAAAAAACAGAATTTCAAGATACATGAGAAAGCCATGATTTTTTCTTCAAGACTTTAATTGCAGCAGAATTAGATGGCCCCCTAAAAACAGAATTATTCCAAGATACATGAGAAAGACAAGATTTTTTGTTCAAGACTTTAATTGCAGCAGAATTAGATACCCCCTAAAAATAGAATTCCAAGATACATGAGAAAGACATGATTTTTTCTTCAAGACTTTAATTGCAGCAGAATTAGATGGCCCCAAAAAACAGAATTTCAAGATACATGAGAAAGAAATGATTTTTTCTACAAAACTTTAATTGCAGCAGAATAAGATACCCCTAAAAACAGAATTCCAAGATACATGAGAAAGACATGATTTTTTCTTCAAAACTTTAATTGCAGCAGAATTAGATGGCCCCATAAAAACAGAATTCCAAGACACATATGAAAGACATGATTTTTTCTCCAAGACTTTAATTGCAGCAGAATTAGATTGCCCCAAAAAACAGAATTTCAAGATACATGAGAAAGAAATGATTTTTTCTACAAAACTTTAATTGCAGCAGAATAAGATACCCCAAAAAATAGAATTCCAAGATACATGAGAAAGACATGATTTTTTCTTCAAAACTTTAATTGCAGCAGAATTAGATGGCCCCATAAAAACAGAATTCCAAGACACATATGAAAGACATGATTTTTTCTCCAAGACTTTAATTGCAGCAGAATTAGATTGCCCCTAAAAACAGAATTCCAAGATACATGAGGAAGAAATGATTTTTTCTTCAAGACTTTAATTGCAGCTGAATTAGATGGCCCCCCAAAAACAGATTCCCAAGATACATGAGAAAGAAAAGATTTTTTCTACAAAACTTTAATTGCAGCAAAATTAGATACCCCTAAAAACAGAATTCCAAGACACATATGAAAGACATGATTTTTTCTCCAAGACTTTAATTGCAGCAGAATTAGATTGCCCCTAAAAACAGAATTCCAAGATACATGAGGAAGAAATGATTTTTTCTTCAAGACTTTAATTGCAGCTGAATTAGATGGCCCCCCAAAAACAGATTCCCAAGATACATGAGAAAGAAATGATTTTTTCTACAAAACTTTAATTGCAGCAAAATTAGATACCCCTAAAAACAGAATTCCAAGATACATGAGAAAGACATGATTTTTTCTACAAGACTTTAATTGCTGCAGAATTAGAAACCCCTAAAAAGAGAATTCCAAGATACATGAGAAAGACATGATTTTTTCTTCAAGACTTTAATTGCAGCAGAATTAGATGGCCCCAAAAAACAGAATTTCAAGATACATGAGAAAGGCATGATTTTTTCTTCAAGACTTTAATTGCAGCAGAATTAGATGGCCCCCTAAAAACAGAATTATTCCAAGATACATGAGAAAGACAAGATTTTTTGTTCAAGACTTTAACTGCAGCAGAATTAGATACCCCCTAAAAATAGAATTCCAAGATACATGAGAAAGACATGATTTTTTCTTCAAGACTTTAATTGCAGCAGAATAAGATACCCCCTAAAGACAGAATTCCAAGATACATGTGAAAGACATGATTTTTTCTTCAAGACTTTTATTGCAGCAGAATTAGATGGCCCCATAAAAACAGAATTCCAAGACACATATGAAAGACATGATTTTTTCTCCAAGACTTTAATTGCAGCAGAATTAGATTGCCCCTAAAAACAGAATTCCAAGATACATGAGGAAGAAATGATTTTTTCTTCAAAACTTTAATTGCAGCTTAATTAGATGGCCCCCTAAAAACAGATTTCCAAGATACATGAGAAAGAAATGATTTTTTCTACAAAACTTTAATTGCAGCAGAATTAGATACCCCTAAAAACAGAATTCCAAGATACATGAGAAAGACATGATTTTTTCTTCAAGACTTTAATTGCAGCAGAATTAGATGGCCCCCTAAAAACAGAATTCTAAGATACATGAGAAAGAAATGATTTTTTCTACAAAACTTTAATTGCAGCAGAATAAGATACCCCTAAAAACAGAATTCCAAGATACATGAGAAAGACATGATTTTTTCTTCAAGACTTTAATTGCAGCAGAATAAGATACCCCCTAAAAACAGAATTACAAGATACATGAGAAAGACATGATTTTTTCTTCAAGACTTTAATTGCAGCAGAATAAGATACCCCCTAAAAACAGAATTACAAGATACATGAGAAAGACATGATTTTTTCTTCAAGACTTTAATTGCAGCAGAATAAGATACCCCCTAAAAATAGAATTCCAAGATACATGTGAAAGACATGATTTTTTCTTCAAGACTTTAATTGCAGCAGAATTACATGATTTTTTCTTTAAGCCTTTAATTGCAGCAGAATTAGATGGCCCCCTAAAAACAGAATTCCAAGATACATGAGAAAGACATGATTTTTTCTACAAGACTTTAATTGCTGCAGAATTAGAAACCCCTAAAAAGAGAATTCCAAAATACATGAGAAAGACATGATTTTTTCTTCATGACTTTAATTGCAGCAGAATTAGATGGCCCCAAAAAACAGAATTTCAAGATACATGAGAAAGACATGATTTTTTCTTCAAGACTTAAATTGCAGCAGAATAAGATACCCCCTAAAAACAGAATTCCAAGATACATGAGAAAGACATGATTTTTTCTTCAAGACTTTAATTGCAGCAGAATAAGATACCCCCTAAAAACAGAATTCCAAGATACATGTGAAAGACATGGTTTTTTCTTCAAGACTTTAATTGCAGCAGAATTACATGATTTTTTCTTCAAGCCTTTAATTGCAGCAGAATTAGATGGCCCCCTAAAAACAGAATTCCAAGATACTTGAGAAAGACATGATTTTTTCTACAAGACTTTAATTGCTGCAGAATTAGAAACCCCTAAAAAGAGAATTCCAAGATACATGAGAAAGACATGATTTTTTCTTCAAGACTTTAATTGCAGCAGAATTAGATGGCCCCAAAAAACAGAATTTCAAGATACATGAGAAAGCCATGATTTTTTCTTCAAGACTTTAATTGCAGCAGAATTAGATGGCCCCCTAAAAACAGAATTATTCCAAGATACATGAGAAAGACAAGATTTTTTGTTCAAGACTTTAATTGCAGCAGAATTAGATACCCCCTAAAAATAGAATTCCAAGATACATGAGAAAGACATGATTTTTTCTTCAAGACTTTAATTGCAGCAGAATAAGATACCCTCTACAGACAGAATTCCAAGATACATGTGAAAGACATGATTTTTTCTTCAAGACTTTAATTGCAGCAGAATTAGATGGCCCCATAAAAACAGAATTCCAAGACACATATGAAAGACATGATTTTTTCTCCAAGACTTTAATTGCAGCAGAATTAGATTGCCCCTAAAAACAGAATTCCAAGATACATGAGGAAGAAATGATTTTTTCTTCAAGACTTTAATTGCAGCTGAATTAGATGGCCCCCTAAAAACAGAGTCCCAAGATACATGAGAAAGAAATGATTTTTTCAACAAAACTTTAATTGCAGCAGAATAAGATACCCCTAAAAACAGAATTCCAAGATACATGAGAAAGACATGATTTTTTCTTCAAGACTTTAATTGCAGCAGAATAAGATACCCCCTAAAAACAGAATTACAAGATACATGAGAAAGAGATGATTTTTTCTTCAAGACTTTAATTGCAGCAGAATAAGATACCCCCTAAAAACAGAATTACAAGATACATGAGAAAGACATGATTTTTTCTACAAGACTTTAATTGCTGCAGAATTAGAAACCCCTAAAAAGAGAATTCCAAGATACATGAGAAAGACATGATTTTTTCTTCAAGACTTTAATTGCAGCAGAATTAGATGGCCCCAAAAAACAGAATTTCAAGATACATGAGAAAGCCATGATTTTTTCTTCAAGACTTTAATTGCAGCAGAATTAGATGGCCCCCTAAAAACAGAATTATTCCAAGATACATGAGAAAGACAAGATTTTTTGTTCAAGACTTTAATTGCAGCAGAATTAGATACCCCCTAAAAATAGAATTCCAAGATACATGAGAAAGACATGATTTTTTCTTCAAGACTTTAATTGCAGCAGAATAAGATACCCCCTAAAGACAGAATTCCAAGATACATGTGAAAGACATGATTTTTTCTTCAAGACTTTAATTGCAGCAGAATTAGATGGCCCCATAAAAACAGAATTCCAAGACACATATGAAAGACATGATTTTTTCTCCAAGACTTTAATTGCAGCAGAATTAGATTGCCCCTAAAAACAGAATTCCAAGATACATGAGGAAGAAATGATTTTTTCTTCAAAACTTTAATTGCAGCTTAATTAGATGGCCCCCTAAAAACAGATTTCCAAGATACATGAGAAAGAAATGATTTTTTCTACAAAACTTTAATTGCAGCAGAATTAGATACCCCTAAAAACAGAATTCCAAGATACATGAGAAAGACATGATTTTTTCTTCAAGACTTTAATTGCAGCAGAATTAGATGGCCCACTAAAAACAGAATTCTAAGATACCTGAGAAAGAAATGATTTTTTCTACAAAACTTTAATTGCAGCAGAATAAGATACCCCTAAAAACAGAATTCCAAGATGCATGAGAAAGACATGATTTTTTCTTCAAGACTTAAATTGCAGCAGAATAAGATACCCCCTAAAAACAGAATTACAAGATACATTCGAAAGACATGATTTTTTCTTCAAGACTTTAATTGCAGCAGAATAAGATACCCCCTAAAAACAGAATTACAAGATACATGAGAAAGACATGATTTTTTCTTCAAGACTTTAATTGCAGCAGAATAAGATACCCCCTAAAAATAGAATTCCAAGATACATGTGAAAGACATGATTTTTTCTTCAAGACTTTAGTTGCAGCAGAATTACATGATTTTTTCTTTAAGCCTTTAATTGCAGCAGAATTAGATGGCCCCCTAAAAACAGAATTCCAAGATACATGAGAAAGACATGATTTTTTCTACAAGACTTTAATTGCTGCAGAATTAGAAACCCCTAAAAAGAGAATTCCAAAATACATGAGAAAGACAAGATTTTTTGTTCAAGACTTTAATTGCAGCAGAATTAGATGGCCCCAAAAAACAGAATTTCAAGATACATGAGAAAGACATGATTTTTTCTTCAAGACTTAAATTGCAGCAGAATAAGATACCCCCTAAAAACAGAATTCCAAGATACATGAGAAAGACATGATTTTTTCTTCAAGACTTTAATTGCAGCAGAATAAGATACCCCCTAAAAACAGAATTCCAAGATACATGTGAAAGACATGGTTTTTTCTTCAAGACTTTAATTGCAGCAGAATTACATGATTTTTTCTTCAAGCCTTTAATTGCAGCAGAATTAGATGGCCCCCTAAAAACAGAATTCCAAGATACTTGAGAAAGACATGATTTTTTCTACAAGACTTTAATTGCTGCAGAATTAGAAACCCCTAAAAAGAGAATTCCAAGATACATGAGAAAGACATGATTTTTTCTTCAAGACTTTAATTGCAGCAGAATTAGATGGCCCCAAAAAACAGAATTTCAAGATACATGAGAAAGCCATGATTTTTTCTTCAAGACTTTAATTGCAGCAGAATTAGATGGCCCCCTAAAAACAGAATTATTCCAAGATACATGAGAAAGACAAGATTTTTTGTTCAAGACTTTAATTGCAGCAGAATTAGATACCCCCTAAAAATAGAATTCCAAGATACATGAGAAAGACATGATTTTTTCTTCAAGACTTTAATTGCAGCAGAATAAGATACCCTCTACAGACAGAATTCCAAGATACATGTGAAAGACATGATTTTTTCTTCAAGACTTTAATTGCAGCAGAATTAGATGGCCCCATAAAAACAGAATTCCAAGACACATATGAAAGACATGATTTTTTCTCCAAGACTTTAATTGCAGCAGAATTAGATTGCCCCTAAAAACAGAATTCCAAGATACATGAGGAAGAAATGATTTTTTCTTCAAGACTTTAATTGCAGCTGAATTAGATGGCCCCCTAAAAACAGAGTCCCAAGATACATGAGAAAGAAATGATTTTTTCAACAAAACTTTAATTGCAGCAGAATAAGATACCCCTAAAAACAGAATTCCAAGATACATGAGAAAGACATGATTTTTTCTTCAAGACTTTAATTGCAGCAGAATAAGATACCCCCTAAAAACAGAATTACAAGATACATGAGAAAGAGATGATTTTTTCTTCAAGACTTTAATTGCAGCAGAATAAGATACCCCCTAAAAACAGAATTACAAGATACATGAGAAAGACATGATTTTTTCTTCAAGACTTTAATTGCAGCAGAATAAGATACCCCCTAAAAACAGAATTCCAAGATACATGTGAAAGACATGATTTTTTCTTCAAGACTTTAATTGCAGCAGAATTACATGATTTTTTCTTCAAGCCTTTAATTGCAGCAGAATTAGATGGCCCCCTAAAAACAGAATTCCAAGATACATGAGAAAGACATGATTTTTTCTTCAAGACTTTAATTGCAGCAGAATTAGATGGCCCCAAAAAACAGAATTTCAAGATACATGAGAAAGGCATGATTTTTTCTTCAAGACTTTAATTGCAGCAGAATTAGATGGCCCCCTAAAAACAGAATTATTCCAAGATACATGAGAAAGACAAGATTTTTTGTACAAGACTTTAATTGCAGCAGAATTAGATACCCCCTAAAAATAGAATTCCAAGATACATGAGAAAGACATGATTTTTTCTTCAAGACTTTAATTGCAGCAAAATAAGATACCCCCTAAAGACAGAATTCCAAGATACATGTGAAAGACATGATTTTTTCTTCAAGACTTTAATTGCAGCAGAATTAGATGGCCCCCTAAAAACAGAGTCCCAAGATACATGAGAAAGAAATGATTTTTTTCTAAAAAACTTTAATTGCAGCAAAATAAGATACCCCCTAAAGACAGAATTCCAAGATACATGTGAAAGACATGATTTTTTCTTCAAGACTTTAATTGCAGCAGAATTAGATGGCCCCCTAAAAACAGAGTCCCAAGATACATGAGAAAGAAATGATTTTTTTCTAAAAAACTTTAATTGCAGCAAAATTAGATACCCCTAAAAACAGAGTCCCAAGATACATGAGAAAGAAATGATTTTTTTCTAAAAAACTTTAATTGCAGCAAAATTAGATACCCCTAAAAACAGAATTCCAAGATACATGAGAAAGACATGATTTTTTCTTCAAGACTTTAATTGCAGCAGAATTAGATGGCCCCCAAAAAATAGAATTCCAAGATACATGAGAAAGAGATGATTTTTTCTACAAAACTTTAATTGCAGCAGAATAAGATACCCCTAAAAACAGAATTCCAAGATACATGAGAAAGACATGATTTTTTCTTCAAGACTTTAATTGCAGCAGAATAAGATACCCCCTAAAAACAGAATTACAATATACATGAGAAAGACATGATTTTTTCTTCAAGACTTTAATTGCAGCAGAATAAGATACCCCCTAAAAACAGAATTACAAGATACATGAGAAACACATGATTTTTTCTTCAAGACTTTAATTGCAGCAGAATAAGATACCCCCTAAAAACAGAATTCCAAGATACATGTGAAAGACATGATTTTTTCTTCAAGACTTTAATTGCAGCAGAATTACATGATTTTTTCTTCAAGCAATTTATTGCAGCAGAATTAGATGGCCCCCTAAAAACAGAATTCCAAGATACATGAGAAAGACATGATTTTTTCTACAAGACTTTAATTGCTGCAGAATTAGAAACCCCTAAAAAGAGAATTCCAAGATACATGAGAAAGACATGATTTTTTCTTCAAGACTTTAATTGCAGCAGAATTAGATGGCCCCAAAAAACAGAATTTCAAGATACATGAGAAAGGCATGATTTTTTCTTCAAGACTTTAATTGCAGCAGAAATAGATGGCCCCCTAAAAACAGAATTATTCCAAGATACATGAGAAAGACAAGATTTTTTGTTCAAGACTTTAATTGCAGCAGAATTAGATACCCCTAAAAACAGAATTCCAAGATACATGTGAAAGACCTGATTTTTTCTTCAAGACTTTAATTGCAGCAGAATTACATGATTTTTTCTTCAAGCCTTTAAATGCAGCAGAATTAGATGGCCCCCTAAAAACAGAATTCCAGGATACATGAGAAAGAAATGATTTTTTCTACAATACTTTAATTGCTGCAGAATTAGAAACCCCTAAAAAGAGAATTCCAAGATACACGAGAAAGACATGATTTTTTCTTCAAGACTTTAATTGCAGCAGAATTAGATGGCCCCAAAAAATAGAATTTCAATATACATGAGAAAGGCATGATTTTTTCTTCAAGACTTTAATTGCAGCAGAATTAGATGGCCCCCTAAAAACAGAATTATTCCAAGATACATGAGAAAGACAAGATTTTTTGTTCAAGACTTTAACTGCAGCAGAATTAGATACCCCCTAAAAATAGAATTCCAAGATACATGAGAAAGACATGATTTTTTCTTCAAGACTTTAATTGCAGCAGAATAAGATACCCCCTAAAGACAGAATTCCAAGATACATGTGAAAGACATGATTTTTTCTTCAAGACTTTTATTGCAGCAGAATTAGATGGCCCCATAAAAACAGAATTCCAAGACACATATGAAAGACATGATTTTTTCTCCAAGACTTTAATTGCAGCAGAATTAGATTGCCCCTAAAAACAGAATTCCAAGATACATGAGGAAGAAATGATTTTTTCTTCAAAACTTTAATTGCAGCTTAATTAGATGGCCCCCTAAAAACAGATTTCCAAGATACATGAGAAAGAAATGATTTTTTCTACAAAACTTTAATTGCAGCAGAATTAGATACCCCTAAAAACAGAATTCCAAGATACATGAGAAAGACATGATTTTTTCTTCAAGACTTTAATTGCAGCAGAATTAGATGGCCCCCTAAAAACAGAATTCTAAGATACATGAGAAAGAAATGATTTTTTCTACAAAACTTTAATTGCAGCAGAATAAGATACCCCTAAAAACAGAATTCCAAGATACATGAGAAAGACATGATTTTTTCTTCAAGACTTTAATTGCAGCAGAATAAGATACCCCCTAAAAACAGAATTACAAGATACATGAGAAAGACATGATTTTTTCTTCAAGACTTTAATTGCAGCAGAATAAGATACCCCCTAAAAACAGAATTACAAGATACATGAGAAAGACATGATTTTTTCTTCAAGACTTTAATTGCAGCAGAATAAGATACCCCCTAAAAATAGAATTCCAAGATACATGTGAAAGACATGATTTTTTGTTCAAGACTTTAATTGCAGCAGAATTACATGATTTTTTCTTTAAGCCTTTAATTGCAGCAGAATTAGATGGCCCCCTAAAAACAGAATTCCAAGATACATGAGAAAGACATGATTTTTTCTACAAGACTTTAATTGCAGCAGAATTACATGATTTTTTCTTCAAGCAATTTATTGCAGCAGAATTAGATGGCCCCCTAAAAACAGAATTCCAAGATACATGAGAAAGACATGATTTTTTCTACAAGACTTTAATTGCTGCAGAATTAGAAACCCCTAAAAAGAGAATTCCAAGATACATGAGAAAGACATGATTTTTTCTACAAGACTTTAATTGCTGCAGAATTAGAAACCCCTAAAAAGAGAATTCCAAGATACATGAGAAAGACATGATTTTTTCTTCAAGACTTTAATTGCAGCAGAATTAGATGGCCCCAAAAAACAGAATTTCAAGATACATGAGAAAGGCATGATTTTTTCTTCAAGACTTTAATTGCAGCAGAAATAGATGGCCCCCTAAAAACAGAATTATTCCAAGATACATGAGAAAGACAAGATTTTTTGTTCAAGACTTTAATTGCAGCAGAATTAGATACCCCTAAAAACAGAATTCCAAGATACATGTGAAAGACCTGATTTTTTCTTCAAGACTTTAATTGCAGCAGAATTACATGATTTTTTCTTCAAGCCTTTAAATGCAGCAGAATTAGATGGCCCCCTAAAAACAGAATTCCAGGATACATGAGAAAGAAATGATTTTTTCTACAATACTTTAATTGCTGCAGAATTAGAAACCCCTAAAAAGAGAATTCCAAGATACACGAGAAAGACATGATTTTTTCTTCAAGACTTTAATTGCAGCAGAATTAGATGGCCCCAAAAAATAGAATTTCAATATACATGAGAAAGGCATGATTTTTTCTTCAAGACTTTAATTGCAGCAGAATTAGATGGCCCCCTAAAAACAGAATTATTCCAAGATACATGAGAAAGACAAGATTTTTTGTTCAAGACTTTAACTGCAGCAGAATTAGATACCCCCTAAAAATAGAATTCCAAGATACATGAGAAAGACATGATTTTTTCTTCAAGACTTTAATTGCAGCAGAATAAGATACCCCCTAAAGACAGAATTCCAAGATACATGTGAAAGACATGATTTTTTCTTCAAGACTTTTATTGCAGCAGAATTAGAAGGCCCCATAAAAACAGAATTCCAAGACACATATCAAAGACATGATTTTTTCTCCAAGACTTTAATTGCAGCAGAATTAGATTGCCCCTAAAAACAGAATTCCAAGATACATGAGGAAGAAATGATTTTTTCTTCAAAACTTTAATTGCAGCTTAATTAGATGGCCCCCTAAAAACAGATTTCCAAGATACATGAGAAAGAAATGATTTTTTCTACAAAACTTTAATTGCAGCAGAATTAGATACCCCTAAAAACAGAATTCCAAGATACATGAGAAAGACATGATTTTTTCTTCAAGACTTTAATTGCAGCAGAATTAGATGGCCCCCTAAAAACAGAATTCTAAGATACATGAGAAAGGCTTGATTTTTCCTTCAAGACTTTAATTGCAGCAGAATTAGATTGCCCCTAAAAACAGAATTCCAAGATACATGAGGAAGAAATGATTTTTTCTACAAAACTTTAATTGCAGCTTAATTAGATGGCCCCCTAAAAACAGAATTCCAAGATACATGAGAAAGAAATGATTTTTTCTACAAAACTTTAATTGCAGCAGAATTAGATGGCCCCCTAAAAACAGAATTCCAAGATACATGAGAAAGAAATGATTTTTTCTTCAAGACTTTAATTGCAGCAGAATTAGATGGCCCCCTAAAAACAGAATTCTAAGATACATGAGAAAGAAATGATTTTTTCTACAAAACTTTAATTGCAGCAGAATAAGATACCCCTAAAAACAGAATTCCAAGATACATGAGAAAGACATGATTTTTTCTTCAAGACTTTAATTGCAGCAGAATAAGATACCCCCTAAAAACAGAATTACAAGATACATGAGAAAGACATGATTTTTTCTTCAAGACTTTAATTGCAGCAGAATAAGATACCCCCTAAAAACAGAATTACAAGATACATGAGAAAGACATGATTTTTTCTTCAAGACTTTAATTGCAGCAGAATAAGATACCCCCTAAAAATAGAATTCCAAGATACATGTGAAAGACATGATTTTTTGTTCAAGACTTTAATTGCAGCAGAATTACATGATTTTTTCTTTAAGCCTTTAATTGCAGCAGAATTAGATGGCCCCCTAAAAACAGAATTCCAAGATACATGAGAAAGACATGATTTTTTCTACAAGACTTTAATTGCTGCAGAATTAGAAACCCCTAAAAAGAGAATTCCAAAATACATGAGAAAGACATGATTTTTTCTTCATGACTTTAATTGCAGCAGAATTAGATGGCCCCAAAAAACAGAATTTCAAGATACATGAGAAAGACATGATTTTTTCTTCAAGACTTAAATTGCAGCAGAATAAGATACCCCCTAAAAACAGAATTCCAAGATACATGAGAAAGACATGATTTTTTCTTCAAGACTTTAATTGCAGCAGAATAAGATACCCCCTAAAAACAGAATTCCAAGATACATGTGAAAGACATGGTTTTTTCTTCAAGACTTTAATTGCAGCAGAATTACATGATTTTTTCTTCAAGCCTTTAATTGCAGCAGAATTAGATGGCCCCCTAAAAACAGAATTCCAAGATACTTGAGAAAGACATGATTTTTTCTACAAGACTTTAATTGCTGCAGAATTAGAAACCCCTAAAAAGAGAATTCCAAGATACATGAGAAAGACATGATTTTTTCTTCAAGACTTTAATTGCAGCAGAATTAGATGGCCCCAAAAAACAGAATTTCAAGATACATGAGAAAGCCATGATTTTTTCTTCAAGACTTTAATTGCAGCAGAATTAGATGGCCCCCTAAAAACAGAATTATTCCAAGATACATGAGAAAGACAAGATTTTTTGTTCAAGACTTTAATTGCAGCAGAATTAGATACCCCCTAAAAATAGAATTCCAAGATACATGAGAAAGACATGATTTTTTCTTCAAGACTTTAATTGCAGCAGAATAAGATACCCCCTAAAGACAGAATTCCAAGATACATGTGAAAGACATGATTTTTTCTTCAAGACTTTAATTGCAGCAGAATTAGATGGCCCCATAAAAACAGAATTCCAAGACACATATGAAAGACATGATTTTTTCTCCAAGACTTTAATTGCAGCAGAATTAGATTGCCCCTAAAAACAGAATTCCAAGATACATGAGGAAGAAATGATTTTTTCTTCAAAACTTTAATTGCAGCTTAATTAGATGGCCCCCTAAAAACAGATTTCCAAGATACATGAGAAAGAAATGATTTTTTCTACAAAACTTTAATTGCAGCAGAATTAGATACCCCTAAAAACAGAATTCCAAGATACATGAGAAAGACATGATTTTTTCTTCAAGACTTTAATTGCAGCAGAATTAGATGGCCCACTAAAAACAGAATTCTAAGATACCTGAGAAAGAAATGATTTTTTCTACAAAACTTTAATTGCAGCAGAATAAGATACCCCTAAAAACAGAATTCCAAGATGCATGAGAAAGACATGATTTTTTCTTCAAGACTTAAATTGCAGCAGAATAAGATACCCCCTAAAAACAGAATTACAAGATACATTCGAAAGACATGATTTTTTCTTCAAGACTTTAATTGCAGCAGAATAAGATACCCCCTAAAAACAGAATTACAAGATACATGAGAAAGACATGATTTTTTCTTCAAGACTTTAATTGCAGCAGAATAAGATACCCCCTAAAAATAGAATTCCAAGATACATGTGAAAGACATGATTTTTTCTTCAAGACTTTAGTTGCAGCAGAATTACATGATTTTTTCTTTAAGCCTTTAATTGCAGCAGAATTAGATGGCCCCCTAAAAACAGAATTCCAAGATACATGAGAAAGACATGATTTTTTCTACAAGACTTTAATTGCTGCAGAATTAGAAACCCCTAAAAAGAGAATTCCAAAATACATGAGAAAGACAAGATTTTTTGTTCAAGACTTTAATTGCAGCAGAATTAGATGGCCCCAAAAAACAGAATTTCAAGATACATGAGAAAGACATGATTTTTTCTTCAAGACTTAAATTGCAGCAGAATAAGATACCCCCTAAAAACAGAATTCCAAGATACATGAGAAAGACATGATTTTTTCTTCAAGACTTTAATTGCAGCAGAATAAGATACCCCCTAAAAACAGAATTCCAAGATACATGTGAAAGACATGGTTTTTTCTTCAAGACTTTAATTGCAGCAGAATTACATGATTTTTTCTTCAAGCCTTTAATTGCAGCAGAATTAGATGGCCCCCTAAAAACAGAATTCCAAGATACTTGAGAAAGACATGATTTTTTCTACAAGACTTTAATTGCTGCAGAATTAGAAACCCCTAAAAAGAGAATTCCAAGATACATGAGAAAGACATGATTTTTTCTTCAAGACTTTAATTGCAGCAGAATTAGATGGCCCCAAAAAACAGAATTTCAAGATACATGAGAAAGCCATGATTTTTTCTTCAAGACTTTAATTGCAGCAGAATTAGATGGCCCCCTAAAAACAGAATTATTCCAAGATACATGAGAAAGACAAGATTTTTTGTTCAAGACTTTAATTGCAGCAGAATTAGATACCCCCTAAAAATAGAATTCCAAGATACATGAGAAAGACATGATTTTTTCTTCAAGACTTTAATTGCAGCAGAATAAGATACCCTCTACAGACAGAATTCCAAGATACATGTGAAAGACATGATTTTTTCTTCAAGACTTTAATTGCAGCAGAATTAGATGGCCCCATAAAAACAGAATTCCAAGACACATATGAAAGACATGATTTTTTCTCCAAGACTTTAATTGCAGCAGAATTAGATTGCCCCTAAAAACAGAATTCCAAGATACATGAGGAAGAAATGATTTTTTCTTCAAGACTTTAATTGCAGCTGAATTAGATGGCCCCCTAAAAACAGAGTCCCAAGATACATGAGAAAGAAATGATTTTTTCAACAAAACTTTAATTGCAGCAGAATAAGATACCCCTAAAAACAGAATTCCAAGATACATGAGAAAGACATGATTTTTTCTTCAAGACTTTAATTGCAGCAGAATAAGATACCCCCTAAAAACAGAATTACAAGATACATGAGAAAGAGATGATTTTTTCTTCAAGACTTTAATTGCAGCAGAATAAGATACCCCCTAAAAACAGAATTACAAGATACATGAGAAAGACATGATTTTTTCTTCAAGACTTTAATTGCAGCAGAATAAGATACCCCCTAAAAACAGAATTCCAAGATACATGTGAAAGACATGATTTTTTCTTCAAGACTTTAATTGCAGCAGAATTACATGATTTTTTCTTCAAGCCTTTAATTGCAGCAGAATTAGATGGCCCCCTAAAAACAGAATTCCAAGATACATGAGAAAGACATGATTTTTTCTTCAAGACTTTAATTGCAGCAGAATTAGATGGCCCCAAAAAACAGAATTTCAAGATACATGAGAAAGGCATGATTTTTTCTTCAAGACTTTAATTGCAGCAGAATTAGATGGCCCCCTAAAAACAGAATTATTCCAAGATACATGAGAAAGACAAGATTTTTTGTACAAGACTTTAATTGCAGCAGAATTAGATACCCCCTAAAAATAGAATTCCAAGATACATGAGAAAGACATGATTTTTTCTTCAAGACTTTAATTGCAGCAAAATAAGATACCCCCTAAAGACAGAATTCCAAGATACATGTGAAAGACATGATTTTTTCTTCAAGACTTTAATTGCAGCAGAATTAGATGGCCCCCTAAAAACAGAGTCCCAAGATACATGAGAAAGAAATGATTTTTTTCTAAAAAACTTTAATTGCAGCAAAATTAGATACCCCTAAAAACAGAGTCCCAAGATACATGAGAAAGAAATGATTTTTTTCTAAAAAACTTTAATTGCAGCAAAATTAGATACCCCTAAAAACAGAATTCCAAGATACATGAGAAAGACATGATTTTTTCTTCAAGACTTTAATTGCAGCAGAATTAGATGGCCCCCAAAAAATAGAATTCCAAGATACATGAGAAAGAGATGATTTTTTCTACAAAACTTTAATTGCAGCAGAATAAGATACCCCTAAAAACAGAATTCCAAGATACATGAGAAAGACAAGATTTTTTGTTCAAGACTTTAATTGCAGCAGAATAAGATACCCCCTAAAAACAGAATTACAATATACATGAGAAAGACATGATTTTTTCTTCAAGACTTTAATTGCAGCAGAATAAGATACCCCCTAAAAACAGAATTACAAGATACATGAGAAACACATGATTTTTTCTTCAAGACTTTAATTGCAGCAGAATAAGATACCCCCTAAAAACAGAATTCCAAGATACATGTGAAAGACATGATTTTTTCTTCAAGACTTTAATTGCAGCAGAATTACATGATTTTTTCTTCAAGCAATTTATTGCAGCAGAATTAGATGGCCCCCTAAAAACAGAATTCCAAGATACATGAGAAAGACATGATTTTTTCTACAAGACTTTAATTGCTGCAGAAATAGAAACCCCTAAAAAGAGAATTCCAAGATACATGAGAAAGACATGATTTTTTCTTCAAGACTTTAATTGCAGCAGAATTAGATGGCCCCAAAAAACAGAATTTCAAGATACATGAGAAAGGCATGATTTTTTCTTCAAGACTTTAATTGCAGCAGAAATAGATGGCCCCCTAAAAACAGAATTATTCCAAGATACATGAGAAAGACAAGATTTTTTGTTCAAGACTTTAATTGCAGCAGAATTAGATACCCCTAAAAACAGAATTCCAAGATACATGTGAAAGACCTGATTTTTTCTTCAAGACTTTAATTGCAGCAGAATTACATGATTTTTTCTTCAAGCCTTTAAATGCAGCAGAATTAGATGGCCCCCTAAAAACAGAATTCCAGGATACATGAGAAAGAAATGATTTTTTCTACAATACTTTAATTGCTGCAGAATTAGAAACCCCTAAAAAGAGAATTCCAAGATACACGAGAAAGACATGATTTTTTCTTCAAGACTTTAATTGCAGCAGAATTAGATGGCCCCAAAAAATAGAATTTCAATATACATGAGAAAGGCATGATTTTTTCTTCAAGACTTTAATTGCAGCAGAATTAGATGGCCCCCTAAAAACAGAATTATTCCAAGATACATGAGAAAGACAAGATTTTTTGTTCAAGACTTTAATTGCAGCAGAATTAGATACCGCCTAAAAATAGAATTCCAAGATACATGAGAAAGACATGATTTTTTCTTCAAGATTTTAATTGCAGCAGAATAAGATACCCCCTAAATACAGAATTCCAAGATACATGTGAAAGACATGATTTTTTCTTCAAGACTTTAATTGCAGCAGAATTAGATGGCCCCATAAAAACAGAATTCCAAGACACATATGAAAGACATGATTTTTTCTCCAAGACTTTAATTGCAGCAGAATTAGATTGCCCCTAAAAACAGAATTCCAAGATACATGAGGAAGAAATGATTTTTTCTTCAAGACTTTAATTGCAGCTGAATTAGATGGCCCCCTAAAAACAGAGTCCCAAGATACATGAGAAAGAAATGATTTTTTCTACAAAACTTTAATTGCAGCAAAATTAGATACCCCTAAAAACAGAATTCCAAGATACATGAGAAAGACATGATTTTTTCTTCAAGACTTTAATTGCAGCAGAATTAGATGGCCCCCTAAAAACAGAATTCCAAGATACATGAGAAAGAAATGATTTTTTCTACAAAACTTTAATTGCAGCAGAATAAGATACCCCTAAAAAAAGAATTCCAAGATACATGAGAAAGACATGATTTTTTCTTCAAGACTTTAATTGCAGCAGAATAAGATATTCTCTAAAAACAGAATTACAAGATACATGAGAAAGACAAGATTTTTTCTTCAAGACTTTAATTGCAGCAGAATAAGATACCCCCTAAAAACAGAATTACAAGATACATGAGAAAGACATGATTTTTTCTTCAAGACTTTAATTGCAGCAGAATAAGATACCCCCTAATAACAGAATTCCAAGATACATGTGAAAGACATGATTTTTTCTTCAAGACTTTAATTGCAGCAGAATTAGATGGCCCCCTAAAAACAGAATTCCAAGATACATGAGAAAGACATGATTTTTTCTACAAGACTTTAATTGCTGCAGAATTAGAAACCCCTAAAAAGAGAATTCCAAGATACATGAGAAAGGCATGATGTTTTCTTCAAGACTTTAATTGCAGCAGAATTAGATGGCCCCCTAAAAACTGAATTATTCCAAGATACATGAGAAAGACAAGATTTTTTGTTCAAGACTTTAATTGCAGCAGAATTAGATACCCCCTCAAAATAGAATTCCAAGATACATGAGAAAGACATCATTTTTTCTTCAAGACTTTAATTGCTGCAGAATAAGATACCCCCTAAAAACATAATTCAAAGATACATGTGAAAGAGATGATTTTTTCTTCAAGACTTTAATTGCAGCAGAATTAGATGGCCCCATAAAAACAGAATTCCAAGACACATATGAAAGACATGATTTTTTCTCCAAGACTTTAATTGCAGCAGAATTAGATTGCCCCTAAAAACAGAATTCCAAGATACATGAGGAAGAAAAGATTTTTTCTTCAAGACTTTAATTGCAGCTGAATTAGATGGCCCCCTAAAAACAGATTTCCAAGATACATTAGAAAGAAATGATTTTTTCTCCAAGACTTTAATTGCAGCAGAATTAGATTTCCCCTAAAAACAGAATTCCAAGATACATGAGGAAGAAATGATTTTTTCTTCAAGACTTTAATTGCAGCTGAATTAGATGGCCCCCTAAAAACAGAGTCCCAAGATACATGAGAAAGAAATGATTTTTTCTACAAAACTTTAATTGCAGCAAAATTAGATACCCCTAAAAACAGAATTCCAAGATACATGAGAAAGACATGATTTTTTCTTCAAGACTTTAATTGCAGCAGAATTAGATGGCCCCATAAAAACAGAATTCCAAGATACATGAGAAAGACATGATTTTTTCTACAAGACTTTAATTGCTGCAGAATTAGAAACCCCTAAAAAGAGAATTCCAAGATACATGAGAAAGACATGATTTTTTCTACAAAACTTTAATTGCAGCAAAATTAGATACCCCTAAAAACAGAATTCCAAGATACATGAGAAAGACATGATTTTTTCTTCAAGACTTTAATTGCAGCAGAATTAGATGGCCCCCTAAAAACAGAATTCCAAGATACATGAGAAAGAAATGATTTTTTCTACAAAACTTTAATTGCAGCAGAATAAGATACCCCTAAAAACAGAATTCCAAGATACATGAGAAATACATGATTTTTTTTTCAAGACTTTAATTGCAGCAGAATAAGATACCCTCTAAAAACAGAATTACAAGATACATGAGAAAGACATGATTTTTTCTTCAAGACTTTAATTGCAGCAGAATAAGATACCCCCTAAAAACAGAATTACAAGATGCATGAGAAAGACATGATTTTTTCTTCAAGACTTTAATTGCAGCAGAATAAGATACCCCCTAATAACAGAATTCCAAGATACATGTGAAAGACATGATTTTTTCTTCAAGACTTTAATTGCAGCAGAATTAGATGGCCCCCTAAAAACAGAATTCCAAGATACATGAGAAAGACATGATTTTTTCTACAAGACTTTAATTGCTGCAGAATTAGAAACCCCTAAAAAGAGAATTCCAAGATACATGAGAAAGACATGATTTTTTCTTCAAGACTTTAATTGTAGCAGAATTAGATGGCCCCAAAAAACAGAATTTCAAGATACATGAGAAAGGCATGATTTTTTCTTCAAGACTTTAATTGCAGCAGAATTAGATGGCCCCCTAAACACTGAATTATTCCAAGATTCATGAGAAAGACAAGATTTTTTGTTCAAGACTTTAATTGCAGCAGAATTAGATACCCCCTCAAAATAGAATTCCAAGATACATGAGAAAGACATCATTTTTTCTTCAAGACTTTAATTGCTGCAGAATAAGATACCCCCTAAAAACAGAATTCAAAGATACATGTGAAAGACATGATTTTTTCTTCAAGACTTTAATTGCAGCAGAATAAGATACCCCCTAATAACAGAATTCCAAGATACATGTGAAAGACATGATTTTTTCTTCAAAACTTTAATTGCAGCAGAATTAGGTGGCCCCCTAAAAACATAATTCCAAGATACATGAGAAAGACATGATTTTTTCTACAAGACTTTAATTGCTGCAGAATTAGAAACCACTAAAAAGAGAATTCCAAGATACATGAGCAAGACATGATTTTTTCTTCAAGACTTTAATTGCAGCAGAATTAGATACCCCCTCAAAATAGAATTCCAAGATACATGAGAAAGACATCATTTTTTCTTCAAGACTTTAATTGCTGCAGAATAAGATACCCCCTAAAAACATAATTCAAAGATACATGTGAAAGAGATGATTTTTTCTTCAAGACTTTAATTGCAGCAGAATTAGATGGCCCCATAAAAACAGAATTCCAAGACACATGAGAAAGACATGATTTTTTCTACAAGACTTTAATTGCTGCAGAATTAGAAACCCCTAAAAAGAGAATTCCAAGATACATGAGCAAGACATGATTTTTTCTTCAAGACTTTAATTGCAGCAGAATTAGATACCCCCTCAAAATAGAATTCCAAGATACATGAGAAAGACATCATTTTTTCTTCAAGACTTTAATTGCTGCAGAATAAGATACCCCCTAAAAACATAAGTCAAAGATACATGTGAAAGAGATGATTTTTTCTTCAAGACTTTAATTGCAGCAGAATTAGATGGCCCCATAAAAACAGAATTCCAAGACACATATGAAAGACATGATTTTTTCTCCAAGACTTTAATTGCAGCAGAATTAGATTGCCCCTAAAAACAGAATTCCAAGATACATGAGGAAGAAATGATTTTTTCTTCAAGACTTTAATTGCAGCTGAATTAGATGGCCCCCAAAAAACAGATTTCCAAGATACATGAGAAAGAAATGATTTTTTCTCCAAGACTTTAATTGCAGCAGAATTAGATTGCCCCTAAAAACAGAATTCCAAGATACATGAGGAAGAAATGATTTTTTCTTCAAGACTTTAATTGCAGCTGAATTAGATGGCCCCCTAAAAATAGAGTCCCAAGATACATGAGAAAGAAACGATTTTTTCTACAAGACTTTAATTGCAACAAAATTAGATACCCCTAAAAACAGAATTCCATGATACATGAGAAAGACATGATTTTTTCTACAAAACTTTAATTGCAGCAGAATAAGATACCCCTAAAAACAGAATTCCAAGATACATGAGAAAGAGATGATTTTTTCTTCAAGACTTTAATTGCAGCAGAATAAGATACCCTCTAAAAACAGAATTACAAGATACATGAGAAAGACATGATTTTTTCTTCAAGACTTTAATTGCAGCAGAATAAGATACCCCCTAAAAACAGAATTACAAGATACATGAGAAAGACATGATTTTTTCTTCAAGACTTTAATTGCAGCAGAATAAGATACCCCCTAATAACAGAATCCCAAGATACATGTGAAAGACATGATTTTTTCTTCAAGACTTTAATTGCAGCAGAATTAGATGGCCCCCTAAAAACAGAATTCCAAGATACATGAGAAAGACATGATTTTTTCTACAAGACTTTAATTGCTGCAGAATTAGAAACCCCTAAAAAGAGAATTCCAAGATACATGAGAAAGACATGATTTTTTCTTCAAGACTTTAATTGCAGCAGAATTAGATGGCCCCAAAAAACAGAATTTCAAGATACATGAGAAAGGCATGATTTTTTCTTCAAGACTTTAATTGCAGCAGAATTAGATGGCCCCCTAAAAACTGAATTATTCCAAGATTCATGAGAAAGACAAGATTTTTTGTTCAAGACTTTAATTGCAGCAGAATTAGATACCCCCTCAAAATAGAATTCCAAGATACATGAGAAAGACATCATTTTTTCTTCAAGACTTTAATTGCTGCAGAATAAGATACCCCCTAAAAACAGAATTCAAAGATACATGTGAAAGACATGATTTTTTCTTCAAGACTTTAATTGCAGCAGAATTAGATGGCCCCATAAAAACAGAATTCCAAGACACATATGAAAGACATGATTTTTTCTCCAAGACTTTAATTGCAGCAGAATTAGATTGCCCCTAAAAACAGAATTCCAAGATACATGAGGTAGAAATGATTTTTTCTTCAAGACTTTAATTGCAGCAAAATTAGATACCCCTATAAACAGAATTCCAGGATACATGAGAAAGACATGATTTTTTCTTCAAGACTTTAATTGCAGCAGAATTAGATGGCCCCCTAAAAACAGAATTCCAAGATACATGAGAAAGAGATGATTTTTTCTACAAAACTTTAATTGCAGCAGAATAAGATACCCCTAAAAACAGAATTCCAAGATACATGAGAAAGACATGATTTTTTCTTCAAGACTTTAATTGAAGCAGAATTAGATGGCCCCTAAAAATAAAATTACTCCAAGATACGTGAGAAAGACATGATTTTTTCTTCAAGACTTTAATTGCAGCAGAATTAGATACCCCTAAAAACAGAATTCCAAGATACATGTGAAAGACATGATTTTTTCTTCAAGACTTTAATTGCAGCAGAATTAGATGGCCCCCTAAAAACAGAATTCCAAGATACATGAGAAAGAGATGATTTTTTCTACAAAACTTTAATTGCAGCAGAATAAGATACCCCTAAAAACAGAATTCCAAGATACATGAGAAAGACATGATTTTTTCTTCAAGACTTTAATTGTAGCAGAATTAGATACCCCTAAAAACAGAATTCCAAGATACATGTGAAAGACATGATTTTTTCTTCAAGACTTTAATTGCAGCAGAATTAGATGGCCCCCTAAAAACAGAATTCCAAGATACATGAGAAAGAGATGATTTTTTCTACAAAACTTTAATTGCAGCAGAATAAGATACCACTAAAAACAGAATTCCAAGATACATGAGAAAGACATGATTTTTTCTTCAAGACTTTAATTGAAGCAGAATTAGATGGCCCCTAAAAATAAAATTATTCCAAGATACGTGAGAAAGACATGATTTTTTCTTGAAGACTTTAATTGCAGCAGAATTAGATACCCCTAAAAATAGAATTCCAAGATACATGTGAAAGACATGATTTTTTCTTCAAGACTTTAATTGCAGCAGAATTAGATGGCCCCCTAAAAACAGAATTCCAAGATACATGAGAAAGAGATGATTTTTTCTACAAAACTTTAATTGCAGCAGAATAAGATACCCCTAAAAACAGAATTCCAAGATACATGAGAAAGACATGATTTTTTCTTCAAGACTTTAATTGAAGCATAATTAGATGGCCCCTAAAAATAAAATTATTCCAAGATACGTGAGAAAGACATGATTTTTTCTTCAAGACTTTAATTGCAGCAGAATTAGATACCCCTAAAAACAGAATTCCAAGATACATGTGAAAGACATGATTTTTTCTTCAAGACTTTAATTGCAGCAGAATTACATGATTTTTTCTTCAAGCCTTTAAATGCAGCAGAATTAGATGGCCCCCCAAAAACAGAATTCCAGGATACATGACAAAGAAATGATTTTTTCTTCAAGACTTTAATTGCTGCAGAATTAGAAACCCCTAAAAAGAGAATTCCAAGATACATGAGAAAGACATGATTTTTTCTCCAAGACTTTAATTGCAGCAGAATTAGATTGCCCCTAAAAACAGAATTCCAAGATACATGAGGAAGAAATGATTTTTTCTTCAAGACTTTAATTGCAGTTGAATTAGATGGCCCCCTAAAAATAGATTTCCAAGATACATGAGAAAGAAATGATTTTTTCTACAAAACTTTAATTGCAGCAAAATTAGATACCCCTAAAAACAGAATTCCAGGATACATGAGAAAGACATGATTTTTTCATCAAGACTTTAATTGCAGCAGAATTAGATGGCCCCCTAAAAACAGAATTCCAAGATACATAAGAAAGAGATGATTTTTTCTACAAAACTTTAATTGCAGCAGAATAAGATACCCCTAAAAACAGAATTCCAAGATACATGTGAAAGACATGATTTTTTCTTCAAGACTTTAATTGCAGCAGAATTAGATGGCCCCCTAAAAACAGAATTCCAAGATACATGAGAAAGAAATGATTTTTTCTACAAAACTTTAATTGCAGAAGAATAAGATACCCCTAAAAAAAGAATTCCAAGATACATGAGAAAGGCATGATTTTTTCTTCAAGACTTTAATTAAAGCAGAATTAGATGGCCCCCTAAAAACAGAATTATTCCAAGATACATGAGAAAGACTTTAATTGCAGCAGAATTACATGATTTTTTCTTCAAGCCTTTAAATGCAGCAGAATTAGATGGCCCCCTAAAAACAGATTTCCAGGATACATGAGAAAGAAATGATTTTTTCTACAAGACTTTAATTGCTGCAGAATTAGATGGCCCCCTAAAAACAGAATTATTCCAAGATACATGAGAAAGACAAGATTTTTTGTTCAAGACTTTAATTGCAGCAAATTTAGATACCGCCTAAAAACAGAATTCCAAGATACATGAGGAAGAAATGATTTTTTCTTCAAAACTTTAATTGCAGCTTAATTAGATGGCCCCCTAAAAACAGATTTCCAAGATACATGAGAAAGAAATGATTTTTTCTACAAAACTTTAATTGCAGCAGAATAAGATACCCCTAAAAACAGAATTCCAAGATACATGAGAAAGACATGATTTTTCCTTCAAGACTTTAATTGCAGCAGAATTAGATGGCCCCCTAAAAACAGAATTCCAAGATATATGAGAAAGAAATAATTTTTTCTACAAAACTTTAATTGCAGCAGAATAAGATACCCCTAAAAACAGAATTCCAAGATACATGAGAAAGACATGATTTTTTCTTCAAGACTTTAATTGCAGCAGAATTAGATACCCCTAAAAACAGAATTCCAAGATACATGAGAAAGACATGATTTTTTCTTCAAGACTTTAATTGCAGCAGAATTACCTGATTTTTTCTTCAAGACTTAAATTGCAGTAGAATTAGATGGCCCCCTAATAACATAATTCCAAGATACATGAGAAAGACATGATTTTTTCAACAAGACTTTTATTGCAGCAGAATTAGATGGACCCCTAAAAACATAATTCCAAGATACATAAGAAAGAAATGATTTTTTTCTGCAAGACTTTAATTGCAACAGAATTAGATACCCCTAAAAAAAGAATTCCAAGATACATGAGAAAGACATGATTTTTTCTTCAAGACTTTAATTGAAGCAGAATTAGATGGCCCCAAAAAATAGAATTTCAAGATACATGAGAAAGGCATGATTTTTTCTTCAAGACTTTAATTGCAGCAGAATTAGATGGCCCCCAAAAAACAAAATTATTCCAAGATACTTGAGAAAGACATGATTTTTTCTTCAAGACTTTAATTGTAGCAGAATTAGATGTCAACCTAAAAACAGAGTCCCAAGATACGTGAGAAAGTCATGATTTTTTCTTCAAGCCTTTAATTGCAGCAGAATAAGATACTCCCTAAAAACAGAATTCCAAGATACATGTGAAAGACATGATTTTTTCTTCAAGACTTTTGTTGCAGCAGAATTAGATGGCCCCCTAAAAACAGAATTCCAAGATACATGTGAGAGACATGATTTTTTCTTCAAGACTTTAATTGCAGCAGAATTAGATGGCCCCCTAAAAATAAAATTATTCCAAGATACTTGAGAAAGACATGATTTTTTTTTCAAGACTTTAATTGCAGAAGAATTAGATGGCCCCCTAAAAACAAAATTATTCCAAGATACTTGAGAAAGACATGATTTTTTCTTCAAGCCTTTAATTGCAGCAGATTAAGATACTCCCTAAAAACAGAATTCCAAGATACATGAGAAAGGCATGATTTTTTCTTCAAGACTTTAATTGCAGCAGAAATAGATGGCCCCCTAAAAACAGATTTCCAAGATACATGAGAAAGAAATGATTTTTTCGACAAAACTTTAATTGCAGCAGAATTAGATACCCCTAAAAACAGAATTCCAAGATACATGAGAAAGACATGATTTTTTCTTCAAGACTTTAATTGAAGCAGAATTAGATGGCCCCTAAAAATAAAATTATTCCAAGATACTTGAGAAAGACATGATTTTTTTTTCAAGACTTTAATTGCAGAAGAATTAGATGGCCCCCTAAAAACAAAATTATTCCAAGATACTTGAGAAAGACATGATTTTTTCTTCAAGCCTTTAATTGCAGCAGAATAAGATACTCCCTAAAAACAGAATTCCAAGATACATGAGAAAGGCATGATTTTTTCTTCAAGACTTTAATTGCAGCAGAATTAGATGGCCCCCTAAAAACAGAATTCCAAGATACATGCGAGAGACATGATTTTTTCTTCAAGATTTTAATTGCAGCAGAATTAGATGGCCCCCTAAAAATAAAATTATTCCAAGATACTTGAGAAAGACATGATTTTTTCTTCAAGACTTTAATTGCAGAAGAATTAGATGGCCCCCTAAAAACAAAATTATTCCAAGATACTTGAGAAAGACATGATTTTTTCTTCAAGACTTTAATTGCAGCAGAATTAGATGGCAACCTAAAAATGGAGTTCCAAGATACGTGAGAAGGACATGATTTTTTCTTCAAGCCTCTAATTGCAGCAGAATAAGATACCCCCTAAAAACAGAATTCCAATATACATGAGAAAGACATGATTTTTTCTTCAAGACTTTAATTGCAGCAGAATAAGATACCCCCTAAAAACAGAATTCCAAGATACATGTGAAAGACATAATTTTTTCTACAAGACTTTAATTGCTGCAGAATTAGAAACCCCTAAAAAGAGAATTCCAAGATACATGAGAAAGACATGATTTTTTCATCAAGACTTTAATTGCAGCAGAATTAGATGGCCCCAAAAAACAGAATTTCAATATACATGAGAAAGGCACGATTTTTTCTTCAAGACTTTAATTAAAGCAGAATTAGATGGCCCCCTAAAAACAGAATTATTCCAAGATACATGAGAAAGACAAGACTTTTTGTTCAAGACTTTAATTGCAGCAGAATTAGATACCGCCTAAAAACAGAATTCCAAGATACATGAGAAAGAAATGATTTTTTCGACAAAACTTTAATTGCAGCTTAATTAGATGGCCCCCTAAAAACAGATTTCCAAGATACATGAGAAAGACATGATTTTTTCTTCAAGATTTTAATTGCAGCAGAATAAGATACCCCCTTAAAACAGAATTCCAAGATACATGTGAAAGACATGATTTTTTCTTCAAGACATTAATTGCAGCAGAATTAGATGGCTCCATAAAAACAGAATTCCAAGACACATATGAAAGACATGATTTTTTCTTCAAGACTTTAATTGCAGCAGAATTAGATGGCCCCAAAAAACAGAATTTCAATATACATGAGAAAGGCATGATTTTTTCTTCAAGACTTTAATTAAAGCAGAATTAGATGGCCCCCTAAAAACAGAATTATTCCAAGATACATGAGAAAGACAAGATTTTTTGTTCAAGACTTTAATTGCAGCAAATTTAGATACCGCCTAAAAACAGGATTCCAAGATACATGAGGAAGAAATGATTTTTTCTTCAAAACTTTAATTGCAGCTTAATTAGATGGCCCCCTAAAAACAGATTTCCAAGATACATGAGAAAGAAATGATTTTTTCTACAAAACTTTAATTGCAGCAGAATAAGATACCCCTAAAAACAGAATTCCAAGATACATGAGAAAGACATGATTTTTTCTTCAAGACTTTAATTGCAGCAGAATTAGATGGCCCCCTAAAAACAGAATTCCAAGATATATGAGAAAGAAATAATTTTTTCTACAAAACTTTAATTGCAGCAGAATAAGATACCCCTAAAAACAGAATTCCAAGATACATGAGAAAGACATGATTTTTTCTTCAAGACTTTAATTGCAGCAGAATTAGATACCCCTAAAAACAGAATTCCAAGATACATGAGAAAGACATGATTTTTTCTTCAAGACTTTAATTGCAGCAGAATTACCTGATTTTTTCTTCAAGACTTAAATTGCAGCAGAATTAGATGGCCCCCTAATAACATAATTCCAAGATACATGAGAAAGACATGATTTTTTCAACAAGACTTTTATTGCAGCAGAATTAGATGGACCCCTAAAAACATAATTCCAAGATACATAAGAAAGAAATGATTTTTTTCTGCAAGACTTTAATTGCAACAGAATTAGATACCCCTAAAAAAAGAATTCCAAGATACATGAGAAAGACATGATTTTTTCTTCAAGACTTTAATTGAAGCAGAATTAGATGGCCCCAAAAAATAGAATTTCAAGATACATGAGAAAGGCATGATTTTTTCTTCAAGACTTTAATTGCAGCAGAATTAGATGGCCCCCAAAAAACAAAATTATTCCAAGATACTTGAGAAAGACATGATTTTTTCTTCAAGACTTTAATTGTAGCAGAATTAGATGTCAACCTAAAAACAGAGTCCCAAGATACGTGAGAAAGTCATGATTTTTTCTTCAAGCCTTTAATTGCAGCAGAATAAGATACTCCCTAAAAACAGAATTCCAAGATACATGTGAAAGACATGATTTTTTCTTCAAGACTTTTGTTGCAGCAGAATTAGATGGCCCCCTAAAAACAGAATTCCAAGATACATGTGAGAGACATGATTTTTTCTTCAAGACTTTAATTGCAGCAGAATTAGATGGCCCCCTAAAAATAAAATTATTCCAAGATACTTGAGAAAGACATGATTTTTTTTTCAAGACTTTAATTGCAGAAGAATTAGATGGCCCCCTAAAAACAAAATTATTCCAAGATACTTGAGAAAGACATGATTTTTTCTTCAAGCCTTTAATTGCAGCAGATTAAGATACTCCCTAAAAACAGAATTCCAAGATACATGAGAAAGGCATGATTTTTTCTTCAAGACTTTAATTGCAGCAGAAATAGATGGCCCCCTAAAAACAGATTTCCAAGATACATGAGAAAGAAATGATTTTTTCGACAAAACTTTAATTGCAGCAGAATTAGATACCCCTAAAAACAGAATTCCAAGATACATGAGAAAGACATGATTTTTTCTTCAAGACTTTAATTGAAGCAGAATTAGATGGCCCCTAAAAATAAAATTATTCCAAGATACTTGAGAAAGACATGATTTTTTTTTCAAGACTTTAATTGCAGAAGAATTAGATGGCCCCCTAAAAACAAAATTATTCCAAGATACTTGAGAAAGACATGATTTTTTCTTCAAGCCTTTAATTGCAGCAGAATAAGATACTCCCTAAAAACAGAATTCCAAGATACATGAGAAAGGCATGATTTTTTCTTCAAGACTTTAATTGCAGCAGAATTAGATGGCCCCCTAAAAACAGAATTCCAAGATACATGCGAGAGACATGATTTTTTCTTCAAGATTTTAATTGCAGCAGAATTAGATGGCCCCCTAAAAATAAAATTATTCCAAGATACTTGAGAAAGACATGATTTTTTCTTCAAGACTTTAATTGCAGAAGAATTAGATGGCCCCCTAAAAACAAAATTATTCCAAGATACTTGAGAAAGACATGATTTTTTCTTCAAGACTTTAATTGCAACAGAATTAGATGGCAACCTAAAAACGGAGTTCCAAGATACGTGAGAAGGACATGATTTTTTCTTCAAGCCTCTAATTGCAGCAGAATAAGATACCCCCTAAAAACAGAATTCCAATATACATGAGAAAGACATGATTTTTTCTTCAAGACTTTAATTGCAGCAGAATAAGATACCCCCTAAAAACAGAATTCCAAGATACATGTGAAAGACATAATTTTTTCTACAAGACTTTAATTGCTGCAGAATTAGAAACCCCTAAAAAGAGAATTCCAAGATACATGAGAAAGACATGATTTTTTCATCAAGACTTTAATTGCAGCAGAATTAGATGGCCCCAAAAAATAGAATTTCAATATACATGAGAAAGGCATGATTTTTTCTTCAAGACTTTAATTAAAGCAGAATTAGATGGCCCCCTAAAAACAGAATTATTCCAAGATACATGAGAAAGACAAGATTTTTTGTTCAAGACTTTAATTGCAGCAGAATTAGATACCGCCTAAAAACAGAATTCCAAGATACATGAGAAAGAAATGATTTTTTCGACAAAACTTTAATTGCAGCTTAATTAGATGGCCCCCTAAAAACAGATTTCCAAGATACATGAGAAAGACATGATTTTTTCTTCAAGACTTTAATTGCAGCAGAATTAGATGGCCCCCTAAAAACAGAATTCCAAGATACATGAGAAAGAAATGATTTTTTCTACAAAACTTTAATTGCAGCAGAATAAGATACCCCTAAAAACAGAATTCCAAGATACATGAGAAAGACCTGATTTTTTCTTCAAGACTTTAATTGAAGCATAATTAGATGGCCCCTAAAAATAAAATTATTCCAAGATACGTGAGAAAGACATGATTTTTTCTTCAAGACTTTAATTGCAGCAGAATTAGATACCCCTAAAAACAGAATTCCAATATACATGAGAAAGACATGATTTTTTCTTCAAGACTTTAATTGCAGCAGAATTACCTGATTTTTTCTTCAAGACTTAAATTGCAGCAGAATTAGATGGCCCCCTAATAACATAATTCCAAGATACATGAGAAAGACATGATTTTTTCAACAAGACTTTTATTGCAGCAGAATTAGATGGACCCCTAAAAACATAATTCCAAGATACATAAGAAAGAAATGATTTTTTTCTGCAAGACTTTAATTGCAACAGAATTAGATACCCCTAAAAAAAGAATTCCAAGATACATGAGAAAGACATGATTTTTTCTTCAAGACTTTAATTGAAGCAGAATTAGATGGCCCCAAAAAATAGAATTTCAAGATACATGAGAAAGGCATGATTTTTTCTTCAAGACTTTAATTGCAGCAGAATTAGATGGCCCCCAAAAAACAAAATTATTCCAAGATACTTGAGAAAGACATGATTTTTTCTTCAAGACTTTAATTGTAGCAGAATTAGATGTCAACCTAAAAACAGAGTCCCAAGATACGTGAGAAAGTCATGATTTTTTCTTCAAGCCTTTAATTGCAGCAGAATAAGATACTCCCTAAAAACAGAATTCCAAGATACATGTGAAAGACATGATTTTTTCTTCAAGACTTTTGTTGCAGCAGAATTAGATGGCCCCCTAAAAACAGAATTCCAAGATACATGTGAGAGACATGATTTTTTCTTCAAGACTTTAATTGCAGCAGAATTAGATGGCCCCCTAAAAATAAAATTATTCCAAGATACTTGATAAAGACATGATTTTTTTTTCAAGACTTTAATTGCAGAAGAATTAGATGGCCCCCTAAAAACAAAATTATTCCAAGATACTTGAGAAAGACATGATTTTTTCTTCAAGCCTTTAATTGCAGCAGATTAAGATACTCCCTAAAAACAGAATTCCAAGATACATGAGAAAGGCATGATTTTTTCTTCAAGACTTTAATTGCAGCAGAAATAGATGGCCCCCTAAAAACAGATTTCCAAGATACATGAGAAAGAAATGATTTTTTCGACAAAACTTTAATTACAGCAGAATTAGATACCCCTAAAAACAGAATTCCAAGATACATGAGAAAGACATGATTTTTTCTTCAAGACTTTAATTGAAGCAGAATTAGATGGCCCCTAAAAATAAAATTATTCCAAGATACTTGAGAAAGACATGATTTTTTTTTCAAGACTTTAATTGCAGAAGAATTAGATGGCCCCCTAAAAACAAAATTATTCCAAGATACTTGAGAAAGACATGATTTTTTCTTCAAGACTTTAATTGCAGCAGAATTAGATACCCCTAAAAACAGAATTCCAAGATACATGAGAAAGACATGATTTTTTCTTCAAGACTTTAATTGCAGCAGAATTACCTGATTTTTTCTTCAAGACTTAAATTGCAGCAGAATTAGATGGCCCCCTAATAACATAATTCCAAGATACATGAGAAAGACATGATTTTTTCTTCAAGACTTTAATTGCAGCAGAATTAGATGGCCCCCTAAAAACAGAATTCCAAGATACATGAGAAAGAAATGATTTTTTCTACAAAACTTTAATTGCAGCAGAATAAGATACCCCTAAAAACAGAATTCCAAGATACATGAGAAAGACCTGATTTTTTCTTCAAGACTTTAATTGAAGCATAATTAGATGGCCCCTAAAAATAAAATTATTCCAAGATACGTGAGAAAGACATGATTTTTTCTTCAAGACTTTAATTGCAGCAGAATTAGATACCCCTAAAAACAGAATTCCAAGATACATGAGAAAGACAAGATTTTTTGTTCAAGACTTTAATTGCAGCAGAATTAGATACCGCCTAAAAACAGAATTCCAAGATACATGAGAAAGAAATGATTTTTTCGACAAAACTTTAATTGCAGCTTAATTAGATGGCCCCCTAAAAACAGATTTCCAAGATACATGAGAAAGACATGATTTTTTCTTCAAGACTTTAATTGCAGCAGAATTAGATGGCCCCCTAAAAACAGAAATCCAAGATACATGAGAAAGAAATGATTTTTTCTACAAAACTTTAATTGCAGCAGAATAAGATACCCCTAAAAACAGAATTCCAAGATACATGAGAAAGACCTGATTTTTTCTTCAATACTTTAATTGAAGCATAATTAGATGGCCCCTAAAAATAAAATTATTCCAAGATACGTGAGAAAGACATGATTTTTTCTTCAAGACTTTAATTGCAGCAGAATTAGATACCCCTAAAAACAGAATTCCAAGATACATGAGAAAGACATGATTTTTTCTTCAAGACTTTAATTGCAGCAGAATTACCTGATTTTTTCTTCAAGACTTAAATTGCAGCAGAATTAGATGGCCCCCTAATAACATAATTCCAAGATACATGAGAAAGACATGATTTTTTCAACAAGACTTTTATTGCAGCAGAATTAGATGGACCCCTAAAAACATAATTCCAAGATACATAAGAAAGAAATGATTTTTTTCTGCAAGACTTTAATTGCAACAGAATTAGATACCCCTAAAAAAAGAATTCCAAGATATATGAGAAAGACATGATTTTTTCTTCAAGACTTTAATTGAAGCAGAATTAGATGGCCCCAAAAAATAGAATTTCAAGATACATGAGAAAGGCATGATTTTTTCTTCAAGACTTTAATTGCAGCAGAATTAGATGGCCCCCAAAAAACAAAATTATTCCAAGATACTTGAGAAAGACATGATTTTTTCTTCAAGACTTTAATTGTAGCAGAATTAGATGTCAACCTAAAAACAGAGTCCCAAGATACGTGAGAAAGTCATGATTTTTTCTTCAAGCCTTTAATTGCAGCAGAATAAGATACTCCCTAAAAACAGAATTCCAAGATACATGTGAAAGACATGATTTTTTCTTCAAGACTTTTGTTGCAGCAGAATTAGATGGCCCCCTAAAAACAGAATTCCAAGATACATGTGAGAGACATGATTTTTTCTTCAAGACTTTAATTGCAGCAGAATTAGATGGCCCCCTAAAAATAAAATTATTCCAAGATACTTGAGAAAGACATGATTTTTTTTTCAAGACTTTAATTGCAGAAGAATTAGATGGCCCCCTAAAAACAAAATTATTCCAAGATACTTGAGAAAGACATGATTTTTTCTTCAAGCCTTTAATTGCAGCAGATTAAGATACTCCCTAAAAACAGAATTCCAAGATACATGAGAAAGGCATGATTTTTTCTTCAAGACTTTAATTGCAGCAGAAATAGATGGCCCCCTAAAAACAGATTTCCAAGATACATGAGAAAGAAATGATTTTTTCGACAAAACTTTAATTGCAGCAGAATTAGATACCCCTAAAAACAGAATTCCAAGATACATGAGAAAGACATGATTTTTTCTTCAAGACTTTAATTGAAGCAGAATTAGATGGCCCCTAAAAATAAAATTATTCCAAGATACTTGAGAAAGACATGATTTTTTTTTCAAGACTTTAATTGCAGAAGAATTAGATGGCCCCATAAAAACAAAATTATTCCAAGATACTTGAGAAAGACATGATTTTTTCGTCAAGCCTTTAATTGCAGCAGAATAAGATACTCCCTAAAAACAGAATTCCAAGATACATGAGAATGGCATGATTTTTTCTTCAAGACTTTAATTGCAGCAGAATTAGATGGCCCCCTAAAAACAGAATTCCAAGATACATGCGAGAGACATGATTTTTTCTTCAAGATTTTAATTGCAGCAGAATTAGATGGCCCCCTAAAAATAAAATTATTCCAAGATACTTGAGAAAGACATGATTTTTTCTTCAAGACTTTAATTGCAGAAGAATTAGATGGCCCCCTAAAAACAAAATTATTCCAAGATACTTGAGAAAGACATGATTTTTTCTTCAAGACTTTAATTGCAGCAGAATTAGATGGCAACCTAAAAACGGAGTTCCAAGATACGTGAGAAGGACATGATTTTTTCTTCAAGCCTCTAATTGCAGCAGAATAAGATACCCCCTAAAAACAGAATTCCAATATACATGAGAAAGACATGATTTTTTCTTCAAGACTTTAATTGCAGCAGAATAAGATACCCCCTAAAAACAGAATTCCAAGATACATGTGAAAGACATAATTTTTTCTACAAGACTTTAATTGCTGCAGAATTAGAAACCCCTAAAAAGAGAATTCCAAGATACATGAGAAAGACATGATTTTTTCATCAAGACTTTAATTGCAGCAGAATTAGATGGCCCCAAAAAATAGAATTTCAATATACATGAGAAAGGCATGATTTTTTCTTCAAGACTTTAATTAAAGCAGAATTAGATGGCCCCCTAAAAACAGAATTATTCCAAGATACATGAGAAAGACAAGATTTTTTGTTCAAGACTTTAATTGCAGCAGAATTAGATACCGCCTAAAAACAGAATTCCAAGATACATGAGAAAGAAATGATTTTTTCGACAAAACTTTAATTGCAGCTTAATTAGATGGCCCCCTAAAAACAGATTTCCAAGATACATGAGAAAGACATGATTTTTTCTTCAAGACTTTAATTGCAGCAGAATTAGATGGCCCCCTAAAAACAGAATTCCAAGATACATGAGAAAGAAATGATTTTTTCTACAAAACTTTAATTGCAGCAGAATAAGATACCCCTAAAAACAGAATTCCAAGATACATGAGAAAGACCTGATTTTTTCTTCAAGACTTTAATTGAAGCATAATTAGATGGCCCCTAAAAATAAAATTATTCCAAGATACGTGAGAAAGACATGATTTTTTCTTCAAGACTTTAATTGCAGCAGAATTAGATACCCCTAAAAACAGAATTCCAAGATACATGTGAAAGACATGATTTGTTCTTCAAGTCTTTAATTGCTGCAGAATTACATGATTTTTTCTTCAAGCCTTTAATTGCAGCAGAATTAGATGGCCCCCTAAAAACAGAATTCCAAGATACATGAGAAAGAAATGATTTTTTCTACAAGACTTTAATTGCTGCAGAATTAGAAACCACTAAAAAGAGAATTCCAAGATACAAGAGAAAGACATGATTTTTTCTTCAAGACTTTAATTGCAGCAGAATTAGATGGCCCCAAAAAACAGAATTTCAAGATACATGAGAAAGGCATGATATTTTTTTCAAGACTTTAATTGCAGCAGAATTAGATGGCCCCCTAAAAACAGAATTATTCCAAGATACATGAGAAAGAAATGATTTTTTCTACAAAACTTTAATTGCAGCAGAATATGATACCCCTAAAAACAGAATTCCAAGATACATGTGAAAGACATGATTTTTTCTTCAAGACTTTAATTGCAGCAGAATTACATGATTTTTTCTTAAAGCCTTTAATTGCAGCAGAATTAGATGGCCCCCTAAAAACAGAATTCAAAGATACATGAGAAAGAAATGATTTTTTCTTCAAGACTTTAATTGCAGCAGAATTAGATGGCCCCAAAAAAGAGAATTTCAAGATACATGAGAAAGGCATGATTTTTTCTTCAAGACTTTTATTGCAGCAGAATTAGATGGCCCCCTAAATACAGAATTATTCCAAGATACATGAGAAAGACAAGATTTTTTGTTCAAGACTTTAATTGCTGCAGAATTAGAAACCACTAAAAAGAGAATTCCAAGTTACATGAGAAAGACATGATTTTTTCTTCAAGACTTTAATTGCAGCAGAATTAGATGGCCCCAAAATATAGAATTTCAAGATACATGAGAAAGGCATGATTTTTTCTTCAAGACTTTTATTGCAGCAGAATTAGATGGCCCCCTAAAAACAGAATTATTCCAAGATACATGAGAAAGACAAGATTTTTTGTTCAAGACTTTAAATGTAGCAGAATTAGATACCCCTTAAAAATAGAATTCCAAGATACATGAGAAGGACATGATTTTTTCATCAAGACTTTAATTGCAGCAGAATAAGATACCCCCTAAAAATAGAATTCCAAGATACATGTGAAAGACATGATTTTTTCTTCAACACTTTAATTGCAGCAGAATTAGATGGCCCCATAAAAACAGAATTCCAAGACACATATGAAAGACATGATTTTTTCTCCAAGACTTTAATTGCAGCAGAATTAGATTGCCCCTAAAAACAGAATTCCAAGATACATGAGATAGACATGATTTTTTCAACAAGACTTTTATTGCAGCAGAATTAGATGGACCCCTAAAAACATAATTCCAAGATACATAGGAAAGAAATGATTTTTTCTGCAAGACTTTAATTGCAGCAGAATTGGATACCCCTAAAAACAGAATTCCAAGATACATAAGAAAGACTAGATTTTTTCTTCAAGACTTTAATTGAAGCAGAATTAGATGGCCCCAAAATATAGAATTTCAAGATACAAGAGAAAGGCAAGATTTTTTCTTCAAGACTTTAATTGCAGCAGAATTAGATGGCCCCCTAAAAACAAAATTATTCCAAGATACTTGAGAAAGACATGATTTTTTCTTCAAGACTTTAATTGCAGCAGAATTAGATGTCAACCTAAAAACAGAGTTCCAAGATACGTGAGAAAGACATGATTTTTTCTTCAAGCCTTTAATTGCAGCAGAATAAGATACTCCCTAAAAACAGAATTCCAAGATACATGTGAAAGACATGATTTTTTCTTCAAGACTTTTGTTGCAGCAGAATAAGATACTCCCTAAAAACAGAATTCCAAGATACATGTGAAAGACATGATTTTTTCTTCAAGACTTTTGTTGCAGCAGAATTAGATACCCCCTAAAAACAGAATTCCAAGATACATGAGAAAGGCATGATTTTTTCTTCAAGACTTTAATTGCAGCAGAATTAGATTGCCCCTAAAAACAGAATTCCAAGATACATGAGGAAGAAATGATTTTTTCTTCAAGACTTTAATTGCAGCTGAATTAGATGGCCCCCTAAAAACAGATTTCCAAGATACATGAGAAAGAAATGATTTTTTCGACAAAACTTTAATTGCAGCAGAATTAGATACCCCTAAAAACAGAATTCCAAGATACATGAGAAAGACATGATTTTTTCTTCAAGACTTTAATTGAAGCAGAATTAGATGGCCCCTAAAAATAAAATTATTCCAAGATACTTGAGAAAGACATGATTTTTTTTTCAAGACTTTAATTGCAGAAGAATTAGATGGCCCCCTAAAAACAAAATTATTCCAAGATACTTGAGAAAGACATGATTTTTTCTTCAAGCCTTTAATTGCAGCAGAATAAGATACTCCCTAAAAACAGAATTCCAAGATACATGAGAAAGGCATGATTTTTTCTTCAAGACTTTAATTGCAGCAGAATTAGATGGCCCCCTAAAAACAGAATTCCAAGATACATGCGAGAGACAAGATTTTTTCTTCAAGATTTTAATTGCAGCAGAATTAGATGGCCCCCTAAAAATAAAATTATTCCAAGATACTTGAGAAAGACATGATTTTTTCTTCAAGACTTTAATTGCAGAAGAATTAGATGGCCCCCTAAAAACAAAATTATTCCAAGATACTTGAGAAAGACATGATTTTTTCTTCAAGACTTTAATTGCAGCAGAATTAGATGGCAACCTAAAAACGGAGTTCCAAGATACGTGAGAAGGACATGATTTTTTCTTCAAGCCTCTAATTGCAGCAGAATAAGATACCCCCTAAAAACAGAATTCCAATATACATGAGAAAGACATGATTTTTTCTTCAAGACTTTAATTGCAGCAGAATAAGATACCCCCTAAAAACAGAATTCCAAGATACATGTGAAAGACATAATTTTTTCTACAAGACTTTAATTGCTGCAGAATTAGAAACCCCTAAAGAGAGAATTCCAAGATACATGAGAAAGACATGATTTTTTCATCAAGACTTTAATTGTAGCAGAATTAGATGGCCCCAAAAAACAGAATTTCAAGATACATGAGAAAGGCATGATTTTTTCTTCAAGACTTTAATTGCAGCAAAATTAGATTGCCCCTAAAAACAGAATTCCAAGATACATGAGGAAGAAATGATTTTTTCTTCAAGACTTTAATTGCAGCTGAATTAGATGGCCCCCTAAAAACAGATTTCCAAGATACATGAGAAAGAAATGATTTTTTCGACAAAACTTTAATTGCAGCAGAATTAGATACCGCTAAAAACAGAATTCCAAGATACATGAGAAAGACATGATTTTTTCTTCAAGACTTTAATTGCAGCAGAATTAGATGGCCCCCTAAAAACAGAATTCCAAGATACATGAGAAAGAAATGATTTTTTCTACAAAACTTTAATTGCAGCAGAATAAGATACCCCTAAAAACAGAATTCCAAGATACATGAGAAAGACATGATTTTTTCTTCAAGACTTTAATTGAAGCATAATTAGATGGCCCCTAAAAATAAAATTATTCCAAGATACGTGAGAAAGACATGATTTTTTCTTCAAGACTTTAATTGCAGCAGAATTAGATACCCCTAAAAACAGAATTCCAAGATACATGTGAAAGACATGATTTTTTCTTCAAGACTTTAATTGCAGCAGAATTACATGATTTTTTCTTCAAGCCTTTAATTGCAGCAGAATTAGATGGCCCCCTAAAAACAGAATTCCAAGATACATGAGAAAGAAATGATTTTTTCTTCAAGACTTTAATTGCAGCAGAATTAGATGGCCCCAAAAAAGAGAATTTCAAGATACATGAGAAAGGCATGATTTTTTCTTCAAGACTTTTATTGCAGCAGAATTAGATGGCCCCCTAAATACAGAATTATTCCAAGATACATGAGAAAGACAAGATTTTTTGTTCAAGACTTTAATTGCTGCAGAATTAGAAACCACTAAAAAGAGAATTCCAAGTTACATGAGAAAGACATGATTTTTTCTTCAAGACTTTAATTGCAGCAGAATTAGATGGCCCCAAAAAATAGAATTTCAAGATACATGAGAAAGACATGATTTTTTCTTCAAGACTTTTATTGCAGCAGAATTAGATGGCCCCCTAAAAACAGAATTATTCCAAGATACATGAGAAAGACAAGATTTTTTGTTCAAGACTTTAAATGCAGCAGAATTAGATACCCCTTAAAAATAGAATTCCAAGATACATGAGAAGGACATGATTTTTTCATCAAGACTTTAATTGCAGCAGAATAAGATACCCCCTAAAAACAGAATTCCAAGATACATGTGAAAGACATGATTTTTTCTTCAACACTTTAATTGCAGCAGAATTAGATGGCCCCATAAAAACAGAATTCCAAGACACATATGAAAGACATGATTTTTTCTCCAAGACTTTAATTGCAGCAGAATTAGATTGCCCCTAAAAACAGAATTCCAAGATACATGAGATAGACATGGTTTTTTCAACAAGACATTTATTGCAGCAGAATTAGATGGACCCCTAAAAACATAATTCCAAGATACATAAGAAAGACAAGATTTTTTCTTCAAGACTTTAATTGCAGCAGAATTGGATACCCCTAAAAACAGAATTCCAAGATACATGAGAAAGACAAGATTTTTTCTTCAAGACTTTAATTGAAGCAGAATTAGATGGCCCCAAAATATAGAATTTCAAGATACAAGAGAAAGGCGTGATTTTTTCTTCAAGACTTTAATTGCAGCAGAATTAGATGGCCCCCTAAAAACAAAATTATTCCAAGATACTTGAGAAAGACATGATTTTTTCTTCAAGACTTTAATTGCAGCAGAATTAGATGTCAACCTAAAAACAGAGTTCCAAGATACGTGAGAAAGACATGATTTTTTCTTCAAGCCTTTAATTGCAGCAGAATAAGATACTCCCTAAAAACAGAATTCCAAGATACATGTGAAAGACATGATTTTTTCTTCAAGACTTTTGTTGCAGCAGAATTAGATACCCCCTAAAAACAGAATTCCAAGATACATGAGAAAGGCATGATTTTTTCTTCAAGACTTTAATTGCAGCAGAATTAGATTGCCCCTAAAAACAGAATTCCAAGATACATGAGGAAGAAATGATTTTTTCTTCAAGACTTTAATTGCAGCTGAATTAGATGGCCCCCTAAAAACAGATTTCCAAGATACATGAGAAAGAAATGATTTTTTCGACAAAACTTTAATTGCAGCAGAATTAGATACCCCTAAAAACAGAATTCCAAGATACATGAGAAAGACATGATTTTTTCTTCAAGACTTTAATTGCAGCAGAATTAGATGGCCCCCTAAAAACAGAATTCCAAGATACATGAGAAAGAAATGATTTTTTCTACAAAACTATAATTGCAGCAGAATAAGATACCCCTAAAAACAGAATTCCAAGATACATGAGAAAGACATGATTTTTTCTTCAAGACTTTAATTGTAGCAGAATTAGATACCCCTAAAAACATAATTCCAAGATACATGAGAAAGAAATGATTTTTTCTACAAGACTTTAATTGATGCAGAATTAGAAACCCCTAAAAACAGAATTCCAAGATACATGAGAAAGACATGATTTTTTCTTCAAGCCTTTAATTGCAGCAGAATAAGATACTCCCTAAAAACAGAATTCCAAGATACATGTGAAAGACATGATTTTTTCTTCAAGACTTTTGTTGCAGCAGAATTAGATACCCCCTAAAAACAGAATTCCAAGATACATGAAAAAGGCATGATTTTTTCTTCAAGACTTTAATTGCAGCAGAATTAGATGGCCCCCTAAAAATAAAATTATTCCAACATACATGAGAAAGACATGATTTTTTCTACAAGACTTTAATTGCAGCAGAATTAGATACCCCTAAAAACAGAATTCCAAGATACATGAGAAAGACATGATTTTTTCTTCAAGACTTTAATTGCAGCAGAATTACATGATTTTTTCTTCAAGACTTTAATTGCAGCAGAATTAGATGGCCCCCTAAAAACATAATTCCAAGATACATGAGAAAGACATGATTTTTTCTTCAAGACTTTTATTGCAGCCGAAATAGATGGACCCCTAAAAACATAATTCCAAGATACATGAGAAAGAAATGATTTTTTCTACAAGACTTTAATTGATGCAGAATTAGAAACCCCTAAAAACAGAATTCCAAGATACATGAGAAAGACATGATTTTTTCTTCAAGCCTTTAATTGCATCAGAATAAGATACTCCCTAAAAACAGAATTCCAAGATTCATGTGAAAGACATGATTTTTTCTTCAAGACTTTTGTTGCAGCAGAATTAGATACCCCCTAAAAACAGAATTCCAAGATACATGAAAAAGGCATGATTTTTTCTTCAAGACTTTAATTGAAGCAGAATTAGATGGCCCCTAAAAATAAAATTATTCCAAGATACGTGATTAAGACATGATTTTTTCTTCAAGACTTTAATTGCAGCAGAATTAGATACCCCTAAAAAAGAATTCCAAGATACATGTGAAAGACATGATTTTTTCTTCAAGTCTTTAATTGCAGCAGAATTACATTATTTTTTCTTCAAGCCATTAATTGCAGCAGAATTAGATGGCCCCCTAAAAACAGAATTCCAAGATACATGAGAAAGAAATGATTTTTTCTACAAGACTTTAATTGCTGCAGAATTTGAAACCACTAAAAAGAGAATTCCAAGATACAAGAGAAAGACATGATTTTTTCTTCAAGACTTTAATTGCAGCAGAATTAGATGGCCCCAAAAAACAGAATTTCAAGATACATGAGAAAGGCATGATTTTTTCTTCAAGACTTTAATTGCAGCAGAATAAGATACTCCCTAAAAACAGAATTCCAAGATACATGTGAAAGACATGATTTTTTCTTCAAGACTTTTGTTGCAGCAGAATTAGATACCCCCTAAAAACAGAATTCCAAGATACATGAGAAAGGCATGATTTTTTCTTCAAGACTTTAATTGCAGCAGAATTAGATGGCCCCCTGAAAACAGAATTCCAAGATACATGTGAGAGACATGATTTTTTCTTCAAGACTTTAATTGCAGCAGAATTAGATGGCCCCCTAAAAATAAAATTATTCCAAGATACTTGAGAAAGTCATGATTTTTCCTTCAAGACTTTAATTGCAGCAGAATTAGATGGCCCCCTAAAAACAAAATTATTCCAAGATACTTGAGAAAGACATGATTTTTTCTTCAAGACTTTAATTGCAGCAGAATTAGATGGCAACCTAAAAACAGAGTTCCAAGATACGTGAGAAAGACATGATTTTTTCTTCAAGCCTTTAATTGCAGCAGAATAAGATACTCCCTAAAAACAGAATTCCAAGATACATGTGAAAGACATGATTTTTTCTTCAAGACTTTTGTTGCAGCAGAATTAGATACCCCCTAAAAACAGAATTCCAAGATACATGAGAAAGGCATGATTTTTTCTTCAAGACTTTAATTGCAGCAGAATTAGATGGCCCCCTGAAAACAGAATTCCAAGATACATGTGAGAGACATGATTTTTTCTTCAAGACTTTAATTGCAGCAGAATTAGATGGCCCCCTAAAAATAAAATTATTCCAAGATACTTGAGAAAGACATGATTTTTCCTTCAAGACTTTAATTGCAGCAGAATTAGATGGCCCCCTAAAAACAAAATTATTCCAAGATACTTGAGAAAGACATGATTTTTTCTTCAAGACTTTAATTGCAGCAGAATTAGATGGCAACCTAAAAACAGAGTTCCAAGATACGTGAGAAAGACATGATTTTTTCTTCAAGCCTTTAATTGCAGCAGAATAAGATACTCCCTAAAAACAGAATTCCAAGATCCATGTGAAATACATGATTTTTTCTTCAAGACTTTTGTTGCAGCAGGATTAGATACTCCATAAAAACAGAATTCCAAGATACATGTGAAAGGCATGATTTTTTCTTCAAGACTTTTGTTGCAGCAGAATTAGATACCCCCTAAAAACAGAATTCCAAGATACATGAGAAAGGCATGATTTTTTCTTCAAGACTTTAATTGCAGCAGAATTAGATTGCCCCTAAAAACAGAATTCCAAGATACATGAGGAAGAAATGATTTTTTCTTCAAGACTTTAATTGCAGCTGAATTAGATGGCCCCCTAAAAACAGATTTCCAAGATACATGAGAAAGAAATGATTTTTTCGACAAAACTTTAATTGCAGCAGAATTAGATACCCCTAAAAACAGAATTCCAAGATACATGAGAAAGACATGATTTTTTCTTCAAGACTTTAATTGCAGCAGAATTAGATGGCCCCCTAAAAACAGAATTCCAAGATACATGAGAAAGAAATGATTTTTTCTACAAAACTTTAATTGCAGCAGAATAAGATACCCCTAAAAACAGAATTCCAAGATACATGAGAAAGACATGATTTTTTCTTCAAGACTTTAATTGTAGCAGAATTAGATACCCCTAAAAACATAATTCCAAGATACATGAGAAAGAAATGATTTTTTCTACAAGACTTTAATTGATGCAGAATTAGAAACCCCTAAAAACAGAATTCCAAGATACATGAGAAAGACATGATTTTTTCTTCAAGCCTTTAATTGCAGCAGAATAAGATACTCCCTAAAAACAGAATTCCAAGATACATGTGAAAGACATGATTTTTTCTTCAAGACTTTTGTTGCAGCAGAATTAGATACCCCCTAAAAACAGAATTCCAAGATACATGAAAAAGGCATGATTTTTTCTTCAAGACTTTAATTGCAGCAGAATTAGATGGCCCCCTAAAAATAAAATTATTCCAACATACATGAGAAAGACATGATTTTTTCTACAAGACTTTAATTGCAGCAGAATTAGATACCCCTAAAAACAGAATTCCAAGATACATGAGAAAGACATGATTTTTTCTTCAAGTCTTTAATTGCAGCAGAATTACATTATTTTTTCTTCAAGCCATTAATTGCAGCAGAATTAGATGGCCCCCTAAAAACAGAATTCCAAGATACATGAGAAAGAAATGATTTTTTCTACAAGACTTTAATTGCTGCAGAATTTGAAACCACTAAAAAGAGAATTCCAAGATACAAGAGAAAGACATGATTTTTTCTTCAAGACTTTAATTGCAGCAGAATTAGATGGCCCCAAAAAACAGAATTTCAAGATACATGAGAAAGGCATGATTTTTTCTTCAAGACTTTAATTGCAGCAGAATAAGATACTCCCTAAAAACAGAATTCCAAGATACATGTGAAAGACATGATTTTTTCTTCAAGACTTTTGTTGCAGCAGAATTAGATACCCCCTAAAAACAGAATTCCAAGATACATGAGAAAGGCATGATTTTTTCTTCAAGACTTTAATTGCAGCAGAATTAGATGGCCCCCTGAAAACAGAATTCCAAGATACATGTGAGAGACATGATTTTTTCTTCAAGACTTTAATTGCAGCAGAATTAGATGGCCCCCTAAAAATAAAATTATTCCAAGATACTTGAGAAAGTCATGATTTTTCCTTCAAGACTTTAATTGCAGCAGAATTAGATGGCCCCCTAAAAACAAAATTATTCCAAGATACTTGAGAAAGACATGATTTTTTCTTCAAGACTTTAATTGCAGCAGAATTAGATGGCAACCTAAAAACAGAGTTCCAAGATACGTGAGAAAGACATGATTTTTTCTTCAAGCCTTTAATTGCAGCAGAATAAGATACTCCCTAAAAACAGAATTCCAAGATACATGTGAAAGACATGATTTTTTCTTCAAGACTTTTGTTGCAGCAGAATTAGATACCCCCTAAAAACAGAATTCCAAGATACATGAGAAAGGCATGATTTTTTCTTCAAGACTTTAATTGCAGCAGAATTAGATGGCCCCCTGAAAACAGAATTCCAAGATACATGTGAGAGACATGATTTTTTCTTCAAGACTTTAATTGCAGCAGAATTAGATGGCCCCCTAAAAATAAAATTATTCCAAGATACTTGAGAAAGACATGATTTTTCCTTCAAGACTTTAATTGCAGCAGAATTAGATGGCCCCCTAAAAACAAAATTATTCCAAGATACTTGAGAAAGACATGATTTTTTCTTCAAGACTTTAATTGCAGCAGAATTAGATGGCAACCTAAAAACAGAGTTCCAAGATACGTGAGAAAGACATGATTTTTTCTTCAAGCCTTTAATTGCAGCAGAATAAGATACTCCCTAAAAACAGAATTCCAAGATCCATGTGAAATACATGATTTTTTCTTCAAGACTTTTGTTGCAGCAGGATTAGATACTCCATAAAAACAGAATTCCAAGATACATGTGAAAGGCATGATTTTTTCTTCAAGACTTTTGTTGCAGCAGAATTAGATACCCCCTAAAAACAGAATTCCAAGATACATGAGAAAGGCATGATTTTTTCTTCAAGACTTTAATAGCAGCAGAATTAGATGGCCCCCTAAAAACAGAATTCCATGATACATGTGAGAGACATGATTTTTTCTTCAAGACTTTAATTGCAGCAGAATTAGATGGCCCCCTAAAAAAAAAATTATTCCAAGATACTTGAGAAAGTCATGATTTTTTCTTCAAGACTTTAATTGCAGCAGAATTAGATGGCCCCCTAAAAATAAAATTATTCCAAGATACTTGAGAAAGACATGATTTTTCCTTCAAGACTTTAATTGCAGCAGAATTAGATGGCCCCCTAAAAACAAAATTATTCCAAGATACTTGAGAAAGACATGATTTTTCCTTCAAGACTTTAATTGCAGCAGAATTAGATGGCAACCTAAAAACAAAATTATTCCAAGATACTTGAGAAAGATATGATTTTTTCTTCAAGCCTTTAATTGCAGCAGAATTAGATACTCCCTAAAAACAGAATTCCAAGATCCATGTGAAATACATGATTTTTTCTTCAAGACTTTTGTTGCAGCAGGATTAGATACCCCATAAAAACAGAATTCCAAGATACATGTGAAAGGCATGATTTTTTCTTCAAGACTTTTGTTGCAGCAGAATTAGATACCCCCTAAAAACAGAATTCCAAGATACATGAGAAAGGCATGATTTTTTCTTCAAGACTTTAATTGCAGCAGAATTAGATGGCCCCCTAAAAACAGAATTCCATGATACATGTGAGAGACATGATTTTTTCTTCAAGACTTTAATTGCAGCAGAATTAGATGGCCCCCTAAAAAAAAAAATTATTCCAAGATACTTGAGAAAGTCATGATTTTTTCTTCAAGACTTTAATTGCAGCAGAATTAGATGGCCCCCTAAAAAAAATTATTCCAAGATACTTGAGAAAGTCATGATTTTTTCTTCAAGACTTTAATTGCAGCAGAATTAGATGGCCCCCTAAAAATAAAATTATTCCAACATACATGAGAAAGACATGATTTTTTCTACAAGACTTTAATTGCAGCAGAATTAGATACCCCTAAAAACAGAATTCCAAGATACATGAGAAAGACATGATTTTTTCTTCAATACTTTAATTGCAGCAGAATTACATGATTTTTTCTTCAAGACTTTAATTGCAGCAGAATTAGATGGCCCCCTAAAAACATAATTCCAAGATACATGAGAAAGACATGATTTTTTCTTCAAGACTTTTATTGCAGCCGAAATAGATGGACCCCTAAAAACATAATTCCAAGATACATGAGAAAGAAATGATTTTTTCTACAAGACTTTAATTGATGCAGAATTTGAAACCCCTAAAAACAGAATTCCAAGATACATGAGAAAGACATGATTTATTCTTCAAGCCTTTAATTGCAGCAGAATAAGATACTCCCTAAAAACAGAATTCCAAGATACATGTGAAAGACATGATTTTTTCTTCAAGACTTTTGTTGCAGCAGAATTAGATGGCCCCCTAAAAATAAATTTATTCCAACATACATGAGAAAGACATGATTTTTTCTTGAAGATTTTAATTGCAGCAGAATTAAATACCCCTAAAAACAGAATTCCAAGATACATGAGAAAGACATGATTTATTCTTCAAGCCTTTAATTGCAGCAGAATAAGATACTCCCTAAAAACAGAATTCCAAGATACATGTGAAAGACATGATTTTTTCTTCAAGACTTTTGTTGCAGCAGAATTAGATACCCCCTAAAAACAGAATTCCAAGATACATGTGAAAGACATGATTTTTTCTTCAAGACTTTAATTGCAGCAGAATTACATGATTTTTTTCTTCAAGCCTTTAATTGCAGCAGAATTAGATGGCCCCCTAAAAACAGAATTCCAAGATACATGAGAAAGACATGATTTTTTCTTCCAGACTTTTGTTGCAGCAGAATTAGATACCCCTAAAAACAGAATTCCAAGATACATGTGAAAGACATGATTTTTTCTTCAAGACTTTAATTGCAGCAGAATTACATGATTTTTTTCTTCAAGCCTTTAATTGCAGCAGAATTAGATGGCCCCCTAAAAATAAATTTATTCCAACATACATGAGAAAGACATGATTTTTTCTTGAAGATTTTAACTGCAGCAGAATTAGATACCCCTAAAAACAGAATTCCAAGATACATGAGAAAGACATGATTTTTTCTTCAAGACTTTAATTGCAGCATAATTACATGATTTTTTCTTCAAGACTTTAATTGCAGCAGAATTAGATGGCCCCCTGAAAACAGAATTCCAAGATACATGTGAGAGACATGATTTTTTCTTTAAGACTTTAATTGCAGCAGAATTAGATGGCCCCCTAAAAATAAAATTATTCCAAGATACTTGAGAAAGACATGATTTTTTCTTCAAGACTTTAATTGCAGCAGAATTAGATGGCCCCCTAAAAACAAAATTATTCCAAGATACTTGAGAAAGACCTGATTTTTTCTTCAAGACTTTAATTGCAGCAGAATTAGATGGCAACCTAAAAACAGAGTTCCAAGATACGTGAGAAAGACATGATTTTTTCTTCAAGCCTTTAATTGCAGCAGAATAAGATACTCCCTAAAAACAGAATTCCAAGATACATGTGAAAGACATGATTTTTTCTTCAAGACTTTTGTTGCAGCAGAATTAGATACCCCCTAAAAACAGAATTCCAAGATACATGAGAAAGGCATGATTTTTTCTTCAAGACTTTAATTGCAGCAGAATTAGATGGCCCCCTAAAAACAGAATTCCAAGATACATGTGAGAGACATGATTTTTTCTTCAATACTTTAATTGCAGCAGAATTAGATACCCCTAAAAACAGAATTCCAAGATACATGAGAAAGACATGATTTTTTCTTCAATACTTTAATTGCAGCAGAATTACATGATTTTTTCTTCAAGACTTTAATTGCAGCAGAATTAGATGGCCCCCTAAAAACATAATTCCAAGATACATGAGAAAGACATGATTTTTTCTTCAAGACTTTTATTGCAGCCGAAATAGATGGACCCCTAAAAACATAATTCCAAGATACATGAGAAAGAAATGATTTTTTCCACAAGACTTTAATTGATGCAGAATTGGAAACCCCTAAAAACAGAATTCCAAGATACATGAGAAAGACATGATTTTTTCTTCAAGCCTTTAATTGCAGCAGAATAAGATACTCCCTAAAAACAGAATTCCAAGATACATGTGAAAGACATGATTTTTTCTTCAAGACTTTTGTTGTAGCAGAATTAGATACCCCCTAAAAACAGAATTCCAAGATACATGAGAAAGGCATGATTTTTTCTTCAAGACTTTTGTTGCAGCAGAATTAGATACCCCCTAAAAACAGAATTCCAAGATACATGTGAAAGACATGATTTTTTCTTCAAGACTTTAATTGCAGCAGAATTACATGATTTTTTTCTTCAAGCCTTTAATTGCAGCAGAATTAGATGGCCCCCTAAAAACAGAATTCCAAGATACATGAGAAAGACATGATTTTTTCTTCAAGACTTTTATTGCAGCAGAATTAGATGGACCCCTAAAAATATAATTCCAAGATACATGAGAAAGAAATGATTTTTTCCACAAGACTTTAATTGCTGCAGAATTAGAAACCCCTAAAAAGAGAATTCCAAGATACATGAGAAAGACATGATTTTTTCTTCAAGACTTTAATTGCAGCAGAATTAGATGGCCCCAAAAAACAGAATTTCAAGATACATGAGAAAGGCATGATTTTTTCTTCAAGACTTTAATTGCAGCAGAATAAGATACCCCTAAAAGCAGAATTCCAAGATACATGTGAAAGACATGATTTTTTCTCCAAGACTTTAATTGCAGCAGAATTAGATTGCCCCTAAAAACAGAATTCCAAGATACATGAGAAAGACATGATTTTTTTCTTCAAGCCTTTAATTGCAGCAGAATAAGATACTCCCTAAAAACAGAATTCCAAGATACATGTGAAAGACATGATTTTTTATTCAAGACTTTTGTTGCAGCAGAATTAGATACCCCCTAAAAACAGAATTCCAAGATACATGAGAAAGGCATGATTTTTTCTTCAAGAATTTTGTTGCAGCAGAATTAGATACCCCCTAAAAACAGAATTCCAAGATACATGTGAAAGACATGATTTTTTCTTCAAGACTTTAATTGCAGCAGAATAAGATACTCCCTAAAAACAGAATTCCAAGATACATGAGAAAGGCATGATTTTTTCTTCAAGAATTTTGTTGCAGCAGAATTAGATACCCCCTAAAAACAGAATTCCAAGATACATGTGAAAGACATGATTTTTTCTTCAAGACTTTAATTGCAGCAGAATTACATGATTTTTTCTTCAAGACTTTAATTGCAGCAGAATTAGATGGCCCCCTAAAAACATAATTCCAAGATACATGAGAAAGACATGATTTTTTCAACAAGACTTTTATTGCAGCAGAATTAGATGCACCCCTAAAAATATAATTCCAAGATACATGAGAAAGACATGATTTTTTCTTCAAGACTTTAATTGCAGCAGAATTAGGTGGCCCCCTAAAAACATAATTCCAAGATACATGAGAAAGACATGATTTTTTCAACAAGACTTTTATTGCAGCAGAATTAGATGCACCCCTAAAAACATAATTCCAAGATACATGAGAAAGACATGATTTTTTCTTCAAGCCTTTAATTGCAGCAGAATAAGATACTCCCTAAAAACAGAATTCCAAGATACATGTGAAAGACATGATTTTTTCTTCAAGACTTTTGTTGCAGCAGAATTAGATACCCCCTAAAAACAGAATTCCAATATACATGAGAAAGGCATGATGTTTTCTTCAAGACTTTAATTGCAGCAGAATTAGATGGCCCCCTAAAAACAGAATTCCAAGATACATGTGAGAGACATGATTTTTTCTTCAAGACTTTAATTGCAGCAGAATTAGATGGCCCCCTAAAAATAAAATTATTCCAAGATACTTGAGAAAGACATGATTTTTTCTTCAAGACTTTTATTGCAGCAGAATTAGATGGCCCCCTAAAAACAAAATTATTCCAAGATACTTGAGAAAGACATGATTTTTTCTTCAAGACTTCAATTGCAGCAGAATTAGATGGCAACCTAAAAACAGAGTTCCAAGATACGTGAGAAAGACATGATTTTTTCTTCAAGCCTTTAATTGCAGCAGAATAAGATACTCCCTAAAAACAGAATTCCAAGATACATGTGAATGACATGATGTTTTCTTCAAGACTTTTGTTGCAGCAGAATTAGATACCCCATAAAAACAAAATTCCAAGATACATGTGAAAGACATGATTTTTTCTTCAAGACTTTTGTTGCAGCAGCATTAGATACCCCATAAAAACAGAATTCCAAGATACACGTGAAAGGCATGATTTTTTCTTCAAGACTTTTGTTGCAGCAGAATTAGATACCCCCTAAAAACAGAATTCCAAGATACATGAGAAAGGCATGATTTTTTCTTCAAGACTTTAATTGCAGCAGAATTAGATGGCCCCCTAAAAACAGAATTCCAAGATACACGTGAAAGGCATGATTTTTTCTTCAAGACTTTTGTTGCAGCAGAATTAGATACCCCCTAAAAACAGAATTCCAAGATACATGTGAAAGACATGATTTTTTCTTCAAGACTTTAATTGCAGCAGAATTACATGATTTTTTTCTTCAAGCCTTTAATTGCAGCAGAATTAGATGGCCCCCTAAAAACAGAATTCCAAGATACATGAGAAAGACATGATTTTTTCTTCAAGACTTTTATTGCAGCAGAATTAGATGGACCCCTAAAAATATAATTCCAAGATACATGAGAAAGAAATGATTTTTTCCACAAGACTTTAATTGCTGCAGAATTAGAAACCCCTAAAAAGAGAATTCCAAGATACATGAGAAAGACATGATTTTTTCTTCAAGACTTTAATTGCAGCAGAATTAGATGGCCCCAAAAAACAGAATTTCAAGATACATGAGAAAGGCATGATTTTTTCTTCAAGACTTTAATTGCAGCAGAATAAGATACCCCTAAAAGCAGAATTCCAAGATACATGTGAAAGACATGATTTTTTCTCCAAGACTTTAATTGCAGCAGAATTAGATTGCCCCTAAAAACAGAATTCCAAGATAAATGAGAAAGACATGATTTTTTTCTTCAAGCCTTTAATTGCAGCAGAATAAGATACTCCCTAAAAACAGAATTCCAAGATACATGTGAAAGACATGATTTTTTCTTCAAGACTTTTGTTGCAGCAGAATTAGATACCCCCTAAAAACAGAATTCCAAGATACATGAGAAAGGCATGATTTTTTCTTCAAGAATTTTGTTGCAGCAGAATTAGATACCCCCTAAAAACAGAATTCCAAGATACATGTGAAAGACATGATTTTTTCTTCAAGACTTTAATTGCAGCAGAATTACATGATTTTTTCTTCAAGACTTTAATTGCAGCAGAATTAGATGGCCCCCTAAAAACATAATTCCAAGATACATGAGAAAGACATGATTTTTTCAACAAGACTTTTATTGCTGCAGAATTAGAAACCCCTAAAAAGAGAATTCCAAGATACATGAGAAAGACATGATTTTTTCTTCAAGACTTTAATTGCAGCAGAATTAGATGGCCCCAAAAAACAGAATTTCAAGATACATGAGAAAGGCATGATTTTTTCTTCAAGACTTTAATTGCAGCAGAATAAGATACTCCCTAAAAACAGAATTCCAAGATACATGTGAATGACATGATTTTTTCTTCAAGACTTTTGTTGCAGCAGAATTAGATACCCCATAAAAACAAAATTCCAAGATACATGTGAAAGACATGATTTTTTCTTCAAGACTTTTGTTGCAGCAGCATTAGATACCCCATAAAAACAGAATTCCAAGATACACGTGAAAGGCATGATTTTTTCTTCAAGACTTTTGTTGCAGCAGAATTAGATACCCCCTAAAAACAGAATTCCAAGATACATGAGAAAGGCATGATTTTTTCTTCAAGACTTTAATTGCAGCAGAATTAGATGGCCCCCTAAAAACAGAATTCCAAGATACATGTGAGAGACATGATTTTTTCTTCAATACATTAATTGCAGCAGAATTAGATGGCCCCCTAAAAATAAAATTATTCCAAGATACTTGAGAAAGACATGATATTTTCTACAAGACTTTAATTGCAGCAGAATTAGATGGCCCCCTAAAAACAGAATTCCAAGATAACATGAGAAAGACATGATTTTTTCTTCAAGACTTTTATTGCAGCAGAATTAGATGGACCCCTAAAAACATAATTCCATGATACATGAGAAAGAAATGATTTTTTCTACAAGACTTTAATTGCTGCAGAATTAGAAACCCCTAAAAAGAGAATTCCAATATACATGAGAAAGACATGATTTTTTCTTCAAGACTTTAAATGCAACAGAATTAGATGGCCCGCTAAAAACAAAATTATTCCAAGATACTTGAGAAAGGCATGATTTTTTCTTCAAGACTTTAATTGCAGCAGAATTAGATGGCCCCCTAAAAACAGAATTATTCCAAGATACATGAGAAAGACAAGATTTTTTGTTCAAGACATTAATTGCAGCAGAATTAGATACCCCCTAAAAATAGAATTCCAAGATACATGAGAAAGACATGATTTTTTCTTCAAGACTTTAATTGCAGCAGAATTAGATGGCCCCCTAAAAACATAATTCCAAGATACATGAGAAAGACATGATTTTTTCAACAAGACTTTTATTGCAGCAGAATTAGATACCCCTAAAAACAGAATTCCAAGATACAGGAGAAAGACATGATTTTTTCTTCAAGACTTTAATTGAAGCAGAATTAGATGGCCCCAAAAAATAGAATTTCAAGATACATGAGAAAGGCATGATTTTTTCTTCAAGACTTTAATTGCAGCAGAATTAGATGGCCCGCTAAAAATAAAATTATTCCAAGATACTTGAGAAAGACATGATTTTTTCGTCAAGAATTTAATTGCAGCAGAATTAGATGTCAACCTAAAAACAGAGTTCCAAGATACGTGAGAAAGACATGATTTTTTCTTCAAGCCTTTAATTGCAGCAGAATAAGATACTCCCTAAAAACAGAATTCCAAGATACATGTGAAGGACATGATTTTTTCTTCAAGACTTTTGTTGCAGCAGAATTAGATACCCCCTAAAAACAGAATTCCAAGATACATGAGAAAGGCAAGATTTTTTCTTCAAGACTTTAATTGCAGCAGAATTACATGATTTTTTCTTCAAGACTTTAATTGCAGCAGAATTAGATGGCCCCCTAAAAACATAATTCCAAGATACATGAGAAAGACATGATTTTTTCAACAAGACTTTTATTGCAGCAGAATTAGATGCACCCCTAAAAATATAATTCCAAGATACATGAGAAAGACATTATTTTTTCTTCAAGACTTTAATTGCAGCAGAATTAGGTGGCCCCCTAAAAACATAATTCCAAGATACATGAGAAAGACATGATTTTTTCAACAAGATTTTTATTGCAGCAGAATTAGATGCACCCCTAAAAACATAATTCCAAGATACATGAGAAAGACATGATTTTTTCTTCAAGCCTTTAATTGCAGCAGAATAAGATACTCCCTAAAAACAGAATTCCAAGATACATGTGAAAGACATGATTTTTTCTTCAAGACTTTTGTTGCAGCAGAATTAGATACCCCCTAAAAACAGAATTCCAATATACATGAGAAAGGCATGATGTTTTCTTCAAGACTTTAATTGCAGCAGAATTAGATGGCCCCCTAAAAACAGAATTCCAAGATACATGTGAGAGACATGATTTTTTCTTCAAGACTTTAATTGCAGCAGAATTAGATGGCCCCCTAAAAATAAAATTATTCCAAGATACTTGAGAAAGACATGATTTTTTCTTCAAGACTTTTATTGCAGCAGAATTAGATGGCCCCCTAAAAACAAAATTATTCCAAGATACTTGAGAAAGACATGATTTTTTCTTCAAGACTTCAATTGCAGCAGAATTAGATGGCAACCTAAAAACAGAGTTCCAAGATACGTGAGAAAGACATGATTTTTTCTTCAAGCCTTTAATTGCAGCAGAATAAGATACTCCCTAAAAACAGAATTCCAAGATACATGTGAATGACATGATTTTTTCTTCAAGACTTTTGTTGCAGCAGAATTAGATACCCCATAAAAACAAAATTCCAAGATACATGTGAAAGACATGATTTTTTCTTCAAGACTTTTGTTGCAGCAGCATTAGATACCCCATAAAAACAGAATTCCAAGATACACGTGAAAGGCATGATTTTTTCTTCAAGACTTTTGTTGCAGCAGAATTAGATACCCCCTAAAAACAGAATTCCAAGATACATGAGAAAGGCATGATTTTTTCTTCAAGACTTTAATTGCAGCAGAATTAGATGGCCCCCTAAAAACAGAATTCCAAGATACACGTGAAAGGCATGATTTTTTCTTCAAGACTTTTGTTGCAGCAGAATTAGATACCCCCTAAAAACAGAATTCCAAGATACATGTGAAAGACATGATTTTTTCTTCAAGACTTTAATTGCAGCAGAATTACATGATTTTTTTCTTCAAGCCTTTAATTGCAGCAGAATTAGATGGCCCCCTAAAAACAGAATTCCAAGATACATGAGAAAGACATGATTTTTTCTTCAAGACTTTTATTGCAGCAGAATTAGATGGACCCCTAAAAATAGAATTCCAAGATACATGAGAAAGAAATGATTTTTTCCACAAGACTTTAATTGCTGCAGAATTAGAAACCCCTAAAAAGAGAATTCCAAGATACATGAGAAAGACATGATTTTTTCTTCAAGACTTCAATTGCAGCAGAATTAGATGGCCCCAAAAAACAGAATTTCAAGATACATGAGAAAGGCATGATTTTTTCTTCAAGACTTTAATTGCAGCAGAATAAGATACCCCTAAAAGCAGAATTCCAAGATACATGTGAAAGACATGATTTTTTCTCCAAGACTTTAATTGCAGCAGAATTAGATTGCCCCTAAAAACAGAATTCCAAGATACATGAGAAAGACATGATTTTTTTCTTCAAGCCTTTAATTGCAGCAGAATAAGATACTCCCTAAAAACAGAATTCCAAGATACATGTGAATGACATGATTTTTTCTTCAAGACTTTTGTTGCAGCAGAATTAGATACCCCCTAAAAACAGAATTCCAAGATACATGAGAAAGGCATGATTTTTTCTTCAAGAATTTTGTTGCAGCAGAATTAGATACCCCCTAAAAACAGAATTCCAAGATACATGTGAAAGACATGATTTTTTCTTCAAGACTTTAATTGCAGCAGAATTAGATGGCCCCCTAAAAACATAATTCCAAGATACATGAGAAAGACATGATTTTTTCAACAAGACTTTTATTGCAGCAGAATTAGATGCACCCCTAAAAACATAATTCCAAGATACATGAGAAAGACATGATTTTTTCTTCAAGACTTTAATTGAAGCAGAATTAGATGGCCCCAAAAAATAGAATTTCAAGATACATGAGAAAGGCATGATTTTTTCTTCAAGACTTTAATTGCAGCAGAATTAGATGGACCCCTAAAAACAGAATTCCAAGATACATGTGAGAGACATGATTTTTTCTTCAAGACTTTAATTGTAGCAGAATAAGATACTCCCTAAAAACAGAATTCCAAGATACATGAGAAAGGCATGATTTTTTCTTCAAGAATTTTGTTGCAGCAGAATTAGATACCCCCTAAAAACAGAATTCCAAGATACATGTGAAAGACATGATTTTTTCTTCAAGACTTTAATTGCAGCAGAATTACATGATTTTTTCTTCAAGACTTTAATTGCAGCAGAATTAGATGGCCCCCTAAAAACATAATTCCAAGATACATGAGAAAGACATGATTTTTTCAACAAGACTTTTATTGCAGCAGAATTAGATGCACCCCTAAAAATATAATTCCAAGATACATGAGAAAGACATGATTTTTTCTTCAAGACTTTAATTGCAGCAGAATTAGGTGGCCCCCTAAAAACATAATTCCAAGATACATGAGAAAGACATGATTTTTTCAACAAGACTTTTATTGCAGCAGAATTAGATGCACCCCTAAAAACATAATTCCAAGATACATGAGAAAGACATGATTTTTTCTTCAAGCCTTTAATTGCAGCAGAATAAGATACTCCCTAAAAACAGAATTCCAAGATACATGTGAAAGACATGATTTTTTCTTCAAGACTTTTGTTGCAGCAGAATTAGATACCCCCTAAAAACAGAATTCCAATATACATGAGAAAGGCATGATGTTTTCTTCAAGACTTTAATTGCAGCAGAATTAGATGGCCCCCTAAAAATAAAATTATTCCAAGATACTTGAGAAAGACATGATTTTTTCTTCAAGACTTTTATTGCAGCAGAATTAGATGGCCCCCTAAAAACAAAATTATTCCAAGATACTTGAGAAAGACATGATTTTTTCTTCAAGACTTCAATTGCAGCAGAATTAGATGGCAACCTAAAAACAGAGTTCCAAGATACGTGAGAAAGACATGATTTTTTCTTCAAGCCTTTAATTGCAGCAGAATAAGATACTCCCTAAAAACAGAATTCCAAGATACATGTGAATGACATGATTTTTTCTTCAAGACTTTTGTTGCAGCAGAATTAGATACCCCATAAAAACAAAATTCCAAGATACATGTGAAAGACATGATTTTTTCTTCAAGACTTTTGTTGCAGCAGCATTAGATACCCCATAAAAACAGAATTCCAAGATACACGTGAAAGGCATGATTTTTTCTTCAAGACTTTTGTTGCAGCAGAATTAGATACCCCCTAAAAACAGAATTCCAAGATACATGAGAAAGGCATGATTTTTTCTTCAAGACTTTAATTGCAGCAGAATTAGATGGCCCCCTAAAAACAGAATTCCAAGATACATGTGAGAGACATGATTTTTTCTTCAATACATTAATTGCAGCAGAATTAGATGGCCCCCTAAAAATAAAATTATTCCAAGATACTTGAGAAAGACATGATATTTTCTACAAGACTTTAATTGCAGCAGAATTAGATGGCCCCCTAAAAACAGAATTCCAAGATAACATGAGAAAGACATGATTTTTTCTTCAAGACTTTTATTGCAGCAGAATTAGATGGACCCCTAAAAACATAATTCCATGATACATGAGAAAGAAATGATTTTTTCTACAAGACTTTAATTGCTGCAGAATTAGAAACCCCTAAAAAGAGAATTCCAATATACATGAGAAAGACATGATTTTTTCTTCAAGACTTTAAATGCAACAGAATTAGATGGCCCGCTAAAAACAAAATTATTCCAAGATACTTGCGAAAGGCATGATTTTTTCTTCAAGACTTTAATTGCAGCAGAATTAGATGGCTCCCTAAAAACAGAATTATTCCAAGATACATGAGAAAGACAAGATTTTTTGTTCAAGACATTAATTGCAGCAGAATTAGATACCCCCTAAAAATAGAATTCCAAGATACATGAGAAAGACATGATTTTTTCTTCAAGACTTTAATTGCAGCAGAATTAGATGGCCCCCTAAAAACATAATTCCAAGATACATGAGAAAGACATGATTTTTTCAACAAGACTTTTATTGCAGCAGAATTAGATACCCCTAAAAACAGAATTCCAAGATACAGGAGAAAGACATGATTTTTTTGTTCAAGACTTTAATTGAAGCAGAATTAGATGGCCCCAAAAAATAGAATTTCAAGATACATGAGAAAGGCATGATTTTTTCTTCAAGACTTTAATTGCAGCAGAATTAGATGGCCCGCTAAAAATAAAATTATTCCAAGATACTTGAGAAAGACATGATTTTTTCGTCAAGAATTTAATTGCAGCAGAATTAGATGTCAACCTAAAAACAGAGTTCCAAGATACGTGAGAAAGACATGATTTTTTCTTCAAGCCTTTAATTGCAGCAGAATAAGATACTCCCTAAAAACAGAATTCCAAGATACATGTGAAGGACATGATTTTTTCTTCAAGACTTTTGTTGCAGCAGAATTAGATACCCCCTAAAAACAGAATTCCAAGATACATGAGAAAGGCAAGAATTTTTCTTCAAGACTTTAATTGCAGCAGAATTACATGATTTTTTCTTCAAGACTTTAATTGCAGCAGAATTAGATGGCCCCCTAAAAACATAATTCCAAGATACATGAGAAAGACATGATTTTTTCAACAAGACTTTTATTGCAGCAGAATTAGATGCACCCCTAAAAATATAATTCCAAGATACATGAGAAAGACATGATTTTTTCTTCAAGACTTTAATTGCAGCAGAATTAGGTGGCCCCCTAAAAACATAATTCCAAGATACATGAGAAAGACATGATTTTTTCAACAAGACTTTTATTGCAGCAGAATTAGATGCACCCCTAAAAACATAATTCCAAGATACATGAGAAAGACATGATTTTTTCTTCAAGCCTTTAATTGCAGCAGAATAAGATACTCCCTAAAAACAGAATTCCAAGATACATGTGAAAGACATGATTTTTTCTTCAAGACTTTTGTTGCAGCAGAATTAGATACCCCCTAAAAACAGAATTCCAAGATACATGTGAAAGACATGATTTTTTCTTCAAGACTTTTGTTGCAGCAGAATTAGATACCCCCTAAAAACAGAATTCCAATATACATGAGAAAGGCATGATGTTTTCTTCAAGACTTTAATTGCAGCAGAATTAGATGGCCCCCTAAAAACAGAATTCCAAGATACATGTGAGAGACATGATTTTTTCTTCAAGACTTTAATTGCAGCAGAATTAGATGGCCCCCTAAAAATAAAATTATTCCAAGATACTTGAGAAAGACATGATTTTTTCTTCAAGACTTTTATTGCAGCAGAATTAGATGGCCCCCTAAAAACAAAATTATTCCAAGATACTTGAGAAAGACATGATTTTTTCTTCAAGACTTCAATTGCAGCAGAATTAGATGGCAACCTAAAAACAGAGTTCCATATACGTGAGAAAGACATGATTTTTTCTTCAAGCCTTTAATTGCAGCAGAATAAGATACTCCCTAAAAACAGAATTCCAAGATACATGTGAATGACATGATTTTTTCTTCAAGACTTTTGTTGCAGCAGCATTAGATACCCCATAAAAACAGAATTCCAAGATACACGTGAAAGGCATGATTTTTTCTTCAAGACTTTTGTTGCAGCAGAATTAGATACCCCCTAAAAACAGAATTCCAAGATACATGAGAAAGGCATGATTTTTTCTTCAAGACTTTAATTGCAGCAGAATTAGATGGCCCCCTAAAAACAGAATTCCAAGATACATGTGAGAGACATGATTTTTTCTTCAAGACATTAATTGCAGCAGAATTAGATGGCCCCCTAAAAATAAAATTATTCCAAGATACTTGAGAAAGACATGATATTTTCTACAAGACTTTAATTGCAGCAGAATTAGATGGCCCCCTAAAAACAGAATTCCAAGATAACATGAGAAAGACATGATTTTTTCTTCAAGACTTTTATTGCAGCAGAATTAGATGGACCCCTAAAAACATAATTCCATGATACATGAGAATGACATGATTTTTTCTTCAAGACTTTAATTGCAACAGAATTAGATGGCCCGCTAAAAACAAAATTATTCCAAGATACTTGAGAAAGGCATGATTTTTTCTTCAAGACTTTAATTGCAGCAGAATTAGATGGCCCCCTAAAAACAGAATTATTCCAAGATACATGAGAAAGACAAGATTTTTTGTTCAAGACATTAATTGCAGCAGAATTAGATACCCCCTAAAAATAGAATTCCAAGATACATGAGAAAGACATGATTTTTTCTTCAAGACTTTAATTGCAGCAGAATTAGATGGCCCCCTAAAAACATAATTCCAAGATACATGAGAAAGACATGATTTTTTCAACAAGACTTTTATTGCAGCAGAATTAGAAACCCCTAAAAACAGAATTCCAAGATACAGGAGAAAGACATGATTTTTTCTTCAAGACTTTAATTGAAGCAGAATTAGATGGCCCCAAAAAATAGAATTTCAAGATACATGAGAAAGGCATGATTTTTTCTTCAAGACTTTAATTGCAGCAGAATTAGATGGCCCGCTAAAAATAAAATTATTCCAAGATACTTGAGAAAGACATGATTTTTTCGTCAAGAATTTAATTGCAGCAGAATTAGATGTCAACCTAAAAACAGAGTTCCAAGATACGTGAGAAAGACATGATTTTTTCTTCAAGCCTTTAATTGCAGCAGAATAAGATACTCCCTAAAAACAGAATTCCAAGATACATGTGAAAGACATGATTTTTTCTTCAAGACTTTTGTTGCAGCAGAATTAGATACCCCCTAAAAACAGAATTCCAAGATACATGAGAAAGGCATGATTTTTTCTTCAAGACTTTAATTGCAGCAGAATTAGATGGCCCCCTAAAAACAGAATTCCAAGATACATGTGAGAGACATGATTTTTTCTTCAAGACTTTAATTGAAGCAGAATTAGATGGCCCCCTAAAAATAAAATTCCAAGATACATGTGAGAGACATGATTTTTTCTTCAAGACTTTTGTTGCAGCAGAATTAGAAACCCCTAAAAACAGAATTCCAAGATACATGAGAAAGGCAAGATTTTTTCTTCAAGACTTTAATTGCAGCAGAATTAGATGGCCCCCTAAAAATAGAATTCCAAGATACATGTGAGAGACATGATTTTTTCTTCAAGACTTTAATTGCAGCAGAATTAGATGGCCCCTCGAAAAACAAAATTATTCCAAGATACTTGAGAAAGACATGATTTTTTCTTCAAGACTTTAATTGCAGCAGATTTAGATGGCAACCTAAAAACAGAGTTCCAAGATACGTGAGAAAGACATGATTTTTTCTTCAAGCCTTTAATTGCAGCAGAATAAGATACTCCCTAAAAACAGAATTCCAAGATACATGTGAATGACATGATTTTTTCTTCAAGACTTTTGTTGCAGCAGAATTAGATACCCCATAAAAACAAAATTCCAAGATACATGTGAAAGACATGATTTTTTCTTCAAGACTTTTGTTGCAGCAGCATTAGATACCCCATAAAAACAGAATTCCAAGATACACGTGAAAGGCATGATTTTTTCTTCAAGACTTTTGTTGCAGCAGAATTAGATACCCCCTAAAAACAGAATTCCAAGATACATGAGAAAGGCATGATTTTTTCTTCAAGACTTTAATTGCAGCAGAATTAGATGGCCCCCTAAAAACAGAATTCCAAGATACATGTGAGAGACATGATTTTTTCTTCAAGACATTAATTGCAGCAGAATTAGATGGCCCCCTAAAAATAAAATTATTCCAAGATACTTGAGAAAGACATGATATTTTCTACAAGACTTTAATTGCAGCAGAATTAGATGGCCCCCTAAAAACAGAATTCCAAGATAACATGAGAAAGACATGATTTTTTCTTCAAGACTTTTATTGCAGCAGAATTAGATGGACCCCTAAAAACATAATTCCATGATACATGAGAATGACATGATTTTTTCTTCAAGACTTTAATTGCAACAGAATTAGATGGCCCGCTAAAAACAAAATTATTCCAAGATACTTGAGAAAGGCATGATTTTTTCTTCAAGACTTTAATTGCAGCAGAATTAGATGGCCCCCTAAAAACAGAATTATTCCAAGATACATGAGAAAGACAAGATTTTTTGTTCAAGACATTAATTGCAGCAGAAGTAGATACCCCCTAAAAATAGAATTCCAAGATACATGAGAAAGACATGATTTTTTCTTCAAGACTTTAATTGCAGCAGAATTAGATGGCCCCCTAAAAACATAATTCCAAGATATATGAGAAAGACATGATTTTTTCAACAAGACTTTTATTGCAGCAGAATTAGAAACCCCTAAAAACAGAATTCCAAGATACAGGAGAAAGACATGATTTTTTCTTCAAGACTTTAATTGAAGCAGAATTAGATGGCCCCAAAAAATAGAATTTCAAGATACATGAGAAAGGCATGATTTTTTCTTCAAGACTTTAATTGCAGCAGAATTAGATGGCCCGCTAAAAATAAAATTATTCCAAGATACTTGAGAAAGACATGATTTTTTCGTCAAGAATTTAATTGCAGCAGAATTAGATGTCAACCTAAAAACAGAGTTCCAAGATACGTGAGAAAGACATGATTTTTTCTTCAAGCCTTTAATTGCAGCAGAATAAGATACTCCCTAAAAACAGAATTCCAAGATACATGTGAAAGACATGATTTTTTCTTCAAGACTTTTGTTGCAGCAGAATTAGATACCCCCTAAAAACAGAATTCCAAGATACATGAGAAAGGCATGATTTTTTCTTCAAGACTTTAATTGCAGCAGAATTAGATGGCCCCCTAAAAACAGAATTCCAAGATACATGTGAGAGACATGATTTTTTCTTCAAGACTTTAATTGAAGCAGAATTAGATGGCCCCCTAAAAATAAAATTCCAAGATACATGTGAGAGACATGATTTTTTCTTCAAGACTTTTGTTGCAGCAGAATTAGAAACCCCTAAAAACAGAATTCCAAGATACATGAGAAAGGCAAGATTTTTTCTTCAAGACTTTAATTGCAGCAGAATTAGATGGCCCCCTAAAAATAGAATTCCAAGATACATGTGAGAGACATGATTTTTTCTTCAAGACTTTAATTGCAGCAGAATTAGATGGCCCCTCGAAAAACAAAATTATTCCAAGATACTTGAGAAAGACATGATTTTTTCTTCAAGACTTTAATTGCAGCAGATTTAGATGGCAACCTAAAAACAGAGTTCCAAGATACGTGAGAAAGACATGATTTTTTCTTCAAGCCTTTAATTGTAGCAGAATAAGATACTCCCTAAAAACAGAATTCCAAGATACATGTGAAAGACATGATTTTTTCTTCAAGACTTTTGTTGCAGCAGAATTAGATACCCCATAAAAACAGAATTCCAAGATACATGTGAAAGGCATGATTTTTTCTTCAAGACTTTTGTTGCAGCAGAATTAGATACCCCCTAAAAACAGAATTCCAAGATACATGAGAAAGGCATGATTTTTTCTTCAAGACTTTAATTGCAGCAGAATTAGATGGCCCCCTAAAAACAGAATTCCAAGATACATGTGAGAGACATGATTTTTTCTTCAAGACTTTAATTGAAGCAGAATTAGATGGCCCCCTAAAAATAAAATTAATACAAGATACTTGAGAAAGACATGATTTTTTCTTCAAGACATTAATTGCAGCAGAATTAGATGGCCCCCTAAAAAAAAATTATTCTTAGATACTTGAGAAAGACATGATTTTTTCTTCAAGACTTTAATTGCAGCAGAATTAGATGGCCCCCTAAAAACATAATTCCAAGATACATGAGAAAGACATGATTTTTTCAACAAGACTTTTATTGCAGCAGAATTAGATACCCCTAAAAACAGAATTCCAAGATACAGGAGAAATACATGATTTTTTCTTCAAGACTTTAATTGAAGCAGAATTAGATGGCCCCAAAAAATAGAATTTCAAGATACATGAGAAAGGCATGATTTTTTCTTCAAGACTTTAATTGCAGCAGAATTAGATGGCCCGCTAAAAACAAAATTATTCCAAGATACTTGAGAAAGACATGATTTTTTCGTCAAGAATTTAATTGCAGCAGAATTAGATGTCAACCTAAAAACAGAGTTCCAAGATACGTGAGAAAGACATGATTTTTTCTTCAAGCCTTTAATTGCAGCAGAATAAGATACTCCCTAAAAACAGAATTCCAAGATACATGTGAAAGACATGATTTTTTCTTCAAGACTTTTGTTGCAGCAGAATTAGATACCCCCTAAAAACAGAATTCCAAGATACATGAGAAAGGCAAGATTTTTTCTTCAAGACTTTAATTGCAGCAGAATTAGATGGCCCCCTAAAAATAGAATTCCAAGATACATGTGAGAGACATGATTTTTTCTTCAAGACTTTAATTGCAGCAGAATTAGATGGCCCCTCGAAAAACAAAATTATTCCAAGATACTTGAGAAAGACATGATTTTTTCTTCAAGACTTTAATTGCAGCAGATTTAGATGGCAACCTAAAAACAGAGTTCCAAGATACGTGAGAAAGACATGATTTTTTCTTCAAGCCTTTAATTGTAGCAGAATAAGATACTCCCTAAAAACAGAATTCCAAGATACATGTGAAAGACATGATTTTTTCTTCAAGACTTTTGTTGCAGCAGAATTAGATACCCCATAAAAACAGAATTCCAAGATACATGTGAAAGGCATGATTTTTTCTTCAAGACTTTTGTTGCAGCAGAATTAGATACCCCCTAAAAACAGAATTCCAAGATACATGAGAAAGGCATGATTTTTTCTTCAAGACTTTAATTGCAGCAGAAGTAGATGGCCCCCTAAAAACAGAATTCCAAGATACATGTGAGAGACATGATTTTTTCTTCAAGAGTTTAATTGAAGCAGAATTAGATGTCCCCCTAAAAATAAAATTAATACAAGATACTTGAGAAAGACATGATTTTTTCTTCAAGACTTTAATTGCAGCAGAATTAGATGGCCCCCTAAAAAAAATTATTCTTAGATACTTGAGAAAGACATGATTTTTTCTTCAAGACTTTAATTGCAGCAGAATTAGATGGCCCCCTAAAAATAAAATTATTCCAACATGCATGAGAAAGACATGATTTTTTCTTCAATACTTTAATTGCAGCAGAATTAGATACCCCTAAAAACAGAATTCCAAGATAAATGAGAAAGACATGATTTTTTCTTCAAGACTTTAATTGCAGCAGAATTACATGATTTTTTCTTCAAGACTTTAATTGCAGAAGAATTAGATGGCCCCCTGAAAACAGAATTCCAAGATACATGAGAAAGACATGATTTTTTCTTCAAGACTTTTATTGCAGCCGAAATAGATGGACCCCTAAAAACATAATTCCAAGATACATGAGAAAGAAATGATTTTTTCTACAAGACTTTAATTGATGCAGAATTAGAAACCCCTAAAAACAGAATTCCAAGACACATGAGAAAGACATGATTTTTTCTTCAAGCCTTTAATTGCAGCAGAATAAGATACTCCCTAAAAACAGAATTCCAAGATACATGTGAAAGACATGATTTTTTCTTCAAGACTTTTGTTGCAGCAGAATTAGATACCCCCTAAAAACAGAATTCCAAGATACATGAGAAAGGCATGATTTTTTCTTCAAGACTTTAATTGCAGCAGAATTAGATGGCCCCCTAAAAATAGAATTCCAAGATACATGTGAGAGACATGATTTTTTCTTCAAGACTTTAATTGCAGCAGAATTAGATGGCCCCCTAAAAACAAAATTATTCCAAGATACTTGAGAAAGACATGATTTTTTCTTCAAGACTTTAATTGCAGCAGATTTAGATGGCAACCTAAAAACAGAGTTCCAAGATACGTGAGAAAGACATGATTTTTTCTTCAAGCCTTTAATTGCAGCAGAATAAGATACTCCCTAAAAACAGAATTCCAAGATACATGTGAAAGACATGATTTTTTCTTCAAGACTTTTGTTGCAGCAGAATTAGATACCCCATAAAAACAGAATTCCAAGATACATGTGAAAGGCATGATTTTTTCTTCAAGACTTTTGTTGCAGCAGAATTAGATACCCCCTAAAAACAGAATTCCAAGATACATGAGAAAGGCATGATTTTTTCTTCAAGACTTTAATTGCAGCAGAATTAGATGGCCCCCTAAAAACAGAAATCCAAGATACATGTGAGAGACATGATTTTTTCTTCAAGACTTTAATTGCAGCAGAATTAGATGGCCCCCTAAAAATAAAATTATTCCAAGATACTTGAGAAAGACATGATTTTTTCTTCAAGACTTTAATTGCAGCAGAATTAGATGGCCCCCTAAAAAAAAATTATTCTTAGATTCTTGAGAAAGACATGATTTTCTCTTCAAGACTTTAATTCCAGCAGAATTAGATGGCCCCCTAAAAATAAAATTATTCCAACATACATGAGAAAGACATGATTTTTTCTACAAGACTTTAATTGCAGCAGAATTAGATACCCCTAAAAACAGAATTCCAAGATACATGTGAAAGACATGATTTTTTCTTCAAGACTTTAATTGCAGCAGAATTAGATGGCCCCCTAAAAACATAATTCCAAGATACATGAGAAAGACATGATTTTTTCTTCAAGTCTTTTATTGCAGCCGAAATAGATGGACCCCTAAAAACATAATTCCAAGATACATGAGAAAGAAATGATTTTTTCTACAAGACTTTAATTGATGCAGAATTAGAAACCCCTAAAAACAGAATTCCAAGATACATGAGAAAGACATGATTTTTTCTTCAAGCCTTTAATTGCAGCAGAATAAGATACTCCCTAAAAATAGAATTCCAAGATACATGTGAAAGACATGATTTTTTCTTCAAGACTTTTGTTGCAGCAGAATTAGATACCCCCTAAAAACAGAATTCCAAGATACATGAAAAAGGCATGATTTTTTCTTCAAGACTTTTGTTGCAGCAGAATTAGATACCCCCTAAAAACAGAATTCCAAGATACATGTGAAAGACATGATTTTTTCTTCAAGACTTTAATTGCAGCAGAATTACATGATTTTTTTCTTCAAGCCTTTAATTGCAGCAGAATTAGATGGCCCCCTAAAAATAAATTTATTCCAACATACATGAGAAAGACAAGATTTTTTCTTCAAGACTTTTGTTGCAGCAGAATTAGATACCCCCTAAAAACAGAATTCCAAGATACATGTGAAGGGCATGATTTTTTCTTCAAGACTTTTGTTGCAGCAGAATTAGATACCCCCTAAAAACAGAATTCCAAGATACATGAGAAAGGCATGATTTTTTCTTCAAGACTTTTGTTGCAGCAGAATTAGATACCCCCTAAAAACAGAATTCCAAGATACATGTGAAAGACATGATTTTTTCTTCAAGACTTTAATTGCAGCAGAATTACATGATTTTTTTCTTCAAGCCTTTAATTGCAGCAGAATTAGATGGCCCCCTAAAAACAGAATTCCAAGATACATGAGAAAGACATGATTTTTTCTTCAAGACTTTTATTGCAGCAGAATTAGATGGACCCCTAAAAAGATAATTCCAAGATACATGAGAAAGAAATGATTTTTTCCACAAGACTTTAATTGCTGCAGAATTTGAAACCCCTAAAAAGAGAATTCCAAGATACATGAGAAAGACATGATTTTTTCTTCAAGACTTTAAATGCAGCAGAATTAGATGGCCCCAAAAAACAGAATTTCAAGATACATGAGAAAGGCATGATTTTTTCTTCAAGACTTTAATTGCAGCAGAATTAGATGGCCCCCTAAAAAGATAATTATTCCAAGATACATGAGAAAGACAAGATTTTTTGTTCAAGACATTAATTGCAGCAGAATTAGATACCCCCTAAAAATAGAATTCCAAGATACATGAGAAAGGAATGATTTTTTCTTCAAGACTTTAATTGCAGCAGAATAAGATACCCCTAAAAGCAGAATTCCAAGATACATGTGAAAGACATGATTTTTTCTCCAAGACTTTAATTGCAGCAGAATTAGATTGCCCCTAAAAACAGAATTCCAAGATACATGAGAAAGACATGATTTTTTTCTTCAAGCCTTTAATTGCAGCAGAATAAGATACTCCCTAAAAACAGAATTCCAAGATACATGTGAAAGACATGATTTTTTCTTCAAGACTTTTGTTGCAGCAGAATTAGATACCCCCTAAAAACAGAATTCCAAGATACATGAGAAAGGCATGATTTTTTCTTCAAGAATTTTGTTGCAGCAGAATTAGATACCCCCTAAAAACAGAATTCCAAGATACATGTGAAAGACATGATTTTTTCTTCAAGACTTTAATTGCAGCAGAATTACATGATTTTTTCTTCAAGACTTTAATTGCAGCAGAATTAGATGGCCCCCTAAAAACATAATTCCAAGATACATGAGAAAGACATGATTTTTTCAACAAGACTTTTATTGCAGCAGAATTAGATGCACCCCTAAAAACATAATTCCAAGATACATGAGAAAGACATGATTTTTTTCTTCAAGACTTTAATTGAAGCAGAATTAGATGGCCCCAAAAAATAGAATTTCAAGATACATGAGAAAGGCATGATTTTTTCTTAAAGTCTTTAATTGCAGCAGAATTAGATGGACCCCTAAAAACAGAATTCCAAGATACATGTGAGAGACATGATTTTTTCTTCAAGACTTTAATTGCAGCAGAATAAGATACTCCCTAAAAACAGAATTCCAAGATACATGAGAAAGGCATGATTTTTTCTTCAAGAATTTTGTTGCAACAGAATTAGATACCCCCTAAAAACAGAATTCCAAGATACATGTGAAAGACATGATTTTTTCTTCAAGACTTTAATTGCAGCAGAATTACATGATTTTTTCTTCAAGACTTTAATTGCAGCAGAATTAGATGGCCCCCTAAAAACATAATTCCAAGATACATGAGAAAGACATGATTTTTTCAACAAGAATTTTATTGCAGCAGAATTAGATGCACCCCTAAAAATATAATTCCAAGATACATGAGAAAGACATGATTTTTTCTTCAAGACTTTAATTGCAGCAGAATTAGATGGCCCCCTAAAAACATAATTCCAAGATACATGAGAAAGACATGATTTTTTCAACAAGACTTTTATTGCAGCAGAATTAGATGCACCCCTAAAAATATAATTCCAAGATACATGAGAAAGACATGATTTTTTCTTCAAGACTTTAATTGCAGCAGAATTAGATGGCCCCCTAAAAACATAATTCCAAGATACATGAGAAAGACATGATTTTTTCAACAAGACTTTTATTGCCGCAGAATTAGATGCACCCCTAAAAACATAATTCCAAGATACATGAGAAAGACATGATTTTTTCTTCAAGCCTTTAATTGCAGCAGAATAAGATACTCCCTAAAAACAGAATTCCAAGATACATGTGAAAGACATGATTTTTTCTTCAAGACTTTTGTTGCAGCAGAATTAGATACCCCCTAAAAACAGAATTCCAAGATACATGAGAAAGGCAAGATTTTTTCTTCAAGACTTTAATTGCAGCAGAATTAGATGGCCCCCTAAAAATAGAATTCCAAGATACATGTGAGAGACATGATTTTTTCTTCAAGACTTTAATTGCAGCAGAATTAGATGGCCCCCCGAAAAACAAAATTATTCCAAGATACTTGAGAAAGACATGATTTTTTCTTCAAGACTTTTATTGCAGCAGAATTAGATGGCCCCCTAAAAACAGAATTCCAAGATACATGTGAGAGACATGATTTTTTCTTCAAGACTTTAATTGCAGCAGAATTAGATGGCCCCCTAAAAATAAAATTATTCCAAGATACTTGAGAAAGACATGGTTTTTTCTTCAAGACTTTTATTGCAGCAGAATTAGATGGCCCCCTAAAAACAAAATTATTCCAAGATACTTGAGAAAGACATGATTTTTTCTTCAAGACTTCAATTGCAGCAGAATTAGATGGCAACCTAAAAACAGAGTTCCAAGATACGTGAGAAAGACATGATTTTTTCTTCAAGCCTTTAATTGCAGCAGAATAAGATACTCCCTAAAAACAGAATTCCAAGATACATGTGAATGACATGATTTTTTCTTCAAGACTTTTGTTGCAGCAGAATTAGATACCCCATAAAAACAAAATTCCAAGATACATGTGAAATTTCTTCAAGACTTTTGTTGCAGCAGCATTAGATACCCCATAAAAACAGAATTTCAAGATACACGTGAAAGGCATGATTTTTTCTTCAAGACTTTTGTTGCAGCAGAATTAGATACCCCCTAAAAACAGAATTCCAAGATACATGAGAAAGGCATGATTTTTTCTTCAAGACTTTAATTGCAGCAGAATTAGATGGCCCCCTAAAAAAAGAATTCCAAGATACATGTGAGAGACATGATTTTTTCTTCAAGACATTAATTGCAGCAGAATTAGATGGCCCCCTAAAAATAAAATTATTCCAAGATACTTGAGAAAGACATGATATTTTCTACAAGACTTTAATTGCAGCAGAATTAGATGGCCCCCTAAAAACAGAATTCCAAGATAACATGAGAAAGACATGATTTTTTCTTCAAGACTTTTATTGCAGCAGAATTAGATGGACCCCTAAAAACATAATTCCATGATACATGAGAAAGAAATGATTTTTTCTACAAGACTTTAATTGCTGCAGAATTAGAAACCCCTAAAAAGAGAATTCCAATATACATGAGAAAGACATGATTTTTTCTTCAAGACTTTAATTGCAGCAGATTTAGATGGCAACCTAAAAACAGAGTTCCAAGATACGTGAGAAAGACATGATTTTTTCTTCAAGCCTTTAATTGTAGCAGAATAAGATACTCCCTAAAAACAGAATTCCAAGATACATTTGAAAGACATGATTTTTTCTTCAAGACTTTTGTTGCAGCAGAATTAGATACCCCATAAAAACAGAATTCCAAGATACATGTGAAAGGCATGATTTTTTCTTCAAGACTTTTGTTGCAGCAGAATTAGATACCCCCTAAAAACAGAATTCCAAGATACATGAGAAAGGCATGATTTTTTCTTCAAGACTTTAATTGCAGCAGAATTAGATGGCCCCCTAAAAACAGAATTCCAAGATACATGTGAGAGACATGATTTTTTCTTCAAGACTTTAATTGAAGCAGAATTAGATGGCCCCCTAAAAATAAAATTAATACAAGATACTTGAGAAAGACATGATTTTTTCTTCAAGACTTTAATTGCAGCAGAATTAGATGGCCCCCTAAAAAAAAATTATTCTTAGATACTTGAGAAAGACATGATTTTTTCTTCAAGCCTTTAATTGCAGCAGAATAAGATACTCCCTAAAAACAGAATTCCAAGATACATGTGAATGACATGATTTTTTCTTCAAGACTTTTGTTGCAGCAGAATTAGATACCCCATAAAAACAAAATTCCAAGATACATGTGAAAGACATGATTTTTTCTTCAAGACTTTTGTTGCAGCAGCATTAGATACCCCATAAAAACAGAATTCCAATATACACGTGAAAGGCATGATTTTTTCTTCAAGACTTTTGTTGCAGCAAAATTAGATACCCCCTAAAAACAGAATTCCAAGATACATGAGAAAGGCATGATTTTTTCTTCATGACTTTAATTGCAGCAGAATTAGATGGCCCCCTAAAAACAGAATTCCAAGATACATGTGAGAGACATGATTTTTTCTTCAAGACATTAATTGCAGCAGAATTAGATGGCCCCCTAAAAATAAAATTATTCCAAGATACTTGAGAAAGACATGATATTTTCTACAAGACTTTAATTGCAGCAGAATTAGATGGCCCCCTAAAAACAGAATTCCAAGATAACATGAGAAAGACATGATTTTTTCTTCAAGACTTTTATTGCAGCAGAATTAGATGGACCCCTAAAAACATAATTCCATGATACATGAGAAAGAAATGATTTTTTCTACAAGACTTTAATTGCTGCAGAATTAGAAACCCCTAAAAAGAGAATTCCAATATACATGAGAAAGACATGATTTTTTCTTCAAGACTTTAATTGCAACAGAATTAGATGGCCCGCTAAAAACAAAATTATTCCAAGATACTTGAGAAAGGCATGATTTTTTCTTCAAGACTTTAATTGCAGCAGAATTAGATGGCCCCCTAAAAACAGAATTATTCCAAGATACATGAGAAAGACAAGATTTTTTGTTCAAGACATTAATTGCAGCAGAATTAGATACCCCCTATAAATAGAATTGCAAGATACATGAGAAAGACATGATTTTTTCTTCAAGACTTTAATTGCAGCAGAATTAGATGGCCCCCTAAAAACATAATTCCAAGATACATGAGAAAGACATGATTTTTTCAACAAGACTTTTATTGCAGCAGAATTAGATACCCCTAAAAACAGAATTCCAAGATACAGGAGAAAGACATGATTTTTTCTTCAAGACTTTAATTGAAGCAGAATTAGATGGCCCCAAAAAATAGAATTTCAAGATACATGAGAAAGGCATGATTTTTTCGTCAAGAATTTAATTGCAGCAGAATTAGATGTCAACCTAAAAACAGAGTTCCAAGATACGTGAGAAAGACATGATTTTTTCTTCAAGCCTTTAATTGCAGCAGAATAAGATACTCCCTAAAAACAGAATTCCAAGATACATGTGAAAGACATGATTTTTTCTTCAAGACTTTTGTTGCAGCAGAATTAGATACCCCCTAAAAACAGAATTCCAAGATACATGAGAAAGGCAAGATTTTTTCTTCAAGACTTTAATTGCAGCAGAATTAGATGGCCCCCCAAAAATAGAATTCCAAGATACATGTGAGAGACATGATTTTTTCTTAAAGACTTTAATTGCAGCAGAATTAGATGGCCCCCCGAAAAACAGAATTCCAAGATACATGAGAAAGACATGATTTTTTCTTCAAGCCTTTAATTGCAGCAGAATAAGATACTCCCTAAAAACAGAATTCCAAGATACATGTGAAAGACATGATTTTTTCTTCAAGACTTTTGTTGCAGCAGAATTAGATACCCCTAAAAACAGAATTCCAAGATACATGAGAAAGACATGATTTTTTCTTCAAGCCTTTAATTGCAGCAGAATAAGATACTCCCTAAAAACAGAATTCCAAGATACATGTGAAAGACATGATTTTTTCTTCAAGACTTTTGTTGCAGCAGAATTAGATACCCCCTAAAAACAGAATTCCAAGATACATGAAAAAGGCATGATTTTTTCTTCAAGACTTTTGTTGCAGCAAAATTAGATACCCCCTAAAAACAGAATTCCAAGATACATGAGAAAGGCATGATTTTTTCTTCATGACTTTAATTGCAGCAGAATTAGATGGCCCCCTAAAAACAGAATTCCAAGATACATGTGAGAGACATGATTTTTTCTTCAAGACATTAATTGCAGCAGAATTAGATGGCCCCCTAAAAATAAAATTATTCCAAGATACTTGAGAAAGACATGATATTTTCTACAAGACTTTAATTGCAGCAGAATTAGATGGCCCCCTAAAAACAGAATTCCAAGATAACATGAGAAAGACATGATTTTTTCTTCAAGACTTTTATTGCAGCAGAATTAGATGGACCCCTAAAAACATAATTCCATGATACATGAGAAAGAAATGATTTTTTCTACAAAACTTTAATTGCTGCAGAATTAGAAACCCCTAAAAAGAGAATTCCAATATACATGAGAAAGACATGATTTTTTCTTCAAGACTTTAATTGCAACAGAATTAGATGGCCCGCTAAAAACAAAATTATTCCAAGATACTTGAGAAAGGCATGATTTTTTCTTCAAGACTTTAATTGCAGCAGAATTAGATGGCCCCCTAAAAACAGAATTATTCCAAGATACATGAGAAAGACAAGATTTTTTGTTCAAGACATTAATTGCAGCAGAATTAGATACCCCCTATAAATAGAATTCCAAGATACATGTGAGAGACATGATTTTTTCTTCAAGACTTTAATTGAAGCAGAATTAGATGGCCCCCTAAAAATAAAATTAATACAAGATACTTGAGAAAGACATGATTTTTTCTTCAAGACTTTAATTGCAGCAGAATTAGATGGCCCCCTAAAAAAAAATTATTCTTAGATACTTGAGAAAGACATGATTTTTTCTTCAAGCCTTTAATTGCAGCAGAATAAGATACTCCCTAAAAACAGAATTCCAAGATACATGTGAATGACATGATTTTTTCTTCAAGACTTTTGTTGCAGCAGAATTAGATACCCCATAAAAACAAAATTCCAAGATACATGTGAAAGACATGATTTTTTCTTCAAGACTTTTGTTGCAGCAGCACTAGATACCCCATAAAAACAGAATTCCAATATACACGTGAAAGGCATGATTTTTTCTTCAAGACTTTTGTTGCAGCAAAATTAGATACCCCCTAAAAACAGAATTCCAAGATACATGAGAAAGGCATGATTTTTTCTTCATGACTTTAATTGCAGCAGAATTAGATGGCCCCCTAAAAACAGAATTCCAAGATACATGTGAGAGACATGATTTTTTCTTCAAGACATTAATTGCAGCAGAATTAGATGGCCCCCTAAAAATAAAATTATTCCAAGATACTTGAGAAAGACATGATATTTTCTACAAGACTTTAATTGCAGCAGAATTAGATGGCCCCCTAAAAACAGAATTCCAAGATAACATGAGAAAGACATGATTTTTTCTTCAAGACTTTTATTGCAGCAGAATTAGATGGACCCCTAAAAACATAATTCCATGATACATGAGAAAGAAATGATTTTTTCTACAAGACTTTAATTGCTGCAGAATTAGAAACCCCTAAAAAGAGAATTCCAATATACATGAGAAAGACATGATTTTTTCTTCAAGACTTTAATTGCAACAGAATTAGATGGCCCGCTAAAAACAAAATTATTCCAAGATACTTGAGAAAGGCATGATTTTTTCTTCAAGACTTTAATTGCAGCAGAATTAGATGGCCCCCTAAAAACAGAATTATTCCAAGATACATGAGAAAGACAAGATTTTTTGTTCAAGACATTAATTGCAGCAGAATTAGATACCCCCTATAAATAGAATTCCAAGATACATGAGAAAGACATGATTTTTTCTTCAAGACTTTAATTGCAGCAGAATTAGATGGCCCCCTAAAAACATAATTCCAAGATACATGAGAAAGACATGATTTTTTCAACAAGACTTTTATTGCAGCAGAATTAGATACCCCTAAAAACAGAATTCCAAGATACAGGAGAAAGACATGATTTTTTCTTCAAGACTTTAATTGAAGCAGAATTAGATGGCCCCAAAAAATAGAATTTCAAGATACATGAGAAAGGCATGATTTTTTCTTCAAGACTTTAATTGCAGCAGAATTAGATGGCCCGCTAAAAATAAAATTATTCCAAGATACTTGAGAAAGACATGATTTTTTCGTCAAGAATTTAATTGCAGCAGAATTAGATGTCAACCTAAAAACAGAGTTCCAAGATACGTGAGAAAGACATGATTTTTTCTTCAAGCCTTTAATTGCAGCAGAATAAGATACTCCCTAAAAACAGAATTCCAAGATACATGTGAAAGACATGATTTTTTCTTCAAGACTTTTGTTGCAGCAGAATTAGATACCCCCTAAAAACAGAATTCCAAGATACATGAGAAAGGCAAGATTTTTTCTTCAAGACTTTAATTGCAGCAGAATTAGATGGCCCCCCAAAAATAGAATTCCAAGATACATGTGAGAGACATGATTTTTTCTTAAAGACTTTAATTGCAGCAGAATTAGATGGCCCCCCGAAAAACAGAATTCCAAGATACATGAGAAAGACATGATTTTTTCTTCAAGCCTTTAATTGCAGCAGAATAAGATACTCCCTAAAAACAGAATTCCAAGATACATGTGAAAGACATGATTTTTTCTTCAAGACTTTTGTTGCAGCAGAATTAGATACCCCTAAAAACAGAATTCCAAGATACATGAGAAAGACATGATTTTTTCTTCAAGCCTTTAATTGCAGCAGAATAAGATACTCCCTAAAAACAGAATTCCAAGATACATGTGAAAGACATGATTTTTTCTTCAAGACTTTTGTTGCAGCAGAATTAGATACCCCCTAAAAACAGAATTCCAAGATACATGAAAAAGGCATGATTTTTTCTTCAAGACTTTTGTTGCAGCAGAATTAGATACCCCCTAAAAACAGAATTCCAAGATACATGTGAAAGACATGATTTTTTCTTCAAGACTTTAATTGCAGCAGAATTACATGATTTTTTTCTTCAAACCTTTAATTGCAGCAGAATTAGATGGCCCCCTAAAAATAAATTTATTCCAACATACATGAGAAAGACATGATTTTTTCTTGAAAACTTTAATTGCAGCAGAATTAGATACCCCTAAAAACAGAATTCCAAGATACATGAGAAAGACATGATTTTTTCTTCAAGACTTTAATTGCAGCAGAATTACATGATTTTTTTCTTCAAGCCTTTAATTGCAGCAGAATTAGATGGCCCCCTAAAAACAGAATTCCAAGATACATGAGAAAGACATGATTTTTTCTTCCAGACTTTTGTTGCAGCAGAATTAGATACCCCTAAAAACAGAATTCCAAGATACATGTGAAAGACATGGTTTTTTCTTCAAGACTTTAATTGCAGCAGAATTACATGATTTTTTTCTTCAAGCCTTTAATTGCAGCAGAATTAGATGGCCCCCTAAAAATAAATTTATTCCAACATACATGAGAAAGACATGATTTTTTCTTGAAGACTTTAATTGCAGCAGAATTAGATACCCCTAAAAACAGAATTCCAAGATACATGAGAAAGACATGATTTTTTCTTCAAGACTTTAATTGCAGCATAATTACATGATTTTTTCTTCAAGACTTTAATTGCAGCAGAATTAGATGGCCCCCTGAAAACAGAATTCCAAGATACATGTGAGAGACATGATTTTTTCTTTAAGACTTTAATTGCAGCAGAATTAGATGGCCCCCTAAAAATAAAATTATTCCAAGATACTTGAGAAAGACATGATTTTTTCTTCAAGACTTTAATTGCAGCAGAACTAGATGGCCCCCTAAAAACAAAATTATTCCAAGATACTTGAGAAAGACCTGATTTTTTCTTCAAGACTTTAATTGCAGCAGAATTAGATGGCAACCTAAAAACAGAGTTCCAAGATACGTGAGAAAGACATGATTTTTTCTTCAAGCCTTTAATTGCAGCAGAATAAGATACTCCCTAAAAACAGAATTCCAAGATACATGTGAAAGACATGATTTTTTCTTCAAGACTTTTGTTGCAGCAGAATTAGATACCCCATAAAAACAGAATTCCAAGATACATGTGAAAGGCATGATTTTTTCTTCAAGACTTTTGTTGCAGCAGAATTAGATACCCCCTAAAAACAGAATTCCAAGATACATGAGAAAGGCATGATTTTTTCTTCAAGACTTTAATTGCAGCAGAATTAGATGGCCCCCTAAAAACAGAATTCCAAGATACATGTGAGAGACATGATTTTTTATTCAAGACTTTAATTGCAGCAGAATTAGATGGCCCCCTAAAAATAAAATTATTCCAACATACATGAGAAAGACATGATTTTTTCTTCAATACTTTAATTGCAGCAGAATTAGATACCCCTAAAAACAGAATTCCAAGATACATGAGAAAGACATGATTTTTTCTTCAATACTTTAATTGCAGCAGAATTACATGATTTTTTCTTCAAGACTTTAATTGCAGCAGAATTAGATGGCCCCCTAAAAACATAATTCCAAGATACATGAGAAAGACATGATTTTTTCTTCAAGACTTTTATTGCAGCCGAAATAGATGGACCCCTAAAAACATAATTCCAAGATACATGAGAAAGAAATGATTTTTTCCACAAGACTTTAATTGATGCAGAATTAGAAACCCCGAAAAACAGAATTCCAAGATACATGAGAAAGACATGATTTTTTTTGCAGCAGAATAAGATACTCCCTAAAAACAGAATTCCAAGATACATGTGAAAGACATGATTTTTTCTTCAAGACTTTTGTTGCAGCAAAATTAGATACCCCCTAAAAACAGAATTCCAAGATACATGAGAAAGGCATGATTTTTTCTTCAAGACTTTTGTTGCAGCAGAATTAGATACCCCCTAAAAACAGAATTCCAAGATACATGTGAAAGACATGATTTTTTCTTCAAGACTTTAATTGCAGCAGAATTACATGATTTTTTTCTTCAAGCCTTTAATTGCAGCAGAATTAGATGGCCCCCTAAAAACAGAATTCCAAGATACATGAGAAAGACATGATTTTTTCTTCAAGACTTTTATTGCAGCAGAATTAGATGGACCCCTAAAAAGATAATTCCAAGATACTTGAGAAAGAAATGATTTTTTCCACAAGACTTTAATTGCTGCAGAATTAGAAACCCCTAAAAAGAGAATTCCAAGATACATGAGAAAGACATGATTTTTTCTTCAAGACTTTAATTGCAGCAGAATTAGATGGCCCCAAAAAACAGAATTTCAAGATACATGAGAAAGGCATGATTTTTTCTTCAAGACTTTAATTGCAGCAGAATTAGATGGCCCCCTAAAAAGATAATTATTCCAAGATACATGAGAAAGACAAGATTTTTTGTTCAAGACATTAATTGTAGCAGAATTAGATACCCCCTAAAAATAGAATTCCAAGATACATGAGAAAGGAATGATTTTTTCTTCAAGACTTTAATTGCAGCAGAATAAGATACCCCTAAAAGCAGAATTCCAAGATACATGTGAAAGACATGATTTTTTCTCCAAGACTTTAATTGCAGCAGAATTAGATTGCCCCTAAAAACAGAATTCCATGATACATGAGAAAGACATGATTTTTTTCTTCAAGCCTTTAATTGCAGCAGAATAAGATACTCCCTAAAAACAGAATTCCAATATACATGTGAAAGACATGATTTTTTCTTCAAGACTTTTGTTGCAGCAGAATTAGATACCCCCTAAAAACAGAATTCCAAGATACATGAGAAAGGCATGATTTTTTCTTCAAGAATTTTGTTGCAGCAGAATTAGATACCCCCTAAAAACAGAATTCCAAGATATATGTGAAAGACATGATTTTTTCTTCAAGACTTTAATTGCAGCAGAATTACATGATTTTTTCTTCAAGACTTTAATTGCAGCAGAATTAGATGGCCCCCTAAAAACATAATTCCAAGATACATGAGAAAGACATGATTTTTTCAACAAGACTTTTATTGCAGCAGAATTAGATGCACCCCTAAAAACATAATTCCAAGATACATGAGAAAGACATGATTTTTTCTTCAAGACTTTAATTGAAGCAGAATTAGATGGCCCCAAAAAATAGAATTTCAAGATACATGAGAAAGGCATGATTTTTTCTTCAAGACTTTAATTGCAGCAGAATTAGATGGACCCCTAAAAACAGAATTCCAAGATACATGTGAGAGACATGATTTTTTCTTCAAGACTTTAATTGCAGCAGAATAAGATACTCCCTAAAAACAGAATTCCAAGATACATGAGAAAGGCATGATTTTTTCTTCAAGAATTTTGTTGCAGCAGAATTAGATACCACCTAAAAACAGAATTCCAAGATACATGTGAAAGACATGATTTTTTCTTCAAGACTTTAATTGCAGCAGAATTACATGATTTTTTTCTTCAAGCCTTTAATTGCAGCAGAATTAGATGGCCCCCTAAAAACAGAATTCCAAGATACATGAGAAAGACATGATTTTTTCTTCAAGACTTTTATTGCAGCAGAATTAGATGGACCCCTAAAAAGATAATTCCAAGATACTTGAGAAAGAAATGATTTTTTCCACAAGACTTTAATTGCTGCAGAATTAGAAACCCCTAAAAAGAGAATTCCAAGATACATGAGAAAGACATGATTTTTTCTTCAAGACTTTAATTGCAGCAGAATTAGATGGCCCCAAAAAACAGAATTTCAAGATACATGAGAAAGGCATGATTTTTTCTTCAAGACTTTAATTGCAGCAGAATTAGATGGCCCCCTAAAAAGATAATTATTCCAAGATACATGAGAAAGACAAGATTTTTTGTTCAAGACATTAATTGTAGCAGAATTAGATACCCCCTAAAAATAGAATTCCAAGATACATGAGAAAGGAATGATTTTTTCTTCAAGACTTTAATTGCAGCAGAATAAGATACCCCTAAAAGCAGAATTCCAAGATACATGTGAAAGACATGATTTTTTCTCCAAGACTTTAATTGCAGCAGAATTAGATTGCCCCTAAAAACAGAATTCCAAGATACATGAGAAAGACATGATTTTTTTCTTCAAGCCTTTAATTGCAGCAGAATAAGATACTCCCTAAAAACAGAATTCCAAGATACATGTGAAAGACATGATTTTTTCTTCAAGACTTTTGTTGCAGCAGAATTAGATACCCCCTAAAAACAGAATTCCAAGATACATGAGAAAGGCATGATTTTTTCTTCAAGAATTTTGTTGCAGCAGAATTAGATACCCCCTAAAAACAGAATTCCAAGATACATGTGAAAGACATGATTTTTTCTTCAAGACTTTAATTGCAGCAGAATTACATGATTTTTTCTTCAAGACTTTAATTGCAGCAGAATTAGATGGCCCCCTAAAAACATAATTCCAAGATACATGAGAAAGACATGATTTTTTCAACAAGACTTTTATTGCAGCAGAATTAGATGCACCCCTAAAAACATAATTCCAAGATACATGAGAAAGACATGATTTTTTCTTCAAGACTTTAATTGAAGCAGAATTAGATGGCCCCAAAAAATAGAATTTCAAGATACATGAGAAAGGCATGATTTTTTCTTCAAGACTTTAATTGCAGCAGAATTAGATGGACCCCTAAAAACAGAATTCCAAGATACATGTGAGAGACATGATTTTTTCTTCAAGACTTTAATTGCAGCAGAATAAGATACTCCCTAAAAACAGAATTCCAAGATACATGAGAAAGGCATGATTTTTTCTTCAAGAATTTTGTTGCAGCAGAATTAGATACCCCCTAAAAACAGAATTCCAAGATACATGTGAAAGACATGATTTTTTCTTCAAGACTTTAATTGCAGCAGAATTACATGATTTTTTCTTCAAGACTTTAATTGCAGCAGAATTAGATGGCCCCCTAAAAACATAATTCCAAGATACATGAGAAAGACATGATTTTTTCAACAAGACTTTTATTGCAGCAGAATTAGATGCACCCCTAAAAACATAATTCCAAGATACATGAGAAAGACATGATTTTTTCTTCAAGACTTTAATTGAAGCAGAATTAGATGGCCCCAAATAATAGAATTTCAAGATACATGAGAAAGGCAGGATTTTTTCTTCAAGACTTTAATTGCTGCAGAATTAGATGTCAACCTAAAAACAGAGTTCCAAGATACGTGAGAAAGACATGATTTTTTCTTCAAGCCTTTAATTGCAGCAGAATAAGATACTCCCTAAAAACAGAATTCCAAGATACCTGTGAAAGACATGATTTTTTCTTCAAGACTTTTGTTGCAGCAGAATTAGATACCCCCGAAAGACAGAATTCCAATATACATGAGAAAGGCATGATGTTTTCTTCAAGACTTTAATTGCAGCAGAATTAGATGGCCCCCTAAAAACAGAATTCCAAGATACATGTGAGAGACATGATTTTTTCTTCAAGACTTTAATTGCAGCAGAATTAGATGGCCCCAAAAAATAGAATTTCAAGATACATGAGAAAGGCAGGATTTTTTCTTCAAGACTTTAATTGCTGCAGAATTAGATGTCAACCTAAAAACAGAGTTCCAAGATACGTGAGAAAGACATGATTTTTTCTTCAAGCCTTTAATTGCAGCAGAATAAGATACTCCCTAAAAACAGAATTCCAAGATACATGAGAAAGGCATGATTTTTTCTTCAAGAATTTTGTTGCAGCAGAATTAGATACCCCCTAAAAACAGAATTCCAAGATACATGTGAAAGACATGATTTTTTCTTCAAGACTTTAATTGCAGCAGAATTACATGATTTTTTCTTCAAGACTTTAATTGCAGCAGAATTAGATGGCCCCAAAAAATAGAATTTCAAGATACATGAGAAAGGCAGGATTTTTTCTTCAAGACTTTAATTGCTGCAGAATTAGATGTCAACCTAAAAACAGAGTTCCAAGATACGTGAGAAAGACATGATTTTTTCTTCAAGCCTTTAATTGCAGCAGAATAAGATACTCCCTAAAAACAGAATTCCAAGATACATGTGAAAGACATGATTTTTTCTTCAAGACTTTTGTTGCAGCAGAATTAGATACCCCCTAAAAACAGAATTCCAATATACATGAGAAAGGCATGATGTTTTCTTCAAGACTTTAATTGCAGCAGAATTAGATGGCCCCCTAAAAACAGAATTCCAAGATACATGTGAGAGACATGATTTTTTCTTCAAGACTTTAATTGCAGCAGAATTAGATGGCCCCCTAAAAATAAAATTATTCCAAGATACTTGAGAAAGACATGATTTTTTCTTCAAGCCTTTAATTGCAGCAGAATAAGATACTCCCTAAAAACAGAATTCCAAGATACATGTGAAAGACATGATTTTTTCTTCAAGACTTTTGTTGCAGCAGAATTAGATACCCCCTAAAAACAGAATTCCAAGATACATGAGAAAGGCATGATTTTTTCTTCAAGAATTTTGTTGCAGCAGAATTAGATACCCCCTAAAAACAGAATTCCAAGATACATGTGAAAGACATGATTTTTTCTTCAAGACTTTAATTGCAGCAGAATTACATGATTTTTTCTTCAAGACTTTAATTGCAGCAGAATTAGATGGCCCCAAAAAATAGAATTTCAAGATACATGAGAAAGGCAGGATTTTTTCTTCAAGACTTTAATTGCTGCAGAATTAGATGTCAACCTAAAAACAGAGTTCCAAGATACGTGAGAAAGACATGATTTTTTCTTCAAGCCTTTAATTGCAGCAGAATAAGATACTCCCTAAAAACAGAATTCCAAGATACATGTGAAAGACATGATTTTTTCTTCAAGACTTTTTTTGCAGCAGAATTAGATACCCCCTAAAAACAGAATTCCAATATACATGAGAAAGGCATGATGTTTTCTTCAAGACTTTAATTGCAGCAAAATTAGATGGCCCCCTAAAAACAGAATTCCAAGATACATGTGAGAGACATGATTTTTTCTTCAAGACTTTAATTGCAGCAGAATTAGATGGCCCCCTAAAAATAAAATTATTCCAAGATACTTGAGAAAGACATGATTTTTTCTTCAAGCCTTTAATTGCAGCAGAATAAGATACTCCCTAAAAACAGAATTCCAAGATACATGTGAAAGACATGATTTTTTCTTCAAGACTTTTGTTGCAGCAGAATTAGATACCCCCTAAAAACAGAATTCCAAGATACATGAGAAAGGCATGATTTTTTCTTCAAGAATTTTGTTGCAGCAGAATTAGATACCCCCTAAAAACAGAATTCCAAGATACATGTGAAAGACATGATTTTTTCTTCAAGACTTTAATTGCAGCAGAATTACATGATTTTTTCTTCAAGACTTTAATTGCAGCAGAATTAGATGGCCCCCTAAAAACATAATTCCAAGATACATGAGAAAGACATGATTTTTTCAACAAGACTTTTATTGCAGCAGAATTAGATGCACCCCTAAAAACATAATTCCAAGATACATGAGAAAGACATGATTTTTTCTTCAAGACTTTAATTGAAGCAGAATTAGATGGCCCCAAAAAATAGAATTTCAAGATACATGAGAAAGGCATGATTTTTTCTTCAAGACTTTAATTGCAGCAGAATTAGATGGACCCCTAAAAACAGAATTCCAAGATACATGTGAGAGACATGATTTTTTCTTCAAGACTTTAATTGCAGCAGAATAAGATACTCCCTAAAAACAGAATTCCAAGATACATGAGAAAGGCATGATTTTTTCTTCAAGAATTTTGTTGCAGCAGAATTAGATACCCCCTAAAAACAGAATTCCAAGATACATGTGAAAGACATGATTTTTTCTTCGAGACTTTAATTGCAGCAGAATTACATGATTTTTTCTTCAAGACTTAAATTGCAGCAGAATTAGATGGCCCCCTAAAAACATAATTCCAAGATACATGAGAAAGACATGATTTTTTCAACAAGACTTTTATTGCAGCAGAATTAGATGCACCCCTAATAACATAATTCCAAGATACATGAGAAAGACATGATTTTTTCTTCAAGACTTTAATTGAAGCAGAATTAGATGGCCCCAAAAAATAGAATTTCAAGATACATGAGAAAGGCATGATTTTTTCTTCAAGACTTTAATTGCTGCAAAATTAGATGTCAACCTAAAAACAGAGTTCCAAGATACGTGAGAAAGACATGATTTTTTCTTCAAGCCTTTAATTGCAGCAGAATAAGATACTCCCTAAAAACAGAATTCCAAGATACATGTGAAAGACATGATTTTTTCTTCAAGACTTTTGTTGCAGCAGAATTAGATACCCCCTAAAAACAGAATTCCAATATACATGAGAAAGGCATGATGTTTTCTTCAAGACTTTAATTGCAGCAGAATTAGATGGCCCCCTAAAAACAGAATTCCAAGATACATGTGAGAGACATGATTTTTTCTTCAAGACTTTAATTGCTGCAGAAATAGATGGCCCCCTAAAAATAAAATTATTCCAAGATACTTGAGAAAGACATGATTTTTTCTTCAAGCCTTTAATTGCAACAGAATAAGATACTCCCTAAAAACAGAATTCCAAGATACATGAGAAAGCCATGATTTTTTCTTCAAGAATTTTGTTGCAGCAGAATTAGATACCCCCTAAAAACAGAATTCCAAGATACATGTGAAAGACATGATTTTTTCTTCAAGACTTTAATTGCAGCAGAATTACATGATTTTTTCTTCAAGACTTTAATTGCAGCAGAATTAGATGGCCCCCTAAAAACATAATTCCAAGATACATGAGAAAGACATGATTTTTTCAACAAGACTTTTATTGCAGCAGAATTAGATGCACCCCTAAAAACATAATTCCAAGATACATGAGAAAGACATGATTTTTTCTTCAAGACTTTAATTGAAGCAGAATTAGATGGCCCCAAAAAATAGAATTTCAAGATACATGAGAAAGGCATGATTTTTTCTTCAAGACTTTAATTGCAGCAGAATTAGATGGACCCCTAAAAACAGAATTCCAAGATACATGTGAGAGACATGATTTTTTCTTCAAGACTTTAATTGCAGCAGAATAAGATACTCCCTAAAAACAGAATTCCAAGATACATGAGAAAGGCATGATTTTTTCTTCAAGAATTTTGTTGCAGCTGAATTAAATACCCCCTAAAAACAGAATTCCAAGATACATGTGAAAGACATGATTTTTTCTTCAAGACTTTAATTGCAGCAGAATTACATGATTTTTTCTTCAAGACTTTAATTGCAGCAGAATTAGATGGCCCCCTAAAAACATAATTCCAAGATACATGAGAAAGACATGATTTTTTCAACAAGACTTTTATTGCAGCAGAATTAGATGCACCCCTAAAAACATAATTCCAAGATACATGAGAAAGACATGATTTTTTCTTCAAGACTTTAATTGAAGCAGAATTAGATGGCCCCAAAAAATAGAATTTCAAGATACATGAGAAAGCCATGATTTTTTCTTCAAGACTTTAATTGCTGCAGAATTAGATGTCAACCTAAAAACAGAGTTCCAAGATACGTGAGAAAGACATGATTTTTTCTTCAAGCCTTTAATTGCAGCAGAATAAGATACTCCCTAAAAACAGAATTCCAAGATACATGTGAAAGACATGATTTTTTCTTCAAGACTTTTGTTGCAGCAGAATTAGATACCCCCTAAAAACAGAATTCCAATATACATGAGAAAGGCATGATGTTTTCTTCAAGACTTTAATTGCAGCAGAATTAGATGGCCCCCTAAAAACAGAATTCCAAGATACATGTGAGAGACATGATTTTTTCTTCAAGACTTTAATTGCAGCAGAATTAGATGGCCCCCTAAAAATATAATTATTCCAAGATACTTGAGAAAGACATGATTTTTTCTTCAAGACTTTAATTGCAGCAGAATTAGATGGCCCCCTAAAAACAAAATTATTCCAAGATACTTGAGAAAGACATAATTTTTTCTTCAAGACTTCAATTGCAGCAGAATTAGATGGCAACCTAAAAACAGAGTTCCAAGATACGTGAGAAAGACATGATTTTTTCTTCAAGCCTTTAATTGCAGCAGAATAAGATACTCCCTAAAAACAGAATTCCAAGATACATGTGAATGACATGATTTTTTCTTCAAGACTTTTGTTGCAGCAGAATTAGATACCCCATAAATACAGAATTCCAAGATACATGTGAAAGACATGATTTTTTCTTCAAGACTTTTGTTGCAGCAGAATTAGATACCCCAGAAAAACAGAATTCCAAGATACACGTGAAAGGCATGATTTTTTCTTCAAGACTTTTGTTGCAGCAGAATTAGATACCCCGTAAAAACAGAATTCCAAGATACATGAGAAAGGCATGATTTTTTCTTCAAGACTTTAATTGCAGCAGAATTAGATGGCCCCCTAAAAACAGAATTCCAAGATACATGTGAGAGACATGATTTTTTCTTCAAGACATTAATTGCAGCAGAATTAGATGGCCCCCTAAAAATAAAATTATTCCAAGATACTTGAGAAAGACATGATATTTTCTACAAGACTTTAATTGCAGCAGAATTAGATGGCCCCCTAAAAACAGAATTCCAAGATACATGAGAAAGACATGATTTTTTCTTCAAGACTTTTATTGCAGCAGAATTAGATGGACCCCTAAAAACATAATTCCATGATACATGAGAAAGAAATGATTTTTTCTACAAGACTTTAATTGCTGCAGAATTAGAAACCCCTAAAAAGAGAATTCCAAGATACATGAGAAAGACATGATTTTTTCTTCAAGACTTTAATTGCAACAGAATTAGATGGCCCGCTAAAAACAAAATTATTCCAAGATACTTGAGAAAGGCATGATTTTTTCTTCAAGACTTTAATTGCAGCAGAATTAGATGGCCCCCTAAAAACAGAATTATTCCAAGATACATGAGAAAGATAAGATTTTTTGTTCAAGACATTAATTGCAGCAGAATTAGATACCCCCTAAAAATAGAATTCCAAGATACATGAGAAAGACATGATTTTTTCTTCAAGACTTTAATTGCAGCAGAATTAGATGGCCCCCTAAAAACATAATTCCAAGATACATGAGAAAGACATGATTTTTTCAACAAGACTTTTATTGCAGCAGAATTAGATACCCCTAAAAACAGAATTCCAAGATACATGAGAAAGACATGATTTTTTCTTCAAGACTTTAATTGAAGCAGAATTAGATGGCCCCAAAAAATAGAATTTCAAGATACATGAGAAAGGCATGATTTTTTCTTCAAGACTTTAATTGCAGCAGAATTAGATGGCCTGCTAAATACAAAATTATTCCAAGATACTTGAGAAAGACATGATTTTTTCGTCAAGAATTTAATTGCAGCAGAATTAGATGTCAACCTAAAAACAGAGTTCCAAGATACGTGAGAAAGACATGATTTTTTCTTCAAGCCTTTAATTGCAGCAGAATAAGATACTCCCTAAAAACAGAATTCCAAGATACATGTGAAAGACATGATTTTTTCTTCAAGACTTTTGTTGCAGCAGAATTAGATACCCCCTAAAAACAGAATTCCAAGATACATGAGAAAGGCATGATTTTTTCTTCAAGACTTTAATTGCAGCAGAATTAGATGGCCCCCTAAAAATAGAATTCCAAGATACATGTGAGAGACATGATTTTTTCTTCAAGACTTTAATTGCAGCAGAATTAGATGGCCCCCCAAAAACAAAATTATTCCAAGATACTTGAGAAAGACATGATTTTTTCTTCAAGACTTTAATTGCAGCAGATTTAGATGGCAACCTAAAAACAGAGTTCCAAGATACGTGAGAAAGACATGATTTTTTCTTCAAGCCTTTAATTGTAGCAGAATAAGATACTCCCTAAAAACAGAATTCCAAGATACATGTGAAAGGCATGATTTTTTCTTCAAGACTTTAATTGCAGCAGAATTAGATGGCCCCCTAAAAACAGAATTCCAAGATACATGTGAGAGACATGATTTTTTCTTCAAGACTTTAATTGAAGCAGAATTAGATGGCCCCCTAAAAAAAATTATTCTTAGATACTTGAGAAAGACATGATTTTTTCTTCAAGACTTTAATTGCAGCAGAATTAGATGGCCCCCTAAAAATAAAATTATTCCAACATGCATGAGAAAGACATGATTTTTTCTTCAATACTTTAATTGTAGCAGAATTAGATACCCCTAAAAACAGAATTCCAAGATACATGAGAAAGACATGATTTTTTCATCAAGACTTTAATTGCAGCAGAATTACATGATTTTTTCTTCAAGACTTTAATTGCAACAGAATTAGATGGCCCCCTAAAAACATAATTCCAAGATACATGAGAAAGACATGATTTTTTCTTCAAGACTTTTATTGCAGCCGAAATAGATGGACCCCTAAAAACATAATTCCAAGATACATGAGAAAGAAATGATTTTTTCTACAAGACTTTAATTGATGCAGAATTAGAAACCCCTAAAAACAGAATTCCAAGATACATGAGAAAGACATGATTTTTTCTTCAAGCCTTTAATTGCCGCAGAATAAGATACTCCCTAAAAACAGAATTCCACGATACATGTGAAAGACATGATTTTTTCTTCAAGACTTTTGTTGCAGCAGAATTAGATACCCCCTAAAAACAGAATTCCAAGATACATGAGAAAGGCATGATTTTTTCTTCAAGACTTTAATTGCAGCAGAATTAGATGGCCCCCTAAAAATAGAATTCCAAGATACATGTGAGAGACATGATTTTTTCTTCAAGACTTTAATTGCAGCAGAATTAGATGGCCCCCTAAAAACAAAATTATTACAAGATACTTGAGAAAGACATGATTTTTTCTTCAAGACTTTAATTGCAGCAGATTTAGATGGCAACCTAAAAACAGAGTTCAAAGATACGTGAGAAAGACATGATTTTTTCTTCAAGCCTTTAATTGCAGCAGAATAAGATACTCCCTAAAAACAGAATTCCAAGATACATGTGAAAGACATGATTTTTTCTTCAAGACTTTTGTTGCAGCAGAATTAGATACCCCCTAAAAACAGAATTCCAAGATACATGAGAAAGGCATGATTTTTTCTTCAAGACTTTAATTGCAGCAGAATTAGATGGCCCCCTAAAAATAGAATTCCAAGATACATGTGAGAGACATGATTTTTTCTTCAAGACTTTAATTGCAGCAGAATTAGATGGCCCCCCAAAAACAAAATTATTCCAAGATACTTGAGAAAGACATGATTTTTTCTTCAAGACTTTAATTGCAGCAGATTTAGATGGCAACCTAAAAACAGAGTTCCAAGATACGTGAGAAAGACATGATTTTTTCTTCAAGCCTTTAATTGTAGCAGAATAAGATACTCCCTAAAAACAGAATTCCAAGATACATGTGAAAGGCATGATTTTTTCTTCAAGACTTTAATTGCAGCAGAATTAGATGGCCCCCTAAAAACAGAATTCCAAGATACATGTGAGAGACATGATTTTTTCTTCAAGACTTTAATTGAAGCAGAATTAGATGGCCCCCTAAAAAAAATTATTCTTAGATACTTGAGAAAGACATGATTTTTTCTTCAAGACTTTAATTGCAGCAGAATTAGATGGCCCCCTAAAAATAAAATTATTCCAACATGCATGAGAAAGACATGATTTTTTCTTCAATACTTTAATTGTAGCAGAATTAGATACCCCTAAAAACAGAATTCCAAGATACATGAGAAAGACATGATTTTTTCATCAAGACTTTAATTGCAGCAGAATTACATGATTTTTTCTTCAAGACTTTAATTGCAACAGAATTAGATGGCCCCCTAAAAACATAATTCCAAGATACATGAGAAAGACATGATTTTTTCTTCAAGACTTTTATTGCAGCCGAAATAGATGGACCCCTAAAAACATAATTCCAAGATACATGAGAAAGAAATGATTTTTTCTACAAGACTTTAATTGATGCAGAATTAGAAACCCCTAAAAACAGAATTCCAAGATACATGAGAAAGACATGATTTTTTCTTCAAGCCTTTAATTGCCGCAGAATAAGATACTCCCTAAAAACAGAATTCCACGATACATGTGAAAGACATGATTTTTTCTTCAAGACTTTTGTTGCAGCAGAATTAGATACCCCCTAAAAACAGAATTCCAAGATACATGAGAAAGGCATGATTTTTTCTTCAAGACTTTAATTGCAGCAGAATTAGATGGCCCCCTAAAAATAGAATTCCAAGATACATGTGAGAGACATGATTTTTTCTTCAAGACTTTAATTGCAGCAGAATTAGATGGCCCCCTAAAAACAAAATTATTACAAGATACTTGAGAAAGACATGATTTTTTCTTCAAGACTTTAATTGCAGCAGATTTAGATGGCAACCTAAAAACAGAGTTCAAAGATACGTGAGAAAGACATGATTTTTTCTTCAAGCCTTTAATTGCAGCAGAATAAGATACTCCCTAAAAATAGAATTCCAAGATACATGTGAAAGACATGATTTTTTCTTCAAGACTTTTGTTGCAGCAGAATTAGATACCCCATAAAAACAGAATTCCAAGATACATGTGAAAGGCATGTTTTTTTCTTCAAGACTTTTGTTGCAGCAGAATTAGATACCCCCCAAAAACAGAATTCCAAGATACATGAGAAAGGCATGATTTTTTCTTCAAGACTTTAATTGCAGCAGAATTAGATGGCCCCCTAAAAACAGAATTCCAAGATACATGTGAGAGACATGATTTTTTCTTCAAGACTTTAATTGCAGCAGAATTAGATGGCCCCCTAAAAATAAAATTATTCCAAGATACTTGAGAAAGACATGATTTTTTCTTCAAGACTTTAATTGCAGCAGAATTAGATGGCCCCCTAAAAATAAAATTATTCCAACATACATGAGAAAGACATGATTTTTTCTTCAATACTTTAATTGCAGCAGAATTAGATACCCCTAAAAACAGAATTCCAAGATACATGAGAAAGACATGATTTTTTCTTCAAGACTTTAATTGCAGCAGAATTACATGATTTTTTCTTCAAGACTTTAATTGCAGCAGAATTAGATGGCCCCCTAAAAACATAATTCCTAGATACATGAGAAAGACATGATTTTTTCAACAAGACTTTTATTGCAGCAGAATTAGATGCACCCCTAAAAACATAATTCCAAGATACATGAGAAAGACATGATTTTTTCTTCAAGCCTTTAATTGCAGCAGAATAAGATACTCCCTAAAAACAGAATTCCAAGATACATGAGAAAGGCATGATTTTTTCTTCAAGACTTTTGTTGCAGCAGAATTAGATACACCCTAAAAACAGAATTCCAAGATACATGTGAAAGACATGATTTTTTCTTCAAGACTTTAATTGCAGCAGAATTACATGATTTTTTTCATCAAGCCTTTAATTGCAGCAGAATTAGATGGCCCCCTAAAAACAGAATTCCAAGATACATGAGAAAGACATGATTTTTTCTTCAAGACTTTTATTGCAGCAGAATTAGATGGACCCCTAAAAAGATAATTCCAAGATACATGAGAAAGAAATGATTTTTTCTACAAGACTTTAATTGCTGCAGAATTAGAAACCCCTAAAAAGAGAATTCCAAGATACATGAGAAAGACATGATTTTTTCTTCAAGACTTTAATTGCAGCAGAATTAGATACCCCCTAAAAATAGAATTCCAAGTTACATGAGAAAGGCATGATTTTTTCTTCAAGACTTTAATTGCAGCAGAAATAGATGGCCCCCTAAAAATAGAATTCCAAGATACATGTGACAGACATGATTTTTTCTTCAAGACATTAATTGCAGCAGAATTAGATGGCCCCCTAAAAATAAAATTATTCCAAGATACTTGAGAAAGACATGATATTTTCTTCAAGACTTTAATTGCAGCAGAATTAGATGGCCCCCTAAAAACAGAATTCCAAGATACATGTGAAAGACATGATGTTTTCTTCAAGACTTTAATTGCAGCAGAATTACATGATTTTTTTCTTCAAGCCTTTAATTGCAGCAGAATTAGATGGCCCCCTAAAAACAGAATTCCTAGATACATGAGAAAGACATGATTTTTTCTTCAAGACTTTTATTGCAGCAGAATTAGATGGACCCCTAAAAACACAATTCCATGATACATGAGAAAGAAATGATTTTTTCTACAAGACTTTAATTGCTGCAGAATTAGATACCCCTAAAAACAGAATTCCAAGATACATGAGAAAGACATGATTTTTTCTTCAAGACTTTAATTGAAGCAGAATTAGATGGCCCAAAAAAATAGAATTTCAAGATACATGAGAAAGGCATGATTTTTTCTTCAGGACTTTAATTGCAGCAGAATTAGATGGCCCGCTAAAAACAAAATTATTCCAAGATACTTGAGAAAGACATGATTTTTTCGTCAAGACTTTAATTGCAGCAGAATTAGATGTCAACCTAAAAACAGAGTTCCAAGATACGTGAGAAAGACATGATTTTTTCTTCAAGCCTTTAATTGCAGCAGAATAAGATACTCCCTAAAAACAGAATTCCAAGATACATGTGAAAGACATGATTTTTTCTTCAAGACTTTTGTTGCAGCAGAATTAGATACCCCCTAAAAACAGAATTCCAATATACATGAGAAAGGCATGATGTTTTCTTCAAGACTTTAATTGCAGCAGAATTAGATGGCCCCCTAAAAACAGAATTCCAAGATACATGTGAGAGACATGATATTTTCTTCAAGACTTTAATTGCAGCAGAATTAGATGGCCCCCTAAAAATAAAATTATTCCAAGATACTTGAGAAAGACATGATTTTTTCTTCAAGACATTAATTGCAGCAGAATTAGATGGCCCCCTAAAAACAAAATTATTCCAAGATAATTGAGAAAGACATGATTTTTTCTTCAAGACTTCAATTGCCGCAGAATTAGATGGCAACCTAAAAACAGAGTTCCAAGATACGTGAGAAAGACATGATTTTTTCTTCAAGCCTTTAATTGCAGCAGAATAAGATACTCCCTAAAAACAGAATTCCAAGATACATGTGAATGACATGATTTTTTCTTCAAGACTTTTGTTGCAGCAGAATTAGATACCCCATAAAAACAGAATTCCAAGATACATGTGAAAGACATGATTTTTTCTTCAAGACTTTTGTTGCAGCAGAATTAGATACCCCATAAAAACAGAATTCCAAGATACATGTGAAAGGCATGATTTTTTCTTCAAGACTTTTGTTGCAGCAGAATTAGATACCCCCTAAAAACAGAATTCCAAGATACATGAGAATGGCATGATTTTTTCTTCAAGACTTTAATTGCAGCAGAATTAGATGGCCCCCTAAAAATAGAATTCCAAGATACATGTGAAAGACATGATGTTTTCTTCAAGACTTTAATTGCAGCAGAATTACATGATTTTTTTCTTCAAGCCTTTAATTGCAGCAGAATTAGATGGCCCCCTAAAAACAGAATTCCAAGATACATGAGAAAGACATGATTTTTTCTTCAAGACTTTTATTGCAGCAGAATTAGATGGACCCCTAAAAACATAATTCCATAATACATGAGAAAGAAATGATTTTTTCTACAAGACTTTAATTGCTGCAGAATTAGAAACCCCTAAAAAGAGAATTCCAAGATACATGAGAAAGACAAGATTTTTTCTTCAAGACTTTAATTGCAACAGAATTAGATGGCCCCAAAAAATATAATTTCAAGATACATGAGAAAGGCATGATTTTTTCTTCAAGACTTTAATTGCAGCAGAATTAGATGGCCCCCTAAAAACAGAATTATTCCAAGATACATGAGAAAGACAAGATTTTTTGTTCAAGACATTAATTGCAGCAGAATTAGATACCCCCTAAAAATAGAATTCCAAGATACATGAGAAAGACATGATTTTTTCTTCAAGACTTTAATTGCAGCAGAATTAGATGGCCCCCTAAAAACATAATTCCAAGATACATGAGAAAGACATGATTTTTTCAACATGACTTTTATTGCAGCAGAATTAGATACCCCTAAAAACAGAATTCCAAGATACATGAGAAAGACATGATTTTTTCTTCAAGACTTTAATTGAAGCAGAATTAGATGGCCCCAAAAAATAGAATTTCAAGATACATGAGAAAGGCATGATTTTTTCTTCAAGACTTTAATTGCAGCAGAATTAGATGGCCCGCTAAAAACAAAATTATTCCAAGATACTTGAGAAAGACATGATATTTTCTTCAAGACTTTAATTGCAGCAGAATTAGATGGCCCCCTAATAACAGAATTCCAAGATACATGTGAAAGATATGATTTTTTCTTCAAGACTTTAATTGCAGCAGAATTACATGATTTTTTTCTTCAAGCCTTTAATTGCAGCAGAATTAGATGGCCCCCTAAAAACAGAATTCCAAGATACATGAGAAAGACATGATTTTTTCTTCATGACTTTTATTGCAGCAGAATTAGATGGCCCCCTAAAAACAGAATTCCAAGATACATGTGAGAGACATGATATTTTCTTCAAGACTTTAATTGCAGCAGAATTAGATGGCCCCCTAAAAATAAAATTATTCCAAGATACTTGAGAAAGACATGATTTTTTCTTCAAGACATTAATTGCAGCAGAATTAGATGGCCCCCTAAAAACAAAATTATTCCAAGATAATTGAGAAAGACATGATTTTTCTTCAAGACTTCAATTGCCGCAGAATTAGATGGCAACCTAAAAACAGAGTTCCAAGATACGTGAGAAAGACATGATTTTTTCTTCAAGCCTTTAATTGCAGCAGAATAAGATACTCCCTAAAAACAGAATTCCAAGATACATGTGAATGACATGATTTTTTCTTCAAGACTTTTGTTGCAGCAGAATTAGATACCCCATAAAAACAGAATTCCAAGATACATGTGAAAGACATGATTTTTTCTTCAAGACTTTTGTTGCAGCAGAATTAGATACCCCATAAAAACAGAATTCCAAGATACATGTGAAAGGCATGATTTTTTCTTCAAGACTTTTGTTGCAGCAGAATTAGATACCCCCTAAAAACAGAATTCCAAGATACATGAGAATGGCATGATTTTTTCTTCAAGACTTTAATTGCAGCAGAATTAGATGGCCCCCTAAAAATAGAATTCCAAGATACATGTGAAAGACATGATGTTTTCTTCAAGACTTTAATTGCAGCAGAATTACATGATTTTTTTCTTCAAGCCTTTAATTGCAGCAGAATTAGATGGCCCCCTAAAAACAGAATTCCAAGATACATGAGAAAGACATGATTTTTTCTTCAAGACTTTTATTGCAGCAGAATTAGATGGACCCCTAAAAACATAATTCCATAATACATGAGAAAGAAATGATTTTTTCTACAAGACTTTAATTGCTGCAGAATTAGAAACCCCTAAAAAGAGAATTCCAAGATACATGAGAAAGACAAGATTTTTTCTTCAAGACTTTAATTGCAACAGAATTAGATGGCCCCAAAAAATATAATTTCAAGATACATGAGAAAGGCATGATTTTTTCTTCAAGACTTTAATTGCAGCAGAATTAGATGGCCCCCTAAAAACAGAATTATTCCAAGATACATGAGAAAGACAAGATTTTTTGTTCAAGACATTAATTGCAGCAGAATTAGATACCCCCTAAAAATAGAATTCCAAGATACATGAGAAAGACATGATTTTTTCTTCAAGACTTTAATTGCAGCAGAATTAGATGGCCCCCTAAAAACATAATTCCAAGATACATGAGAAAGACATGATTTTTTCAACATGACTTTTATTGCAGCAGAATTAGATACCCCTAAAAACAGAATTCCAAGATACATGAGAAAGACATGATTTTTTCTTCAAGACTTTAATTGAAGCAGAATTAGATGGCCCCAAAAAATAGAATTTCAAGATACATGAGAAAGGCATGATTTTTTCTTCAAGACTTTAATTGCAGCAGAATTAGATGGCCCGCTAAAAACAAAATTATTCCAAGATACTTGAGAAAGACATGATATTTTCTTCAAGACTTTAATTGCAGCAGAATTAGATGGCCCCCTAATAACAGAATTCCAAGATACATGTGAAAGATATGATTTTTTCTTCAAGACTTTAATTGCAGCAGAATTAGATGGCCCGCTAAAAACAAAATTATTCCAAGATACTTGAGAAAGACATGATATTTTCTTCAAGACTTTAATTGCAGCAGAATTAGATGGCCCCCTAATAACAGAATTCCAAGATACATGTGAAAGACATGATTTTTTCTTCAAGACTTTAATTGCAGCAGAATTACATGATTTTTTTCTTCAAGCCTTTAATTGCAGCAGAATTAGATGGCCCCCTAAAAACAGAATTCCAAGATACATGAGAAAGACATGATTTTTTCTTCATGACTTTTATTGCAGCAGAATTAGATGGACCCCTAAAAACATAATTCCATGATACATGAGAAAGAAATGATTTTTTCTACAAGAATTTAATTGCTGCAGAATTAGAAACCCCTAAAAAGAGAATTCCAAGATACATGAGAAAGACATGATTTTTTCTTCAAGACTTTAATTGCAGCAGAATTAGATGGCCCCCTAAAAACAGAATTATTCCAAGATACATGAGAAAGACAAGATTTTTTGTTCAAGACATTAATTGCAGCAAAATTAGATACCCCCTAAAAATAGAATTCCAAGATACATGAGAAAGACATGATTTTTTCTTCAAGACTTTAATTGCAGCAGAATTAGATGGCCCCCTAAAAACATAATTCCAAGATACATGAGAAAGACATGATTTTTTCAACAAGACTTTTATTGCAGCAGAATTAGATACCCCTAAAAACAGAATTCCAAGATACATGAGAAAGACATGATTTTTTCTTCAAGACTTTAATTGAACCAGAATTAGATGGCCCCAAAAAATAGAATTTCAAGATACATGAGAAAGGCATGATTTTTTCTTCAAGACTTTAATTGCAGCAGAATTAGATGGCCCGCTAAAAACAAAATTATTACAAGATACTTGAGAAAGACATGATTTTTTCGTCAAGAATTTAATTGCAGCAGAATTAGATGTCAACCAAAAAACAGAGTTCCAAGATACGTGAGAAAGACATGATTTTTTCTTCAAGCCTTTAATTGCAGCAGAATAAGATACTCCCTAAAAACAGAATTCCAAGATACATGTGAAAGACATGATTTTTTCTTCAAGACTTTTGTTGCAGCAGAATTAGATACCCCATAAAAACAGAATTCCAAGATACATGTGAAAGGCAGGATTTTTTCTTCAAGACTTTTGTTGCAGCAGAATTAGATACCCCCCAAAAACAGAATTCCAAGATACATGAGAAAGGTATGATTTTTTCTTCAAGACTTTAATTGCAGCAGAATTAGATGGCCCCCTAAAAACAGAATTCCAAGATACATGTGAGAGACATGATTTTTTCTTCAAGACTTTAATTGCAGCAGAATTAGATGGCCCCCTAAAAATAAAATTATTCCAAGATACTTGAGAAAGACATGATTTTTTTCTTCAAGACTTTAATTGCAGCAGAATTAGATGGCCCCCTAAAAAAAAATTATTCCAAGATACTTGAGAAAGACATGATTTTTTCTTCAAGACTTTATTTGCAGCAAAATTAGATGTCAACCTAAAAACAGAGTTCCAAGAAACGTGAGAAAGACATGATTTTTTCTTCAAGCCTTTAATTGCAGCAGAATAAGATACTCCCTAAAAATAGAATTCCAAGATACATGTGAAAGACATGATTTTTTCTTCAAGATTTTGTTGCAGCAGAATTAGATACCCCCTAAAAATAGAATTCCAAGATACATGAGAAAGGCATGATTTTTTCTTCAAGACATTAATTGCAGCAGAATTAGATGGCCCCCTAAAAACAAAATTCCAAGATACATGTGAGAGACATGATTTTTTCTTCAAGACTTTAATTGCAGCAGAATTAGATGGCCCCCTAAAAATAAAATTATTCCAAGATACTTGAGAAAGACATGATTTTTTCTTCAAGAAATTAATTGCAGCAGAATTAGATGGCCCCCTAAAAACAAAATTATTCCAAGATACTTGAGAAAGACATGATTTTTTCTTCAAGACTTTCATTGCAGCAGAATTAGATGGCAACCTAAAAACAGAGTTCCAAGATACGTGAGAAAGACATGATTTTTTCTTCAAGCCTTTAATTGCAGCAGAATAAGATACTCCCTAAAAACAGAATTCCAAGATACATGTGAAAGACATGATTTTTTCTTCAATACTTTTGTTGCAGCAGAATTAGATACCCCATAAAAACAGAATTCCAAGATACATGTGAAAGGCATGATTTTTTCTTCAAGACTTTTGTTGCAGCAGAATTAGATACCCCCTAAAAACAGAATTCCAAGATACATGAGAAAGCCATGATTTTTTCTTCAAGACTTTAATTGCAGCAGAATTAGATGGCCCCCTAAAAACAGAATTCCAAGATACATGTGAGAGACATGATTTTTTCTTCAAGACTTTAATTGCAGCAGAATTAGATGGCCCCCTAAAAATAAAATTATTCCAAGATACTTGAGAAAGACATAATTTTTTTCTTCAAGAGTTTAATTGCAGCAGAATTAGATGGCCCCCTAAAAAAAAATTATTCCAAGATACTTGAGAAAGACATGATTTTTTTCATCAAGACTTTAATTGCAGCAGAATTAGATGGCCCCCTAAAAATAAAATTATTCCAACATACAAGAGAAAGACATGATTTTTTCTTCAAGACTTTAATTGCAGCAGAATTAGATACCCCTAAAAACGGAATTCCAAGATACATGAGAAAGACATGATTTTTTCTTCAAGACTTTAATTGCAGCAGAATTACATGGCCCCCTAAAAACATAATTCCAAGATACATGAGAAAGACATTATTTTTTCAACAAGACTTTTATTGCAGCAGAATTAGATGGACCCCTAAAAACATAATTCCAAGATACATGAGAAAGAAATGATTTTTTCTGCAAGACTTTAATTGCAGCAGAATTAGATACCCCTAAAAACATAATTCCAAGATACATGTGAGAGACATGATTTTTTCTTCAAGACTTTAATTGCAGCAGAATTAGATGGCCCCCTAAAAACAGAATTCCAATATACATGTGAGAGACATGATTTTTTCTTCAAGACTTTAATTGCAGCAGAATTAGATGGCCCCCTAAAAATAAAATTATTCCAAGATACTTAAGAAAGACATGATTTTTTCTTCAAGACTTTAATTGCAGCAGATTTAGATGGCAACCTAAAAACAGAGTTCCAAGATACGTGAGAAAGACCTGATTTTTTCTTCAAGCCTTTAATTGTAGCAGAATAAGATACTCCCTAAAAACAGAATTCCAAGATACATGAGAAAGACATGATTTTTTCTTCAAGACTTTAATTGAAGCAGAATTAGATGGCCCCAAAAAATAGAATTTCAAGATACATGAGAAAGGCATGATTTTCTCTTCAAGACTTTAATTGCAGCAGAATTGGATGGCCCCCTAAAAACAAAATTATTCCAAGATACTTGAGAAAGACATTATTTTTTCGTCAAGACTTTAATTGCAGCAGAATTAGCTGTCAACCTAAAAACAGAGTTCCAAGATACGTGAGAAAGACATGATTTTTTCTTCAAGCCTTTAATTGCGGCAGAATTAGATACTCCCTAAAAACAGAATTCCAAGATACATGTGAAAGACATGATTTTTTCTTCAAGACTTTTGTTGCAGCAGAATTAGATACCCCCTAAAAACAGAATTCCAAGATACATGTGAAAGACATGATTTTTTCTTCAAGACTTTAATTGCTGCAGAATTAGATACCCCTAAAAACAGAATTCCAAGATACATGAGAAAGACATGATTTTTTCTTCAAGACTTTAATTGAAGCAGAATTAGATGGCCCAAAAAAATAGAATTTCAAGATACATGAGAAAGGCATGATTTTTTCTTCAGGACTTTAATTGCAGCAGAATTAGATGGCCCGCTAAAAACAAAATTATTCCAAGATACTTGAGAAAGACATGATTTTTTCGTCAAGACTTTAATTGCAGCAGAATTAGATGTCAACCTAAAAACAGAGTTCCAAGATACGTGAGAAAGACATGATTTTTTCTTCAAGCCTTTAATTGCAGCAGAATAAGATACTCCCTAAAAACAGAATTCCAAGATACATGTGAAAGACATGATTTTTTCTTCAAGACTTTTGTTGCAGCAGAATTAGATACCCCCTAAAAACAGAATTCCAATATACATGAGAAAGGCATGATGTTTTCTTCAAGACTTTAATTGCAGCAGAATTAGATGGCCCCCTAAAAACAGAATTCCAAGATACATGTGAGAGACATGATATTTTCTTCAAGACTTTAATTGCAGCAGAATTAGATGGCCCCCTAAAAATAAAATTATTCCAAGATACTTGAGAAAGACATGATTTTTTCTTCAAGACATTAATTGCAGCAGAATTAGATGGCCCCCTAAAAACAAAATTATTCCAAGATAATTGAGAAAGACATGATTTTTTCTTCAAGACTTCAATTGCCGCAGAATTAGATGGCAACCTAAAAACAGAGTTCCAAGATACGTGAGAAAGACATGATTTTTTCTTCAAGCCTTTAATTGCAGCAGAATAAGATACTCCCTAAAAACAGAATTCCAAGATACATGTGAATGACATGATTTTTTCTTCAAGACTTTTGTTGCAGCAGAATTAGATACCCCATAAAAACAGAATTCCAAGATACATGTGAAAGACATGATTTTTTCTTCAAGACTTTTGTTGCAGCAGAATTAGATACCCCATAAAAACAGAATTCCAAGATACATGTGAAAGGCATGATTTTTTCTTCAAGACTTTTGTTGCAGCAGAATTAGATACCCCCTAAAAACAGAATTCCAAGATACATGAGAATGGCATGATTTTTTCTTCAAGACTTTAATTGCAGCAGAATTAGATGGCCCCCTAAAAATAGAATTCCAAGATACATGTGAAAGACATGATGTTTTCTTCAAGACTTTAATTGCAGCAGAATTACATGATTTTTTTCTTCAAGCCTTTAATTGCAGCAGAATTAGATGGCCCCCTAAAAACAGAATTCCAAGATACATGAGAAAGACATGATTTTTTCTTCAAGACTTTTATTGCAGCAGAATTAGATGGACCCCTAAAAACATAATTCCATAATACATGAGAAAGAAATGATTTTTTCTACAAGACTTTAATTGCTGCAGAATTAGAAACCCCTAAAAAGAGAATTCCAAGATACATGAGAAAGACAAGATTTTTTCTTCAAGACTTTAATTGCAACAGAATTAGATGGCCCCAAAAAATATAATTTCAAGATACATGAGAAAGGCATGATTTTTTCTTCAAGACTTTAATTGCAGCAGAATTAGATGGCCCCCTAAAAACAGAATTATTCCAAGATACATGAGAAAGACAAGATTTTTTGTTCAAGACATTAATTGCAGCAGAATTAGATACCCCCTAAAAATAGAATTCCAAGATACATGAGAAAGACATGATTTTTTCTTCAAGACTTTAATTGCAGCAGAATTAGATGGCCCCCTAAAAACATAATTCCAAGATACATGAGAAAGACATGATTTTTTCAACATGACTTTTATTGCAGCAGAATTAGATACCCCTAAAAACAGAATTCCAAGATACATGAGAAAGACATGATTTTTTCTTCAAGACTTTAATTGAAGCAGAATTAGATGGCCCCAAAAAATAGAATTTCAAGATACATGAGAAAGGCATGATTTTTTCTTCAAGACTTTAATTGCAGCAGAATTAGATGGCCCGCTAAAAACAAAATTATTCCAAGATACTTGAGAAAGACATGATATTTTCTTCAAGACTTTAATTGCAGCAGAATTAGATGGCCCCCTAATAACAGAATTCCAAGATACATGTGAAAGATATGATTTTTTCTTCAAGACTTTAATTGCAGCAGAATTACATGATTTTTTTCTTCAAGCCTTTAATTGCAGCAGAATTAGATGGCCCCCTAAAAACAGAATTCCAAGATACATGAGAAAGACATGATTTTTTCTTCATGACTTTTATTGCAGCAGAATTAGATGGACCCCTAAAAACATAATTCCATGATACATGAGAAAGAAATGATTTTTTCTACAAGAATTTAATTGCTGCAGAATTAGAAACCCCTAAAAAGAGAATTCCAAGATACATGAGAAAGACATGATTTTTTCTTCAAGACTTTAATTGCAGCAGAATTAGATGGCCCCCTAAAAACAGAATTATTCCAAGATACATGAGAAAGACAAGATTTTTTGTTCAAGACATTAATTGCAGCAGAATTAGATACCCCCTAAAAATAGAATTCCAAGATACATGAGAAAGACATGATTTTTTCTTCAAGACTATAATTGCAGCAGAATTAGATGGCCCCCTAAAAACATAATTCCAAGATACATGAGAAAGACATGATTTTTTCAACAAGACTTTTATTGCAGCAGAATTAGATACCCCTAAAAACAGAATTCCAAGATACATGAGAAAGACATGATTTTTTCTTCAAGACTTTAATTGAACCAGAATTAGATGGCCCCAAAAAATAGAATTTCAAGATACATGAGAAAGGCATGATTTTTTCTTCAAGACTTTAATTGCGCAGAATTAGATGGCCCGCTAAAAACAAAATTATTACAAGATACTTGAGAAAGACATGATTTTTTCGTCAAGAATTTAATTGCAGCAGAATTAGATGTCAACCAAAAAACAGAGTTCCAAGATACGTGAGAAAGACATGATTTTTTCTTCAAGCCTTTAATTGCAGCAGAATAAGATACTCCCTAAAAACAGAATTCCAAGATACATGTGAAAGACATGATTTTTTCTTCAAGACTTTTGTTGCAGCAGAATTAGATACCCCCTAAAAACAGAATTCCAAGATACATGAGAAAGGCATGATTTTTTCTTCAAGACTTTATTTGCAGCAGAATTAGATGGCCCCCTAAAAATAGAATTCCAAGATACTTGAGAAAGACATGATTTTTTCTTCAAGACTTTAATTGCAGCAGATTTAGATGGCAACCTAAAAACAGAGTTCCAAGATACGTGAGAAAGACATGATTTTTTATTCAAGCCTTTAATTGCAGCAGAATAAGATACTCCCTAAAAACAGAATTCCAAGATACATGTGAAAGACATGATTTTTTCTTCAAGACTTTTGTTGCAGCAGAATTAGATACCCCATAAAAACAGAATTCCAAGATACATGTGAAAGGCAGGATTTTTTCTTCAAGACTTTTGTTGCAGCAGAATTAGATACCCCCCAAAAACAGAATTCCAAGATACATGAGAAAGGTATGATTTTTTCTTCAAGACTTTAATTGCAGCAGAATTAGATGGCCCCCTAAAAACAGAATTCCAAGATACATGTGAGAGACATGATTTTTTCTTCAAGACTTTAATTGCAGCAGAATTAGATGGCCCCCTAAAAATAAAATTATTCCAAGATACTTGAGAAAGACATGATTTTTTTCTTCAAGACTTTAATTGCAGCAGAATTAGATGGCCCCCTAAAAAAAAATTATTCCAAGATACTTGAGAAAGACATGATTTTTTCTTCAAGACTTTATTTGCAGCAAAATTAGATGTCAACCTAAAAACAGAGTTCCAAGAAACGTGAGAAAGACATGATTTTTTCTTCAAGCCTTTAATTGCAGCAGAATAAGATACTCCCTAAAAATAGAATTCCAAGATACATGTGAAAGACATGATTTTTTCTTCAAGATTTTGTTGCAGCAGAATTAGATACCCCCTAAAAATAGAATTCCAAGATACATGAGAAAGGCATGATTTTTTCTTCAAGACATTAATTGCAGCAGAATTAGATGGCCCCCTAAAAACAAAATTCCAAGATACATGTGAGAGACATGATTTTTTCTTCAAGACTTTAATTGCAGCAGAATTAGATGGCCCCCTAAAAATAAAATTATTCCAAGATACTTGAGAAAGACATGATTTTTTCTTCAAGACATTAATTGCAGCAGAATTAGATGGCCCCCTAAAAACAAAATTATTCCAAGATACTTGAGAAAGACATGATTTTTTCTTCAAGACTTTCATTGCAGCAGAATTAGATGGCAACCTAAAAACAGAGTTCCAAGATACGTGAGAAAGACATGATTTTTTCTTCAAGCCTTTAATTGCAGCAGAATAAGATACTCCCTAAAAACAGAATTCCAAGATACATGTGAAAGACATGATTTTTTCTTCAATACTTTTGTTGCAGCAGAATTAGATACCCCATAAAAACAGAATTCCAAGATACATGTGAAAGGCATGATTTTTTCTTCAAGACTTTTGTTGCAGCAGAATTAGATACCCCCTAAAAACAGAATTCCAAGATACATGAGAAAGCCATGATTTTTTCTTCAAGACTTTAATTGCAGCAGAATTAGATGGCCCCCTAAAAACAGAATTCCAAGATACATGTGAGAGACATGATTTTTTCTTCAAGACTTTAATTGCAGCAGAATTAGATGGCCCCCTAAAAATAAAATTATTCCAAGATACTTGAGAAAGACATAATTTTTTTCTTCAAGACTTTAATTGCAGCAGAATTAGATGGCCCCCTAAAAAAAAATTATTCCAAGATACTTGAGAAAGACATGATTTTTTTCATCAAGACTTTAATTGCAGCAGAATTAGATGGCCCCCTAAAAATAAAATTATTCCAACATACAAGAGAAAGACATGATTTTTTCTTCAAGACTTTAATTGCAGCAGATTTAGATGGCAACCTAAAAACAGAGTTCCAAGATACGTGAGAAAGACATGATTTTTTATTCAAGCCTTTAATTGCAGCAGAATAAGATACTCCCTAAAAACAGAATTCCAAGATACATGTGAAAGACATGATTTTTTCTTCAAGACTTTTGTTGCAGCAGAATTAGATACCCCATAAAAACAGAATTCCAAGATACATGTGAAAGGCAGGATTTTTTCTTCAAGACTTTTGTTGCAGCAGAATTAGATACCCCCCAAAAACAGAATTCCAAGATACATGAGAAAGGTATGATTTTTTCTTCAAGACTTTAATTGCAGCAGAATTAGATGGCCCCCTAAAAACAGAATTCCAAGATACATGTGAGAGACATGATTTTTTCTTCAAGACTTTAATTGCAGCAGAATTAGATGGCCCCCTAAAAATAAAATTATTCCAAGATACTTGAGAAAGACATGATTTTTTTCTTCAAGACTTTAATTGCAGCAGAATTAGATGGCCCCCTAAAAAAAAATTATTCCAAGATACTTGAGAAAGACATGATTTTTTCTTCAAGACTTTATTTGCAGCAAAATTAGATGTCAACCTAAAAACAGAGTTCCAAGAAACGTGAGAAAGACATGATTTTTTCTTCAAGCCTTTAATTGCAGCAGAATAAGATACTCCCTAAAAATAGAATTCCAAGATACATGTGAAAGACATGATTTTTTCTTCAAGATTTTGTTGCAGCAGAATTAGATACCCCCTAAAAATAGAATTCCAAGATACATGAGAAAGGCATGATTTTTTCTTCAAGACATTAATTGCAGCAGAATTAGATGGCCCCCTAAAAACAAAATTCCAAGATACATGTGAGAGACATGATTTTTTCTTCAAGACTTTAATTGCAGCAGAATTAGATGGCCCCCTAAAAATAAAATTATTCCAAGATACTTGAGAAAGACATGATTTTTTCTTCAAGACATTAATTGCAGCAGAATTAGATGGCCCCCTAAAAACAAAATTATTCCAAGATACTTGAGAAAGACATGATTTTTTCTTCAAGACTTTCATTGCAGCAGAATTAGATGGCAACCTAAAAACAGAGTTCCAAGATACGTGAGAAAGACATGATTTTTTCTTCAAGCCTTTAATTGCAGCAGAATAAGATACTCCCTAAAAACAGAATTCCAAGATACATGTGAAAGACATGATTTTTTCTTCAATACTTTTGTTGCAGCAGAATTAGATACCCCATAAAAACAGAATTCCAAGATACATGTGAAAGGCATGATTTTTTCTTCAAGACTTTTGTTGCAGCAGAATTAGATACCCCCTAAAAACAGAATTCCAAGATACATGAGAAAGCCATGATTTTTTCTTCAAGACTTTAATTGCAGCAGAATTAGATGGCCCCCTAAAAACAGAATTCCAAGATACATGTGAGAGACATGATTTTTTCTTCAAGACTTTAATTGCAGCAGAATTAGATGGCCCCCTAAAAATAAAATTATTCCAAGATACTTGAGAAAGACATAATTTTTTTCTTCAAGACTTTAATTGCAGCAGAATTAGATGGCCCCCTAAAAAAAAATTATTCCAAGATACTTGAGAAAGACATGATTTTTTTCATCAAGACTTTAATTGCAGCAGAATTAGATGGCCCCCTAAAAATAAAATTATTCCAACATACAAGAGAAAGACATGATTTTTTCTTCAAGACTTTAATTGCAGCAGAATTAGATACCCCTAAAAACGGAATTCCAAGATACATGAGAAAGACATGATTTTTTCTTCAAGACTTTAATTGCAGCACAATTACATGATTTTTCCTTCAAGACTTTAATTGCAGCAGAATTACATGGCCCCCTAAAAACATAATTCCAAGATACATGAGAAAGACATTATTTTTTCAACAAGACTTTTATTGCAGCAGAATTAGATGGACCCCTAAAAACATAATTCCAAGATACATGAGAAAGAAATGATTTTTTCTGCAAGACTTTAATTGCAGCAGAATTAGATACCCCTAAAAACATAATTCCAAGATACATGTGAGAGACATGATTTTTTCTTCAAGACTTTAATTGCAGCAGAATTAGATGGCCCCCTAAAAACAGAATTCCAATATACATGTGAGAGACATGATTTTTTCTTCAAGACTTTAATTGCAGCAGAATTAGATGGCCCCCTAAAAATAAAATTATTCCAAGATACTTAAGAAAGACATGATTTTTTCTTCAAGACTTTAATTGCAGCAGATTTAGATGGCAACCTAAAAACAGAGTTCCAAGATACGTGAGAAAGACCTGATTTTTTCTTCAAGCCTTTAATTGTAGCAGAATAAGATACTCCCTAAAAACAGAATTCCAAGATACATGAGAAAGACATGATTTTTTCTTCAAGATTTTAATTGAAGCAGAATTAGATGGCCCCAAAAAATAGAATTTCAAGATACATGAGAAAGGCATGATTTTCTCTTCAAGACTTTAATTGCAGCAGAATTGGATGGCCCCCTAAAAACAAAATTATTCCAAGATACTTGAGAAAGACATTATTTTTTCGTCAAGACTTTAATTGCAGCAGAATTAGCTGTCAACCTAAAAACAGAGTTCCAAGATACGTGAGAAAGACATGATTTTTTCTTCAAGCCTTTAATTGCGGCAGAATTAGATACTCCCTAAAAACAGAATTCCAAGATACATGTGAAAGACATGATTTTTTCTTCAAGACTTTTGTTGCAGCAGAATTAGATACCCCCTAAAAACAGAATTCCAAGATACATGAGAAAGGAATGATTTTTTCTTCAAGACTTTAATTGCAGCAGAATTAGATGGCCCCCTAAAAACGGAATTCCAAGATACATGTGAGAGACACGATTTTTTCTTCTAGACTTTAATTGCAGCAGAATTAGATGGCCCCCTAAAAACAAAATTATTCCAAGATACTTGAGAAAGACATGATTTTTTCTTCAAGACTTTAATTGCAGCAGATTTAGATGGCAACCTAAAAACAGATTTCCAAGATACGTGAGAAAGACATGATTTTTTCTTCAAGCCTTTAATTGCAGCAGAATAAGATACTCCCTAAAAACAGAATTCCAAGATACATGTGAAAGACATGATTTTTTCTTCAACACTTTTGTAGCAGCAGAATTAGATACCCCATAAAAACAGAATTCCAAGATACATGTGAAAGGAATGATTTTTTCTTCAAGACTTTTGTTGCAGCAGAATTAGATACCCTCTAAAAACAGAATTCCAAGATACATGAGAAAGGTATGATTTTTTCTTCAAGACTTTAATTGCAGCAGAATTAGATGGCCCCCTAAAAACAGAATTCCAAGATACATGTGAGAGACATTATTTTTTCTTCAAGACTTTAATTGCAGCAGAATTAGATGGCCCCCTAAAAATAAAATTATTCCAAGATAATTGAGAAAGACATGATTTTTTTCTTCAAGACTTTAATTGCAGCAGAATTAGATGGCCCCCTAAAAAAAATTATTCCAAGATACTTGAGAAAGACATGATTTTTTCTTCAAGACTTTAATTGCAGCAGAATTAGATGGCCCCCTAAAAACAAAATTATTCCAAGATACTTGAGAAAGACATGATTTTTTCTTCAAGACTTTAATTGCAGCAGAATTAGATGTCAACCTAAAAACAGAGTTCCAAGATACGTGAGAAAGACATGATTTTTTCTTCAAGCCTTTAATTGCAGCAGAATAAGATACTCCCTAAAAACAGAATTCCAAGATACATGTGAAAGACATGATTTTTTCTTCAAGACTTTAATTGCAGCAGAATTAGATGGCCCCCTAAAAATAAAATTATTCCAAGATACTTGAGAAAGACATGATTTTTTTCTTCAAGACATTAATTGCAGCAGAATTAGATGGCCCCCTAAAAAAAAATTATTCCAAGATACTTGAGAAAGACATGATTTTTTCTTTAAGACTTTAATTGCAGCAGAATTACATGGCCCCCTAAAAACAAAATTATTCCAAGATACTTGAGAAAGACATGATTTTTTCTTCAAGACTTTCATTGCAGCAGAATTAGATGGCAACCTAAAAACAGAGTTCCAAGATACGTGAGAAAGGCATGATTTTTTCTTCAAGCCTTTAATTGCAGCAGAATAAGATACTCCCTAAAAACAGAATTCCAAGATACATGTGAAAGACTTGATTTTTTCTTCAAGACTTTTGTTGCAGCAGAATTAGATACCCCCTAAAAACAGAATTCCAAGATACATGAGAAAGGCATGGTTTTTTCTTCAAGACTTTAATTGCAGCAGAAATAGATGGCCCCCTAAAAACAGAATTCCAAGATACATGTGAGAGACATGATTTTTTCTTCAAGACTTTAATTGCAGCAGAATTAGATGGCCCCCTAAAAACGGAATTCCAAGATACATGTGAGAGACACGATTTTTTCTTCTAGACTTTAATTGCAGCAGAATTAGATGGCACCCTAAAAACAAAATTATTCCAAGATACTTGAGAAAGACATGATTTTTTCTTCAAGACTTTAATTGCAGCAGATTTAGATGGCAACCTAAAAACAGATTTCCAAGATACGTGAGAAAGACATGATTTTTTCTTCAAGCCTTTAATTGCAGCAGAATAAGATACTCCCTAAAAACAGAATTCCAAGATACATGTGAAAGACATGATTTTTTCTTCAACACTTTTGTAGCAGCAGAATTAGATACCCCATAAAAACAGAATTCCAAGATACATGTGAAAGGAATGATTTTTTCTTCAAGACTTTTGTTGCAGCAGAATTAGATACCCTCTAAAAACAGAATTCCAAGATACATGAGAAAGGTATGATTTTTTCTTCAAGACTTTAATTGCAGCAGAATTAGATGGCCCCCTAAAAACAGAATTCCAAGATACATGTGAGAGACATTATTTTTTCTTCAAGACTTTAATTGCAGCAGAATTAGATGGCCCCCTAAAAATAAAATTATTCCAAGATAATTGAGAAAGACATGATTTTTTTCTTCAAGACTTTAATTGAAGCAGAATTAGATGGCCCCCTAAAAAAAATTATTCCAAGATACTTGAGAAAGACATGATTTTTTCTTCAAGACTTTAATTGCAGCAGAATTAGATGGCCCCCTAAAAACAAAATTATTCCAAGATACTTGAGAAAGACATGATTTTTTCTTCAAGACTTTAATTGCAGTAGAATTAGATGTCAACCTAAAAACAGAGTTCCAAGATACGTGAGAAAGACATGATTTTTTCTTCAAGCCTTTAATTGCAGCAGAATAAGATACTCCCTAAAAACAGAATTCCAAGATAGATGTGAAAGACATGATTTTTTCTTCAAGACTTTAATTGCAGCAGAATTAGATGGCCCCCTAAAAATAAAATTATTCCAAGATACTTGAGAAAGACATGATTTTTTTCTTCAAGACATTAATTGCAGCAGAATTAGATGGCCCCCTAAAAAAAAATTATTCCAAGATACTTGAGAAAGACAAGATTTTTTCTTCAAGACTTTAATTGCAGCACAATTACATGATTTTTTCTTCAAGACTTTAATTGCAGCAGAATTAGATGGCCCCCTAAAAACATAATTCCAAGATACATGAGAAAGACATGATTTTTTCAACAAGACTTTTATTGCAGCAGAATTAGATGGACCCCTAAAAATATAATTCCAAGATACATGTGAGAGACATGATTTTTTCTTCAAGACTTTAATTGCAGCAGAATTAGATGGCCCCCTAAAAATAAAATTATTCCAAGATACTTGAGAAAGACAAGATTTTTTCTTCAAGACTTTAATTGCAGCAGAATTAGATGGCCCCCTAAAAACAAAATTATTCCAAGATACTTGAGAAAGACATGATTTTTTCTTCAAGACTTTAATTGCAGCAGAATTAGATGGCAACCTAAAAACAGAGTTCCAAGATACGTGAGAAAGACATGATTTTTTCTTCAAGCCTTTAATTGCAGCAGAATAAGATACTCCCTAAAAACAGAATTCCAAGATACATGTGAAAGACATGATTTTTTCTTCAAGACTTTTGTTGCAGCAGAATTAGATACCCCATAAAAACAGAATTCCAAGATACATGAGAAAGGCATGGTTTTTTCTTCAAGACTTTAATTGCAGCAGAAATAGATGGCCCCCTAAAAACAGAATTCCAAGATACATGTGAGAGACATGATTTTTTCTTCAAGACTTTAATTGCAGCAGAATTAGATGGCCCCCTAAAAATAAAATTATTCCAAGATACTTGAGAAAGACATGATTTTTTTCTTCAAGACATTAATTGCAGCAGAATTAGATGGCCCCCTAAAAAAAAATTATTCCAAGATACTTGAGAAAGACATGATTTTTTCTTCAAGACTTTAATTGCAGCAGAATTAGATGGCCCCCTAAAAATAAAATTATTCCAACATACAAGAGAAAGACATGATTTTTTCTTGAAGACTTTAATTGCAGCAAAATTAGATTCCCCAAAAAACAGAATTCCAAGATACATGAGAAAGACATGATTTTTTCTTCAAGACTTTAATTGCAGCACAATTACATGATTTTTTCTTCAAGACTTTAATTGCAGCAGAATTAGATGGCCCCCTAAAAACATAATTCCAAGATACATGAGAAAGACATGATTTTTTCAACAAGACTTTTATTGCAGCAGAATTAGATGGACCCCTAAAAATATAATTCCAAGATACATGTGAGAGACATGATTTTTTCTTCAAGACTTTAATTGCAGCAGAATTAGATGGCCCCCTAAAAATAAAATTATTCCAAGATACTTGAGAAAGACAAGATTTTTTCTTCAAGACTTTAATTGCAGCAGAATTAGATGGCCCCCTAAAAACAAAATTATTCCAAGATACTTGAGAAAGACATGATTTTTTCTTCAAGACTTTAATTGCAGCAGAATTAGATGGCAACCTAAAAACAGAGTTCCAAGATACGTGAGAAAGACATGATTTTTTCTTCAAGCCTTTAATTGCAGCAGAATAAGATACTCCCTAAAAACAGAATTCCAAGATACATGTGAAAGACATGATTTTTTCTTCAAGACTTTTGTTGCAGCAGAATTAGATACCCCATAAAAACAGAATTCCAAGATACATGAGAAAGGCATGGTTTTTTCTTCAAGACTTTAATTGCAGCAGAAATAGATGGCCCCCTAAAAACAGAATTCCAAGATACATGTGAGAGACATGATTTTTTCTTCAAGACTTTAATTGCAGCAGAATTAGATGGCCCCCTAAAAATAAAATTATTCCAAGATACTTGAGAAAGACATGATTTTTTTCTTCAAGACATTAATTGCAGCAGAATTAGATGGCCCCCTAAAAAAAAATTATTCCAAGATACTTGAGAAAGACATGATTTTTTCTTCAAGACTTTAATTGCAGCAGAATTAGATGGCCCCCTAAAAATAAAATTATTCCAACATACAAGAGAAAGACATGATTTTTTCTTGAAGACTTTAATTGCAGCAAAATTAGATTCCCCAAAAAACAGAATTCCAAGATACATGAGAAAGACATGATTTTTTCTTCAAGACTTTAATTGCAGCACAATTACATGATTTTTTCTTCAAGACTTTAATTGCAGCAGAATTAGATGGCCCCCTAAAAACATAATTCCAAGATACATGAGAAAGACATGATTTTTTCAACAAGACTTTTATTGCAGCAGAATTAGATGGACCCCTAAAAATATAATTCCAAGATACATGTGAGAGACATGATTTTTTCTTCAAGACTTTAATTGCAGCAGAATTAGATGGCCCCCTAAAAATAAAATTATTCCAAGATACTTGAGAAAGACATGATTTTTTCTTCAAGACTTTAATTGCAGCAGAATTAGATGGCCCCCTAAAAACAAAATTATTCCAAGATACTTGAGAAAGACATGATTTTTTCTTCAAGACTTTAATTGCAGCAGAATTAGATGTCAACCTAAAAACAGAGTTCCAAGATACGTGAGAAAGACATGATTTTTTCTTCAAGCCTTTAATTGCAGCAGAATAAGATACTCCCTAAAAACAGAATTCCAAGATACATGTGAAAGACATGATTTTTTCTTCAAGACTTTAATTGCAGCAGAATTAGATGGCCCCCTAAAAATAAAATTATTCCAAGATACTTGAGAAAGACATGATTTTTTTCTTCAAGACATTAATTGCAGCAGAATTAGATGGCCCCCTAAAAAAAAATTATTCCAAGATACTTGAGAAAGACATGATTTTTTCTTTAAGACTTTAATTGCAGCAGAATTACATGGCCCCCTAAAAACAAAATTATTCCAAGATACTTGAGAAAGACATGATTTTTTCTTCAAGACTTTCATTGCAGCAGAATTAGATGGCAACCTAAAAACAGAGTTCCAAGATACGTGAGAAAGACATGATTTTTTCTTCAAGCCTTTAATTGCAGCAGAATAAGATACTCCCTAAAAACAGAATTCCAAGATACATGTGAAAGACTTGATTTTTTCTTCAAGACTTTTGTTGCAGCAGAATTAGATACCCCCTAAAAACAGAATTCCAAGATACATGAGAAAGGCATGGTTTTTTCTTCAAGACTTTAATTGCAGCAGAAATAGATGGCCCCCTAAAAACAGAATTCCAAGATACATGTGAGAGACATGATTTTTTCTTCAAGACTTTAATTGCAGCAGAATTAGATGGCCCCCTAAAAATAAAATTATTCCAAGATACTTGAGAAAGACATGATTTTTTTCTTCAAGACATTAATTGCAGCAGAATTAGATGGCCCCCTAAAAAAAAATTATTCCAAGATACTTGAGAAAGACATGATTTTTTCTTCAAGACTTTAATTGCAGCAGAATTAGATGGCCCCCTAAAAATAAAATTATTCCAACATACAAGAGAAAGACATGATTTTTTCTTGAAGACTTTAATTGCAGCAAAATTAGATTCCCCAAAAAACAGAATTCCAAGATACATGAGAAAGACATGATTTTTTCTTCAAGACTTTAATTGCAGCACAATTACATGATTTTTTCTTCAAGACTTTAATTGCAGCAGAATTAGATGGCCCCCTAAAAACATAATTCCAAGATACATGAGAAAGACATGATTTTTTCAACAAGACTTTTATTGCAGCAGAATTAGATGGACCCCTAAAAATATAATTCCAAGATACATGTGAGAGACATGATTTTTTCTTCAAGACTTTAATTGCAGCAGAATTAGATGGCCCCCTAAAAATAAAATTATTCCAAGATACTTGAGAAAGACAAGATTTTTTCTTCAAGACTTTAATTGCAGCAGAATTAGATGGCCCCCTAAAAACAAAATTATTCCAAGATACTTGAGAAAGACATGATTTTTTCTTCAAGACTTTAATTGCAGCAGAATTAGATGGCAACCTAAAAACAGAGTTCCAAGATACGTGAGAAAGACATGATTTTTTCTTCAAGCCTTTAATTGCAGCAGAATAAGATACTCCCTAAAAACAGAATTCCAAGATACATGTGAAAGACATGATTTTTTCTTCAAGACTTTTGTTGCAGCAGAATTAGATACCCCATAAAAACAGAATTCCAAGATACATGAGAAAGGCATGGTTTTTTCTTCAAGACTTTAATTGCAGCAGAAATAGATGGCCCCCTAAAAACAGAATTCCAAGATACATGTGAGAGACATGATTTTTTCTTCAAGACTTTAATTGCAGCAGAATTAGATGGCCCCCTAAAAATAAAATTATTCCAAGATACTTGAGAAAGACATGATTTTTTTCTTCAAGACATTAATTGCAGCAGAATTAGATGGCCCCCTAAAAAAAAATTATTCCAAGATACTTGAGAAAGACATGATTTTTTCTTCAAGACTTTAATTGCAGCAGAATTAGATGGCCCCCTAAAAATAAAATTATTCCAACATACAAGAGAAAGACATGATTTTTTCTTGAAGACTATAATTGCAGCAAAATTAGATTCCCCAAAAAACAGAATTCCAAGATACATGAGAAAGACATGATTTTTTCTTCAAGACTTTAATTGCAGCACAATTACATGATTTTTTCTTCAAGACTTTAATTGCAGCAGAATTAGATGGCCCCCTAAAAACATAATTCCAAGATACATGAGAAAGACATGATTTTTTCAACAAGACTTTTATTGCAGCAGAATTAGATGGACCCCTAAAAATATAATTCCAAGATACATGTGAGAGACATGATTTTTTCTTCAAGACTTTAATTGCAGCAGAATTAGATGGCCCCCTAAAAATAAAATTATTCCAAGATACTTGAGAAAGACATGATTTTTTCTTCAAGACTTTAATTGCAGCAGAATTAGATGGCCCCCTAAAAACAAAATTATTCCAAGATACTTGAGAAAGACATGATTTTTTCTTCAAGACTTTAATTGCAGCAGAATTAGATGGCAACCTAAAAACAGAGTTCCAAGATACGTGAGAAAGACATGATTTTTTCTTCAAGCCTTTAATTGCAGCAGAATAAGATACTCCCTAAAAACAGAATTCCAAGATACATGTGAAAGACATGATTTTTTCTTCAAGACTTTTGTTGCAGCAGAATTAGATACCCCATAAAAACAGAATTCCAAGATACATGTGAAAGACATGATTTTTTCTTCAAATCTTTAATTGCAGCAGAATTAGATGCCCTTAAAAACAGAATTATTCCAAGATACATGAGAAAAACATGATTTTTTCTTCAAGACTTTAATTGTAGCAGAATTCGTTACCCCCAAAAACAGAATTCCAAGATACATGAGAAAGGCATGATTTTTTCTTCAAGACTTTAATTGCAGCAGAATTAGATGGCCCCCTAAAAACAGAATTCCAAGATACATGTGAGAGACATGATTTTTTCTTCAAGACTTTAATTGCAGCAGAATTAGATGGCCCCCTAAAAAAAAATTATTCCAAGATACTTGAGAAAGACATGATTTTTTGTTCAAGACTTTAATTGCAGCAGAATTAGATGGCCCCCTAAAAATAAAATTATTCCAAGATACTTGAGAAAGACATGATTTTTTTCTTCAAGACATTAATTGCAGCAGAATTAGATGGCCCCCTAAAAAAAAATTATTCCAAGATACTTGAGAAAGACATGATTTTTTCTTCAAGACTTTAATTGCAGCAGAATTAGATGGCCCCCTAAAAATAAAATTATTCCAACATACAAGAGAAAGACATGATTTTTTCTTGAAGACTTTAATTGCAGCAAAATTAGATTCCCCAAAAAACAGAATTCCAAGATACATGAGAAAGACATGATTTTTTCTTCAAGACTTTAATTGCAGCACAATTACATGATTTTTTCTTCAAGACTTTAATTGCAGCAGAATTAGATGGCCCCCTAAAAACATAATTCCAAGATACATGAGAAAGACATGATTTTTTCAACAAGACTTTTATTGCAGCAGAATTAGATGGACCCCTAAAAATATAATTCCAAGATACATGTGAGAGACATGATTTTTTCTTCAAGACTTTAATTGCAGCAGAATTAGATGGCCCCCTAAAAATAAAATTATTCCAAGATACTTGAGAAAGACATGATTTTTTCTTCAAGACTTTAATTGCAGCAGAATTAGATGGCCCCCTAAAAACAAAATTATTCCAAGATACTTGAGAAAGACATGATTTTTTCTTCAAGACTTTAATTGCAGCAGAATTAGATGGCAACCTAAAAACAGAGTTCCAAGATACGTGAGAAAGACATGATTTTTTCTTCAAGCCTTTAATTGCAGCAGAATAAGATACTCCCTAAAAACAGAATTCCAAGATACATGTGAAAGACATGATTTTTTCTTCAAGACTTTTGTTGCAGCAGAATTAGATACCCCATAAAAACAGAATTCCAAGATACATGTGAAAGACATGATTTTTTCTTCAAGTCTTTAATTGCAGCAGAATTAGATGCCCTTAAAAACAGAATTATTCCAAGATACATGAGAAAAACATGATTTTTTCTTCAAGACTTTAATTGTAGCAGAATTCGTTACCCCCAAAAACAGAATTCCAAGATACATGAGAAAGGCATGATTTTTGCTTCAAGACTTTAATTGCAGCAGAATTAGATGGCCCCCTAAAAACAGAATTCCAAGATACATGTGAAAGACATGATTTTTTCTACAAAACTTTAATTGCAGCAGAATTAGATACCCCTAAAAACAGAATTCCTAGATACATGAGAATGACATGATTTTTTCTTCAAGACTTTAATTGCAGCAGAAATAGATGGCCCCCTAAAAACAGAATTCCAAGATACATGAGAAAGGCATGATTTTTTCTTCAAGACTTTAATTGCAGCAGAATTAGATGGCCCCCTAAAAACATAATTCCAAGATACATGAGAAAGACATGATTTTTTCAACAAGACTTTTATTGCAGCAGAATTAGATGGACCCCTAAAAATGTAATTCCAAGATACATGTGAGAGACATGATTTTTTCTTCAAGACTTTAATTGCAGCAGAATTAGATGGCAACCTAAAAACAGAGTTCCAAGATACGTGAGAAAGACATGATTTTTTCTTCAAGCCTTTAATTGCAGCAGAATAAGATACTCCCTAAAAACAGAATTCCAAGATACATGTGAAAGACATGATTTTTTCTTCAAGACTTTAATTGCAGCAGAATTAGATGGCCCCCTAAAAACAAAATTATTCCAAGATACTTGAGAAAGACATGATTTTTTCTTCAAGACTTTAATTGCAGCAGAATTAGATGGCAACCTAAAAACAGAGTTCCAAGATACGTGAGAAAGACATGATTTTTTCTTCAAGCCTTTAATTGCAGCAGAATAAGATACTCCCTAAAAACAGAATTCCAAGATACATGTGAAAGACATGATTTTTTCTTCAAGACTTTTGTTGCAGCAGAATTAGATACCCCATAAAAACAGAATTCCAAGATACATGTGAAAGACATGATTTTTTCTTCAAGTCTTTAATTGCAGCAGAATTAGATGCCCTTAAAAACAGAATTATTCCAAGATACATGAGAAAAACATGATTTTTTCTTCAAGACTTTAATTGTAGCAGAATTCGTTACCCCCAAAAACAGAATTCCAAGATACATGAGAAAGGCATGATTTTTTCTTCAAGACTTTAATTGCAGCAGAATTAGATGGCCCCCTAAAAACAGAATTCCAAGATACATGTGAGAGACATGATTTTTTCTTCAAGACTTTAATTGCAGCAGAATTAGATGGCCCCCTAAAAAAAAATTATTCCAAGATACTTGAGAAAGACATGATTTTTTGTTCAAGACTTTAATTGCAGCAGAATTAGATGGCCCCCTAAAAACATAATTCCAAGATACATGTGAGAGACATGATTTTTTCTTCAAGACTTTAATTGCAGCTGAATTAGATGGCCCCCTAAAAACAGATTTCCAAGATACATGAGAAAGAAATGATTTTTTCTACAAAACTTTAATTGCAGCAGAATTAGATACCCCTAAAAACAGAATTCCTAGATACATGAGAATGACATGATTTTTTCTTCAAGACTTTAATTGCAGCAGAAATAGATGGCCCCCTAAAAACAGAATTCCAAGATACATGAGAAAGGCATGATTTTTTCTTCAAGACTTTAATTGCAGCAGAATTAGATGGCCCCCTAAAAACATAATTCCAAGATACATGAGAAAGACATGATTTTTTCAACAAGACTTTTATTGCAGCAGAATTAGATGGACCCCTAAAAATGTAATTCCAAGATACATGTGAGAGACATGATTTTTTCTTCAAGACTTTAATTGCAGCAGAATTAGATGGCAACCTAAAAACAGAGTTCCAAGATACGTGAGAAAGACATGATTTTTTCTTCAAGCCTTTAATTGCAGCAGAATAAGATACTCCCTAAAAACAGAATTCCAAGATACATGTGAAAGACATGATTTTTTCTTCAAGACTTTTGTTGCAGCAGAATTAGATACCCCATAAAAACAGAATTCCAAGATACATGTGAAAGACATGATTTTTTCTTCAAGACTTTAATTGCAGCAGAATTAGATGCCCTTAAAAACAGAATTATTCCAAGATACATGAGAAAAACATGATTTTTTCTTCAAGACTTTAATTGTAGCAGAATTCGTTACCCCCAAAAACAGAATTCCAAGATACATGAGAAAGGCATGATTTTTTCTTCAAGACTTTAATTGCAGCAGAATTAGATGGCCCCCTAAAAACATAATTCCAAGATACATGAGAAAGACATGATTTTTTCAACAAGACTTTTATTGCAGCAGAATTAGATGGACCCCTAAAAATATAATTCCAAGATACATGTGAGAGACATGATTTTTTCTTCAAGACTTTAATTGCAGCAGAATTAGATGACCCCCTAAAAATAAAATTATTCCAAGATACTTGAGAAAGACATGATTTTTTCTTCAAGACTTTAATTGCAGCAGAATTAGATGGCCCACTAAAAACAAAATTATTCCAAGATACTTGAGAAAGACATGATTTTTTCTTCAAGACTTTAATTGCAGCAGAATTAGATGGCAACCTAAAAACAGAGTTCCAAGATACGTGAGAAAGACATGATTTTTTCTTCAAGCCTTTAATTGCAGCAGAATAAGATACTCCCTAAAAACAGAATTCCAAGATACATGTGAAAGACATGATTTTTTCTTCAAGACTTTAATTGCAGCAGAATTAGATGGCCCCCTAAAAACATAATTCCAAGATACATGTGAGAGACATGATTTTTTCTTCAAGACTTTAATTGCAGCTGAATTAGATGGCCCCCTAAAAACAGATTTCCAAGATACATGAGAAAGAAATGATTTTTTCTACAAAACTTTAATTGCAGCAGAATTAGATACCCCTAAAAACAGAATTCCTAGATACATGAGAATGACATGATTTTTTCTTCAAGACTTTAATTGCAGCAGAATTAGATGGCCCCCTAAAAACAGAATTATTCCAAGATACTTGAGAAAGACATGATTTTTTCTTCAAGACTTTAATTGCAGCAGAATTAGATGGCCCCCTAAAAACAAAATTATTCCAAGATACTTGAGAAAGACATGATTTTTTCTTCAAGACTTTAATTGCAGCAGATTTAGATGGCAACCTAAAAACAGAGTTCAAGATACGTGAGAAAGACATGATTTTTTCTTCAAGCCTTTAATTGCAGCAGAATAAGATACTCCCTAAAAACAGAATTCCAAGATACTTGTGAAAGACATGATTTTTTCTTCAAGACTTTTGTTGCAGCATAATTAGATACCCCATAAAAACAGAATTCCAAGATACATGTGAAAGGCATGATTTTTTCTTCAAGACTTTTGTTGCAGCAGAATTAGATACCCCCTAAAAACAGAATTCCAAGATACATGAGAAAGGCATGATTTTTTCTTCAAGACATTAATTGCTGCAGAATTAGATGGCCCCCTAAAAACAGAATTCCAAGATACATGTGAGAGACATGATTTTTTCTTCAAGACTTTTATTGCAGCAGAATTAGATGGCCCCCTAAAAATAAAATTATTCCAAGATACTTGAGAAAGACATGATTTTTTTCTTCAAGACTTTAATTGCAGCAGAATTAGATGGCCCCCTAAAAAAAAATTATTCCAAGATACTTGAGAAAGACATGATTTTTTCTTCAAGACTTTAATTGCAGCAGAATTAGATGGCCCCCTAAAAACAAAATTATTCCAAGATACTTGAGAAAGACATGATTTTTTCTTCAAGACTTTAATTGCAGCAGAATTAGATGGCAACCTAAAAACAGAGTTCCATGATACGTGAGAAAGACATGATTTTTTCTTCAAGCCTTTAATTGCAGCAGAATAAGATACTCCCTAAAAACAGAATTCCAAGATACATGTGAAAGACAAGATTTTTTCTTCAAGACTTTTGTTGCAGCAGAATTAGATACCCCATAAAAACAGAATTCCAAGATACATGTGAAAGACATGATTTTTTCTTCATGACTTTTGTTGCAGCAGAATTAGATACCCCCTAAAAACAGAATTCCAAGATACATGAGAAAGGCATGATTTTTTCTTCCAGACTTTAATTGCAGCAGAATTAGATGGCCCCCTAAAAACAGAATTCCAAGATACATGTGAGAGACATGATTTTTTCTTCAAGACTTTAATTGCAGCAGAATTAGATGGCCCCCTAAAAATAAAATTATTCCAAGATACTTGAGAAAGACATGATTTTTCCTTGAAGACTTTAATTGCAGCAGAATTAGATGGCCCCCTAAAAACAGAATTCCAAGATACATGTGAGAGACATGATTTTTTCTTCAAGACTTTAATTGCAGCAGAATTAGATGGCCCCCTAAAAAAAAATTTATTCCAAGATACTTGAGAAAGACATGATTTTTTCTTCAAGACTTTAATTGCAGCAGAATTAGATGGCCCCCTAAAAACAGAATTCCAAGATACATGAGAGAGACATGATTTTTTCTTCAAGACTTTAATTGCAGCTGAATTAGATGTCCCCCTAAAAACAGATTTCCAAGATACTTGAGAAAGAAATGATTTTTTCTACAAAACTTTAATTGCAGCAGAATTAGATACCCCTAAAAACAGAATTCCTAGATACATGAGAATGACATGATTTTTTCTTCAAGACTTTAATTGCAGCAGAATTAGATGGCCCCCTAAAAACAGAATTCATACATGAGAAAGAAATGATTTTTTCTACAAAACTTTAATTGCAGCAGAATAAGATACCCCTAAAAACAGAATTCCAAGATACATGAGAAAGACATGATTTTTTCTTCAAGACTTCAATTGAAGCAGAATTAGATGGGCCCTAAAAATAAAATTATTCCAAGATACATGAGAAAGAAATGATTTTTTCTTCAAGACTTTAATTGCAGCAGAATTAGATACCCCTAAAAACAGAATTCCAAGATACATGAGAAAGACATGATTTTTTCTTCAAGACATTTATTGCAGCAGAATTACATGATTTTTTCTTCAAGTCTTTAATTGTAGCAGAATTAGATGGCCCCCTAAAAACAGAATTCCAAGATACATGTGAGAGACATGATTTTTTCTTCAAGACTTTAATTGCAGCAGAATTAGATACCCCTAAAAACAGAATTCCAAGATACATGAGAAAGACATGATTTTTTCTTCAAGACTTTAATTGAAGCAGATTTAGATGGCCCCAAAAAATAGAATTTCAAGATACATGAGAAAGGCATGATTTTTTCTTCAAGACTTTAATTGCAGCAGAATTCGAAGGCCCGCTAAAAACAAAATTATTCCAAGATACTTGAGAAAGACATGATTTTTTCGTCAAGACTTTAATTGCAGCAGAATTAGATGTCAACCTAAAAACAGAGTTCCAAGATACGTGAGAAAGACATGATTTTTTCTTCAAGCCTTTAATTGCAGCAGAATAAGATACTCCCTAAAAACAGAATTCCAAGATACATGTGAAAGACATGATTTTTTCTTCAAGACTTTTGTTGCAGCATAATTAGATACCCCATAAAAACAGAATTCCAAGATACATGTGAAAGGCATGATTTTTTCTTCAAGACTTTAATTGCAGCAGAATTAGAAGGCCCGCTAAAAACAAAATTATTCCAAGATACTTGAGAAAGACATGATTTTTTCGTCAAGACTTTAATTGCAGCAGAATTAGATGTCAACCTAAAAACAGTGTTCCAAGATACGTGAGAAAGACATGATTTTTTCTTCAAGCCTTTAATTGCAGCTGAATAAGATACTCCATAAAAACAGAATTCCAAGATACATGTGAAAGACATGATTTTTTCTTCAAGACTTTTGTTGCAGCATAATTAGATACCCCATAAAAACAGAATTCCAAGATACATGTGAAAGGCATGATTTTTTCTTCAAGACTTTAATTGCAGCAGAATTACTTGAGTTTTTCTTCAAGACTTTAATTGCAACAGAATTAGATGGCCCCCTAAAAACATAATTCCAAGATACATGAGAAAGAAATGATTTTTTCTGCAAGACTTTAGTTGCAGCAGAATTAGATACCCCTAAAAACAGAATTCCAAGATACATGAGAAAGACATGATTTTTTCTTCAAGACTTTAATTGAAACAGAATTAGATGGCCCCCTAAAAACAGAATTCCAAGATACATGAGAAAGGCATGATTTTTTCTTCAAGACTTTAATTGCAGCAGAATTAGATGGCCCGCTAAAAACAAAATTATTCCAAGATACTTGAGAAAGACATGATTTTTTCGTCAAGACTTTAATTGCAGCAGAATTAGATGTCAACCTAAAAACAGAGTTCCAAGATACGTGAGAAAGACATGATTTTTTCTTCAAGCCTTTAATTGCAGCAGAATAAGATACTCCCTAAAAACAGAATTCCAAGATACATGTGAAAGACATGATTTTTTCTTCAAGACTTTTGTTGCAGCAGAATTAGATACCCCCTAAAAATAGAATTCCAAGATACATGAGAAAGGCATGATTTTTTCTTCAAGACTTTAATTGCAGTAGAATTAGATGGCCCCCTAAAAACAGAATTCCAAGATACATGTGAGAGACATGATTTTTTCTTCAAGACTTTAATTGCAGCAGAATTAGATGGCCCCCTAAAAACAAAATTATTCCAAGATACTTGAGAAAGACATGATTTTTTCTTCAAGACTTTAATTGCAGCAGATTTAGATGGCAACCTAAAAACAGAGTTCCAAGATACGTGAGAAAGACATGATTTTTTCTTCAAGCCTTTAATTGCAGCAGAATAAGATACTCCCTAAAAACAGAATTCCAAGATACTTGTGAAAGACATGATTTTTTCTACAAGACTTTTGTTGCAGCATAATTAGATACCCCATAAAAACAGAATTCCAAGATACATGTGAAAGGCATGATTTTTTCTTCAAGACTTTTGTTGCAGCAGAATTAGATACCCCCTAAAAACAGAATTCGAAGATACATGAGAAAGGCATGATTTTTTCTTCAAGACTTTAATTGCAGCAGAATTAGATGGCCCCCTAAAAACAGAATTCCAAGATACATGTGAGAGACATGATTTTTTCTTCAAGACTTTAATTGCAGCAGAATTAGATGGCCCCATAAAAATAAAATTATTCCAAGATACTTGAGAAAGACATGATTTTTTTCTTCAAGACTTTAATTGCAGCAGAATTAGATGGCCCCCTAAAAAAAAACATTATTCCAAGATACTTGAGAAAGACATGATTTTTTCTTCAAGACTTTAATTGCAGCAGAATTAGATGGCCCCCTAAAAACAAAATTATTCCAAGATACTTGAGAAAGACATGATTTTTTCTTCAAGACTTTAATTGCAGCAGAATTAGATGTCAACCTAAAAACAGAGTTCCAAGATACGTGAGAAAGACATGATTTTTTCTTCAAGCCTTTAATTGCAGCAGAATAAGATACTCCCTAAAAACAGAATTCCAAGATACATGTGAAAGACATGATTTTTTCTTCAAAACTTTTGTTGCAGCAGAATTAGATACCCCCTAAAAATAGAATTCCAAGATACATTAGAAAGGCATGATTTTTTCTTCAAGACATTAATTGCAGCAGAAATAGATGGCACCCTAAAAACAGAATTCCGAGAGACATGTGAGAGACATGATTTTTTCTTCAAGACTTTAATTGCAGCAGAATTAGATGGCCCCCCAAAAATAAAATTATTCCAAGATACTTGAGAAAGACATGATTTTTTCTTCAAGACATTAATTGCAGCAGAATTAGATGCCCCCCTAAAAACAAAATTATTCCAAGATACTTGAGAAAACATGATTTTTTCTTCAAGACTTTCATTGCAGCAGAATTAGATGGCAACCTAAAAACAGAGTTCCAAGATACGTGAGAAAGACATGATTTTTTCTTCAAGCCTTTAATTGCAGCAGAATAAGATACTCCCTAAAAACAGAATTCCAAGATACATGTGAAAGGCATTATTTTTTCTTCAAGACTTTTGTTGCAGCAGAATTAGATACCCCCTAAAAACAGAATTCCATTATACATGAGAAAGGCATGATTTTTTCTTCAAGACTTTAATTGCAGCAGAATTAGATGGCACCCTAAAAACAGAATTCCAAGATACATGTGAGAGACATTATTTTTTCTTCAAGACTTTAATTGCAGCAGAATTAGATGGCCCCCTAAAAATAAAATTATTCCAAGATACTTGAGAAAGAAATGATTTTTTCTACAAGACTTTAATTGCAGCAGAATTAGATGGCCCCCTAAAAAAACAATTATTCCAAGATACTTGAGAAAGACATGATTTTTTCTTCAAGACTTTAATTGGAGCAGAATTAGATGGCACCCTAAAAATAAAATTATTCCAACATACATGAGAAAGACATGATTTTTTCTTCAAGACGTTAATTGCAGCAGAATTAGATACCCCTAAAAACAGAATTCCAAGATACATGAGAAAGACATGATTTTATCTTCAAGACTTTAATTGCAGCACAATTACATGATTTTATCTTCAAGACACTAATTGCAGCAGAATTAGATGGCCCCCTAAAAACATAATTCCAAGATACTTGAGAAAGACATGATTTTTTATTCAAGACTTTAATTGCAGCAGAATTAGATGGCCCCCTAAAAACAGAATTCCAAGATACATGAGAGAGACATGATTTTTTCTTCAAGACTTTAATTGCAGCTGAATTAGATGTCCCCCTAAAAACAGATTTCCAAGATACTTGAGAAAGAAATGATTTTTTCTACAAAACTTTAATTGCAGCAGAATTAGATACCCCTAAAAACAGAATTCCTAGATACATGAGAATGACATGATTTTTTCTTCAAGACTTTAATTGCAGCAGAATTAGATGGCCCCCTAAAAACAGAATTCATACATGAGAAAGAAATGATTTTTTCTACAAAACTTTAATTGCAGCAGAATAAGATACCCCTAAAAACAGAATTCCAAGATACATGAGAAAGACATGATTTTTTCTTCAAGACTTCAATTGAAGCAGAATTAGATGGGCCCTAAAAATAAAATTATTCCAAGATACATGAGAAAGAAATGATTTTTTCTTCAAGACTTTAATTGCAGCAGAATTAGATACCCCTAAAAACAGAATTCCAAGATACATGAGAAAGACATGATTTTTTCTTCAAGACATTTATTGCAGCAGAATTACATGATTTTTTCTTCAAGTCTTTAATTGTAGCAGAATTAGATGGCCCCCTAAAAACAGAATTCCAAGATACATGTGAGAGACATGATTTTTTCTTCAAGACTTTAATTGCAGCAGAATTAGATACCCCTAAAAACAGAATTCCAAGATACATGAGAAAGACATGATTTTTTCTTCAAGACTTTAATTGAAGCAGATTTAGATGGCCCCAAAAAATAGAATTTCAAGATACATGAGAAAGGCATGATTTTTTCTTCAAGACTTTAATTGCAGCAGAATTCGAAGGCCCGCTAAAAACAAAATTATTCCAAGATACTTGAGAAAGACATGATTTTTTCGTCAAGACTTTAATTGCAGCAGAATTAGATGTCAACCTAAAAACAGAGTTCCAAGATACGTGAGAAAGACATGATTTTTTCTTCAAGCCTTTAATTGCAGCAGAATAAGATACTCCCTAAAAACAGAATTCCAAGATACATGTGAAAGACATGATTTTTTCTTCAAGACTTTTGTTGCAGCATAATTAGATACCCCATAAAAACAGAATTCCAAGATACATGTGAAAGGCATGATTTTTTCTTCAAGACTTTAATTGCAGCAGAATTAGAAGGCCCGCTAAAAACAAAATTATTCCAAGATACTTGAGAAAGACATGATTTTTTCGTCAAGACTTTAATTGCAGCAGAATTAGATGTCAACCTAAAAACAGTGTTCCAAGATACGTGAGAAAGACATGATTTTTTCTTCAAGCCTTTAATTGCAGCTGAATAAGATACTCCATAAAAACAGAATTCCAAGATACATGTGAAAGACATGATTTTTTCTTCAAGACTTTTGTTGCAGCATAATTAGATACCCCATAAAAACAGAATTCCAAGATACATGTGAAAGGCATGATTTTTTCTTCAAGACTTTAATTGCAGCAGAATTACTTGAGTTTTTCTTCAAGACTTTAATTGCAACAGAATTAGATGGCCCCCTAAAAACATAATTCCAAGATACATGAGAAAGAAATGATTTTTTCTGCAAGACTTTAGTTGCAGCAGAATTAGATACCCCTAAAAACAGAATTCCAAGATACATGAGAAAGACATGATTTTTTCTTCAAGACTTTAATTGAAACAGAATTAGATGGCCCCCTAAAAACAGAATTCCAAGATACATGAGAAAGGCATGATTTTTTCTTCAAGACTTTAATTGCAGCAGAATTAGATGGCCCGCTAAAAACAAAATTATTCCAAGATACTTGAGAAAGACATGATTTTTTCGTCAAGACTTTAATTGCAGCAGAATTAGATGTCAACCTAAAAACAGAGTTCCAAGATACGTGAGAAAGACATGATTTTTTCTTCAAGCCTTTAATTGCAGCAGAATAAGATACTCCCTAAAAACAGAATTCCAAGATACATGTGAAAGACATGATTTTTTCTTCAAGACTTTTGTTGCAGCAGAATTAGATACCCCCTAAAAATAGAATTCCAAGATACATGAGAAAGGCATGATTTTTTCTTCAAGACTTTAATTGCAGTAGAATTAGATGGCCCCCTAAAAACAGAATTCCAAGATACATGTGAGAGACATGATTTTTTCTTCAAGACTTTAATTGCAGCAGAATTAGATGGCCCCCTAAAAACAAAATTATTCCAAGATACTTGAGAAAGACATGATTTTTTCTTCAAGACTTTAATTGCAGCAGATTTAGATGGCAACCTAAAAACAGAGTTCCAAGATACGTGAGAAAGACATGATTTTTTCTTCAAGCCTTTAATTGCAGCAGAATAAGATACTCCCTAAAAACAGAATTCCAAGATACTTGTGAAAGACATGATTTTTTCTACAAGACTTTTGTTGCAGCATAATTAGATACCCCATAAAAACAGAATTCCAAGATACATGTGAAAGGCATGATTTTTTCTTCAAGACTTTTGTTGCAGCAGAATTAGATACCCCCTAAAAACAGAATTCGAAGATACATGAGAAAGGCATGATTTTTTCTTCAAGACTTTAATTGCAGCAGAATTAGATGGCCCCCTAAAAACAGAATTCCAAGATACATGTGAGAGACATGATTTTTTCTTCAAGACTTTAATTGCAGCAGAATTAGATGGCCCCATAAAAATAAAATTATTCCAAGATACTTGAGAAAGACATGATTTTTTTCTTCAAGACTTTAATTGCAGCAGAATTAGATGGCCCCCTAAAAAAAAACATTATTCCAAGATACTTGAGAAAGACATGATTTTTTCTTCAAGACTTTAATTGCAGCAGAATTAGATGGCCCCCTAAAAACAAAATTATTCCAAGATACTTGAGAAAGACATGATTTTTTCTTCAAGACTTTAATTGCAGCAGAATTAGATGTCAACCTAAAAACAGAGTTCCAAGATACGTGAGAAAGACATGATTTTTTCTTCAAGCCTTTAATTGCAGCAGAATAAGATACTCCCTAAAAACAGAATTCCAAGATACATGTGAAAGGCATTATTTTTTCTTCAAGACTTTTGTTGCAGCAGAATTAGATACCCCCTAAAAACAGAATTCCATTATACATGAGAAAGGCATGATTTTTTCTTCAAGACTTTAATTGCAGCAGAATTAGATGGCACCCTAAAAACAGAATTCCAAGATACATGTGAGAGACATTATTTTTTCTTCAAGACTTTAATTGCAGCAGAATTAGATGGCCCCCTAAAAATAAAATTATTCCAAGATACTTGAGAAAGAAATGATTTTTTCTACAAGACTTTAATTGCAGCAGAATTAGATGGCCCCCTAAAAAAACAATTATTCCAAGATACTTGAGAAAGACATGATTTTTTCTTCAAGACTTTAATTGGAGCAGAATTAGATGGCACCCTAAAAATAAAATTATTCCAACATACATGAGAAAGACATGATTTTTTCTTCAAGACGTTAATTGCAGCAGAATTAGATACCCCTAAAAACAGAATTCCAAGATACATGAGAAAGACATGATTTTATCTTCAAGACTTTAATTGCAGCACAATTACATGATTTTATCTTCAAGACACTAATTGCAGCAGAATTAGATGGCCCCCTAAAAACATAATTCCAAGATGCATGAGAAAGACATGATTTTTTCAACAAGACTTTTATTGCAGCAGAATTAGATGGACCCCTAAAAACATAATTCCAAGATACATGAGAAAGAAATGATTTTTTCTGCAAGACTTGAATTGCAGCAGAATTTGATACCCCTAAAAACATAATTCCAAGATACATGAGAAAGGCATGATTTTTTCTTCAAGACTTTAATTGTAGCAGAATTAGATGGCCCCCTAAAAACAGAATTCCAAGATACATGTGAGAGACATGATTTTTTCTTCAAGACTTTAATTGCAGCAGAATTAGATGGCCCCCTAAAAATAAAATTATTCCAAGATACTTGAGAAAGACATGATTTTTTCTTCAAGACTTTAATTGCAGCAGAATTAGATGGCCCCCTAAAAACAAAATTATTCCAAGATACTTGAGAAAGACATGATTTTTTCTTCAAGACTTTAATTGCAGCAGAATTAGATGGCAACCTAAAAACAGAGTTCCAAGATACGTGAGAAAGACATGATTTTTTCTTCAAGCCTTTAATTGCAGCAAAATAAGATACTCCCTAAAAACAGAATTCCAAGATACATGTGAAAGAAATGATTTTTCTTCAAGACTTTTGTTGCAGCAGAATTAGGTACCCCATAAAAACTGAATTCCAAGATACATGTGAAAGACATGATTTTTTCTTCAAGACTTTAATTGCAGCAGAATTAGATGTCAACCTAAAAACAGAGTTCCATGATACGTGAGAAAGACATGATTTTTTCTTCAAGCCTTTAATTGCAGCAAAATAAGATACTCCCTAAAAACAGAATTCCAAGATACATGTGAAAGAAATGATTTTTCTTCAAGACTTTTGTTGCAGCAGAATTAGGTACCCCATAAAAACTGAATTCCAAGATACATGTGAAAGACATGATTTTTTCTTCAAGACTTTAATTGCAGCAGAATTAGATGTCAACCTAAAAACAGAGTTCCATGATACGTGAGAAAGACATGATTTTTTCTTCAAGCCTTTAATTGCAGCAAAATAAGATACTCCCTAAAAACAGAATTCCAAGATACATGTGAAAGAAATGATTTTTCTTCAAGACTTTTGTTGCAGCAGAATTAGGTACCCCATAAAAACTGAATTCCAAGATACATGTGAAAGACATGATTTTTTCTTCAAGACTTTTGTTGCAGCAGAATTAGATACCCCCAAAAAACAGAATTCCAAGATACATGAGAAAGGCATGATTTTTTCGTCAAGACTTTAATTGCAGCAGAATTAGATGGCCCCCTAAAAACAGAATTCCAAGATACATGTGAGAGAAATGATTTTTCTACAAAACATTAATTGCAGCAGAATTAGATACCCCTAAAAACAGAATTCCTAGATACATGAGAAAGACATGATTTTTTCTTCAAGACTTTAATTGCAGCAAAATTAGATGGCCCCCTAAAAACAGAATTCCAAGATACATGAGAAAGAAATGATTTTTTGTACAAAACTTTAATAGCAGTAGAATAAGATACCCCTGGAAACAGAATTCCAAGATACATGAGAAAGACATGATTTTTTCTTCTTTACTTCAATTGAAGCAGAATTAGATGGCCCCTAAAAATAAAATTATTCCAAGATACATGAGAAAGACATGATTTTTTCTTCAAGACTTTAATTGCAGCAGAATTAGATACCCCTAAAAACAGAATTCCAAGATACATGAGAAAGACATGATTTTTTCTTCAAGACTTTAATTGCAGCAGAATTACATGATTTTTTCTTCAAGACTTTAATTGCATCAGAATTAGATGGCCCCCTAAAAACATAATTCCAAGATACACGAGAAAGACATGATTTTTTCAACAAGACTTTTATTGCAGTAGAATTAGATACCCCTAAAAACAGAATTCCAAGATACATGAGAAAGACATGATTTTTTCTTCAAGACTTTAATTGCAGCAGAATTACTTGATTTTTTCTTCAAGACTTTAATTGCAACAGAATTAGATGGCCCCCTAAAAACATAATTCCAAGATACATGAGAAAGAAATGATTTTTTCTGCAAGACTTTAATTGCAGCAGAATAAGATACTCCCTAAAAACAGAATTCCAAGATACATGTGAAAGACATGATTTTTTCTTCAAGACTTTTGTTGCAGCAGAATTAGATACCCCCTAAAAACAGAATTCCAAGATACATGAGAAAGGCATGATTTTTTCTTCAAGACTTTAATTGCAGCAGAATTAGATGGCCCCATAAAAATAGAATTCCAAGATACATGTGAGAGACATGATTTTTTCTTCAAGACTTTAATTGCAGCAGAATTAGATGGCCCCCTAAAAACAAAATTATTCCAAGATACTTGAGAAAGACAAGATTTTTTCTTCAAAACTTTAATTGCAGCAGATTTAGATGGCAACCTAAAAACGGAGTTCCAAGATACGTGAGAAAGACATGATTTTTTCTTCAAGCCTTTAATTGCAGCAGAATAAGATACTCCCAAAAAACAGAATTCCAAGATACATGTGAAAGACATGATTTTTTCTTCAAGACACTAATTGCAGCAGAATTAGATGGCCCCCTAAAAACTTAATTCCAAGATGCATGAGAAAGACATGATTTTTTCAACAAGACTTTTATTGCAGCAGAATTAGATGGCCCCTAAAAACATAATTCCAAGATACATGAGAAAGAAATGATTTTTTCTGCAAGACTTTAATTGCAGCAGAATTAGATACCCCTAAAAACATAATTCCAAGATACATGAGAAAGGCATGATTTTTTCTTCAAGACTTTAATTGTAGCAGAATTAGATGGCCCCCAAAAAACAGAATTCCAAGATACATGAGAAAGGCATGATTTTTTCGTCAAGACTTTAATTGCAGCAGAATTAGATGGCCCCCTAAAAACAGAATTCCAAGATACATGTGAGAGAAATGATTTTTTCTACAAAACATTAATTGCAGCAGAATTAGATACCCCTAAAAACAGAATTCCTAGATACATGAGAAAGACATGATTTTTTCTTCAAGACTTTAATTGCAGCAAAATTAGATGGCCCCCTAAAAACAGAATTCCAAGATACATGAGAAAGAAATGATTTTTTGTACAAAACTTTAATAGCAGCAGAATAAGATACCCCTGGAAACAGAATTCCAAGATACATGAGAAAGACATGATTTTTTCTTCTTTACTTCAATTGAAGCAGAATTAGATGGCCCCTAAAAATAAAATTATTCCAAGATACATGAGAAAGACATGATTTTTTCTTCAAGACTTTAATTGCAGCAGAATTAGATACCCCTAAAAACAGAATTCCAAGATACATGAGAAAGACATGATTTTTTCTTCAAGACTTTAATTGCAGCAGAAAGACATGATTTTTTCTTCAAGACTTTAATTGCAGCAGAATTAGATGGCCCCCTAAAAACATAATTCCAAGATACACGAGAAAGACATAATTTTTTCAACAAGACTTTTATTGCAGTAGAATTAGATACCCCTAAAAACAGAATTCCAAGATACATGAGAAAGACATGATTTTTTCTTCAAGACTTTAATTGCAGCAGAATTACTTGATTTTTTCTTCAAGACTTTAATTGCAACAGAATTAGATGGCCCCCTAAAAACATAATTCCAAGATACATGAGAAAGAAATGATTTTTTCTGCAAGACTTTAATTGCAGCAGAATAAGATACTCCCTAAAAACAGAATTCCAAGATACATGTGAAAGACATGATTTTTTCTTCAAGACTTTTGTTGCAGCAGAATTAGATACCCCCTAAAAACAGAATTCCAAGATACATGAGAAAGGCATGATTTTTTCTTCAAGACTTTAATTGCAGCAGAATTAGATGGCCCCATAAAAATAGAATTCCAAGATACATGTGAGAGACATGATTTTTTCTTCAAGACTTTAATTGCAGCAGAATTAGATGGCCCCCTAAAAACAAAATTATTCCAAGATACTTGAGAAAGACAAGATTTTTTCTTCAAAACTTTAATTGCAGCAGATTTAGATGGCAACCTAAAAACGGAGTTCCAAGATACGTGAGAAAGACATGATTTTTTCTTCAAGCCTTTAATTGCAGCAGAATAAGATACTCCCAAAAAACAGAATTCCAAGATACATGTGAAAGACATGATTTTTTCTTCAAGACACTAATTGCAGCAGAATTAGATGGCCCCCTAAAAACTTAATTCCAAGATGCATGAGAAAGACATGATTTTTTCAACAAGACTTTTATTGCAGCAGAATTAGATGGCCCCTAAAAACATATTTCCAAGATACATGAGAAAGAAATGATTTTTTCTGCAAGACTTTAATTGCAGCAGAATTAGATACCCCTAAAAACATAATTCCAAGATACATGAGAAAGGCATGATTTTTTCTTCAAGACTTTAATTGTAGCAGAATTAGATGGCCCCCTAAAAACAGAATTCCAAGATACATGTGAGAGACATGATTTTTTCTTCAAGACTTTAATTGCAGCAGAATTAGATGGCCCCCTAAAAATAAAATTATTCCAAGATACTTGAGAAAGACATGATTTTTTCTTCAAGACTTTAATTGCAGCAGAATTAGATGGCCCCCTAAAAACAAAATTATTCCAAGATACTTGAGAAAGACATGATTTTTTCTTCAAGACTTTAATTGCAGCAGAATTAGATGGCAACCTAAAAACAGAGTTCCAAGATACGTGAGAAAGACATGATTTTTTCTTCAAGCCTTTAATTGCAGCAAAATAAGATACTCCCTAAAAACAGAATTCCAAGATACATGTGAAAGACATGATTTTTTCTTCAAGACTTTTGTTGCAGCAGAATTAGATACCCCATAAAAACAGAATTACAAGATACATGTGAAAGACATGATTTTTTCTTCAAGACTTTTGTTGCAGCAGAATTAGATACCCCCAAAAAACAGAATTCCAAGATACATGAGAAATGCATGATTTTTTCGTCAAGACTTTAATTGCAGCAGAATTAGATGGCCCCCTAAAAACAGAATTCCAAGATACATGTGAGAGACATGATTTTTTCTTCAAGACTTTAATTGCAGCAGAATTAGATGGCCCCCTAAAAATAAAATTATTCCAAGATACTTGAGAAAGACATGTTTTTTTCTTCAAGACTTTAATTGCAGCAGAATTAGATGGCCCCCTAAAAAAAAATTATTCCAAGATACTTGAGAAAGACATGATTTTTTCTTCAAGACTTTAATTGCAGCAGAATTAGATGACCCCCTAAAAATAAAATTATTCCAAGATACATGAGAAAGAAATGATTTTTTCTTCAAGACTTTAATTGCAGCTGAATTAGATGGCCCCCTAAAAACAGATTTCCAAGATACATGAGAAAGAAATGATTTTTTCTACAAAACTTTAATTGCAGCAGAATTAGATACCCCTGAAAACAGAATTCCTAGATACATGAGAAAGACATGATTTTTTCTTCAAGACTTTAATTGCAGCAAAATTAGATGGCCCCCTAAAAACAGAATTCCAAGATACATGAGAAAGAAATGATTTTTTCTACAAAACTTTAATAGCAGCAGAATAAGATACCCCTGAAAACAGAATTCCAAGATACATGAGAAAGACATGATTTTTTCTTCAAGACTTCAATTGAAGCAGAATTAGATGGCCCCTAAAAATAAAATTATTCCAAGATACATGAGAAAGACATGATTTTTTCTTCAAGACTTTAATTGCAGCAGAATTAGATACCCCTAAAAACATAATTCCAAGATACATGAGAAAGGCATGATTTTTTCTTCAAGACTTTAATTGTAGCAGAATTAGATGGCCCCCTAAAAACAGAATTCCAAGATACATGTGAGAGACATGATTTTTTCTTCAAGACTTTAATTGCAGCAGAATTAGATGGCCCACTAAAAATAAAATTATTCCAAGATACTTGAGAAAGACATGATTTTTTCTTCAAGACTTTAATTGCAGCAGAATTAGATGGCCCCCTAAAAACAAAATTATTCCAAGATACTTGAGAAAGACATGATTTTTTCTTCAAGACATTAATTGCAGCAGAATTAGATGGCAACCTAAAAACAGAGTTCCAAGATACGTGAGAAAGACATGATTTTTTCTTCAAGCCTTTAATTGCAGCAAAATAAGATACTCCCTAAAAACAGAATTCCAAGTTACATGTGAAAGACATGATTTTTTCTTCAAGACTTTTGTTGCAGCAGAATTAGATGCCCCATAAAAACAGAATTCCAAGATACATGTGAAAGACATGATTTTTTCTTCAAGACTTTTGTTGCAGTAGAATTAGATACCCCCAAAAAACAGAATTCCAAGATACATGAGAAAGGCATGATTTTTTCATCAAGACTTTAATTGCAGCAGAATTAGATGGCCCCCTAAAAACAGAATTCCAAGATACATGTGAGAGACATGATTTTTTCTTCATGACTTTAATTGCAGCAGAATTAGATGGCCCCCTAAAAATATAATTATTCCAAGATACTTGAGAAAGACATGGTTTTTTCTTCAAGACTTTAATTGCAGCAGAATTAGATGGCCCCCTAAAAAAAAATTATTCCAAGATACTTGAGAAAGACATGATTTTTTCTTCAAGACTTTAATTGCAGCAGAATTAGATGACCCCCTAAAAATAAAATTATTCCAACATACATGAGAAAGACATGATTTTTTCTTCAAGACTTTAATTGCAGCAAAATTAGATGGCCCCCTAAAAACAGAATTCCAAGATACATGAGAAAGAAATGATTTTTTCTACAAAACTTTAATAGCAGCAGAATAAGATACCCCTGAAAACAGAATTCCAAGATACATGAGAAAGACATGATTTTTTCTTCAAGACTTCAATTGAAGCAGAATTAGATGGCCCCTAAAAATAAAATTATTCCAAGATACATGAGAAAGACATGATTTTTTCTTCAAGACTTTAATTGCAGCAGAATTAGATACCCCTAAAAACAGAATTCCAAGATACATGAGAAAGACATGAGTTTTTCTTCAAGACTTTACTTGCAGCAGAATTACATGATTTTTTCTTCAAGACTTTAATTGCAGCAGAATTAGATGGCCCCCCAAAAACATAATTCCAAGATACACGAGAAAGACATGATTTTTTCAACAAGACTTTTATTGCAGCAGAATTAGATACCCCTAAAAACAGAATTCCAAGATACATGAGAAAGGCATGGTTTTTTCTTCAAGACTTTAATTGCAGCAGAAATAGATGGCCCCCTAAAAACAGAATTCCAAGATACATGTGAGAGACATGATTTTTTCTTCAAGACTTTAATTGCAGCAGAATTAGATGGCCCCCTAAAAATAAAATTATTCCAAGATACTTGAGAAAGACATGATTTTTTCTTCAAGACTTTAATTGCAGCAGAATTAGATGACCCCCTAAAAATAAAATTATTCCAACATACATGAGAAAGACATGATTTTTTCTTCAAGACTTTAATTGCAGCAAAATTAGATGGCCCCCTAAAAACAGAATTCCAAGATACATGAGAAAGAAATGATTTTTTCTACAAAACTTTAATAGCAGCAGAATAAGATACCCCTGAAAACAGAATTCCAAGATACATGAGAAAGACATGATTTTTTCTTCAAGACTTCAATTGAAGCAGAATTAGATGGCCCCTAAAAATAAAATTATTCCAAGATACATGAGAAAGACATGATTTTTTCTTCAAGACTTTAATTGCAGCAGAATTAGATACCCCTAAAAACATAATTCCAAGATACATGAGAAAGGCATGATTTTTTCTTCAAGACTTTAATTGTAGCAGAATTAGATGGCCCCCTAAAAACAGAATTCCAAGATACATGTGAGAGACATGATTTTTTCTTCAAGACTTTAATTGCAGCAGAATTAGATGGCCCACTAAAAATAAAATTATTCCAAGATACTTGAGAAAGACATGATTTTTTCTTCAAGACTTTAATTGCAGCAGAATTAGATGGCCCCCTAAAAACAAAATTATTCCAAGATACTTGAGAAAGACATGATTTTTTCTTCAAGACTTTAATTGCAGCAGAATTAGATGGCAACCTAAAAACAGAGTTCCAAGATACGTGAGAAAGACATGATTTTTTCTTCAAGCCTTTAATTGCAGTAAAATAAGATACTCCCTAAAAACAGAATTCCAAGTTACATGTGAAAGACATGATTTTTTCTTCAAGACTTTTGTTGCAGCAGAATTAGATACCCCATAAAAACAGAATTCCAAGATACATGTGAAAGACATGATTTTTTCTTCAAGACTTTTGTTGCAGTAGAATTAGATACCCCCAAAAAACAGAATTCCAAGATACATGAGAAAGGCATGATTTTTTCGTCAAGACTTTAATTGCAGCAGAATTAGATGGCCCCCTAAAAACAGAATTCCAAGATACATGTGAGAGACATGATTTTTTCTTCAAGACTTTAATTGCAGCAGAATTAGATGGCCCCCTAAAAATATAATTATTCCAAGATACTTGAGAAAGACATGGTTTTTTCTTCAAGACTTTAATTGCAGCAGAATTAGATGGCCCCCTAAAAAAAAAATTATTCCAAGATACTTGAGAAAGACATGATTTTTTCTTCAAGACTTTAATTGCAGCAGAATTAGATGACCCCCTAAAAATAAAATTATTCCAACATACATGAGAAAGACATGATTTTTTCTTCAAGACTTTAATTGCAGCAAAATTAGATGGCCCCCTAAAAACAGAATTCCAAGATACATGAGAAAGAAATGATTTTTTCTACAAAAATTTAATAGCAGCAGAATAAGATACCCCTGAAAACAGAATTCCAAGATACATGAGAAAGACATGATTTTTTCTTCAAGACTTCAATTGAAGCAGAATTAGATGGCCCCTAAAAATAAAATTATTCCAAGATACATGAGAAAGACATGATTTTTTCTTCAAGACTTTAATTGCAGCAGAATTAGATACCCCTAAAAACAGAATTCCAAGATACATGAGAAAGACATGAGTTTTTCTTCAAGACTTTAATTGCAGCAGAATTACATGATTTTTTCTTCAAGACTTTAATTGCAGCAGAATTAGATGGCCCCCTAAAAACATAATTCCAAGATACACGAGAAAGACATGATTTTTTCAACAAGACTTTTATTGCAGCAGAATTAGATACCCCTAAAAACAGAATTCCAAGATACATGAGAAAGACATGATTTTTTCTTCAAGACTTTAATTGCAGCAGAATTAGATGGCCCCCTAAAAAAAAATTATTCCAAGATACTTGAGAAAGACATGATTTTTTCTTCAAGACTTTAATTGCAGCAGAATTACATGGCCCCCTAAAAACAAAATTATTCCAAGATACTTGAGAAAGACATGATTTTTTCTTCAAGACTTTCATTGCAGCAGAATTAGATGGCAACCTAAAAACAGAGTTCCAAGATACGTGAGAAAGACATGATTTTTTCTTCAAGCCTTTAATTGCAGCAGAATAAGATACTCCCTAAAAACAGAATTCCAAGATACATGTGAAAGACTTGATTTTTTCTTCAAGACTTTTGTTGCAGCAGAATTAGATACCCCATAAAAACAGAATTCAAAGATACATGTGAAAGGAATGATTTTTTCTTCAAGACTTTTGTTGCAGCAGAATTAGATACCCCCTAAAAACAGAATTCCAAGATACATGAGAAAGGCATGGTTTTTTCTTCAAGACTTTAATTGCAGCAGAAATAGATGGCCCCCTAAAAACAGAATTCCAAGATACATGTGAGAGACATGATTTTTTCTTCAAGACTTTAATTGCAGCAGAATTAGATACCCCTAAAAACAGAATTCCAAGATACATGAGAAAGACATGAGTTTTTCTTCAAGACTTTAATTGCAGCAGAATTACATGATTTTTTCTTCAAGACTTTAATTGCAGCAGAATTAGATGGCCCCCTAAAAACATAATTCCAAGATACACGAGAAAGACATGATTTTTTCAACAAGACTTTTATTGCAGCAGAATTAGATACCCCTAAAAACAGAATTCCAAGATACATGAGAAAGACATGATTTTTTCTTCAAGACTTTAATTGCAGCAGAATTAGATGGCCCCCTAAAAAAAAATTATTCCAAGATACTTGAGAAAGACATGATTTTTTCTTCAAGACTTTAATTGCAGCAGAATTACATGGCCCCCTAAAAACAAAATTATTCCAAGATACTTGAGAAAGACATGATTTTTTCTTCAAGACTTTCATTGCAGCAGAATTAGATGGCAACCTAAAAACAGAGTTCCAAGATACGTGAGAAAGACATGATTTTTTCTTCAAGCCTTTAATTGCAGCAGAATAAGATACTCCCTAAAAACAGAATTCCAAGATACATGTGAACGACTTGATTTTTTCTTCAAGACTTTTGTTGCAGCAGAATTAGATACCCCATAAAAACAGAATTCAAAGATACATGTGAAAGGAATGATTTTTTCTTCAAGACTTTTGTTGCAGCAGAATTAGATACCCCCTAAAAACAGAATTCCAAGATACATGAGAAAGGCATGGTTTTTTCTTCAAGACTTTAATTGCAGCAGAAATAGATGGCCCCCTAAAAACAGAATTCCAAGATACATGTGAGAGACATGATTTTTTCTTCAAGACTTTAATTGCAGCAGAATTAGATGGCCCCCTAAAAATAAAATTATTCCAAGATACTTGAGAAAGACATGATTTTTTCTTCAAGACTTTAATTGCAGCAGAATTAGATGACCCCCTAAAAATAAAATTATTCCAACATACATGAGAAAGACATGATTTTTTCTTCAAGACTTTAATTGCAGCAAAATTAGATGGCCCCCTAAAAACAGAATTCCAAGATACATGAGAAAGAAATGATTTTTTCTACAAAACTTTAATAGCAGCAGAATAAGATACCCCTGAAAACAGAATTCCAAGATACATGAGAAAGACATGATTTTTTCTTCAAGACTTCAATTGAAGCAGAATTAGATGGCCCCTAAAAATAAAATTATTCCAAGATACATGAGAAAGACATTATTTTTTCTTCAAGACTTTAATTGCAGCAGAATTAGATACCCCTAAAAACAGAATTCCAAGATACATGAGAAAGACATGAGTTTTTCTTCAAGACTTTAATTGCAGCAGAATTACATGATTTTTTCTTCAAGACTTTAATTGCAGCAGAATTAGATGGCCCCCTAAAAACATAATTCCAAGATACACGAGAAACACATGATTTTTTCAACAAGACTTTTATTGCAGCAGAATTAGATACCCCTAAAAACAGAATTCCAAGATACATGAGAAAGACATGATTTTTTCTTCAAGACTTTAATTGCAGCAGAATTAGATGGCCCCCTAAAAAAAAATTATTCCAAGATACTTGAGAAAGACATGATTTTTTCTTCAAGACTTTAATTGCAGCAGAATTACATGGCCCCCTAAAAACAAAATTATTCCAAGATACTTGAGAAAGACATGATTTTTTCTTCAAGACTTTCATTGCAGCAGAATTAGATGGCAACCTAAAAACAGAGTTCCAAGATACGTGAGAAAGACATGATTTTTTCTTCAAGCCTTTAATTGCAGCAGAATAAGATACTCCCTAAAAACAGAATTCCAAGATACATGTGAAAGACTTGATTTTTTCTTCAAGACTTTTGTTGCAGCAGAATTAGATACCCCATAAAAACAGAATTCAAAGATACATGTGAAAGGAATGATTTTTTCTTCAAGACTTTTGTTGCAGCAGAATTAGATACCCCCTAAAAACAGAATTCCAAGATACATGAGAAAGGCATGGTTTTTTCTTCAAGACTTTAATTGCAGCAGAAATAGATGGCCCCCTAAAAACAGAATTCCAAGATACATGTGAGAGACATGATTTTTTCTTCAAGACTTTAATTGCAGCAGAATTAGATGGCCCCCTAAAAATAAAATTATTCCAAGATACTTGAGAAAGACATGATTTTTTCTTCAAGACTTTAATTGCAGCAGAATTAGATGACCCCCTAAAAATAAAATTATTCCAACATACATGAGAAAGACATGATTTTTTCTTCAAGACTTTAATTGCAGCAAAATTAGATGGCCCCCTAAAAACAGAATTCCAAGATACATGAGAAAGAAATGATTTTTTCTACAAAACTTTAATAGCAGCAGAATAAGATACCCCTGAAAACAGAATTCCAAGATACATGAGAAAGACATGATTTTTTCTTCAAGACTTCAATTGAAGCAGAATTAGATGGCCCCTAAAAATAAAATTATTCCAAGATACATGAGAAAGACATGATTTTTTCTTCAAGACTTTAATTGCAGCAGAATTAGATACCCCTAAAAATAGAATTCCAAGATACATGAGAAAGACATGAGTTTTTCTTCAAGACTTTAATTGCAGCAGAATTACATGATTTTTTCTTCAAGACTTTAATTGCAGCAGAATTAGATGGCCCCCTAAAAACATAATTCCAAGATACACGAGAAAGACATGATTTTTTCAACAAGACTTTTATTGCAGCAGAATTAGATACCCCTAAAAACAGAATTCCAAGATACATGAGAAAGACATGATTTTTTCTTCAAGACTTTAATTGCAGCAGAATTAGATGGCCCCCTAAAAAAAAATTATTCCAAGATACTTGAGAAAGACATGATTTTTTCTTCAAGACTTTAATTGCAGCAGAATTACATGGCCCCCTAAAAACAAAATTATTCCAAGATACTTGAGAAAGACATGATTTTTTCTTCAAGACTTTCATTGCAGCAGAATTAGATGGCAACCTAAAAACAGAGTTCCAAGATACGTGAGAAAGACATGATTTTTTCTTCAAGCCTTTAATTGCAGCAGAATAAGATACTCCCTAAAAACAGAATTCCAAGATACATGTGAAAGACTTGATTTTTTCTTCAAGACTTTTGTTGCAGCAGAATTAGATACCCCATAAAAACAGAATTCAAAGATACATGTGAAAGGAATGATTTTTTCTTCAAGACTTTTGTTGCAGCAGAATTAGATACCCCCTAAAAACAGAATTCCAAGATACATGAGAAAGGCATGGTTTTTTCTTCAAGACTTTAATTGCAGCAGAAATAGATGGCCCCCTAAAAACAGAATTCCAAGATACATGTGAGAGACATGATTTTTTCTTCAAGACTTTAATTGCAGCAGAATTAGATGGCCCCCTAAAAATAAAATTATTCCAAGATACTTGAGAAAGACATGATTTTTTTCTTCAAGACATTAATTGCAGCAGAATTAGATGGCCCCCTAAAAAAAAATTATTCCAAGATACTTGAGAAAGACATGATTTTTTCTTCAAGACTTTAATTGCAGCAGAATTAGATGGCCCCCTAAAAATAAAATTATTCCAACATACAAGAGAAAGACATGATTTTTTTCTTGAAGACTTTAATTGCAGCAGAATTAGATTCCCCTAAAAACAGAATTCCAAGATACATGAGAAAGACATGATTTTTTCTTCAAGACTTTAATTGCAGCACAATTACATGATTTTTTCTTCAAGACTTTAATTGCAGCAGAATTAGATGGCCCCCTAAAAACATAATTCCAAGATACATGAGAAAGACATGATTTTTTCAACAAGACTTTTATTGCAGCAGAATTAGATGGACCCCTAAAAATATAATTCCAAGATACATGTGAGAGACATGATTTTTTCTTCAAGACTTTAATTGCAGCAGAATTAGATGGCCCCCTAAAAATAAAATTATTCCAAGATACTTGAGAAAGACATGATTTTTTCTTCAAGACTTTAATTGCAGCAGAATTAGATGGCCCCCTAAAAACAAAATTATTCCAAGATACTTGAGAAAGACATGATTTTTTCTTCAAGACTTTAATTGCAGCAGAATTAGATGGCAACCTAAAAACAGAGTTCCAAGATACGTGAGAAAGACATGATTTTTTCTTGAAGACTTTAATTGCAGCAGAATTAGATTCCCCTAAAAACAGAATTCCAAGATACATGAGAAAGACATGATTTTTTCTTCAAGACTTTAATTGCAGCACAATTACATGATTTTTTCTTCAAGACTTTAATTGCAGCAGAATTAGATGGCCCCCTAAAAACATAATTCCAAGATACATGAGAAAGACATGATTTTTTCAACAAGACTTTTATTGCAGCAGAATTAGATGGACCCCTAAAAATATAATTCCAAGATACATGTGAGAGACATGATTTTTTCTTCAAGACTTTAATTGCAGCAGAATTAGATGGCCCCCTAAAAATAAAATTATTCCAAGATACTTGAGAAAGACATGATTTTTTCTTCAAGACTTTAATTGCAGCAGAATTAGATGGCCCCCTAAAAACAAAATTATTCCAAGATACTTGAGAAAGACATGATTTTTTCTTCAAGACTTTAATTGCAGCAGAATTAGATGGCAACCTAAAAACAGAGTTCCAAGATACGTGAGAAAGACATGATTTTTTCTTGAAGACTTTAATTGCAGCAGAATTAGATTCCCCTAAAAACAGAATTCCAAGATACAAGAGAAAGACATGATTTTTTCTTCAAGACTTTAATTGCAGCACAATTACATGATTTTTTCTTCAAGACTTTAATTGCAGCAGAATTAGATGGCCCCCTAAAAACATAATTCCAAGATACATGAGAAAGACATGATTTTTTCAACAAGACTTTTATTGCAGCAGAATTAGATGGACCCCTAAAAATATAATTCCAAGATACATGTGAGAGACATGATTTTTTCTTCAAGACTTTAATTGCAGCAGAATTAGATGGCCCCCTAAAAACAAAATTATTCCAAGATACTTGAGAAAGACATGATTTTTTCTTCAAGACTTTAATTGCAGCAGAATTAGATGGCAACCTAAAAACAGAGTTCCAAGATACGTGAGAAAGACATGATTTTTTCTTCAAGCCTTTAATTGCAGCAGAATAAGATACTCCCTAAAAACAGAATTCCAAGATACATGTGAAAGACATGATTTTTTCTTCAAGACTTTTGTTGCAGCAGAATTAGATACCCCATAAAAACAGAATTCCAAGATACATGTGAAAGACATGATTTTTTGTTCAAGACTTTAATTGCAGCAGAATTAGATGGCCCCCTAAAAACATAATTCCAAGATACATGTGAGAGACATGATTTTTTCTTCAAGACATTAATTGCAGCAGAATTAGATGGCCCCCTAAAAATAAAATTATTCCAAGATACTTGAGAAAGACATGATTTTTTCTTCAAGACTTTAATTGCAGCAGAATTAGATGGCCCCCTAAAAACAAAATTATTCCAAGATACTTGAGAAAGACATGATTTTTTCTTCAAGACTTTAATTGCAGCAGAATTAGATGGCAACCTAAAAACAGAGTTCCAAGATACGTGAGAAAGACATGATTTTTTCTTGAAGACTTTAATTGCAGCAGAATTAGATTCCCCTAAAAACAGAATTCCAAGATACATGAGAAAGACATGATTTTTTCTTCAAGACTTTAATTGCAGCACAATTACATGATTTTTTCTTCAAGACTTTAATTGCAGCAGAATTAGATGGCCCCCTAAAAACATAATTCCAAGATACATGAGAAAGACATGATTTTTTCAACAAGACTTTTATTGCAGCAGAATTAGATGGACCCCTAAAAATATAATTCCAAGATACATGTGAGAGACATGATTTTTTCTTCAAGACTTTAATTGCAGCAGAATTAGATGGCCCCCTAAAAATAAAATTATTCCAAGATACTTGAGAAAGACATGATTTTTTCTTCAAGACTTTAATTGCAGCAGAATTAGATGGCCCCCTAAAAACAAAATTATTCCAAGATACTTGAGAAAGACATGATTTTTTCTTCAAGACTTTAATTGCAGCAGAATTAGATGGCAACCTAAAAACAGAGTTCCAAGATACGTGAGAAAGACATGATTTTTTCTTGAAGACTTTAATTGCAGCAGAATTAGATTCCCCTAAAAACAGAATTCCAAGATACATGAGAAAGACATGATTTTTTCTTCAAGACTTTAATTGCAGCACAATTACATGATTTTTTCTTCAAGACTTTAATTGCAGCAGAATTAGATGGCCCCCTAAAAACATAATTCCAAGATACATGAGAAAGACATGATTTTTTCAACAAGACTTTTATTGCAGCAGAATTAGATGGACCCCTAAAAATATATTTCCAAGATACATGTGAGAGACATGATTTTTTCTTCAAGACTTTAATTGCAGCAGAATTAGATGGCCCCCTAAAAACAAAATTATTCCAAGATACTTGAGAAAGACATGATTTTTTCTTCAAGACTTTAATTGCAGCAGAATTAGATGGCAACCTAAAAACAGAGTTCCAAGATACGTGAGAAAGACATGATTTTTTCTTCAAGCCTTTAATTGCAGCAGAATAAGATACTCCCTAAAAACAGAATTCCAAGATACATGTGAAAGACATGATTTTTTCTTCAAGACTTTTGTTGCAGCAGAATTAGATACCCCATAAAAACAGAATTCCAAGATACATGTGAAAGACATGATTTTTTCTTCAAGTCTTTAATTGCAGCAGAATTAGATGCCCTTAAAAACAGAATTATTCCAAGATACATGAGAAAAACATGATTTTTTCTTCAAGACTTTAATTGTAGCAGAATTCGTTACCCCCAAAAACAGAATTCCAAGATACATGAGAAAGGCATGATTTTTTCTTCAAGACTTTAATTGCAGCAGAATTAGATGGCCCCCTAAAAACAGAATTCCAAGATACATGTGAGAGACATGATTTTTTCTTCAAGACTTTAATTGCAGCAGAATTAGATGGCCCCCTAAAAAAAAATTTATTCCAAGATACTTGAGAAAGACATGATTTTTTGTTCAAGACTTTAATTGCAGCAGAATTAGATGGCCCCCTAAAAACATAATTCCAAGATACATGTGAGAGACATGATTTTTTCTTCAAGACTTTAATTGCAGCTGAATTAGATGGCCCCCTAAAAACAGATTTCCAAGATACATGAGAAAGAAATGATTTTTTCTACAAAACTTTAATTGCAGCAGAATTAGATACCCCTAAAAACAGAATTCCTAGATACATGAGAATGACATGATTTTTTCTTCAAGACTTTAATTGCAGCAGAATTAGATGGCCCCCTAAAAACAGAATTCCAAGATACATGAGAAAGAAATGATTTTTTCTACAAAACTTTAATTGCAGCAGAATAAGATACCCCTAAAAACAGAATTCCAAGATACATGAGAAAGACATGATTTTTTCTTCAAGACTTGAATTGAAGCAGAATTAGATGGCCTCTAAAAAAAAATTATTCCAAGATACATGAGAAAGACATGATTTTTTCTTCAAGACTTTAATTGCAGCAGAATTAGATACCCCTAAAAACAGAATTCCAAGATACATGAGAAAGCCATGATTTTTTCTTCAAGACTTTTATTGCAGCAGAATTACATGATTTTTTCTTCAAGACTTTAATTGCAGCAGAATTAGATGGCCGCCTAAAAACATAATTCCAAGATACATGAGAAAGACATGATTTTTTCAACAAGACTTTTATTGCAGCAGAATTAGATACCCCTAAAAACATAATTCCAAGATACATGAGAAAGACATGATTTTTTCTTCAAGACTTTAATTGCAACAGAATTAGATGGCCCCCTAAAAACATAATTCCAAGATACATGAGAAAGAAATGATTTTTTCAGCAAGACTTTAATTGCAGCAGAATTAGATACCCCTAAAAACAGAATTCCAAGATACAAGAGAAAGACATGAATTTTTCTTCAAGACTTTAATTGCAGCACAATTACATGATTTTTTCTCCAAGACTTTAATTGCAGCAGAATTAGATGGCCCCCTAAAAACATAATTCCAAGATACATGAGAAAGACATGATTTTTTCAACAAGACTTTTCTTGCAGCAGAATTAGATGGACCCCTAAAAATATAATTCCAAGATACATGTGAGAGACATGATTTTTTCTTCAAGACTTTAATTGCAGCAGAATTAGATGGCCCCCTAAAAATAAAATTATTCCAAGATACTTGAGAAAGACATGATTTTTTCTTCAAGACTTTAATTGCAGCAGAATTAGATGGCCCCCTAAAAACAAAATTATTCCAAGATACTTGAGAAAGACATGATTTTTTCTTCAAGACTTTAATTGCAGCAGAATTAGATGGCAACCTAAAAACAGAGTTCCAAGATACGTGAGAAAGACATGATTTTTTCTTCAAGCCTTTAATTGCAGCAGAATAAGATACTCCCTAAAAACAGAATTCCAAGATACATGTGAAAGACATGATTTTTCCTTCAAGACTTTTGTTGCAGCAGAATTAGATACCCCATAAAGACAGAATTCCAAGATACATGTGAAAGACATGATTTTTTCTTCAAGACTTTAATTGCAGCAGAATTAGATGCCCTTAAAAACAGAATTATTCCAAGATACATGAGAAAAACTTGATTTTTTCTTCAAGACTTTAATTGTAGCAGAATTCGTTACCCCCAAAAACAGAATTCCAAGATACATGAGAAAGGCATGATTTTTTCTTCAAGACTTTAATTGCAGCAGAATTAGATGGCCCCCTAAAAACATAATTCCAAGATACATGAGAAAGACATGATTTTTTCAACAAGACTTTTATTGCAGCAGAATTAGATGGACCCCTAAAAATATAATTCCAAGATACATGTGAGAGACATGATTTTTTCTTCAAGACTTTAATTGCAGCAGAATTAGATGGCCCCCTAAAAATAAAATTATTCCAAGATACTTGAGAAAGACATGATTTTTTCTTCAAGACTTTAATTGCAGCAGAATTAGATGGCCCCCTAAAAACAAAATTATTCCAAGATACTTGAGAAAGACATGATTTTTTCTTCAAGACTTTAATTGCAGCAGAATTAGATGGCTACCTAAAAACAGAGTTCCAAGATACGTGAGAAAGACATGATTTTTTCTTCAAGCCTTTAATTGCAGCAGAATAAGATACTCCCTAAAAACAGAATTCCAAGATACATGTGAAAGACATGATTTTTTCTTCAAGACTTTTGTTGCAGCAGAATTAGATACCCCATAAAAACAGAATTCCAAGATACATGTGAAAGACATGATTTTTTCTTCAAGACTTTAATTGCAGCAGAATTAGATGCCCTTAAAAACAGAATTATTCCAAGATACATGAGAAAAACATGATTTTTTCTTCAAGACTTTAATTGTAGCAGAATTCGTTACCCCCAAAAACAGAATTCCAAGATACATGAGAAAGGCATGATTTTTTCTTCAAGACTTTAATTGCAGCAGAATTAGATGGCCCCCTAAAAACAGAATTCCAAGATACATGTGAGAGACATGATTTTTTCTTCAAGACTTTAATTGCAGCAGAATTAGATGGCCCCCTAAAAAAAAAATTATTCCAAGATACTTGAGAAAGACATGATTTTTTGTTCAAGACTTTAATTGCAGCAGAATTAGATGGCCCCCTAAAAACATAATTCCAAGATACATGTGAGAGACATGATTTTTTCTTCAAGACTTTAATTGCAACTGAATTAGATGGCCCCCTAAAAACAGATTTCCAAGATACATGAGAAAGAAATGATTTTTTCTACAAAACTTTAATTGCAGCAGAATTAGATACCCCTAAAAACAGAATTCCTAGATACATGAGAATGACATGATTTTTTCTTCAAGACTTTAATTGCAGCAGAAATAGATGGCCCCCTAAAAACAGAATTCCAAGATACATGAGAAAGAAATGATTTTTTCTACAAAACTTTAATTGCAGCAGAATAAGATACCCCTAAAAACAGAATTCCAAGATACATGAGAAAGACATGATTTTTTCTTCAAGACTTCAATTGAAGCAGAATTAGATGGCCTCTAAAAATAAAATTATTCCAAGATACATGAGAAAGACATGATTTTTTCTTCAAGACTTTAATTGCAGCAGAATTAGATACCCCTAAAAACAGAATTCCAAGATACATGAGAAAGACATGATTTTTTCTTCAAGACTTTTATTGCAGCAGAATTACATGACTTTTTCTTCAAGACTTTAATTGCAGCAGAATTAGATGGCCGCCTAAAAACATAATTCCAAGATACATGAGAAAGACATGATTTTTTCAACAAGACTTTTATTGCAGCAGAATTAGATACCCCTAAAAACAGAATTCCAAGATACATGAGAAAGACATGATTTTTTCTTCAAGACTTTAATTGCAACAGAATTAGATGGCCCCCTAAAAACATAATTCCAAGATACATGAGAAAGAAATGATTTTTTCAGCAAGACTTTAATTGCAGCAGAATTAGATACCCCTAAAAAGAGAATTCCAAGATACATGAGAAAGACATGAATTTTTCTTCAAGACTTTAATTGCAGCACAATTACATGATTTTTTCTTCAAGACTTTAATTGCAGCAGAATTAGATGGCCCCCTAAAAACATAATTCCAAGATACATGAGAAAGACATGATTTTTTCAACAAGATTTTAATTGCAGCAGAATTAGATGGCCCCCTAAAAAAAAAATTATTCCAAGATAGTTGAGAAAGACATGATTTTTTGTTCAAGACATTAATTGCAGCAGAATTAGATGGCCCCCTAAAAACAGAATTCCAAGATACATGAGAAAGAAATGATTTTTTCTACAAAACTTTAATTGCAGTAGAATAAGATACCCCTAAAAACAGAATTCCAAGATACATGAGAAAGACATGATTTTTTCTTCAAGACTTCAATTGAAGCAGAATTAGATGGCCTCTAAAAATAAAATTATTCCAAGATACATGAGAAAGACATGATTTTTTCTTCAAGACTTTAATTGCAGCAGAATTAGATACCCCTAAAAACAGAATTCCAAGATACATGAGAAAGACATGATTTTTTCTTCAAGTCTTTTATTGCAGCAGAATTACATGATTTTTTCTTCAAGACTTTAATTGCAGTAGAATTAGATGGCCGCCTAAAAACATAATTCCAAGATACATGAGAAAGACATGATTTTTTCAACAAGACTTTTATTGCAGCAGAATTAGATACCCCTAAAAACAGAATTCCAAGATACATGAGAAAGACATGATTTTTTCTTCAAGACTTTAATTGCAACAGAATTAGATGGCCCCCTAAAAACATAATTCCAAGATACATGAGAAAGAAATGATTTTTTCAGCAAGACTTTAATTGCAGCAGAATTAGATACCCCTAAAAAGAGAATTCCAAGATACATGAGAAAGACATGAATTTTTCTTCAAGACTTTAATTGCAGCACAATTACATGATTTTTTCTTCAAGACTTTAATTGCAGCAGAATTAGATGGCCCCCTAAAAACATAATTCCAAGATACATGAGAAAGACATGATTTGTTCAACAAGACTTTTATTGCAGCAGAATTAGATGGCCCCAAAAAATAGAATTTCAAGATACATGAGAAAGGCATGATTTTTTCTTCAAGACTTTAATTGCAGCAGAATTAGATGGCCCGCTAAAAACAAAATTATTCCAAGATACTTGAGAAAGACATGATTTTTTCGTCAAGACTTTTATTGCAGCAGAATTAGATGTCAACCTAAAAACAGAGTTCCAAGATATGTGAGAAAGACATGATTTTTTCTTCAAGACTTTAATTGCAACAGAAATAGATGGCCCCCTAAAAACATAATTCCAAGATACATGAGAAAGAAATGATTTTTTCTGCAAGACTTTAATTGCAGCAGAATTAGATACCCCTAAAAACAGAATTCCAAGATACAAGAGAAAGACATGAATTTTTCTTCAAGACTTTAATTGAAGCAGAATTAGATGGCCCCAAAAAATTGGAATAATTTCAAGATACATGAGAAAGGCATGATTTTTTCTTCAAGACTTTAATTGCAGCAGAATTAGATGGCCCCCTAAAAACAAAATTATTCCAAGATACTTGAGAAAGACATGATTTTTTCTTCAAGACTTTAATTGCAGCAGATTTAGATGGCAACCTAAAAACAGAGTTCCAAGATACGTGAGAAAGACATGATTTTTTCTTCAAGCCTTTAATTGCAGCAGAATAAGATACTCCCTAAAAACAGAATTCCAAGATACTTGTGAAAGACATGATTTTTTCTTCAAGATACATGTGAGAGACATGATTTTTTCTTCAAGACTTTAATTGCAGCAGAATTAGATAACCCTAAAAACAGAATTCCAAGATACATGAGAAAGACGTGATTTTTTCTTCAAGACTTTAATTGAAGCAGATCTAGATGGCCCCAAAAACAAAATTATTTAGATGGCCCCCAAATAAAATTATTCCAAGATACATGTGAGAGACATGATTTTTTCTTCAAGACTTTAATTGCAGCAGAATTAGATAACCCTAAAAACAGAATTCCAAGATACATGAGAAAGACGTGATTTTTTCTTCAAGACTTTAATTGAAGCAGATTTAGATGGCCCCAAAAAATAGAATTTCAAGATACATGAGAAAGGCATGATTTTTTCTTCAAGACTTTAATTGCAGCAGAATTCGAAGGCCCGCTAAAAACAAAATTATTCCAAGATACTTGAGAAAGACATGATTTTTTCGTCAAGACTTTAATTGCAGCAGAATTAGATGTCAACCTAAAAACTGATTTCCAAGATACTTGAGAAAGAAATGATTTTTTCTACAAAACTTTAATTGCAGCAGAATTAGATACCCCTAAAAACAGAATTCCAAGATACATGAGAAAGACTTGATTTTTTCTTCAAGAGTTTAATTGCAACAGAATTAGATGGCCCCCTAAAAACATAATTCCAAGATACATGAGAAAGAAATGATTTTTTCTGCAAGACTTTAATTGCAGCAGAATTAGATACCCCTAAAAACAGAATTCCAAGATACATGAGAAAGACATGATTTTTTCTTCAAGACTTTAATTGAAGCAGAATTAGATGGCCCCAAAAAATAGAATTTCAAGATACATGAGAAAGGCATGATTTTTTCTTCAAGACTTTAATTGCAGCAGAATTAGATGGCCCCCTAAAAACAAAATTATTCCAAGATACTTGAGAAAGACATGATTTTTTCTTCAAGACTTTAATTGCAGCAGATTTAGATGGCAACCTAAAAACAGAGTTCCAAGATACGTGAGAAAGACATGATTTTTTCTTCAAGCCTTTAATTGCAGCAGAATAAGATACTCCCTAAAAACAGAATTCCAAGATACTTGTGAAAGACATGATTTTTTCTTCAAGACTTTTGTTGCAGCATAATTAGATACCCCATAAAAACAGAATTCCAAGATACATGTGAAAGGCATGATTTTTTCTTCAAGACTTTTGTTGCAGCAGAATTAGATACCCCCTAAAAACAGAATTCCAAGATACATGAGAAAGGCATGATTTTTTCTTCAAGACATTAATTGCTGCAGAATTAGATGGCCCCCTAAAAACAGAATTCCATGATACATGTGAGAGATAAGATTTTTTCTTCAAGACTTTTATTGCAGCAGAATTAGATGGCCCCCTAAAAATAAAATTATTCCAAGATACTTGAGAAAGACATGATTTTTTTCTCCAAGACTTTAATTGCAGCAGAATTAGATGGCCCCCTAAAAAAAAATTATTCCAAGATACTTGAGAAAGACATGATTTTTTCTTCAAGACTTTAATTGCAGCAGAATTAGATGGCCCCCTAAAAACAAAATTATTCCAAGATACTTGAGAAAGACATGATTTTTTCTTCAAGACTTTAATTGCAGCAGAATTAGATGGCAACCTAAAAACAGAGTTCCATGATACGTGAGAAAGACATGATTTTTTCTTCAAGCCTTTAATTGCAGCAGAATAAGATACTCCCTAAAAACAGAATTCCAAGATACATGTGAAAGACAAGATTTTTTCTTCAAGACTTTAATTGCAGCAGATTTAGATGGCAACCTAAAAACAGAGTTCCAAGATACGTGAGAAAGACATGATTTTTTCTTCAAGCCTTTAATTGCAGCAGAATAAGATACTCCCTAAAAACAGAATTCCAAGATACTTGTGAAAGACATGATTTTTTCTTCAAGATACATGTGAGAGACATGATTTTTTCTTCAAGACTTTAATTGCAGCAGAATTAGATGCCCTTAAAAACAGAATTATTCCAAGATACATGAGAAAAACATGATTTTTTCTTCAAGACTTTAATTGTAGCAGAATTCGTTACCCCCAAAAACAGAATTCCAAGATACATGAGAAAGGCATGATTTTTTCTTCAAGACTTTAATTGCAGCAGAATTAGATGGCCCCCTAAAAACAGAATTCCAAGATACATGTGAGAGACATGATTTTTTCTTCAAGACTTTAATTGCAGCAGAATTAGATGGCCCCCTAAAAAAAAAATTATTCCAAGATACTTGAGAAAGACATGATTTTTTGTTCAAGACTTTAATTGCAGCAGAATTAGATGGCCCCCTAAAAACATAATTCCAAGATACATGTGAGAGACATGATTTTTTCTTCAAGACTTTAATTGCAACTGAATTAGATGGCCCCCTAAAAACAGATTTCCAAGATACATGAGAAAGAAATGATTTTTTCTACAAAACTTTAATTGCAGCAGAATTAGATACCCCTAAAAACAGAATTCCTAGATAAATGAGAATGACATGATTTTTTCTTCAAGACTTTAATTGCAGCAGAAATAGATGGCCCCCTAAAAACAGAATTCCAAGATACATGAGAAAGAAATGATTTTTTCTACAAAACTTTAATTGCAGCAGAATAAGATACCCCTAAAAACAGAATTCCAAGATACATGAGAAAGACATGATTTTTTCTTCAAGACTTCAATTGAAGCAGAATTAGATGGCCTCTAAAAATAAAATTATTCCAAGATACATGAGAAAGACATGATTTTTTCTTCAAGACTTTAATTGCAGCAGAATTAGATACCCCTAAAAACAGAATTCCAAGATACATGAGAAAGACATGATTTTTTCTTCAAGACTTTTATTGCAGCAGAATTACATGACTTTTTCTTCAAGACTTTAATTGCAGCAGAATTAGATGGCCGCCTAAAAACATAATTCCAAGATACATGAGAAAGACATGATTTTTTCAACAAGACTTTTATTGCAGCAGAATTAGATACCCCTAAAAACAGAATTCCAAGATACATGAGAAAGACATGATTTTTTCTTCAAGACTTTAATTGCAACAGAATTAGATGGCCCCCTAAAAACATAATTCCAAGATACATGAGAAAGAAATGATTTTTTCAGCAAGACTTTAATTGCAGCAGAATTAGATACCCCTAAAAAGAGAATTCCAAGATACATGAGAAAGACATGAATTTTTCTTCAAGACTTTAATTGCAGCACAATTACATGATTTTTTCTTCAAGACTTTAATTGCAGCAGAATTAGATGGCCCCCTAAAAACATAATTCCAAGATACATGAGAAAGACATGATTTTTTCAACAAGATTTTAATTGCAGCAGAATTAGATGGCCCCCTAAAAAAAAAATTATTCCAAGATACTTGAGAAAGACATGATTTTTTGTTCAAGACATTAATTGCAGCAGAATTAGATGGCCCCCTAAAAACAGAATTCCAAGATACATGAGAAAGAAATGATTTTTTCTACAAAACTTTAATTGCAGTAGAATAAGATACCCCTAAAAACAGAATTCCAAGATACATGAGAAAGACATGATTTTTTCTTCAAGACTTCAATTGAAGCAGAATTAGATGGCCTCTAAAAATAAAATTATTCCAAGATACATGAGAAAGACATGATTTTTTCTTCAAGACTTTAATTGCAGCAGAATTAGATACCCCTAAAAACAGAATTCCAAGATACATGAGAAAGACATGAATTTTTCTTCAAGTCTTTTATTGCAGCAGAATTACATGATTTTTTCTTCAAGACTTTAATTGCAGTAGAATTAGATGGCCGCCTAAAAACATAATTCCAAGATACATGAGAAAGACATGATTTTTTCAACAAGACTTTTATTGCAGCAGAATTAGATACCCCTAAAAACAGAATTCCAAGATACATGAGAAAGACATGATTTTTTCTTCAAGACTTTAATTGCAACAGAATTAGATGGCCCCCTAAAAACATAATTCCAAGATACATGAGAAAGAAATGATTTTTTCAGCAAGACTTTAATTGCAGCAGAATTAGATACCCCTAAAAAGAGAATTCCAAGATACATGAGAAAGACATGAATTTTTCTTCAAGACTTTAATTGCAGCACAATTACATGATTTTTTCTTCAAGACTTTAATTGCAGCAGAATTAGATGGCCCCCTAAAAACATAATTCCAAGATACATGAGAAAGACATGATTTGTTCAACAAGACTTTTATTGCAGCAGAATTAGATGGCCCCAAAAAATAGAATTTCAAGATACATGAGAAAGGCATGATTTTTTCTTCAAGACTTTAATTGCAGCAGAATTAGATGGCCCGCTAAAAACAAAATTATTCCAAGATACTTGAGAAAGACATGATTTTTTCGTCAAGACTTTTATTGCAGCAGAATTAGATGTCAACCTAAAAACAGAGTTCCAAGATATGTGAGAAAGACATGATTTTTTCTTCAAGACTTTAATTGCAACAGAAATAGATGGCCCCCTAAAAACATAATTCCAAGATACATGAGAAAGAAATGATTTTTTCTGCAAGACTTTAATTGCAGCAGAATTAGATACCCCTAAAAACAGAATTCCAAGATACAAGAGAAAGACATGAATTTTTCTTCAAGACTTTAATTGAAGCAGAATTAGATGGCCCCAAAAAATTGGAATAATTTCAAGATACATGAGAAAGGCATGATTTTTTCTTCAAGACTTTAATTGCAGCAGAATTAGATGGCCCCCTAAAAACAAAATTATTCCAAGATACTTGAGAAAGACATGATTTTTTCTTCAAGACTTTAATTGCAGCAGATTTAGATGGCAACCTAAAAACAGAGTTCCAAGATACGTGAGAAAGACATGATTTTTTCTTCAAGCCTTTAATTGCAGCAGAATAAGATACTCCCTAAAAACAGAATTCCAAGATACTTGTGAAAGACATGATTTTTTCTTCAAGATACATGTGAGAGACATGATTTTTTCTTCAAGACTTTAATTGCAGCAGAATTAGATAACCCTAAAAACAGAATTCCAAGATACATGAGAAAGACGTGATTTTTTCTTCAAGACTTTAATTGAAGCAGATCTAGATGGCCCCAAAAACAAAATTATTTAGATGGCCCCCAAATAAAATTATTCCAAGATACATGTGAGAGACATGATTTTTTCTTCAAGACTTTAATTGCAGCAGAATTAGATAACCCTAAAAACAGAATTCCAAGATACATGAGAAAGACGTGATTTTTTCTTCAAGACTTTAATTGAAGCAGATTTAGATGGCCCCAAAAAATAGAATTTCAAGATACATGAGAAAGGCATGATTTTTTCTTCAAGACTTTAATTGCAGCAGAATTCGAAGGCCCGCTAAAAACAAAATTATTCCAAGATACTTGAGAAAGACATGATTTTTTCGTCAAGACTTTAATTGCAGCAGAATTAGATGTCAACCTAAAAACTGATTTCCAAGATACTTGAGAAAGAAATGATTTTTTCTACAAAACTTTAATTGCAGCAGAATTAGATACCCCTAAAAACAGAATTCCAAGATACATGAGAAAGACTTGATTTTTTCTTCAAGAGTTTAATTGCAACAGAATTAGATGGCCCCCTAAAAACATAATTCCAAGATACATGAGAAAGAAATGATTTTTTCTGCAAGACTTTAATTGCAGCAGAATTAGATACCCCTAAAAACAGAATTCCAAGATACATGAGAAAGACATGATTTTTTCTTCAAGACTTTAATTGAAGCAGAATTAGATGGCCCCAAAAAATAGAATTTCAAGATACATGAGAAAGGCATGATTTTTTCTTCAAGACTTTAATTGCAGCAGAATTAGATGGCCCCCTAAAAACAAAATTATTCCAAGATACTTGAGAAAGACATGATTTTTTCTTCAAGACTTTAATTGCAGCAGATTTAGATGGCAACCTAAAAACAGAGTTCCAAGATACGTGAGAAAGACATGATTTTTTCTTCAAGCCTTTAATTGCAGCAGAATAAGATACTCCCTAAAAACAGAATTCCAAGATACTTGTGAAAGACATGATTTTTTCTTCAAGACTTTTGTTGCAGCATAATTAGATACCCCATAAAAACAGAATTCCAAGATACATGTGAAAGGCATGATTTTTTCTTCAAGACTTTTGTTGCAGCAGAATTAGATACCCCCTAAAAACAGAATTCCAAGATACATGAGAAAGGCATGATTTTTTCTTCAAGACATTAATTGCTGCAGAATTAGATGGCCCCCTAAAAACAGAATTCCATGATACATGTGAGAGATAAGATTTTTTCTTCAAGACTTTTATTGCAGCAGAATTAGATGGCCCCCTAAAAATAAAATTATTCCAAGATACTTGAGAAAGACATGATTTTTTTCTCCAAGACTTTAATTGCAGCAGAATTAGATGGCCCCCTAAAAAAAAATTATTCCAAGATACTTGAGAAAGACATGATTTTTTCTTCAAGACTTTAATTGCAGCAGAATTAGATGGCCCCCTAAAAACAAAATTATTCCAAGATACTTGAGAAAGACATGATTTTTTCTTCAAGACTTTAATTGCAGCAGAATTAGATGGCAACCTAAAAACAGAGTTCCATGATACGTGAGAAAGACATGATTTTTTCTTCAAGCCTTTAATTGCAGCAGAATAAGATACTCCCTAAAAACAGAATTCCAAGATACATGTGAAAGACAAGATTTTTTCTTCAAGACTTTAATTGCAGCAGATTTAGATGGCAACCTAAAAACAGAGTTCCAAGATACGTGAGAAAGACATGATTTTTTCTTCAAGCCTTTAATTGCAGCAGAATAAGATACTCCCTAAAAACAGAATTCCAAGATACTTGTGAAAGACATGATTTTTTCTTCAAGATACATGTGAGAGACATGATTTTTTCTTCAAGACTTTAATTGCAGCAGAATTAGATAACCCAAAAAACAGAATTCCAAGATACATGAGAAAGACGTGATTTTTTCTTCAAGACTTTAATTGAAGCAGATCTAGATGGCCCCAAAAACAAAATTATTTAGATGGCCCCCAAATAAAATTATTCCAAGATACATGTGAGAGACATGATTTTTTCTTCAAGACTTTAATTGCAGCAGAATTAGATAACCCTAAAAACAGAATTCCAAGATACATGAGAAAGACGTGATTTTTTCTTCAAGACTTTAATTGAAGCAGATTTAGATGGCCCCAAAAAATAGAATTTCAAGATACATGAGAAAGGCATGATTTTTTCTTCAAGACTTTAATTGCAGCAGAATTCGAAGGCCCGCTAAAAACAAAATTATTCCAAGATACTTGAGAAAGACATGATTTTTTCGTCAAGACTTTAATTGCAGCAGAATTAGATGTCAACCTAAAAACAGATTTCCAAGATACTTGAGAAAGAAATGATTTTTTCTACAAAACTTTAATTGCAGCAGAATTAGATACCCCTAAAAACAGAATTCCAAGATACATGAGAAAGACTTGATTTTTTCTTCAAGAGTTTAATTGCAACAGAATTAGATGGCCCCCTAAAAACATAATTCCAAGATACATGAGAAAGAAATGATTTTTTCTGCAAGACTTTAATTGCAGCAGAATTAGATACCCCTAAAAACAGAATTCCAAGATACATGAGAAAGACATGATTTTTTCTTCAAGACTTTAATTGAAGCAGAATTAGATGGCCCCAAAAAATAGAATTTCAAGATACATGAGAAAGGCATGATTTTTTCTTCAAGACTTTAATTGCAGCAGAATTAGATGGCCCCCTAAAAACAAAATTATTCCAAGATACTTGAGAAAGATATGATTTTTTCTTCAAGACTTTAATTGCAGCAGATTTAGATGGCAACCTAAAAACAGAGTTCCAAGATACGTGAGAAAGACATGATTTTTTCTTCAAGCCTTTAATTGCAGCAGAATAAGATACTCCCTAAAAACAGAATTCCAAGATACTTGTGAAAGACATGATTTTTTCTTCAAGACTTTTGTTGCAGCATAATTAGATACCCCATAAAAACAGAATTCCAAGATACATGTGAAAGGCATGATTTTTTCTTCAAGACTTTTGTTGCAGCAGAATTAGATACCCCCTAAAAACAGAATTCCAAGATACATGAGAAAGGCATGATTTTTTCTTCAAGACATTAATTGCTGCAGAATTAGATGGCCCCCTAAAAACAGAATTCCATGATACATGTGAGAGATAAGATTTTTTCTTCAAGACTTTTATTGCAGCAGAATTAGATGGCCCCCTAAAAATAAAATTATTCCAAGATACTTGAGAAAGACATGATTTTTTTCTCCAAGACTTTAATTGCAGCAGAATTAGATGGCCCCCTAAAAAAAAATTATTCCAAGATACTTGAGAAAGACATGATTTTTTCTTCAAGACTTTAATTGCAGCAGAATTAGATGGCCCCCTAAAAACAAAATTATTCCAAGATACTTGAGAAAGACATGATTTTTTCTTCAAGACTTTAATTGCAGCAGAATTAGATGGCAACCTAAAAACAGAGTTCCATGATACGTGAGAAAGACATGATTTTTTCTTCAAGACTTTAATTGCAGCAGAATTAGATGGCAACCTAAAAACAGAGTTCCATGATACGTGAGAAAGACATGATTTTTTCTTCAAGCCTTTAATTGCAGCAGAATAAGATACTCCCTAAAAACAGAATTCCAAGATACTTGTGAAAGACATGATTTTTTCTTCAAGACTTTTGTTGCAGCAGAATTAGATACCCCATAAAAACAGAATTCCAAGATACATGTGAAAGACATGATTTTTTCTTCATGACTTTTGTTGCAGCAGAATTAGATACCCCCTAAAAACAGAATTCCAAGATACATGAGAAAGGCCTGATTTTTTCTTCCAGACTTTAATTGCAGCAGAATTAGATGGCCCCCTAAAAACAGAATTCCAAGATACATGTGAGAGACATGATTTTTTCTTCAAGACTTTAATTGCAGCAGAATTAGATGGCCCCCTAAAAATAAAATTATTCCAAGATACTTGAGAAAGACATGATTTTTCCTTGAAGACTTTAATTGCAGCAGAATTAGATGGCCCCCTAAAAACAGAATTCCAAGATACATGTGTGAGACATGATTTTTTCTTCAAGACATTAATTGCAGCAGAATTAGATGGCCCCCTAAAAAAAAATTTATTCCAAGATACTTGAGAAAGACATGATTTTTTCTTCAAGACTTTAATTGCAGCAGAATTAGATGGCCCCCTAAAAACAGAATTCCAAGATACATGTGAGAGACATGATTTTTTCTTCAAGACTTTAATTGCAGCTGAATTAGATGTCCCCCTAAAAACAGATTTCCAAGATACTTGAGAAAGAAATGATTTTTTCTACAAAACTTTAATTGCAGCAGAATTCGATACCCCTAAAAACAGAATTCCAAGATACATGAGAAAGACATGATTTTTTCTTCAAGACTTCAATTGAAGCAGAATTAGATGGGCCCTAAAAATAAAATTATTCCAAGATACATGAGAAAGAAATGATTTTTTTTTCAAGACTTTAATTGCAGCAGAATTAGATACCCCTAAAAACAGAATTCCAAGATACATGAGAAAGACATGATTTTTTCTTCAAGACAATTATTGCAGCAGAATTACATGATTTTTTCTTCAAGACTTTAATTGTAGCAGAATTAGATGGCCCCCTAAAAACAGAATTCCAAGATACATGTGAGAGACATGATTTTTTCTTCAAGACTTTAATTGCAGCAGAATTAGATAACCCTAAAAACAGAATTCCAAGATACATGAGAAAGACGTGATTTTTTCTTCAAGACTTTAATTGAAGCAGATTTAGATGGCCCCAAAAAATAGAATTTCAAGATACATGAGAAAGGCATGATTTTTTCTTCAAGACTTTAATTGCAGCAGAATTCGAAGGCCCGCTAAAAACAAAATTATTCCAAGATACTTGAGAAAGACATGATTTTTTCGTCAAGACTTTAATTGCAGCAGAATTAGATGTCAACCTAAAAACAGAGTTCCAAGATACGTGAGAAAGACATGATTTTTTCTTCAAGCCTTTAATTGCAGCAGAATAAGATACTCCCTAAAAACAGAATTCCAAGATACATGTGAAAGACATGATTTTTTCTTCAAGACTTTTGTTGCAGCATAATTAGATACCCCATAAAAACAGAATTCCAAGATACATGTGAAAGGCATGATTTTTTCTTCAAGACTTTAATTGCAGCAGAATTAGAAGGCCCGCTAAAAACAAAATTATTCCAAGATACTTGAGAAAGACATGATTTTTTCGTCAAGACTTTAATTGCAGCAGAATTAGATGTCAACCTAAAAACAGTGTTCCAAGATACGTGAGAAAGACATGATTTTTTCTTCAAGCCTTTAATTGCAGCAGAATAAGATACTCCCTAAAAACAGAATTCCAAGATACTTGTGAAAGACATGATTTTTTCTTCAAGACTTTTGTTGCAGCATAATTAGATACCCCATAAAAAAAGAATTCCAAGATACATGTGAAAGGCATGATTTTTTCTTCAAGACTTTAATTGCAGCAGAATTACTTGATTTTTTCTTCAAGACTTTAATTGCAACAGAATTAGATGGCCCCCTAAAAACATAATTCCAAGATACATGAGAAAGAAATGATTTTTTCTGCAAGACTTTAATTGCAGCAGAATTAGATACCCCTAAAAACAGAATTCCAAGATACATGAGAAAGACATGATTTTTTCTTCAAGACTTTAATTGAAGCAGAATTAGATGGCCCCAAAAAATAGAATTTCAAGATACATGAGAAAGGCATGATTTTTTCTTCAAGACTTTAATTGCAGCAGAATTAGATGGCCCGCTAAAAACAAAATTATTCCAAGATACTTGAGAAAGACATGATTTTTTCGTCAAGACTTTAATTGCAGCAGAATTAGATGTCAACCTAAAAACAGAGTTCCAAGATACGTGAGAAGGACATGATTTTTTCTTCAAGCCTTTAATTGCAGCACAATAAGATACTCCCCAAAAACAGAATTACAAGATACATGTGAAAGACATGATTTTTTCTTCAAGACTTTTGTTGCAGCAGAATTAGATACCCCCTAAAAATAGAATTCCAAGATACATGAGAAATGCATGATTTTTTCTTCAAGACTTTAATTGCAGTAGAATTAGATGGCCCCCTAAAAACAGAATTCCAAGATACATGTGAGAGACATGATTTTTTCTTCAAGACTTTAATTGCAGCAGAATTAGATAACCCTAAAAACAGAATTCCAAGATACATGAGAAAGACGTGATTTTTTCTTCAAGACTTTAATTGAAGCAGATTTAGATGGCCCCAAAAAATAGAATTTCAAGATACATGAGAAAGGCATGATTTTTTCTTCAAGACTTTAATTGCAGCAGAATTCGAAGGCCCGCTAAAAACAAAATTATTCCAAGATACTTGAGAAAGACATGATTTTTTCTTCAAGACTTTAATTGCAGCAGAATTAGATACCCCTAAAAACAGAATTCCAAGATACATGAGAAAGACATGATTTTTTCTTCAAGACTTCAATTGAAGCAGAATTAGATGGGCCCTAAAAATAAAATTATTCCAAGATACATGAGAAAGACGTGATTTTTTCTTCAAGACTTTAATTGCAGCAGAATTAGATGGCCCCCTAAAAACAAAATTATTCCAAGATACTTGAGAAAGACATGATTTTTTCTTCAAGACTTTAATTGCAGCAGATTTAGATGGCAACCTAAAAACAGAGTTCCAAGATACGTGAGAAAGACATGATTTTTTCTTCAAGCCTTTAATTGCAGCAGAATAAGATACTCCCTAAAAACAGAATTCCAAGATACTTGTGAAAGACATGATTTTTTCTTCAAGATACATGTGAGAGACATGATTTTTTCTTCAAGACTTTAATTGCAGCAGAATTAGATAACCCTAAAAACAGAATTCCAAGATACATGTGAAAGACATGATTTTTTCTTCAAGACTTTTGTTGCAGCAGAATTAGATACCCCCTAAAAATAGAATTCCAAGATACATGAGAAAGGCATGATTTTTTCTTCAAGACTTTAATTGCAGTAGAATTAGATGGCCCCCTAAAAACAGAATTCCAAGATACATGTGAGAGACATGATTTTTTCTTCAAGACTTTAATTGCAGCAGAATTAGATGGCCCCCTAAAAACAAAATTATTCCAAGATACTTGAGAAAGACATGATTTTTTCTTCAAGACTTTAATTGCAGCAGATTTAGATGGCAACCTAAAAACAGAGTTCCAAGATACGTGAGAAAGACATGATTTTTGCTTCAAGCCTTTAATTGCAGCAGAATAAGATACTCCCTAAAAACAGAATTCCAAGATACTTGTGAAAGACATGATTTTTTCTTCAAGACTTTTGTTGCAGCATAATTAGATACCCCATAAAAACAGAATTCCAAGATACATGTGAAAGGCATGATTTTTTCTTCAAGACTTTTGTTGCAGCAGAATTAGATACCCCCTAAAAACAGAATTCGAAGATACATGAGAAAGGCATGATTTTTTCTTCAAGACTTTAATTGCAGCAGAATTAGATGGCCCCCTAAAAACAGAATTCCAAGATACATGTGAGAGACATGATTTTTTCTTCAAGACTTTAATTGCAGCAGAATTAGATGGCCCCATAAAAATAAAATTATTCCAAGATACTTGAGAAAGACATGATTTTTTTCTTCAAGACTTTAATTGCAGCAGAATTAGATGGCCCCCTAAAAAAAACATTATTCCAAGATACTTGAGAAAGACATGATTTTTTCTTCAAGACTTTAATTGCAGCAAAATTAGATGGCCCCCTAAAAACAAAATTATTCCAAGATACTTGAGAAAGACATGATTTTTTCTTCAAGACTTTAATTGCAGCAGAATTAGATGTCAACCTAAAAACAGAGTTCCAAGATACGTGAGAAAGACATGATTTTTTCTTCAAGCCTTTAATTGCAGCAGAATAAGATACTCCCTAAAAACAGAATTCCAAGATACATGTGAAAGACATGATTTTTTCTTCAAGACTTTTGTTGCAGCAGAATTAGATACCCCCTAAAAATAGAATTCCAAGATACATTAGAAAGGCATGATTTTTTCTTCAAGACATTAATTGCAGCAGAAATAGATGGCACCCTAAAAACAGAATTCCAAGAGACATGTGAGAGACATGATTTTTTCTTCAAGACTTTAATTGCAGCAGAATTAGATGGCCCCCCAAAAATAAAATTATTCCAAGATACTTGAAAAAGACATGATTTTTTCTTCAAGACATTAATTGCAGCAGAATTAGATGGCCCCCTAAAAACAAAATTATTCCAAGATACTTGAGAAAACATGATTTTTTCTTCAAGACTTTCATTGCAGCAGAATTAGATGGCAACCTAAAAACAGAGTTCCAAGATACGTGAGAAAGACATGATTTTTTCTTCAAGCCTTTAATTGCAGCAGAATAAGATACTCCCTAAAAACAGAATTCCAAGATACATGTGAAAGACATGATTTTTTCTTCAAGACTTTTGTTGCAGCAGAATTAGATACCCCATAAAAACAGAATTCCAAGATACATGTGAAAGGCATTATTTTTTCTTCAAGACTTTTGTTGCAGCAGAATTAGATACCCCCTAAAAACAGAATTCCATTATACATGAGAAAGGCATGATTTTTTCTTCAAGACTTTAATTGCAGCAGAATTAGATGGCACCCTAAAAACAGAATTCCAAGATTCATGTGAGAGACATTATTTTTTCTTCAAGACTTTAATTGCAGCAGAATTAGATGGCCCCCTAAAAATAAAATTATTCCAAGATACTTGAGAATGAAATGATTTTTTCTACAAGACTTTAATTGCAGCAGAATTAGATCGCCCCCGAAAAAAAAAATTATTCCAAGATACTTGAGAAAGACATGATTTTTTCTTCAAGACTTTAATTGGAGCAGAATTAGATGGCACCCTAAAAATAAAATTATTCCAACATACATGAGAAAGACATGATTTTTTCTTCAAGACGTTAATTGCAGCAGAATTAGATACCCCTAAAAACAGAATTCCAAGATACATGAGAAAGACATGATTTTATCTTCAAGACTTTAATTGCAGCACAATTACATGATTTTTTCTTCAAGACACTAATTGCAGCAGAATTAGATGGCCCCCTAAAAACATAATTCCAAGATGCATGAGAAAGACATGATTTTTTCAACAAGACTTTTATTGCAGCAGAATTAGATGGACCCCTAAAAACATAATTCCAAGATACATGAGAAAGAAATGATTTTTTCTGCAAGACTTTAATTGTAGCAGAATTAGATGGCCCCCTAAAAACAGAATTCCAAGATACATGTGAGAGACATGATTTTTTCTTCAAGACTTTAATTGCAGCAGAATTAGATGGCCCCCTAAAAATAAAATTATTTCAAGATAATTGAGAAAGACATGATTTTTTCTTCAAGACTCTAATTGCAGCAGAATTAGATGGCCCCCTAAAAACAAAATTATTCCAAGATACTTGAGAAAGACATGATTTTTTCTTCAAGACTTTAATTGCAGCAGAATTAGATGGCAACCTAAAAACAGAGTTCCAAGATACGTGAGAAAGACATGATTTTTTCTTCAAGCCTTTAATTGCAGCAAAATAAGATACTCCCTAAAAACAGAATTCCAAGATACATGTGAAAGAAATGATTTTTTCTTCAAGACTTTTGTTGCAGCAGAATTAGGTACCCCATAAAAACTGAATTCCAAGATACATGTGAAAGACATGATTTTTTCTTCAAGACTTTTGTTGCAGCAGAATTAGATACCCCCAAAAAACAGAATTCCAAGATACATGAGAAAGGCATGATTTTTTCGTCAAGACTTTAATTGCAGCAGAATTAGATGGCCCCCTAAAAACAGAATTCCAAGATACATGTGAGAGAGATGATTTTTTCTACAAAACATTAATTGCAGCAGAATTAGATACCCCTAAAAACAGAATTCCAAGATACATGAGAAAGACATGATTTTTTCTTCAAGACTTTAATTGCAGCAAAATTAGATGGCCCCCTAAAAACAGAATTCCAAGATACATGAGAAAGAAATGATTTTTTCTACAAAACTTTAATAGCAGCAGAATAAGATACCCCTGGAAACAGAATTCCAAGATACATGAGAAAGACATGATTTTTTCTTCTTTACTTCAATTGAAGCAGAATTAGATGGCCCCTAAAAATAAAATTATTCCAAGATACATGAGAAAGACATGATTTTTTCTTCAAGACTTTAATTGCAGCAGAATTACATGATTGTTTCTTCAAGACTTTAATTGCAGCAGAATTAGATGGCCCCCTAAAAACATAATTCCAAGATACACGAGAAAGACATGATTTTTTCAACAAGACTTTTATTGCAGTAGAATTAGATACCCCTAAAAACAGAATTTCAAGATACATGAGAAAGACATGATTTTTTCTTCAAGACTTTAATTGCAGCAGAATTACTTGATTTTTTCTTCAAGACTTTAATTGCAACAGAATTAGATGGCCCCCTAAAAACATAATTCCAAGATACATGAGAAAGAAATGATTTTTTCTGCAAGACTTTAATTGCAGCAGAATTAGATACCCCTAAAAACAGAATTCCAAGATACATGAGAAAGACATGATTTTTTCTTCAAGACTTTAATTGAAGCAGAATTAGATGGCCCCAAAAAATAGAATTTCAAGATACATGAGAAAGCCATGATTTTTTCTTCAAGACTTTAATTGCAGCAGAATTAGATGGCCCCCTAAAAACAAAATTATTCCAAGATACTTGAGAAAGACATGATTTTTTCGTCAAGACTTTAATTGCAGCAGAATTAGATGTCAACCTAAAAACAGAGTTCCAAGATACGTGAGAAAGACATTATTTTATCTTCAAGCCTTTAATTGCAGCAGAATAAGATACTCCCTAAAAACATAATTCCAAGATACATGTGAAAGACATGATTTTTTCTTCAAGACTTTTGTTGCAGCAGAATTAGATACCCCCTAAAAACAGAATTCCAAGATACATGAGAAAGGCATGATTTTTTCTTCAAGACTTTAATTGCAGCAGAATTTGATGGCCCCATAAAAATAGAATTCCAAGATACATGTGAGAGACATGATTTTTTCTTCAAGACTTTAATTGCAGCAGAATTAGATGGCCCCCTAAAAACAAAATTATTCCAAGATACTTGAGAAAGACAAGATTTTTTCTTCAAAACTTTAATTGCAGCAGATTTAGTTGGCAACCTAAAAACGGAGTTCCAAGATACGTGAGAAAGACATGATTTTTTCTTCAAGCCTTTAATTGCAGCAGAATAAGATACTCCCAAAAAACAGAATTCCAAGATACATGTGAAAGACATGATTTTTTCTTCAAGACACTAATTGCAGCAGAATTAGATGGCCCCCTAAAAACTTAATTCCAAGATGCATGAGAAAGACATGATTTTTTCAACAAGACTTTTATTGCAGCAGAATTAGATGGCCCCTAAAAACATAATTCCAAGATACATGAGAAAGAAATGATTTTTTCTGCAAGACTTTAATTGCAGCAGAATTAGATACCCCTAAAAACATAATTCCAAGATACATGAGAAAGGCATGATTTTTTCTTCAAGACTTTAATTGTAGCAGAATTAGATGGCCCCCTAAAAACAGAATTCCAAGATACATGTGAGAGACATGATTTTTTCTTCAAGACTTTAATTGCAGCAGAATTAGATGGCCCCCTAAAAATAAAATTATTCCAAGATACTTGAGAAAGACATGATTTTTTCTTCAAGACTTTAATTGCAGCAGAATTAGATGGCCCCCTAAAAACAAAATTATTCCAAGATACTTGAGAAAGACATGATTTTTTCTTCAAGACTTTAATTGCAGCAGAATTAGATGGCAACCTAAAAACAGAGTTCCAAGATACGTGAGAAAGACATGATTTTTTCTTCAAGCCTTTAATTGCAGCAAAATAAGATACTCCCTAAAAACAGAATTCCAAGATACATGTGAAAGACATGATTTTTTCTTCAAGACTTTTGTTGCAGCAGAATTAGATACCCCATAAAAACAGAATTCCAAGATACATGTGAAAGACATGATTTTTTCTTCAAGACTTTTGTTGCAGCAGAATTAGATACCCCCAAAAAACAGAATTCCAAGATACATGAGAAAGGCATGATTTTTTCGTCAAGACTTTAATTGCAGCAGAATTAGATGGCCCCCTAAAAACAGAATTCCAAGATACATGTGAGAGACAAGATTTTTTCTTCAAGACTTTAATTGCAGCAGAATTAGATGGCCCCCTAAAAATAAAATTATTCCAAGATACTTGAGAAAGACATGATTTTTTCTTCAAGACTTTAATTGCAGCAGAATTAGATGGCCCCCTAAAAAAAAAATTATTCCAAGATACTTGAGAAAGAAATGATTTTTTCTTCAAGACTTTAATTGCAGCAGAATTAGATGGCCCCCTAAAAATAAAATTATTCCAACATACATGAGAAAGACATGATTTTTTCTTCAAGACTTTAATTGCAGCTGAATTAGATGGCCCCATAAAAACAGATTTCCAAGATACATGTGAAAGAAATGATTTTTTCTACAAAACATTAATTGCAGCAGAATTAGATACCCCTAAAAACAGAATTCCTAGATACATGAGAAAGACATGATTTTTTCTTCAAGACTTTAATTGCAGCAAAATTAGATGGCCCCCTAAAAACAGAATTCCAAGATACATGAGAAAGAAATGATTTTTTCTACAAAACTTTAATAGCAGCAGAATAAGATACCCCTGGAAACAGAATTCCAAGATACATGAGAAAGACATGATTTTTTCTTCTTTACTTCAATTGAAGCAGAATTAGATGGCCCCTAAAAATAAAATTATTCCAAGATACATGAGAAAGACATGATTTTTTCTTCAAGACTTTAATTGCAGCAGAATTAGATACCCCTAAAAACAGAATTCCAAGATACATGAGAAAGACATGATTTTTTCTTCAAGACTTTAATTGCAGCAGAATTACATGATTTTTTCTTCAAGACTTTAATTGCAGCAGAATTAGATGGCCCCCTAAAAACATAATTCCAAGATACACGAGAAAGACATGATTTTTTCAACAAGACTTTTATTGCAGCAGAATTAGATACCCCTAAAAACAGAATTCCAAGATACATGAGAAAGACATGATTTTTTCTTCAAGACTTTAATTGCAGCAGAATTACTTGATTTTTTCTTCAAGACTTTAATTGCAACAGAATTAGATGGCCCCCTAAAAACATAATTCCAAGATACATGAGAAAGAAATGATTTTTTCTGCAAGACATTAATTGCAGCAGAATTAGATACCCCTAAAAACAGAATTCCAAGATACATGAGAAAGACATGATTTTTTCTTCAAGACTTTAATTGAAGCAGAATTAGATGGCCCCAAAAAATAGAATTTCAAGATACATGAGAAAGGCATGATTTTTTCTTCAAGACTTTAATTGCAGCAGAATTAGATGGCCCCCTAAAAACAAAATTATTCCAAGATACTTGAGAAAGACATGATTTTTTCGTCAAGACTTTAATTGCAGCAGAATTAGATGTCAACCTAAAAACAGAGTTCCAAGATACGTGAGAAAGACATGATTTTTTCTTCAAGCCTTTAATTGCAGCAGAATAAGATACTCCCTAAAAACAGAATTCCAAGTTACATGTGAAAGACATGATTTGTTCTTCAAGACTTTTGTTGCAGCAGAATTAGATACCCCCTAAAAACAGAATTCCAAGATACATGAGAAAGGCATGATTTTTTCTTCAAGACTTTAATTGCAGCAGAATTAGATGGCCCCATAAAAATAGAATTCCAAGATACATGTGAGAGACATGATTTTTTCTTCAAGACTTTAATTGCAGCAGAATTAGATGTCAACCTAAAAACAGAGTTCCAAGATACGTGAGAAAGACATTATTTTTTCTTCAAGCCTTTAATTGCAGCAGAATAAGATACTCCCTAAAAACAGAATTCCAAGATACATGTGAAAGACATGATTTTTTCTTCAAGACTTTTGTTGCAGCAGAATTAGATACCCCCTAAAAACAGAATTCCAAGATACATGAGAAAGGCATGATTTTTTCTTCAAGACTTTAATTGCAGCAGAATTAGATGGCCGCATAAAAATAGAATTCCAAGATACATGTGAGAGACATGATTTTTTCTTCAAGACTTTAATTGCAGCAGAATTAGATGGCCCCCTAAAAACAAAATTATTCCAAGATACTTGAGAAAGACAAGATTTTTTCTTCAAAACTTTAATTGCAGCAGATTTAGATGGCAACCTAAAAACGGAGTTCCAAGATACGTGAGAAAGACATGATTTTTTCTTCAAGCCTTTAATTGCAGCAGAATAAGATACTCCCAAAAAACAGAATTCCAAGATACATGTGAAAGACATGATTTTTTCTTCAAGACACTAATTGCAGCAGAATTAGATGGCCCCCTAAAAACTTAATTCCAAGATGCATGAGAAAGACATGATTTTTTCAACAAGACTTTTATTGCAGCAGAATTAGATGGCCCCTAAAAACATAATTCCAAGATACATGAGAAAGAAATGATTTTTTCTGCAAGACTTTAATTGCAGCAGAATTAGATACCCCTAAAAACATAATTCCAAGATACATGAGAAAGGCATGATTTTTTCTTCAAGACTTTAATTGTAGCAGAATTAGATGGCCCCCTAAAAACAGAATTCCAAGATACATGTGAGAGACATGATTTTTTCTTCAAGACTTTAATTGCAGCAGAATTAGATGGCCCCCTAAAAATAAAATTATTCCAAGATACTTGAGAAAGACATGTTTTTTTCTTCAAGACTTTAATTGCAGCAGATTTAGATGGCCCCCTAAAAAAAAATTATTCCAAGATACTTGAGAAAGACATGTTTTTTTCTTCAAGACTTTAATTGCAGCAGATTTAGATGGCCCCCTAAAAAAAAATTATTCCAAGATACTTGAGAAAGACATGATTTTTTCTTCAAGACTTTAATTGCAGCAGAATTAGATGACCCCCTAAAAATAAAATTATTCCAACATACATGAGAAAGACATGATTTTTTCTTCAAGACTTTAATTGCAGCTGAATTAGATGGCCCCCTAAAAACAGATTTCCAAGATACAAGAGAAAGAAATGATTTTTTCTACAAAACTTTAATTGCAGCAGAATTAGATACCCCTGAAAACAGAATTCCTAGATACATGAGAAAGACATGATTTTTTCTTCAAGACTTTAATTGCAGCAAAATTAGATGGCCCCCTAAAAACAGAATTCCAAGATACATGAGAAAGAAATGATTTTTTCTACAAAACTTTAATAGCAGCAGAATAAGATACCCCTGAAAACAGAATTCCAAGATACATGAGAAAGACATGATTTTTTCTTCAAGACTTCAATTGAAGCAGAATTAGATGGCCCCTAAAAATAAAATTATTTCAAGATACATGAGAAAGACATGATTTTTTCTTCAAGACTTTAATTGCAGCAGAATTAGATACCCCTAAAAACATAATTCCAAGATACATGAGAAAGGCATGATTTTTTCTTCAAGACTTTAATTGTAGCAGAATTAGATGGCCCCCTAAAAACAGAATTCCAAGATACATGTGAGAGACATGATTTTTTCTTCAAGACTTTAATTGCAGCAGAATTAGATGGCCCCCTAAAAATAAAATTATTCCAAGATACTTGAGAAAGACATGATTTTTACTTCAAGACTTTAATTGCAGCAGAATTAGATGGCCCCCTAAAAACAAAATTATTGCAAGATACTAGAGAAAGACATGATTTTATCTTCAAGACTTTAATTGCAGCAGAATTAGATGGCAACCTAAAAACAGAGTTCCAAGATACGTGAGAAAGACAAGATTTTTTCTTCAAGCCTTTAATTGCAGCAAAATAAGATACTCCCTAAAAACAGAATTCCAAGATACATGTGAAAGACATGATTTTTTCTTCAAGACTTTTGTTGCAGCAGAATTAGATACCCCATAAAAACAGAATTCCAAGATACATGTGAGAGACAAGATTTTTTCTTCAAGACTTTAATTGCAGCAGAATTAGATGGCCCCCTAAAAATAAAATTATTCCAAGATACTTGAGAAAGACATGATTTTTTCTTCAAGACTTTAATTGCAGCAGAATTAGATGGCCCCCTAAAAAAAAAATTATTCCAAGATACTTGAGAAAGAAATGATTTTTTCTTCAAGACTTTAATTGCAGCAGAATTAGATGGCCCCCTAAAAATAAAATTATTCCAACATACATGAGAAAGACATGATTTTTTCTTCAAGACTTTAATTGCAGCTGAATTAGATGGCCCCATAAAAACAGATTTCCAAGATACATGTGAAAGAAATGATTTTTTCTACAAAACATTAATTGCAGCAGAATTAGATGACCCCCTAAAAATAAAATTATTCCAACATACATGAGAAAGACATGATTTTTTCTTCAAGACTTTAATTGCAGCTGAATTAGATGGCCCCCTAAAAACAGATTTCCAAGATACAAGAGAAAGAAATGATTTTTTCTACAAAACTTTAATTGCAGCAGAATTAGATACCCCTGAAAACAGAATTCCTAGATACATGAGAAAGACATGATTTTTTCTTCAAGACTTTAATTGCAGCAAAATTAGATGGCCCCCTAAAAACAGAATTCCAAGATACATGAGAAAGAAATGATTTTTTCTACAAAACTTTAATAGCAGCAGAATAAGATACCCCTGAAAACAGAATTCCAAGATACATGAGAAAGACATGATTTTTTCTTCAAGACTTCAATTGAAGCAGAATTAGATGGCCCCTAAAAATAAAATTATTCCAAGATACATGAGAAAGACATGATTTTTTCTTCAAGACTTTAATTGCAGCAGAATTAGATACCCCTAAAAACATAATTCCAAGATACATGAGAGAGGCATGATTTTTTCTTCAAGACTTTAATTGTAGCAGAATTAGATGGCCCCCTAAAAACAGAATTCCAAGATACATGTGAGAGACATGATTTTTTCTTCAAGACTTTAATTGCAGCAGAATTAGATGGCCCCCTAAAAATAAAATTATTCCAAGATACTTGAGAAAGACATGATTTTTTCTTCAAGACTTTAATTGCAGCAGAATTAGATGGCCCCCTAAAAACAAAATTATTCCAAGATACTTGAGAAAGACATGATTTTTTCTTCAAGACTTTAATTGCAGCAGAATTAGATGGCAACCTAAAAACAGAGTTCCAAGATACGTGAGAAAGACATGATTTTTTCTTCAAGCCTTTAATTGCAGCAAAATAAGATACTCCCTAAAAACAGAATTCCAAGTTACATGTGAAAGACATGATTTTTTCTTCAAGACTTTTGTTGCAGCAGAATTAGATACCCCATAAAAACAGAATTCCAAGATACATGTGAAAGACATGATTTTTTCTTCAAGACTTTTGTTGCAGCAGAATTAGATACCCCCAAAAAACAGAATTCCAAGATACATGAGAAAGGCATGATTTTTTCGTCAAGACTTTAATTGCAGCAGAATTAGATGGCCCCCTAAAAACAGAATTCCAAGATACATGTGAGAGACATGATTTTTTCTTCAAGACTTTAATTGCAGCAGAATTAGATGGCCCCCTAAAAATAAAATTATTCCAAGATACTTGAGAAAGACATGGTTTTTTCTTCAAGACTTTAATTGCAGCAGAATTAGATGGCCCCCTAAAAAAAAAATTATTCCAAGATACTTGAGAAAGACATGATTTTTTCTTCAAGACTTTAATTGCAGCAGAATTAGATGACCCCCTAAAAATAAAATTATTCCAACATACATGAGAAAGACATGATTTTTTCTTCAAGACTTTAATTGCAGCTGAATTAGATGGCCCCCTAAAAACAGATTTCCAAGATACATGAGAAAGAAATGATTTTTTCTACAAAACTTTAATTGCAGCAGAGTTAGATACCCCTGAAAACATAATTCCTAGATACATGAGAAAGACATGATTTTTTCTTCAAGACTTTAATTGCAGCAAAATTAGATGGCCCCCTAAAAACAGAATTCCAAGATACATGAGAAAGAAATGATTTTTTCTACAAAACTTTAATAGCAGCAGAATAAGATACCCCTGAAAACAGAATTCCAAGATACATGAGAAAGACATGATTTTTTCTTCAAGACTTCAATTGAAGCAGAATTAGATGGCCCCTAAAAATAAAATTATTCCAAGATACATGAGAAAGACATGATTTTTTCTTCAAGACTTTAATTGCAGCAGAATTAGATACCCCTAAAAACAGAATTCCAAGATACATGAGAAAGACATGAGTTTTTCTTCAAGACTTTAATTGCAGCAGAATTACATGATTTTTTCTTCAAGACTTTAATTGCAGCAGAATTAGATGGCCCCCTAAAAACATAATTCCAAGATACATGAGAAAGGCATGATTTTTTCGTAAAGACTTTAATTGCAGCAGAATTAGATGGCCCCCTAAAAACAGAATTCAAAGATACATGTGAGAGACATGATTTTTTCTTCAAGACTTTAATTGCAGCAGAATTAGATGGCCCCCTAAAAATAAAATTATTCCAAGATACTTGAGAAAGACATGGTTTTTTCTTCAAGACTTTAATTGCAGCAGAATTAGATGGCCCCCTAAAAAAAAAATTATTCCAAGATACTTGAGAAAGACATGATTTTTTCTTCAAGACTTTAATTGCAGCAGAATTAGATGACCCCCTAAAAATAAAATTATTCCAACATACATGAGAAAGACATGATTTTTTCTTCAAGACTTTAATTGCAGCTGAATTAGATGGCCCCCTAAAAACAGATTTCCAAGATACATGAGAAAGAAATGATTTTTTCTACAAAACTTTAATTGCAGCAGAATTAGATACCCCTGAAAACAGAATTCCTAGATACATGAGAAAGACATGATTTTTTCTTCAAGACTTTAATTGCAGCAAAATTAGATGGCCCCCTAAAAACAGAATTCCAAGATACATGAGAAAGAAATGATTTTTTCTACAAAACTTTAATAGCAGCAGAATAAGATACCCCTGAAAACAGAATTCCAAGATACATGAGAAAGACATGATTTTTTCTTAAAGACTTCAATTGAAGCAGAATTAGATGGCCCCTAAAAATAAAATTATTCCAAGATACATGAGAAAGACATGATTTTTTCTTCAAGACTTTAATTGCAGCAGAATTAGATACCCCTAAAAACAGAATTCCAAGATACATGAGAAAGACATGAGTTTTTCTTCAAGACTTTAATTGCAGCAGAATTACATGATTTTTTCTTCAAGACTTTAATTGCAGCAGAATTAGATGGCCCCCTAAAAACATAATTCCAAGATACACGAGAAAGACATGATTTTTTCAACAAGACTTTTATTGCAGCAGAATTAGATACCCCTAAAAACAGAATTCCAAGATACATGAGAAAGACATGATTTTTTCTTCAAGACTTTAATTGCAGCAGAATTACTTGATTTTTTCTTCAAGACTTTAATTGCAACAGAATTAGATGGCCCCCTAAAAACATAATTCCAAGATACATGAGAAAGAAATGATTTTTTCTGCAAGACTTTAATTGCAGCAGAATTAGATACCCCAAAAAACAGAATTCCAAGATACATGAGAAAGACATGATTTTTTCTTCAAGACTTTAATTGAAGCAGAATTAGATGGCCCCAAAAAATAGAATTTCAAGATACATGAGAAAGACATGATTTTTTCTTCAAGACTTTAATTGCAGCAGAATTACATGATTTTTTCTTCAAGACTTTAATTGCAGCAGAATTAGATGGCCCCCTAAAAACATAATTCCAAGATACACGAGAAAGACATGATTTTTTCAACAAGACTTTTATTGCAGCAGAATTAGATACCCCTAAAAACAGAATTCCAAGATACATGAGAAAGACATGATTTTTTCTTCAAGACTTTAATTGCAGCAGAATTACTTGATTTTTTCTTCAAGACTTTAATTGCAACAGAATTAGATGGCCCCCTAAAAACATAATTCCAAGATACATGAGAAAGAAATGATTTTTTCTGCAAGACTTTAATTGCAGCAGAATTAGATACCCCAAAAAACAGAATTCCAAGATACATGAGAAAGACATGATTTTTTCTTCAAGACTTTAATTGAAGCAGAATTAGATGGCCCAAAAAAATAGAATTTCAAGATACATGAGAAAGGCATGATTTTTTCTTCAAGACTTTAATTGCAGCAGAATTAGATGGCCCCCTAAAAACAAAATTATTCCAAGATACTCGAGAAAGACATGATTTTTTCGTCAAGACTTTAATTGCAGCAGAATTAGATGTCAACCTAAAAACAGAGTTCCAAGATACGTGAGAAAGACATGATTTTTTCTTCAAGCCTTTAATTGCAGCAGAATAAGATACTCCCTAAAAACAGAATTCCAAGATACATGTGAAAGACATGATTTTTTCTTCAAGACTTTTGTTGCAGCAGAATTAGATACCCCCTAAAAACAGAATTCCAAGATACATGAGAAAGGCATGATTTTTTCTTCAAGACTTTAATTGCAGCAGAATTAGATCGCCCCATAAAAATAGAATTCCAAGATACATGTGAGAGACATGATTTTTTCTTCCAGACTTTAATTGCAGCAGAATTAGATGGCCCCCTAAAAACAAAATTATTCCAAGATACTTGAGAAAGACAAGATTTTTTCTTCAAGACTTTAATTGCAGCAGATTTAGATGGCAACCCAAAAACAGAGTTCCAAGATACGTGAGAAAGACATGATTTTTTCTTCAAGCCTTTAATTGCAGCAGAATAAGATACTAAAAAAAAAAATAGAATTCCAAGATACATGTGAAAGACATGATTTTTTCTTCAAGACTTTTGTTGCAGCAGAATTAGATACCCCATAAAAACAGAATTCCAAGATACATGTGAAAGGCAAGATACATGTGAAAGGCATGATTTTTTCTTCAAGACTTTTGTTGCAGCAGAATTAGATATCCCCTAAAAACAGAATTCCAAGATACATGAGAAAGGCATGATTTTTTCTTCAAGACTTTAATTGCAGCAGAATTAGATGGCCCCCTAAAAACAGAATTCCAAGATACATGTGAGGGACATGATTTTTTCTTCAAGACTTTAATTGCAGCAGAATTAGATGGCCCCCTAAAAATAAAATTATTCCAAGATACTTGAGAAAGACATGATTTTTTTCTTCAAGACTTTAATTGCAGCAGAATTAGATGGCCCCCTAAAAAAGAAAATTATTCCAAGATACTTGAGAAAGACATGATTTTTTCTTCAAGACTTTATTTGCAGCAGAATTAGATGGCCCCCTAAAAACAAAATTATTCCAAGATACTTGATAAAGACATGATTTTTTCTTCAAGACTTTAATTGCAGCAGAATTAGATGTCAACCTAAAAACAGAGTTCCAAGATACGTGAGAAAGACATGATTTTTTCTTCAAGCCTTTAATTGCAGCAGAATAAGATACTCCCTAAAAACAGAATTCCAAGATACATGTGAAAGACATGATTTTTTCTTCAAGACTTTTGTTGCAGCAGAATTAGATACCCCCTAAAAATAGAATTCCAAGATACATGAGAAAGGCATGATTTTTTCTTCAAGACATTAATTGCAGCAGAATTTGATGGCACCCTAAAAACAGAATTCCAAGATACATGTGAGAGACATGATTTTTTCTTCAAGACTTTTGTTGCAGCAGAATTAGATACCCCATAAAAACAGAATTCCAAGATACATGTGAAAGCCATGATTTTTTCTTCAAGACTTTTGTTGCAGCAGAATTAGATACCCCCTAAAAACAGAATTCCAAGATACATGAGAAAGGAATGATTTTTTCTTCAAGACTTTAATTGCAGCAGAATTAGATGGCCCCCTAAAAACAGAATTCCAAGATACATGCGAGAGACATAATTTTTCTTCAAGACTTTAATTGCAGCAGAATTAGATGGCCCCCTAAAAATAAAATTATTCCAAGATACTTGAGAAAGACATGATTTTTTTCTTCAAGACTTTAATTGCAGAAGAATTAGATGGCCCCCTAAAAACAAAATTATTCCAAGATACTTGAGAAAGACAAGATTTTTTCTTCAAGACTTTAATTGCAGCAGATTTAGATGGCAACCTAAAAACAGAGTTCCAAGATACGCGAGAAAGACATGATTTTTTCTTCAAGCCTTTAATTGCAGCAGAATAAGATACTCCCTAAAAACAGAATTCCAACATACATGTGAAAGACATGATTTTTTCTTCAAGACTTTTGTTGCAGCAGAATTAGATACCCCATAAAAACAGAATTCCAAGATACATGTGAAAGACATGATTTTTTCTTCAAGACTTTTGTTGCAGCAGAATTAGATACCCCCTAAAAATAGAATTCCAAGATACATGAGAAAGGCATGATTTTTTCTTCAAGACTTTAATTGCAGCAGAATTAGATGGCCCACTAAAAACAGAATTCCAAGATACATGAGAGAGACATGATTTTTTCGTCAAGACTTTAATTGCAGCAGAATTAGATGTCAACCTAAAAACAGAGTTCCAAGATACGTGAGAAAGACATGATTTTTTCTTCAAGCCTTTAATTGCAGCAGAATAAGATACTCCCTAAAAACAGAATTCCAACATACATGTGAAAGACATGATTTTTTCTTCAAGACTTTTGTTGCAGCAGAATTAGATACCCCATAAAAACAGAATTCCAAGATACATGTGAAAGACATGATTTTTTCTTCAAGACTTTTGTTGCAGCAGAATTAGATACCCCCTAAAAATAGAATTCCAAGATACATGAGAAAGGCATGATTTTTTCTTCAAGACTTTAATTGCAGCAGAATTAGATGGCCCACTAAAAACAGAATTCCAAGATACATGTGAAAGACATGATTTTTTCTTCAAGACTTTTGTTGCAGCAGAATTAGATACCCCCTAAAAATAGAATTCCAAGATACATGAGAAAGGCATGATTTTTTCTTCAAGACATTAATTGCAGCAGAATTTGATGGCACCCTAAAAACAGAATTCCAAGATACATGTGAGAGACATTATTTTTTCTTCAAGACTTTAATTGCAGCAGAATTAGGTGGCCCCCTAAAAATAAAATTATTCCAAGATACTTGAGAAAGACATGATTTTTTCTTCAAGACATTAATTGCAGCAGAATTAGATGGCCCCCTAAAAATAAAATTATTCCAAGATACTTGAGAAAGACATGATTTTTTCTTCAAGACTTTCATTGCAGCAGAATTAGATGGCAACCTAAAAACAGAGTTCCAAGATACGTGAGAAAGACATGATTTTTTCTTCAAGCCTTTAATTGCAGCAGACTAAGATACTCCCTAAAAACAGAATTCCAAGATACATGTGAAAGACATGATTTTTTCTTCAAGACTTTTGTTGCAGCAGAATTAGATACCCCATAAAAACAGAATTCCAAGATACATGTGAAAGCCATGATTTTTTCTTCAAGACTTTTGTTGCAGCAGAATTAGATACCCCCTAAAAACAGAATTCCAAGATACATGAGAAAGGAATGATTTTTTCTTCAAGACTTTAATTGCAGCAGAATTAGATGGCCCCCTAAAAACAGAATTCCAAGATACATGCGAGAGACATAATTTTTCTTCAAGACTTTAATTGCAGCAGAATTAGATGGCCCCCTAAAAATAAAATTATTCCAAGATACTTGAGAAAGACATGATTTTTTTCTTCAAGACTTTAATTGCAGCAGAATTAGATGGCCCCCTAAAAACAAAATTATTCCAAGATACTTGAGAAAGACAAGATTTTTTCTTCAAGACTTTAATTGCAGCAGATTTAGATGGCAACCTAAAAACAGAGTTCCAAGATACGTGAGAAAGACATGATTTTTTCTTCAAGCCTTTAATTGCAGCAGAATAAGATACTCCCTAAAAACAGAATTCCAACATACATGTGAAAGACATGATTTTTTCTTCAAGACTTTTGTTGCAGCAGAATTAGATACCCCATAAAAACAGAATTCCAAGATACATGTGAAAGACATGATTTTTTCTTCAAGACTTTTGTTGCAGCAGAATTAGATACCCCCTAAAAATAGAATTCCAAGATACATGAGAAAGGCATGATTTTTTCTTCAAGACTTTAATTGCAGCAGAATTAGATGGCCCACTAAAAACAGAATTCCAAGATACATGTGAGAGACATGATTTTTTCGTCAAGACTTTAATTGCAGCAGAATTAGATGTCAACCTAAAAACAGAGTTCCAAGATACGTGAGAAAGACATGATTTTTTCTTGAAGCCTTTAATTGCAGCAGAATAAGATACTCCCTAAAAACAGAATTCCAAGATACATGTGAAAGACATGATTTTTTCTTCAAGACTTTTGTTGCAGCAGAATTAGATACCCCCTAAAAACAGAATTCCAAGATACATGAGAAAGGCATGATTTTTTCTTCAAGACTTTAATTGCAGCAGAATTAGATGGCCCCATAAAAATAGAATTCCAAGATACATGTGAGAGACATGATTTTTTCTTCCAGACTTTAATTGCAGCAGAATTAGATGGCCCCCTAAAAACAAAATTATTCCAAGATACTTGAGAAAGACAAGATTTTTTCTTCAAGACTTTAATTGCAGCAGATTTAGATGGCAACCTAAAAACAGAGTTCCAAGATACGTGAGAAAGACATGATTTTTTCTTCAAGCCTTTAATTGCAGCAGAATAAGATACTAAAAAAAAAATAGAATTCCAAGATACATGTGAAAGACATGATTTTTTCTTCAAGACTTTTGTTGCAGCAGAATTAGATACCCCATAAAAACAGAATTCCAAGATACATGTGAAAGGCAAGATACATGTGAAAGGCATGATTTTTTCTTCAAGACTTTTGTTGCAGCAGAATTAGATATCCCCTAAAAACAGAATTCCAAGATACATGAGAAAGGCATGATTTTTTCTTCAAGACTTTAATTGCAGCAGAATTAGATGGCCCCCTAAAAACAGAATTCCAAGATACATGTGAGGGACATGATTTTTTCTTCAAGACTTTAATTGCAGCAGAATTAGATGGCCCCCTAAAAATAAAATTATTCCAAGATACTTGAGAAAGACATGATTTTTTTCTTCAAGACTTTAATTGCAGCAGAATTAGATGGCCCCCTAAAAAAGAAAATTATTCCAAGATACTTGAGAAAGACATGATTTTTTCTTCAAGACTTTATTTGCAGCAGAATTAGATGGCCCCCTAAAAACAAAATTATTCCAAGATACTTGATAAAGACATGATTTTTTCTTCAAGACTTTAATTGCAGCAGAATTAGATGTCAACCTAAAAACAGAGTTCCAAGATACGTGAGAAAGACATGATTTTTTCTTCAAGCCTTTAATTGCAGCAGAATAAGATACTCCCTAAAAACAGAATTCCAAGATACATGTGAAAGACATGATTTTTTCTTCAAGACTTTTGTTGCAGCAGAATTAGATGCCCCCTAAAAATAGAATTCCAAGATACATGAGAAAGGCATGATTTTTTCTTCAAGACATTAATTGCAGCAGAATTTGATGGCACCCTAAAAACAGAATTCCAAGATACATGTGAGAGACATTATTTTTTCTTCAAGACTTTAATTGCAGCAGAATTAGGTGGCCCCCTAAAAATAAAATTATTCCAAGATACTTGAGAAAGACATGATTTTTTCTTCAAGACTTTCATTGCAGCAGAATTAGATGGCAACCTAAAAACAGAGTTCCAAGATACGTGAGAAAGACATGATTTTTTCTTCAAGCCTTTAATTGCAGCATACTAAGATACTCCCTAAAAACAGAATTCCAATATACATGTGAAAGACATGATTTTTTCTTCAAGACTTTTGTTGCAGCAGAATTAGATACCCCATAAAAACAGAATTCCAAGATACATGTGAAAGCCATGATTTTTTCTTCAAGACTTTTGTTGCAGCAGAATGAGATACCCCCTAAAAACAGAATTCCAAGATACATGAGAAAGGAATGATTTTTTCTTCAAGACTTTAATTGCAGTAGAATTAGATGGCCCCCTAAAAACAGAATTCCAAGATACATGCGAGAGACATAATTTTTCTTCAAGACTTTAATTGCAGCAGAATTAGATGGCCCCCTAAAAATAAAATTATTCCAAGATACTTGAGAAAGACATGATTTTTTTCTTCAAGACTTTAATTGCAGCAGAATTAGATGGCCCCCTAAAAACAAAATTATTCCAAGATACTTGAGAAAGACAAGATTTTTTCTTCAAGACTTTAATTGCAGCAGATTTAGATGGCAACCTAAAAACAGAGTTCCAAGATACGTGAGAAAGTCATGATTTTTTCTTCAAGCCTTTAATTGCAGCAGAATAAGATACTCCCTAAAAACAGAATTCCAACATACATGTGAAAGACATGATTTTTTCTTCAAGACTTTTGTTGCAGCAGAATTAGATACCCCATAAAAACAGAATTCCAAGATACATGTGAAAGACATGATTTTTTCTTCAAGACTTTTGTTGCAGCAGAATTAGATACCCCCTAAAAATAGAATTCCAATATACATGAGAAAGGCATGATTTTTTCTTCAAGACATTAATTGCAGCAGAATTAGATGGCCCACTAAAAACAGAATTCCAAGATACATGTGAGAGACAAGATTTTTTCTTCAAGACTTTAATTGCAGCAGAATTAGATGGCCCCCTAAAAATAAAATTATTCCAAGATACTTGAGAAAGACATGATTTTTTCTTCAAGACTTTCATTGCAGCAGAATTAGATGGCAACCTAAAAACAGAGTTCCAAGATACGTGAGAAAGACATGATTTTTTCTTCAAGCCTTTAATTGCAGCAGACTAAGATACTCCCTAAAAACAGAATTCCAAGATACATGTGAAAGACATGATTTTTTCTTCAAGACTTTTGTTGCAGCAGAATTAGATACCCCATAAAAACAGAATTCCAAGATACATGTGAAAGCCATGATTTTTTCTTCAAGACTTTTGTTGCAGCAGAATTAGATTCCCCCTAAAAACAGAATTCCAAGATACATGAGAAAGGCATGATTTTTTCTTCAAGACTTTAATTGCAGCAGAATTAGATGGCCCCCTAAAAACAGAATTCCAAGATACATGCGAGAGACATAATTTTTCTTCAAGACTTTAATTGCAGCAGAATTAGATGGCCCCCTAAAAATAAAATTATTCCAAGATACTTGAGAAAGACATGATTTTTTTCTTCAAGACTTTAATTGCAGCAGAATTAGATGGCCCCCTAAAAACAAAATTATTCCAAGATACTTGAGAAAGACAAGATTTTTTCTTCAAGACTTTAATTGCAGCAGATTTAGATGGCAACCTAAAAACATAGTTCCAAGATACGTGAGAAAGACATGATTTTTTCTTCAAGCCTTTAATTGCAGCAGAATAAGATACTCCCTAAAAACAGAATTCCAACATACATGTGAAAGACATGATTTTTTCTTCAAGACTTTTGTTGCAGCAGAATTAGATACCCCATAAAAACAGAATTCCAAGATACATGTGAAAGACATGATTTTTTCTTCAAGACTTTTGTTGCAGCAGAATTAGATACCCCCTAAAAATAGAATTCCAAGATACATGAGAAAGGCATGATTTTTTCTTCAAGACTTTAATTGCAGCAGAATTAGATGGCCCACTAAAAACAGAATTCCAAGATACATGTGAGAGACATGATTTTTTCTTCAAGACTTTAATTGCAGCGGAATTAGATGGCCCCCTAAAAATAAAATTATTCCAAGATACTTGAGAAAGACATGATTTTTTTCTTCAAGACTTTAATTGCAGCAGAATTAGATGGCCCCCTAAAAAAGAAAATTATTCCAAGATACTTGAGAAAGACATGATTTTTTCTTCAAGACTTTAATTGCAGCAGAATTAGATGGCCCCCTAAAAACAAAATTATTCCAAGATACTTGAGAAAGACGTGATTTTTTCTTCAAGACTTTAATTGCAGCAGAATTAGATGTCAACCTAAAAACAGAGTTCCAAGATACGTGAGAAAGACATGATTTTTTTCTTCAAGACTTTAATTGCAGCAGAATTAAATGGCCCCCTAAAAAAGAAAATTATTCCAAGATACTTGAGAAAGACATGATTTTTTCTTCAAGACTTTAATTGCAGCAGAATTAGATGGCCCCCTAAAAACAAAATTATTCCAAGATACGTGAGAAAGACATGATTTTTTCTTCAAGCCTTTAATTGCAGCAGAATAAGATACCCCCTAAAAACAGAATTCCAAGATACATGTGAAAGACATGATTTTTTCTTCAAGACTTTTGTTGCAGCAGAATTAGATACCCCCTAAAAATAGAATTCCAAGATACATGAGAAAGGCATGATTTTTTCTTCAAGACATTAATTGCAGCAGAATTAGATGGCACCCTAAAAACAGAATTCCAAGATACATGTGTGAGACATTATTTTTTCTTCAAGACTTTAATTGCAGCAGAATTAGGTGGCCCCCTAAAAATAAAATTATTCCAAGATACTTGAGAAAGACATGATTTTTTCTTCAAGACATTAATTGCAGCAGAATTAGGTGGCCCCCTAAAAATAAAATTATTCCAAGATACTTGAGAAAGACATGATTTTTTCTTCAAGACTTTCATTGCAGCAGAATTAGATGGCCCCCTAAAAATAAAATTATTCCAAGATACATGTGAGAGACATGATTTTTTCGTCAAGACTTTAATTGCAGCAGAATTAGATGTCAACCTAAAAACAGAGTTCCAAGATACGTGAGAAAGACATGATTTTTTCTTCAAGCCTTTAATTGCAGCAGAATAAGATACTCCCTAAAAACAGAATTCCAAGATACATGTGAAAGACATGATTTTTTCTTCAAGACTTTTGTTGCAGCAGAATTAGATACCCCCTAAAAACAGAATTCCAAGATACATGAGAAAGGCATGATTTTTTCTTCAAGACTTTAATTGCAGCAGAATTAGATGGCCCCATAAAAATAGAATTCCAAGATACATGTGAGAGACATGATTTTTTCTTCCAGACTTTAATTGCAGCAGAATTAGATGGCCCCCTAAAAACAAAATTATTCCAAGATACTTGAGAAAGACAAGATTTTTTCTTCAAGACTTTAATTGCAGCAGATTTAGATGGCAACCTAAAAACAGAGTTCCAAGATACGTGAGAAAGACATGATTTTTTCTTCAAGCCTTTAATTGCAGCAGAATAAGATACTAAAAAAAAAATAGAATTCCAAGATACATGTGAAAGACATGATTTTTTCTTCAAGACTTTCGTTGCAGCAGAATTAGATACCCCATAAAAACAGAATTCCAAGATACATGTGAAAGGCAAGATACATGTGAAAGGCATGATTTTTTCTTCAAGACTTTTGTTGCAGCAGAATTAGATATCCCCTAAAAACAGAATTCCAAGATACATGAGAAAGGCATGATTTTTTCTTCAAGACTTTAATTGCAGCAGAATTAGATGGCCCCCTAAAAACAGAATTCCAAGATACATGTGAGGGACATGATTTTTTCTTCAAGACTTTAATTGCAGCAGAATTAGATGGCCCCCTAAAAATAAAATTATTCCAAGATACTTGAGAAAGACATGATTTTTTTCTTCAAGACTTTAATTGCAGCAGAATTAGATGGCCCCCTAAAAAAGAAAATTATTCCAAGATACTTGAGAAAGACATGATTTTTTCTTCAAGACTTTATTTGCAGCAGAATTAGATGGCCCCCTAAAAACAAAATTATTCCAAGATACTTGATAAAGACATGATTTTTTCTTCAAGACTTTAATTGCAGCAGAATTAGATGTCAACCTAAAAACAGAGTTCCAAGATACGTGAGAAAGACATGATTTTTTCTTCAAGCCTTTAATTGCAGCAGAATAAGATACTCCCTAAAAACAGAATTCCAAGATACATGTGAAAGACATGATTTTTTCTTCAAGACTTTTGGTGCAGCAGAATTAGATGCCCCCTAAAAATAGAATTCCAAGATACATGAGAAAGGCATGATTTTTTCTTCAAGACATTAATTGCAGCAGAATTTGATGGCACCCTAAAAACAGAATTCCAAGATACATGTGAGAGACATTATTTTTTCTTCAAGACTTTAATTGCAGCAGAATTAGGTGGCCCCCTAAAAATAAAATTATTCCAAGATACTTGAGAAAGACATGATTTTTTCTTCAAGACATTAATTGCAGCAGAATTAGATGGCCCCCTAAAAATAAAATTATTCCAAGATACTTGAGAAAGACATGATTTTTTCTTCAAGACTTTCATTGCAGCAGAATTAGATGGCAACCTAAAAACAGAGTTCCAAGATACGTGAGAAAGACATGATTTTTTCTTCAAGCCTTTAATTGCAGCATACTAAGATACTCCCTAAAAACAGAATTCCAAGATACATGTGAAAGACATGATTTTTTCTTCAAGACTTTTGTTGCAGCAGAATTAGATACCCCATAAAAACAGAATTCCAAGATACATGTGAAAGCCATGATTCTTTCTTCAAGACTTTTGTTGCAGCAGAATGAGATACCCCCTAAAAACAGAATTCCAAGATACATGAGAAAGGAATGATTTTTTCTTCAAGACTTTAATTGCAGCAGAATTAGATGGCCCCCTAAAAACAGAATTCCAAGATACATGCGAGAGACATAATTTTTCTTCAAGACTTTAATTGCAGCAGAATTAGATGGCCCCCTAAAAATAAAATTATTCCAAGATACTTGAGAAAGACATGATTTTTTTCTTCAAGACTTTAATTGCAGCAGAATTAGATGGCCCCCTAAAAACAAAATTATTCCAAGATACTTGAGAAAGACAAGATTTTTTCTTCAAGACTTTAATTGCAGCAGATTTAGATGGCAACCTAAAAACAGAGTTCCAAGATACGTGAGAAAGACATGATTTTTTCTTCAAGCCTTTAATTGCAGCAGAATAAGATACTAAAAAAAAAATAGAATTCCAAGATACATGTGAAAGACATGATTTTTTCTTCAAGACTTTTGTTGCAGCAGAATTAGATACCCCATAAAAACAGAATTCCAAGATACATGTGAAAGGCAAGATACATGTGAAAGGCATGATTTTTTCTTCAAGACTTTTGTTGCAGCAGAATTAGATATCCCCTAAAAACAGAATTCCAAGATACATGAGAAAGGCATGATTTTTTCTTCAAGACTTTAATTGCAGCAGAATTAGATGGCCCCCTAAAAACAGAATTCCAAGAGACATGTGAGGGACATGATTTTTTCTTCAAGACTTTAATTGCAGCAGAATTAGATGGCCCCCTAAAAATAAAATTATTCCAAGATACTTGAGAAAGACATGATTTTTTTCTTCAAGACTTTAATTGCAGCAGAATTAGATGGCCCCCTAAAAAAGAAAATTATTCCAAGATACTTGAGAAAGACATGATTTTTTCTTCAAGACTTTATTTGCAGCAGAATTAGATGGCCCCCTAAAAACAAAATTATTCCAAGATACTTGATAAAGACATGATTTTTTCTTCAAGACTTTAATTGCAGCAGAATTAGATGTCAACCTAAAAACAGAGTTCCAAGATACGTGAGAAAGACATGATTTTTTCTTCAAGCCTTTAATTGCAGCAGAATAAGATACTCCCTAAAAACAGAATTCCAAGATACATGTGAAAGACATGATTTTTTCTTCAAGACTTTTGTTGCAGCAGAATTAGATGCCCCCTAAAAATAGAATTCCAAGATACATGAGAAAGGCATGATTTTTTCTTCAAGACATTAATTGCAGCAGAATTTGATGGCACCCTAAAAACAGAATTCCAAGATACATGTGAGAGACATTATTTTTTCTTCAAGACTTTAATTGCAGCAGAATTAGGTGGCCCCCTAAAAATAAAATTATTCCAAGATACTTGAGAAAGACATGATTTTTTCTTCAAGACATTAATTGCAGCAGAATTAGATGGCCCCCTAAAAATAAAATTATTCCAAGATACTTGAGAAAGACATGATTTTTTCTTCAAGACTTTCATTGCAGCAGAATTAGATGGCAACCTAAAAACAGAGTTCCAAGATACGTGAGAAAGACATGATTTTTTCTTCAAGCCTTTAATTGCAGCATACTAAGATACTCCCTAAAAACAGAATTCCAAGATACATGTGAAAGACATGATTTTTTCTTCAAGACTTTTGTTGCAGCAGAATTAGATACCCCATAAAAACAGAATTCCAAGATACATGTGAAAGCCATGATTTTTTCTTCAAGACTTTTGTTGCAGCAGAATGAGATACCCCCTAAAAACAGAATTCCAAGATACATGAGAAAGGAATGATTTTTTCTTCAAGACTTTAATTGCAGCAGAATTAGATGGCCCCCTAAAAACAGAATTCCAAGATACATGCGAGAGACATAATTTTTCTTCAAGACTTTAATTGCAGCAGAATTAGATGGCCCCCTAAAAATAAAATTATTCCAAGATACTTGAGAAAGACATGATTTTTTTCTTCAAGACTTTAATTGCAGCAGAATTAGATGGCCCCCTAAAAACAAAATTATTCCAAGATACTTGAGAAAGACAAGATTTTTTCTTCAAGACTTTAATTGCAGCAGATTTAGATGGCAACCTAAAAACAGAGTTCCAAGATACGTGAGAAAGACATGATTTTTTCTTCAATCCTTTAATTGCAGCAGAATAAGATACTAAAAAAAAAATAGAATTCCAAGATACATGTGAAAGACATGATTTTTTCTTCAAGACTTTTGTTGCAGCAGAATTAGATACCCCATAAAAACAGAATTCCAAGATACATGTGAAAGGCAAGATACATGTGAAAGGCATGATTTTTTCTTCAAGACTTTTGTTGCAGCAGAATTAGATATCCCCTAAAAACAGAATTCCAAGATACATGAGAAAGGCATGATTTTTTCTTCAAGACTTTAATTGCAGCAGAATTAGATGGCCCCCTAAAAACAGAATTCCAAGATACATGTGAGGGACATGATTTTTTCTTCAAGACTTTAATTGCAGCAGAATTAGATGGCCCCCTAAAAATAAAATTATTCCAAGATACTTGAGAAAGACATGATTTTTTTCTTCAAGACTTTAATTGCAGCAGAATTAGATGGCCCCCTAAAAAAGAAAATTATTCCAAGATACTTGAGAAAGACATGATTTTTTCTTCAAGACTTTATTTGCAGCAGAATTAGATGGCCCCCAAAAAACAAAATTATTCCAAGATACTTGATAAAGACATGATTTTTTCTTCAAGACTTTAATTGCAGCAGAATTAGATGTCAACCTAAAAACAGAGTTCCAAGATACGTGAGAAAGACATGATTTTTTCTTCAAGCCTTTAATTGCAGCAGAATAAGATACTCCCTAAAAACAGAATTCCAAGATACATGTGAAAGACATGATTTTTTCTTCAAGACTTTTGTTGCAGCAGAATTAGATGCCCCCTAAAAATAGAATTCCAAGATACATGAGAAAGGCATGATTTTTTCTTCAAGACATTAATTGCAGCAGAATTTGATGGCACCCTAAAAACAGAATTCCAAGATACATGTGAGAGACATTATTTTTTCTTCAAGACTTTAATTGCAGCAGAATTAGGTGGCCCCCTAAAAATAAAATTATTCCAAGATACTTGAGAAAGACATGATTTTTTCTTCAAGACATTAATTGCAGCAGAATTAGATGGCCCCCTAAAAATAAAATTATTCCAAGATACTTGAGAAAGACATGATTTTTTCTTCAAGACTTTCATTGCAGCAGAATTAGATGGCAACCTAAAAACAGAGTTCCAAGATACGTGAGAAAGACATGATTTTTTCTTCAAGCCTTTAATTGCAGCATACTAAGATACTCCCTAAAAACAGAATTCCAAGATACATGTGAAAGACATGATTTTTTCTTCAAGACTTTTGTTGCAGCAGAATTAGATACCCCATAAAAACAGAATTCCAAGATACATGTGAAAGCCATGATTTTTTCTTCAAGACTTTTGTTGCAGCAGAATGAGATACCCCCTAAAAACAGAATTCCAAGATACATGAGAAAGGAATGATTTTTTCTTCAAGACTTTAATTGCAGCAGAATTAGATGGCCCCCTAAAAACAGAATTCCAAGATACATGCGAGAGACATAATTTTTCTTCAAGACTTTAATTGCAGCAGAATTAGATGGCCCCCTAAAAATAAAATTATTCCAAGATACTTGAGAAAGACATGATTTTTTTCTTCAAGACTTTAATTGCAGCAGAATTAGATGGCCCCCTAAAAACAAAATTATTCCAAGATACTTGAGAAAGACAAGATTTTTTCTTCAAGACTTTAATTGCAGCAGATTTAGATGGCAACCTAAAAACAGAGTTCCAAGATACGTGAGAAAGACATGATTTTTTCTTCAAGCCTTTAATTGCAGCAGAATAAGATACTCCCTAAAAACAGAATTACAACATACATGTGAAAGACATGATTTTTTCTTCAAGACTTTTGTTGCAGCAGAATTAGATACCCCCTAAAAATAGAATTCCAAGATACATGAGAAAGGCATGATTTTTTCTTCAAGACATTAATTGCAGCAGAATTTGATGGCACCCTAAAAACAGAATTCCAAGATACATGTGAGAGACATTATTTTTTCTTCAAGACTTTAATTGCAGCAGAATTAGGTGGCCCCCTAAAAATAAAATTATTCCAAGATACTTGAGAAAGACATGATTTTTTCTTCAAGACATTAATTGCAGCAGAATTAGATGGCCCCCTAAAAATAAAATTATTCCAAGATACTTGAGAAAGACATGATTTTTTCTTCAAGACTTTCATTGCAGCAGAATTAGATGGCAACCTAAAAACAGAGTTCCAAGATACGTGAGAAAGACATGATTTTTTCTTCAAGCCTTTAATTGCAGCATACTAAGATACTCCCTAAAAACAGAATTCCAAGATACATGTGAAAGACATGATTTTTTCTTCAAGACTTTTGTTGCAGCAGAATTAGATACCCCATAAAAACAGAATTCCAAGATACATGTGAAAGCCATGATTTTTTCTTCAAGACTTTTGTTGCAGCAGAATGAGATACCCCCTAAAAACAGAATTCCAAGATACATGAGAAAGGAATGATTTTTTCTTCAAGACTTTAATTGCAGCAGAATTAGATGGCCCCCTAAAAACAGAATTCCAAGATACATGCGAGAGACATAATTTTTCTTCAAGACTTTAATTGCAGCAGAATTAGATGGCCCCCTAAAAATAAAATTATTCCAAGATACTTGAGAAAGACATGATTTTTTTCTTCAAGACTTTAATTGCAGCAGAATTAGATGGCCCCCTAAAAACAAAATTATTCCAAGATACTTGAGAAAGACAAGATTTTTTCTTCAAGACTTTAATTGCAGCAGATTTAGATGGCAACCTAAAAACAGAGTTCCAAGATACGTGAGAAAGACATGATTTTTTCTTCAAGCCTTTAATTGCAGCAGAATAAGATACTCCCTAAAAACAGAATTACAACATACATGTGAAAGACATGATTTTTTCTTCAAGACTTTTGTTGCAGCAGAATTAGATACCCCCTAAAAATAGAATTCCAAGATACATGAGAAAGGCATGATTTTTTCTTCAAGACATTAATTGCAGCAGAATTTGATGGCACCCTAAAAACAGAATTCCAAGATACATGTGAGAGACATTATTTTTTCTTCAAGACTTTAATTGCAGCAGAATTAGGTGGCCCCCTAAAAATAAAATTATTCCAAGATACTTGAGAAAGACATGATTTTTTCTTCAAGACATTAATTGCAGCAGAATTAGATGGCCCCCTAAAAATAAAATTATTCCAAGATACTTGAGAAAGACATGATTTTTTCTTCAAGACTTTCATTGCAGCAGAATTAGATGGCAACCTAAAAACAGAGTTCCAAGATACGTGAGAAAGACATGATTTTTTCTTCAAGCCTTTAATTGCAGCATACTAAGATACTCCCTAAAAACAGAATTCCAAGATACATGTGAAAGACATGATTTTTTCTTCAAGACTTTTGTTGCAGCAGAATTAGATACCCCATAAAAACAGAATTCCAAGATACATGTGAAAGCCATGATTTTTTCTTCAAGACTTTTGTTGCAGCAGAATGAGATACCCCCTAAAAACAGAATTCCAAGATACATGAGAAAGGAATGATTTTTTCTTCAAGACTTTAATTGCAGCAGAATTAGATGGCCCCCTAAAAACAGAATTCCAAGATACATGCGAGAGACATAATTTTTCTTCAAGACTTTAATTGCAGCAGAATTAGATGGCCCCCTAAAAATAAAATTATTCCAAGATACTTGAGAAAGACATGATTTTTTTCTTCAAGACTTTAATTGCAGCAGAATTAGATGGCCCCCTAAAAACAAAATTATTCCAAGATACTTGAGAAAGACAAGATTTTTTCTTCAAGACTTTAATTGCAGCAGATTTAGATGGCAACCTAAAAACAGAGTTCCAAGATACGTGAGAAAGACATGATTTTTTCTTCAAGCCTTTAATTGCAGCAGAATAAGATACTCCCTAAAAACAGAATTACAACATACATGTGAAAGACATGATTTTTTCTTCAAGACTTTTGTTGCAGCAAAATTAGATACCCCATAAAAACAGAATTCCAAGATACATGTGAAAGACATGATTTTTTATTCAAGACTTTTGTTGCAGCAGAATAAGATACCCCCTAAAAATAGAATTCCAAGATACATGAGAAAGGCATGATTTTTTCTTCAAGCCTTTAATTGCAGCAGAATAAGATATACCCCAAAAAACAGAATTCCAAGATACATGAGAAAGACATGATTTTTTCTTCAAGACTTTAATTGAAGCAGAATTAGATGGCCCCAAAAAATAGAATTTCAAGATACATGAGAAAGACATGATTTTTTCTTCAAGACTTTAATTGCAGCAGAATTACATGATTTTTTCTTCAAGACTTTAATTGCAGCAGAATTAGATGGCCCCCTAAAAACATAATTCCAAGATACACGAGAAAGACATGATTTTTTCAACAAGACTTTTATTGCAGCAGAATTAGATACCCCTAAAAACAGAATTCCAAGATACATGAGAAAGACATGATTTTTTCTTCAAGACTTTAATTGCAGCAGAATTACTTGATTTTTTCTTCAAGACTTTAATTGCAACAGAATTAGATGGCCCCCTAAAAACATAATTCCAAGATACATGAGAAAGAAATGATTTTTTCTGCAAGACTTTAATTGCAGCAGAATTAGATACCCCAAAAAACAGAATTCCAAGATACATGAGAAAGACATGATTTTTTCTTCAAGACTTTAATTGAAGCAGAATTAGATGGCCCAAAAAAATAGAATTTCAAGATACATGAGAAAGGCATGATTTTTTCTTCAAGACTTTAATTGCAGCAGAATTAGATGGCCCCCTAAAAACAAAATTATTCCAAGATACTCGAGAAAGACATGATTTTTTCGTCAAGACTTTAATTGCAGCAGAATTAGATGTCAACCTAAAAACAGAGTTCCAAGATACGTGAGAAAGACATGATTTTTTCTTCAAGCCTTTAATTGCAGCAGAATAAGATACTCCCTAAAAACAGAATTCCAAGATACATGTGAAAGACATGATTTTTTCTTCAAGACTTTTGTTGCAGCAGAATTAGATACCCCCTAAAAACAGAATTCCAAGATACATGAGAAAGGCATGATTTTTTCTTCAAGACTTTAATTGCAGCAGAATTAGATCGCCCCATAAAAATAGAATTCCAAGATACATGTGAGAGACATGATTTTTTCTTCCAGACTTTAATTGCAGCAGAATTAGATGGCCCCCTAAAAACAAAATTATTCCAAGATACTTGAGAAAGACAAGATTTTTTCTTCAAGACTTTAATTGCAGCAGATTTAGATGGCAACCTAAAAACAGAGTTCCAAGATACGTGAGAAAGACATGATTTTTTCTTCAAGCCTTTAATTGCAGCAGAATAAGATACTAAAAAAAAAAATAGAATTCCAAGATACATGTGAAAGACATGATTTTTTCTTCAAGACTTTTGTTGCAGCAGAATTAGATACCCCATAAAAACAGAATTCCAAGATACATGTGAAAGGCAAGATACATGTGAAAGGCATGATTTTTTCTTCAAGACTTTTGTTGCAGCAGAATTAGATATCCCCTAAAAACAGAATTCCAAGATACATGAGAAAGGCATGATTTTTTCTTCAAGACTTTAATTGCAGCAGAATTAGATGGCCCCCTAAAAACAGAATTCCAAGATACATGTGAGGGACATGATTTTTTCTTCAAGACTTTAATTGCAGCAGAATTAGATGGCCCCCTAAAAATAAAATTATTCCAAGATACTTGAGAAAGACATGATTTTTTTCTTCAAGACTTTAATTGCAGCAGAATTAGATGGCCCCCTAAAAAAGAAAATTATTCCAAGATACTTGAGAAAGACATGATTTTTTCTTCAAGACTTTATTTGCAGCAGAATTAGATGGCCCCCTAAAAACAAAATTATTCCAAGATACTTGATAAAGACATGATTTTTTCTTCAAGACTTTAATTGCAGCAGAATTAGATGTCAACCTAAAAACAGAGTTCCAAGATACGTGAGAAAGACATGATTTTTTCTTCAAGCCTTTAATTGCAGCAGAATAAGATACTCCCTAAAAACAGAATTCCAAGATACATGTGAAAGACATGATTTTTTCTTCAAGACTTTTGTTGCAGCAGAATTAGATACCCCCTAAAAATAGAATTCCAAGATACATGAGAAAGGCATGATTTTTTCTTCAAGACATTAATTGCAGCAGAATTTGATGGCACCCTAAAAACAGAATTCCAAGATACATGTGAGAGACATGATTTTTTCTTCAAGACTTTTGTTGCAGCAGAATTAGATACCCCATAAAAACAGAATTCCAAGATACATGTGAAAGCCATGATTTTTTCTTCAAGACTTTTGTTGCAGCAGAATTAGATACCCCCTAAAAACAGAATTCCAAGATACATGAGAAAGGAATGATTTTTTCTTCAAGACTTTAATTGCAGCAGAATTAGATGGCCCCCTAAAAACAGAATTCCAAGATACATGCGAGAGACATAATTTTTCTTCAAGACTTTAATTGCAGCAGAATTAGATGGCCCCCTAAAAATAAAATTATTCCAAGATACTTGAGAAAGACATGATTTTTTTCTTCAAGACTTTAATTGCAGAAGAATTAGATGGCCCCCTAAAAACAAAATTATTCCAAGATACTTGAGAAAGACAAGATTTTTTCTTCAAGACTTTAATTGCAGCAGATTTAGATGGCAACCTAAAAACAGAGTTCCAAGATACGCGAGAAAGACATGATTTTTTCTTCAAGCCTTTAATTGCAGCAGAATAAGATACTCCCTAAAAACAGAATTCCAACATACATGTGAAAGACATGATTTTTTCTTCAAGACTTTTGTTGCAGCAGAATTAGATACCCCATAAAAACAGAATTCCAAGATACATGTGAAAGACATGATTTTTTCTTCAAGACTTTTGTTGCAGCAGAATTAGATACCCCCTAAAAATAGAATTCCAAGATACATGAGAAAGGCATGATTTTTTCTTCAAGACTTTAATTGCAGCAGAATTAGATGGCCCACTAAAAACAGAATTCCAAGATACATGAGAGAGACATGATTTTTTCGTCAAGACTTTAATTGCAGCAGAATTAGATGTCAACCTAAAAACAGAGTTCCAAGATACGTGAGAAAGACATGATTTTTTCTTCAAGCCTTTAATTGCAGCAGAATAAGATACTCCCTAAAAACAGAATTCCAACATACATGTGAAAGACATGATTTTTTCTTCAAGACTTTTGTTGCAGCAGAATTAGATACCCCATAAAAACAGAATTCCAAGATACATGTGAAAGACATGATTTTTTCTTCAAGACTTTTGTTGCAGCAGAATTAGATACCCCCTAAAAATAGAATTCCAAGATACATGAGAAAGGCATGATTTTTTCTTCAAGACTTTAATTGCAGCAGAATTAGATGGCCCACTAAAAACAGAATTCCAAGATACATGTGAAAGACATGATTTTTTCTTCAAGACTTTTGTTGCAGCAGAATTAGATACCCCCTAAAAATAGAATTCCAAGATACATGAGAAAGGCATGATTTTTTCTTCAAGACATTAATTGCAGCAGAATTTGATGGCACCCTAAAAACAGAATTCCAAGATACATGTGAGAGACATTATTTTTTCTTCAAGACTTTAATTGCAGCAGAATTAGGTGGCCCCCTAAAAATAAAATTATTCCAAGATACTTGAGAAAGACATGATTTTTTCTTCAAGACATTAATTGCAGCAGAATTAGATGGCCCCCTAAAAATAAAATTATTCCAAGATACTTGAGAAAGACATGATTTTTTCTTCAAGACTTTCATTGCAGCAGAATTAGATGGCAACCTAAAAACAGAGTTCCAAGATACGTGAGAAAGACATGATTTTTTCTTCAAGCCTTTAATTGCAGCAGACTAAGATACTCCCTAAAAACAGAATTCCAAGATACATGTGAAAGACATGATTTTTTCTTCAAGACTTTTGTTGCAGCAGAATTAGATACCCCATAAAAACAGAATTCCAAGATACATGTGAAAGCCATGATTTTTTCTTCAAGACTTTTGTTGCAGCAGAATTAGATACCCCCTAAAAACAGAATTCCAAGATACATGAGAAAGGAATGATTTTTTCTTCAAGACTTTAATTGCAGCAGAATTAGATGGCCCCCTAAAAACAGAATTCCAAGATACATGCGAGAGACATAATTTTTCTTCAAGACTTTAATTGCAGCAGAATTAGATGGCCCCCTAAAAATAAAATTATTCCAAGATACTTGAGAAAGACATGATTTTTTTCTTCAAGACTTTAATTGCAGCAGAATTAGATGGCCCCCTAAAAACAAAATTATTCCAAGATACTTGAGAAAGACAAGATTTTTTCTTCAAGACTTTAATTGCAGCAGATTTAGATGGCAACCTAAAAACAGAGTTCCAAGATACGTGAGAAAGACATGATTTTTTCTTCAAGCCTTTAATTGCAGCAGAATAAGATACTCCCTAAAAACAGAATTCCAACATACATGTGAAAGACATGATTTTTTCTTCAAGACTTTTGTTGCAGCAGAATTAGATACCCCATAAAAACAGAATTCCAAGATACATGTGAAAGACATGATTTTTTCTTCAAGACTTTTGTTGCAGCAGAATTAGATACCCCCTAAAAATAGAATTCCAAGATACATGAGAAAGGCATGATTTTTTCTTCAAGACTTTAATTGCAGCAGAATTAGATGGCCCACTAAAAACAGAATTCCAAGATACATGTGAGAGACATGATTTTTTCGTCAAGACTTTAATTGCAGCAGAATTAGATGTCAACCTAAAAACAGAGTTCCAAGATACGTGAGAAAGACATGATTTTTTCTTGAAGCCTTTAATTGCAGCAGAATAAGATACTCCCTAAAAACAGAATTCCAAGATACATGTGAAAGACATGATTTTTTCTTCAAGACTTTTGTTGCAGCAGAATTAGATACCCCCTAAAAACAGAATTCCAAGATACATGAGAAAGGCATGATTTTTTCTTCAAGACTTTAATTGCAGCAGAATTAGATGGCCCCATAAAAATAGAATTCCAAGATACATGTGAGAGACATGATTTTTTCTTCCAGACTTTAATTGCAGCAGAATTAGATGGCCCCCTAAAAACAAAATTATTCCAAGATACTTGAGAAAGACAAGATTTTTTCTTCAAGACTTTAATTGCAGCAGATTTAGATGGCAACCTAAAAACAGAGTTCCAAGATACGTGAGAAAGACATGATTTTTTCTTCAAGCCTTTAATTGCAGCAGAATAAGATACTAAAAAAAAAATAGAATTCCAAGATACATGTGAAAGACATGATTTTTTCTTCAAGACTTTTGTTGCAGCAGAATTAGATACCCCATAAAAACAGAATTCCAAGATACATGTGAAAGGCAAGATACATGTGAAAGGCATGATTTTTTCTTCAAGACTTTTGTTGCAGCAGAATTAGATATCCCCTAAAAACAGAATTCCAAGATACATGAGAAAGGCATGATTTTTTCTTCAAGACTTTAATTGCAGCAGAATTAGATGGCCCCCTAAAAACAGAATTCCAAGATACATGTGAGGGACATGATTTTTTCTTCAAGACTTTAATTGCAGCAGAATTAGATGGCCCCCTAAAAATAAAATTATTCCAAGATACTTGAGAAAGACATGATTTTTTTCTTCAAGACTTTAATTGCAGCAGAATTAGATGGCCCCCTAAAAAAGAAAATTATTCCAAGATACTTGAGAAAGACATGATTTTTTCTTCAAGACTTTATTTGCAGCAGAATTAGATGGCCCCCTAAAAACAAAATTATTCCAAGATACTTGATAAAGACATGATTTTTTCTTCAAGACTTTAATTGCAGCAGAATTAGATGTCAACCTAAAAACAGAGTTCCAAGATACGTGAGAAAGACATGATTTTTTCTTCAAGCCTTTAATTGCAGCAGAATAAGATACTCCCTAAAAACAGAATTCCAAGATACATGTGAAAGACATGATTTTTTCTTCAAGACTTTTGTTGCAGCAGAATTAGATGCCCCCTAAAAATAGAATTCCAAGATACATGAGAAAGGCATGATTTTTTCTTCAAGACATTAATTGCAGCAGAATTTGATGGCACCCTAAAAACAGAATTCCAAGATACATGTGAGAGACATTATTTTTTCTTCAAGACTTTAATTGCAGCAGAATTAGGTGGCCCCCTAAAAATAAAATTATTCCAAGATACTTGAGAAAGACATGATTTTTTCTTCAAGACTTTCATTGCAGCAGAATTAGATGGCAACCTAAAAACAGAGTTCCAAGATACGTGAGAAAGACATGATTTTTTCTTCAAGCCTTTAATTGCAGCATACTAAGATACTCCCTAAAAACAGAATTCCAATATACATGTGAAAGACATGATTTTTTCTTCAAGACTTTTGTTGCAGCAGAATTAGATACCCCATAAAAACAGAATTCCAAGATACATGTGAAAGCCATGATTTTTTCTTCAAGACTTTTGTTGCAGCAGAATGAGATACCCCCTAAAAACAGAATTCCAAGATACATGAGAAAGGAATGATTTTTTCTTCAAGACTTTAATTGCAGTAGAATTAGATGGCCCCCTAAAAACAGAATTCCAAGATACATGCGAGAGACATAATTTTTCTTCAAGACTTTAATTGCAGCAGAATTAGATGGCCCCCTAAAAATAAAATTATTCCAAGATACTTGAGAAAGACATGATTTTTTTCTTCAAGACTTTAATTGCAGCAGAATTAGATGGCCCCCTAAAAACAAAATTATTCCAAGATACTTGAGAAAGACAAGATTTTTTCTTCAAGACTTTAATTGCAGCAGATTTAGATGGCAACCTAAAAACAGAGTTCCAAGATACGTGAGAAAGTCATGATTTTTTCTTCAAGCCTTTAATTGCAGCAGAATAAGATACTCCCTAAAAACAGAATTCCAACATACATGTGAAAGACATGATTTTTTCTTCAAGACTTTTGTTGCAGCAGAATTAGATACCCCATAAAAACAGAATTCCAAGATACATGTGAAAGACATGATTTTTTCTTCAAGACTTTTGTTGCAGCAGAATTAGATACCCCCTAAAAATAGAATTCCAATATACATGAGAAAGGCATGATTTTTTCTTCAAGACATTAATTGCAGCAGAATTAGATGGCCCACTAAAAACAGAATTCCAAGATACATGTGAGAGACAAGATTTTTTCTTCAAGACTTTAATTGCAGCAGAATTAGATGGCCCCCTAAAAATAAAATTATTCCAAGATACTTGAGAAAGACATGATTTTTTCTTCAAGACTTTCATTGCAGCAGAATTAGATGGCAACCTAAAAACAGAGTTCCAAGATACGTGAGAAAGACATGATTTTTTCTTCAAGCCTTTAATTGCAGCAGACTAAGATACTCCCTAAAAACAGAATTCCAAGATACATGTGAAAGACATGATTTTTTCTTCAAGACTTTTGTTGCAGCAGAATTAGATACCCCATAAAAACAGAATTCCAAGATACATGTGAAAGCCATGATTTTTTCTTCAAGACTTTTGTTGCAGCAGAATTAGATTCCCCCTAAAAACAGAATTCCAAGATACATGAGAAAGGCATGATTTTTTCTTCAAGACTTTAATTGCAGCAGAATTAGATGGCCCCCTAAAAACAGAATTCCAAGATACATGCGAGAGACATAATTTTTCTTCAAGACTTTAATTGCAGCAGAATTAGATGGCCCCCTAAAAATAAAATTATTCCAAGATACTTGAGAAAGACATGATTTTTTTCTTCAAGACTTTAATTGCAGCAGAATTAGATGGCCCCCTAAAAACAAAATTATTCCAAGATACTTGAGAAAGACAAGATTTTTTCTTCAAGACTTTAATTGCAGCAGATTTAGATGGCAACCTAAAAACATAGTTCCAAGATACGTGAGAAAGACATGATTTTTTCTTCAAGCCTTTAATTGCAGCAGAATAAGATACTCCCTAAAAACAGAATTCCAACATACATGTGAAAGACATGATTTTTTCTTCAAGACTTTTGTTGCAGCAGAATTAGATACCCCATAAAAACAGAATTCCAAGATACATGTGAAAGACATGATTTTTTCTTCAAGACTTTTGTTGCAGCAGAATTAGATACCCCCTAAAAATAGAATTCCAAGATACATGAGAAAGGCATGATTTTTTCTTCAAGACTTTAATTGCAGCAGAATTAGATGGCCCACTAAAAACAGAATTCCAAGATACATGTGAGAGACATGATTTTTTCTTCAAGACTTTAATTGCAGCGGAATTAGATGGCCCCCTAAAAATAAAATTATTCCAAGATACTTGAGAAAGACATGATTTTTTTCTTCAAGACTTTAATTGCAGCAGAATTAGATGGCCCCCTAAAAAAGAAAATTATTCCAAGATACTTGAGAAAGACATGATTTTTTCTTCAAGACTTTAATTGCAGCAGAATTAGATGGCCCCCTAAAAACAAAATTATTCCAAGATACTTGAGAAAGACGTGATTTTTTCTTCAAGACTTTAATTGCAGCAGAATTAGATGTCAACCTAAAAACAGAGTTCCAAGATACGTGAGAAAGACATGATTTTTTTCTTCAAGACTTTAATTGCAGCAGAATTAAATGGCCCCCTAAAAAAGAAAATTATTCCAAGATACTTGAGAAAGACATGATTTTTTCTTCAAGACTTTAATTGCAGCAGAATTAGATGGCCCCCTAAAAACAAAATTATTCCAAGATACGTGAGAAAGACATGATTTTTTCTTCAAGCCTTTAATTGCAGCAGAATAAGATACCCCCTAAAAACAGAATTCCAAGATACATGTGAAAGACATGATTTTTTCTTCAAGACTTTTGTTGCAGCAGAATTAGATACCCGCTAAAAATAGAATTCCAAGATACATGAGAAAGGCATGATTTTTTCTTCAAGACATTAATTGCAGCAGAATTAGATGGCACCCTAAAAACAGAATTCCAAGATACATGTGTGAGACATTATTTTTTCTTCAAGACTTTAATTGCAGCAGAATTAGGTGGCCCCCTAAAAATAAAATTATTCCAAGATACTTGAGAAAGACATGATTTTTTCTTCAAGACATTAATTGCAGCAGAATTAGGTGGCCCCCTAAAAATAAAATTATTCCAAGATACTTGAGAAAGACATGATTTTTTCTTCAAGACTTTCATTGCAGCAGAATTAGATGGCCCCCTAAAAATAAAATTATTCCAAGATACATGTGAGAGACATGATTTTTTCGTCAAGACTTTAATTGCAGCAGAATTAGATGTCAACCTAAAAACAGAGTTCCAAGATACGTGAGAAAGACATGATTTTTTCTTCAAGCCTTTAATTGCAGCAGAATAAGATACTCCCTAAAAACAGAATTCCAAGATACATGTGAAAGACATGATTTTTTCTTCAAGACTTTTGTTGCAGCAGAATTAGATACCCCCTAAAAACAGAATTCCAAGATACATGAGAAAGGCATGATTTTTTCTTCAAGACTTTAATTGCAGCAGAATTAGATGGCCCCATAAAAATAGAATTCCAAGATACATGTGAGAGACATGATTTTTTCTTCCAGACTTTAATTGCAGCAGAATTAGATGGCCCCCTAAAAACAAAATTATTCCAAGATACTTGAGAAAGACAAGATTTTTTCTTCAAGACTTTAATTGCAGCAGATTTAGATGGCAACCTAAAAACAGAGTTCCAAGATACGTGAGAAAGACATGATTTTTTCTTCAAGCCTTTAATTGCAGCAGAATAAGATACTAAAAAAAAAATAGAATTCCAAGATACATGTGAAAGACATGATTTTTTCTTCAAGACTTTCGTTGCAGCAGAATTAGATACCCCATAAAAACAGAATTCCAAGATACATGTGAAAGGCAAGATACATGTGAAAGGCATGATTTTTTCTTCAAGACTTTTGTTGCAGCAGAATTAGATATCCCCTAAAAACAGAATTCCAAGATACATGAGAAAGGCATGATTTTTTCTTCAAGACTTTAATTGCAGCAGAATTAGATGGCCCCCTAAAAACAGAATTCCAAGATACATGTGAGGGACATGATTTTTTCTTCAAGACTTTAATTGCAGCAGAATTAGATGGCCCCCTAAAAATAAAATTATTCCAAGATACTTGAGAAAGACATGATTTTTTTCTTCAAGACTTTAATTGCAGCAGAATTAGATGGCCCCCTAAAAAAGAAAATTATTCCAAGATACTTGAGAAAGACATGATTTTTTCTTCAAGACTTTATTTGCAGCAGAATTAGATGGCCCCCTAAAAACAAAATTATTCCAAGATACTTGATAAAGACATGATTTTTTCTTCAAGACTTTAATTGCAGCAGAATTAGATGTCAACCTAAAAACAGAGTTCCAAGATACGTGAGAAAGACATGATTTTTTCTTCAAGCCTTTAATTGCAGCAGAATAAGATACTCCCTAAAAACAGAATTCCAAGATACATGTGAAAGACATGATTTTTTCTTCAAGACTTTTGGTGCAGCAGAATTAGATGCCCCCTAAAAATAGAATTCCAAGATACATGAGAAAGGCATGATTTTTTCTTCAAGACATTAATTGCAGCAGAATTTGATGGCACCCTAAAAACAGAATTCCAAGATACATGTGAGAGACATTATTTTTTCTTCAAGACTTTAATTGCAGCAGAATTAGGTGGCCCCCTAAAAATAAAATTATTCCAAGATACTTGAGAAAGACATGATTTTTTCTTCAAGACATTAATTGCAGCAGAATTAGATGGCCCCCTAAAAATAAAATTATTCCAAGATACTTGAGAAAGACATGATTTTTTCTTCAAGACTTTCATTGCAGCAGAATTAGATGGCAACCTAAAAACAGAGTTCCAAGATACGTGAGAAAGACATGATTTTTTCTTCAAGCCTTTAATTGCAGCATACTAAGATACTCCCTAAAAACAGAATTCCAAGATACATGTGAAAGACATGATTTTTTCTTCAAGACTTTTGTTGCAGCAGAATTAGATACCCCATAAAAACAGAATTCCAAGATACATGTGAAAGCCATGATTTTTTCTTCAAGACTTTTGTTGCAGCAGAATGAGATACCCCCTAAAAACAGAATTCCAAGATACATGAGAAAGGAATGATTTTTTCTTCAAGACTTTAATTGCAGCAGAATTAGATGGCCCCCTAAAAACAGAATTCCAAGATACATGCGAGAGACATAATTTTTCTTCAAGACTTTAATTGCAGCAGAATTAGATGGCCCCCTAAAAATAAAATTATTCCAAGATACTTGAGAAAGACATGATTTTTTTCTTCAAGACTTTAATTGCAGCAGAATTAGATGGCCCCCTAAAAACAAAATTATTCCAAGATACTTGAGAAAGACAAGATTTTTTCTTCAAGACTTTAATTGCAGCAGATTTAGATGGCAACCTAAAAACAGAGTTCCAAGATACGTGAGAAAGACATGATTTTTTCTTCAAGCCTTTAATTGCAGCAGAATAAGATACTAAAAAAAAAATAGAATTCCAAGATACATGTGAAAGACATGATTTTTTCTTCAAGACTTTTGTTGCAGCAGAATTAGATACCCCATAAAAACAGAATTCCAAGATACATGTGAAAGGCAAGATACATGTGAAAGGCATGATTTTTTCTTCAAGACTTTTGTTGCAGCAGAATTAGATATCCCCTAAAAACAGAATTCCAAGATACATGAGAAAGGCATGATTTTTTCTTCAAGACTTTAATTGCAGCAGAATTAGATGGCCCCCTAAAAACAGAATTCCAAGAGACATGTGAGGGACATGATTTTTTCTTCAAGACTTTAATTGCAGCAGAATTAGATGGCCCCCTAAAAATAAAATTATTCCAAGATACTTGAGAAAGACATGATTTTTTTCTTCAAGACTTTAATTGCAGCAGAATTAGATGGCCCCCTAAAAAAGAAAATTATTCCAAGATACTTGAGAAAGACATGATTTTTTCTTCAAGACTTTATTTGCAGCAGAATTAGATGGCCCCCTAAAAACAAAATTATTCCAAGATACTTGATAAAGACATGATTTTTTCTTCAAGACTTTAATTGCAGCAGAATTAGATGTCAACCTAAAAACAGAGTTCCAAGATACGTGAGAAAGACATGATTTTTTCTTCAAGCCTTTAATTGCAGCAGAATAAGATACTCCCTAAAAACAGAATTCCAAGATACATGTGAAAGACATGATTTTTTCTTCAAGACTTTTGTTGCAGCAGAATTAGATGCCCCCTAAAAATAGAATTCCAAGATACATGAGAAAGGCATGATTTTTTCTTCAAGACATTAATTGCAGCAGAATTTGATGGCACCCTAAAAACAGAATTCCAAGATACATGTGAGAGACATTATTTTTTCTTCAAGACTTTAATTGCAGCAGAATTAGGTGGCCCCCTAAAAATAAAATTATTCCAAGATACTTGAGAAAGACATGATTTTTTCTTCAAGACATTAATTGCAGCAGAATTAGATGGCCCCCTAAAAATAAAATTATTCCAAGATACTTGAGAAAGACATGATTTTTTCTTCAAGACTTTCATTGCAGCAGAATTAGATGGCAACCTAAAAACAGAGTTCCAAGATACGTGAGAAAGACATGATTTTTTCTTCAAGCCTTTAATTGCAGCATACTAAGATACTCCCTAAAAACAGAATTCCAAGATACATGTGAAAGACATGATTTTTTCTTCAAGACTTTTGTTGCAGCAGAATTAGATACCCCATAAAAACAGAATTCCAAGATACATGTGAAAGCCATGATTTTTTCTTCAAGACTTTTGTTGCAGCAGAATGAGATACCCCCTAAAAACAGAATTCCAAGATACATGAGAAAGGAATGATTTTTTCTTCAAGACTTTAATTGCAGCAGAATTAGATGGCCCCCTAAAAACAGAATTCCAAGATACATGCGAGAGACATAATTTTTCTTCAAGACTTTAATTGCAGCAGAATTAGATGGCCCCCTAAAAATAAAATTATTCCAAGATACTTGAGAAAGACATGATTTTTTTCTTCAAGACTTTAATTGCAGCAGAATTAGATGGCCCCCTAAAAACAAAATTATTCCAAGATACTTGAGAAAGACAAGATTTTTTCTTCAAGACTTTAATTGCAGCAGATTTAGATGGCAACCTAAAAACAGAGTTCCAAGATACGTGAGAAAGACATGATTTTTTCTTCAATCCTTTAATTGCAGCAGAATAAGATACTAAAAAAAAAATAGAATTCCAAGATACATGTGAAAGACATGATTTTTTCTTCAAGACTTTTGTTGCAGCAGAATTAGATACCCCATAAAAACAGAATTCCAAGATACATGTGAAAGGCAAGATACATGTGAAAGGCATGATTTTTTCTTCAAGACTTTTGTTGCAGCAGAATTAGATATCCCCTAAAAACAGAATTCCAAGATACATGAGAAAGGCATGATTTTTTCTTCAAGACTTTAATTGCAGCAGAATTAGATGGCCCCCTAAAAACAGAATTCCAAGATACATGTGAGGGACATGATTTTTTCTTCAAGACTTTAATTGCAGCAGAATTAGATGGCCCCCTAAAAATAAAATTATTCCAAGATACTTGAGAAAGACATGATTTTTTTCTTCAAGACTTTAATTGCAGCAGAATTAGATGGCCCCCTAAAAAAGAAAATTATTCCAAGATACTTGAGAAAGACATGATTTTTTCTTCAAGACTTTATTTGCAGCAGAATTAGATGGCCCCCAAAAAACAAAATTATTCCAAGATACTTGATAAAGACATGATTTTTTCTTCAAGACTTTAATTGCAGCAGAATTAGATGTCAACCTAAAAACAGAGTTCCAAGATACGTGAGAAAGACATGATTTTTTCTTCAAGCCTTTAATTGCAGCAGAATAAGATACTCCCTAAAAACAGAATTCCAAGATACATGTGAAAGACATGATTTTTTCTTCAAGACTTTTGTTGCAGCAGAATTAGATGCCCCCTAAAAATAGAATTCCAAGATACATGAGAAAGGCATGATTTTTTCTTCAAGACATTAATTGCAGCAGAATTTGATGGCACCCTAAAAACAGAATTCCAAGATACATGTGAGAGACATTATTTTTTCTTCAAGACTTTAATTGCAGCAGAATTAGGTGGCCCCCTAAAAATAAAATTATTCCAAGATACTTGAGAAAGACATGATTTTTTCTTCAAGACATTAATTGCAGCAGAATTAGATGGCCCCCTAAAAATAAAATTATTCCAAGATACTTGAGAAAGACATGATTTTTTCTTCAAGACTTTCATTGCAGCAGAATTAGATGGCAACCTAAAAACAGAGTTCCAAGATACGTGAGAAAGACATGATTTTTTCTTCAAGCCTTTAATTGCAGCATACTAAGATACTCCCTAAAAACAGAATTCCAAGATACATGTGAAAGACATGATTTTTTCTTCAAGACTTTTGTTGCAGCAGAATTAGATACCCCATAAAAACAGAATTCCAAGATACATGTGAAAGCCATGATTTTTTCTTCAAGACTTTTGTTGCAGCAGAATGAGATACCCCCTAAAAACAGAATTCCAAGATACATGAGAAAGGAATGATTTTTTCTTCAAGACTTTAATTGCAGCAGAATTAGATGGCCCCCTAAAAACAGAATTCCAAGATACATGCGAGAGACATAATTTTTCTTCAAGACTTTAATTGCAGCAGAATTAGATGGCCCCCTAAAAATAAAATTATTCCAAGATACTTGAGAAAGACATGATTTTTTTCTTCAAGACTTTAATTGCAGCAGAATTAGATGGCCCCCTAAAAACAAAATTATTCCAAGATACTTGAGAAAGACAAGATTTTTTCTTCAAGACTTTAATTGCAGCAGATTTAGATGGCAACCTAAAAACAGAGTTCCAAGATACGTGAGAAAGACATGATTTTTTCTTCAAGCCTTTAATTGCAGCAGAATAAGATACTCCCTAAAAACAGAATTACAACATACATGTGAAAGACATGATTTTTTCTTCAAGACTTTTGTTGCAGCAGAATTAGATACCCCCTAAAAATAGAATTCCAAGATACATGAGAAAGGCATGATTTTTTCTTCAAGACATTAATTGCAGCAGAATTTGATGGCACCCTAAAAACAGAATTCCAAGATACATGTGAGAGACATTATTTTTTCTTCAAGACTTTAATTGCAGCAGAATTAGGTGGCCCCCTAAAAATAAAATTATTCCAAGATACTTGAGAAAGACATGATTTTTTCTTCAAGACATTAATTGCAGCAGAATTAGATGGCCCCCTAAAAATAAAATTATTCCAAGATACTTGAGAAAGACATGATTTTTTCTTCAAGACTTTCATTGCAGCAGAATTAGATGGCAACCTAAAAACAGAGTTCCAAGATACGTGAGAAAGACATGATTTTTTCTTCAAGCCTTTAATTGCAGCATACTAAGATACTCCCTAAAAACAGAATTCCAAGATACATGTGAAAGCCATGATTTTTTCTTCAAGACTTTTGTTGCAGCAGAATGAGATACCCCCTAAAAACAGAATTCCAAGATACATGAGAAAGGAATGATTTTTTCTTCAAGACTTTAATTGCAGCAGAATTAGATGGCCCCCTAAAAACAGAATTCCAAGATACATGCGAGAGACATAATTTTTCTTCAAGACTTTAATTGCAGCAGAATTAGATGGCCCCCTAAAAATAAAATTATTCCAAGATACTTGAGAAAGACATGATTTTTTTCTTCAAGACTTTAATTGCAGCAGAATTAGATGGCCCCCTAAAAACAAAATTATTCCAAGATACTTGAGAAAGACAAGATTTTTTCTTCAAGACTTTAATTGCAGCAGATTTAGATGGCAACCTAAAAACAGAGTTCCAAGATACGTGAGAAAGACATGATTTTTTCTTCAAGCCTTTAATTGCAGCAGAATAAGATACTCCCTAAAAACAGAATTACAACATACATGTGAAAGACATGATTTTTTCTTCAAGACTTTTGTTGCAGCAGAATTAGATACCCCCTAAAAATAGAATTCCAAGATACATGAGAAAGGCATGATTTTTTCTTCAAGACATTAATTGCAGCAGAATTTGATGGCACCCTAAAAACAGAATTCCAAGATACATGTGAGAGACATTATTTTTTCTTCAAGACTTTAATTGCAGCAGAATTAGGTGGCCCCCTAAAAATAAAATTATTCCAAGATACTTGAGAAAGACATGATTTTTTCTTCAAGACATTAATTGCAGCAGAATTAGATGGCCCCCTAAAAATAAAATTATTCCAAGATACTTGAGAAAGACATGATTTTTTCTTCAAGACTTTCATTGCAGCAGAATTAGATGGCAACCTAAAAACAGAGTTCCAAGATACGTGAGAAAGACATGATTTTTTCTTCAAGCCTTTAATTGCAGCATACTAAGATACTCCCTAAAAACAGAATTCCAAGATACATGTGAAAGACATGATTTTTTCTTCAAGACTTTTGTTGCAGCAGAATTAGATACCCCATAAAAACAGAATTCCAAGATACATGTGAAAGCCATGATTTTTTCTTCAAGACTTTTGTTGCAGCAGAATGAGATACCCCCTAAAAACAGAATTCCAAGATACATGAGAAAGGAATGATTTTTTCTTCAAGACTTTAATTGCAGCAGAATTAGATGGCCCCCTAAAAACAGAATTCCAAGATACATGCGAGAGACATAATTTTTCTTCAAGACTTTAATTGCAGCAGAATTAGATGGCCCCCTAAAAATAAAATTATTCCAAGATACTTGAGAAAGACATGATTTTTTTCTTCAAGACTTTAATTGCAGCAGAATTAGATGGCCCCCTAAAAACAAAATTATTCCAAGATACTTGAGAAAGACAAGATTTTTTCTTCAAGACTTTAATTGCAGCAGATTTAGATGGCAACCTAAAAACAGAGTTCCAAGATACGTGAGAAAGACATGATTTTTTCTTCAAGCCTTTAATTGCAGCAGAATAAGATACTCCCTAAAAACAGAATTACAACATACATGTGAAAGACATGATTTTTTCTTCAAGACTTTTGTTGCAGCAAAATTAGATACCCCATAAAAACAGAATTCCAAGATACATGTGAAAGACATGATTTTTTATTCAAGACTTTTGTTGCAGCAGAATTAGATACCCCCTAAAAATAGAATTCCAAGATACATGAGAAAGGCATGATTTTTTCTTCAAGACATTAATTGCAGCAGAATTAGATGGCCCACTAAAAACAGAATTCCAAGATACATGTGAGAGACAAGATTTTTTCTTCAAGACTTTAATTGCAGCAGAATTAGATGGCCCCCTAAAAATAAAATTATTCCAAGATACTTGAGAAAGACATGATTTTTTCTTCAAGACTTTCATTGCAGCAGAATTAGATGGCAACCTAAAAACAGAGTTCCAAGATACGTGAGAAAGACATGATTTTTTCTTCAAGCCTTTAATTGCAGCAGACTAAGATACTCCCTAAAAACAGAATTCCAAGATACATGTGAAAGACATGATTTTTTCTTCAAGACTTTTGTTGCAGCAGAATTAGATACCCCATAAAAACAGAATTCCAAGATACATGTGAAAGCCATGATTTTTTCTTCAAGACTTTTGTTGCAGCAGAATTAGATACCCCCTAAAAACAGAATTCCAAGATACATGAGAAAGGCATGATTTTTTCTTCAAGACTTTAATTGCAGCAGAATTAGATGGCCCCCTAAAAACAGAATTCCAAGATACATGCGAGAGACATAATTTTTCTTCAAGACTTTAATTGCAGCAGAATTAGATGGCCCCCTAAAAATAAAATTATTCCAAGATACTTGAGAAAGACATGATTTTTTTCTTCAAGACTTTAATTGCAGCAGAATTAGATGGCCCCCTAAAAACAAAATTATTCCAAGATACTTGAGAAAGACAAGATTTTTTCTTCAAGACTTTAATTGCAGCAGATTTAGATGGCAACCTAAAAACAGAGTTCCAAGATACGTGAGAAAGACATGATTTTTTCTTCAAGCCTTTAATTGCAGCAGAATAAGATACTCCCTAAAAACAGAATTCCAACATACATGTGAAAGACATGATTTTTTCTTCAAGACTTTTGTTGCAGCAGAATTAGATACCCCATAAAAACAGAATTCCAAGATACATGTGAAAGACATGATTTTTTCTTCAAGACTTTTGTTGCAGCAGAATTAGATACCCCCTAAAAATAGAATTCCAAGATACATGAGAAAGGCATTATTTTTTCTTCAAGACTTTAATTGCAGCAGAATTAGATGGCCCACTAAAAACAGAATTCCAAGATACATGTGAGAGACATGATTTTTTCTTCAAGACTTTAATTGCAGCGGAATTAGATGGCCCCCTAAAAATAAAATTATTCCAAGATACTTGAGAAAGACATGATTTTTTTCTTCAAGACTTTAATTGCAGCAGAATTAGATGGCCCCCTAAAAAAGAAAATTATTCCAAGATACTTGAGAAAGACATGATTTTTTCTTCAAGACTTTAATTGCAGCAGAATTAGATGGCCCCCTAAAAACAAAATTATTCCAAGATACTTGAGAAAGACGTGATTTTTTCTTCAAGACTTTAATTGCAGCAGAATTAGATGTCAACCTAAAAACAGAGTTCCAAGATACGTGAGAAAGACATGATTTTTTTCTTCAAGACTTTAATTGCAGCAGAATTAAATGGCCCCCTAAAAAAGAAAATTATTCCAAGATACTTGAGAAAGACATGATTTTTTCTTCAAGACTTTAATTGCAGCAGAATTAGATGGCCCCCTAAAAACAAAATTATTCCAAGATACGTGAGAAAGACATGATTTTTTCTTCAAGCCTTTAATTGCAGCAGAATAAGATACCCCCTAAAAACAGAATTCCAAGATACATGTGAAAGACATGATTTTTTCTTCAAGACTTTTGTTGCAGCAGAATTAGATACCCCCTAAAAATAGAATTCCAAGATACATGAGAAAGGCATGATTTTTTCTTCAAGACATTAATTGCAGCAGAATTAGATGGCACCCTAAAAACAGAATTCCAAGATACATGTGTGAGACATTATTTTTTCTTCAAGACTTTAATTGCAGCAGAATTAGGTGGCCCCCTAAAAATAAAATTATTCCAAGATACTTGAGAAAGACATGATTTTTTCTTCAAGACATTAATTGCAGCAGAATTAGATGGCCCCCTAAAAATAAAATTATTCCAAGACACTTGAGAAAGACATGATTTTTTCTTCAAGACTTTCATTGCAGCAGAATTAGATGGCAACCTAAAAACAGAGTTCCAAGATACGTGAGAAAGACATGATTTTTTCTTCTAGCCTTTAATTGCAGCAGAATAAGATACTCCCCAAAAACAGAATTCCACGATACATGTGAAAGACATGATTTTTTCTTCAAGACTTTTGTTGCAGCAGAATTAGATACCCCATAAAAACAGAATTCCAAGATACATGTGAAAGGCATGATTTTTTCTTCAAGACTTTTGTTGCAGCAGAATTAGATACCCCCTAAAAACAGAATTCCAAGATACATGAGAAAGGCATGATTTTTTCTTCAAGACTTTAATTGCAGCAGAATTAGATGGCCCCCTAAAAACAGAATTCCAAGATACATGCGAGAGACATGATTTTTTCTTCAAGACTTTAATTGCAGCAGAATTAGATGGCTCCCTAAAAATAAAATTATTCCAAGATACTTGAGAAAGACATGATTTTTTTCTTCAAGACTTTAATTGCAGCAGAATTAGATGGCCCCCTAAAAAAAATTATTCCAAGATACTTGAGAAAGACATGATTTTTTCTTCAAGACTTTAATTGCAGCAGAATTAGATGGCCCCCTAAAAATAAAATTATTCCAACATTCATGAGAAAGACATGATTTTTTCTTCTAGACTTTAATTGCAGCAGAATTAGATACCCCTAAAAACAGAATTCCAAGATACATGAGAAAGACATGATTTTTTCTTGAAGACTTTAATTGCAGCACAATTACATGATTTTATCTTCAAGACTTTAATTGCAGCAGAATTAGATGGCCCCCTAAAAACATAATTCCAAGATACATGAGAAAGACATGATTTTTTCAACAAGACTTTTATTGCAGCAGAATTAGATGGACCACTAAAAACATAATTCCAAGATACATGAGAAACAAATGATTTTTTCTGCAAGACTTTAATTGCAGCAGAATTAGATACCCCTAAAAACAGAATTCCAAGATACATGAGAAAGGCATGATTTTTTCTTCAAGACTTTAATTGTAGCAGAATTAGATGGCCCCCTAAAAACAGAATTCCATGATACATGTGAGAGACATGATTTTTTCTTGAAGACTTTAATTGCAGCAGAATTAGATACCCCTAAAAACAGAATTCCAAGATACTTGAGAAAGACATGATTTTTTCTTCAAGACTTTAATTGCAGCAGAATTAGATGGCCCCCTAAAAATAAAATTATTCCAACATACATGAGAAAGACATGATTTTTTCTTCAAGACTTTAATTGCAGCAGAATTAGATACCCCTAAAAACAGAATTCCAAGATACATGAGAAAGACATGATTTTTTCTTCAAGACTTTAATTGCAGCAGAATTAGATGGCCCCCTAAAAAAAGAATTCCAAGATACATGAGAAAGAAATGATTTTTTCTACAAAACTTTAATTGCAGCAGAATAAGATACCCCTAAAAACATAATTCCAAGATACATGAGAAAGACATGATTTTTTCTTCAAGACTTCAATTGAAGCAAAATTAGATGGCCCCTAAAAATAAAATTATTCCAAGACACATGAGAAAGACATGATTTTTTCTTCAAGATTTAATTGCAGCAGAATTACATGATTTTTTCTTCTAGACTTTAATTGCAGCAGAATTAGATGGCCCCCTAAAAACATAATTCCAAGATACATGAGAAAGACATGATTTTTTCAACAAGACTTTTATTGCAGCAGAATTAGATGGACCCCTAAAAACATAATTCCAAGATACATAAGAAAGAAATGATTTTTTCTGCAAGACTTTAATTGCAGCAGAATTAGATACCCCTAAAAACAGAATTCCAAGATACATGCGAAAGACATGATTTTTTCATCAAGACTTCAATTGAAGCAGAGTTAGATGGCCCCAAAAAATAGAATTTCAAGATACATGAGAAAGGCATGATTTTTTCATCAAGAGTTTAATTGCAGCAGAATTAGATGGCCCCCTAAAAACAAAATTATTCCAAGATACTTGAGAAAGACATGATTTTTTCTTCAAGACTTTAATTGCAGCAGAATTAGATGTCAACCTAAAAACAGAGTTCCAAGATACGTGAGAAAGACATGATTTTTTCTTCAAGCCTTTAATTGCAGCAGAATAATAACCTCCCTTAAAACAGAATTCCAAGATACATGTGATAGACATGATTTTTTCTTCAAGACTTTTGTTGCAGCAGAATTAGATACCCCCTAAAAACAGAATTCCAAGATACATGAGAAAGGCATGATTTTTTCTTCAAGACTTTACTTGCAACAGAATTAGATGGCCCCCTAAAAACAGAATTCCAAGATACATGTGAGAGACATGATTTTTTCTTCAAGACTTTAATTGTAGCAGAATTAGATGGCCCCCTAAAAACAAAATTATTCCAACATACTTGAGAAAGACATGATTTTTTCTTCAAGACTTTAATTGCAGCAGAATTAGATGGCCCCCTAAAAACAAAATTAATCCAACATACTTGAGAAAGACATGATTTTTTCTTCAAGACTTTAATTGCAGCAGAATTAGATGGCAACCTAAAAACAGAGTTCCAAGATACTTGAGAAAGACATGATTTTTTCTTCAAGCCTTTAATTGCAGCAGAATAAGATACTCCCTAAAAACAGAATTCCAAGATACATGTGAAAGGCATGATTTTTTCTTCAAGACTTTTGTTGCAGCAGAATTAGATACCCCCTAAAAACAGAATTCCAAGATACATGAGAAAGGCATGATTTTTTCTTCAAGAATTTAATTGCAGCAGAATTAGATGGCCCCCCAAAAACAGAATTCTAAGATACATGTGAGAGACATTATTTTTTCTTCAAGACTTTAATTGCAGCAGAATTAGATGGCCCCCTAAAAATAAAATTATTCCAAGATACTTGAGAAAGACATGATTTTTTCTTCAAGACTTTAATTGCAGCAGAATTAGATGGCCCCCTAAAAAAAAATTATTCCAAGATTCTTGAGAAAGACATGATTTTTTCTTCAAGACTTTAATTGCAGCAGAATTAGATGGCACCCTAAAAATAAAATTATTCTAACATACATGAGAAAGACATGATTTTTTCTTCAAGACTTTAATTGCAGCAGAATTAGATACCCCTAAAAACAGAATTCCAAGATGCATGAGAAAGACATGATTTTTTCTTCAAGACTTTAATTGCAGCAGAATTACATTTTTTTTTGTTCAAGACTTTAATTGCAGCAGAATTAGATGGCCTCCTGAAAACATAATTCCAAGATACATGAGAAAGACATGATTTTTTCAACAAGACTTTTATTGCAGCAGAATTAGATGGACCCCTAAAAACATAATTCCAAGATACATGAGAAAGAAATGATTTTTTCTGCAAGACTTTAATTGCAGCAGAATTAGATATCCCTAAAAACATAATTCCAAGATACATGAGAAAGGCATGATTTTTTCTTCAAGACTTTAATTGTAGCAGAATTAGATGGCCCCCTAAAAACAGAATTCCAAGATACATGTGAGAGACATGATTTTTTCTTCAAGACTTTAATTGCAGCAGAATTAGATGCCCCCTAAAAACAAAATTATTCCAAGATACTTGAGAAAGACATGATTTTTTCTTCCAGACTTTAATTGCAGCAGAATTAGATGGCCCCCTAAAAACAAAATTATTCCAAGATACTTGAGAAAGATATGATTTTTTCTTCAAGACTTTAATTGCAGCAGAATTAGATGGCAACCTAAAAACAGAGTTCCAAGATATGTGAGAAAGACATGATTTTTTCTTCAGGCCTTTAATTGCAGCAGAATTAGATGGCCCCCTAAAAATAAAATTATTCCAAGATACTTGAGAAAGACATGATTTTTTCTTCAAGACTTTAATTGCAGCAGAAATAGATGGCCCCCTAAAAAAAATTATTCCAAGATTCTTGAGAAAGACATGATTTTTTCTTCAAGACTTTAATTGCAGCAGAATTAGATGGCCCCCTAAAAATAAAATTATTCCAACATACATGAGAAAGACATGATTTTTTCTTCAAGCCTTTAATTGCAGCAGAATTAGATACCCCTAAAAACAGAATTCCAAGATACATGAGAAAGACATGATTTTTCATCAAGACTTTAATTGTAGCAGAATTAGATGGCCCCCTAAAAATAAAATTATTCCAAGATACTTGAGAAAGACATGATTTTTTCTTCAAGACTTTAATTGCAGCAGAATTAGATGTCCACCTAAAAACAGAGTTCGAAGATACGTGAGAAAGACATGATTTTTTCTTCAAGCCTTTAATTGCAGCAGAATAATATACTCCCTAAAAACAGAATTCCAAGATACATGTGAAAGACATGATTTTTTCTTCAAGACTTTTGTTGTAGCAGAATTAGATACCCCCTAAAAACAGAATTCCAAGATACATGAGAAAGGCATGATTTTTTCTTCAAGACTTTAATTGCAGCAGAATTAGATGGCCCCCAAAAAACAGAATTCCAAGATACATGTGAGAGACATGATTTTTTCTTCAAGACTTTAATTGCAGCAGAATTAGATGGCCCCCTCAAAATAAAATTATTCCAAGATACTTGAGAAAGACATGATTTTTTCTTCAAGAATTTAATTGCAGCAGAATTAGATGGCCCCCTAAAAACAAAATTATTCCAAGATACTTGAGAAAGATATGATTTTTTCTTCAAGACTTTAATTGCAGCAGAATTAGATGGCAACCTAAAAACAGAGTTCCAAGATATGTGAGAAAGACATGATTTTTTCTTCAGGCCTTTAATTGCAGCAGAATTAGATGGCCCCCTAAAAATAAAATTATTCCAAGATACTTGAGAAAGACATGATTTTTTCTTCAAGACTTTAATTGCAGCAGAAATAGATGGCCCCCTAAAAAAAATTATTCCAAGATTCTTGAGAAAGACATGATTTTTTCTTCAAGACTTTAATTGCAGCAGAATTAGATGGCCCCCTAAAAATAAAATTATTCCAACATACATGAGAAAGACATGATTTTTTCTTCAAGCCTTTAATTGCAGCAGAATTAGATACCCCTAAAAACAGAATTCCAAGATACATGAGAAAGACATGATTTTTCATCAAGACTTTAATTGTAGCAGAATTAGATGGCCCCCTAAAAACAGAATTCCAAGATACGTGTGAGAGACATGATTTTTTCTTCAAGACTTTAATTGCAGCAGAATTAGATGGCCCCCTAAAAATAAAATTATTCCAAGATACTTGAGAAAGACATGATTTTTTCTTCAAGACTTTTATTGCAGCAGAATTAGATGGCCCCCCAAAAACAAAATTATTCCAAGATACTTGAGAAAGACATGATTTTTTCTTCAAGACTTTAATTGCAGCAGAATTAGATGCCAACCTAAAAACAGAGTTCCAAGATATGTGAGAAAGACATGATTTTTTCTTCAAGCCTTTAATTGCAGCAGAATAAGATACACCCTAAAAACAGAATTCCAAGATACATGTGAAAGACATGATTTTTTCTTCAAGACTTTTGTTGCAGCAGAATTAGATACCCCATAAAAACAGAATTCCAAGATACATGTGAAAGGCATGATTGTTTCTTCAAGACTTTTGTTGCAGCAGAATTAGATACCCCCTAAAAACAGAATTCCAAGATACATGAGAAAGGCATGATTTTTTCTTCAAGACTTTAATTGCAACAGAATTAGATGGCCCCCTAAAAACAGATTTCCAAGATACATGTGAGAGACATGATTTTTTCTTCAAGACTTTAATTGTAGCAGAATTAGATGGCCCCCTAAAAATAAAATTATTCCAAGATACTTGAGAAAGACATGATTTTTTCTTCAAGACTTTAATTGCAGCAGAATTAGATGGCCCCATAAAAAAAAATTATTCCAAGATACTTGAGAAAGACATGATTGTTTCTTCAAGACTTTAATTGCAGCAGAATTAGATGGCAACCTAAAAACAGAGTTCCAAGATACGTGAGAAAGACATGATTTTTTCTTCAAGCCATTAATTGCAGCAGAATAAGATACTCCCAAAAAACAGAATTCCAAGATACATGTGAAAGACATGATTTTTTCTTCAAGACTTTTGTTGCAGCAGAATTAGATACCCCATATAAACAGAATTCCAAAATACATGTGAAAGGCATGATTTTTTCTTCAAGACTTTTGTTGTAGCAGAATTAGATACCCCCTAAAAACAGAATTCCAACATACATGAGAAAGGCATGATTTTTTCTTCAAGACTTTAATTGCAGCAGAATTAGATGGCCCCCTAAAAACAGAATTCCAAGATACATGTGAGAGACATGATTTTTTCTTCAAGACTTTAATTGCAGCAGAATTAGATGGCCCCCTAAAAATAAAATTATTCCAAGATACTTGAGAAAGACATGATTTTTTCTTCAAGACATTAATTGCAGCAGAATTAGATGGCCCCCTAAAAAAAAAATTATTCCAAGATACTTGAGAAAGACATGATTTTTTCTTCAAGACTTTAATTGCAGCAGAATTAGATGGCAACCTAAAAACAGAGTTCCAAGATACGTGAGAAAGACATGATTTTTTCTTCAAGACTTTTGTTGCAGCAGAATTAGATACCCCCTAAAAACAGAATTCCAAGATACATGAGAAAGGCACGATTTTTTCTTCAAGACTTTAATTGCAGCAGAATTAGATGGCCCCCCAAAAAGAAAATTATTCCAAGATACTTGAGAAAGACATGATTTTTTTCTTCAAGACTTTAATTGCAGCAGAATTAGATGGCAACCTAAAAACAGAGTTCCAAGATATGTGAGAAAGACATGATTTTTTCTTCAAGCCATTAATTGCAGCAGAATAAGATACTCCCAAAAAACAGAATTCCAAGATACATGTGAAAGACATGATTTTTTCTTCAAGACTTTTGTTGCAGCAGAATTAGATACCCCATATAAACAGAATTCCAAAATACATGTGAAAGGCATGATTTTTTCTTCAAGACTTTTGTTGTAGCAGAATTAGATACCCCCTAAAAACAGAATTCCAACATACATGAGAAAGGCATGATTTTTTCTTCAAGACTTTAATTGCAGCAGAATTAGATGGCCCCCTAAAAACAGAATTCCAAGATACATGAGAAAGACATGATTTTTTCTTCAAGACTTCAATTGAAGCAGAATTAGATGGCCCCTAAAAATTAAATTATTCCAAGATACATGAGAAAGACATGATTTTTTCTTCAAGACTTTAATTGCAGCAGAATTAGATACCCCTAAAAACAGAATTCCAAGATACATGAGAAAGACATGATTTTTTCTTCAAGACTTTAATTGCAGCAGAATTACATGATTTTTTCTTCAAGACTTTAATTGCAGCAGAATTAGATGGCCCCCTAAAAACATAATTCCAAGATACATGAGAAAGACATGATTTTTTCAACAAGACTTTTATTGCAGCAGAAATAGATGGACCCCTAAAAACATAATTCCAAGATACATGAGAAAGAAATGATTTTTTCTACAAGACTTTAATTGCAGCAGAATTAGATACCCCTAAAAACATAATTCCAAGATACATGAGAAAGACATGATTTTTTCTTCAAGACTTTAATTGCAGCAGAATTAAATGGCAACCTAAAAACAGAGTTCCAAGATATGTGAGAAAGACATGATTTTTTCTTCAAGCCTTTAATTGCAGCAGAATAAGATACTCCCTAAAAACAGAATTCCAAGATACATGTGAAAGACATGATTTTTTCTTCAAGACTTTTGTTGCAGCAGAATTAGATACCCCATAAAAAAGAATTCCAAGATACATGTGAAAGGCATGATTTTTTCTTCAAGACTTTAATTGCAGCAGAATTAGATGGCCCCCTAAAAACAGGATTCCAAGATACATGTGAGAGACATGATTTTTTCTTCAAGACTTTAATTGTAGCAGAGTTAGATGGCCCCCTAAAAATAAAATTATTCCAAGATACTTGAGAAAGACATGATTTTTTCTTCAAGACTTTAATTGCAGCAGAATTAGATGGCCGCCTAAAAAAAAAATTTATTCCAAGATACTTGAGAAAGACATGATTTTTTCTTCAAGACTTTAATTGCAGCAGAATTAGATGGCAACCTAAAAACAGAGTTCCAAGATACGTGAGAAAGACATGATTTTTTCTTCAAGACTTTTGTTGCAGCAGAATTAGATACCCCATATAAACAGAATTCCAAGATACATGAGAAAGGCATGATTTTTTCTTCAAGACTTTTGTTGCAGCAGAATTAGATACCCCCTAAAAACAGAATTCCAAGATACATGAGAAAGACATGATTTTTTCTTCAAGACTTTAATTGCAGCAGAATTAGATGGCCCCCCAAAAAAAATTATTCCAAGATACTTGAGAAAGACATGATTTTTTTCTTCAAGACTTTAATTGCAGCAGAATTAGATGGCAACCTAAAAACAGAGTTCCAAGATATGTGAGAAAGACATGATTTTTTCTTCAAGCCATTAATTGCAGCAGAATAAGATACTCCCAAAAAACAGAATTCCAAGATACATGTGAAAGACATGATTTTTTCTTCAAGACTTTTGTTGCAGCAGAATTAGATACCCCATATAAACAGAATTCCAAAATACATGTGAAAGGCATGATTTTTTCTTCAAGACTTTTGTTTTAGCAGAATTAGATACCCCCTAAAAACAGAATTCCAACATACATGAGAAAGGCATGATTTTTTCTTCAAGACTTTAATTGCAGCAGAATTAGATGGCCCCCTAAAAACAGAATTCCAAGATACATGTGAGAGACATGATTTTTTCTTCAAGACTTTAATTGCAGCAGAATTAGATGGCCCCCTAAAAATAAAATTATTCCAAGATACTTGAGAAAGACATGATTTTTTCTTCAAGACATTAATTGCAGCAGAATTAGATGGCCCCCTAAAAAAAAAATTATTCCAAGATACTTGAGAAAGACATGATTTTTTCTTCAAGACTTTAATTGCAGCAGAATTAGATGGCAACCTAAAAACAGAGTTCCAAGATACGTGAGAAAGACATGATTTTTTCTTCAAGCCATTAATTGCAGCAGAATAAGATACTCCCAAAAAACAGAATTCCAAGATACATGTGAAAGACATGATTTTTTCTTCAAGACTTTTGTTGCAGCAGAATTAGATACCCCATATAAACAGAATTCCAAAATACATGTGAAAGGCATGATTTTTTCTTCAAGACTTTTGTTGTAGCAGAATTAGATACCCCCTAAAAACAGAATTCCAACATACATGAGAAAGGCATGATTTTTTCTTCAAGACTTTAATTGCAGCAGAATTAGATGGCCCCCTAAAAACAGAATTCCAAGATACATGTGAGAGACATGATTTTTTCTTCAAGACTTTAATTGCAGCAGAATTAGATGGCCCCCTAAAAATAAAATTATTCCAAGATACTTGAGAAAGACATGATTTTTTCTTCAAGACTTTAATTGCAGCAGAATTAGATGGCCCCCTAAAAAAAAAATTATTCCAAGATACTTGAGAAAGACATGATTTTTTCTTCAAGACTTTAATTGCAGCAGAATTAGATGGCAACCTAAAAACAGAGTTCCAAGATACGTGAGAAAGACATGATTTTTTCTTCAAGACTTTTGTTGCAGCAGAATTAGATACCCCCTAAAAACAGAATTCCAAGATACATGAGAAAGGCACGATTTTTTCTTCAAGACTTTAATTGCAGCAGAATTAGATGGCCCCCCAAAAAGAAAATTATTCCAAGATACTTGAGAAAGACATGATTTTTTTCTTCAAGACTTTAATTGCAGCAGAAATAGATGGCAACCTAAAAACAGAGTTCCAAGATATGTGAGAAAGACATGATTTTTTCTCCAAGCCATTAATTGCAGCAGAATAAGATACTCCCTAAAAACAGAATTCCAAGATACATGTGAAAGACATGATTTTTTCTTCAAGACTTTTGTTGCAGTAGAATTAGATACCCCCTAAAAACAGAATTCCAAGATACATGAGAAAGGCATGATTTTTTCTTCAAGACTTTAATTGCAGCAGAATTAGATGGCCCCCTAAAAACAGAATTCCAAGATACATGTGAGAGACATGATTTTTTCTTCAAGACTTTAATTGTAGCAGAATTAGATGGCCCCCTAAAAATAAAATTATTCCAAGATACTTGAGAAAGACATGATTTTTTCTTCAAGACTTTAATTGCAGCAGAATTAGATGGCCCCCTAAAAAAAAAATTATTCCATGATACTTGAGAAAGACATGATTTTTTCTTCAAGACTTTAATTGCAGCAGAATTAGATGGCAACCTAAAAACAGAGTTCCAAGATACGTGAGAAAGACATGATTTTTTCTTCAAGCCTTTAATTGCAGCAGAATAAGATACTCCCTAAAAACAGAATTCCAAGATACATGTGAAAGACATGATTTTTTCTTCAAGACTTTTGTTGCAGCAGAATTAGATACCCCATATAAACAGAATTCCAAGATACATGTGAAAGGCATGATTTTTTCTTCAAGACTTTTGTTGCAGCAGAATTAGATATCCCCTAAAAACAGAATTCCAAGATACATGAGAAAGGCATGATTTTTTCTTCAAGACTTTAATTGCAGCAGAATTAGATGGCCCCCTAAAAACAGAATTCCAAGATACATGTGAGAGACATGATTTTTTCTTCGAGACTTTAATTGTAGCAGAATTAGATGGCCCCCTAAAAATAAAATTATTCCAAGATACTTGAGAAAGACATGATTTTTTCTTCAAGACTTTAATTGCAGCAGAATTAGATGGCCCCCTAAAAAAAATTATTCCAAGATACTTGAGAAAGACATGATTTTTTCTTCAAGACTTCAATTGAAGCAGAATTAGATGGCCCCTAAAAATAAAATTATTCCAAGATACATGAGAAAGACATGATTTTTCTTCAAGACTTTAATTGCAGCAGAATTAGATACCCCTAAAAACATAATTCCAAGATACATGAGAAAGACATTATTTTTTCTTCAAGACTTTAATTGCAGCAGAATTACATGATTTTTTCTTCAAGACTTTAATTGCAACAGAATTAGATGGCCCCCTAAAAACATAATTCCAAGATACATGAGAAAGACATGATTTTTTCAATAAGACTTTTATTGCAGCAGAATTGGATGGACCCCTAAAAACATAATTCCAAGATACATGAGAAGGAAATGATTTTTTCTGCAAGACTTTAATTGCAGCTGAATTAGATACCCCCTAAAAACAGAATTCCAACATACATGAGAAAGGCATGATTTTTTCTTCAAGACTTTAATTGCAGCAGAATTAGATGGCCCCCTAAAAACAGAATTCCAAGATACATGTGAGAGACATGATTTTTTCTTCAAGCCTTTAATTGTAGCAGAATTAGATGGTCCCCTAAAAATAAAATTATTCCAAGATACGTGAGAAAGACATGATTTTTTCTTCAAGCCTTTAATTGCAGCAGAATAAGATACTCCCTAAAAACAGAATTCCAAGATACATGTGAAAGACATGATTTTTTCTTCAAGACGTTTGTTGCAGCAGAATTACTTACCCCATAAAAACAGAATTCCAAGATACATGTGAAAGGCATGATTTTTTCTTCAAGACTTTTGTTGCAGCAGAATTAGATACCCCCTAAAAACAGAATTCCAAGATACATGAGAAAGGCATGATTTTTTCTTCAAGACTTTAATTGCAGCAGAATTAGATGGCCCCCTAAAAACAGAATTCCAAGATACATGTGAGAGACATGATTTTTTCTTCAAGACTTTAATTGCAGCAGAATTAGATACCCCTAAAAACAGAATTCCAAGATACATGAGAAAGACATGATTTTTTCTTCAAGACTTTAATTGCAGCAGAATTAGATGGCCCCCCAAAAAGAAAATTATTCCAAGATACTTGAGAAAGACATGATTTTTTTCTTCAAGACTTTAATTGCAGCAGAATTAAATGGCAACCTAAAAACAGAATTCCAAGATACATGTGAGAGACATGATTTTTTCTTCAAGACTTTAATTGCAGCAGAATAAGATACTCCCAAAAAACAGAATTCCAAGATACATGTGAAAGACATGATTTTTTCTTCAAGACTTTTGTTGTAGCAGAATTAGATACCCCATATAAACAGAATTCCAAGATACATGTGAAAGGCATGATTTTTTCTTCAAGACTTTTGTTGTAGCAGAATTAGATACCCCCTAAAAACAGAATTCCAACATACATGAGAAAGGCATGATTTTTTCTTCAAGACTTTAATTGCAGCAGAATTAGATGGCCCCCTAAAAACAGAATTCCAAGATACATGTGAGAGACATGATTTTTTCTTCAAGCCTTTAATTGTAGCAGAATTAGATGGCCCCCTAAAAATATAATTATTCCAAGATACGTGAGAAAGACATGATTTTTTCTTCAAGCCTTTAATTGCAGCAGAATAAGATACTCCCTAAAAACAGAATTCCAAGATACATGTGAAAGACATGATTTTTTCTTCAAGACGTTGTTGCAGCAGAATTAGATACCCCATAAAAACAGAATTCCAAGATACATGTGAAAGGCATGATTTTTTCTTCAAGACTTTTGTTGCAGCAGAATTAGATACCCCCTAAAAACAGAATTCCAAGATACATGAGAAAGGCATGATTTTTTCTTCAAGACTTTAATTGCAGCAGAATTAGATGGCCCCCCAAAAAGAAAATTATTCCAAGATACTTGAGAAAGACATGATTTTTTTCTTCAAGACTTTAATTGCAGCAGAATTAAATGGCAACCTAAAAACAGAATTCCAAGATACATGTGAGAGACATGATTTTTTCTTCAAGACTTTAATTGCAACAGAATAAGATACTCCCAAAAAATAGAATTCCAAGATACATGTGAAAGACATGATTTTTTCTTAAAGACTTTTGTTGTAGCAGAATTAGATACCCCATATAAACAGAATTCCAAGATACATGTGAAAGGCATGATTTTTTCTTCAAGACTTTTGTTGTAGCAGAATTAGATACCCCCTAAAAACAGAATTCCAACATACATGAGAAAGGCATGATTTTTTCTTCAAGACTTTAATTGCAGCAGAATTAGATGGCCCCCTAAAAACAGAATTCCAAGATACATGTGAGAGACATGATTTTTTCTTCAAGCCTTTAATTGTAGCAGAATTAGATGGCCCCCTAAAAATATAATTATTCCAAGATACGTGAGAAAGACATGATTTTTTCTTCAAGCCTTTAATTGCAGCAGAATAAGATACTCCCTAAAAACAGAATTCCAAGATACATGTGAAAGACATGATTTTTTCTTCAAGACGTTTGTTGCAGCAGAATTAGATACCCCATAAAAACAGAATTCCAAGATACATGTGAAAGGCATGATTTTTTCTTCAAGACTTTTGTTGCAGCAGAATTAGATACCCCCTAAAAACAGAATTCCAAGATACATGAGAAAGGCATGATTTTTTCTTCAAGACTTTAATTGCAGCAGAATTAGAAGGCCCCCTAAAAACAGAATTCCAAGATACATGTGAGAGACATGATTTTTTCTTCAAGACTTTAATTGCAGCAGAATTAGATACCCCTAAAAACAGAATTCCAAGATACATGAGAAAGACATGATTTTTTCTTCAGGACTTTAATTGCAGCAGAATTAGATGGCCCCCCAAAAAGAAAATTATTCCAAGATACTTGAGAAAGACATGATTTTTTTCTTCAAGACTTTAATTGCAGCAGAATTAAATGGCAACCTAAAAACAGAATTCGAAGATACATGTGAGAGACATGATTTTTTCTTCAAAACTTTAATTGCAGCAGAATAAGATACTCCCAAAAAACAGAATTCCAAGATACATGTGAAAGACATGATTTTTTCTTCAAGACTTTTGTTGCAGCAGAATTAGATACCCCATATAAACAGAATTCCAAGATACATGTGAAAGGCATGATTTTTTCTTCAAGACTTTTGTTGTAGCAGAATTAGATACCCCCTAAAAACAGAATTCCAACATACATGAGAAAGGCATGATTTTTTCTTCAAGACTTTAATTGCAGCAGAATTAGATGGCCCCCTAAAAACAGAATTCCAAGATACATGTGAGAGACATGATTTTTTCTTCAAGCCTTTAATTGTAGCAGAATTAGATGGCCCCCTAAAAATATAATTATTCCAAGATACGTGAGAAAGACATGATTTTTTCTTCAAGCCTTTAATTGCAGCAGAATAAGATACTCCCTAAAAACAGAATTCCAAGATACATGTGAAAGACATGATTTTTTCTTCAAGACGTTTGTTGCAGCAGAATTAGATACCCCATAAAAACAGAATTCCAAGATACATGTGAAAGGCATGATTTTTTCTTCAAGACTTTTGTTGCAGCAGAATTAGATACCCCCTAAAAACAGAATTCCAAGATACATGAGAAAGGTATGATTTTTTCTTCAAGACTTTAATTGCAGCAGAATTAGATGGCCCCCTAAAAACAGAATTCCAAGATACATGTGAGAGACATGATTTTTTCTTCAAGACTTTAATTGCAGCAGAATTAGATACCCCTAAAAACAGAATTCCAAGATACATGAGAAAGACATGATTTTTTCTTCAAGACTTTAATTGCAGCAGAATTAGATGGCCCCCCAAAAAGAAAATTATTCCAAGATACTTGAGAAAGACATGATTTTTTTCTTCAAGACTTTAATTGCAGCAGAATTAAATGGCAACCTAAAAACAGAATTCCAAGATACATGTGAGAGACATGATTTTTTCTTCAAGACTTTAATTGCAGCAGAATAAGATACTCCCAAAAAACAGAATTCCAAGATACATGTGAAAGACATGATTTTTTCTTCAAGACTTTTGTTGCAGCAGAATTAGATACCACATATAAACAGAATTCCAAGATACATGTGAAAGGCATGATTTTTTCTTCAAGACTTTTGTTGTAGCAGAATTAGATACCCCCTAAAAAAAGAATTCCAACATACATGAGAAAGGCATGATTTTTTCTTCAAGACTTTAATTGCAGCAGAATTAGATGGCCCCCTAAAAACAGAATTCCAAGATACATGTGAGAGACATGATTTTTTCTTCAAGACTTTAATTGCAGCAGAATTAGATGGCCCCCTAAAAATAAAATTATTCCAAGATACTTGAGAAAGACATGATTTTTTCTTCAAGACTTTAATTGCAGCAGAATTAGATGGCCCCCCAAAAACAAAATTATTCCAAGATACTTGAGAAAGACATGATTTTTTTCTTCAAGACTTTAATTGCAGCAGAATTAAATGGCAACCTAAAAACAGAGTTCCAAGATATGTGAGAAAGACATGATTTTTTCTTCAAGCCATTAATTGCAGCAGAATAAGATACTCCCTAAAAACAGAATTCCAAGATACATGTGAAAGACATGATTTTTTCATCAAGACTTTTGTTGCAGCAGAATTAGATACCCCATAAAAACAGAATTCCAAGATACATGTGAAAGGCATGATTTTTTCTTCAAGACTTTTGTTGCAGCAGAATTAGATACCCCCTAAAAACAGAATTCCAAGATACATGAGAAAGGCATGATTTTTTCTTCAAGACTTTAATTGCAGCAGAATTAGATGGCCCCCCAAAAACAGAATTCCAAGATACATGTGAGAGACATGATTTTTTCTTCAAGACTTTAATTGTAGCAGAATTAGATGGCCCCCTAAAAATAAAATTATTCCAAGATACTTGAGAAAGACATGATTTTTTCTTCAAGACTTTAATTGCAGCAGAATTAGATGGCCCCCTAAAAAAAATTATTCCAAGATACTTGAGAAAGACATGATTTTTTCTTCAAGACTTCAATTGAAGCAGAATTAGATGGCCCCTAAAAATAAAATTATTCCAAGATACATGAGAAAGACATGATTTTTTCTTCAAGACTTTAATTGCAGCAGAATTAGATACCCCTAAAAACATAATTCCAAGATACATGAGAAAGACATTATTTTTTCTTCAAGACTTTAATTGCAGCAGAATTACATGATTTTTTCTTCAAGACTTTAATTGCAACAGAATTAGATGGCCCCCTAAAAACATAATTCCAAGATACATGAGAAAGACATGATTTTTTCAATAAGACTTTTATTGCAGCAGAATTAGATGGACCCCTAAAAACATAATTCCAAGATACATGAGAAGGAAATGATTTTTTCTGCAAGACTTTAATTGCAGCAGAATTAGATACCCCTAAAAATAGAATTCCAAGATACATGAGAAAGGCATGATTTTTTCTTCAAGACTTTAATTGCAGCAGAATTAGATGGCCCCCTAAAAACAGAATTCCAAGATACATGTGAGAGACATGATTTTTTCTTCAAGCCTTTAATTGTAGCAGAATTAGATGGCCCCCTAAAAATAAAATTATTCCAAGATACGTGAGAAAGACATGATTTTTTCTTCAAGCCTTTAATTGCAGTAGAATAAGATACTCCCTAAAAACAGAATTCCAAGATACATGTGAAAGACATGATTTTTTCTTCAAGACGTTTGTTGCAGCAGAATTAGATACCCCATAAAAACAGAATTCCAAGATACATGTGAAAGGCATGATTTTTTCTTCAAAACTTTTGTTGCAGCAGAATTAGATACCCCCTAAAAACAGAATTCCAAGATACATGAGAAAGGCATGATTTTTTCTTCAAGACTTTAATTGCAGCAGAATTAGATGGCCCCCTAAAAACAGAATTCCAAGATACATGTGAGAGACATGATTTTTTCTTCAAGACTTTAATTGCAGCAGAATTAGATACCCCTAAAAACAGAATTCCAAGATACATGAGAAAGACATGATTTTTTCTTCAAGACTTTAATTGCAGCAAAATTACATGATTTTTTCTTCAAGACTTTAATTGCAGCAGAATTAGATGGCCCCCTAAAAACATAATTCCAATATACATGAGAAAGACATGATTTTTTCAACAAGACTTTTATTGCAGCAGAATTAGATGGACCCCTAAAAACATAATTCCAAGATACATGAGAAAGAAATGATTTTTTCTGCAAGACTTTAATTGCAGCAGAATTAGATACCCCTAAAAACATAATTCCAAGATACATGAGAAAGGCATGATTTTCTCTTCAAGACTTTAATTGTAGCAGAATTAGATGGCCCCCTAAAAACAGAATTCCAAGATACATGTGAGAGACATGATTTTTTCTTCAAGACTTTAATTGCAGCAGAATTAGATGGCCCCCTAAAAATAAAATTATTCCAAGATACTTGAGAAAGACATGATTTTTTCTTCAAGACTTTAATTGCAGCAGAATTAGATGGCCCCCCAAAAACAAAATTATTTCAAGATACTTGAGAAAGACATGATTTTTTCTTCAAGACTTTAATTGCAGCAGAATTAGATGCCCCCCTAAAAAAAAATTATTCCATGATACTTGAGAAAGACATGATTTTTTCTTCAAGACTTTAATTGCAGCAGAATTAGATGGCAACCTAAAAACAGAGTTCCAAGATACGTGAGAAAGACATGATTTTTTCTTCAAGCATTTAATTGCAGCAGAATAAGATACTCCCTTAAAACAGAATTCCAAGATACATGTGAAAGACATGATTTTTTCTTCAAGACTTTTGTTGCAGCAGAATTAGATACCCCATAAAAACAGAATTCCAAGATACATGTGAAAGGCATGATTTTTTCTTCAAGACTTTTGTTGCAGCAGAATTAGATACCCCCTAAAAATAGAATTCCAAGATACATGAGAAAGGCATGATTTTTTCTTCAAGACTTTAATTGCAGCAGAATTAGATGGCCCCCTAAAAACAGAATTCCAAGATACATGTGAGAGACATGATCTTTTCTTCAAGACTTTAATTGTAGCAGAATTAGATGGCCCCCTAAAAATAAAATTATTCCAAGATACTTGAGAAAGACATGATTTTTTCTTCAAGACTTTAATTGCAGCAGAATTAGATGGCCCCCTAAAAAAAATTATTCCAAGATACTTGAGAAAGACATGATTTTTTCTTCAAGACTTCAATTGAAGCAGAATTAGATGGCCCCTAAAAATAAAATTATTCCAAGATACATGAGAAAGACATGATTTTTTCTTCAAGACTTTAATTGCAGCAGAATTAGATACCCCTAAAAACATAATTCCAAGATAAATGAGAAAGACATTATTTTTTCTTCAAGACTTTAATTGCAGCAGAATAAAATGATTTTTTCTTCAAGACTTTAATTGCAACAGAATTAGATGGCCCCCTAAAAACATAATTCCAAGATACATGAGAAAGACATGATTTTTTCAATAAGACTTTTATTGCAGCAGAATTAGATGGACCCCTAAAAACATAATTCCAAGATACATGAGAAGGAAATGATTTTTTCTGCAAGACTTTAAATGCAGCAGAATTAGATACCCCTAAAAATAGAATTCCAAGATACATGAGAAAGGCATGATTTTTTCTTCAAGACTTTAATTGCAGCAGAATTAGATGGCCCCCTAAAAACAGAATTCCAAGATACATGTGAGGGACATGATTTTTTCTTCAAGCCTTTAATTGGAGCAGAATAAGATACTCCCTAAAAACAGAATTCCAAGATACATGTGAAAGACATGATTTTTTCTTCAAGACGTTTGTTGCAGCAGAATTAGATACCCCATAAAAACAGAATTCCAAGATACATGTGAAAGGCATGATTTTTTCTTCAAGACTTTAATTGCAGCAGAATTAGATGGCCCCCTAAAAACATAATTCCAATATACATGAGAAAGACATGATTTTTTCAACAAGACTTTTATTGCAGCAGAATTAGATGGACCCCTAAAAACATAATTCCAAGATACATGAGAAAGAAATGATTTTTTCTGCAAGACTTTAATTGCAGCAGAATTAGATACCCCTAAAAACATAATTCCAAGATACATGAGAAAGGCATGATTTTCTCTTCAAGACTTTAATTGTAGCAGAATTAGATGGCCCCCTAAAAACAGAATTCCAAGATACATGTGAGAGACATGATTTTTTCTTCAAGACTTTAATTGCAGCAGAATTAGATGGCCCCCTAAAAATAAAATTATTCCAAGATACTTGAGAAAGACATGATTTTTTCTTCAAGACTTTAATTGCAGCAGAATTAGATGGCCCCCCAAAAACAAAATTATTTCAAGATACTTGAGAAAGACATGATTTTTTCTTCAAGACTTTAATTGCAGCAGAATTAGATGCCCCCCTAAAAAAAAATTATTCCATGATACTTGAGAAAGACATGATTTTTTCTTCAAGACTTTAATTGCAGCAGAATTAGATGGCAACCTAAAAACAGAGTTCCAAGATACGTGAGAAAGACATGATTTTTTCTTCAAGCATTTAATTGCAGCAGAATAAGATACTCCCTAAAAACAGAATTCCAAGATACATGTGAAAGACATGATTTTTTTTTCAAGACTTTTGTTGCAGCAGAATTAGATACCCCATAAAAACAGAATTCCAAGATACATGTGAAAGGCATGATTTTTTCTTCAAGACTTTTGTTGCAGCAGAATTAGATACCCTCTAAAAACAGAATTCCAAGATATATGAGAAAGGCATGATTTTTTCTTCAAGACTTTAATTGCAGCAGAATTAGATGGCCCCCTAAAAACAGAATTCCAAGATACATGTGAGAGACATGATTTTTTCTTCAAGACTTTAGTTGTAGCAGAATTAGATGGCCCTCTAAAAATAAAATTATTCCAAGATACTTGAGAAAGAGATGATTTTTTCTTCAAGACTTTAATTGCAGCAGAATTAGATGGCCCGCTAAAAAGAAAATTATTCCAACATACATGAGAAAGACATGATTTTTTCTTCAAGACTTTAATTGCAGCAGAATTAGATACCCCTAAAAACGGAATTCCAAGATACATGAGAAAGACATGATTTTTTCTTCAAGACTTTAATTGCAGCCGAATTAGATGGCCCCCTAAAAACAGAATTCCAAGATACATGAGAAAGAAATGATTTTTTCTACAAAACTTTAATTGCAGCAGGATAAGATACCCCTAAAAACAGAATTCCAAGATACATGAGAAAGGCATGATTTTTTCTTCAAGACTTTAATTGCAGCAGAATTAGATGGCCCCCTAAAAACAGAATTCGAAGATACATGTGAGAGACATGATTTTTTCTTCAAGCCTTTAATTGTAGCAGAATTAAGTGGCCCCCTAAAAATAAAATTATTCCAAGATACGTGAGAAAGACATGATTTTTTCTTCAAGCCTTTAATTGCAGCAGAATAAGATACTCCCTAAAAACAGAATTCCAAGATACATGTGAAAGACATGATTTTTTCTTCAAGACTTTTGTTGCAGCAGAATTAGATACCCCCTAAAAACAGAATTCCAAGATACATGAGAAAGGCATGATTTTTTCTTCAAGACTTTAATTGCAGCAGAATTAGATGGCCCCCTAAAAACAGAATTCCAAGATACATGTGAGAGACATGATTTTTTCTTCAAGACTTTAATTGCAGCAGAATTAGATACCCCTAAAACAGAATTCCAAGATACATGAGAAAGACATGATTTTTTCTTCAAGACTTTAATTGCAGCAAAATTACATGATTTTTTCTTCAAGACTTTAATTGTAGCAGAATTAGATGGCCCCCTAAAAACATAATTCCAATATACATGAGAAATACATGATTTTTTCAACAAGACTTTTATTGCAGCAGAATTAGATGGACCCCTAAAAACATAATTCCAAGATACATGAGAAAGAAATGATTTTTTTTGCAAGACTTTAATTGTAGCAGAATTAGATACCCCTAAAAACATAATTCCAAGATACATGAGAAAGGCATGATTTTCTCTTCAAGACTTTAATTGCAGCAGAATTAGATACCCGCAAAAACATAATTCCAAGATACATGAGAAAGACATTATTTTTTCTTCAAGACTTTAATTGCAGCAGAATTACATGATTTTTTCTTCAAGACTTTAATTGCAACAGAATTAGATGGCCCCCTAAAAACATAATTCCAAGATACATGAGAAAGACATGATTTTTTCAATAAGACTTTTATTGCAGCAGAATTAGATGGACCCCTAAAAACATAATTCCAAGATACATGAGAAGGAAATGATTTTCTCTGCAAGACTTTAATTGCAGCAGAATTAGATACCCCTAAAAATAGAATTCCAAGATACATGAGAAAGGCATGATTTTTTCTTCAAGACTTTAATTGCAGCAGAATTAGATGGCCCCCTAAAAACAGAATTCCAAGATACATGTGAGAGACATGATTTTTTCTTCAAGCCTTTAATTGTAGCAGAATTAGATGGCCCCCTAAAAATAAAATTATTCCAAGATACGTGAGAAAGACATGATTTTTTCTTCAAGCCTTTAATTGCAGCAGAATAAGATACTCCCTAAAAACAGAATTCCAAGATACATGTGACAGACATGATTTTTTCTTCAAGACGTTTGTTGCAGCAGAATTAGATACCCCATAAAAACAGAATTCCAAGATACATGTGAAAGGCATGATTTTTTCTTCAAGACTTTTGTTGCAGCAGAATTAGATACCCCCTAAAAACAGAATTCCAAGATACATGAGAAAGGCATGATTTTTTCTTCAAGACTTTAATTGCAGCAGAATTAGATGGCCCCCTAAAAACAGAATTCCAAGATACATGTGAGAGACATGATTTTTTCTTCAAGACTTTAATTGCAGCAGAATTAGATACCCCTAAAAACAGAATTCCAAGATACATGAGAAAGACATGATTTTTTCTTCAAGACTTTAATTGCAGCAAAATTACATGATTTTTTCTTCAAGACTTTAATTGCAGCAGAATTAGATGGACCCCTAAAAACATAATTCCAAGATACATGAGAAGGAAATGATTTTTTCTGCAAGACTTTAATTGCAGCAGAATTAGATACCCCTAAAAATAGAATTCCAAGATACATGAGAAAGGCATGATTTTTTCTTCAAGACTTTAATTGCAGCAGAATTAGATGGCCCCCTAAAAACAGAATTCCAAGATACATGTGAGAGACATGATTTTTTCTTCAAGCCTTTAATTGTAGCAGAATTAGATGGCCCCCTAAAAATAAAATTATTCCAAGATACGTGAGAAAGACATGATTTTTTCTTCAAGCCTTTAATTGCAGCAGAATAAGATACTCCCTAAAAACAGAATTCCAAGATACATGTGAAAGACATGATTTTTTCTTCAAGACGTTTGTTGCAGCAGAATTAGATACCCCATAAAAACAGAATTCCAAGATACATGTGAAAGGCATGATTTTTTCTTCAAGACTTTTGTTGCAGCAGAATTAGATACCCCCTAAAAACAGAATTCCAAGATACATGAGAAAGGCATGATTTTTTCTTCAAGACTTTAATTGCTGCAGAATTAGATGGCTCCCTAAAAACAGAATTCCAAGATACATGTGAGAGACATGATTTTTTCTTCAAGACTTTAATTGCAGCAGAATTAGATACCCCTAAAAACAGAATTCCAAGATACATGAGAAAGACATGATTTTTTCTTCAAGACTTTAATTGCAGCAAAATTACATGATTTTTTCTTCAAGACTTTAATTGCAGCAGAATTAGATGGCCCCCTAAAAACATAATTCCAATATACATGAGAAAGACATGATTTTTTCAACAAGACTTTTATTGCAGCAGAATTAGATGGACCCCTAAAAACATAATTCCAAGATACATGAGAAAGAAATGATTTTTTCTGCAAGACTTTAATTGCAGCAGAATTAGATACCCCTAAAAACATAATTCCAAGATACATGAGAAAGGCATGATTTTCTCTTCAAGACTTTAATTGTAGCAGAATTAGATGGCCCCCTAAAAACAGAATTCCAAGATACATGTGAGAGACATGATTTTTTCTTCAAGACTTTAATTGCAGCAGAATTAGATGGCCCCCTAAAAATAAAATTATTCCAAGATACTTGAGAAAGACATGATTTTTTCTTCAAGACTTTAATTGCAGCAGAATTAGATGGCCCCCCAAAAACAAAATTATTTCAAGATACTTGAGAAAGACATGATTTTTTCTTCAAGACTTTAATTGCAGCAGAATTAGATGCCCCCCTAAAAAAAAATTATTCCATGATACTTGAGAAAGACATGATTTTTTCTTCAAGACTTTAATTGCAGCAGAATTAGATGGCAACCTAAAAACAGAGTTCCAAGATACGTGAGAAAGACATGATTTTTTTTTCAAGCATTTAATTGCAGCAGAATAAGATACTCCCTAAAAACAGAATTCCAAGATACATGTGAAAGACATGATTTTTTTTTCAAGACTTTTGTTGCAGCAGAATTAGATACCCCATAAAAACAGAATTCCAAGATACATGTGAAAGGCATGATTTTTTCTTCAAGACTTTTGTTGCAGCAGAATTAGATACCCCCTAAAAACAGAATTCCAAGATATATGAGAAAGGCATGATTTTTTCTTCAAGACTTTAGTTGTAGCAGAATTAGATGGCCCTCTAAAAATAAAATTATTCCAAGATACTTGAGAAAGAGATGATTTTTTCTTCAAGACTTTAATTGCAGCAGAATTAGATGGCCCCATAAAAAAAATTATTCCAAGATACTTGAGAAAGACATGATTTTTCCTTCAAGACTTTAATTGCAGCAGAATTAGATGGCCCGCTAAAAAGAAAATTATTCCAACATACATGAGAAAGACATGATTTTTTCTTCAAGACTTTAATTGCAGCAGAATTAGATACCCCTAAAAACGGAATTCCAAGATACATGAGAAAGACATGATTTTTTCTTCAAGACTTTAATTGCAGCCGAATTAGATGGCCCCCTAAAAACAGAATTCCAAGATACATGAGAAAGAAATGATTTTTTCTACAAAACTTTAATTGCAGCAGGATAAGATACCCCTAAAAACAGAATTCCAAGATACATGAGAAAGGCATGATTTTTTCTTCAAGACTTTAATTGCAGCAGAATTAGATGGCCCCCTAAAAACAGAATTCCAAGATACATGTGAGAGACATGATTTTTTCTTCAAGCCTTTAATTGTAGCAGAATTAGATGGCCCCCTAAAAATAAAATTATTCCAAGATACGTGAGAAAGACATGATTTTTTCTTCAAGCCTTTAATTGCAGCAGAATAAGATACTCCCTAAAAACAGAATTCCAAGATACATGTGACAGACATGATTTTTTCTTCAAGACGTTTGTTGCAGCAGAATTAGATACCCCATAAAAACAGAATTCCAAGATACATGTGAAAGGCATGATTTTTTCTTCAAGACTTTTGTTGCAGCAGAATTAGATACCCCCTAAAAACAGAATTCCAAGATACATGAGAAAGGCATGATTTTTTCTTCAAGACTTTAATTGCAGCAGAATTAGATGGCCCCCTAAAAACAGAATTCCAAGATACATGTGAGAGACATGATTTTTTCTTCAAGACTTTAATTGCAGCAGAATTAGATACCCCTAAAAACAGAATTCCAAGATACATGAGAAAGACATGATTTTTTCTTCAAGACTTTAATTGCAGCAAAATTACATGATTTTTTCTTCAAGACTTTAATTGCAGCAGAATTAGATGGACCCCTAAAAACATAATTCCAAGATACATGAGAAGGAAATGATTTTTTCTGCAAGACTTTAATTGCAGCAGAATTAGATACCCCTAAAAATAGAATTCCAAGATACAAGAGAAAGGCATGATTTTTTCTTCAAGACTTTAATTGCAGCAGAATTAGATGGCCCCCTAAAAACAGAATTCCAAGATACATGTGAGAGACATGATTTTTTCTTCAAGCCTTTAATTGTAGCAGAATTAGATGGCCCCCTAAAAATAAAATTATTCCAAGATACGTGAGAAAGACATGATTTTTTCTTCAAGCCTTTAATTGCAGCAGAATAAGATACTCCCTAAAAACAGAATTCCAAGATACATGTGAAAGACATGATTTTTTCTTCAAGACGTTTGTTGCAGCAGAATTAGATACCCCATAAAAACAGAATTCCAAGATACATGTGAAAGGCATGATTTTTTCTTCAAGACTTTTGTTGCAGCAGAATTAGATACCCCCTAAAAACAGAATTCCAAGATACATGAGAAAGGCATGATTTTTTCTTCAAGACTTTAATTGCAGCAGAATTAGATGGCCCCCTAAAAACAGAATTCCAAGATACATGTGAGAGACATGATTTTTTCTTCAAGACTTTAATTGCAGCAGAATTAGATACCCCTAAAAACAGAATTCCAAGATACATGAGAAAGACATGATTTTTTCTTCAAGACTTTAATTGCAGCAAAATTACATGATTTTTTCTTCAAGACTTTAATTGCAGCAGAATTAGATGGACCCCTAAAAACATAATTCCAAGATACATGAGAAGGAAATGATTTTTTCTGCAAGACTTTAATTGCAGCAGAATTAGATACCCCTAAAAATAGAATTCCAAGATACATGAGAAAGGCATGATTTTTTCTTCAAGACTTTAATTGCAGCAGAATTAGATGGCCCCCTAAAAACAGAATTCCAAGATACATGTGAGAGACATGATTTTTTCTTCAAGCCTTTAATTGTAGCAGAATTAGATGGCCCCCTAAAAATAAAATTATTCCAAGATACGTGAGAAAGACATGATTTTTTCTTCAAGCCTTTAATTGCAGCAGAATAAGATACTCCCTAAAAACAGAATTCCAAGATACATGTGAAAGACATGATTTTTTCTTCAAGACGTTTGTTGCAGCAGAATTAGATACCCCATAAAAACAGAATTCCAAGATACATGTGAAAGGCATGATTTTTTCTTCAAGACTTTTGTTGCAGCAGAATTAGATACCCCCTAAAAACAGAATTCCAAGATACATGAGAAAGGCATGATTTTTTCTTCAAGACTTTAATTGCAGCAGAATTAGATGGCCCCCTAAAAACAGAATTCCAAGATACATGTGAGAGACATGATTTTTTCTTCAAGACTTTAATTGCAGCAGAATTAGATACCCCTAAAAACAGAATTCCAAGAAACATGAGAAAGACATGATTTTTTCTTCAAGACTTTAATTGCAGCAAAATTACATGATTTTTTCTTCAAGACTTTAATTGCAGCAGAATTAGATGGCCCCCTAAAAACATAATTCCAATATACATGAGAAAGACATGATTTTTTCAACAAGACTTTAATTGCAGCAGAATTAGATGGACCCCTAAAAACATAATTCCAAGATACATGAGAAAGAAATGATTTTTTCTGCAAGACTTTAATTGCAGCAGAATTAGATACCCCTAAAAACATAATTCCAAGATACATGAGAAAGGCATGATTTTCTCTTCAAGACTTTAATTGTAGCAGAATTAGATGGCCCCCTAAAAACAGAATTCCAAGATACATGTGAGAGACATGATTTTTTCTTCAAGACTTTAATTGCAGCAGAATTAGATGGCCCCCTAAAAATAAAATTATTCCAAGATACTTGAGAAAGACATGATTTTTTCTTCAAGACTTTAATTGCAGCAGAATTAGATGGCCCCCCAAAAACAAAATTATTTCAAGATACTTGAGAAAGACATGATTTTTTCTTCAAGACTTTAATTGCAGCAGAATTAGATGCCCCCCTAAAAAAAAATTATTCCATGATACTTGAGAAAGACATGATTTTTTCTTCAAGACTTTAATTGCAGCAGAATTAGATGGCAACCTAAAAACAGAGTTCCAAGATACGTGAGAAAGACATGATTTTTTTTTCAAGCATTTAATTGCAGCAGAATAAGATACTCCCTAAAAACAGAATTCCAAGATACATGTGAAAGACATGATTTTTTTTTCAAGACTTTTGTTGCAGCAGAATTAGATACCCCATAAAAACAGAATTCCAAGATACATGTGAAAGGCATGATTTTTTCTTCAAGACTTTTGTTGCAGCAGAATTAGATACCCCCTAAAAACAGAATTCCAAGATATATGAGAAAGGCATGATTTTTTCTTCAAGACTTTAGTTGTAGCAGAATTAGATGGCCCTCTAAAAATAAAATTATTCCAAGATACTTGAGAAAGAGATGATTTTTTCTTCAAGACTTTAATTGCAGCAGAATTAGATGGCCCCATAAAAAAAATTATTCCAAGATACTTGAGAAAGACATGATTTTTCCTTCAAGACTTTAATTGCAGCAGAATTAGATGGCCCGCTAAAAAGAAAATTATTCCAACATACATGAGAAAGACATGATTTTTTCTTCAAGACTTTAATTGCAGCAGAATTAGATACCCCTAAAAACGGAATTCCAAGATACATGAGAAAGACATGATTTTTTCTTCAAGACTTTAATTGCAGCCGAATTAGATGGCCCCCTAAAAACAGAATTCCAAGATACATGAGAAAGAAATGATTTTTTCTACAAAACTTTAATTGCAGCAGGATAAGATACCCCTAAAAACAGAATTCCAAGATACATGAGAAAGGCATGATTTTTTCTTCAAGACTTTAATTGCAGCAGAATTAGATGGCCCCCTAAAAACAGAATTCGAAGATACATGTGAGAGACATGATTTTTTCTTCAAGCCTTTAATTGTAGCAGAATTAAATGGCCCCCTAAAAATAAAATTATTCCAAGATACGTGAGAAAGACATGATTTTTTCTTCAAGCCTTTAATGGCAGCAGAATAAGATACTCCCTAAAAACAGAATTCCAAGATACATGTGAAAGACATGATTTTTTCTTCAAGACTTTTGTTGCAGCAGAATTAGATACCCCATAAAAACAGAATTCCAAGATACATGTGAAAGGCATGATTTTTTCTTCAAGACTTTTGTTGCAGCAGAATTAGATACCCCCTAAAAACAGAATTCCAAGATACATGAGAAAGGCATGATTTTTTCTTCAAGACTTTAATTGCAGCAGAATTAGATGGCCCCCTAAAAACAGAATTCCAAGATACATGTGAGAGACATGATTTTTTCTTCAAGACTTTAATTGCAGCAGAATTAGATACCCCTAAAACAGAATTCCAAGATACATGAGAAAGACATGATTTTTTCTTCAAGACTTTAATTGCAGCAAAATTACATGATTTTTTCTTCAAGACTTTAATTGTAGCAGAATTAGATGGCCCCCTAAAAACATAATTCCAATATACATGAGAAAGACATGATTTTTTCAACAAGACTTTTATTGCAGCAGAATTAGATGGACCCCTAAAAACATAATTCCAAGATACATGAGAAAGAAATGATTTTTTCTGCAAGACTTTAATTGCAGCAGAATTAGATACCCCTAAAAACATAATTCCAAGATACATGAGAAAGGCATGATTTTCTCTTCAAGACTTTAATTGTAGCAGAATTAGATGTTCCCCTAAAAACAGAATTCCAAGATACATGTGAGAGACATGATTTTTTCTTCAAGACTTTAATTGCAGCAGAATTATATGGCCCCCTAAAAATAAAATTATTCCAAGATACTTGAGAAAGACATGATTTTTTCTTCAAGACTTTAATTGCAGCAGAATTAGATGGCCCCCCAAAAACAAAATTATTTCAAGATACTTGAGAAAGACATGATTTTTTCTTCAAGACTTTAATTGCAGCAGAATTAGATGCCCCCCTAAAAAAAAATTATTCCATGATACTTGAGAAAGACATGATTTTTTCTTCAAGACTTTAATTGCAGCAGAATTAGATGGCAACCTAAAAACAGAGTTCCAAGATACGTGAGAAAGACATGATTTTTTTTTCAAGCATTTAATTGCAGCAGAATAAGATACTCCCTAAAAACAGAATTCCAAGATACATGTGAAAGACATGATTTTTTTTTCAAGACTTTTGTTGCAGCAGAATTAGATACCCCATAAAAACAGAATTCCAAGATACATGTGAAAGGCATGATTTTTTCTTCAAGACTTTTGTTGCAGCAGAATTAGATACCCCCTAAAAACAGAATTCCAAGATATATGAGAAAGGCATGATTTTTTCTTCAAGACTTTAGTTGTAGCAGAATTAGATGGCCCTCTAAAAATAAAATTATTCCAAGATACTTGAGAAAGAGATGATTTTTTCTTCAAGACTTTAATTGCAGCAGAATTAGATGGCCCCATAAAAAAAATTATTCCAAGATACTTGAGAAAGACATGATTTTTCCTTCAAGACTTTAATTGCAGCAGAATTAGATGGCCCGCTAAAAAGAAAATTATTCCAACATACATGAGAAAGACATGATTTTTTCTTCAAGACTTTAATTGCAGCAGAATTAGATACCCCTAAAAACGGAATTCCAAGATACATGAGAAAGACATGATTTTTTCTTCAAGACTTTAATTGCAGCCGAATTAGATGGCCCCCTAAAAACAGAATTCCAAGATACATGAGAAAGAAATGATTTTTTCTACAAAACTTTAATTGCAGCAGGATAAGATACCCCTAAAAACAGAATTCCAAGATACATGAGAAAGGCATGATTTTTTCTTCAAGACTTTAATTGCAGCAGAATTAGATGGCCCCCTAAAAACAGAATTCGAAGATACATGTGAGAGACATGATTTTTTCTTCAAGCCTTTAATTGTAGCAGAATTAAATGGCCCCCTAAAAATAAAATTATTCCAAGATACGTGAGAAAGACATGATTTTTTCTTCAAGCCTTTAATGGCAGCAGAATAAGATACTCCCTAAAAACAGAATTCCAAGATACATGTGAAAGACATGATTTTTTCTTCAAGACTTTTGTTGCAGCAGAATTAGATACCCCATAAAAACAGAATTCCAAGATACATGTGAAAGGCATGATTTTTTCTTCAAGACTTTTGTTGCAGCAGAATTAGATACCCCCTAAAAACAGAATTCCAAGATACATGAGAAAGGCATGATTTTTTCTTCAAGACTTTAATTGCAGCAGAATTAGATGGCCCCCTAAAAACAGAATTCCAAGATACATGTGAGAGACATGATTTTTTCTTCAAGACTTTAATTGCAGCAGAATTAGATACCCCTAAAACAGAATTCCAAGATACATGAGAAAGACATGATTTTTTCTTCAAGACTTTAATTGCAGCAAAATTACATGATTTTTTCTTCAAGACTTTAATTGTAGCAGAATTAGATGGCCCCCTAAAAACATAATTCCAATATACATGAGAAAGACATGATTTTTTCAACAAGACTTTTATTGCAGCAGAATTAGATGGACCCCTAAAAACATAATTCCAAGATACATGAGAAAGAAATGATTTTTTCTGCAAGACTTTAATTGCAGCAGAATTAGATACCCCTAAAAACATAATTCCAAGATACATGAGAAAGGCATGATTTTCTCTTCAAGACTTTAATTGTAGCAGAATTAGATGTTCCCCTAAAAACAGAATTCCAAGATACATGTGAGAGACATGATTTTTTCTTCAAGACTTTAATTGCAGCAGAATTATATGGCCCCGTAAAAATAAAATTATTCCAAGATACTTGAGAAAGACATGATTTTTTCTTCAAGACTTTAATTGCAGCAGAATTAGATGGCCCCCCAAAAACAAAATTATTTCAAGATACTTGAGAAAGACATGATTTTTTCTTCAAGACTTTAATTGCAGCAGAATTAGATGCCCCCCTAAAAAAAAATTATTCCATGATACTTGAGAAAGACATGATTTTTTCTTCAAGACTTTAATTGCAGCAGAATTAGATGGCAACCTAAAAACAGAGTTCCAAGATACGTGAGAAAGACATGATTTTTTTTTCAAGCATTTAATTGCAGCAGAATAAGATACTCCCTAAAAACAGAATTCCAAGATACATGTGAAAGACATGATTTTTTTTTCAAGACTTTTGTTGCAGCAGAATTAGATACCCCATAAAAACAGAATTCCAAGATACATGTGAAAGGCATGATTTTTTCTTCAAGACTTTTGTTGCAGCAGAATTAGATACCCCCTAAAAACAGAATTCCAAGATATATGAGAAAGGCATGATTTTTTCTTCAAGACTTTAGTTGTAGCAGAATTAGATGGCCCTCTAAAAATAAAATTATTCCAAGATACTTGAGAAAGAGATGATTTTTTCTTCAAGACTTTAATTGCAGCAGAATTAGATGGCCCCATAAAAAAAATTATTCCAAGATACTTGAGAAAGACATGATTTTTCCTTCAAGACTTTAATTGCAGCAGAATTAGATGGCCCGCTAAAAAGAAAATTATTCCAACATACATGAGAAAGACATGATTTTTTCTTCAAGACTTCAATTGCAGCAGAATTAGATACCCCTAAAAACGGAATTCCAAGATACATGAGAAAGACATGATTTTTTCTTCAAGACTTTAATTGCAGCCGAATTAGATGGCCCCCTAAAAACAGAATTCCAAGATACATGAGAAAGAAATGATTTTTTCTACAAAACTTTAATTGCAGCAGGATAAGATACCCCTAAAAACAGAATTCCAAGATACATGAGAAAGGCATGATTTTTTCTTCAAGACTTTAATTGCAGCAGAATTAGATGGCCCCCTAAAAACAGAATTCGAAGATACATGTGAGAGACATGATTTTTTCTTCAAGCCTTTAATTGTAGCAGAATTAAATGGCCCCCTAAAAATAAAATTATTCCAAGATACGTGAGAAAGACATGATTTTTTCTTCAAGCCTTTAATGGCAGCAGAATAAGATACTCCCTAAAAACAGAATTCCAAGATACATGTGAAAGACATGATTTTTTCTTCAAGACTTTTGTTGCAGCAGAATTAGATACCCCATAAAAACAGAATTCCAAGATACATGTGAAAGGCATGATTTTTTCTTCAAGACTTTTGTTGCAGCAGAATTAGATACCCCCTAAAAACAGAATTCCAAGATACATGAGAAAGGCATGATTTTTTCTTCAAGACTTTAATTGCAGCAGAATTAGATGGCCCCCTAAAAACAGAATTCCAAGATACATGTGAGAGACATGATTTTTTCTTCAAGACTTTAATTGCAGCAGAATTAGATACCCCTAAAACAGAATTCCAAGATACATGAGAAAGACATGATTTTTTCTTCAAGACTTTAATTGCAGCAAAATTACATGATTTTTTCTTCAAGACTTTAATTGTAGCAGAATTAGATGGCCCCCTAAAAACATAATTCCAATATACATGAGAAAGACATGATTTTTTCAACAAGACTTTTATTGCAGCAGAATTAGATGGACCCCTAAAAACATAATTCCAAGATACATGAGAAAGAAATGATTTTTTCTGCAAGACTTTAATTGCAGCAGAATTAGATACCCCTAAAAACATAATTCCAAGATACATGAGAAAGGCATGATTTTCTCTTCAAGACTTTAATTGTAGCAGAATTAGATGTTCCCCTAAAAACAGAATTCCAAGATACATGTGAGAGACATGATTTTTTCTTCAAGACTTTAATTGCAGCAGAATTATATGGCCCCCTAAAAATAAAATTATTCCAAGATACTTGAGAAAGACATGATTTTTTCTTCAAGACTTTAATTGCAGCAGAATTAGATGGCCCCCCAAAAACAAAATTATTCCAAGATACTTGAGAAAGACATGATTTTTTCTTCAAGACTTTAATTGCAGCAGAATTAGATGCCCCCCTAAAAAAAAATTATTCCAAGATACTTGAGAAAGACATGATTTTTTCTTCAAGACTTTAATTGCAGCAGAATTAGATGGCAACCTAAAAACAGAGTTCCAAGATACGTGAGAAAGACATGATTTTTTCTTCAAGCATTTAATTGCAGCAGAATAAGATACTCCCTAAAAACAGAATTCCAAGATACATGTGAAACACATGATTTTTTTTTTCAAGACTTTTGTTGCAGCAGAATTAGATACCCCATAAAAACAGAATTCCAAGATACATGTGAAAGGCATGATTTTTTCTTCCAGACTTTTGTTGCAGCAGAATTAGATACCCCCTAAAAACAGAATTCCAAGATACATGAGAAAGGCATGATTTTTTCTTCAAGACTTTAATTGCAGCAGAATTAGATAGCCCCCTAAAAACAGAATTCCAAGATACATGTGAGAGACATGATTTTTTCTTCAAGACGTTAATTGTAGCAGAATTAGATGGCCCCCTAAAAATAAAATTATTCCAACATACATGAGAAAGACATGATTTTTTCTTCAGGACTTTAATTGCAGCAGAATTAGATACCCCTAAAAACAGAATTCCAAGATACATGAGAAAGACATGATTTTTTCTTCAAGACTTTAATTGCAGCCGAATTAGATGGCCTCCTAAAAACAGAATTCCAAGATACCTGAGAAAGAAATGATTTTTTCTACAAAACTTTAATTGCAGTAGAATAAGATACCGCTAAAAACAGAATTCCAAGATACATGAGAAAGACACGATTTTTTCTTCAAGACCTCAATTGAAGCAGAATTAGATGGCCCCTAAAAATAAAATTATTCCAAGATACATGAGAAAGACATGATTTTTTCTTCAATACTTTAATTGCAGCAGAATTAGATACCCCTAAAAACATTATTCCAAGATACATGAGAAAGACATGATTTTTTCTTCAAGACTTTAATTGCAGCAGAATTATATGGCCCCCTAAAAATAAAATTATTCCAAGATACTTGAGAAAGACATGATTTTTTCTTCAAGACTTTAATTGCAGCAGAATTAGATGGCCCCCCAAAAACAAAATTATTCCAAGATACTTGAGAAAGACATGATTTTTTCTTCAAGACTTTAATTGCAGCAGAATTAGATGCCCCCCTAAAAAAAAATTATTCCAAGATACTTGAGAAAGACATGATTTTTTCTTCAAGACTTTAATTGCAGCAGAATTAGATGGCAACCTAAAAACAGAGTTCCAAGATACGTGAGAAAGACATGATTTTTTCTTCAAGCATTTAATTGCAGCAGAATAAGATACTCCCTAAAAACAGAATTCCAAGATACATGTGAAACACATGATTTTTTTTTTCAAGACTTTTGTTGCAGCAGAATTAGATACCCCATAAAAACAGAATTCCAAGATACATGTGAAAGGCATGATTTTTTCTTCCAGACTTTTGTTGCAGCAGAATTAGATACCCCCTAAAAACAGAATTCCAAGATACATGAGAAAGGCATGATTTTTTCTTCAAGACTTTAATTGCAGCAGAATTAGATAGCCCCCTAAAAACAGAATTCCAAGATACATGTGAGAGACATGATTTTTTCTTCAAGACGTTAATTGTAGCAGAATTAGATGGCCCCCTAAAAATAAAATTATTCCAAGATACTTGAGAAAGACATGATTTTTTCTTCAAGACTTTAATTGCAGCAGAATTAGATGGCCCCCTAAAAAGAAAATTATTCCAACATACATGAGAAAGACATGATTTTTTCTTCAGGACTTTAATTGCAGCAGAATTAGATACCCCTAAAAACAGAATTCCAAGATACATGAGAAAGACATGATTTTTTCTTCAAGACTTTAATTGCAGCCGAATTAGATGGCCTCCTAAAAACAGAATTCCAAGATACCTGAGAAAGAAATGATTTTTTCTACAAAACTTTAATTGCAGTAGAATAAGATACCGCTAAAAACAGAATTCCAAGATACATGAGAAAGACACGATTTTTTCTTCAAGACCTCAATTGAAGCAGAATTAGATGGCCCCTAAAAATAAAATTATTCCAAGATACATGAGAAAGACATGATTTTTTCTTCAATACTTTAATTGCAGCAGAATTAGATACCCCTAAAAACATTATTCCAAGATACATGAGAAAGACATGATTTTTTCTTCAAGACTTTAATTGCAGCAGAATTAGATACCCCTAAAAACAGAATTCCAAGATACATGAGAAAGACATGATTTTTTCTTCAAGACTTTAATTGCAGCAGAATTACATGATTTTTTCTTCAAGACTTTAATTGCAGCAGAATTAGATGGCCCCCTAAAAACATTATTTACAAGATACATGAGAAAGACATGATTTTTTCAACAAGACTTTTATTGCAGCAGGATTAGATGGACCCCTAAAAACATAATTCCAAGATACATGAGAAAGAAATGAATTTTTTTATAAGACTTTAATTGCAGCAGAATTAGATACCCCTAAAAACAGAATTCCAAGATACATGAGAAAGGCATGATTTTTTCTTCAAGACTTTAATTGCAGCAGAATTAGATGGCCCCCAAAAAACAGAATTCCAAGATACATGTGAGAGACATGATTTTTTCTTCAAGACATTAATTGTAGCAGAATTAGATGGCCCCCTAAAAATAAAATTATTCCGAGATACGTGAGAAAGACATGATTTTTTCTTCAATCCATTAATTGCAGCAGAATAAGATACTCCCTAAAAATAGAATTCCAAGATACATGTGAAAGACATGATTTTTTCTTCAAGACTTTTGTTGCAGCAGAATTAGATACCCCCTAAAAACAGAATTCCAAGATACATGAGAAAGCCATGATTTTTTCTGCAAGACTTTAATTGCAGCAGAATTAGATGTCCCCCTAAAAACAGAAATCCAAGATACATGTGAGAGACATGATTTTTTCTTCAAGACTTTAATTGCAGCAGAATTAGATACCCCTAAAAACAGAATTCCAAGATACAAGAGAAAGACATGATTTTTTCTTCAAGACATTAATTGCAGCAGAATTACATGATTTTTTCATCAATACTTTAATTGCAGCAGAATTAGATGGCCCCCTAAAAACATAATTCCAAGATACATGAGAAAGACATGATTTTTTCAACAAGAATTTTATTGCCGCAGAATTAGATGGACCCCTAAAAACATAATTCCAAGATACATGGGAAAGAAATGATTTTTTCTACAAGACTTTAATTGCAGCAGAATTAGATACCCCTAAAAACAGAATTCCAATATACATGAGAAAGACATGATTTTTTCTTCAAGACTTTAATTGCAGCAAAATTACATGATTTTTTCTTCAAGACTTTAATTGCAGCAGAATTAGATGGCCCCCTAAAAACATAATTCCAATATACATGAGAAAGACATGATTTTTTCAACAAGACTTTTATTGCAGCAGAATTAGATGGACCCCTAAAAACATAATTCCAAGATACATGAGAAAGAAATGATTTTTTCTGCAAGACTTTAATTGCAGCAGAATTAGATACCCCAAAAAACATAATTCCAAGATATATGAGAAAGGCATGATTTTCTCTTCAAGACTTTAATTGTAGCAGAATTAGATGGCCCCCTAAAAACAGAATTCCAAGATACATGTGAGAGACATGATTTTTTTCTTCAAGACTTTAATTGCAGCAGAATTAGATGGCCCCCTAAAAATAAAATTATTCCAAGATACTTGAGAAAGACATGATTTTTTCTTCAAGACTTTTGTTGCAGCAGAATTAGATACCCCCTAAAAACAGAATTCCAAGATACATGAGAAAGCCATGATTTTTTCTGCAAGACTTTAATTGCAGCAGAATTAGATGTCCCCCTAAAAACAGAAATCCAAGATACATGTGAGAGACATGATTTTTTCTTCAAGACTTTAATTGCAGCAGAATTAGATACCCCTAAAAACAGAATTCCGAGATACAAGAGAAAGACATGATTTTTTCTTCAAGACATTAATTGCAGCAGAATTACATGATTTTTTCATCAAGACTTTAATTGCAGCAGAATTAGATGGCCCCCTAAAAACATAATTCCAAGATACATGAGAAAGACATGATTTTTTCAACAAGAATTTTATTGCCGCAGAATTAGATGGACCCCTAAAAACATAATTCCAAGATATATGGGAAAGAAATGATTTTTTCTACAAGACTTTAATTGCAGCAGAATTAGATACCCCTAAAAACAGAATTCCAAGATACATGAGAAAGACATGATTTTTTCTTCAAGACTTTAATTACAGCAAAATTACATGATTTTTTCTTCAAGACTTTAATTGCAGCAGAATTAGATGGCCCCCTAAAAACATAATTCCAATATACATGAGAAAGACATGATTTTTTCAACAAGACTTTTATTGCAGCAGAATTAGATGGACCCCTAAAAACATAATTCCAAGATACATGAGAAAGAAATGATTTTTTCTGCAAGACTTTAATTGCAGCAGAATTAGATACCCCAAAAAACATTAGTCCAAGATACATGAGAAAGGCATGATTTTCTCTTCAAGACTTTAATTGTAGCAGAATTAGATGGCCCCCTAAAAACAGAATTCCAAGATACATGTGAGAGACATGATTTTTTCTTCAAGACTTTAATTGCAGCAGAATTAGATGGCCCCCTAAAAATAAAATTATTCCAAGATACTTGAGAAAGACATGATTTTTTCTTCAAGACTTTAATTGCAGCAGAATTAGATGGCCCCCCAAAAACAAAATTATTCCAAGATACTTGAGAAAGACATGATTTTTTCTTCAAGACTTTAATTGCAGCAGAATTAGATGCCCCCGTAAAAAAAAAATTATTCCAAGATACTTGAGAAAGACATGATTTTTTCTTCAAGACTTTAATTGCAGCAGAATTAGATGGCAACCTAAAAACAGAGTTCCAAGATACGTGGGAAAGACATGATTTTTTCTTCAAGCATTTAATTGCAGCAGAATAAGATACTCCCTTAAAACAGAATTCCATGATACATGTGAAAGACATGATTTTTTTTTCAAGACTTTTGTTGCAGCAGAATTAGATACCCCATAAAAACAGAATTCCAAGATACATGTGAAAGGCATGATTTTTTCTTCAAGACTTTAATTGCAACAGAATTAGATGGCCCCCTAAAAACATAATTCCAAGATACATGAGAAAGACATGATTTTTTCAATAAGACTTTTATTGCAGCAGAATTAGATGGACCCCTAAAAACATAATTCCAAGATACATGAGAAGGAAATGATTTTTTCTGCAAGACTTTAAATGCAGCAGAATTAGATACCCCTAAAAATAGAATTCCAAGATACATGAGAAAGGCATGATTTTTTCTTCAAGACTTTAATTGCAGCAGAATTAGATGGCCCCCTAAAAACAGAATTCCAAGATACATGTGAGAGACATGATTTTTTCTTCAAGACTTTAATTGTAGCAGAATTAGATGGCCCCCTAAAAATAAAATTATTCCAAGATACTTGAGAAAGACATGATTTTTTCTTCAATACTTTAATTGCAGCAGAATTAGATACCCCTAAAAACATTATTCCAAGATACATGAGAAAGACATGATTTTTTCTTCAAGACTTTAATTGCAGCAGAATTAGATACCCCTAAAAACAGAATTCCAAGATACATGAGAAAGACATGATTTTTTCTTCAAGACTTTATTTGCAGCAGAATTACATGATTTTTTCTTCAAGACTTTAATTGCAGCATAATTAGATGGCCCCCTAAAAACATTATTTACAAGATACATGAGAAAGACATGATATTTTCAACAAGACTTTTATTGCAGCAGGATTAGATGGACCCCTAAAAACATAATTCCAAGATACATGAGAAAGAAATGAATTTTTTTGCAAGACTTTAATTGCAGCAGAATTAGATACCCCTAAAAACAGAATTCCAAGATACATGAGAAAGGCATGATTTTTTCTTCAAGACTTTAATTACAGCAGAATTAGATGGCCCCCAAAAAACAGAATTCCAAGATACATGTGAGAGACACGATTTTTTCTTCAAGACATTAATTGTAGCAGAATTAGATGGCCCCCTAAAAATAAAATTATTCCGAGATACGTGAGAAAGACATGATTTTTTCTTCAAGCCATTAATTGCAGTAGAATAAGATACTCCCTAAAAACAGAATTCCAAGATACATGTGAGAGACATAATTTTTTCTTCAAGACTTTAATTGCAGCAGAATTAGATACCCCTAAAAACAGAATTCCAAGATACAAGAGAAAGACATGATTTTTTCTTCAAGACATTAATTGCAGCAGAATTACATGATTTTTTCATCAAGACTTTAATTGCAGCAGAATTAGATGGCCCCCTAAAAACATAATTCCAAGATACATGAGAAAGACATGATTTTTTCAACAAGAATTTTATTGCTGCAGAATTAGATGGACCCCTAAAAACATAATTCCAAGATACATGGGAAAGAAATGATTTTTTCTACAAGACTTTAATTGCAGCAGAATTAGATACCCCTAAAAACAGAATTCCAAGATACATGAGAAAGACATGATTTTTTCTTCAAGACTTTAATTGCAGCAAAATTACATGATTTTTTCTTCAAGACTTTAACTGCAGCAGAATTAGATGGCCCCCTAAAAACATAATTCCAATATACATGAGAAAGACATGATTTTTTCAACAAGACTTTTATTGCAGCAGAATTAGATGGACCCCTAAAAACATAATTCCAAGATACATGAGAAAGAAATGATTTTTTCTGCAAGACTTTAATTGCAGCAGAATTAGATACCCCAAAAAACATAATTCCAAGATACATGAGAAAGGCATGATTTTCTCTTCAAGACTTTAATTGTAGCAGAATTAGATGGCCCCCTAAAAACAGAATTCCAAGATACATGTGAGAGACATGATTTTTTCTTCAAGACTTTAATTGCAGCAGAATTAGATGGCCCCCTAAAAATAAAATTATTCCAAGATACTTGAGAAAGACATGATTTTTTCTTCAAGACTTTAATTGCAGCAGAATTAGATGGCCCCCCAAAAACAAAATTATTCCTAGATACTTGAGAAAGACATGATTTTTTCTTCAAGACTTTAATTGCAGCAGAATTAGATGCCCCCGTAAAAAAAAAAATTATTCCAAGATACTTGAGAAAGACATGATTTTTTCTTCAAGACTTTAATTGCAGCAGAATTAGATGGCAACCTAAAAACAGAGTTCCAAGATACGTGAGAAAGGCATGATTTTTTCTTCAAGCATTTAATTGCAGCAGAATAAGATACTCCCTTAAAATAGAATTCCAAGATACATGTGAAAGACATGATTTTTTTTTCAAGACTTTTGTTGCAGCAGAATTAGATACCCCATAAAAACAGAATTCCAAGATACATGTGAAAGGCATGATTTTATCTTCAAGACTTTAATTGCAGCAGAATTAGATGGCCCCCTAAAAACAGAATTCCAAGATACATGTGAGAGACATGATTTTTTCTTCAAGACTTTAATTGTAGCAGAATTAGATGGCCCCCTAAAAAAAAAAATTATTCCAAGATACTTGAGAAAGACATGATTTTTTCTTCAAGATTTTAATTGCAGCAGAAGTAGATGGCCCCCTAAAAAGAAAATTATTCCAACATACATGAGAAAGACATGATTTTTTCTTCAGGACTTTAATTGCAGCAGAATTAGATAGCCCTAAAAACAGAATTCCAAGATACATGAGAAAGACATGATTTTTTCTTCAAGACTTTAATTGCAGCCGAATTAGATGGCCTCCAAAAAACAGAATTCCAAGATACCTGAGAAAGAATTGATTTTTTCTACAAAACTTTAATTGCAGCAGAATAAGATACCCCTAAAAACAGAATTCCAAGATACATGAGAAAGACATGATTTTTTCTTCAAGACATTAATTGCAGCAGAATTACATGATTTTTTCATCAAGACTTTAATTGCAGCAGAATTAGATGGCCCCCTAAAAACATAATTCCAAGATACATGAGAAAGACATGATTTTTTCAACAAGAATTTTATTGCCGCAGAATTAGATGGACCCCTAAAAACATAATTCCAAGATACATGAGAAAGAAATGATTTTTTCTACAAGACTTTAATTGCAGCAGAATTAGATACCCCTAAAAACAGAATTCCAAGATACATGAGAAAGACATGATTTTTTCTTCAAGACTTTAATTGTAGCAGAATTAGATGGCCCCCTAAAAATAAAATTATTCCAAGATACTTGAGAAAGACATGATTTTTTCTTCAATACTTTAATTGCAGCAGAATTAGATACCCCTAAAAACATTATTCCAAGATACATGAGAAAGACATGATTTTTTCTTCAAGACTTTAATTGCAGCAGAATTAGATACCCCTAAAAACAGAATTCCAAGATACATGAGAAAGACATGATTTTTTCTTCAAGACTTTATTTGCAGCAGAATTACATGATTTTTTCTTCAAGACTTTAATTGCAGCATAATTAGATGGCCCCCTAAAAACATTATTTACAAGATACATGAGAAAGACATGATTTTTTCAACAAGACTTTTATTGCAGCAGGATTAGATGGACCCCTAAAAACATAATTCCAAGATACATGAGAAAGAAATGAATTTTTTTGCAAGACTTTAATTGCAGCAGAATTAGATACCCCTAAAAACAGAATTCCAAGATACATGAGAAAGGCATGATTTTTTCTTCAAGACTTTAATTACAGCAGAATTAGATGGCCCCCAAAAAACAGAATTCCAAGATACATGTGAGAGACACGATTTTTTCTTCAAGACATTAATTGTAGCAGAATTAGATGGCCCCCTAAAAATAAAATTATTCCGAGATACGTGAGAAAGACATGATTTTTTCTTCAAGCCATTAATTGCAGTAGAATAAGATACTCCCTAAAAACAGAATTCCAAGATACATGTGAGAGACATAATTTTTTCTTCAAGACTTTAATTGCAGCAGATTTAGATACCCCTAAAAACAGAATTCCAAGATACAAGAGAAAGACATGATTTTTTCTTCAAGACATTAATTGCAGCAGAATTACATGATTTTTTCATCAAGACTTTAATTGCAGCAGAATTAGATGGCCCCCTAAAAACATAATTCCAAGATACATGAGAAAGACATGATTTTTTCAACAAGAATTTTATTGCTGCAGAATTAGATGGACCCCTAAAAACATAATTCCAAGATACATGGGAAAGAAATGATTTTTTCTACAAGACTTTAATTGCAGCAGAATTAGATACCCCTAAAAACAGAATTCCAAGATACATGAGAAAGACATGATTTTTTCTTCAAGACTTTAATTGCAGCAAAATTACATGATTTTTTCTTCAAGACTTTAACTGCAGCAGAATTAGATGGCCCCCTAAAAACATAATTCCAATATACATGAGAAAGAATGATTTTTTCAACAAGACTTTTATTGCAGCAGAATTAGATGGACCCCTAAAAACATAATTCCAAGATACATGAGAAAGAAATGATTTTTTCTGCAAGACTTTAATTGCAGCAGAATTAGATACCCCAAAAAACATAATTCCAAGATACATGAGAAAGGCATGATTTTCTCTTCAAGACTTTAATTGTAGCAGAATTAGATGGCCCCCTAAAAACAGAATTCCAAGATACATGTGAGAGACATGATTTTTTCTTCAAGACTTTAATTGCAGCAGAATTAGATGGCCCCCCAAAAACAAAATTATTCCTAGATACTTGAGAAAGACATGATTTTTTCTTCAAGACTTTAATTGCAGCAGAATTAGATGCCCCCGTAAAAAAAAAAATTATTCCAAGATACTTGAGAAAGACATGATTTTTTCTTCAAGACTTTAATTGCAGCAGAATTAGATGGCAACCTAAAAACAGAGTTCCAAGATACGTGAGAAAGGCATGATTTTTTCTTCAAGCATTTAATTGCAGCAGAATAAGATACTCCCTTAAAATAGAATTCCAAGATACATGTGAAAGACATGATTTTTTTTTCAAGACTTTTGTTGCAGCAGAATTAGATACCCCATAAAAACAGAATTCCAAGATACATGTGAAAGGCATGATTTTTTCTTCAAGACTTTAATTGCAGCAGAATTAGATGGCCCCCTAAAAACAGAATTCCAAGATACATGTGAGAGACATGATTTTTTCTTCAAGACTTTAATTGTAGCAGAATTAGATGGCCCCCTAAAAAAAAAATTATTCCAAGATACTTGAGAAAGACATGATTTTTTCTTCAAGATTTTAATTGCAGCAGAAGTAGATGGCCCCCTAAAAAGAAAATTATTCCAACATACATGAGAAAGACATGATTTTTTCTTCAGGACTTTAATTGCAGCAGAATTAGATAGCCCTAAAAACAGAATTCCAAGATACATGAGAAAGTCATGATTTTTTCTTCAAGACTTTAATTGCAGCCGAATTAGATGGCCTCCAAAAAACAGAATTCCAAGATACCTGAGAAAGAAATGATTTTTTCTACAAAACTTTAATTGCAGCAGAATAAGATACCCCTAAAAACAGAATTCCAAGATACATGAGAAAGTCATGATTTTTTCTTCAAGACATTAATTGCAGCAGAATTACATGATTTTTTCTTCAAGCCTTTAATTGCATCAGAATAAGATACTCCCTAAAAACAGAATTCCAAGATACATGTGAAAGACATGATTTTTTCTTCAAGACTTTTGTTGCAGCAGAATTAGATACCCCATAAAAACAAAATTCCAAGATACATGTGAAAGGCATGATTTTTTCTTCAAGACTTTTGTTGCAGCAGAATTAGATACCCCCTAAAAACAGAATTCCAAGATACATGAGAAAGGCATGATTTTTTCTTCAATACTTTAATTGCAGCAGAATTAGATGTCCCCCTAAAAACAGGATTCCAAGATACATGTGAGAGACATGATTTTTTCTTCAAGACTTTAATTGCAGCAGAATTAGATACCCCTAAAAACAGAATTCCAAGATACATGAGAAAGACATTATTTTTTCTTCAAGACTTTAATTGCAGCAGAATTACATGATTTTTTCTTCAAGACTTTAATTGCAGCAGAATTAGATGGGCCCCTAAAAACATAATTCCAAGATACAAGAGAAAGACATGATTTTTTCAACAAGAATTTTATTGCAGCAGAATTAGATGGGCCCCTAAAAACATAATTCCAAGATACAAGAGAAAGACATGATTTTTTCAACAAGAATTTTATTGCAGCAGAATTAGATGGACCCCTAAAAACATAATTCCAAGATACATGGGAAAGAAATGATTTTTTCTGCAAGACTTTAATTGCAGCAGAATTAGATACCCCTAAAAACAGAATTCCAAGATACATGAGAAAGACATGATTTTTTCTTCAAGACTTTAATTGTAGCAGAATTAGATGGCCCCCTAAAAATAAAATTATTCCAAGATACTTGAGAAAGACATGATTTTTTCTTCAAGACTTTAATTGCAGCAGAATTAGATGGCCCCCTAAAAAAAAAATATTCCAAGATACTTGAGAAAGACATGATTTTTTCTTCAAGACTTTAATTGCAGCAGAATTAGATGGCCCCCTAAAAAGAAAATTATTCCAACATACATGAGAAAGACATGATATTTTCTTCAGGACTTTAATTGCAGCAGAATTAGATACCCCATAAAAACAGAATTCCAAGATACATGTGAAAGGCATGATTTTTTCTTCAAGACTTTAATTGCAGCAGAATTAGATGGCCCCCTAAAAACAGAATTCCAAGATACATGTGAGAGACATGATTTTTTCTTCAAGACTTTAATTGTAGCAGAATTAGATGGCCCCCTAAAAATAAAATTATTCCAAGATACTTGAGAAAGACATGATTTTTTCTTCAAGACTTTAATTGCAGCAGAATTAGATGGCCCCCTAAAAAAAATAATTATTCCAAGATACTTGAGAAAGACATGATTTTTTCTTCAAGACTTTAATTGCAGCAGAATTAGATGGCCCCCTAAAAAGAAAATTATTCCAACATACATGAAAAAGACATGATTTTTTCTTCAGGTCTTTAATTGCAGCAGAATTAGATACCCCTAAAAACAGAATTTCAAGATACATGAGAAAGACATGATTTTTTCTTCAAGACTTTAATTGCAGCCGAATTAGATGGCCTCCAAAAAACAGAATTCCAAGATACCTGAGAAAGAAATGATTTTTTCTACAAAACTTTAATTGCAGCAGAATAAGATACCCCTAAAAACAGAATTCCAAGATACATGAGAAAGACATGATTTTTTCTTCAACACTTCAATTGAAGCAGAATTAGATGGCCCCTAAAAATAAAATTATTCCAAGATACATGAGAAAGACATGATTTTTTATTCAATACTTTAATTGCAGCAGAATTAGATACCCCTAAAAACATTATTCCAAGATACATGAGAAAGACATGATTTTTTCTTCAAGACTTTAATTGCAGCAGAATTAGATACCCCTAAAAACAGAATTCCAAGATACATGAGAAAGACATGATTTTTTCTTCAACACTTTAATTGCAGCAGAATTACATGATTTGTTCTTCAAGACTATAATTGCAGCAGAATTAGATGGCCCCCTAAAAACATTATTTACAAGATACATGAGAAAGACATGATTTTTTCAACAAGACTTTTATTGCAGCAGAATTAGATGGACCACTAAAAACATAATTCCAAGATACATGAGAAAGAAATGAATTTTTTTGCAAGACTTTAATTGCAGCAGAATTAGATACCCCTAAAAACAGAATTCCAAGATACATGAGAAAGGCATGATTTTTTCTTCAAGACTTTAATTGCAGCAGAATTAGATGGCCCCCAAAAAACAGAATTCCAAGATACATGTGAGAGACATGATTTTTTCTTCATGACATTAATTGTAGCAGAATTAGATGGCCCCCTAAAAATAAAATTATTCCAAGATACGTGAGATAGACATGATTTTTTCTTCAAGCCTTTAATTGCATCAGAATAAGATACTCCCTAAAAACAGAATTCCAAGATACATGTGAAAGACATGATTTTTTCTTCAAGACTTTTGTTGCAGCAGAATTAGATACCCCATAAAAACAAAATTCCAAGATACATGTGAAAGGCATGATTTTTTCTTCAAGACTTTTGTTGCAGCAGAATTAGATACCCCCTAAAAACAGAATTCCAAGATACATGAGAAAGGCATGATTTTTTCTTCAATACTTTAATTGCAGCAGAATTAGATGTCCCCCTAAAAACAGGATTCCAAGATACTTGTGAGAGACATGATTTTTTCTTCAAGACTTTAATTGCAGCAGAATTAGATACCCCTAAAAACAGAATTCCAAGATACATGAGAAAGACATTATTTTTTCTTCAAGACTTCAATTGCAGCAGAATTACATGATTTTTTCTTCAAGACTTTAATTGCAGCAGAATTAGATGGGCCCCTAAAAACATAATTCCAAGATACAAGAGAAAGACATGATTTTTTCAACAAGAATTTTATTGCAGCAGAATTAGATGGGCCCCTAAAAACATAATTCCAAGATACAAGAGAAAGACATGATTTTTTCAACAAGAATTTTATTGCAGCAGAATTAGATGGACCCCTAAAAACATAATTCCAAGATACATGGGAAAGAAATGATTTTTTCTGCAAGACTTTAATTGCAGCAGAATTAGATACCCCTAAAAACAGAATTCCAAGATACATGAGAAAGACATGATTTTTTCTTCAAGACTTTAATTGTAGCAGAATTAGATGGCCCCCTAAAAATAAAATTATTCCAAGATACTTGAGAAAGACATGATTTTTTCTTCAAGACTTTAATTGCAGCAGAATTAGATGGCCCCCTAAAAAAAAAAATATTCCAAGATACTTGAGAAAGACATGATTTTTTCTTCAAGACTTTAATTGCAGCAGAATTAGATGGCCCCCTAAAAAGAAAATTATTCCAACATACATGAGAAAGACATGATTTTTTCTTCAGGACTTTAATTGCAGCAGAATTAGATACCCCTAAAAACAGAATTCCAAGATACATGAGAAAGACATGATTTTTTCTTCAAGACTTTAATTGCAGCCGAATTAGATGGCCTCCAAAAAACAGAATTCCAAGATACCTGAGAAAGAAATGATTTTTTCTACAAAACTTTAATTGCAGCAGAATAAGATACCCCTAAAAACAGAATTCCAAGATACATGAGAAAGACATGATTTTTTCTTCAAGACTTCAATTGAAGCAGAATTAGATGGCCCCTAAAAATAAAATTATTCCAAGATACATGAGAAAGACATGATTTTTTCTTCAATACTTTAATTGCAGCAGAATTAGATACCCCTAAAAACATTATTCCAAGATACATGAGAAAGACATGATTTTTTCTTCAAGACTTTAATTGCAGCAGAATTACATGATTTTTTCTTCAAGACTATAATTGCAGCAGAATTAGATGGCCCCCTAAAAACATTATTTACAAGATACATGAGAAAGACATGATTTTTTCAACAAGATTTTTATTGCAGCAGAATTAGATGGACCACTAAAAACATAATTCCAAGATACATGAGAAAGAAATGAATTTTTTTGCAAGACTTTAATTGCAGCAGAATTAGATACCCCTAAAAACAGAATTCCAAGATACATGAGAAAGGCATGATTTTTTCTTCAAGACTTTAATTGCAGCAGAATTAGATGGCCCCCAAAAAACAGAATTCCAAGATACATGTGAGAGACATGATTTTTTCTTCAAGACATTAATTGTAGCAGAATTAGATGGCCCCCTAAAAATAAAATTATTCCAAGATACGTGAGAAAGACATGATTTTTTCTTCAAGCCTTTAATTGCATCAGAATAAGATACTCCCTAAAAACAGAATTCCAAGATAAATGTGAAAGACATGATTTTTTCTTCAGGACTTTAATTGCAGCAGAATTAGATGGCCCCCTAAAAAGAAAATTATTCCAACATACTTGAGAAAGACATGATTTTTTCTTCAAGACTTTAATTGCAGCAGAATTAGATGGCCCCCTAAAAAGAAAATTATTCCAACATACATGAGAAAGACATGATTTTTTCTTCAGGACTTTAATTGCAGCAGAATTAGATACCCCTAAAAACAGAATTCCAAGATACATGTGAGAGACATGATTTTTTCTTCAAGACGTTAATTGTAGCAGAATTAGATGGCCCCCTAAAAATAAAATTATTCCAAGATACTTGAGAAAGACATGATTTTTTCTTCAAGACTTTAATTGCAGAAGAATTAGATGGCCCCCTAAAAAGAAAATTATTCCAACATACATGAGAAAGACATGATTTTTTCTTCAGGACTTTAATTGCAGCAGAATTAGATACCCCTAAAAACAGAATTCCAAGATACATGAGAAAGACATGATTTTTTCTTCAAGACTTTAATTGCAGCAGAATTACATGATTTTTTCTTCAAGACTATAATTGCAGCAGAATTAGATGGCCCCCTAAAAACATTATTTACAAGATACATGAGAAAGACATGATTTTTTCAACAAGATTTTTATTGCAGCAGAATTAGATGGACCACTAAAAACATAATTCCAAGATACATGAGAAAGAAATGAATTTTTTTGCAAGACTTTAATTGCAGCAGAATTAGATACCCCTAAAAACAGAATTCCAAGATACATGAGAAAGGCATGATTTTTTCTTCAAGACTTTAATTGCAGCAGAATTAGATGGCCCCCAAAAAACAGAATTCCAAGATACATGTGAGAGACATGATTTTTTCTTCAAGACATTAATTGTAGCAGAATTAGATGGCCCCCTAAAAATAAAATTATTCCAAGATACGTGAGAAAGACATGATTTTTTCTTCAAGCCTTTAATTGCATCAGAATAAGATACTCCCTAAAAACAGAATTCCAAGATAAATGTGAAAGACATGATTTTTTCTTCAAGACTTTTGTTGCAGCAGAATTAGATACCCCATAAAAACAAAATTCCAAGATACATGTGAAAGGCATGATTTTTTCTTCAAGACTTTTGTTGCAGCAGAATTAGATACCCCCTAAAAACAGAATTCCAAGATACATGAGAAAGGCATGATTTTTTCTTCAAGACTTTAATTGCAGCAGAATTAGATGTCCCCCTAAAAACAGAATTCCAAGATACATGTGAGAGACATGATTTTTTCTTCAATACTTTAATTGCAGCAGAATTAGATACCCCTAAAAACAAAATTCCAAGATACGTGAGAAAGACATGATTTTTTCTTCAAGCCTTTAATTGCATCAGAATAAGATACTCCCTAAAAACAGAATTCCAAGATAAATGTGAAAGACATGATTTTTTCTTCAAGACTTTTGTTGCAGCAGAATTAGATACCCCATAAAAACAAAATTCCAAGATACATGTGAAAGGCATGATTTTTTCTTCAAGACTTTAATTGCAGCAGAATTAGATGGCCCCCTAAAAAAAAATATTCCAAGATACTTGAGAAAGACATGATTTTTTCTTCAAGACTTTAATTGCAGCAGAATTAGATGGCCCCCTAAAAAGAAAATTATTCCAACATACATGAGAAAGACATGATTTTTTCTTCAGGACTTTAATTGCAGCAGAAATAGATACCCCTAAAAACAGAATCCCAAGATACATGAGAAAGACATGATTTTTTCTTCAAGACTTTAATTGCAGCCGAATTAGATGGCCTCCTAAAGACAGAATTCCAAGACACCTGAGAAAGAAATGATTTTTTCTACAAAACTTTAATTGCAGCAGAATAAGATACCCCTAAAAACAGAATTCCAAGATACATGAGAAAGACATGATTTTTTCTTCAAGACTTCAATTGAAGCAAAATTAGATGGCCCCTAAAAATAAAATTATTCCAAGATACATGAGATAGACATGATTTTTTCTTCAAGACTTTAACTGCAGCATAATTAGATAACCCTAAAAACATTATTCCAAGATACATGTGAAAGACATGATTTTTTCTTCAACACTTTTATTGCAGCAGAATTAGATACCCCCTAAAAACAGAATTCCAAGATACATGAGAAAGACATGATTTTTTCTTCAAGACTTTAATTGCAGCAGAATTAGATACCCCTAAAAACAGAATTCCAAGATACATGAGAAAGGCATGATATTTTCTTCAAGACATTAATTGCAGCAGAATTAGATGGCCCCCAAAAAACAGAATTCCAAGATACATGTGAGAGACATGATTTTTTCTTCAAGACATTAATTGTAGCAGAATTAGATGGCCCCCTAAAAATAAAATTATTCCAAGATACGTGAGAAAGACATGATTTTTTCTTCAAGCCTTTAATTGCAGCAGAATAAGATACTCCCTAAAAACAGAATTCCAAGATACATGTGAAAGACATGATTTTTTCTTCAAGACTTTTGTTGCAGCATAATTAGATACCCCATAAAAACAGAATTCCAAGATACATGTGAAAGGCATGATTTTTTCTTCAAGACTTTTGTTGGAGCAGAATTGGATACCCCCTAAAAACAGAATTCCAAGATACATGAGAAAGGCATGATTTTTTCTTCAAGACTTTAATTGCAGCAGAATTAGATGTCCCCCTAAAAACAGAATTCCAAATACATGTGAGAGACATGATTTTTTCTTCAAGACTTTAATTGCAGCACAATTAGATACCCCTAAAAACAGAATTCCAAGATACATGAGAAAGACATGATTTTTTCTTCAAAACTTTAATTGCAGCAGAATTACATGATTTTTTCTTCAAGACTTTAATTGCAGCAGAATTAGATGGCCCCCTAAAAACATAATTCCAAGATACATGAGAAAGACATGATTTTTTCAACAAGAATTTTATTGCAGCACAATTAGATGGACCCCTAAAAACATAATTCCAAGATACATGGGAAAGAAATGATTTTTTCGGCAAGGCTTTAATTGCAGCAGAATTAGATACCCCTAAAAACAGAGTTCCAAGATACGTGAGAAAGACATGATTTTTTCTTCAAGCATTTAATTGCAGCAGAATAAGATACTCCCTAAAAACAGAATTCCAAGATACATGTGAAAGACATGATTTTTTTTTCAAGACTTTTGTTGCGGCAGAATTAGATACCCCATAAAAACAGAATTCCAAGATACATGTGAAAGGCATGATTTTTTCTTCAAGACTTTTGTTGCAGCAGAATTAGATACCCCCTAAAAACAGAATTCCAAGATACATGAGAAAGGCTTGATTTTTTCTTCAAGACTTTAATTGCAGCAGAATTAGATTGCCCCCTAAAAACAGAATTCCAAGAAACATGTGAGAGACATGATTTTTTTCTTCAAGACTTTAATTGTAGCAGAATTAGATGGCCCCCTAAAAATAAAATTATTCCAAGATACTTGAGAAAGACATGATTTTTTCTTCAAGACTTTAATTGCAGCAGAATTAGATGGCCCCCTAAAAAGAAAATTATTCCAACCTACATAAGAAAGACATGATTTTTTCTTCAGGACTTTAATTGCAGCAGAATTAGATACCCCTAAAAACAGAATTCCAAGATACATGAGAAAGGCATGATTTTCTCTTCAAGACTTTAATTGTAGCAGAATTAGATGGCCCCCTAAAAACAGAATTCCAAGATACATGTGAGAGACATGATTTTTTCTTCAAGACTTTAATTGCAGCAGAATTAGATGGCCCCCTAAAAATAAAATTATTCCAAGATACTTGAGAAAGACATGATTTTTTCTTCAAGACTTTAATTGCAGCAGAATTAGATGGCCCCCTAAAAAGAAAATTATTCCAACATACATAAGAAAGACATGATTTTTTCTTCAGGACTTTAATTGCAGCAGAATTAGATACCCCTAAAAACAGATTTCCAAGATACATGAGAAAGACATGATTTTTTCTTCAAGACTTTAATTGCAGCCGAATTAGATGGCCTCCTAAAAACAGAATTCCAAGATACCGGAGAAAGAAATGATTTTTTCTACAAAACTTTAATTGCAGCAGAATAAGATACCCCTAAAAACAGAATTCCAAGATACATGAGAAAGACATGATTTTTTCTTCAAGACTTCAATTGAAGCAGAATTAGATGGCCCCTAAAAATAAAATTATTCCAAGATACATGAGAAAGACATGATTTTTTCTTCAAGATTTTAATTGCAGCAGAATTAGATGATTTTTTCTTCAAGACTTTAATTGCAGCAGAATTAGATGGCCCTAAAAACATTATTCCAAGATACATGAGAAAGACATGATTTTTTCTTCAAGACTTTAATTGCAGCAGAATTAGATACCCCTAAAAACAGAATTCCAAGATACATGAGAAAGGCATGATTTTTTCTTCAAGACTTTAATTGCAGCAGAATTACATGATTTTTTCTTCAAGACTTTAATTGCAGCAGAATTAGATGGCCCCCTAAAAACATTATTTCCAAGATACATGAGAAAGACATGATTTTTTCAACAAGACTTTTATTGCAGCAGTATTAGATGGACCCCTAAAAACATAATTCCAAGATACATGAGAAAGAAATGAATTTTTTTGCAAGACTTTAATTGCAGCAGAATTAGATAGCCCTAAAAACAGAATTCCAAGATACATGAGAAAGGCATGATTTTTTCTTCCAGACTTTAATTGCAGCAGAATTAGATGGCCCCCAAAAAACAGAATTCCAAGATACATGTGAGAGACATGATTTTTTCTTCAAGACATTAATTGTAGCAGAATTAGATGGCCCCATAAAAATAAAATTATTCCAAGATACGTGAGAAAGGCAGGATTTTTTCTTCAAGCCTTTAATTGCAGCAGAATAAGATACTCCCTAAAAACAGAATTCCAAGATACATGTGAAAGACATGATTTTTTCTTCAAGACTTTTGTTGCAGCAGAATTAGATACCCCATAAAAACAGAATTCCAAGATACATGTGAAAGGCATGATTTTTTCTTCAAGACTTTTGTTGCAGCAGAATTAGATACCCCCTAAGAACAGAATTCCAAGATACATGACAAAGGCATGATTTTTTCTTCAAGACTTTAATTGCAGCAGAATTAGATGTCCCCCTAAAAACAGAATTCCAAGATACATGTGAGAGACATGATTTTTTCTTCAAGACTTTAATTGCAGCAGAATTAGATACCCCTAAAAACAGAATTCCAAGATACATGAGAAAGACATGATTTTTTCTTCAAGACTTTAATTGCAGCAGAATTACATGATTTTTTCTTCAAGACTTTAATTGCAGCAGAATTAGATGGCCCCCTAAAAACATAATTCCAAGATACATGAGAAAGACATGATTTTTTCTTCAAGACTTTAATTGCAGCAGAATTACATGATTTTTTCTTCAAGAATTTAATTGCAGCAGAATTAGATGGCCCCCTAAAAACAATATTTCCAAGATACATGAGAAAGACATGATTTTTTCAACAAGACTTTTATTGCAGCAGAATTAGATGGACCCCTAAAAACATAATTCCAAGATACATTAGAAAGAAATGAATTTTTTTGCAAGACTTTAATTGCAGCAGAATTAGATACCCCTAAAAACAGAATTCCAAGATACAAGAGAAAGGCATGATTTTTTCTTCCAGACTTTAATTGCAGCAGAATTAGATGGCCCCCAAAAAACAGAATTCCAAGATACATGTGAGAGACATGATTTTTTCTTCAAGACATTAATTGTAGCAGAATTAGATGGCCCCCTAAAAATAAAATTATTCCAAGATACGTGAGAAAGACAGGATTGTTTCTTCAAGCCTTTAATTGCAGCAGAATAAGATACTCCCTAAAAACAGAATTCCAAGATACATGTGAAAGACATGATTTTTTCTTCAAGACTTTTGTTGCAGCAGAATTAGATACCCCCTAAAAACAGAATTCCAAGATACATGAGAAAGGCATGATTTTTTCTTCAAGACTTTAATTGCAGCAGAATTAGATGTCCCCCTAAAAACAGAATTCCAAGATACATGTGAGAGACATGATTTTTTCTTCAAGACTTTAATTGCAGCAGAATTAGATACCCCTAAAAACAGAATTCCAAGATACATGAGAAAGACATGATTTTTTCTTCAAGACTTTAATTGCAGCAGAATTACATGATTTTTTCTTTAAGACTTTAATTGCAGCAGAATTAGATGGCCCCCTAAAAACATAATTCCAAGATACATGAGAAAGACATGATTTTTTCTTCAAGACTTTAATTGCAGCCGAATTAGATGGCCTCCTAAAAACAGAATTCCAAGATACCGGAGAAAGAAATGATTTTTTCTACAAAACTTTAATTGCAGCAGAATAACATACCCCTAAAAACAGAATTCCAAGATACATGAGAAAGACATGATTTTTTCTTCAAGACTTCAATTGAAGCAGAATTAGATGGCCCCTAAAAATAAAATTATTCCAAGATACATGAGAAAGACATGATTTTTTCTTCAAAATTTTAATTGCAGCAGAATTAGATACCCCTAAAAACATTATTCCAAGATACATGAGAAAGACATAATTTTTTCTTCAAGACTTTAATTGCAGCAGAATTAGATACCCCTAAAAACAGAATTCCAAGATACATGAGAAAGACATGATTTTTTCTTCAAGACTTTAATTGCTGCAGAATTACATGATTTTTTCTTCAAGACTTTAATTGCAGCAGAATTAGATGGCCCCCTAAAAACATTATTTCCAAGATACATGAGACAGACATGATTTTTTCAACAAGACTTTTATTGCAGCAGAATTAGATGGACCCCTAAAAACATAATTCCAAGATATATGAGAAAGAAATGAATTTTTTTGCAAGACTTTAATTGCAGCAGAATTAGATACCCGTAAAAACAGAATTCCAAGATACATGAGAAAGGCATGATTTTTTATTCCAGACTTTAATTGCAGCAGAATTAGATGGCCCCCTAAAAATAAAATTATTCCAAGATACGTGAGAAAGACAGGATTTTTTCTTCAAGCCTTTAATTGCAGCAGAATAAGATACCCCCTAAAAACAGAATTCCAAGATACATGTGAAAGACATGATTTTTTCTTCAAGACTTTTGTTGCAGCAGAATTAGATACCCCATAAAAACAGAATTCCAAGATACATGTGAAAGGCATGATTTTTTCTTCAAGACTTTTGTTGCAGCAGAATTAGATACCCCTTAAAACAGAATTCCAAGATACATGAGAAAGAAATGATTTTTTCTACAATACTTTAATTGTAGCAGATTTAGATACCCCAAAAAACATAATTCCAATATACATGAGAAAGACATGATTTTTTCTTCAAGACTTTAATTGCAGCAGAATTAGATGGCCCCCTAAAAACATAATTCCAAGATACATGAGAAAGACATGATTTTTTCAACAAGAATTTTATTGCAGCAGAATTAGATGGACCCCTAAAAACATAATTCCAAGATACATGGGAAAGAAATGATTTTTTCTACAATACTTTAATTGTAGCAGATTTAGATACCCCAAAAAACATAATTCCAATATACATGAGAAAGGCATGATTTTCTCTTCAAGACTTTAATTGTAGCAGAATTAGATGGCCCCCTAAAAACAGAATTCCAAGATACATGTGAGAGACATGATTTTTTCTTCAAGACTTTAATTGCAGCAGAATTAGATGGCCCCCTAAAAACAAAATTATTCCAAGATACTTGAGAAAGACATGATTTTTTCTTCAAGACTTTAATTGCAGCAGAATTAGATGGCAACCTAAAAACAGAGTTCCAAGATACGTGAGAAAGACATGATTTTTTCTTCAAGCCTTTAATTGCAGCAGAATAAGATACTCCCATAAAAACATAATTCCAAGATACATGTGAAAGACATGATTTTTTCTTCAAGCCTTTAATTGCAGCAGAATTCCAAGATACATGTGAAAGCCATGATTTTTTCTTCAAGACTTTTGTTGCAGCAGAATTAGATACCCCATAAAAACAGAATTCCAAGATACATGTGAAAGGCATGATTTTTTCTACAAGACTTTTGTTCCAGCAGAATTAGATACCCCCTAAAAACAGAATTCCAAGATACATGAGAAAGGCATGATTTTTTCTTCAAGACTTTAATTGCAGCAGAATTAGATGGCCCCCAAAAAACAGAATTCCAAGATACATGTGAGAGACATGATTTTTTCTTCAAGACTTTAATTGTAGCAGAATTAGATGGCCCCCTAAAAATAAAATTATTCCAAGATACTTGAGAAAGACATGATTTTTTCTTCAAGACTTTAATTGCAGCAGAATTAGATACCCCTAAAAACATAATTCCAAGATACATGAGAAAGGCATGATTTTCTCTTCAAGACTTTAATTGTAGCAGAATTAGATGGCCCCCTAAAAACAGAATTCCAAGATACATGTGAGAGACATGATTTTTTCTTCAAGACTTTAATTGCAGCAGAATTAGATGGCCCCCAAAAAACAAAATTATTCCAAGATATTTGAGAAAGACATGATTTTTTCTTCTAGACTTTAATTGCAGCAGAATTAGATGGCAACCTAAAAACAGAGTTCCAAGATACGTGAGAAAGACATGATTTTTTCTTCAAGCCTTTAATTGCAGCAGAATAAGATACTCCCATAAAAACAGAATTCCAAGATACATGTGAAAGACATGATTTTTTTCTTCAAGTCTTTAATTGCAGCAGAATTCCAAGATACATGTGAAAGACATGATTTTTTCTTCAAGACTTTTGTTGCAGCAGAATTAGATACCCCATAAAAACAGAATTCCAAGATACATGTGAAAGGCATGATTTTTTCTACAAGACTTTTGTTCCAGCAGAATTAGATACCCCCTAAAAACAGAATTCCAAGATACATGAGAAAGGCATGATTTTTTCTTCAAGACTTTAATTGCAGCAGAATTAGATGGCCCCCTAAAAACATAATTCCAAGATACATGTGAGAGACAAGATTTTTTCTTCAAGACTTTAATTGTAGCAGAATTAGATGGCCCCCTAAAAATAAAATTATTCCAAGATACTTGAGAAAGACAGGATTGTTTCTTCAAGCCTTTAATTGCAGCAGAATAAGATACTCCCTAAAAACAGAATTCCAAGATACATGTGAAAGACATGATTTTTTCTTCAAGACTTTTGTTGCAGCAGAATTAGATACCCCCTAAAAACAGAATTCCAAGATACATGAGAAAGGCATGATTTTTTCTTCAAGACTTTAATTGCAGCAGAATTAGATGTCCCCCTAAAAACAGAATTCCAAGATACATGTGAGAGACATGATTTTTTCTTCAAGACTTTAATTGCAGCAGAATTAGATACCCCTAAAAACAGAATTCCAAGATACATGAGAAAGACATGATTTTTTCTTCAAGACTTTAATTGCAGCAGAATTACATGATTTTTTCTTCAAGACTTTAATTGCAGCAGAATTAGATGGCCCCCTAAAAACATAATTCCAAGATACATGAGAAAGACATGATTTTTTCTTCAAGACTTTAATTGCAGCCGAATTAGATGGCCTCCTAAAAACAGAATTCCAAGATACCGGAGAAAGAAATGATTTTTTCTACAAAACTTTAATTGCAGCAGAATAACATACCCCTAAAAACAGAATTCCAAGATACATGAGAAAGACATGATTTTTTCTTCAAGACTTCAATTGAAGCAGAATTAGATGGCCCCTAAAAATAAAATTATTCCAAGATACATGAGAAAGACATGATTTTTTCTTCAAAATTTTAATTGCAGCAGAATTAGATACCCCTAAAAACATTATTCCAAGATACATGAGAAAGACATGATTTTTTCTTCAAGACTTTAATTGCAGCAGAATTAGATACCCCTAAAAACAGAATTCCAAGATACATGAGAAAGACATGATTTTTTCTTCAAGACTTTAATTGCTGCAGAATTACATGATTTTTTCTTCAAGACTTTAATTGCAGCAGAATTAGATGGCCCCCTAAAAACATTATTTCCAAGATACATGAGACAGACATGATTTTTTCAACAAGATTTTTATTGCAGCAGAATTAGATGGACCCCTAAAAACATAATTCCAAGATATATGAGAAAGAAATGAATTTTTTTGCAAGACTTTAATTGCAGCAGAATTAGATACCCGTAAAAACAGAATTCCAAGATACATGAGAAAGGCATGATTTTTTCTTCCAGACTTTAATTGCAGCAGAATTAGATGGCCCCCAAAAAACAGAATTCCAAGATACATGTGAGAGACATGATTTTTTCTTCAAGACATTAATTGTAGCAGAATTAGATGGCCCCCTAAAAATAAAATTATTCCAAGATACGTGAGAAAGACAGGATTTTTTCTTCAAGCCTTTAATTGCAGCAGAATAAGATACTCCCTAAAAACAGAATTCCAAGATACATGTGAAAGACATGATTTTTTCTTCAAGACTTTTGTTGCAGCAGAATTAGATACCCCATAAAAACAGAATTCCAAGATACATGTGAAAGGCATGATTTTTTCTTCAAGACTTTTGTTGCAGCAGAATTAGATACCCCCTAAAAACAGAATTCCAAGATACATGAGAAAGGCATGATTTTTTCTTCAAGACTTTAATTGCAGCAGAATTAGATGTCCCCCTAAAAACAGAATTCCAAGATACATGTGAGAGACATGATTTTTTCTTCAAGACTTTAATTGCAGCAGAATTAGATACCCCTAAAAACAGAATTCCAAGATACATGAGAAAGACATGATTTTTTCTTCAAGACTTTAATTGCAGCAGAATTACATGATTTTTTCTTCAAGACTTTAATTGCAGCAGAATTAGATGGCCCCCTAAAAACATAATTCCAAGATACATGAGAAAGACATGATTTTTTCAACAAGAATTTTATTGCAGCAGAATTAGATGGACCCCTAAAAACATAATTCCAAGATACATGGGAAAGAAATGATTTTTTCTACAATACTTTAATTGTAGCAGATTTAGATACCCCAAAAAACATAATTCCAATATACATGAGAAAGGCATGATTTTCTCTTCAAGACTTTAATTGTAGCAGAATTAGATGGCCCCCTAAAAACAGAATTCCAAGATACATGTGAGAGACATGATTTTTTCTTCAAGACTTTAATTGCAGCAGAATTAGATGGCCCCCTAAAAACAAAATTATTCCAAGATACTTGAGAAAGACATGATTTTTTCTTCAAGACTTTAATTGCAGCAGAATTAGATGGCAACCTAAAAACAGAGTTCCAAGATACGTGAGAAAGACATGATTTTTTCTTCAAGCCTTTAATTGCAGCAGAATAAGATACTCCCATAAAAACATAATTCCAAGATACATGTGAAAGACATGATTTTTTCTTCAAGCCTTTAATTGCAGCAGAATTCCAAGATACATGTGAAAGACATGATTTTTTCTTCAACACTTTTGTTGCAGCAGAATTAGATACCCCATAAAAACAGAATTCCAAGATACATGTGAAAGGCATGATTTTTTCTACAAGACTTTTGTTCCAGCAGAATTAGATACCCCCTAAAAACAGAATTCCAAGATACATGAGAAATGCATGATTTTTTCTTCAAGACTTTAATTGCAGCAGAATTAGATGGCCCCCAAAAAACAGAATTCCAAGATACATGTGAGAGACATGATTTTTTCTTCAAGACTTTAATTGTAGCAGAATTAGATGGCCCCCTAAAAATAAAATTATTCCAAGATACTTGAGAAAGATATGATTTTTTCTTCAAGACTTTAATTGCAGCAGAATTAGATACCCCTAAAAACATAATTCCAAGATACATGAGAAAGGCATGATTTTCTCTTCAAGACTTTAATTGTAGCAGAATTAGATGGCCCCCTAAAAACAGAATTCCAAGATACATGTGAGAGACATGATTTTTTCTTCAAGACTTTAATTGCAGCAGAATTAGATGGCCCCCTAAAAACAAAATTATTCCAAGATATTTGAGAAAGACATGATTTTTTCTTCTAGACTTTAATTGCAGCAGAATTAGATGGCAACCTAAAAACAGAGTTCCAAGATACGTGAGAAAGACATGATTTTTTCTTCAAGCCTTTAATTGCAGCAAAATAAGATACTCCCATAAAAACAGAATTCCAAGATACATGTGAAAGACATGATTTTTTTCTTCAAGTCTTTAATTGCAGCAGAATTCCAAGATACATGTGAAAGACATGATTTTTTCTTCAAGACTTTTGTTGCAGCAGAATTAGATACCCCATAAAAACAGAATTCCAAGATACATGTGAAAGGCATGATTTTTTCTACAAGACTTTTGTTCCAGCAAAATTAGATACCCCCTAAAAACAGAATTCCAAGATACATGAGAAAGGCATGATTTTTTCTTCAAGACTTTAATTGCAGCAGAATTAGATGGCCCCCTAAAAACATAATTCCAAGATACATGTGAGAGACATGATTTTTTCTTCAAGACTTTAATTGTAGCAGAATTAGATGGCCCCCTAAAAATAAAATTATTCCAAGATACTTGAGAAAGACATGATTTTTTCTTCAAGACTTTAATTGCAGCAGAATTAGATACCCCTAAAAACATAATTCCAAGATACATGAGAAACGCATGATTTTCTCTTCAAGACTTTAATTGTAGCAGAATTAGATGGCCCCCTAAAAACAGAATTCCAAGATACATGTGAGAGACATGATTTTTTCTTCAAGACTTTAATTGCAGCAGAATTAGATGGCCCCCTAAAAACAAAATTATTCCAAGATATTTGAGAAAGACATGATTTTTTCTTCAAGACTTTAATTGCAGCAGAAGTAGATGGCAACCTAAAAACAGAGTTCCAAGATACGTGAGAAAGACATGATTTTTTCTTCAAGCCTTTAATTGCAGCAGAATAAGATACTCCCATAAAAACAGAATTCCAAGATACATGTGAAAGACATGATTTTTTCTTCAAGTCTTTATTTGCAGCAGAATTCCAAGATACATGTGAAAGACATGATTTTTTCTTCAAGACTTTTATTGCAGCAGAATTAGATACCCCATAAAAACAGAATTCCAAGATACATGTGAAAGGCATGATTTTTTCTTCAAGACTTTTGTTGCAGCAGAATTAGATACCCCATAAAAACAGAATTCCAAGATACATGAGAAAGGCATGATTTTTTCTTCAAGACTTTAATTGCAGCAGAATTAGATGGCCCCCTAAAAACAGAATTACAAGATACATGTGAGAGACATGATTTTTTCTTCAAGACTTTAATTGTAGCAGAATTAGATGGCCCCCTAAAAATAAAATTATTCCAAGATACTTGAGAAAGACATGATTTTTTCTTCAAGACTTTAATTGCAGCAGAATTAGATACCCCTAAAAACATAATTCCAAGATACATGAGAAAGGCATGATTTTCTCTTCAAGACTTTAATTGTAGCAGAATTAGATGGCCCCCTAAAAACAGAATTCCAAGATACATGTGAGAGACATGATTTTTTCTTCAAGACTTTAATTGCAGCAGAATTAGATGGCAACCTAAAAACAGAGTTTCATGATACGTGAGAAAGACATGATTTTTTCTTAAAGCCTTTAATTGCAGCAGAATAAGATACTCCCATAAAAACAGAATTCCAAGATACATGTGAAAGACATGATTTTTTCTTCAAGACTTTAATTGCAGTGGAATTAGATGGCCCCCTAAAAAAAAATTAATCCAAGATACTTGAGAAAGACATGATATTTTCTTCAAGACTTTAATTGCAGCAGAATTAGATGGCCCCCTAAAAATAAAATTATTCCAACATACATGAGAAAGACATGATTTTTTCTTCAAGACTTTAATTGTAGCATAATTAGATACCCCTAAAAACAGAATTCCAAGATACATGAGAAAGACATGATTTTTTCTTCAAGACTTTAATTGCAGCAGAATTAGATGGCCCCCTAAAAACAGAATTCCAAGATACATGAGAAAGAAATGATTTTTTCTACAAAACTTTAATTGCAGCAGAATAAGATACCCCAAAAAACAGAATTCCAAGATACATGAGAAAGACATGATTTTTTCTTCAAGACTTCAATTGCAGCAGAATTACATGATTTTTTCTTCAAGACTTTAATTGCAGCAGAATTAGATGGCCCCCTAAAAACATAATTCCAAGATACATGAGAAAGACATGATTTTTTCTTCAAGACATTAATTGCAGCAGAATTAGATGGCCCCTAAAAATAAAATTATTCCAAGATACATGAGAAAGACATGATTTTTTCTTCAAGACTTTAATTGCCGCAGAATTAGATACCCCTAAAAACAGAATTCCAAGATACATGAGAAAGACATGATTTTTTCTTCAAGACTTTAATTGCACCAGAATTACATGATTTTTTCTTCAAGACTTTAATTGCAGCAGAATTAGATGGACGCCTAAAAACATAATTCCAAGATACATGAGAAAGAAATGATTTTTTCTGCAAGACTTTAATTGCAGCAGAATTAGATGGCCCCAAAAAAAAGAATTTCAAGATACATGAGAAAGGCGTGATTTTTTCTTCAAGACTTTAATTGCAGCAGAATTAGATGGCAACCTAAAAACAGAGTTCCAAGATACGTGAGAAAGACATGATTTTTTCTTCAAGCCTTTAATTGCAGCAGAATAAGATACTCCCTAAAAACAGAATTCCAAGATACATGTGAAAGACATGATTTTTTCTTCAAGACTTTTGTTGCAGCAGAATTAGATACCCCCTAAAAATAGAATTCCAAGATACATGAGAAAGGCATGATTTTTTCTTCCAGACTTTAATTGCAGCAGAATTAGATAGCCCCCTAAAAACAGAATTCCAAGATACATGTGAGAGACATGATTTTTTCTTCATGACTTTAATTGCACCAGAATTAGATGGCCCCCTAAAAATAAAATTATTCCAAGATACTTGAGAAAGACATGATTTTTTCTTCAAGACTTTAATTGCAGCAGAATTAGATGGCCCCCTAAAAACAAAATTATTCCAAGATACTTGAGAAAGACATGATTTTTTCTTCAAGACTTTAATTGCAACAGAATTAGATGGCAACCTAAAAACAGAGTTCCAAGATATGTGAGAAAGACATGATTTTTTCTTCAAGCCTTTAATTGCAGCAGAATAAGATACTCCCTAAAAACAGAATTCCAAGATACATGTGAAAGACATGATTTTTTCTTCAAGACTTTTGTTGCAGCAGAATTTGATACCCCCTAAAAACAGAATTCCAAGATACATGAGAAAGACATGATTTTTTCTTCAAGACTTTAATTGCAGCAGAATTAGATGGCCCCCTAAAAACAGAATTCCAAGATACATGTGAAAGACATGATTTTTTCTTCAAGAGTTTAATTACAGCAGAATTAGATGGCCCCGCAAAAACAGAATTCCAAGATACCTATGAAAGACATGATTTTTTTCTCCAAGACTTTAATTGCAGCAGAATTAGATTGCCCCTAAAAACAGAATTCCAAGATACATGAGGAAGACATGATTTTTTCTTCAAGACTTTAATTGCAGCAGAATTAGATGGCCCCCTAAAAACATAATTCCAAGATACATGAGAAAGATATGATTTTTTCTTCAAGACTTTTATTGCAGCCGAAATAGATGGACCCCTAAAAACATATTTCCAAGATACATGAGAAAGAAATGATTTTTTCTACAAGACTTTAATTGATGCAGAATTAGAAACCCCTAAAAACAGAATTCCAAGATACATGAGAAAGACATGATTTTTTCTTCAAGACTTTAATTGCAGCAGAATTAGATGGCCCCAAAAAATAGAATTTCAAGATACATGAGAAAGGCACGATTTTGTCTTCAAGACTTTAATTGCAGCAGAATTAGATGGCCCCCTAAAAACAGAATTATTCCAAGATACATGAGAAAGACAGGATTTTTTCTTCAAGACTTTAATTGCAGCAAAATTGGATACCCCCTAAAAATAGAATTCCAAGATACGTGAGAAAGACATGATTTTTTCTTCAAGACTTTAATTGCAGCAGAATAAGATACTCCCTAAAACAGAATTCCAAGATACATGTGAAAGACATGATTTTTTCTTCAAGACTTTAATTGCAGCAGAATTAGATGGCCCCCTAAAAACAGAATTCCAAGATACATGAGAAAGACATGATTTTTTCTTCAAGACTTTAATTGCAGCAGAATTAGATGGCCCCCTAAAAATAAAATTATTCCAACATACATGAGAAAGTCATGATTTTTTCTTCAAGACTTTAATTGCAGCAAAATTGGATACCCCCTAAAAATAGAATTCCAAGATACGTGAGAAAGACATGATTTTTTCTTCAAGACTTTAATTGCAGCAGAATAACATACTCCCTAAAAACAGAATTCCAAGATACATGTGACAGACAAGATTTTTTCTTCAAGACTTTTGTTGCAGCAGAATTAGATAACCCCTAAAAACAGAATTCCAAGATACATGAGAAAGGCATGATTTTTTCTTCAAGACTTTAATTGCAGCAGAATTAGATGGCCCCCTAAAAATAGAATTCCAAGATACATGTGAAAGACATGATTTTTTCTTCAAGACTTTAATTGCAGCAGAATTACATGATTTTTTCTTCAAGACTTTAATTGCAGCAGAATTAGATGGCCCCCTAAAAACATAATTCCAAGATACATGAGAAAGACATGATTTGTTCTTCAAGACTTTTATTGCAGCAGAATTAGATGGCAACCAAAAAACAGAGTTCCAAGATACGTGAGAAAGACATGATTTTTTCTTCAAGCCTTTAATTGCAGCAGAATAAGATACTCCCTAAAAATAGAATTCCAAGATACATGTGAAAGACATGATTTTTTCTTCAAGACTTTTGTTGCAGCAGAATTAGATACCCCCTAAAAATAGAATTCCAAGATACATGAGAAAGGCATGATTTTTTCTTCCAGACTTTAATTGCAGCAGAATTAGATAGCCCCCTAAAAATATAATTCCAAGATACATGTGAGAGACATGATTTTTTCTTCATGACTTTAATTGCAGCAGAATTAGATGGCCCCCTAAAAATAAAATTATTCCAAGATACTTGAGAAAGACATGATTTTTTCTTCAAGACTTTAATTGCAGCAGAATTAGATGGCCCCCTAAAAACAAAATTATTCCAAGATACTTGAGAAAGACATGATTTTTTCTTCAAGACTTTAATTGCAGCAGAATTAGATGGCAACCTAAAAACAGAGTTCCAAGATATATGAGAAAGACATGATTTTTTCTTCAAGCCTTTAATTGCAGCTCAATAAGATACTCCCTAAAAACAGAATTCCAAGATACATGTGAAAGACATGATTTTTTCTTCAAGACTTTTGTTGCAGCAGAATTTGATACCCCCTAAAAACAGAATTCCAAGATACATGAGAAAGGCATGATTTTTTCTTCAAGACTTTAATTGCAGCAGAATTAGATGGCCCCCTAAAAACAGAATTCCAAGATACATGTGAAAGACATGATTTTTTCTTCAAGAGTTTAATTGCAGTAGAATTAGATGGCCCCACAAAAACAGAATTCCAAGATACCTATGAAAGACATGATTTTTTTCTCCAAGACTTTAATTGCAGCAGAATTAGATTGCCCCTAAAAACATAATTCCAAGATACATGAGGAAGACATGATTTTTTCTTCAAGACTTTAATTGCAGCAGAATTAGATGGCCCCCTAAAAACATAATTCCAAGATACATGAGAAAGATATGATTTTTTCTTCAAGACTTTTATTGCAGCCGAAATAGATGGACCCCTAAAAACATATTTCCAAGATACATGAGAAAGAAATGATTTTTTCTACAAGACTTTAATTGATGCAGAATTAGAAACCCCTAAAAACAGAATTCCAAGATACATGAGAAAGACATGATTTTTTCTTCAAGACTTTAATTGCAGCAGAATTAGATGGCCCCAAAAAATAGAATTTCAAGATACATGAGAAAGGCACGATTTTTTCTTCAAGACTTTAATTGCAGCAGAATTAGATGGCCCCCTAAAAACAGAATTATTCCAAGATACATGAGAAAGACAGGATTTTTTCTTCAAGACTTTAATTGCAGCAAAATTGGATACCCCCTAAAAATAGAATTCCAAGATACGTGAGAAAGACATGATTTTTTCTTCAAGACTTTAATTGCAGCAGAATAAGATACTCCCTAAAAACAGAATTCCAAGATACATGTGAAAGACATGATTTTTTCTTCAAGACTTTAATTGCAGCAGAATTAGATGGCCCCCTAAAAACAGAATTCCAAGATACATGAGAAAGACATGATTTTTTCTTCAAGACTTTAATTGCAGCAGAATTAGATGGCCCCCTAAAAATAAAATTATTCCAACATACATGAGAAAGTCATGATTTTTTCTTCAAGACTTTAATTGCAGCAAAATTGGATACCCCCTAAAAATTGAATTCCAAGTTACGTGAGAAAGACATGATTTTTTCTTCAAGACTTTAATTGCAGCAGAATAACATACTCCCTAAAAACAGAATTCCAAGATACATGTGAAAGACAAGATTTTTTCTTCAAGACTTTTGTTGCAGCAGAATTAGATAACCCCTAAAAACAGAATTCCAAGATACATGAGAAAGGCATGATTTTTTCTTCAAGACTTTAATTGCAGCAGAATTAGATGGCCCCCTAAAAATAGAATTCCAAGATACATGTGAAAGACATGATTTTTTCTTCAAGACTTTAATTGCAGCAGAATTACATGATTTTTTCTTCAAGACTTTAATTGCAGCAGAATTAGATGGCCCCCTAAAAACATAATTCCAAGATACATGAGAAAGACATGATTTTTTCTTCAAGACTTTTATTGCAGCAGAATTAGATGGACCCCTAAAAACATAATTCCAAATACATGAGAAGGAAATGATTTTTTCTACAAGACTTTAATTGCAGCAGAATTAGATACCCGTAAAAACAGAATTCCAAGATACATGAGAAAGGCATGATTTTTTCTTCTAGACTTTAATTGAAGCAGAATTAGATGGCCCCCTAAAAACAGAATTATTCCAAGATACATGATAAAGACATGATTTTTTCTTCAAGACTTTAATTGCAGCAGAATAAGATACCCCATAAAAATAGAATTCCAAGATACATGTGAAAGACATGATTTTTTCTTCAAGACTTTAATTGCAGCAGAATTAGATGGCCCCCTGTCGCGACCCGTCCGAAAGCGGACGCGGCTAATGGATTACCGATCGCGGGCCTTGGATCGGCGCGAGCCCTCCCAGGCCCATACCAAATCGCGATGGGAGTATTTTTTCAAAGGGGATTCGACGATAAGAGTCGATCGCTTTCGACCTTCAGTGTGGTCGTGGTGGCATGTGCAACTTGTGCATGCATTTGGAGTCGCCACCGGTCTTTCTTGGAGGGTAGACCGGAAACTTTACTGACCGATTGGGAGAGGTCGGTCAAGTTCTGCGGAACCAGAGATTTTGGGTTCGGGGACTTGGTTACGCCGGTGTTTACCAACGCCATTTCGGTACCTAACGCGAGTGATTTTTCTAGCTAAGAGTTCATGCAGGCGCAATTTTAGGTGAGGTAGGCTTAATTCAGGATTTCATGCAGATTGGAAGACTGTTCCTATCAATCACAATCAATTTAAATGAAAGCGCAATCAAGTACATAAATAAATCACATCAATTCAGATCAATGGCTTCCTAGTATAACCATAAAGGCTTAAGGAAGGTGTGACTTCGGACTAGGGGTAAAATGGGAAGATTTGGGGACGATTAGCCCAAAGGGCAAAATCGTCAATTTTGGAAGGTTTGGATACCGAATTACCCAAAATATTCCATGGCCAGTAGTTTGTGGCCATTTCCCATTTTTTGAGAATTTTTTTGGAATTTCTTGATTTTTCTTCAATTTTTGGAGGACGATTCGTCCAAAGGGCGAAATCGTCATTTTAAGAAAGGTCGGGGTTCAAAACACCCGGAATGAGTCTTGGCCAGTTGTTTGTGGCCATTTCCTATTTTTTGGGATTTTTCTGGATTTTTTAGAATTTTTTGGAAGACGATTTGCCGAAAGGGCAAAACCGTCATTTCTGGAAAGATCGGGGGTTAAAAGACCCGGAATAGGTCATGGCCAGTTGAATGTGGTCATTTCCTAATTTTTGGAATTTTTTAGAATTTTTCTGAATTTTCCGATTTTTTTTTGAATTTTTTATGATTTTCTATTTTTTAATGAATTTTTGAATTTTTTTTTATTATTATTTTTATGGCTTTTTTTAATTTTTTATTATTTTTGGAAAAATATTTGAATAAAAATATATTTTTAACAATATATAACACTTAACCAAATAAAAAAGCTAACCGCTAGACTGAAATGAATAAATGCAAACCAAATCTATAACGACCATATTTTGGGAAAATAACTCTAATATATGAATCGGGTATGAGGATATACTTGATTGGACACCGGTCTTCGAATGGTGCATGGCCAGTGGCTATATTGGCAAGGCTCTCAGCGACAATTAATTCACTGGATTGCTCGATATCGACGAAGAGCTCCATCTTGATTCGACCGGCGGGGATGATGCCGATGGTTATGTCCAACAACACGATCGGATTCTTCGGGTTCGGAGGACGCAAATGCCACTCCACTCCCCTCCATTCCCTCCTGTCGCCATTCTCTCTATCTCTCTCTCTCACACTTTTTTTCTTTTCATTTTTTTTATTCGCTTTTTTTTTTAATGGAACATGATTGCATCTCTTTTTTTAAGAAAATATATTTGGTGGCCTCTTACTTTGTCTTTTGGTGCACGCCTGAGGAGACCCTCAAGATCTCCCTCATTTTTTATTATTCCCCCAAATTTCCCCTCGTCCTCTTGCTTTCGATCCTGTTGTCTTCCTCCATCTTTTCCTTTTTTTATTCATCCTCCCTCTTGTTCTTTTCTAGTCCATCTTCTTCTTCGGCATTACTCTTCGTGAAGGATGAACAGAAGGTCCTTTTACTCAGAAATTTATCGGACCATCTTTGACAACTACTTTAAACGACCAAATCGACGACGGCCGCCAACCTCGTCGCCGGTCAGTCGCGACCGTCGCAAGACCTCCGACCACGATTCCGACCAAACTCAACTTTTGAGTGACCTCCTGTTTGTACATTTTTGTCCGTTCGTTTTCTATTCTAAACATGCAACAAACATTAATGCAAGTCGAGTAACTTACGAGGGTGGCCTCCAACCACGGGCTACCGTCGCGCCGCCTCTGAGCAAGTGGTCGTACTATCTCTGAATCGATGATGACCGGCGCCACTGCACTCTCAGGATCTACTAGTGGGGCCGCCTTCAAGAACTACCCGCACATGACCACAGGCTTGGGTCGCCTCGACGCCGTCGTAGGGACTTGCTCGCGCGCGCCGCCATACCATTTCGCCTGCTCGTGCATCGCCGCCGTCGGATCTACTTCGAGTTCGTTCCCGGACGCCGTGGATGAACGTGCGGCCGCCGAGTGGGTGCCGGCCTCGCTCGACCGTTGGCTCTAAGACGATCACGAAAACAAATGCATGTTGCTCTTTGTTCCTCCCACGAAGCTCATTGAGAACTCTCTGCCAAAGCCCTCTCTAGATCTCCTATTTTCCTTCTTTGCTGGCCCAACTCGTGAGAAACAACTCAACGTGACAAAAGTGAACCCGCTTTCAGCCAGACCTCTAGTAGCCTCTTCATTTTTTGTTATTATTTTATTACTTTTTTTTTGTTTTAAAAGTTCTTTCCCTGGGTTGTCTAATCCATGGTGATTTTCTTAATGAGCAGAACGACCATGACGTCGCCAATCTTCCCTATTTTGCACTTTACACGATTTTCTTTTTACCTTGGCAAACATCTAGCAAAATCAAAGCTCAAATGACTCACCCACACGGCTCGAAACACTTCACCGTCGTCCGTCGATGGCTGTTGCGCCGTAGGAACCTGCTTGTTGCGTCACGCTTGGCGGATCTGGTCACACCACCTCTGGTGCATTTTTTATGGTTGGCGCGCTTCAACGGTTGGCGTTCATGCGTCTCCTGGGTTCGGCTGCCGAGCCACCGATGCTCGCCAACATAGCTGACTATTGGAGCGACTTCGGATGGCGTCAGACGTGTGTCGGGTTCATACACCGAGGTGCTCCTTATCTGTTCGTGGGGTTGGCAAGTGTAACCCAACGTTGGCACCGTGATACGACGATGACACGTTTAAACCTCGAATCAAAACTGGTTCCAGTGTCGAGTTTCTTCTGATCTTCCCTTTGGAGGATGATGGTGCCGTGAACTCCAGTGAAGTCGATGATGCTCGATCGCTGAGACTGTGACGCGATCTGCTTGTAGGCGAAGGATATGTTCGAGAATACCATGGTCATCTTCATGTCGATTTGGCCTGCCTGCTCATCGTGGGTGCGAGGTTGAGGCGATCATGGAGGAGCAATCGGCGGCCTCCGGTGACGCAGCCTTGCGATGATCACCGGGAGTGGCGGCGGAGAAAGTGTAGCAAAAGGGAATAGAAGTAGATTCCGAGATCGCGCTAGCGTCCTCACCCCCGCTCCCTCTCTGTGTGTGTCCTTCTTTTTTTTTTATCTTTTTAGCCTCCCTCTCCGTCCATTTTTTTATGTCGACGGCTCCTCTCTCTCTCTGGTGCTCTCTCCGTTTCCTTTCTTCTCTCCCCCTTTTTCAACTTGCTACCCCTCCCTTTTTTTTATTTCCTCCCTCTTAGTGCAGGACGTCCATCCCTTGCCATTAGCAACGGGTGGATTTTTTTAAGCTTCTTCAGCTCTCTTTTATTTATTTTATTCTCACCCACTCTCTTTTAAGCTTGGATGCCAGAGCACACCCACATTTTTTATTCCCCACAGATAGAGGCGAGATTCTATCCCTTATTTTGCAACTCCATCACCTGATCTGATCTTCTTTCCTTTGCGTTAATGGTCGACAAGCCATCCACTTATTTTGCTTTGTTATTTATTTTTTTATTTCTCCGCCCAAATGAGCACTTCCTTGTCCCTATCTTTTCTTGTATTGCAGATTCTCTCCCCATGCCTCTGTTCAGCGTGCTCTTCTTTTCTTTTTGTTTAAAAATCATGCCGCTCTCTCCATTACTTAATGGAGCATGTCTTATCTTGGCAGCGCCATTCCCTTCTCCTTTGATCGGTCATAATTCCTTTTGATTCTTGTCCCGATACATATCGCGTTGTTGATTTGACATATTTTGAATAAAGAATGATACAATACTAGCGACTACTAAAAGAATGATAGGACTATCAAAATTGGATATCACACATCAAAAAATACAAATTAAAAGACTCCAAATATATATATATTTGCTAAATTCGACTCTATGTGTTGTGAAAGAACACATGCAATTGAACTTGAATTTTCTCTTTTTGTGAGGTCAAAATGAAAAGAGAATTAAAATAAAAAATATATACTATTTTTGTGACCTCAAATTTTATTTTATTGATTTTTCATGTATTTTTCTATTTTTTGAAAATATTAAAAAATATGAAAATTTTATTTTTTTTGTTCAAAATTGGTTCCTGATGCTAGGCCAAGGCTTCCAAAGTTGATTTTGTAATTTTATGATTTTTTTGATATTTTTAATTAATTTCAGAAATAAATAAAAAATGAAATAAAAGATGACAAAAAATCAGGTGTCAACAGCTGCCCCTCTTTGAGAGTGAGCTCGTCAGAGGTTGCTTTCAAAGACAAAAAGACACCTGAATCTTGACCGACTCGACTGGGGAAAAGAAATGCTATGACATCGGAATCTTAAGCCTTTTGATGAATGCTCAAATTAATCCCTGATTTGCTCTTGCAATTTGAACTTGGGCTGGAGGGAGGGAGGTTTACCTGAAGCTCACCTGTCGGATGCTGCCGGTTGTGACGACTTTCAAGAAGATGCCTAGGACTCGTCATTCAGAATATCCTAGGGAGATTAAGCTCTGACCTGTATGGTAGGCCATACCATTATGTGATTCCTAACTGGTAGGAACCTGAGGAAGGCGCATCCCACGCTCTGGGATTTGCCAAGGATTTTGATCCGTATGGTGGATCGGACCCTTGTGTTGATCTTTACGGCGGTATTTACCAATGAGTTGACCCTTGTGGTGGTTTCTACCATAATTGACCCTTTAGGCGGTATCTACCTTCAAGTTTAGTTTGACCCTTATGGCGGTTTCTACCTTTGGTTTGACCCTTCAGGCGGTTTCTACCTTATTTTGACCCTTTAGGCGGTTTCTACCATTGTGTTGACCCTTCATGCGGTTTCTACCTTGAATTGACCCTTTAGGCGGTTTCTACCATAATTTGATCCTTCAGGCGGTTTCTACCTTAATTTGATCCTTCAGGCGGTATCTACCATGAGTTGACCCTTCAGGCGGTATCTACCTTGAGCTGACCCTTCAGGCGGTTTCTACCTTGAGTTGACCCTTCAGGCGGTATCTACCTTGAGTTGACCCTTTAGGCGGTTTCTACCATGTGTTGACCCTTCAGGCGGTATCTACCTTAGTTTGACCCTTCAGGCGGTTTCTACCATTGGTTGACCCTTCAGGCGGTTTCTACCTTTGTTTGACCCTTCAGGCGGTATCTACCTTGATTTGACCCTTCAGGCGGTGTCTACCATCATGTTTTGACTTTGAAAAGGGGTCTCATGACGAGGGTTCTCCACGTCCGATGAGACTGCCTAAATTTTTTTAAGGGATCTCATGACGAGGGTTCTCTACGTCCGATGAGACTGCTTGATTTTTGAAAATGGGTCTCATGACGAGGGTTCTCCACGTCCGATGAGACTGTTTGATTTTTTGAAAAATGGGTCCTGGGACGAGGGTTCTCCACGTCTGATAGGACTTTTTCTTTTAAAATGGTTTTTCTTCCCCTCTTTTTTTTGGAGACCCCGAAGTTTGTTGGGAATTCAGTTTTTTTAAGCAGTGAAAGATTGTATTTTGACAAAACTTCATTTGAGTCTGTTGAGGCGACATTCTGGGAGCTGGGTTCTCCAGGTATCCTGCAGAAGTTTGAGCCTGAAAGATTTACCTTCACCAAGAAAACGTTAGTAATCTTTGGGAAGACCACGGCTGTCCATTTGACAAAACCGTATGATTTAAGTTTTAATCATGAAATGTGCATTTTGATGCTGGAGGTTACCCAAAGCATTCTTGCAACATGCAAATGTGATCACAAATCCCTTGCACGGAAAATCTGGATCCAACAGTTTGAAAATTCCAAAAAGAGTTTGTTCAAAACATCAATTGGAATATTTCTCGACAATGAGGTCTTCTCACCTGTTTTGAGATAGTGGTTTTTGTAGGGGATTCACTCAATTCCCTACTAACTTGTGCCTAGGTTTTAGGCTCATTCGCAGCGCATACATTTTGATCGGTCGGGAGGTCTTCCATGGGACCGTAATGTTGGGCTTGGATATTGGTTTTCAAGGGGGACCCGCATTGGAGTCGAGGCCATTGAATGAAAGTCTTCACCATCTGCTCCGGGTTTACAAGTCAAGAACCCTGCAAAATGAGAAAGAAATAGTCTTGCTCATACTTCTTCGAACTAAGCAATATGTTAACCCAAGTGTCTTAGTCAGAGAAGACTGTTTCAGGGTCGTAACATTGGTAGGATTTGGGACCGAAAAAGGCTTGTTTTTGGCCCAGAAATTACGAAGGGTTTGACATTGGTGATCATTGCAAATTTACCACCTGCCATTTCCTCTATGCACCTTCAGTTTTTGGGATGCGCAACCGATTTTGAGGTGTGCACCAGCTCTTCAGAGAGCGTTTCGTCGCATTAAGAGACTGATGACTCTGTCTGCGTCTCTGCTCCACGCTTGACACCATTTGGGGAGTAGTCTTTTTGATCTGGCTCCTTTAGGGATTTCCTCTTTTCCCATTCGGCTTCATTGCGGATCGATCAAACAACTTACACGAGCATCGGCCTTGCTTTTACCAGGCACTTTGCTTTTTCTCGATGCCGTGGATTTTTCTCATTCATTTTTGAAATCCCACTTTTTCCCATCTTCATGGGATCGTGTTAGACCTATGATCAAAGGTCTAACAAGGTTAAACATTAACTTAGGAATTTTTTTGCAAACCCTAAGTCTTGAACTCCTTCGTTTCTGAAGTGATGCTGCATCCGTCTTGGAATGTGCAATGATCACCAACGGGTTTATGAAATGATTTTGCAGGCTCAACTTGGCTATGCAAAGGATTCGGTGTGTGGGATAGAGAAATGAATGCTTCTCATCATCCTATGGCACTTGGATTACCATATAAACAACACACAAAGATTAATGTTAGTCCGAGCAAGAAAATTTCTAACCATTTTCTCCTGATGCTGCTGGACTCACCTCCATTTTGCCCCGATGTGGGGTGGTTCTTGACAGGGTTAAGAATGAAAACCGCCGTTCAAAGGGGTTATCAACGGTTACCTGTAGTGTTCGGGGGATATGAAACGAATGCCTCCGTCGTCCCAACCCATGTAATCGCTGCGAATGGTCCCTACTTCCGTAGGTCCAGATTTTGCTGTCTGATTCGCTCCACTTCTCTCTTAAGTGTGTATATGACGTGTTTGGACTAGGCTTTGCCTCTAGTCTTTTGAGAAAACGTCCTTTTGAGAGTTTTGAACAACTTTTGATTGGAAAAATATCTTTCGTTTTCCCAAAAATTTTACACGTCAAGGGGATTTTATGATGCACAATGCATGTTCTTATTCATGTTCAGATAACCTCCTATTTCAAAACATGAATGCCAATGAAGTTTGAATTCTATGTCTTTTCTAGACATTAGATTCTGAAAGCTTTTCTTTTTCTCTCTGTTTTTTATTTAACATCTTCAATGGATTGGGGAAAGTGATACTTACCTGTCCCCCGCGGCTGGAGATCCCTGAAAATGCAGAAGAAACATGTTATTGTACGTTCACGAATTTTTCAAAAAAATTAGAACGATACATCTTACCCTTGGTCGTGTACTCCAACGGGTAATTCATGGGGTGTGAAAACTTGCTCGCCTTGATGGCAATCCCCTGTCAAAGATGGAAATTAAGTGTCAGTTTGCTTTCCAAAATTCAAAGCAAATTGGAACGATACAGCCTTGTTCTTGCTTTGCGTTTCCATTTGAACACAAACGCGCGTCTTGCAGAATATGGCCCTCTATCTTGTGGCCTTGATCCCTCCGTTTGGTTGGCGATGAATCATTCTCAAGGATTTGCCCCAGAGGAGATCCATTTGTGTTTTTGGACGCATTCCAGCGCCACTCTTCAGCGTTTCTTTTATTCAAGGAAAAAGAAATTTTTATCAGAACACATGTCAAAGCATGAAGCGTGGAAGCGATACTTTTTACCCTCCACTAGGTCTTATAATCAAAGATCATTTCCTGGACTCCTGACTTCCAAGGTCAATAGTTTTATTCGCCTCCTCGTTGGCGAGTTCCTTTCTTTTGAGGCTTTCGGTGCCAACGACTTCCTGTTAAATGAGTAAAAAAACTCATGTTAGGCATGTGGTCTTCGAAGACCAAATTGGAACGATACAAGATTACCGTACACCCAAATTCGCATCTTGGGGTTTACTTGATGCGGACGACTCTGTCATTGCGTCCCCGGATTTTGCCAGAGAAGAAACGTCCGGCGTACAAATGATTCACTTGCCCCAGTTAGGCATGGTTTTTCATGTCTGTCCTAGCTAAATTCATTCATGCATCTTGCTGCAATCCTCATCCACTTTGGGAATATCTTCTCTCGTCTGTATTTATGGGTGTTGTTCGTGAGATTAACAGCTGTTCTACCCCAGTTGGGCGACGTTCGTCTTGGCAACATGCCTTAACACTTTCCGCGTTTGTCGACGATTTTTAGTCCAATCTGAAGGCGTCCACGCACATTTGAAGGAACAGTGCTTTTCAAGGATTTTGCTCCCATGAAGTTGGTCTTGCTGTTTGTCATCTCTGGATTTGATAACCCTTGTTTGATGTGTCTTCATGGGGCTTATGAGAGTTTGCCCCCGGCCAATGAGTGATTCGCCTGGGTTGGCTGATTTATTTGTAGGCAGTTTGATCATGTCGTGTTGATGCATTCGTGCTATTCGCAAGCATGGGTTCACTCGTGATTGAGTACTTCAACAACTTTAGTCGCTTCGGGCATCCCAAACGATGGAAATTCTTCAGTGGTCCCATTCATTTTTATCATCACCTGCAAGAATGGGAAACCATATCAGCTTGTGAATAAATCAATTTAATTTGGAACGAATACACCCTTTTCGACTTCAAGAGAGTCGATCCAAATTAGGTTGCCCCAGCTTCACGTTGTCTACTTAAGACTCGTCGCAATAAATCCATCTTGTTTTTGCAAACCCAATGGGTGATGCCCGATGAAGGTGTACTTCTTTCCATCTTGTAGGGAAGGCAAGCTTCCCTTTATTGGTCTTCAACCATCTTATCCTGTAGATAAAAGACATGAAGGTCTCAGTCAAGTATAACACTCGAAGGGCTTATTGGAACGATTACAGTTTTACCATCATTCCATTATCATCTTGCATGTGATCGGATGAGGACATTTTTGACAAATGTGTGCCATGTAAAACATGTCCCTCGTGTCTATCCACAAATGGATTTTCCTTCTCTACCTGTTTTTCACCTGAGAGGAAAAGATAGGAAATATTATGCCGGTATCTGATTGAAAAACAATTAGGAACGACACGTTTTTACACTTGACCCGGCTGCCCCGGTCAAAAGGCATTTGCCCTCATCAGTTGATTCTCCAGGGTGGTCCAGCGCTTTTCCATGCCATCCTGGTTCGTTTAAACTTGCGACTAAGTCTTTGGATTCTGATTCATAAGCGGCACTGAATGACCTTTTGGTTTCGAGGTGTACCAATCATTCACATACACGCGCATGAGACAAGTGAGGCTTGACTCTAAAAATCAAAAGGGTTTGGAACCTAAGGCCAAGGCTCCCATCTCGAGTTCTAGAAAGAGCAGATTCCATTGCACAACTATCGTTGCATTGGGGCTCGATCCATAGTTCAAAATGAGCAGAATTGAAAAGTGGATTACCCCGTGTTTTTCCTCACGGAGATTCCATTTTCAATCCCTTCTATTATTTTCCTATAAGGGATGCCCGGGGTTTTATGCGCGATTGTGTGTGTTCATGTGTCGTGAGTATCACAATGCAAGTCATGCACAACAGTTTATCAATCGGCGCTTCAGATTATCCATACAACATACATTCCTACGCCAACGAGCATTAGATAATGTTAATCACGGACTATACCCCTTATTTCTCCAATCTGCAAAAACATATAACACCTATCATAAGCGGACTTACCTCACCTTTGAGAGCGCCTGCATGGTTAGAAAAATCACTCAGCGTTTTAATTACGGCCTAAGTCCACATGAGGTCTAGAATCATATGTTCTAGAGCAACAGTCCCCAGCGGAGTCGCCAGCTGTCGCGACCCGTCCGAAAGCGGACGCGGCAAATGGATTACCGATCGCGGGCCTTGGATCGGCGCGAGCCCTCCCAGGCCCATACCAAATCGCGATGGGAGTATTTTTTCAAAGGGGATTCGACGATAAGAGTCTATCGCTTTCGACCTTCAGTGTGGTCGTGGTGGCATGTGCAACTTGTGCATGCATTTGGAGTCGCCACCGGTCTTTCTTGGAGGGTAGACCGGAAAATTTACTGACCGATTGGGAGAGGTCGGTCAAGTTCTGCGGAACCAGAGATTTTGGGTTCGGGGACTTGGTTACGCCGGTGTTTACCAACGCCCTTTCGGTACCTAACGCGAGTGATTTTTCTAGCTAAGAGTTCATGCAGGCGCAATTTTAGGTGAGGTAGGCTTAATTCAGGATTTCATGCAGATTGGAAGACTGTTCCTATCAATCACAATCAATTTAAATGAAAGCGCAATCAAGTACATAAATAAATCAGTTCAATGCACATCAATTCAGATCAATGGCTTCCTAGTATAACCATAAAGGCTTAAGGAAGGTGTGACTTCGGACTAGGGGTAAAATGGGAAGATTTGGGGACGATTAGCCCAAAGGGCAAAATCGTCAATTTTGGAAGGTTTGGATACCGAATTACCCAAAATATTCCATGGCCAGTTGTTTGTGGCCATTTCCCATTTTTTGAGAATTTTTTTGGAATTTCTTGATTTTTCTTCAATTTTTGGAGGACGATTCGTCCAAAGGGCGAAATCGTCATTTTAAGAAAGGTCGGGGTTCAAAACACCCGGAATGAGTCTTGGCCAGTTGTTTGTGGCCATTTCCTATTTTTTGGGATTTTTCTGGATTTTTTAGAATTTTTTGGAAGACGATTTGCCGAAAGGGCAAAACCGTCATTTCTGGAAAGATCGGGGGTTAAAAGACCCGGAATAGGTCATGGCCAGTTGAATGTGGTCATTTCCTAATTTTTGGAATTTTTTAGAATTTTTCTGAATTTTCCGATTTTTTTTTGAATTTTTTATGATTTTCTATTTTTTAATGAATTTTTGAATTTTTTTTATTATTATTTTTATGGCTTTTTTTAATTTTTTATTATTTTTGGAAAAATATTTGAATAAAAATATATTTTTAACAATATATAACACTTAACCAAATAAAAAAGCTAACCGCTAGACTGAAATGAATAAATGCAAACCAAATCTATAACGACCATATTTTGGGAAAATAACTCTAATATATGAATCGGGTATGAGGATATACTTGATTGGACACCGGTCTTCGAATGGTGCATGGCCAGTGGCTATATTGGCAAGGCTCTCAGCGACAATTAATTCACTGGATTGCTCGATATCGACGAAGAGCTCCATCTTGATTCGACCGGCGGGGATGATGCCGATGGTTATGTCCAACAACACGATCGGATTCTTCGGGTTCGGAGGACGCAAATGCCACTCCACTCCCCTCCATTCCCTCCTGTCGCCATTCTCTCTATCTCTCTCTCTCACACTTTTTTTCTTTTCATTTTTTTTATTCGCTTTTTTTTTTAATGGAACATGATTGCATCTCTTTTTTTAAGAAAATATATTTGGTGGCCTCTTACTTTGTCTTTTGGTGCACGCCTGAGGAGACCCTCAAGATCTCCCTCATTTTTTATTATTCCCCCAAATTTCCCCTCGTCCTCTTGCTTTCGATCCTGTTGTCTTCCTCCATCTTTTCCTTTTTTTATTCATCCTCCCTCTTGTTCTTTTCTAGTCCATCTTCTTCTTCGGCATTACTCTTCGTGAAGGATGAACAGAAGGTCCTTTTACTCAGAAATTTATCGGACCATCTTTGACAACTACTTTAAACGACCAAATCGACGACGGCCGCCAACCTCGTCGCCGGTCAGTCGCGACCGTCGCAAGACCTCCGACCACGATTCCGACCAAACTCAACTTTTGAGTGACCTCCTGTTTGTACATTTTTGTCCGTTCGTTTTCTATTCTAAACATGCAACAAACATTAATGCAAGTCGAGTAACTTACGAGGGTGTCCTCCAACCACGGGCTACCGTCGCGCCGCCTCTGAGCAAGTGGTCGTACTATCTCTGAATCGATGATGACCGGCGCCACTGCACTCTCAGGATCTACTAGTGGGGCCGCCTTCAAGAACTACCCGCACATGACCACAGGCTTGGGTCGCCTCGACGCCGTCGTAGGGACTTGCTCGCGCGCGCCGCCATACCATTTCGCCTGCTCGTGCATCGCCGCCGTCGGATCTACTTCGAGTTCGTTCCCGGACGCCGTGGATGAACGTGCGGCCGCCGAGTGGGTGCCGGCCTCGCTCGACCGTTGGCTCTAAGACGATCACGAAAACAAATGCATGTTGCTCTTTGTTCCTCCCACGAAGCTCATTGAGAACTCTCTGCCAAAGCCCTCTCTAGATCTCCTATTTTCCTTCTTTGCTGGCCCAACTCGTGAGAAACAACTCAACGTGACAAAAGTGAACCCGCTTTCAGCCAGACCTCTAGTAGCCTCTTCATTTTTTGTTATTATTTTATTACTTTTTTTTTGTCTAAAAACTTCTTTCCCTGGGTTGTCTAATCCATGGTGATTTTCTTAATGAGCAGAACGACCATGACGTCGCCAATCTTCCCTATTTTGCACTTTACACGATTTTCTTTTTACCTTGGCAAACATCTAGCAAAATCAAAGCTCAAAGGACTCACCCACACGGCTCGAAACACTTCACCGTCGTCCGTCGATGGCTGTTGCGCCGTAGGAACCTGCTTGTTGCGTCACGCTTGGCGGATCTGGTCACACCACCTCTGGTGCATTTTTTATGGTTGGCGCTTCAACGGTTGGCGTTCATGCGTCGCCTGGGTTCGGCTGCCGAGCCACCGATGCTCGCCAACATAGCTGACTATTGGAGCGACTTCGGATGGCGTCAGACGTGTGTCGGGTTCATACACCGAGGTGCTCCTTATCTGTTCGTGGGGTTGGCAAGTGTAACCCAACGTTGGCACCGTGATACGACGATGACACGTTTAAACCTCGAATCAAAACCGGTTCCAGTGTCGAGTTTCTTCTGATCTTCCCTTTGGAGGATGATGGTGCCGTGAACTCCAGTGAAGTCGATGATGCTCGATCGCTGAGACTGTGACGCGATCTGCTTGTAGGCGAAGGATATGTTCGAGAATACCATGGTCATCTTCATGTCGATTTGGCCTGCCTGCTCATCGTGGGTGCGAGGTTGAGGCGATCATGGAGGAGCAATCGGCGGCCTCCGGTGACGCAGCCTTGCGATGATCACCGGGAGTGGCGGCGGAGAAAGTGTAGCAAAAGGGAATAGAAGTAGATTCCGAGATCGCGCTAGCGTCCTCACCCCCGCTCCCTCTCTGTGTGTGTCCTTTTTTTTTTTTTATCTTTTTAGCCTCCCTCTCCGTCCATTTTTTTATGTCGACGGCTCCTCTCTCTCTCTGGTGCTCTCTCCGTTTCCTTTCTTCTCTCCCCCTTTTTCAACTTGCTACCCCTCCCTTTTTTTTATTTCCTCCCTCTTAGTGCAGGACGTCCATCCCTTGCCATTAGCAACGGGTGGATTTTTTTAAGCTTCTTCAGCTCTCTTTTATTTATTTTATTCTCACCCACTCTCTTTTAAGCTTGGATGCCAGAGCACACCCACATTTTTTATTCCCCACAGATAGAGGCGAGATTCTATCCCTTATTTTGCAACTCCATCACCTGATCTGATCTTCTTTCCTTTGCGTTAATGGTCGACAAGCCATCCACTTATTTTGCTTTGTTATTTATTTTTTTATTTCTCCGCCCAAATGAGCACTTCCTTGTCCCTATCTTTTCTTGTATTGCAGATTCTCTCCCCATGCCTCTGTTCAGCGTGCTCTTCTTTTCTTTTTGTTTAAAAATCATGCCGCTCTCTCCATTACTTAATGGAGCATGTCTTATCTTGGCAGCGCCATTCCCTTCACCTTTGATCGGTCATAATTCCTTTTGATTCTTGTCCCGATACATATCGCGTTGTTGATTTGACATATTTTGAATAAAGAATGATACAATACTAGCGACTACTAAAAGAATGATAGGACTATCAAAATTGGATATCACACATCAAAAAATACAAATTAAAAGACTCCAAATATATATATATATATATTTGCTAAATTCGACTCTATGTGTTGTGAAAGAACACATGCAATTGAACTTGAATTTTCTCTTTTTGTGAGGTCAAAATGAAAAGAGAATTAAAATAAAAAATATATACTATTTTTGTGACCTCAAATTTTATTTTATTGATTTTTCATGTATTTTTCTATTTTTTGAAAATATTAAAAAATATGAAAATTTTATTTTTTTTTGTTCAAAATTGGTTCCTGATGCTAGGCCAAAGTTGATTTTGTAATTTTATGATTTTTTTGATATTTTTAATTAATTTCAGAAATAAATAAAAAATGAAATAAAAGATGACAAAAAATCAAGTGTCAACACCCCATAAAAACAGAATTCCAAGATACATGAGAAAGACATGATTTTTTCTTCAAGACTTTAATTGCAGCAGAATTAGATGGCCCCCTAAAAATAAAATTATTCCAAGATACTTGAGAAAGACATGATTTTTTCTTCAAGACTTTAATTGCAGCAGAATTAGATGGCCCCCTAAAAACAAAATTATTCCAAGATACTTGAGAAAGACATGATTTTTTCTTCAAGACATTAATTGCAGCAGAATTAGATGGCAACCTAAAAACAGAGTTCCAAGATATATGAGAAAGACATGATTTTTTCTTCAAGCCTTTAATTGCAGCAGAATAAGATACTCCCTAAAAACAGAATTCCAAGAAACATGAGAAAGGCATGATTTTTTCTGCTAGACTTTAATTGAAGCAGAATTAGATGGCCCCCTAAAAACAGAATTATTCCAAGATACATGAGAAAGACATGATTTTTTCTTCAAGACTTTAATTGCAGCAGAATAAGATACCCCCTAAAAACAGAATTCCAAGATACATGTGAAAGACATGATTTTTTCTTCAAGACTTTAATTGCAGCAGAATTAGATGGCCCCCTAAAAACAGAATTCCAAGATACATGAGAAAGACATGATTTTTTCTTCAAGACTTTAATTGCAGCAGAATTAGATGGCCCCCTAAAAATAAAATTATTCCAAGATACTTGAGAAAGACATGATTTTTTCTTCAAGACTTTAATTGCAGCAGAATTAGATGGCCCCCTAAAAACAAAATTATTCCAAGATACTTGAGAAAGACATGATTTTTTCTTCAAGACTTTAATTGCAGCAGAATTAGATGGCAACCTAAAAACAGAGTTCCAAGATATGTGAGAAAGACATGATTTTTTCTTCAAGCCTTTAATTGCAGCAGAATAAGATACTCTCTAAAAACAGAATTCCAAGATACATGTGAAAGACATGATTTTTTCTTCAAGACTTTTGTTGCAGCAGAATTTGATACCCCCTAAAAACAGAATTCCAAGATACATGAGAAAGGCATGATTTTTTCTTCAAGACTTTAATTGCAGCAGAATTAGATGGCCCCCTAAAAACAGAATTCCAAGATACAGGTGAAAGACATGATTTTTTCTTCAAGAGTTTAATTGCAGAAGAATTAGATGGCCCCACAAAAACAGAATTCCAAGATACCTATGAAAGACATGATTTTTTTCTCCAAGACTTTAATTGCAGCAGAATTAGATTGCCCCTAAAAACAGAATTCCAAGATACATGAGGAAGACATGTTTTTTTCTTCAAGACTTTAATTGCAGCAGAATTAGATGGCCCCCTAAAAACATAATTCCAAGATACATGAGAAAGATATGATTTTTTCTTTAAGACTTTTATTGCAGCCGAAATAGATGGACCCCTAAAAACATATTTCCAAGATACATGAGAAAGAAATGATTTTTTCTACAAGACTTTAATTGATGCAGAATTAGAAACACCTAAAAACAGAATTCCAAGATACATGAGAATGACATGATTTTTTCTTCAAGACTTTAATTGCAGCAGAATTAGATGGCCCCAAAAAATAGAATTTCAAGATACAAGAGAAAGGCACGATTTTTTCTTCAAGACTTTAATTGCAGCAGAATTAGCTGGCGCCCTAAAAACAGAATTATTCCAAGATACATGAGAAAGACAGGATTTTTTCTTCAAGACTTTAATTGCAGCAAAATTGGATACCCCCTAAAAATAGAATTCCAAGATACGTGAGAAAGACATGATTTTTTCTTCAAGACTTTAATTGCAGCAGAATAAGATACTCCCTAAAAACAGAATTCCAAGATACATGTGAAAGACATGATTTTTTCTTCAAGACTTTAATTGCAGCATAATTAGATGGCCCCCTAAAAACAGAATTCCAAGATACATGAGAAAGACATGATTTTTTCTTCAAGACTTTAATTGCAGCAGAATTAGATGGCCCCCTAAAAATAAAATTATTCCAACCTACATGAGAAAGTCATGATTTTTTCTTCAAGACTTTAATTGCAGCAAAATTGGATACCCCCTAAAAATAGAATTCCAAGATACGTGAGAAAGACATGATTTTTTCTTCAAGACTTTAATTGCAGCAGAATAAGATACTCCCTAAAAACAGAATTCCAAGATACATGTGAAAGACAAGATTTTTTCTTCAAGACTTTTGTTGCAGCAGAATTAGATAACCCCTAAAAACAGAATTACAAGATACATGAGAAAGGCATGATTTTTTCTTCAAGACTTTAATTGAAGCAGAATTAGATGGCCCCCTAAAAACAGAATTCCAAGATACATGTGAAAGACATGATTTTTTCTTCAAGACTTTAATTGCAGCAGAATTACATGATTTTTTCTTCAAGACTTTAATTGCAGCAGAATTAGATGGCCCCCTAAAAACATAATTCCAAGATACATGAGAAAGACATGATTTTTTCTTCAAGACTTTTATTGCAGCAGAATTAGATGGACCCCTAAAAACATAATTCCAAATACATGAGAAGGAAATGATTTTCTCTTCCAGACTTTAATTGCAGCAGAATTAGATACCCCTAAAAACAGAATTCCAAGATACATGAGAAAGGCATGATTTTTTCTTCTAGACTTTAATTGAAGCAGAATTAGATGGCCCCCTAAAAACAGAATTATTCCAAGATACATGAGAAAGACATGATTTTTTCTTCAAGACTTTAATTGCAGCAGAATAAGATACCCCCTATAAACAGAATTCCAAGATACATGTGAAAGACATGATTTTTTCTTCAAGACTTTAATTGCAGCAAAATTACATGATTTTTTCTTCAAGACTTTAATTGCAGCAGAATTAGATGGCCCCCTAAAAACATAATTCCAAGATACATGAGAAAGACATGATTTTTTCTTCAAGACTTTTATTGCAGCAGAATTAGATGGACCCCTAAAAACAGAATTCCAATATACATGAGAAAGGCAGGATGTTTTCTTCAAGACTTTAATTGCAGCAGAATTAGATGGCCCCCTAAAAACAGAATTCCAACATACATGTGAAAGACATGATTTTTTCTTCAAGACTTTAATTGCAGCAGAATTACATGATTTTTTCTTCAAGACTTTAATTGCAGCAGAATTAGATGGCCCCCTAAAAACATAATTCCAAGATACATGAGAAAGACATGATTTTTTCTTCAAGACTTTTATTGCAGCAGAATTAGATGGACCCCTAAAAACATAATTCCAAATACATGAGAAGGAAATGATTTTCTCTTCCAGACTTTAATTGCAGCAGAATTAGATACCCCTAAAAACAGAATTCCAAGATACATGACAAAGGCATGATTTTTTCTTCTAGACTTTAATTGAAGCAGAATTAGATGGCCCCCAAAAAACAGAATTATTCCAAGATACATGAGAAAGACATGATTTTTTCTTCAAGACATTAATTGCAGCAGAATAAGATACCCCCTAAAAACAGAATTCCAAGATACCTATGAAAGACATGATTTTTTTCTCCAAGACTTTAATTGCAGCAGAATTAGATTGCCCCTAAAAACAGAATTCCAAGATACATGAGGAAGACATGATTTTTTCTTCAAGACTTTTATTGCAGCCGAAATAGATGGACACCTAAAAACATATTTCCAAGATACATGAGAAAGAAATGATTTTTTCTACAAGACTTTAATTGATGCAGAATTAGAAACCCCTAAAAACAGAATTCCAAGATGCATGAGAAAGACATGATTTTTTCTTCAAGACTTTAATTGCAGCAGAATTAGATGGCCCCAAAAAATAGAATTTCAAGATACATGAGAAAGGTACGATTTTTTTTCAAGACTTTAATTGCAGCAGAATTAGATGGCCCCCCAAAAACAGAATTATTCCAAGATACATGAGAAAGACAGGATTTTTTCTTCAAGACTTTAATTGCAGCAAAATTGGATACCCCCTAAAAATAGAATTCCAAGATACGTGAGAAAGACATGATTTTTTCTTCAAGACATTAATTGCAGCAGAATAAGATACTCCCTAAAAACAGAATTCCAAGATACATGTGAAAGACATGAATTTTTCTTCAAGACTTTAATTGCAGCAGAATTAGATGGCCCCCTAAAAACAGAATTCCAAGATACATGAGAAAGACATGATTTTTTCTTCAAGACTTTAATTGCAGCAGAATTAGATGGCCCCCTAAAAATAAAATTATTCCAACCTACATGAGAAAGTCATGATTTGTTCTTCAAGACTTTAATTGCAGCAAAATTGGATACCCCCTAAAAACAGAATTCCAAGATACATGTGAAAGACATGATTTTTTCTACAAGACTTTAATTGCAGCAGAATTAGATACCCCTAAAAACAGAATTCCAAGATACATGAGAAAGGCATGATTTTTTCTTCTAGACTTTAATTGAAGCAGAATTAGATGGCCCCCTAAAAACATAATTATTCCAAGAATCATGAGAAAGACATGATTTTTTCTTCAAGACTTTAATTGCAGCAGAATAAGATACCCCCTAAAAACAGAATTCCAAGATACATGTGAAAGACATGATTTTTTCTTCAAGACTTTAATTGCAGCAGAATTTGATGGCCCCCTAAAAACAGAATTCCAAGATACATGAGAAAGACATGATTTTTTCTTCAAGACTTTAATTGCAGCAGAATTAGATGGCCCCCTAAAAATAAAATTATTCCAAGATACTTGAGAAAGACATGATTTTTTCTTCAAGACTTTAATTGCAGCAGAATTAGATGGCCCCCTAAAAATAAAATTATTCCAACATACATGAGAAAATCATGATTTTTTCTTCAAGACTTTAAATGCAGCAGAATTAGATACATCTAAAAACAGAATTCCAAGATACATGAGAAAGACATTATTTTTTCTTCAAGACTTTAATTGCAGCAAAATTACATGATTTGTTCTTCAAGACTTTAATTGCAGCAGAATTAGATGGCCCCCTAAAAACATAATTCCAAGATACATGAGAAAGACATGATTTTTTCTTCAAGACTTTTATTGCAGCCGAAATAGATGGACCCCTAAAAACATAATTCCAAGATACATGAGAAAGAAATGATTTTTTTTACAAGACTTTAATTGATGCAGAATTAGAAACCCCTAAAAACAGAATTCCAAGATACATGAGAAAGACATGATTTTTTCTTCAAGACTTTAATTGCAGCAGAATTAGATGGCCCAAAAAATAGAATTTCAAGATACATGAGAAAGGCACGATTTTTTCATCAAGACTTTAATTGCAGCAGAATTAGATGGCCCCCTAAAAACAGAATTTTTCCAAGATACATGAGAAAGACAAGATTTTTTCTTCAAGACTTTAATTGCAGCAAAATTAGATACCCCCTAAAAACAGAATTCCAAGATACATGTGAAAGACATGATTTTTTCTTCAAGACTTTAATTGCAGCAGAATTAGAAACCCCCAAAAAACAAAATTCCAAGATACATGAGAATGACATGATTTTTTCTTCAAGACTTTAATTGCAGCAGAATTAGAAACCCCCAAAAAACAGAATTCCAACCTACATGAGAAAGTCATGATTTTTTCTTCAAGACTTTAATTGCAGCAAAATTGGATACCCCCTAAAAATAGAATTCCAAGATACGTGAGAAAGACATGATTTTTTCTTCAAGGCTTTAATTGCAACAGAATAAGATACTCCCTGAAAACAGAATTCCAAGATACATGTGAAAGACAAGATTTTTTCTTCAAGACTTTTGTTGCAGCAGAATTAGATAACCCCTAAAAACAGAATTCCAAGATACATGAGAAAGGCATGATTTTTTCTTCAAGACTTTAATTGCAGCAGAATTAGATGGCCCCCTAAAAACATAATTCCAAGATACATGAGAAAGACATGATTTTTTCTTCAAGACTTTTATTGCAGCAGAATTAGATGGACCCCTAAAAACATAATTCCAAATACATGAGAAGGAAATGATTTTTTCTACAAGACTTTAATTGCAGCAGAATTAGATACCCCTAAAAACAGAATTCCAAGATACATGAGAAAGGCATGATTTTTTCTTCTAGACTTTAATTGAAGCAGAATTAGATGGCCCCCTAAAAACATAATTATTCCAAGATACATGAGAAAGACATGATTTTTTCTTCAAGACTTTAATTGCAGCAGAATAAGATACCCCCTAAAAATAGAATTCCAAGATACATGTGAAAGACATGATTTTTTCTTCAAGACTTTAATTGCAGCAGAATTAGATGGCCCCCTAAAAACAGAATTCCAAGATACATGAGAAAGACATGATTTTTTCTTCAAGACTTTAATTGCAGCAGAATTAGATGGCCCCCTAAAAATAAAATTATTCCAAGATACTTGAGAAAGACATGATTTTTTCTTCAAGACTTTAGTTGCAGCAGAATTAGATGGCCCCATAAAAATAAAATTATTCCAACATACATGAGAAAATCATTATTTTTTCTTCAAGACTTTAAATGCAGCAGAATTAGATACATCTAAAAACAGAATTCCAAGATACATGAGAAAGACATTATTTTTTCTTCAAGACTTTAATTGCAGCCGAAATAGATGGACCCCTAAAAACATAATTCCAAGATACATGAGAAAGACATGATTTTTTCTTCAAGACTTTAATTGCAGCACAATTAGATGGCCCAAAAAACAGAATTTCAAGATACATGAGAAAGGCACGATTTTTTCATCAAGACTTTAATTGCAGCAGAATTAGATGGCCCCCTAAAAACAGAATTTTTCCAAGATACATGAGAAAGACAGGATTTTTTCTTCAAGACTTTAATTGCAGCAAAATTAGATACCCCCTAAAAATAGAATTCCAAGATACATGAGAAAGACATGATTTTTTCTTCAAGACTTTAATTGCAGCAGAATAAGATACCCCCTAAAAACAGAATTCCAAGATACATGTGAAAGACATGATTTTTTCTTCAAGACTTTAATTGCAGCAGAATTAGAAACCCCCAAAAAACAGAATTCCAAGATACATGAGAATGACATGATTTTTTCTTCAAGACTTTAATTCCAGCAGAATTAGATGGCCCCCTAAAAACAGAATTCCAAGATACATGTGAAAGACATGATTTTTTCTTCAAGACTTTAATTGCAGGAAAATTACATGATTTTTTCTTCAAGACTTTAATTGCAGCAGAATTAGATGGCCCCCTACAAACATAATTCCAAGATACATGAGAAAGACATGATTTTTTCTTCAAGACTTTTATTGCAGCAGAATTAGATGGACCCCTAAAAACATAATTCCAAATACATGAGAAGGAAATGATTTTTTCTACAAGACTTTAATTGCAGCAGAATTAGATACCCGTAAAAACAGAATTCCAAGATACATGAGAAAGGCATGATTTTTTCTTCTAGACTTTAATTGCAGCAGAATTAGATGGCCCCCTAAAAACATAATTATTCCAAGATACATGAGAAAGACATGATTTTTTCTTCAAGACTTTAATTGCAGCAGAATAAGATACCCCCTAAAAACAGAATTCCAAGATACATGTGAAAGACATGATTTTTTCTTCAAGACTTTAATTGCAGCAGAATTAGATGGCCCCCTAAAAACAGAATTCCAAGATACATGAGAAAGACATGATTTTTTCTTCAAGACTTTAATTGCAGCAGAATTAGATGGCCCCCTAAAAATAAAATTATTCCAAGATACTTGAGAAAGACATGATTTTTTCTTCAAGACTTTAATTGCAGCAGAATTAGATGGCCCCATAAAAATAAAATTATTCCAACATACATGAGAAAATCATTATTTTTTCTTCAAGACTTTAAATGCAGCAGAATTAGATACATCTAAAAACAGAATTCCAAGATACATGAGAAAGACATTATTTTTTCTTCAAGACTTTAATTGCAGCCGAAATAGATGGACCCCTAAAAACATAATTCCAAGATACATGAGAAAGACATGATTTTTTCTTCAAGACTTTAATTGCAGCAGAATTAGATGGCCCAAAAAACAGAATTTCAAGATACATGAGAAAGGCACGATTTTTTCATCAAGACTTTAATTGCAGCAGAATTAGATGGCCCCCTAAAAACAGAATTTTTCCAAGATACATGAGAAAGACAGGATTTTTTCTTCAAGACTTTAATTGCAGCAAAATTAGATACCCCCTAAAAATAGAATTCCAAGATACATGAGAAAGACATGATTTTTTCTTCAAGACTTTAATTGCAGCAGAATAAGATACCCCCTAAAAACAGAATTCCAAGATACATGTGAAAGACGAGATTTTTTCTTCAAGACTTTAATTGCAGCAGAATTAGAAACCCCCAAAAAACAGAATTCCAAGATACATGAGAATGACATGATTTTTTCTTCAAGACTTTAATTCCAGCAGAATTAGATGGCCCCCTAAAAACAGAATTCCAAGATACATGTGAAAGACATGATTTTTTCTCCAAGACTTTAGTTGTAGCAGAATTAGATGGCCCCCTAAAAACAGAATTCCAAGATGCATGAGAAAGACATGATTTTTTCTTCAAGACTTTAATTGCAGTAGAATTAGATGGCCCCAAAAAATAGAATTTCAAGATACATGAGAAAGGCACGATTTTTTCTTCAAGACTTTAATTGCAGCAGAATTAGATGGCCCCCTAAAAACAGAATTCCAAGATACATGAGAAAGGCATGATTTTTTCTTCTAGACTTTAATTGAAGCAGAATTAGATGGCCCCCTAAAAACATAATTATTCCAAGATACATGAGAAAGACATGATTTTTTCTTCAAGACTTTAATTGCAGCAGAATAAGATACCCCCTAAAAACAGAATTCCAAGATACATGTGAAAGTCATGATTTTTTCTTCAAGACTTTAATTGCAGCAGAATTAGATGGCCCCCTAACAACATAATTCCAAGATACATGAGAAAGACATGATTTTTTCTTCAAGACTTTAATTGCAGCAGAATTAGATGGCCCCCTAAAAATAAAATTATTCCAAGATACTTGAGAAAGACATGATTTTTTCTTCAAGACTTTAATTGCAGCAGAATAAGATACCCCCTAAAAACAGAATTCCAAGATACATGTGAAAGACATGATTTTTTCTTCAAGACTTTAATTGCAGCAGAATTAGAAACCCCCAAAAAACAGAATTCTAAGATACATGAGAATGACATGATTTTTTCTTCAAGACTTTAATTCCAGCAGAATTAGATGGCCCCCTAAAAACAGAATTCCAAGATACATGTGAAAGACATGATTTTTTCTCCAAGACTTTAGTTGTAGCAGAATTCGATGGCCCCCTAAAAACAGAATTCCAAGATGCATGAGAAAGACATGATTTTTTCTTCAAGACTTTAATTGCAGCAGAATTAGATGGCCCCAAAAAATAGAATTTCAAGATACATGAGAAAGGCACGATTTTTTCTTCAAGACTTTAATTGCAGCAGAATTAGATACCCCTAAAAACAGAATTCCAAGATACATGAGAAAGGCATGATTTTTTCTTCTAGACTTTAATTGAAGCAGAATTAGATGGCCCCCTAAAAACATAATTATTCCAAGATACATGAGAAAGACATGATTTTTTCTTCAAGACTTTAATTGCAGCAGAATAAGATACCCCCTAAAAACAGAATTCCAAGATACATGTGAAAGACATGATTTTTTCTTCAAGACTTTAATTGCAGCAGAATTAGATGGCCCCCTAAAAACAGAATTCCAAGATACATGAGAAAGACATGATTTTTTCTTCAAGACTTTAATTGCAGCAGAATTAGATGGCCCCCTAAAAATAAAATTATTCCAAGATACTTGAGAAAGACATGATTTTTTCTTCAAGACTTTAATTGCAGCAGAATTAGATGGCCCCCTAAAAATAAAATTATTCCAACATACATGAGAAAATCATGATTTTTTCTTCAAGACTTTAAATGCAGCAGAATTAGATACATCTAAAAAAAGAATTCCAAGATACATGAGAAAGACATTATTTTTTCTTCAAGACTTTAATTGCAGCAGAATTAGATGGCCCCCTAAAAATAAAATTATTCAAAGATACTTGAGAAAGACATGATTTTTTCTTCAAGACTTTAATTGCAGCAGAATAAGATACCCCCTAAAAACAGAATTCCAAGATACATGTGAAAGACATGATTTTTTCTTCAAGACTTTAATTGCAGCAGAATAAGATACCCCCTAAAAACAGAATTCCAAGATACATGTGAAAGACGAGATTTTTTCTTCAAGACTTTAATTGCAGCAGAATTAGAAACCCCCAAAAAACAGAAATCCAAGATACATGAGAATGACATGATTTTTTCTTCAAGACTTTAATTCCAGCAGAATTAGATGGCCCCCTAAAAACAGAATTCCAAGATACATGTGAAAGACATGATTTTTTCTCCAAGACTTTAGTTGTAGCAGAATTAGATGGCCCCCTAAAAACAGAATTCCAAGATGCATGAGAAAGACATGATTTTTTCTTCAAGACTTTAATTGCAGCAGAATTAGATGGCCCCAAAAAATAGAATTTCAAGATACATGAGAAAGGCACGATTTTTTCTTCAAGACTTTAATTGCAGCAGAATTAGATGGCCCCCTAAAAACAGAATTCCAAGATACATGAGAAAGGCATGATTTTTTCTTCTAGACTTTAATTGAAGCAGAATTAGATGGCCCCCTAAAAACATAATTATTCCAAGATACATGAGAAAGACATGATTTTTTCTTCAAGACTTTAATTGCAGCAGAATAAGATACCCCCTAAAAACAGAATTCCAAGATACATGTGAAAGACATGATTTTTTCTTCAAGACTTTAATTGCAGCAGAATTAGATGGCCCCCTAAAAACAGAATTCCAAGATACATGAGAAAGACATGATTTTTTCTTCAAGACTTTAATTGCAGCAGAATTAGATGGCCCCCTAAAAATAAAATTATTCCAAGATACTTGAGAAAGACATGATTTTTTCTTCAAGACTTTAATTGCAGCAGAATAAGATACCCCCTAAAAACAGAATTCCAAGATACATGTGAAAGACATGATTTTTTCTTCAAGACTTTAATTGCAGCAGAATAAGATACCCCCTAAAAACAGAATTCCAAGATACATGTGAAAGACGAGATTTTTTCTTCAAGACTTTAATTGCAGCAGAATTAGAAACCCCCAAAAAACAGAATTCCAAGATACATGAGAATGACATGATTTTTTCTTCAAGACTTTAATTCCAGCAGAATTAGATGGCCCCCTAAAAACAGAATTCCAAGATACATGTGAAAGACATGATTTTTTCTCCAAGACTTTAGTTGTAGCAGAATTAGATGGCCCCCTAAAAACAGAATTCCAAGATGCATGAGAAAGACATGATTTTTTCTTCAAGACTTTAATTGCAGCAGAATTAGATGGCCCCAAAAAATAGAATTTCAAGATACATGAGAAAGGCACGATTTTTTCTTCAAGACTTTAATTGCAGCAGAATTAGATGGCCCCCTAAAAACAGAATTCCAAGATACATGAGAAAGGCATGATTTTTTCTTCTAGACTTTAATTGAAGCAGAATTAGATGGCCCCCTAAAAACATAATTATTCCAAGATACATGAGAAAGACATGATTTTTTCTTCAAGACTTTAATTGCAGCAGAATAAGATACCCCCTAAAAACAGAATTCCAAGATACATGTGAAAGACATGATTTTTTCTTCAAGACTTTAATTGCAGCAGAATTAGATGGCCCCCTAAAAACAGAATTCCAAGATACATGAGAAAGACATGATTTTTTCTTCAAGACTTTAATTGCAGCAGAATTAGATGGCCCCCTAAAAATAAAATTATTCCAAGATACTTGAGAAAGACATGATTTTTTCTTCAAGACTTTAATTGCAGCAGAATAAGATACCCCCTAAAAACAGAATTCCAAGATACATGTGAAAGACATGATTTTTTCTTCAAGACTTTAATTGCAGCAGAATTAGAAACCCCCAAAAAACAGAATTCCAAGATACATGAGAATGACATGATTTTTTCTTCAAGACTTTAATTCCAGCAGAATTAGATGGCCCCCTAAAAACAGAATTCCAAGATACATGTGAAAGACATGATTTTTTCTCCAAGACTTTAGTTGTAGCAGAATTAGATGGCCCCCTAAAAACAGAATTCCAAGATGCATGAGAAAGACATGATTTTTTCTTCAAGACTTTAATTGTAGCAGAATTAGATGGCCCCAAAAAATAGAATTTCAAGATACATGAGAAAGGCACGATTTTTTCTTCAAGACTTTAATTGCAGCAGAATTAGATACCCCTAAAAACAGAATTCCAAGATACATGAGAAAGGCATGATTTTTTCTTCTAGACTTTAATTGAAGCAGAATTAGATGGCCCCCTAAAAACATAATTATTCCAAGATACATGAGAAAGACATGATTTTTTCTTCAAGACTTTAATTGCAGCAGAATAAGATACCCCCTAAAAACAGAATTCCAAGATACATGTGAAAGACATGATTTTTTCTTCAAGACTTTAATTGCAGCAGAATAAGATACCCCCTAAAAACAGAATTCCAAGATACATGTGAAAGACATGATTTTTTCTTCAAGACTTTAATTGCAGCAGAATTAGATGGCCCCCTAAAAACAGAATTCCAAGATACATGAGAAAGACATGATTTTTTCTTCAAGACTTTAATTGCAGCAGAATTAGATGGCCCCCTAAAAATAAAATTATTCCAAGATACTTGAGAAAGACATGATTTTTTCTTCAAGACTTTAATTGCAGCAGAATTAGATGGCCCCCTAAAAATAAAATTATTCCAACATACATGAGAAAATCATGATTTTTTCTTCAAGACTTTAAATGCAGCAGAATTAGATACATCTAAAAACAGAATTCCAAGATACATGAGAAAGACATTATTTTTTCTTCAAGACTTTAATTGCAGCAGAATTAGATGGCCCCCTAAAAATAAAATTATTCCAAGATACTTGAGAAAGACATGATTTTTTCTTCAAGACTTTAATTGCAGCAGAATAAGATACCCCCTAAAAACAGAATTCCAAGATACATGTGAAAGACATGATTTTTTCTTCAAGACTTTAATTGCAGCAGAATAAGATACCCCCTAAAAACAGAATTCCAAGATACATGTGAAAGACGAGATTTTTTCTTCAAGACTTTAATTGCAGCAGAATTAGAAACCCCCAAAAAACAGAATTCCAAGATACATGAGAATGACATGATTTTTTCTTCAAGACTTTAATTCCAGCAGAATTAGATGGCCCCCTAAAAACAGAATTCCAAGATACATGTGAAAGACATGATTTTTTCTCCAAGACTTTAGTTGTAGCAGAATTAGATGGCCCCCTAAAAACAGAATTCCAAGATGCATGAGAAAGACATGATTTTTTCTTCAAGACTTTAATTGCAGCAGAATTAGATGGCCCCAAAAAATAGAATTTCAAGATACATGAGAAAGGCACGATTTTTTCTTCAAGACTTTAATTGCAGCAGAATTAGATGGCCCCCTAAAAACAGAATTCCAAGATACATGAGAAAGGCATGATTTTTTCTTCTAGACTTTAATTGAAGCAGAATTAGATGGCCCCCTAAAAACATAATTATTCCAAGATACATGAGAAAGACATGATTTTTTCTTCAAGACTTTAATTGCAGCAGAATAAGATACCCCCTAAAAACAGAATTCCAAGATACATGTGAAAGACATGATTTTTTCTTCAAGACTTTAATTGCAGCAGAATTAGATGGCCCCCTAAAAACAGAATTCCAAGATACATGAGAAAGACATGATTTTTTCTTCAAGACTTTAATTGCAGCAGAATTAGATGGCCCCCTAAAAATAAAATTATTCCAAGATACTTGAGAAAGACATGATTTTTTCTTCAAGACTTTAATTGCAGCAGAATAAGATACCCCCTAAAAACAGAATTCCAAGATACATGTGAAAGACATGATTTTTTCTTCAAGACTTTAATTGCAGCAGAATTAGAAACCCCCAAAAAACAGAATTCCAAGATACATGAGAATGACATGATTTTTTCTTCAAGACTTTAATTCCAGCAGAATTAGATGGCCCCCTAAAAACAGAATTCCAAGATACATGTGAAAGACATGATTTTTTCTCCAAGACTTTAGTTGTAGCAGAATTAGATGGCCCCCTAAAAACAGAATTCCAAGATGCATGAGAAAGACATGATTTTTTCTTCAAGACTTTAATTGCAGCAGAATTAGATGGCCCCAAAAAATAGAATTTCAAGATACATGAGAAAGGCACGATTTTTTCTTCAAGACTTTAATTGCAGCAGAATTAGATACCCCTAAAAACAGAATTCCAAGATACATGAGAAAGGCATGATTTTTTCTTCTAGACTTTAATTGAAGCAGAATTAGATGGCCCCCTAAAAACATAATTATTCCAAGATACATGAGAAAGACATGATTTTTTCTTCAAGACTTTAATTGCAGCAGAATAAGATACCCCCTAAAAACAGAATTCCAAGATACATGTGAAAGACATGATTTTTTCTTCAAGACTTTAATTGCAGCAGAATAAGATACCCCCTAAAAACAGAATTCCAAGATACATGTGAAAGACATGATTTTTTCTTCAAGACTTTAATTGCAGCAGAATTAGATGGCCCCCTAAAAACAGAATTCCAAGATACATGAGAAAGACATGATTTTTTCTTCAAGACTTTAATTGCAGCAGAATTAGATGGCCCCCTAAAAATAAAATTATTCCAAGATACTTGAGAAAGACATGATTTTTTCTTCAAGACTTTAATTGCAGCAGAATTAGATGGCCCCCTAAAAATAAAATTATTCCAACATACATGAGAAAATCATGATTTTTTCTTCAAGACTTTAAATGCAGCAGAATTAGATACATCTAAAAACAGAATTCCAAGATACATGAGAAAGACATTATTTTTTCTTCAAGACTTTAATTGCAGCAGAATTAGATGGCCCCCTAAAAATAAAATTATTCCAAGATACTTGAGAAAGACATGATTTTTTCTTCAAGACTTTAATTGCAGCAGAATAAGATACCCCCTAAAAACAGAATTCCAAGATACATGTGAAAGACATGATTTTTTCTTCAAGACTTTAATTGCAGCAGAATTAGAAACCCCCAAAAAACAGAATTCCAAGAAACATGAGAAAGACATGATTTTTTCTTCAAGACTTTAATTGCAGCAGAATTAGATGGCCCAAAAAACAGAATTTCAAGATACATGAGAAAGGCACGATTTTTTCATCAAGACTTTAATTGCAGCAGAATTAGATGGCCCCCTAAAAACAGAATTTTTCCAAGATACATGAGAAAGGCATGATTTTTTCTTCTAGACTTTAATTGAAGCAGAATTAGATGGCCCCCTAAAAATAAAATTATTCCAAGATACTTGAGAAAGACATGATTTTTTCTTCAAGACTTTAATTGCAGCAGAATAAGATACCCCCTAAAAACAGAATTCCAAGATACATGTGAAAGACATGATTTTTTCTTCAAGACTTTAATTGCAGCAGAATTAGAAACCCCCAAAAAACAGAATTCCAAGAAACATGAGAAAGACATGATTTTTTCTTCAAGACTTTAATTGCAGCAGAATTAGATGGCCCAAAAAACAGAATTTCAAGATACATGAGAAAGGCACGATTTTTTCATCAAGACTTTAATTGCAGCAGAATTAGATGGCCCCCTAAAAACAGAATTTTTCCAAGATACATGAGAAAGACAGGATTTTTTCTTCAAGACTTTAATTGCAGCAAAATTAGATACCCCCTAAAAATAGAATTCCAAGATACATGAGAAAGACATGATTTTTTCTTCAAGACTTTAATTGCAGCAGAATTAGATGGCCCCCTAAAAACAGAATTCCAAGATACATGAGAAAGACATGATTTTTTCTTCAAGACTTTAATTGCAGCAGAATTAGATGGCCCCCTAAAAATAAAATTATTCCAAGATACTTGAGAAAGACATGATTTTTTCTTCAAGACTTTAATTGCAGCAGAATAAGATACCCCCTAAAAACAGAATTCCAAGATACATGTGAAAGACATGATTTTTTCTTCAAGACTTTAATTGCAGCAGAATTAGAAACCCCCAAAAAACAGAATTCCAAGATACATGAGAATGACATGATTTTTTCTTCAAGACTTTAATTCCAGCAGAATTAACTGGCCCCCTAAAAACAGAATTCCAAGATACATGTGAAAGACATGATTTTTTCTCCAAGACTTTAGTTGTAGCAGAATTAGATGGCCCCCTAAAAACAGAATTCCAAGATGCATGAGAAAGACATGATTTTTTCTTCAAGACTTTAATTGCAGCAGAATTAGATGGCCCCAAAAAATAGAATTTCAAGATACATGAGAAAGGCACGATTTTTTCTTCAAGACTTTAATTGCAGCAGAATTAGATACCCCTAAAAACAGAATTCCAAGATACATGAGAAAGGCATGATTTTTTCTTCTAGACTTTAATTGAAGCAGAATTAGATGGCCCCCTAAAAATAAAATTATTCCAAGATACTTGAGAAAGACATGATTTTTTCTTCAAGACTTTAATTGCAGCAGAATAAGATACCCCCTAAAAACAGAATTCCAAGATACATGTGAAAGACATGATTTTTTCTTCAAGACTTTAATTGCAGCAGAATTAGAAACCCCCAAAAAACAGAATTCCAAGATACATGAGAATGACATGATTTTTTCTTCAAGACTTTAATTCCAGCAGAATTAGATGGCCCCCTAAAAACAGAATTCCAAGATACATGTGAAAGACATGATTTTTTCTCCAAGACTTTAGTTGTAGCAGAATTAGATGGCCCCCTAAAAACAGAATTCCAAGATGCATGAGAAAGACATGATTTTTTCTTCAAGACTTTAATTGCAGCAGAATTAGATGGCCCCAAAAAATAGAATTTCAAGATACATGAGAAAGGCACGATTTTTTCTTCAAGACTTTAATTGCAGCAGAATTAGATACCCCTAAAAACAGAATTCCAAGATACATGAGAAAGGCATGATTTTTTCTTCTAGACTTTAATTGAAGCAGAATTAGATGGCCCCCTAAAAACATAATTATTCCAAGATACATGAGAAAGACATGATTTTTTCTTCAAGACTTTAATTGCAGCAGAATAAGATACCCCCTAAAAACAGAATTCCAAGATACATGTGAAAGACATGATTTTTTCTTCAAGACTTTAATTGCAGCATAATTAGATGGCCCCCTAAAAACAGAATTCCAAGATACATGAGAAAGACATGATTTTTTCTTCAAGACTTTAATTGCAGCAGAATTAGATGGCCCCCTAAAAATAAAATTATTCCAAGATACTTGAGAAAGACATGATTTTTTCTTCAAGACTTTAATTGCAGCAGAATTAGATGGCCCCCTAAAAATAAAATTATTCCAACATACATGAGAAAATCATGATTTTTTCTTCAAGACTTTAAATGCAGCAGAATTAGATACATCTAAAAACAGAATTCCAAGATACATGAGAAAGACATTATTTTTTCTTCAAGACTTTAATTGCAGCAGAATTAGATGGCCCCCTAAAAACAGAATTCCAAGATACATGAGAAAGACATGATTTTTTCTTCAAGACTTTAATTGCAGCAGAATAAGATACCCCCTAAAAACAGAATTCCAAGATACATGTGAAAGACATGATTTTTTCTTCAAGACTTTAATTGCAGCAGAATTAGATGGCCCCCTAAAAACAGAATTCCAAGATACATGAGAAAGACATGATTTTTTCTTCAAGACTTTAATTGCAGCAGAATTAGATGGCCCCCTAAAAATAAAATTATTCCAAGATACTTGAGAAAGACATGATTTTTTCTTCAAGACTTTAATTGCAGCAGAATTAGATGGCCCCCTAAAAATAAAATTATTCCAACATACATGAGAAAATCATGATTTTTTCTTCAAGACTTTAAATGCAGCAGAATTAGATACATCTAAAAACAGAATTCCAAGATACATGAGAAAGACATTATTTTTTCTTCAAGACTTTAATTGCAGCAGAATTAGATGGCCCCCTAAAAATAAAATTATTCCAAGATACTTGAGAAAGACATGATTTTTTCTTCAAGACTTTAATTGCAGCAGAATAAGATACCCCCTAAAAACAGAATTCCAAGATACATGTGAAAGACATGATTTTTTCTTCAAGACTTTAATTGCAGCAGAATTAGAAACCCCCAAAAAACAGAATTCCAAGATACATGAGAAAGACATGATTTTTTCTTCAAGACTTTAATTGCAGCAGAATTAGATGGCCCAAAAAACAGAATTTCAAGATACATGAGAAAGGCACGATTTTTTCATCAAGACTTTAATTGCAGCAGAATTAGATGGCCCCCTAAAAACAGAATTTTTCCAAGATACATGAGAAAGACAGGATTTTTTCTTCAAGACTTTAATTGCAGCAAAATTAGATACCCCCTAAAAATAGAATTCCAAGATACATGAGAAAGACATGATTTTTTCTTCAAGACTTTAATTGCAGCAGAATAAGATACCCCCTAAAAACAGAATTCCAAGATACATGTGAAATACGAGATTTTTTCTTCAAGACTTTAATTGCAGCAGAATTAGAAACCCCCAAAAAACAGAATTCCAAGATACATGAGAATGACATGATTTTTTCTTCAAGACTTTAATTCCAGCAGAATTAGATGGCCCCCTAAAAACAGAATTCCAAGATACATGTGAAAGACATGATTTTTTCTCCAAGACTTTAGTTGTAGCAGAATTAGATGGCCCCCTAAAAACAGAATTCCAAGATGCATGAGAAAGACATGATTTTTTCTTCAAGACTTTAATTGCAGCAGAATAAGATACCCCCTAAAAACAGAATTCCAAGATACATGTGAAAGACGAGATTTTTTCTTCAAGACTTTAATTGCAGCAGAATTAGAAACCCCCAAAAAACAGAATTCCAAGATACATGAGAATGACATGATTTTTTCTTCAAGACTTTAATTCCAGCAGAATTAGATGGCCCCCTAAAAACAGAATTCCAAGATACATGTGAAAGACATGATTTTTTCTCCAAGACTTTAGTTGTAGCAGAATTAGATGGCCCCCTAAAAACAGAATTCCAAGATGCATGAGAAAGACATGATTTTTTCTTCAAGACTTTAATTGCAGCAGAATAAGATACCCCCTAAAAACAGAATTCCAAGATACATGTGAAAGACATGATTTTTTCTTCAAGACTTTAATTGCAGCAGAATTTGAAACCCCCAAAAAACAGAATTCCAAGATACATGAGAATGACATGATTTTTTCTTCAAGACTTTAATTCCAGCAGAATTAACTGGCCCCCTAAAAACAGAATTCCAAGATACATGTGAAAGACATGATTTTTTCTCCAAGACTTTAGTTGTAGCAGAATTAGATGGCCCCCTAAAAACAGAATTCCAAGATGCATGAGAAAGACATGATTTTTTCTTCAAGACTTTAATTGCAGCAGAATTAGATGGCCCCAAAAAATAGAATTTCAAGATACATGAGAAAGGCACGATTTTTTCTTCAAGACTTTAATTGCAGCAGAATTAGATACCCCTAAAAACAGAATTCCAAGATACATGAGAAAGGCATGATTTTTTCTTCTAGACTTTAATTGAAGCAGAATTAGATGGCCCCCTAAAAATAAAATTATTCCAAGATACTTGAGAAAGACATGATTTTTTCTTCAAGACTTTAATTGCAGCAGAATAAGATACCCCCTAAAAACAGAATTCCAAGATACATGTGAAAGACATGATTTTTTCTTCAAGACTTTAATTGCAGCAGAATTAGAAACCCCCAAAAAACAGAATTCCAAGATACATGAGAATGACATGATTTTTTCTTCAAGACTTTAATTCCAGCAGAATTAGATGGCCCCCTAAAAACAGAATTCCAAGATACATGTGAAAGACATGATTTTTTCTCCAAGACTTTAGTTGTAGCAGAATTAGATGGCCCCCTAAAAACAGAATTCCAAGATGCATGAGAAAGACATGATTTTTTCTTCAAGACTTTAATTGCAGCAGAATTAGATGGCCCCAAAAAATAGAATTTCAAGATACATGAGAAAGGCACGATTTTTTCTTCAAGACTTTAATTGCAGCAGAATTAGATACCCCTAAAAACAGAATTCCAAGATACATGAGAAAGGCATGATTTTTTCTTCTAGAATTTAATTGAAGCAGAATTAGATGGCCCCCTAAAAACATAATTATTCCAAGATACATGAGAAAGACATGATTTTTTCTTCAAGACTTTAATTGCAGCAGAATAAGATACCCCCTAAAAACAGAATTCCAAGATACATGTGAAAGACATGATTTTTTCTTCAAGACTTTAATTGCAGCATAATTAGATGGCCCCCTAAAAACAGAATTCCAAGATACATGAGAAAGACATGATTTTTTCTTCAAGACTTTAATTGCAGCAGAATTAGATGGCCCCCTAAAAATAAAATTATTCCAAGATACTTGAGAAAGACATGATTTTTTCTTCAAGACTTTAATTGCAGCAGAATTAGATGGCCCCCTAAAAATAAAATTATTCCAACATACATGAGAAAATCATGATTTTTTCTTCAAGACTTTAAATGCAGCAGAATTAGATACATCTAAAAACAGAATTCCAAGATACATGAGAAAGACATTATTTTTTCTTCAAGACTTTAATTGCAGCAGAATTAGATGGCCCCCTAAAAACAGAATTCCAAGATACATGAGAAAGACATGATTTTTTCTTCAAGACTTTAATTGCAGCAGAATAAGATACCCCCTAAAAACAGAATTCCAAGATACATGTGAAAGACATGATTTTTTCTTCAAGACTTTAATTGCAGCAGAATTAGATGGCCCCCTAAAAACAGAATTCCAAGATACATGAGAAAGACATGATTTTTTCTTCAAGACTTTAATTGCAGCAGAATTAGATGGCCCCCTAAAAATAAAATTATTCCAAGATACTTGAGAAAGACATGATTTTTTCTTCAAGACTTTAATTGCAGCAGAATTAGATGGCCCCCTAAAAATAAAATTATTCCAACATACATGAGAAAATCATGATTTTTTCTTCAAGACTTTAAATGCAGCAGAATTAGATACATCTAAAAACAGAATTCCAAGATACATGAGAAAGACATTATTTTTTCTTCAAGACTTTAATTGCAGCAGAATTAGATGGCCCCCTAAAAATAAAATTATTCCAAGATACTTGAGAAAGACATGATTTTTTCTTCAAGACTTTAATTGCAGCAGAATAAGATACCCCCTAAAAACAGAATTCCAAGATACATGTGAAAGACATGATTTTTTCTTCAAGACTTTAATTGCAGCAGAATTAGAAACCCCCAAAAAACAGAATTCCAAGATACATGAGAAAGACATGATTTTTTCTTCAAGACTTTAATTGCAGCAGAATTAGATGGCCCAAAAAACAGAATTTCAAGATACATGAGAAAGGCACGATTTTTTCATCAAGACTTTAATTGCAGCAGAATTAGATGGCCCCCTAAAAACAGAATTTTTCCAAGATACATGAGAAAGACAGGATTTTTTCTTCAAGACTTTAATTGCAGCAAAATTAGATACCCCCTAAAAATAGAATTCCAAGATACATGAGAAAGACATGATTTTTTCTTCAAGACTTTAATTGCAGCAGAATAAGATACCCCCTAAAAACAGAATTCCAAGATACATGTGAAAGACGAGATTTTTTCTTCAAGACTTTAATTGCAGCAGAATTAGAAACCCCCAAAAAACAGAATTCCAAGATACATGAGAATGACATGATTTTTTCTTCAAGACTTTAATTCCAGCAGAATTAGATGGCCCCCTAAAAACAGAATTCCAAGATACATGTGAAAGACATGATTTTTTCTCCAAGACTTTAGTTGTAGCAGAATTAGATGGCCCCCTAAAAACAGAATTCCAAGATGCATGAGAAAGACATGATTTTTTCTTCAAGACTTTAATTGCAGCAGAATAAGATACCCCCTAAAAACAGAATTCCAAGATACATGTGAAAGACGAGATTTTTTCTTCAAGACTTTAATTGCAGCAGAATTAGAAACCCCCAAAAAACAGAATTCCAAGATACATGAGAATGACATGATTTTTTCTTCAAGACTTTAATTCCAGCAGAATTAGATGGCCCCCTAAAAACAGAATTCCAAGATACATGTGAAAGACATGATTTTTTCTCCAAGACTTTAGTTGTAGCAGAATTAGATGGCCCCCTAAAAACAGAATTCCAAGATGCATGAGAAAGACATGATTTTTTCTTCAAGACTTTAATTGCAGCAGAATAAGATACCCCCTAAAAACAGAATTCCAAGATACATGTGAAAGACATGATTTTTTCTTCAAGACTTTAATTGCAGCAGAATTAGATGGCCCCCTAAAAACAGAATTCCAAGATACATGAGAAAGGCATGATTTTTTCTTCTAGACTTTAATTGAAGCAGAATTAGATGGCCCCCTAAAAACATAATTATTCCAAGATACATGAGAAAGACATGATTTTTTCTTCAAGACTTTAATTGCAGCAGAATAAGATACCCCCTAAAAACAGAATTCCAAGATACATGTGAAAGACATGATTTTTTCTTCAAGACTCTAATTGCAGCAGAATTAGAAACCCCCAAAAAACAGAATTCCAAGATACATGAGAATGACATGATTTTTTCTTCAAGACTTTAATTCCAGCAGAATTAGATGGCCCCCTAAAAACAGAATTCCAAGATACATGTGAAAGACATGATTTTTTCTCCAAGACATTAGTTGTAGCAGAATTAGATGGCCCCCTAAAAACAGAATTCCAAGATGCATGAGAAAGACATGATTTTTTCTTCAAGACTTTAATTGCAGCAGAATTAGATGGCCCCAAAAAATAGAATTTCAAGATACATGAGAAAGGCACGATTTTTTCTTCAAGACTTTAATTGCAGCAGAATTAGATGGCCCCCTAAAAACAGAATTATTCCAAGATACATGAGAAAGACAGGATTTTTTCTTCAAGACTTTAATTGCAGCAATATTGGATACCCCCTAAAAATAGAATTCCAAGATACGTGAGAAAGACATGATTTTTTCTTCAAGACTTTAATTGCAGCAGAATAAAATACTCCCAAAAAACAGAATTCCAAGATACATGTGAAAGACATGATTTTTTCTTCAAGACTTTAATTGCAGCAGAATTAGATGGCCCCCTAAAAACAGAATTCCAAGATGCATGAGAAAGACATGATTTTTTCTTCAAGACTTTAATTGCAGCAGAATAAGATACCCCCTAAAAACAGAATTCCAAGATACATGTGAAAGACATGATTTTTTCTTCAAGACTTTAATTGCAGCAGAATTAGATGGCCCCCTAAAAACAGAATTCCAAGATACATGAGAAAGACATGATTTTTTCTTCAAGACTTTAATTGCAGCAGAATTAGATGGCCCCCTAAAAATAAAATTATTCCAAGATACATGAGAAAGACATGATTTTTTCTTCAAGACTTTAATTGCAGCAGAATAAGATACCCCCTAAAAACAGAATTCCAAGATACATGTGAAAGACATGATTTTTTCTTCAAGACTCTAATTGCAGCAGAATTAGAAACCCCCAAAAAACAGAATTCCAAGATACATGAGAATGACATGATTTTTTCTTCAAGACTTTAATTCCAGCAGAATTAGATGGCCCCCTAAAAACAGAATTCCAAGATACATGTGAAAGACATGATTTTTTCTCCAAGACATTAGTTGTAGCAGAATTAGATGGCCCCCTAAAAACAGAATTCCAAGATGCATGAGAAAGACATGATTTTTTCTTCAAGACTTTAATTGCAGCAGAATTAGATGGCCCCAAAAAATAGAATTTCAAGATACATGAGAAAGGCACGATTTTTTCTTCAAGACTTTAATTGCAGCAGAATTAGATGGCCCCCTAAAAACAGAATTATTCCAAGATACATGAGAAAGACAGGATTTTTTCTTCAAGACTTTAATTGCAGCAATATTGGATACCCCCTAAAAATAGAATTCCAAGATACGTGAGAAAGACATGATTTTTTCTTCAAGACTTTAATTGCAGCAGAATAAGATACTCCCAAAAAACAGAATTCCAAGATACATGTGAAAGACATGATTTTTTCTTCAAGACTTTAATTGCAGCAGAATTAGATGGCCCCCTAAAAACAGAATTCCAAGATACATGGGAAAGACATGATTTTTTCTTCAAGACTTTAATTGCAGCAGAATTAGATGGTCCCCTAAAAATAAAATTATTCCAACCTACATGAGAAAGTCATGATTTTTTCTTCAAGACTTTAATTGCAGCAAAATTGGATACCCCCTAAAAATAGAATTCCAAGATACGTGAGAAAGACATGATTTTTTCTTCAAGACTTTAATTGCAACAGAATAAGATACTCCCTGAAAACAGAATTCCATGATACATGTGAAAGACAAGATTTTTTCTTCAAGACTTTTGTTGCAGCAGAATTAGTTAACCCCTAAAAACACAATTCCAAGATATATGAGAAAGGCATGATTTTTTCTTCAAGACTTTAATTGCAGCAGAATTAGATGGCCCCCTAAAAACAGAATTCCAAGATACATGTGAAAGACATGATTTTTTCTTCAAGACTTTAATTGCAGCAGAATTAGATGGACCCCTAAAAACATAATTCCAAATACATGAGAAGGAAATGATTTTTTCTACAAGACTTTAATTGCAGCAGAATTAGATGCCCCTAAAAACAGAATTCCAAGATACATGAGAAAGGCATGATTTTTTCTTCTAGACTTTAATTGAAGCAGAATTAGATGGCCCCCTAAAAACATAATTATTCCAAGATACATGAGAAAGACATGATTTTTTCTTCACGACTTTAATCGCAGCAGAATAAGATACCCCCTAAAAACAGAATTCCAAGATACATGAGAAAGACATGATTTTTTCTTCAAGACTTTAATTGCAGCAGAATTAGATGGCCCCCTAAAAACAGAATTCCAACATACATGAGAAAGACATGATTTTTTCTTCAAGACTTTAATTGCAGCAGAATTAGATGGCCCCCTAAAAATAAAATTATTCCAAGATACTTGAGAAAGACATGATTTTTTCTTCAAGACTTTAATTGCAGCAGAATTAGATGGCCCCCTAAAAATAAAATTATTCCAACATACATGAGAAAATCATGATTTTTTCTTCAAGACTTTAAATGCAGCAGAATTAGATACATCTAAAAACAGAATTCCAAGATACATGAGAAAGACATTATTTTTTCTTCAAGACTTTAATTGCAGCAAAATTACATGATTTGTTCTTCAAGACTTTAATTGCAGCAGAATTAAATGGCCCCCTAAAAACATAATTCCAAGATACATGAGAAAGACATGATTTTTTCTTCAAGACTTTTATTGCAGCCGAAATAGATGGACCCCTAAAAACATAATTCCAAGATACAAGAGAAAGAAATGATTTTTTCTACAAGACTTTAATTGATGCAGAATTAGAAACCCCTAAAAACAGAATTCCAAGATACATGAGAAAGACATGATTTTTTCTTCAAGACTTTAATTGCAGCAGTATTAGATGGCCCCCTAAAAACAGAATTCCAAGATACATGAGAAAGACATGATTTTTTCTTCAAGACTTTAATTGCAGCAGAATTAGATGGCCCCCTAAAAATAAAATTATTCCAAGATACTTGAGAAAGACATGATTTTTTCTTCAAGACTTTAATTGCAGCAGAATAAGATACCCCCTAAAAACAGAATTCCAAGATACATGTGAAAGACATGATTTTTTCTTCAAGACTTTAATTGCAGCAGAATTAGAAACCCCCAAAAAACAGAATTCCAAGATACATGAGAATGACATGATTTTTTCTTCAAGACTTTAATTCCAGCAGAATTAACTGGCCCCCTAAAAACAGAATTCCAAGATACATGTGAAAGACATGATTTTTTCTCCAAGACTTTAGTTGTAGCAGAATTAGATGGCCCCCTAAAAACAGAATTCCAAGATGCATGAGAAAGACATGATTTTTTCTTCAAGACTTTAATTGCAGCAGAATTAGATGGCCCCAAAAAATAGAATTTCAAGATACATGAGAAAGGCACGATTTTTTCTTCAAGACTTTAATTGCAGCAGAATTAGATACCCCTAAAAACAGAATTCCAAGATACATGAGAAAGGCATGATTTTTTCTTCTAGACTTTAATTGAAGCAGAATTAGATGGCCCCCTAAAAACATAATTATTCCAAGATACATGAGAAAGACATGATTTTTTCTTCAAGACTTTAATTGCAGCAGAATAAGATACCCCCTAAAAACAGAATTCCAAGATACATGTGAAAGACATGATTTGTTCTTCAAGACTTTAATTGCAGCAGAATTAGATGGCCCCCTAAAAACATAATTCCAAGATACATGAGAAAGACATGATTTTTTCTTCAAGACTTTTATTGCAGCCGAAATAGATGGACCCCTAAAAACATAATTCCAAGATACATGAGAAAGAAATGATTTTTTCTACAAGACTTTAATTGATGCAGAATTAGAAACCCCTAAAAACAGAATTCCAAGATACATGAGAAAGACATGATTTTTTCTTCAAGACTTTAATTGCAGCAGAATTAGATGGCCCAAAAAACAGAATTTCAAGATACATGAGAAAGGCACGATTTTTTCATCAAGACTTTAATTGCTGCAGAATTAGATGGCCCCCTAAAAACAGAATTTTTCCAAGATACATGAGAAAGACAGGATTTTTTCTTCAAGACTTTAATTGCAGCAAAATTAGATGCCCCCTAAAAATAGAATTCCAAGATACATGAGAAAGACATGATTTTTTCTTCAAGACTTTAATTGCAGCAGAATAAGATACCCCCTAAAAACAGAATTCCAAGATACATGTGAAAGACATGATTTTTTCTTCAAGACTTTAATTGCAGCAGAATTAGAAACCCCCAAAAAACAGAATTCCAAGATACATGAGAATGACATGATTTTTTCTTCAAGACTTTAATTCCAGCAGAATTAGATGGCCCCCTAAAAACAGAATTCCAAGATACATGTGAAAGACATGATTTTTTCTCCAAGACATTAGTTGTAGCAGAATTAGATGGCCCCCTAAAAACAGAATTCCAAGATGCATGAGAAAGACATGATTTTTTCTTCAACACTTTAATTGCAGCAGAATTAGATGGCCCCAAAAAATAGAATTTCAAGATACATGAGAAAGGCACGATTTTCTCTTCAAGACTTTAATTGCAGCAGAATTAGATGGCCCCCTAAAAACAGAATTATTCCAAGATACATGAGAAAGACAGGATTTTTTCTTCAAGATTTTAATTGCAGCAAAATTGGATACCCGCTAAAAATAGAATTCCAAGATACGTGAGAAAGACATGATTTTTTCTTCAAGACTTTAATTGCAGCAGAATAAGATACTCCCAAAAAACAGAATTCCAAGATACATGTGAAAGACATGATTTTTTCTTCAAGACTTTAATTGCAGCAGAATTAGATGGCCCCCTAAAAACAGAATTCCAAGATACATGAGAAAGACATGATTTTTTCTTCAAGACTTTAATTGCAGCAGAATTAGATGGCCCCCTAAAAATAAAATTATTCCAACCTACATGAGAAAGTCATGATTTTTTCTTCAAGACTTTAATTGCAGCAAAATTGGATACCCCCTAAAAATAGAATTCCAAGATACGTGAGAAAGACATGATTTTTTCTTCAAGACTTTAATTGCAACAGAATAAGATACTCCCTGAAAACAGAATTCCATGATACATGTGAAAGACAAGATTTTTTCTTCAAGACTTTTGTTGCAGCAGAATTAGTTAACCCCTAAAAACACAATTCCAAGATATATGAGAAAGGCATGATTTTTTCTTCAAGACTTTAATTGCAGCAGAATTAGATGGCCCCCTAAAAACAAAATTCCAAGATACATGTGAAAGACATGATTTTTTCTTCAAGACTTTAATTGCAGCAAAATTACATGATTTTTTCTTCAAGACTTTAATTGCAGCAGAATTAGATGGCCCCCTAAAAACATAATTCCAAGATACATGAGAAAGACATGATTTTTTCTTCAAGACTTTTATTGCAGCAGAATTAGATGGACCCCTAAAAACATAATTCCAAATACATGAGAAGGAAATGATTTTTTCTACAAGACTTTAATTGCAGCAGAATTAGATGCCCCTAAAAACAGAATTCCAAGATACATGAGAAAGGCATGATTTTTTCTTCTAGACTTTAATTGAAGCAGAATTAGATGGCCCCCTAAAAACATAATTATTCCAAGATACATGAGAAAGACATGATTTTTTCTTCAAGACTTTAATTGCAGCAGAATAAGATACCCCCTAAAAACAGAATTCCAAGATACATGAGAAAGACATGATTTTTTCTTCAAGACTTTAATTGCAGCAGAATTAGATGGCCCCCTAAAAACAGAATTCCAAGATACATGAGAAAGACATGATTTTTTCTTCAAGACTTTAATTGCAGCAGAATTAGATGGCCCCCTAAAAATAAAATTATTCCAAGATACATGAGAAAGACATGATTTTTTCTGCAATCTTTTCTTCAAGACTTTAATTGCAGCAGAATTAGATGGCCCCCTAAAAATAAAATTATTCCAACATACATGAGAAAATCATGATTTTTTCTTCAAGACTTTAAATGCAGCAGAATTAGAAACATCTAAAAACAGAATTCCAAGATACATGAGAAAGACATTATTTTTTCTTCAAGAATTTAATTGCAGCAAAATTACATGATTTGTTCTTCAAGACTTTAATTGCAGCAGAATTAAATGGCCCCCTAAAAACATAATTCCAAGATACATGAGAAAGACATGATTTTTTCTTCAAGACTTTTATTGCAGCCGAAATAGATGGACCCCTAAAAACATAATTCCAAGATACATGAGAAAGAAATGATTTTTTCTACAAGACTTTAATTGATGCAGAATTAGAAACCCCTAAAAACAGAATTCCAAGATACATGAGAAAGACATGATTTTTTCTTCAAGACTTTAATTGCTGCAGAATTAGATGGCCCAAAAAACAGAATTTCAAGATACATGAGAAAGGCACGATTTTTTCATCAAGACTTTAATTGCAGCAGAATTAGATGGCCCCCTAAAAACAGAATTTTTCCAAGATACATGAGAAAGACAGGATTTTTTCTTCAAGACTTTAATTGCAGCAAAATTAGATACCCCCTAAAAATAGAATTCCAAGATACATGAGAAAGACATGATTTTTTCTTCAAGACTTTAATTGCAGCAAAATTGGATACCCCCTAAAAATAGAATTCCAATATACGTGAGAAAGACATGATTTTTTCTTCAAGACTTTAATTGCAGCAGAATAAGATACTCCCTAAAAACAGAATTCAAAGATACATGTGAAAGACAAGATTTTTTCTTCAAGACTTTTGTTGCAGCAGAATTAGATAACCCCTAAAAACAGAATTCCAAGATACATGTGAAAGACATGATTTTTTCTTCAAGACTTTAATTGCAGCAGTATTAGATGGCCCCCTAAAAATAAAATTATTCCAACATACATGAGAAAATCATGATTTTTTCTTCAAGACTTTAAATGCAGCAGAATTAGATACATCTAAAAACAGAATTCCAAGATACATGAGAAAGACATTATTTTTTCTTCAAGACTTTAATTGCAGCAAAATTACATGATTTGTTCTTCAAGACTTTAATTGCAGCAGAATTAAATGGCCCCCTAAAAACATAATTCCAAGATACATGAGAAAGACATGATTTTTTCTTCAAGACTTTTATTGCAGCCGAAATAGATGGACCCCTAAAAACATAATTCCAAGATACAAGAGAAAGAAATGATTTTTTCTACAAGACTTTAATTGATGCAGAATTAGAAACCCCTAAAAACAGAATTCCAAGATACATGAGAAAGACATGATTTTTTCTTCAAGACTTTAATTGCAGCAGTATTAGATGGCCCCCTAAAAACAGAATTCCAAGATACATGAGAAAGACATGATTTTTTCTTCAAGACTTTAATTGCAGCAGAATTAGATGGCCCCCTAAAAATAAAATTATTCCAAGATACTTGAGAAAGACATGATTTTTTCTTCAAGACTTTAATTGCAGCAGAATAAGATACCCCCTAAAAACAGAATTCCAAGATACATGTGAAAGACATGATTTTTTCTTCAAGACTTTAATTGCAGCAGAATTAGAAACCCCCAAAAAACAGAATTCCAAGATACATGAGAATGACATGATTTTTTCTTCAAGACTTTAATTCCAGCAGAATTAACTGGCCCCCTAAAAACAGAATTCCAAGATACATGTGAAAGACATGATTTTTTCTCCAAGACTTTAGTTGTAGCAGAATTAGATGGCCCCCTAAAAACAGAATTCCAAGATGCATGAGAAAGACATGATTTTTTCTTCAAGACTTTAATTGCAGCAGAATTAGATGGCCCCAAAAAATAGAATTTCAAGATACATGAGAAAGGCACGATTTTTTCTTCAAGACTTTAATTGCAGCAGAATTAGATACCCCTAAAAACAGAATTCCAAGATACATGAGAAAGGCATGATTTTTTCTTCTAGACTTTAATTGAAGCAGAATTAGATGGCCCCCTAAAAACATAATTATTCCAAGATACATGAGAAAGACATGATTTTTTCTTCAAGACTTTAATTGCAGCAGAATAAGATACCCCCTAAAAACAGAATTCCAAGATACATGTGAAAGACATGATTTGTTCTTCAAGACTTTAATTGCAGCAGAATTAGATGGCCCCCTAAAAACATAATTCCAAGATACATGAGAAAGACATGATTTTTTCTTCAAGACTTTTATTGCAGCCGAAATAGATGGACCCCTAAAAACATAATTCCAAGATACATGAGAAAGAAATGATTTTTTCTACAAGACTTTAATTGATGCAGAATTAGAAACCCCTAAAAACAGAATTCCAAGATACATGAGAAAGACATGATTTTTTCTTCAAGACTTTAATTGCAGCAGAATTAGATGGCCCAAAAAACAGAATTTCAAGATACATGAGAAAGGCACGATTTTTTCATCAAGACTTTAATTGCTGCAGAATTAGATGGCCCCCTAAAAACAGAATTTTTCCAAGATACATGAGAAAGACAGGATTTTTTCTTCAAGACTTTAATTGCAGCAAAATTAGATGCCCCCTAAAAATAGAATTCCAAGATACATGAGAAAGACATGATTTTTTCTTCAAGACTTTAATTGCAGCAGAATAAGATACCCCCTAAAAACAGAATTCCAAGATACATGTGAAAGACATGATTTTTTCTTCAAGACTTTAATTGCATCAGAATTAGAAACCCCCAAAAAACAGAATTCCAAGATACATGAGAATGACATGATTTTTTCTTCAAGACTTTAATTCCAGCAGAATTAGATGGCCCCCTAAAAACAGAATTCCAAGATACATGTGAAAGACATGATTTTTTCTCCAAGACATTAGTTGTAGCAGAATTAGATGGCCCCCTAAAAACAGAATTCCAAGATGCATGAGAAAGACATGATTTTTTCTTCAACACTTTAATTGCAGCAGAATTAGATGGCCCCAAAAAATAGAATTTCAAGATACATGAGAAAGGCACGATTTTTTCTTCAAGACTTTAATTGCAGCAGAATTAGATGGCCCCCTAAAAACAGAATTATTCCAAGATACATGAGAAAGACAGGATTTTTTCTTCAAGATTTTAATTGCAGCAAAATTGGATACCCGCTAAAAATAGAATTCCAAGATACGTGAGAAAGACATGATTTTTTCTTCAAGACTTTAATTGCAGCAGAATAAGATACTCCCAAAAAACAGAATTCCAAGATACATGTGAAAGACATGATTTTTTCTTCAAGACTTTAATTGCAGCAGAATTAGATGGCCCCCTAAAAACAGAATTCCAAGATACATGAGAAAGACATGATTTTTTCTTCAAGACTTTAATTGCAGCAGAATTAGATGGCCCCCTAAAAATAAAATTATTCCAACCTACATGAGAAAGTCATGATTTTTTCTTCAAGACTTTAATTGCAGCAAAATTGGATACCCCCTAAAAATAGAATTCCAAGATACGTGAGAAAGACATGATTTTTTCTTCAAGACTTTAATTGCAACAGAATAAGATACTCCCTGAAAACAGAATTCCATGATACATGTGAAAGACAAGATTTTTTCTTCAAGACTTTTGTTGCAGCAGAATTAGTTAACCCCTAAAAACACAATTCCAAGATATATGAGAAAGGCATGATTTTTTCTTCAAGACTTTAATTGCAGCAGAATTAGATGGCCCCCTAAAAACAAAATTCCAAGATACATGTGAAAGACATGATTTTTTCTTCAAGACTTTAATTGCAGCAAAATTACATGATTTTTTCTTCAAGACTTTAATTGCAGCAGAATTAGATGGCCCCCTAAAAACATAATTCCAAGATACATGAGAAAGACATGATTTTTTCTTCAAGACTTTTATTGCAGCAGAATTAGATGGACCCCTAAAAACATAATTCCAAATACATGAGAAGGAAATGATTTTTTCTACAAGACTTTAATTGCAGCAGAATTAGATGCCCCTAAAAACAGAATTCCAAGATACATGAGAAAGGCATGATTTTTTCTTCTAGACTTTAATTGAAGCAGAATTAGATGGCCCCCTAAAAACATAATTATTCCAAGATACATGAGAAAGACATGATTTTTTCTTCAAGACTTTAATTGCAGCAGAATAAGATACCCCCTAAAAACAGAATTCCAAGATACATGAGAAAGACATGATTTTTTCTTCAAGACTTTAATTGCAGCAGAATTAGATGGCCCCCTAAAAACAGAATTCCAAGATACATGAGAAAGACATGATTTTTTCTTCAAGACTTTAATTGCAGCAGAATTAGATGGCCCCCTAAAAATAAAATTATTCCAAGATACATGAGAAAGACATGATTTTTTCTGCAATCTTTTCTTCAAGACTTTAATTGCAGCAGAATTAGATGGCCCCCTAAAAATAAAATTATTCCAACATACATGAGAAAATCATGATTTTTTCTTCAAGACTTTAAATGCAGCAGAATTAGAAACATCTAAAAACAGAATTCCAAGATACATGAGAAAGACATTATTTTTTCTTCAAGAATTTAATTTCAGCAAAATTACATGATTTGTTCTTCAAGACTTTAATTGCAGCAGAATTAAATGGCCCCCTAAAAACATAATTCCAAGATACATGAGAAAGACATGATTTTTTCTTCAAGACTTTTATTGCAGCCGAAATAGATGGACCCCTAAAAACATAATTCCAAGATACATGAGAAAGAAATGATTTTTTCTACAAGACTTTAATTGATGCAGAATTAGAAACCCCTAAAAACAGAATTCCAAGATACATGAGAAAGACATGATTTTTTCTTCAAGACTTTAATTGCTGCAGAATTAGATGGCCCAAAAAACAGAATTTCAAGATACATGAGAAAGGCACGATTTTTTCATCAAGACTTTAATTGCAGCAGAATTAGATGGCCCCCTAAAAACAGAATTTTTCCAAGATACATGAGAAAGACAGGATTTTTTCTTCAAGACTTTAATTGCAGCAAAATTAGATACCCCCTAAAAATAGAATTCCAAGATACATGAGAAAGACATGATTTTTTCTTCAAGACTTTAATTGCAGCAAAATTGGATACCCCCTAAAAATAGAATTCCAATATACGTGAGAAAGACATGATTTTTTCTTCAAGACTTTAATTGCAGCAGAATAAGTTACTCCCTAAAAACAGAATTCAAAGATACATGTGAAAGACAAGATTTTTTCTTCAAGACTTTTGTTGCAGCAGAATTAGATAACCCCTAAAAACAGAATTCCAAGATACATGTGAAAGACATGATTTTTTCTCCAAGACTTTAGTTGTAGCAGAATTAGATGGCCCCCTAAAAACAGAATTCCAAGATACATGAGAAAGACATGATTTTTTCTTCAAGACATTAATTGTAGCAGAATTAGATGGCCCCCTAAAAACAGAATTCCAAGATACATGAGAAAGACATGATTTTTTCTTCCAGACTTTAATTGCAGCAGAATTACATGATTTTTTCTTCAAGACTTTAATTGCAGCAGAATTAGATGGCCCCCTAAAAACATAATTCCAAGATACATGAGAAAGACATGATTTTTTCTTCAAGACTTTTATAGCAGCAGAATTAGATGGACCCCTAAAAACATAATTCCAAATACATGAGAAGGAAATGATTTTTTCTACAAGACTTTAATTGCAGCAGAATTAGATACCCCTAAAAACAGAATTCCAAGATACATGAGAAAGGCATGATTTTTTCTTCTAGACTTTAATTGAAGCAGAATTAGATGGCCCCCTAAAAATAGAATTATTCCAAGATACATGAGAAAGACATGATTTTTTCTTCAAGACTTTAATTGCAGCAGAATAAAATACCCCCTAAAAACATAATTCCAAGATACATGTGAAAGACATGATTTTTTCTTCAAGACTTTAATTGCAGCAGAATTAGATGGCCCCCTAAAAACAGAATTCCAAGATACATGGGAAAGACATGATTTTTTCTTCAAGACTTTAATTGCAGCAGAATTAGATGGCCCCCTAAAAATAAAATTATTCCAACATACGTGAGAAAGACATGATTTTTTCTTCAAGACTTTAATTGGAGCGGAATAAGATACTCCCTAAAAACAGAATTCCAAGATACATGTGAAAGACAAGATTTTTTCTTCAAGACTTTTGTTGCAGCAGAATTAGATAACCCCTAAAAACAGAATTCCAAGATACATGAGAAAGGCATGATTTTTTCTTCAAGACTTTAATTGCAGTAGAATTAGATGGCCCCCTAAAAACAGAATTCCAAGATACATGTGAAAGACATGATTTTTTCTTCAAGACTTTAATTGCAGCAGAATTACATGATTTTTTCTTCAAGACTTTAATTGCAGCAGAATTAGATGGCCCCCTAAAAACAGAATTATTCCAAGATACAAGGGAAAGACAGGATTTTTTCTTCAAGACTTTAATTGCAGCAAAATTAGATACCCCCTAAAAATAGAATTCCAAGATACATGAGAAAGACATGATTTTTTCTTCAAGACTTTATTTGCAGCAAAATAAGATACCCCCTAAAAACAGAATTCCAAGATACATGTGAAAGACATGATTTTTTCTTCAAGACTTTAATTGCAGCAGAATTAGAAACCCCCAAAAAACAGAATTCCAAGATACATGAGAATGACATGATTTTTTCTTCAAGACTTTAATTCCAGCAGAATTAGATGGCCCCCTAAAAACAGAATTCCAAGATACATGTGAAAGACATGATTTTTTCTCCAAGACTTTAGTTGTAGCAGAATTAGATGGCCCCATAAAAACAGAATTCCAAGATACATGAGAAAGACATGATTTTTTCTTCAAGACTTTAATTGTAGCAGAATTAGATGGCCCCCTAAAAACAGAATTCCAAGATACATGAGACAGACATGATTTTTTCATCCAGACTTTAATTGCAGCAGAATTACATGATTTTTTCTTCAAGACTTTAATTGCAGCAGAATTAGATGGCCCCCTAAAAACATAATTCCAAGATACATGAGAAAGACATGATTTTTTCTTCAAGATTTTAATTGCGGCAGAATTAGATGGCCCCCTAAAAATAAAATTAATCCAACATACATGAGAAAGTCATGATTTTTTCTTCAAGACTTTAATTGCAGCAGAATTAGATACATCTAAAAACAGAATTCCAAGATACATGAGAAAGACATTATTTTTTCTTCAAGACTTTAATTGCAGCAAAATTAGATGGCCCCCTAAAAACATAATTCCAAGATACATGAGAAAGACATGATTTTTTCTTCAAGACTTTTATTGCAGCCGAAATAGATGAACCCCTAAAAACATAATTCCAAGATACATGAGAAAGAAATGATTTTTTCTACAAGACTTTAATTGATGCAGAATTAGAAACCCCTAAAAACAGAATTCCAAGATACATGAGAAAGACATGATTTTTTCTTCAAGATTTTAATTGCAGCAGAATTAGATGGCCCAAAAAACAGAATTTCAAGATACATGAGAAAGGCACGATTTTTTCATCAAGACTTTAATTGCAGCAGAATTAGATGGCCCCCTAAAAACAGAATTATTCCAAGATACATGAGAAAGACAGGATTTTTTCTTCAAGACTTTAATTGCAGCAAAATTAGATACCCCCTAAAAATAGAATTCCAAGATACATGAGAAAGACATGATTTTTTCTTCAAGACTTTATTTGCAGCAGAATAAGATACCCCCTAAAAACAGAATTCCAAGATACATGTGAAAGACATGATTTTTTCTTCAAGACTTTAATTGCAGCAGAATTAGAAACCCCCAAAAAACAGAATTCCAAGATACATGAGAATGACATGATTTTTTCTTCAAGACTTTAATTCCAGCAGAATTAGATGGCCCCCTAAAAACAAAATTCCAAGATACATGAGAAAGACATGATTTTTTCTTCAAGACTTTAATTGTAGCAGAATTAGATGCCCCCCTAAAAACAGAATTATTCCAAGATACATGAGAAAGACATGATTTTTTCTTCAAGACTTTAATTGCAGCAGAATAAGATACCCCCTAAAAACAGAATTCCAAGATACATGTGAAAGACACGATTTTTTCTTCAAGACTTTAATTGCAGCAAAATTAGATGGCCCCCTAAAAACAGAATTCCAAGATACATGAGAAAGACTTGATTTTTTCTTCAAGACTTTAAATGCAGCTGAATTAGATGGCCCCCTAAAAATAAAATTATTCCAACATACATGAGAAAGTCATGAATTTTTCTTCAAGACTTTAATTGCAGCAGAATTAGATGGCCCCAAAAAATAGAATTTCAAGATACATGTGAAAGGCACGATTTTTTCATCAAGACTTTAATTGCAGCAGAATTAGATGGCCCCCTAAAAACAGAATTCCAAGATACATGAGAAAGACATGATTTTTTCTTCGAGACTTTAATTGCAGCAGAATTACATGATTTTTTCTTCAAGACTTTAATTGCAGCAGAATTAGATGGCCCCCTAAAAACAAAATTCCAAGATACATGAGAAAGACATGATTTTTTCTTCAAGACTTTAATTGTAGCAGAATTAGATGGCCCCCTAAAAACAGAATTCCAAGATACATGAGAAAGACATGATTTTTTCTTCAAGACTTTAATTGCAGCAGAATTAGATGGCCCCCTAAAAACATAATTCCAAGATACATGAGAAAGACATGATTTTTTCTTCAAGACTTTTATTGCAGCAGAATTAGATGGACCCCTAAAAACCTAATTCCAAATACATGAGAAGGAAATGATTTTTTCTACATGACTTTACGTGCTGCAGAATTAGATACCCCTAAAAACACAATTCCAAGATACATGAGAAAGGCATGATTTTTTCTTCTAGACTTTAATTGAAGCAGAATTAGATGGCCCCCTAAAAACAGAATTATTCCAAGATACATGAGAAAGACATGATTTTTTCTTCAAGACTTTAATTGCAGCAGAATAAGATACCCCCTAAAAACAGAATTCCAAGATACATGTGAAAGACACGATTTTTTCTTCAAGACTTTAATTGCAGCAAAATTAGATGGCCCCCTAAAAACAGAATTCCAAGATACATGAGAAAGACTTGATTTTTTCTTCAAGACTTTAAATGCAGCAGAATTAGATGGCCCCCTAAAAATAAAATTATTCCAACATACATGAGAAAGTCATGATTTTTTCTTCAAGACTTTAATTGCAGCAGAATTAGATGGCCCAAAAAAATAGAATTTCAAGATACATGAGAAAGGCACGATTTTTTCATCAAGACTTTAATTGCAGCAGAATTAGATGGCCCCCTAAAAACAGAATTCCAAGATACATGAGAAAGACATGATTTTTTCTTCAAGACTTTAATTGCAGCAGAATTAGATGGCCCCCTAAAAACAGAATTATTCCAAGATACATGAGAAAGAAAGGATTTTTTCTTCAAGACTTTAATTGCAGCAAAATTAGATACCCCCTAAAAATAGAGTTCCAAGATACATGAGAAAGACATGATTTTTTCTTCAAGACTTTAATTGCAGCAGAATAAGATTCCCCCTAAAAATAGAATTCCAAGATACATGAGAATGACATGATTTTTTCTTGAAGACTTTAATTCCAGCAGAATTAGATGGCCCCCTAAAAACAGAATTCCAAGATACATGAGAAAGACATGATTTTTTCTTCAAGACGTTAATTGTAGTAGAATTAGATGGCCCCCTAAAAACAGAATTCCAAGATACATGAGAAAGACATGATTTTTTCTTACAGACTTTAATTGCAGCAGAATTAGATGGCCCCCTAAAAATAGAATTATTCCAAGATACATGAGAAAGACATGATTTTTTCTTCAAGACTTTAATTGCAGCAGAATTAGATACCCCTAAAAACGGAATTCCAAGATACATGAGAAAGACATGATTTTTTTCTTCAAGACTTTATTTGCAGCAGAATTACATGATTTTTCTTCAAGAATTTTATTGCAGCAGAATTAGATGGTCCCCGAAAAACATAATTCCAAGATACATGAGAAAGACATGATTTTTTCTTCAAGACTTTTATTGCAGCAGAATTAGATGGACCCCTAAAAACATAATTCCAAATACATGAGAAGGAAATGATTTTTTCTACAAGGCTTTAATTGCAGCAGAATTAGATACCCCTAAAAAAAGAATTCCAATATACATGAGAAAGACGTGATTTTTTCTTCAAGACTTTAATTGCAGCAGAATTAGATGGCCCCCTAAAAATAAAATTATTCCAAGATACATGAGAAAGACATGATTTTTTCTTCAAAACTTTAATTGCAGCAGAACTAGATGGCAACCGAAAAACAGTGTTCCAAGATACGTGAGAAAGACATGATTTTTTTCTTCAAGACTTTAATTGCAGCAGAATAAGATACTCCCTAAAAATAGAATTCCAAGATACATGTGAAAGACATGATTTTTTCTTCAAGACTTTTATTGCAGCAGAATTAGATACCCCCTAGAAACAGAATTCCAAGATACATGTGAAAGACATGATTTTTTCTTCAACACTTTAATTGCAGCAGAATTACATAATTTTTTTTTCAAGACTTTAATTGCTGCAGAATTAGATGGCCCCCTAAAAACATAATTCCAAGATACATGAGAAAGACATGATTTTTTCTTCAAGACTATTATTGCAGCAGAATTAGATGGACCCCTAAAAACATAATTCCAAGATACATGTGAAAGAAATGATTTTTTCTACAAGACTTTAATTGCTGCAGAATTAGAAACCCTTAAAAACAGAATTCCAAGATACATGAGAAAGACATGATTTATTCTTCAAGACTTTAATTGCAGCAGAATTAGAAGGCCCCAAAAAACAGAACTTCAAGATACGTGAGAATGGCAATATTATTTCTTCAAGACTTTAATTGCAGCAGAATTAGATGGCCCCCTAAAAACAGAATTATTCCAAGATACATGAGAAAGACAGGATTTTTTCTTCAAGACTTTATTTGCAGCAGAATTAGATACCCCCTAAAAACAGAATTCCAAGATACATGAGAAAGACATGATTTTCTCTTCAAGACTTTAATTGCAGCAGAATAAGATGGCCCCACAAAAACAGAATTCCAAGATACATGTGAAAGACATGATTTTTTCTTCAAGAGTTTAATTGCAGCAGAATTAGATGGCCCCACAAAAATAGAATTCCAAGATACATATGAAAGACATGATTTTTTTCTCCAAGACTTTAATTGCCGCAGAATTAGATTGCCCCTAAAAATAGAATTCCAACATACAATAGGAAGACATGATTTTTTCTTCAAGAATTTAATTGCAGCAGAATTAGATGGCCCCCTAAAAACAGAATTCCAAGATACATGAGAAAGACATGATTTTTTCTTCAAGACTTTAATTGCAGCAGAATTAGATGGCCCCCTAAAAACAAAATTCCAAGATACATGAGAAAGACATGATTTTTTCTTCAAGACTTTAATTGTAGCAGAATTAGATGCCCCCCTAAAAACAGAATTATTCCAAGATACATGAGAAAGACATGATTTTTTCTTCAAGACTTTAATTGCAGCAGAATAAGATACCCCCTAAAAACAGAATTCCAAGATACATGTGAAAGACATGATTTTTTCTTCAAGACTTTAATTGCAGCAGAATTAGAAACCCCCAAAAAACAGAATTCCAAGATACATGAGAATGACATGATTTTTTCTTCAAGACTTTAATTCCAGCAGAATTAGATGGCCCCCTAAAAACAAAATTCCAAGATACATGAGAAAGACATGATTTTTTCTTCAAGACTTTAATTGTAGCAGAATTAGATGCCCCCCTAAAAACAGAATTATTCCAAGATACATGAGAAAGACATGATTTTTTCTTCAAGACTTTAATTGCAGCAGAATAAGATACCCCCTAAAAACAGAATTCCAAGATACATGTGAAAGACACGATTTTTTCTTCAAGACTTTAATTGCAGCAAAATTAGATGGCCCCCTAAAAACAGAATTCCAAGATACATGAGAAAGACTTGATTTTTTCTTCAAGACTTTAAATGCAGCTGAATTAGATGGCCCCCTAAAAATAAAATTATTCCAACATACATGAGAAAGTCATGAATTTTTCTTCAAGACTTTAATTGCAGCAGAATTAGATGGCCCCAAAAAATAGAATTTCAAGATACATGTGAAAGGCACGATTTTTTCATCAAGACTTTAATTGCAGCAGAATTAGATGGCCCCCTAAAAACAGAATTCCAAGATACATGAGAAAGACATGATTTTTTCTTCGAGACTTTAATTGCAGCAGAATTACATGATTTTTTCTTCAAGACTTTAATTGCAGCAGAATTAGATGGCCCCCTAAAAACAAAATTCCAAGATACATGAGAAAGACATGATTTTTTCTTCAAGACTTTAATTGTAGCAGAATTAGATGGCCCCCTAAAAACAGAATTCCAAGATACATGAGAAAGACATGATTTTTTCTTCGAGACTTTAATTGCAGCAGAATTACATGATTTTTTCTTCAAGACTTTAATTGCAGCAGAATTAGATGGCCCCCTAAAAACATAATTCCAAGATACATGAGAAAGACATGATTTTTTCTTCAAGACTTTTATTGCAGCAGAATTAGATGGACCCCTAAAAACCTAATTCCAAATACATGAGAAGGAAATGATTTTTTCTACATGACTTTACGTGCTGCAGAATTAGATACCCCTAAAAACACAATTCCAAGATACATGAGAAAGGCATGATTTTTTCTTCTAGACTTTAATTGTAGCAGAATTAGATGGCCCCCTAAAAACAGAATTATTCCAAGATACATGAGAAAGACATGATTTTTTCTTCAAGACTTTAATTGCAGCAGAATAAGATACCCCCTAAAAACAGAATTCCAAGATACATGTGAAAGACACGATTTTTTCTTCAAGACTTTAATTGCAGCAAAATTAGATGGCCCCCTAAAAACAGAATTCCAAGATACATGAGAAAGACTTGATTTTTTCTTCAAGACTTTAAATGAAGCAGAATTAGATGGCCCCCTAAAAATAAAATTATTCCAACATACATGAGAAAGTCATGATTTTTTCTTCAAGACTTTAATTGCAGCAGAATTAGATGGCCCAAAAAAATAGAATTTCAAGATACATGAGAAAGGCACGATTTTTTCATCAAGACTTTAATTGCAGCAGAATTAGATGGCCCCCTAAAAACAGAATTCCAAGATACATGAGAAAGACATGATTTTTTCTTCAAGACTTTAATTGCAGCAGAATTAGATGGCCCCCTAAAAACAGAATTATTCCAAGATACATGAGAAAGAAAGGATTTTTTCTTCAAGACTTTAATTGCAGCAAAATTAGATACCCCCTAAAAATAGAGTTCCAAGATACATGAGAAAGACATGATTTTTTCTTCAAGACTTTAATTGCAGCAGAATAAGATTCCCCCTAAAAATAGAATTCCAAGATACATGTGAAAGACATGATTTTTTCTTCAAGACTTTAATTGCAGCAGAATTAGATGGCCCCAAAAAATAGAATTTCAAGATACATGTGAAAGGCACGATTTTTTCATCAAGACTTTAATTGCAGCAGAATTAGATGGCCCCCTAAAAACAGAATTCCAAGATACATGAGAAAGACATGATTTTTTCTTCGAGACTTTAATTGCAGCAGAATTACATGATTTTTTCTTCAAGACTTTAATTGCAGCAGAATTAGATGGCCCCCTAAAAACAAAATTCCAAGATACATGAGAAAGACATGATTTTTTCTTCAAGACTTTAATTGTAGCAGAATTAGATGGCCCCCTAAAAACAGAATTCCAAGATACATGAGAAAGACATGATTTTTTCTTCGAGACTTTAATTGCAGCAGAATTACATGATTTTTTCTTCAAGACTTTAATTGCAGCAGAATTAGATGGCCCCCTAAAAACATAATTCCAAGATACATGAGAAAGACATGATTTTTTCTTCAAGACTTTTATTGCAGCAGAATTAGATGGACCCCTAAAAACCTAATTCCAAATACATGAGAAGGAAATGATTTTTTCTACATGACTTTACGTGCTGCAGAATTAGATACCCCTAAAAACACAATTCCAAGATACATGAGAAAGGCATGATTTTTTCTTCTAGACTTTAATTGTAGCAGAATTAGATGGCCCCCTAAAAACAGAATTATTCCAAGATACATGAGAAAGACATGATTTTTTCTTCAAGACTTTAATTGCAGCAGAATAAGATACCCCCTAAAAACAGAATTCCAAGATACATGTGAAAGACACGATTTTTTCTTCAAGACTTTAATTGCAGCAAAATTAGATGGCCCCCTAAAAACAGAATTCCAAGATACATGAGAAAGACTTGATTTTTTCTTCAAGACTTTAAATGAAGCAGAATTAGATGGCCCCCTAAAAATAAAATTATTCCAACATACATGAGAAAGTCATGATTTTTTCTTCAAGACTTTAATTGCAGCAGAATTAGATGGCCCAAAAAAATAGAATTTCAAGATACATGAGAAAGGCACGATTTTTTCATCAAGACTTTAATTGCAGCAGAATTAGATGGCCCCCTAAAAACAGAATTCCAAGATACATGAGAAAGACATGATTTTTTCTTCAAGACTTTAATTGCAGCAGAATTAGATGGCCCCCTAAAAACAGAATTATTCCAAGATACATGAGAAAGAAAGGATTTTTTCTTCAAGACTTTAATTGCAGCAAAATTAGATACCCCCTAAAAATAGAGTTCCAAGATACATGAGAAAGACATGATTTTTTCTTCAAGACTTTAATTGCAGCAGAATAAGATTCCCCCTAAAAATAGAATTCCAAGATACATGTGAAAGACATGATTTTTTCTTCAAGACTTTAATTGCAGCAGAATTAGAAACCCCCTAAAAAAAGAATTCCAAGATACATGAGAATGACATGATTTTTTCTTGAAGACTTTAATTCCAGCAGAATTAGATGGCCCCCTAAAAACAGAATTCCAAGATACATGAGAAAGACATGATTTTTTCTTCAAGACGTTAATTGTAGTAGAATTAGATGGCCCCCTAAAAACAGAATTCCAAGATACATGAGAAAGACATGATTTTTTCTTACAGACTTTAATTGCAGCAGAATTAGATGGCCCCCTAAAAATAGAATTATTCCAAGATACATGAGAAAGACATGATTTTTTCTTCAAGACTTTAATTGCAGCAGAATTAGATACCCCTAAAAACGGAATTCCAAGATACATGAGAAAGACATGATTTTTTTCTTCAAGACTTTATTTGCAGCAGAATTACATGATTTTTCTTCAAGAATTTTATTGCAGCAGAATTAGATGGTCCCCGAAAAACATAATTCCAAGATACATGAGAAAGACATGATTTTTTCTTCAAGACTTTTATTGCAGCAGAATTAGATGGACCCCTAAAAACATAATTCCAAATACATGAGAAGGAAATGATTTTTTCTACAAGGCTTTAATTGCAGCAGAATTAGATACCCCTAAAAAAAGAATTCCAATATACATGAGAAAGACGTGATTTTTTCTTCAAGACTTTAATTGCAGCAGAATTAGATGGCCCCCTAAAAATAAAATTATTCCAAGATACATGAGAAAGACATGATTTTTTCTTCAAAACTTTAATTGCAGCAGAACTAGATGGCAACCGAAAAACAGTGTTCCAAGATACGTGAGAAAGACATGATTTTTTTCTTCAAGACTTTAATTGCAGCAGAATAAGATACTCCCTAAAAATAGAATTCCAAGATACATGTGAAAGACATGATTTTTTCTTCAAGACTTTTATTGCAGCAGAATTAGATACCCCCTAGAAACAGAATTCCAAGATACATGTGAAAGACATGATTTTTTCTTCAACACTTTAATTGCAGCAGAATTACATAATTTTTTTTTCAAGACTTTAATTGCTGCAGAATTAGATGGCCCCCTAAAAACATAATTCCAAGATACATGAGAAAGACATGATTTTTTCTTCAAGACTATTATTGCAGCAGAATTAGATGGACCCCTAAAAACATAATTCCAAGATACATGTGAAAGAAATGATTTTTTCTACACGACTTTAATTGCTGCAGAATTAGAAACCCTTAAAAACAGAATTCCAAGATACATGAGAAAGACATGATTTATTCTTCAAGACTTTAATTGCAGCAGAATTAGAAGGCCCCAAAAAACAGAACTTCAAGATACGTGAGAATGGCAATATTATTTCTTCAAGACTTTAATTGCAGCAGAATTAGATGGCCCCCTAAAAACAGAATTATTCCAAGATACATGAGAAAGACAGGATTTTTTCTTCAAGACTTTATTTGCAGCAGAATTAGATACCCCCTAAAAACAGAATTCCAAGATACATGAGAAAGACATGATTTTCTCTTCAAGACTTTAATTGCAGCAGAATAAGATGGCCCCACAAAAACAGAATTCCAAGATACATGTGAAAGACATGATTTTATCTTCAAGAGTTTAATTGCAGCAGAATTAGATGGCCCCACAAAAATAGAATTCCAAGATACATATGAAAGACATGATTTTTTTCTCCAAGACTTTAATTGCCGCAGAATTAGATTGCCCCTAAAAATAGAATTCCAACATACAATAGGAAGACATGATTTTTTCTTCAAGAATTTAATTGCAGCAGAATTAGATGGCCCCCTAAAAACAGAATTCCAAGATACATGAGAAAGACATGACTTTTTCTTCAAGACTTTAATTGCAGCAGAATTAGATGGCCCCCTAAAAACAAAATTCCAAGATACATGAGAAAGACATGATTTTTTCTTCAAGACTTTAATTGTAGCAGAATTAGATGCCCCCCTAAAAACAGAATTATTCCAAGATACATGAGAAAGACATGATTTTTTCTTCAAGACTTTAATTGCAGCAGAATAAGATACCCCCTAAAAACAGAATTCCAAGATACATGTGAAAGACATGATTTTTTCTTCAAGACTTTAATTGCAGCAGAATTAGAAACCCCCAAAAAACAGAATTCCAAGATACATGAGAATGACATGATTTTTTCTTCAAGACTTTAATTCCAGCAGAATTAGATGGCCCCCTAAAAACAAAATTCCAAGATACATGAGAAAGACATGATTTTTTCTTCAAGACTTTAATTGTAGCAGAATTAGATGCCCCCCTAAAAACAGAATTATTCCAAGATACATGAGAAAGACATGATTTTTTCTTCAAGACTTTAATTGCAGCAGAATTAGATGGCCCCCTAAAAACAAAATTCCAAGATACATGAGAAAGACATGATTTTTTCTTCAAGACTTTAATTGTAGCAGAATTAGATGGCCCCCTAAAAACAGAATTCCAAGATACATGAGAAAGACATGATTTTTTCTTCGAGACTTTAATTGCAGCAGAATTACATGATTTTTTCTTCAAGACTTTAATTGCAGCAGAATTAGATGGCCCCCTAAAAACATAATTCCAAGATACATGAGAAAGACATGATTTTTTCTTCAAGACTTTTATTGCAGCAGAATTAGATGGACCCCTAAAAACCTAATTCCAAATACATGAGAAGGAAATGATTTTTTCTACATGACTTTACGTGCTGCAGAATTAGATACCCCTAAAAACACAATTCCAAGATACATGAGAAAGGCATGATTTTTTCTTCTAGACTTTAATTGAAGCAGAATTAGATGGCCCCCTAAAAACAGAATTATTCCAAGATACATGAGAAAGACATGATTTTTTCTTCAAGACTTTAATTGCAGCAGAATAAGATACCCCCTAAAAACAGAATTCCAAGATACATGTGAAAGACACGATTTTTTCTTCAAGACTTTAATTGCAGCAAAATTAGATGGCCCCCTAAAAACAGAATTCCAAGATACATGAGAAAGACTTGATTTTTTCTTCAAGACTTTAAATGCAGCAGAATTAGATGGCCCCCTAAAAATAAAATTATTCCAACATACATGAGAAAGTCATGATTTTTTCTTCAAGACTTTAATTGCAGCAGAATTAGATGGCCCAAAAAAATAGAATTTCAAGATACATGAGAAAGGCACGATTTTTTCATCAAGACTTTAATTGCAGCAGAATTAGATGGCCCCCTAAAAACAGAATTCCAAGATACATGAGAAAGACATGATTTTTTCTTCAAGACTTTAATTGCAGCAGAATTAGATGGCCCCCTAAAAACAGAATTATTCCAAGATACATGAGAAAGAAAGGATTTTTTCTTCAAGACTTTAATTGCAGCAAAATTAGATACCCCCTAAAAATAGAGTTCCAAGATACATGAGAAAGACATGATTTTTTCTTCAAGACTTTAATTGCAGCAGAATAAGATTCCCCCTAAAAATAGAATTCCAAGATACATGTGAAAGACATGATTTTTTCTTCAAGACTTTAATTGCAGCAGAATTAGAAACCCCCTAAAAAAAGAATTCCAAGATACATGAGAATGACATGATTTTTTCTTGAAGACTTTAATTCCAGCAGAATTAGATGGCCCCCTAAAAACAGAATTCCAAGATACATGAGAAAGACATGATTTTTTCTTCAAGACGTTAATTGTAGTAGAATTAGATGGCCCCCTAAAAACAGAATTCCAAGATACATGAGAAAGACATGATTTTTTCTTACAGACTTTAATTGCAGCAGAATTAGATGGCCCCCTAAAAATAGAATTATTCCAAGATACATGAGAAAGACATGATTTTTTCTTCAAGACTTTAATTGCAGCAGAATTAGATACCCCTAAAAACGGAATTCCAAGATACATGAGAAAGACATGATTTTTTTCTTCAAGACTTTATTTGCAGCAGAATTACATGATTTTTCTTCAAGAATTTTATTGCAGCAGAATTAGATGGTCCCCGAAAAACATAATTCCAAGATACATGAGAAAGACATGATTTTTTCTTCAAGACTTTTATTGCAGCAGAATTAGATGGACCCCTAAAAACATAATTCCAAATACATGAGAAGGAAATGATTTTTTCTACAAGGCTTTAATTGCAGCAGAATTAGATACCCCTAAAAAAAGAATTCCAATATACATGAGAAAGACGTGATTTTTTCTTCAAGACTTTAATTGCAGCAGAATTAGATGGCCCCCTAAAAATAAAATTATTCCAAGATACATGAGAAAGACATGATTTTTTCTTCAAAACTTTAATTGCAGCAGAACTAGATGGCAACCGAAAAACAGTGTTCCAAGATACGTGAGAAAGACATGATTTTTTTCTTCAAGACTTTAATTGCAGCAGAATAAGATACTCCCTAAAAATAGAATTCCAAGATACATGTGAAAGACATGATTTTTTCTTCAAGACTTTTATTGCAGCAGAATTAGATACCCCCTAGAAACAGAATTCCAAGATACATGTGAAAGACATGATTTTTTCTTCAACACTTTAATTGCAGCAGAATTACATAATTTTTTTTTCAAGACTTTAATTGCTGCAGAATTAGATGGCCCCCTAAAAACATAATTCCAAGATACATGAGAAAGACATGATTTTTTCTTCAAGACTATTATTGCAGCAGAATTAGATGGACCCCTAAAAACATAATTCCAAGATACATGTGAAAGAAATGATTTTTTCTACAAGACTTTAATTGCTGCAGAATTAGAAACCCTTAAAAACAGAATTCCAAGATACATGAGAAAGACATGATTTATTCTTCAAGACTTTAATTGCAGCAGAATTAGAAGGCCCCAAAAAACAGAACTTCAAGATACGTGAGAATGGCAATATTATTTCTTCAAGACTTTAATTGCAGCAGAATTAGATGGCCCCCTAAAAACAGAATTATTCCAAGATACATGAGAAAGACAGGATTTTTTCTTCAAGACTTTATTTGCAGCAGAATTAGATACCCCCTAAAAACAGAATTCCAAGATACATGAGAAAGACATGATTTTCTCTTCAAGACTTTAATTGCAGCAGAATAAGATGGCCCCACAAAAACAGAATTCCAAGATACATGTGAAAGACATGATTTTTTCTTCAAGAGTTTAATTGCAGCAGAATTAGATGGCCCCACAAAAATAGAATTCCAAGATACATATGAAAGACATGATTTTTTTCTCCAAGACTTTAATTGCCGCAGAATTAGATTGCCCCTAAAAATAGAATTCCAACATACAATAGGAAGACATGATTTTTTCTTCAAGAATTTAATTGCAGCAGAATTAGATGGCCCCCTAAAAACAGAATTCCAAGATACATGAGAAAGACATGATTTTTTCTTCAAGACTTTAATTGCAGCAGAATTAGATGGCCCCCTAAAAACAAAATTCCAAGATACATGAGAAAGACATGATTTTTTCTTCAAGACTTTAATTGTAGCAGAATTAGATGCCCCCCTAAAAACAGAATTATTCCAAGATACATGAGAAAGACATGATTTTTTCTTCAAGACTTTAATTGCAGCAGAATAAGATACCCCCTAAAAACAGAATTCCAAGATACATGTGAAAGACATGATTTTTTCTTCAAGACTTTAATTGCAGCAGAATTAGAAACCCCCAAAAAACAGAATTCCAAGATACATGAGAATGACATGATTTTTTCTTCAAGACTTTAATTCCAGCAGAATTAGATGGCCCCCTAAAAACAAAATTCCAAGATACATGAGAAAGACATGATTTTTTCTTCAAGACTTTAATTGTAGCAGAATTAGATGCCCCCCTAAAAACAGAATTATTCCAAGATACATGAGAAAGACATGATTTTTTCTTCAAGACTTTAATTGCAGCAGAATAAGATACCCCCTAAAAACAGAATTCCAAGATACATGTGAAAGACACGATTTTTTCTTCAAGACTTTAATTGCAGCAAAATTAGATGGCCCCCTAAAAACAGAATTCCAAGATACATGAGAAAGACTTGATTTTTTCTTCAAGACTTTAAATGCAGCTGAATTAGATGGCCCCCTAAAAATAAAATTATTCCAACATACATGAGAAAGTCATGAATTTTTCTTCAAGACTTTAATTGCAGCAGAATTAGATGGCCCCAAAAAATAGAATTTCAAGATACATGTGAAAGGCACGATTTTTTCATCAAGACTTTAATTGCAGCAGAATTAGATGGCCCCCTAAAAACAGAATTCCAAGATACATGAGAAAGACATGATTTTTTCTTCGAGACTTTAATTGCAGCAGAATTACATGATTTTTTCTTCAAGACTTTAATTGCAGCAGAATTAGATGGCCCCCTAAAAACAAAATTCCAAGATACATGAGAAAGACATGATTTTTTCTTCAAGACTTTAATTGTAGCAGAATTAGATGGCCCCCTAAAAACAGAATTCCAAGATACATGAGAAAGACATGATTTTTTCTTCGAGACTTTAATTGCAGCAGAATTACATGATTTTTTCTTCAAGACTTTAATTGCAGCAGAATTAGATGGCCCCCTAAAAACATAATTCCAAGATACATGAGAAAGACATGATTTTTTCTTCAAGACTTTTATTGCAGCAGAATTAGATGGACCCCTAAAAACCTAATTCCAAATACATGAGAAGGAAATGATTTTTTCTACATGACTTTACGTGCTGCAGAATTAGATACCCCTAAAAACACAATTCCAAGATACATGAGAAAGGCATGATTTTTTCTTCTAGACTTTAATTGTAGCAGAATTAGATGGCCCCCTAAAAACAGAATTATTCCAAGATACATGAGAAAGACATGATTTTTTCTTCAAGACTTTAATTGCAGCAGAATAAGATACCCCCTAAAAACAGAATTCCAAGATACATGTGAAAGACACGATTTTTTCTTCAAGACTTTAATTGCAGCAAAATTAGATGGCCCCCTAAAAACAGAATTCCAAGATACATGAGAAAGACTTGATTTTTTCTTCAAGACTTTAAATGAAGCAGAATTAGATGGCCCCCTAAAAATAAAATTATTCCAACATACATGAGAAAGTCATGATTTTTTCTTCAAGACTTTAATTGCAGCAGAATTAGATGGCCCAAAAAAATAGAATTTCAAGATACATGAGAAAGGCACGATTTTTTCATCAAGACTTTAATTGCAGCAGAATTAGATGGCCCCCTAAAAACAGAATTCCAAGATACATGTGAAAGACATGATTTTTTCTTCAAGAGTTTAATTGCAGCAGAATTAGATGGCCCCACAAAAATAGAATTCCAAGATACATATGAAAGACATGATTTTTTTCTCCAAGACTTTAATTGCCGCAGAATTAGATTGCCCCTAAAAATAGAATTCCAACATACAATAGGAAGACATGATTTTTTCTTCAAGAATTTAATTGCAGCAGAATTAGATGGCCCCCTAAAAACAGAATTCCAAGATACATGAGAAAGACATGATTTTTTCTTCAAGACTTTAATTGCAGCAGAATTAGATGGCCCCCTAAAAATAAAATTATTCCAACATACATGAGAAAGACATGATTTTTTCTTCAAGACTTTAACTGCAGCAGAATTAGATACCCCTAAAAACAGAATTCCAAGATACATGAGAAAGACATGATTTTTTCTTCAAGACTTTAATTGCAGCAGAATTACATGATTTTTTCTACAAGACTTTAATTGCAGCAGAATTAGATGGCCCCCTAAAAACATAATTCCAAGATACATGAGAAAGACATGATTTTTTCTTCAAGACTTTTATTGCAGCCGAAATAGATGGACCCCTAAAAACATAATTCCAAGATACATGAGAAAGACATGATTTTTTCTTCAAGACTTTAATTGCAGCAGAATTAGATGGCCCCAAAAAACAGAATTTCAAGATACATGAGAAAGCCACGATTTTTTCTTCAAGACTTTAATTGCAGCAGAATTAGATGGCCCCCTAAAAACAGAATTATTCCAAGATACATGAGAAAGACAGGATTTTTTCTTCAAGACTTTAATTGAAGCAAAATTAGATACCCCCTAAAAATAGAATTCCAAGATACGTGAGAAAGACATGATTTTTTCTTCAAGACTTTAATTGCAGCAGAATAAGATACTCCCTAAAAACAGAATTCCAAGATACATGTGAAAGACAAGATTTTTTCTTCAAGACATTTGTTGCAGCAGAATTAGATAACCCCTAAAAACAGAATTCCAAGATACATGAGAAAGGCATGATTTTTTCTTCAAAACTTTAATTGCAGCAGAATTAGATGGCCCCCTAAAAACAGAATTCCAAGATACATGTGAAAGACATGATTTTTTCTTCAAGACTTTAATTGCAGCAGAATTACATGATTTTTTCTTCAAGACTTTAATTGCAGCAGAATTAGATGGCCCCCTAAAAACATAATTCCAAGATACATGAGAAAGACATGATTTTTTCTTCAAGACTTTTATTGCAGCAGAATTAGATGGACCCCTAAAAACATAATTCCGAATACATGAGAAGGAAATGATTTTTTCTACAAGACTTTAATTGCAGCAGAATTAGATACCCCTAAAAACAGAATTCCAAGATACATGAGAAAGGCATGATTTTTTCTTCTAGACTTTAATTGAAGCAGAATTAGATTGCCCCCTAAAAACAGAATTATTCCAAGATACATGAGAAAGACATGATTTTTTCTTCAAGACTTTAATTGCAGCAGAAAAAGATACCCCCTAAAAACAGAATTCCATGATACATGTGAAAGACATGATTTTTTCTTCAAGTCTTTAATTGCAGCAGAATTAGATGGCCCCCTAAAAACAGAATTCCAAGATACATGAGAAAGACATGATTTTTTCTTCAAGACTTTAATTGCAGCAGAATTAGAAGGCCCCCTAAAAATAAAATTATTCCAACATACATGAGAAAGTCATGATTTTTTTCTTCAAGACTTTAATTGCAGCAGAATTAGATACATCTAAAAACAGAATTCCAAGATACATGAGAAAGACATTATTTTTTCTTCAAGACTTTAATTGCAGCGAAATTACATGATTTGTTCTTCAAGACTTTAATTGCAGCAGAATTAGATGGCCCCCTAAAAACATAATTCCAAGATACATGAGAAAGACATGATTTTTTCTTCAAGACTTTTATTGCAGCCGAAATGGATGGACCCCTAAAAACATAATTCCAAGATACATGAGAAAGAAATGATTTTTTCTACAAGACTTTAATTGATGCAGAATTAGAAACCCCTAAAAACAGAATTCCAAGATACATGAGAAAGACATGATTTTTTCTTCAAGACTTTAATTGCAGCAGAATTAGATGGCCCAAAAAACAGAATTTCAAGATACATGAGAAAGGCACGATTTTTTCATCAAGACTTTAATTGCAGCAGAATTAGATGGCCCCCTAAAAACAGAATTATTCCAAGATACAAGGGAAAGACAGGATTTTTTCTTCAAGACTTTAATTGCAGCAGAATTAGAAACCCCCAAAAAATAGAATTCCAAGATACATGAGAAAGACATGATTTTTTCTTCAAGACTTTAATTGCAGCAGAATTAGAAACCCCCAAAAAACAAAATTCCAAGATACATGAGAAAGACATGATTTTTTCTTCAAGACTTTAATTGCAGCAAAATTAGATACCCCCTAAAAATAGAATTCCAAGATACATGAGAAAGACATGATTTTTTCTTCAAGACTTTATTTGCAGCAGAATAAGATACCCCCTAAAAACAGAATTCCAAGATACATGTGAAAGACATGATTTTTTCTTCAAGACTTTAATTGCAGCAGAATTAGAAACCCCCAAAAAACAGAATTCCAAGATACATGAGAATGACATGATTTTTTCTTCAAGACTTTAATTCCAGCAGAATTAGATGGCCCCCTAAAAACAGAATTCCAAGATACATGTGAAAGACATGATTTTTTCTCCAAGACTTTAGTTGTAGCAGAATTAGATGGCCCCCTAAAAACAGAATTCCAAGATACATGAGAAAGACATGATTTTTTCTTCAAGACTTTAATTGTAGCAGAATTAGATGGGCCCCTAAAAACAGAATTCCAAGATACATGAGAAAGACATGATTTTTTCATCCAGACTTTAATTGCAGCAGAATTACATGATTTTTTCTTCAAGACTTTAATTGCAGCAGAATTAGATGGCCCCCTAAAAACATAATTCCAAGATACATGAGAAAGACATGATTTTTTCTTCAAGATTTTAATTGCAGCAGAATTAGATGGCCCCCTAAAAATAAAATTAATCCAACATACATGAGAAAGTCATGATTTTTTCTTCAAGACTTTAATTGCAGCAGAATTAGATACATCTAAAAACAGAATTCCAAGATACATGAGAAAGACATTATTTTTTCTTCAAGACTTTAATTGCAGCAAAATTAGATGGCCCCCTAAAAACATAATTCCAAGATACATGAGAAAGACATGATTTTTTCTTCAAGACTTTTATTGCAGCCGAAATAGATGAACCCCTAAAAACATAATTCCAAGATACATGAGAAAGAAATGATTTTTTCTACAAGACTTTAATTGATGCAGAATTAGAAACCCCTAAAAACAGAATTCCAAGATACATGAGAAAGACATGATTTTTTCTTCAAGATTTTAATTGCAGCAGAATTAGATGGCCCAAAAAACAGAATTTCAAGATACATGAGAAAGGCACGATTTTTTCATCAAGGGTTTAATTGCAGCAGAATTAGATGGCCCCCTAAAAACAGAATTATTCCAAGATACATGAGAAAGACAGGATTTTTTCTCCAAGACTTTAATTGCAGCAAAATTAGATACCCCCTAAAAATAGAATTCCAAGATACATGAGAAAGACATGATTTTTTCTTCAAGACTTTAATTGCTGCAGAATAAGATACCCCCTAAAAACAGAATTCCAAGATACATGTGAAAGACATGATTTTTTCTTCAAGACTTTAATTGCAGCAGAATTAGAAACCCCCAAAAAACAGAATTCCAAGATACATGAGAATGACATGATTTTTTCTTCAAGACTTTAATTCCAGCAGAATTAGATGGCCCCCTAAAAACAAAATTCCAAGATACATGAGAAAGACATGATTTTTTCTTCAAGACTTTAATTGTAGCAGAATTAGATGGCCCCCTAAAAACAGAATTATTCCAAGATACATGAGAAAGACATGATTTTTTCTTCAAGACTTTAATTGCAGCAGAATAAGATACCCCCTAAAAACAGAATTCCAAGATACATGTGAAAGACACGATTTTTTCTTCAAGACTTTAATTGCAGCAAAATTAGATGGCCCCCTAAAAACAGAATTCCAAGATACATGAGAAAGACTTGATTTTTTCTTCAAGACTTTAAATGCAGCAGAATTAGATGGCCCCCTAAAAATAAAATTATTCCAACATACATGAGAAAGTCATGAATTTTTCTTCAAGACTTTAATTGCAGCAGAATTAGATGGCCCCAAAAAATAGAATTTCAAGATACATGTGAAAGGCACGATTTTTTCATCAAGACTTTAATTGCAGCAGAATTAGATGGCCCCCTAAAAACAGAATTCCAAGATACATGAGAAAGACATGATTTTTTCTTCGAGACTTTAATTGCAGCAGAATTACATGATTTTTTCTTCAAGACTTTAATTGCAGCAGAATTAGATGGCCCCCTAAAAACAAAATTCCAAGATACATGAGAAAGACATGATTTTTTCTTCAAGACTTTAATTGTAGCAGAATTAGATGGCCCCCTAAAAACAGAATTCCAAGATACATGAGAAAGACATGATTTTTTCTTCGAGACTTTAATTGCAGCAGAATTACATGATTTTTTCTTCAAGACTTTAATTGCAGCAGAATTAGATGCCCCCCTAAAAACATAATTCCAAGATACATGAGAAAGACATGATTTTTTCTTCAAGACTTTTATTGCAGCAGAATTAGATGGACCCCTAAAAACCTAATTCCAAATACATGAGAAGGAAATGATTTTTTCTACATGACTTTACGTGCTGCAGAATTAGATACCCCTAAAAACACAATTCCAAGATACATGAGAAAGGCATGATTTTTTCTTCTAGACTTTAATTGAAGCAGAATTAGATGGCCCCCTAAAAACAGAATTATTCCAAGATACATGAGAAAGACTTGATTTTTTCTTCAAGACTTTAATTGCAGCAGAATAAGATACCCCCTAAAAACAGAATTCCAAGATACATGTGAAAGACACGATTTTTTCTTCAAGACTTTAATTGCAGCAAAATTAGATGGCCCCCTAAAAACAGAATTCCAAGATACATGAGAAAGACTTGATTTTTTCTTCAAGACTTTAAATGCAGCAGAATTAGATGGCCCCCTAAAAATAAAATTATTCCAACATACATGAGAAAGTCATGATTTTTTCTTCAAGACTTTAATTGCAGCAGAATTAGATGGCCCCAAAAAATAGAATTTCAAGATACATGAGAAAGGCACGATTTTTTCATCAAGACTTTAATTGCAGCAGAATTAGATGGCCCCCTAAAAACAGAATTCCAAGATACATGAGAAAGACATGATTTTTTCTTCAAGACTTTAATTGCAGCAGAATTAGATGGCCCCCTAAAAACAGAATTATTCCAAGATACATGAGAAAGACAGGATTTTTTCTTCAAGACTTTAATTGCAGCAAAATTAGATACCCCCTAAAAATAGAGTTCCAAGATACATGAGAAAGACATGATTTTTTCTTCAAGACTTTAATTGCAGCAGAATAAGATTCCCCCTAAAAATAGAATTCCAAGATACATGTGAAAGACATGATTTTTTCTTCAAGACTTTAATTGCAGCAGAATTAGAAACCCCCTAAAAAAAGAATTCCAAGATACATGAGAATGACATGATTTTTTCTTGAAGACTTTAATTCCAGCAGAATTAGATGGCCCCCTAAAAACAGAATTCCAAGATACATGAGAAAGACATGATTTTTTCTTCAAGACGTTAATTGTAGTAGAATTAGATGGCCCCCTAAAAACAGAATTCCAAGATACATGAGAAAGACATGATTTTTTCTTCCAGACTTTAATTGCAGCAGAATTAGATGGCCCCCTAAAAATAGAATTATTCCAAGATACATGAGAAAGACATGATTTTTTCTTCAAGACTTTAATTGCAGCAGAATTAGATACCCCTAAAAACGGAATTCCAAGATACATGAGAAAGACATGATTTTTTCTTCAAGACTTTATTTGCAGCAGAATTACATGATTTTTCTTCAAGAATTTTATTGCAGCAGAATTAGATGGTCCCCGAAAAACATAATTCCAAGATACATGAGAAAGACATGATTTTTTCTTCAAGACTTTTATTGCAGCAGAATTAGATGGACCCCTAAAAACATAATTCCAAATACATGAGAAGGAAATGATTTTTTCTACAAGGCTTTAATTGCAGCAGAATTAGATACCCCTAAAAAAAGAATTCCAATATACATGAGAAAGACGTGATTTTTTCTTCAAGACTTTAATTGCAGCAGAATTAGATGGCCCCCTAAAAATAAAATTATTCCAAGATACATGAGAAAGACATGATTTTTTCTTCAAAACTTTAATTGCAGCAGAACTAGATGGCAACCGAAAAACAGTGTTCCAAGATACGTGAGAAAGACATGATTTTTTTCTTCAAGACTTTAATTGCAGCAGAATAAGATACTCCCTAAAAATAGAATTCCAAGATACATGTGAAGGACATGATTTTTTCTTCAAGACTTTTATTGCAGCAGAATTAGATACCCCCTAGAAACAGAATTCCAAGATACATGTGAAAGACATGATTTTTTCTTCAAGACTTTAATTGCAGCAGAATTACATAATTTTTTCTTCAAGACTTTAATTGCAGCAGAGTTAGATGGCCCCCTAAAAACATAATTCCAAGATACATGAGAAAGACATGATTTTTTCTTCAAGACTATTATTGCAGCAGAATTAGATGGACCCCTAAAAACATAATTCCAAGATACATGTGAAAGAAATGATTTTTTCTACAAGACTTTAATTGCTGCAGAATTAGAAACATTTAAAAACAGAATTCCAAGATACATGAGAAAGACATGATTTATTCTTCAAGACTTTAATTGCAGCAGAATTAGAAGGCCCCAAAAAACAGAACTTCAAGATACGTGAGAATGGCAAAATTATTTCTTCAAGACTTTAATTGCAGCAGAATTAGATGGCCCCCTAAAAACAGAATTATTCCAAGATACATGAGAAAGACAGGATTTTTTCTTCAAGACTTTAATTGCAGCAGAATTAGATACCCCCTAAAAACAGAATTCCAAGATACATGAGAAAGACATGATTTTCTCTTCAAGACTTTAATTGCAGCAGAATAAGATGGCCCCACAAAAACAGAATTCCAAGATACATGTGAAAGACATGATTTTTTCTTCAAGAGTTTAATTGCAGCAGAATTAGATGGCCCCACAAAAATAGAATTCCAAGATACATATGAAAGACATGATTTTTTTCTCCAAGACTTTAATTGCCGCAGAATTAGATTGCCCCTAAAAATAGAATTCCAACATACAATAGGAAGACATGATTTTTTCTTCAAGAATTTAATTGCAGCAGAATTAGATGGCCCCCTAAAAACAGAATTCCAAGATACATGAGAAAGACATGATTTTTTCTTCAAGACTTTAATTGCAGCAGAATTAGATGGCCCCCTAAAAATAAAATTATTCCAACATACATGAGAAAGACATGATTTTTTCTTCAAGACTTTAACAACAGCAGAATTAGATACCCCTAAAAACAGAATTCCAAGATACATGAGAAAGACATGATTTTTTCTTCAAGACTTTAATTGCAGCAGAATTACATGATTTTTTCTACAAGACTTTAATTGCAGCAGAATTAGATGGCCCCCTAAAAACATAATTCCAAGATACATGAGAAAGACATGATTTTTTCTTCAAGACTTTTATTGCAGCCGAAATAGATGGACCCCTAAAAACATAATTCCAAGATACATGAGAAAGACATGATTTTTTCTTCAAGACTTTAATTGCAGCAGAATTAGATGGCCCCAAAAAACAGAATTTCAAGATACATGAGAAAGCCACGATTTTTTCTTCAAGACTTTAATTGCAGCAGAATTAGATGGCCCCCTAAAAACAGAATTATTCCAAGATACATGAGAAAGACAGGATTTTTTCTTCAAGACTTTAATTGAAGCAAAATTAGATACCCCCTAAAAATAGAATTCCAAGATACGTGAGAAAGACATGATTTTTTCTTCAAGACTTTAATTGCAGCAGAATAAGATACTCCCTAAAAACAGAATTCCAAGATACATGTGAAAGACAAGATTTTTTCTTCAAGACATTTGTTGCAGCAGAATTAGATAACCCCTAAAAACAGAATTCCAAGATACATGAGAAAGGCATGATTTTTTCTTCAAAACTTTAATTGCAGCAGAATTAGATGCCCCCTAAAAACAGAATTCCAAGATACATGTGAAAGACATGATTTTTTCTTCAAGACTTTAAATGCAGCAGAATTACATGATTTTTTCTTCAAGACTTTAATTGCAGCAGAATTAGATGGCCCCCTAAAAACAGAATTATTCCAAGATACATGAGAAAGGCACGATTTTTTCTTCAAGACTTTAATTGCAGCAAAATTAGGTACCCCCTAAAAATAGAATTCCAAGATACGGGAGAAAGACATGATTTTTTCTTCAAGACTTTAATTGCAGCAGAATAAGATACTCCCTAAAAACAGAATTCCAAGATACATGTGAAAGACAAGATTTTTTCTTCAAGACTTTTGTTGCAGCAGAATTAGATAACCCCTAAAAACATAATTCCCAGATACATGAGAAAAGACATGATTTTTTCTTCAAGACTTTAAATGCAGCAGAATTACATGATTTTTTCTTCAAGACTTTAATTGCAGCAGAATTAGATGGCCCCCTAAAAACAGAATTATTCCAAGATACATGAGAAAGACAGGATTTTTTCTTCAAGACTTTAATTGTAGCAAAATTAGATACCCCCTAAAAATAGAATTCCAAGATACATGAGAGAGACATGATTTTTTCTTCAAGTCTTTAATTGCAGCAGAATAAGATACCCCCTAAAAACAGAATTCCAAGATACATGTGAAAGACATGATTTTTTCTTCAAGACTTTAATTGTAGCAGAATTAGAAACCCCCTAAAAACAGAATTCCAAGATACATGAGAATGACATGATTTTTTCTTCAAGACTTTAATTCCAGCAGAATTAGATGGCCCCCTAAAAACAAAATTCCAAGATACATGTGAAAGACATGATTTTTTCTCCAAGACTTTAATTGTAGCAGAATTAGATGGCCCCCTAAAAACAGAATTCCAAGATACATGAGAAAGACATGATTTTTTCTTCCAGACTTTAATTGCAGCAGAATTAAATGGCCCCCTAAAAATAGAATTATTCCAAGATACATGAGAAAGACATGATTTTTTTCTTCAAGACTTTAATTGCAGCAGAATTAGATACCCCTAAAAATGGAATTCCAAGATACATGAGAAAGACATGATTTTTTTCTTCAAGACTTTAATTGCAGCAGAATTACATGATTTTTTCTTCAAGACTTTAATTGCAGCAGAATTAGATGGCTCCCTAAAAACATAATTCCCAGATACATGAGAAAGACATGATTTTTTCTTCAAGACTTTTATTGCAGCAGAATTAGATGGACCCCTAAAAACATAATTCCAAATACATGAGAAGGAAATGATTTTTTCTGCAAGACTTTAATTGCAGCAGAATTAGATACCCCTAAAAAAAGAATTCCAAGATACATGAGAAAGACGTGATTTTTTCTTCAAGACTTTAATTGCAGCAGAATTAGGTGGCCCCCTAAAAATAAAATTATTCCAAGATACATGAGAAAGACATGATTTTTTCTTCAAGACTTTTATTGCAGCAGAATTAGATGGACCCCCAAAAACATAATTCCAAATACATGAGAAGGAAATTATTTTTTCTACAAGACATTAAATGCAGCAGAATTAGATACCCCCTAAAAACAGAATTCCAAGATACATGAGAATGTCATGATTTTCTCTTCAAGATTTTAATTGCAGCAGAATAAGATACCCCCTAAAAACAGAATTCCACGATACATGAGAAAGACTTGATTTTTTCTTCAAGAGTTTAATTGCAGCAGAATTAGATGGCCCCACAAAAATAGAATTCCAAGATACATATGAAAGACAGGATTTTTTCTTCAAGACTTTAATTGCAGCAGAATTAGATACCCCTAAAAACAGAATTCCAAGATACATGAGAAAGACATGATTTTCTCTTCAAGACTTTAATTGTAGCAGAATAAGATACCCCCTAAAAACAGAATTCCAATATACATGTGAAAGACATGATTTTTTCTTCAAGAGTTTAATTGCAGCAGAATTAGATGGCCCCACAAAAATAGAATTCCAAGATACATATGAAAGACATGATTTTTTTCTCCAAGACTTTAATTGCAGCAGAATTAGATTTCCCCTAAAAATAGAATTCCAAGATACATGAGGAAGACATGATTTTTTCTTCAAGAATTTAATTGCAGCAGAATTAGATGGCCCCCTAAAAACAGAATTCCAAGATACATGAGAAAGACATGAATTTTTCTTCAAGACTTTAATTGCAGCAGAATTAGATGGCCCCCTAAAAATAAAATTATTCCAACATACATGAGAAAGACATGATTTTTTCTCCAAGACTTTAACTGCAGCAGAATTAGATACCCCTAAAAACAGAATTCCAAGATACATGAGAAAGACATGATTTTTTCTTCAACACTTTAATTGCAGCCGAATTACATGATTTTTTCTACAAGACTTTAATTGCAGCAGAATTAGATGGCCCCCTAAAAACATAATTCCAAGATACATGAGAAAGACATGATTTTTTCTTCAAGACTTTTATTGCAGCCGAAATAGATGGACCCCTAAAAACATAATTCCAAGATACATGAGAAAGAAATGATTTTTTCTACAAGACTTTAATTGATGCAGAATTAGAAACCCCTAAAAACAGAATTCCAAGATACATGAGAAAGACATGATTTTTTCTTCAAGACTTTAATTGCAGCAGAATTAGATGGCCCCAAAAAACAGAATTTCAAGATACATGAGAAAGCCACGATTTTTTCTTCAAGACTTTAATTGCAGCAGAATTAGATGGCCCCCTAAAAATAAAATTATTCCAAGATACATGAGAAACACACGATTTTTTCTTCAAGACTTTAATTGCAGCAAAATTAGATACCCCCTAAAAATAGAATTCCAAGATACGGGAGAAAGACATGATTTTTTCTTCAAGACTTTAATTGCAGCAGAATAAGATACTCCCTAAAAACAGAATTCCAAGATACATGTGAAAGACAAGATTTTTTCTTCAAGACTTTTGTTGCAGCAGAATTAGATAACCCCTAAAAACAGAATTCCCAGATACATGAGAAAAGCATGATTTTTTCTTCAAGACTTTAATTGCAGCAGAATTAGATGGCCCCCTAAAAACAGAATTCCACGATACATGAGAAAGACATGATTTGTTCTTCAAGACTTTTATTGCAGCAGAATTAGAAGGACCCTAAAAACATAATTCCAAATACATGAGAAAGACATGATTTTTTCTTGAAGACTTTAATTGCAGCAGAATTAGATGGGCCCCTAAAAACAGAATTATTCCAAGATACATGAGAAAGACAGGATTTTTTCTTCAAGACTTTAATTGCAGCAGAATAAGATCCTCCCTAAAAACAGAATTCCAAGATACATGTGAAAGACAAGATTTTTTCTTCAAGACTTTTGTTGCAGCAGAATTAGATGGCCCCAAAAAACAGAATTTCAAGATACATGAGAAGGGCACGATTTTTTCTTCAAGACTTTAATTGCAGCAGAATTAGATGGCCCCCTAAAAATAAAATTATTCCAAGATACATGAGAAACACACGATTTTTTCTTCAAGACTTTAATTGCAGCAAAATTAGATACCCCCTAAAAATAGAATTCCAAGATACGGGAGAAAGACATGATTTTTTCTTCAAGACTTTAATTGCAGCAGAATAAGATACTCCCTAAAAACAGAATTCCAAGATACATGTGAAAGACAAGATTTTTTCTTCAAGACTTTTGTTGCAGCAGAATTAGATAACCCCTAAAAACAGAATTCCCAGATACATGAGAAAAGCATGATTTTTTCTTCAAGACTTTAATTGCAGCAGAATTAGATGGCCCCCTAAAAACAGAATTCCACGATACATGAGAAAGACATGATTTGTTCTTCAAGACTTTTATTGCAGCAGAATTAGAAGGACCCTAAAAACATAATTCCAAATACATGAGAAAGACATGATTTTTTCTTGAAGACTTTAATTGCAGCAGAATTAGATGGGCCCCTAAAAACAGAATTATTCCAAGATACATGAGAAAGACAGGATTTTTTCTTCAAGACTTTAATTGCAGCAGAATAAGATCCTCCCTAAAAACAGAATTCCAAGATACATGTGAAAGACAAGATTTTTTCTTCAAGACTTTTGTTGCAGCAGAATTAGATGGCCCCAAAAAACAGAATTTCAAGATACATGAGAAGGGCACGATTTTTTCTTCAAGACTTTAATTGCAGCAGAATTAGATGGCCCCCTAAAAATAAAATTATTCCAAGATACATGAGAAACACACGATTTTTTCTTCAAGACTTTAATTGCAGCAAAATTAGATACCCCCTAAAAATAGAATTCCAAGATACGGGAGAAAGACATGATTTTTTCTTCAAGACTTTAATTGCAGCAGAATAAGATACTCCCTAAAAACAGAATTCCAAGATACATGTGAAAGACAAGATTTTTTCTTCAAGACTTTTGTTGCAGCAGAATTAGATAACCCCTAAAAACAGAATTCCCAGATACATGAGAAAAGCATGATTTTTTCTTCAAGACTTTAATTGCAGCAGAATTAGATGGCCCCCTAAAAACAGAATTCCACGATACATGAGAAAGACATGATTTGTTCTTCAAGACTTTTATTGCAGCAGAATTAGAAGGACCCTAAAAACATAATTCCAAATACATGAGAAAGACATGATTTTTTCTTGAAGACTTTAATTGCAGCAGAATTAGATGGGCCCCTAAAAACAGAATTATTCCAAGATACATGAGAAAGACAGGATTTTTTCTTCAAGACTTTAATTGCAGCAGAATTAGATACCCCTAAAAACAGAATTCCAAGATACATGAGAAAGGCATGATTTTTTCTTCAAGACTTTAATTGCAGCAGAATTAGATGGCCCCCTAAAAACAGAATTATTCCAAGATACATGAGAAAGACAAGATTTTTTCTTCAAGACTTTAATTGCAGCAGAATTAGATACCCCCTAAAAACAGCATTCCAAGATACATGAGAAAGACATGATTTTTTCTTCAAGACTTTAATTGCAGCAGAATAAGATACCCCCTAAAAACAGAATTCAAAGATACATGTGAAAGACATGATTTTTTCTTCAAGACTTTAATTGCAGCAGAATTAGATGGCCCCACAAAAACAGAATTCCATGATACATATGAAAGACATGAATTTTTCTCCAAGACTTTAATTGCAGCAGAATTAGATTGCCCCTAAAAACAGAATTCCAAGATACATGAGGAAGACATGATTTTTTCTTCAAGACTTTAATTGCAGCAGAATTAGATGGCCCCCTAAAAATAAAATTATTCCAACATACATGAGAAAGTCATGATTTTATCTTCAAGACTTTAATTGCAGCAGAATTAGATACCCCTAAAAACAGAATTCCAAGATTCATGAGAAAGAAATTATTTTTTCTTCAAGACTTTAATTGCAGCAGAATTACATGATTTTTTCATCAAGACTTTAATTGCAGCAGAATTAGATGGCCCCCTAAAAACATAATTCCAATATACATGAGAAAGACATGATTTTTTCTTCAAGACTTTTATTGCAGCCGAAATAGATGGACCCCTAAAAACATAATTCCAAGATACATGAGAAAGAAATGATTTTTTCTACAAGACTTTAATTGATGAAGAATTAGAAATCCCTAAAAACAGAATTCCAAGATACATGAGAAAGACATGATTTTTTCTTCATGACTATAATTGCAGCAGAATTAGATAGCCCCAAAAAACAGAATTTCAAGACACATGAGAAAGGCACAATTTTTTCTTCAAGACTTTAATTGCAGCAGAATTAGATGGCCCCCTAAAAACAGAATTATTCCAAGATACATGAGAAAGACAGGATTTTTTCTTCAAGACTTTAATTGCAGCAAAATTAGATACCCCCTAAAAATAGAATTCCAAGATACATGAGAGAGACATGATTTTTTCTTCAAGACTTTAATTGCAGCAGAATAAGATACCCCCTAAAAACAGAATTCCAAGATACATGTGAAAGACATGATTTTTTCTTCAAGACTTTAATTGTAGCAGAATTAGAAACCCCCTAAAAACGGAATTCCAAGATACATGAGAATGACATGATTTTTACTTCAAGACTTTAATTCCAGCAGAATTAGATGGCCCCCTAAAAACAGAATTCCAAGATACATGTGAAAGACATGATTTTTTCTCCAAGACTTTAATTGTAGCAGAATCAGATGGCCCCTAAAAACAAAATTCCAAGATACATGAGAAAGACATGATTTTTTTCTTCCAGACTTTAATTGCAGCAGAATTAAATGGCCCCCTAAAAATAGAATTATTCCAAGATACATGAGAAAGACATGATTTTTTTCTTCAAGACTTTAATTGCAGCAGAATTACATGATTTTTTCTTCAATACTTTAATTGCAGCAGAATTAGATACCCCTAAAAACAGAATTCCAAGATACATGAGAAAGACGTGATTTTTTTCTTCAAGACTTTAATTGCAGCAGAATTAGATGGCCCCCTAAAAACAGAATTATTCCAAGATACATGAGAAAGACATGATTTTTTCTTCAAGACTTTAATTGCAGCAGAATTAGATACCCCCTAAAAACAGCATTCCAAGATACATGAGAAAGAGATGATTTTTTCTTCAAGACTTTAATTGCAGCAGAATAAGATACCCCCTAAAAACAGAATTCGAAGATACATGAGAAAGACATGATTTTTTCTTCAAGACTTTTATTGCAGCCGAAATAGATGGCCCCACAAAAACAGAATTCCAAGATACATATGAAAGACATGATTTTTTCTCCAAGACTTTAATTGCAGCAGAATTAGATTGCCCCTAAAAAAGAATTCCAAGATACATGAGGAAGACATGATTTTTTCCTCAAGACTTTAATTGCAGCAGAATTAGATGGCCCCCTAAAAACAGAATTCCAAGATACATGAGAAAGACATGATTTTTTCTTCAAGACTTTAATTGCAGCAGAATTAGATGGCCCCCTAAAAACATAATTCCAAGATACATGAGAAAGACATGATTTTTTCTACAAGACTTTAATTGATGCAGAATTAGAAATCCCTAAAAACAGAATTCCAAGATACATGAGATAGACATGATTTTTTCTTCATGACTATAATTGCAGCAGAATTAGATGGCCCCAAAAAACAGAATTTCAAGACACATGAGAAAGGCACGATTTTTTCTTCAAGACTTTAATTGCAGCAGAATTAGATGGCCCCCTAAAAACAGAATTATTCCAAGATACTTGAGAAAGACAGGATTTTTTCTTCAAGACTTTAATTGCAGCAAAATTAGATAGCCCCTAAAAATAGAATTCCAAGATACATGAGAGAGACATGATTTTTTCTTCAATACTTTAATTGCAGCAGAATAAGATACCCCCTAAAAACAGAATTCCAAGATACATGTGAAAGACATGATTTTTTCTTCAAGACTTTAATTGCAGCAGAATTAGAAACCCCCTAAAAACAGAATTCCAAGATACATGAGAAAGACTTGATTTTTTCTTCAAGACTTTAATTGCAGCAGAATTACATGATTTTTTCTACAAGACTTTAATTGCAGCAGAATTAGATGGCCCCCTAAAAACATAATTCCAAGATACATGAGAAAGACATGACTTTTTCTTCAAGACTTTTATTGCAGCCGAAATAGATGGACCCCTAAAAACATAATTCCAAGATACATGAGAAAGAAATGATTTTTTCTACAAGACTTTAATTGATGCAGAATTAGAAACCCCTAAAAACAGAATTCCAAGATACATGAGAATGACATGATTTTTTCTTCAAGACTTTAATTGCAGCAGAATTAGATGGCCCCAAAAAAACAGAATTTCAAGATACATGAGAAGGGCACGATATTTTCTTCAAGACTTTAATTGCAGCAGAATTAGATGGCCCCCTAAAAACAGAATTATTCCAAGATACATGAGAAAGACAGGATTTTTTCTTCAAGACTTTAATTGCAGCAAAATTAGATACCCCCTAAAAATAGAATTCCAAGATACGTGAGAAAGACATGATTTTATCTTCAAGACTTTAATTGCAGCAGAATAAGATACTCCCTAAAAACAGAATTCCAAGATACATGTGAAAGACAAGATATTTTCTTCAAGACATTTGTTGCAGCAGAATTAGATAACCCCTAAAAACAGAATTCCCAGATACATGAGAAAGGCATGATTTTTTCTTCAAGACTTTAATTGCAGCAGAATTAGATGGCCCCCTAAAAACAGAATTCCAAGATACATGAGAAAGACATGATTTTTTCTTCAAGACTTTTATTGCAGCAGAATTAGATGGCCCCCTAAAAACAGAATTCCAAGATACATGAGAAAGACATGATTTTTTCTTCAAGACTTTAATTGCAGCAGAATTAGATGGCCCCCTAAAAATAAAATTATTCCAACATACATGAGAAAGTCATGATTTTTTCTTCAAGACTTTAATTGCAGCAGAATTAGATACCCCTAAAAACAGAATTCCAAGATTCATGAGAAAGAAATTATTTTTTCTTCAAGACTTTAATTGCAGCAGAATTACATGATTTTTTCTTCAAGACTTTAATTGCAGCAGAATTAGATGGCCCCCTAAAAACATAATTCCAAGATACATGAGAAAGACATGATTTTTTCTTCAAGACTTTTATTGCAGCCGAAATAGATGGACCCCTAAAAACATAATTCCAAGATACATGAGAAAGAAATGATTTTTTCTACAAGACTTTAATTGATGCAGAATTAGAAATCCCTTAAAACAGAATTCCAAGATACATGAGAAAGACATGATTTTTTCTTCATGACTATAATTGCAGCAGAATTAGATGGCCCCAAAAAACAGAATTTCAAGACACATGAGAAAGGCACGATTTTTTCTTCAAGACTTTAATTGCAGCAGAATTAGATGGCCCCATAAAAACAGAATTATTCCAAGATACATGAGAAAGACAGGATTTTTTCTTCAAGACTTTAATTGCAGCAAAATTAGATACCCCATAAAAATAGAATTCCAAGATACATGAGAGAGACATCAATTTTTTCTTCAAGACTTTAATTGGAGCAGAATAAGATACCCCCTAAAAACCGTATTCCAAGATACATGTGAAAGACATGATTTTTTCTTCAAGACTTTAATTGCAGCAGAATTAGAAACCCCCTAAAAACAGAATTCCAAGATACATGAGAAAGACATGATTTTTTCTTCAAGACTTTAATTGCAGCAGAATTACATGATTTTTTCTACAAGGCTTTAATTGCAGCAGAATTAGATGGCCCCAAAAAACAGAATTTCAAGACACATGAGAAAGGCACGATTTTTTCTTCAAGACTTTAATTGCAGCAGAATTAGATGGCCCCATAAAAATAGAATTATTCCAAGATACATGAGAAAGACAGGATTTTTTCTTCAAGACTTTAATTGCAGCAAAATTAGATACCCCCTAAAAATAGAATTCCAAGATACATGAGAGAGACATCATTTTTTTCTTCAAGACTTTAATTGCAGCAGAATAAGATACCCCCTAAAAACAGTATTCCAAGATACATGTGAAAGACATGATTTTTTCTTCAAGACTTTAATTGCAACAGAATTAGAAACCCCCTAAAAACAGAATTCCAAGATACATGAGAATGACATGATTTTTTCTTCAAGACTTTAATTCCAGCAGAATTAGATGGCACCCTAAAAACAGAATTCCAAGATACATGTGAAAGACATGATTTTTTCTCCAAGACTTTAATTGTAGCAGAATTAGATGGCCCCCTAAAAACAGAATTGCAAGATACATGAGAAAGACATGATTTTTTCTTCAAGACTTAAATTGTAGCAGAATTAGATGGCCCCCTAAAAACAGAATTCCAAGATACATGAGAAAGACATGATTTTTTCTTCCAGACTTTAATTGCAGCAGAATTAGATGGCCCCCTAAAAATAGAATTATTCCAAGATACATGAGAAAGACATGATTTTTTTCTTCAAGACTTTAATTGCAGCAAAATTAGATACCCCTAAAAATGGAATTCCAAGATACATGAGAAAGACATGATTTTTTTTTCAAGACTTTAATTGCAGCAGAATTACATGATTTTTTCTTCAAGACTTTAATTGCAGCAGAATTAGATGGCCCCCTAAAAACATAATTCCAAGATACATGAGAAAGACATGATTTTTTCTTCAAGACTTTTATTGCAGCAGAATTAGATGGACCCGTAAAAACATAATTCCAAATACATGAGAAGGAAATGATTTTTTCTACAAGACTTTAATTGCAGCAGAATTAGATACCCCTAAAAAAAGAATTCCAAGATACATGAGAAAGACGTGATTTTTTTCTTCAAGACTTAATTGCAGCAGAATGAGATGGCCCCCTAAAAATAAAATTATTCCAAGATACATGAGAAAGACATGATTTTTTCTTCAAGACTTTTATTGCAGCAGAATTAGATGGACCCCCAAAAACATAATTACAAATACATGAGAAGGAAATGATTTTTTCTACAAGACTTTAATTGCAGCAGAATTAGATACCCCAAAAAAAGAATTCCAAGATACATGAGAAAAACGTGATTTTTTCTTCAAGACTTTAATTGCAGCAGAATTAGATGGCCCCCTAAAAATAAAATTATTCCAAGATACATGAGAAAGACATGATTTTTTCATCAAAACTTTAATTGCAGCAGAACAAGATGGCAACCAAAAAACAAAGTTCCAAGATACGTGAGAAAGACATGATTTTTTCTTGAAGACTTTAATTGCAGCAGAATTAGATGGGCCCCTAAAAACAGAATTATTCCAAGATACATGATAAAGACAGGATTTTTTCTTCAAGACTTTAATTGCAGCAGAATAAGATCCTCCCTAAAAACAGAATTCCAAGATACATGTGAAAGACAAGATTTTTTCTTCAAGACTTTTGTTGCAGCAGAATTAGATAACCCCTAAAAACAGAATTCCCAGATACATGAGAAAGGCATGATTTTTTCTACAAGACTTTAATTGCAGCAGAATTAGATACCCCTAAAAACAGAATTCCAAGATACATGAGAAAGGCATGATTTTTTCTTCAAGACTTTAATTGCAGCAGAATTAGATGGCCCCCTAAAAACAGAATTATTCCAAGATACATGAGAAAGACAGGATTTTTTCTTCAAGACTTTAATTGCAGCAGAATTAGATACCCCCTAAAAACAGCATTCCAAGATACATGAGAAAGACATGATTTTTTCTTCAAGACTTTAATTGCAGCAGAATAAGATACCCCCTAAAAACAGAATTCAAAGATACATGTGAAAGACAAGATTTTTTCTTCAAGACTTTTGTTGCAGCAGAACTAGATAACCCCTAAAAACAGAATTCCCAGATACATGAGAAAGGCATGATTTTTTCTTCAAGACTTTAATTGCAGCAGAATTAGATGGCCCCACAAAAACAGAATTCCATGATACATATGAAAGACATGAATTTTTCTCCAAGACTTTAATTGCAGCAGAATTAGATTGCCCCTAAAAACAGAATTATTCCAAGATACATGAGAAAGACAGGATTTTTTCTTCAAGACTTTAATTGCAGCAGAATTAGATACCCCCTAAAAACAGCATTCCAAGATACATGAGAAAGACATGATTTTTTCTTCAAAACTTTAATTGCAGCAGAACTAGATGGCAACCAAAAAACAAAGTTCCAAGATACGTGAGAAAGACATGATTTTTTCTTGAAGACTTTAATTGCAGCAGAATTAGATGGGCCCCTAAAAACAGAATTATTCCAAGATACATGAGAAAGACAGGATTTTTTCTTCAAGACTTTAATTGCAGCAGAATAAGATCCTCCCTAAAAACAGAATTCCAAGATACATGTGAAAGACAAGATTTTTTCTTCAAGACTTTTGTTGCAGCAGAATTAGATAACCCCTAAAAACAGAATTCCCAGATACATGAGAAAGGCATGATTTTTTCTTCAAGACTTTAATTGCAGCAGAATTAGATGGCCCCACAAAAACAGAATTCCATGATACATATGAAAGACATGAATTTTTCTCCAAGACTTTAATTGCAGCAGAATTAGATTGCCCCTAAAAACAGAATTCCAAGATACATGAGGAAGACATGATTTTTTCTTCAAGACTTTAATTGCAGCAGAATTAGATGGCCCCCTAAAAATAGAGTTCCAAGATACATGAGAAAGACATGATTTTTTCTTCAAGACTTTAATTGCAGCAGAATTAGATGGCCCCCTAAAAATAAAATTATTCCAACATACATGAGAAAGTCATGATTTTATCTTCAAGACTTTAATTGCAGCAGAATTAGATACCCCTAAAAACAGAATTCCAAGATTCATGAGAAAGAAATTATTTTTTCTTCAAGACTTTAATTGCAGCAGAATTACATGATTTTTTCATCAAGACTTTAATTGCAGCAGAATTAGATGGCCCCCTAAAAACATAATTCCAAGATACATGAGAAAGACATGATTTTTTCTTCAAGACTTTTATTGCAGCAGAATTAGATGGACCCGTAAAAACATAATTCCAAATACATGAGAAGGAAATGATTTTTTCTACAAGACTTTAATTGCAGCAGAATTAGATACCCCTAAAAAAAGAATTCCAAGATACATGAGAAAGACGTGATTTTTTCTTCAAGACTTTAATTGCAGCAGAATTAGATGGCCCCCTAAAAATAAAATTATTCCAAGATACATGAGAAAGACATGATTTTTTCTTCAAGACTTTTATTGCAGCAGAATTAGATGGACCCCCAAAAACATAATTACAAATACATGAGAAGGAAATGATTTTTTCTACAAGACTTTAAATGCAGCAGAATTAGATACCCCAAAAAAAGAATTCCAAGATACATGAGAAAAACGTGATTTTTTCTTCAAGACTTTAATTGCAGCAGAATTAGATGGCCCCCTAAAAATAAAATTATTCCAAGATACATGAGAAAGACATGATTTTTTCATCAAAACTTTAATTGCAGCAGAACTAGATGGCAACCAAAAAACAAAGTTCCAAGATACGTGAGAAAGACATGATTTTTTCTTGAAGACTTTAATTGCAGCAGAATTAGATGGGCCCCTAAAAACAGAATTATTCCAAGATACATGAGAAAGACAGGATTTTTTCTTCAAGACTTTAATTGCAGCAGAATAAGATCCTCCCTAAAAACAGAATTCCAAGATACATGTGAAAGACAAGATTTTTTCTTCAAGACTTTTGTTGCAGCAGAATTAGATAACCCCTAAAAACAGAATTCCCAGATACATGAGAAAGACATGATTTTTTCTACAAGACTTTAATTGCAGCAGAATTAGATACCCCTAAAAACAGAATTCCAAGATACATGAGAAAGGCATGATTTTTTCTTCAAGACTTTAATTGCAGCAGAATTAGATGGCCCCCTAAAAACAGAATTATTCCAAGATACATGAGAAAGACAGGATTTTTTCTTCAAGACTTTAATTGCAGCAGAATTAGATACCCCCTAAAAACAGCATTCCAAGATACATGAGAAAGACATGATTTTTTCTTCAAGACTTTAATTGCAGCAGAATAAGATACCCCCTAAAAACAGAATTCAAAGATACATGTGAAAGACAAGATTTTTTCTTCAAGACTTTTGTTGCAGCAGAACTAGATAACCCCTAAAAACAGAATTCCCAGATACATGAGAAAGGCATGATTTTTTCTTCAAGACTTTAATTGCAGCAGAATTAGATGGCCCCACAAAAACAGAATTCCATGATACATATGAAAGACATGAATTTTTCTCCAAGACTTTAATTGCAGCAGAATTAGATTGCCCCTAAAAACAGAATTATTCCAAGATACATGAGAAAGACAGGATTTTTTCTTCAAGACTTTAATTGCAGCAGAATTAGATACCCCCTAAAAACAGCATTCCAAGATACATGAGAAAGACATGATTTTTTCTTCAAAACTTTAATTGCAGCAGAACTAGATGGCAACCAAAAAACAAAGTTCCAAGATACGTGAGAAAGACATGATTTTTTCTTGAAGACTTTAATTGCAGCAAAATTAGATGGGCCCCTAAAAACAGAATTATTCCAAGATACATGAGAAAGACAGGATTTTTTCTTCAAGACTTTAATTGCAGCAGAATAAGATCCTCCCTAAAAACAGAATTCCAAGATACATGTGAAAGACAAGATTTTTTCTTCAAGACTTTTGTTGCAGCAGAATTAGATAACCCCTAAAAACAGAATTCCCAGATACATGAGAAAGGCATGATTTTTTCTTCAAGACTTTAATTGCAGCAGAATTAGATGGCCCCACAAAAACAGAATTCCATGATACATATGAAAGACATGAATTTTTCTCCAAGACTTTAATTGCAGCAGAATTAGATTGCCCCTAAAAACAGAATTCCAAGATACATGAGGAAGACATGATTTTTTCTTCAAGACTTTAATTGCAGCAGAATTAGATGGCCCCCTAAAAACAGAATTCCAAGATACATGAGAAAGACATGATTTTTTCTTCAAGACTTTAATTGCAGCAGAATTAGATGGCCCCCTAAAAATAAAATTATTCCAACATACATGAGAAAGTCATGATTTTATCTTCAAGACTTTAATTGCAGCAGAATTAGATACCCCTAAAAACAGAATTCCAAGATTCATGAGAAAGAAATTATTTTTTCTTCAAGACTTTAATTGCAGCAGAATTACATGATTTTTTCATCAAGACTTTAATTGCAGCAGAATTAGATGGCCCCCTAAAAACATAATTCCAATATACACGAGAAAGACATGATTTTTTCTTCAAGACTTTTATTGCAGCCGAAATAGATGGACCCCTAAAAACATAATTCCAAGATACATGAGAAAGAAATGATTTTTTCTACAAGACTTTAATTGATGAAGAATTAGAAATCCCTAAAAACAGAATTCCAAGATAGATGAGATAGACATGATTTTTTCTTCATGACTATAATTGCAGCAGAATTAGATAGCCCCAAAAAACAGAATTTCAAGACACATGAGAAAGGCACAATTTTTTCTTCAAGACTTTAATTGCAGCAGAATTAGATGGCCCCCTAAAAACAGAATTATTCCAAGATACATGAGAAAGACAGGATTTTTTCTTCAAGACTTTAATTGCAGCAAAATTAGATACCCCCTAAAAATAGAATTCCAAGATACATGAGAGAGACATGATTTTTTCTTCAAGACTTTAATTGCAGCAGAATAAGATACCCCCTAAAAACATAATTCCAAGATACATGTGAAAGACATGATTTTTTCTTCAAGACTTTAATTGTAGCAGAATTAGAAACCCCCTAAAAACGGAATTCCAAGATACATGAGAATGACATGATTTTTACTTCAAGACTTTAATTCCAGCAGAATTAGATGGCCCCCTAAAAACAGAATTCCAAGATACATGTGAAAGACATGATTTTTTCTCCAAGACTTTAATTGTAGCAGAATTAGATGGCCCCTAAAAACAGAATTCCAAGATACATGAGAAAGACATGATTTTTTTCTTCCAGACTTTAATTGCAGCAGAATTAAATGGCCCCCTAAAAATAGAATTATTCCAAGATACATGAGAAAGACATGATTTTTTTCTTCAAGACTTTAATTGCAGCAGAATTACATGATTTTTTCTTCAAGACTTTAATTGCAGCAGAATTAGATGGCCCCCTAAAAACATAATTCCAAGATACATGAGAAAGACATGATTTTTTCTTCAAAACTGTTATTGCAGCAGAATTAGATGGACCCCTAAAAACATAATTCCAAATACATGAGAAGGAAATGATTTTTTCTACAAGACTTTAATTGCAGCAGAATTAGATACCCCTAAAAACAGAATTCCAAGATACATGAGAAAGACGTGATTTTTTCTTCAAGACTTTAATTGCAGCAGAATTAGATGGCCCCCTAAAAACAGAATTATTCCAAGATACATGAGAAAGACATGATTTTTTCTTCAAGACTTTAATTGCAGCAGAATTAGATACCCCCTAAAAACAGCATTCCAAGATACATGAGAAAGACATGATTTTTTCTTCAAGACTTTAATTGCAGCAGAATAAGATACCCCCTAAAAACAGAATTCGAAGATACATGAGAAAGACATGATTTTTTCTTCAAGACTTTTATTGCAGCCGAAATAGATGGCCCCACAAAAACAGAATTCCAAGATACATATGAAAGACATGATTTTTTCTCCAAGACTTTAATTGCAGCAGAATTAGATTGCCCCTAAAAAAGAATTCCAAGATACATGAGGAAGACATGATTTTTTCCTCAAGACTTTAATTGCAGCAGAATTAGATGGCCCCCTAAAAACAGAATTCCAAGATACATGAGAAAGACATGATTTTTTCTTCAAGACTTTAATTGCAGCAGAATTAGATGGCCCCCTAAAAACATAATTCCAAGATACATGAGAAAGACATGATTTTTTCTTCAAGACTTTTATTGCAGCCGAAATAGATGGACCCCTAAAAACATAATTCCAAGATACATGAGAAAGACATGATTTTTTCTTCAAGACTTTTATTGCAGCCGAAATAGATGGACCCCTAAAAACATAATTCCAAGATACATGAGAAAGAAATGATTTTTTTCTACAAGACTTTAATTGATGCAGAATTAGAAATCCCTAAAAACAGAATTCCAAGATACATGAGATAGACATGATTTTTTCTTCATGACTATAATTGCAGCAGAATTAGATGGCCCCAAAAAACAGAATTTCAAGACACATGAGAAAGGCAGGATTTTTTCTTCAAGACTTTAATTGCAGCAGAATTAGATGGCCCCCTAAAAACAGAATTATTCCAAGATACTTGAGAAAGACAGGATTTTTTCTTCAAGACTTTAATTGCAGCAAAATTAGATAGCCCCTAAAAATAGAATTCCAAGATACATGAGAGAGACATGATTTTTTCTTCAAGACTTTAATTGCAGCAGAATAAGATACCCCCTAAAAACAGAATTCCAAGATACATGTGAAAGACATGATTTTTTCTTCAAGACTTTAATTGCAGCAGAATTAGAAACCCCCTAAAAACAGAATTCCAAGATACATGAGAAATACTTGATTTTTTCGTCAAGACTTTAATTGCAGCAGAATTACATGATTTTTTCTACAAGACTTTAATTGCAGCAGAATTAGATGGCCCCCTAAAAACATAATTCCAAGATACATGAGAAAGACATGATTTTTTCTTCAAGACTTTTATTGCAGCCGAAATAGATGGACCCCTAAAAACATAATTCCAAGATACATGAGAAAGAAATGATTTTTTCTACAAGACTTTAATTGATGCAGAATTAGAAATCCCTAAAAACAGAATTCCAAGATACATGAGATAGACATGATTTTTTCTTCATGACTATAATTGCAGCAGAATTAGATGGCCCCAAAAAACAGAATTTCAAGACACATGAGAAAGGCACGATTTTTTCTTCAAGACTTTAATTGCCGCAGAATTAGATGGCCCCCTAAAAACAGAATTATTCCAAGATACTTGAGAAAGACAGGATTTTTTCTTCAAGACTTTAATTGCAGCAAAATTAGATAGCCCCTAAAAATAGAATTCCAAGATACATGAGAGAGACATGATTTTTTCTTCAAGACTTTAATTGCAGCAGAATAAGATACCCCCTAAAAACAGAATTCCAAGATACATGTGAAAGACATGATTTTTTCTTCAAGACTTTAATTGCAGCAGAATTAGAAACCCCCTAAAAACAGAATTCCAAGATACATGAGAAAGACTTGATTTTTTCTTCAAGACTTTAATTGCAGCAGAATTACATGATTTTTTCTACAAGACTTTAATTGCAGCAGAATTAGATGGCCCCCTAAAAACATAATTCCAAGATACATGAGAAAGACATGACTTTTTCTTCAAGACTTTTATTGCAGCCGAAATAGATGGACCCCTAAAAACATAATTCCAAGATACATGAGAAAGAAATTATTTTTTCTACAAGACTTTAATTGATGCAGAATTAGAAACCCCTAAAAACAGAATTCCAAGATACATGAGAATGACATGATTTTTTCTTCAAGACTTTAATTGCAGCAGAATTAGATGGCCCCAAAAAAACAGAATTTCAAGATACATGAGAAGGGCACGATTTTTTCTTCAAGACTTTAATTGCAGCAGAATTAGATGGCCCCCTAAATACAGAATTATTCCAAGATACAAGAGAAAGACAGGATTTTTTCTTCAAGACTTTAATTGCAGCAAAATTAGATACCCCCTAAAAATAGAATTCCAAGATACGTGAGAAAGACATGATTTTATCTTCAAGACTTTAATTGCAGCAGAATAAGATACTCCCTAAAAACAGAATTCCAAGATACATGTGAAAGACAAGATATTTTCTTCAAGACATTTGTTGCAGCAGAATTAGATAACCCCTAAAAACAGAATTCCCAGATACATGAGAAAGGCATGATTTTTTCTTCAAGACTTTAATTGCAGCAGAATTAGATGGCCCCCTAAAAACAGAATTCCAAGATACATGAGAAAGACATGATTTTTTCTTCAAGACTTTAATTGCAGCAGAATTAGATGGCCCCCTAAAAATAAAATTATTCCAACATACATGAGAAAGTCATGATTTTTTCTTCAAGACTTTAATTGCAGCAGAATTAGATACCCCTAAAAACAGAATTCCAAGATTCATGAGAAAGAAATTATTTTTTCTTCAAGACTTTAATTGCAGCAGAATTACATGATTTTTTCTTCAAGACTTTAATTGCAGCAGAATTAGATGGCCCCCTAAAAACATAATTCCAAGATACATGAGAAAGACATGATTTTTTCTTCAAGACTTTTATTGCAGCCGAAATAGATGGACCCCTAAAAACATAATTCCAAGATACATGAGAAAGAAATGATTTTTTCTACAAGACTTTAATTGATGCAGAATTAGAAATCCCTTAAAACAGAATTCCAAGATACATGAGAAAGACATGATTTTTTCTTCATGACTATAATTGCAGCAGAATTAGATGGCCCCAAAAAACAGAATTTCAAGACACATGAGAAAGGCACGATTTTTTCTTCAAGACTTTAATTGCAGCAGAATTAGATGGCCCCATAAAAACAGAATTATTCCAAGATACATGAGAAAGACAGGATTTTTTCTTCAAGACTTTAATTGCAGCAAAATTAGATACCCCCTAAAAATAGAATTCCAAGATACATGATAGAGACATCATTTGTTTCTTCAAGACTTTAATTGCAGCAGAATAAGATACCCCCTAAAAACAGAATTCCAAGATACATGTGAAAGACATGATTTTTTCTTCAAGACTTTAATTGCAGCAGAATTAGAAACCCCCTAAAAACAGAATTCCAAGATACATGAGAATGACATGATTTTTTCTTCAAGACTTTAATTGTAGCAGAATTAGGTGGCCCCCTAAAAACAGAATTCCAAGATACATGAGAAAGACATGATTTTTTCTTCAAGACTTAAATTGTAGCAGAATTAGATGGCCCCCTAAAAACAGAATTCCAAGATACATGAGAAAGACATGATTTTTTCTTCCAGACTTTAATTGCAGCAGAATTAGATGGCCCCCTAAAAATAGAATTATTCCAAGATACATGAGAAAGACAGGATTTTTTCTTCTAGACTTTAATTGCAGCAAAATTAGATACCCCATAAAAATAGAATTCCAAGATACATGAGAGAGACATCAATTTTTTCTTCAAGACTTTAATTGGAGCAGAATAAGATACCCCCTAAAAACAGTATTCCAAGATACATGTGAAAGACATGATTTTTTCTTCAAGACTTTAATTGCAGCAGAATTAGAAACCCCCTAAAAACAGAATTCCAAGATACATGAGAAAGACATGATTTTTTCTTCAAGACTTTAATTGCAGCAGAATTACATGATTTTTTCTACAAGACTTTAATTGCAGCAGAATTAGATGGCCCCCTAAAAACATAATTCCAAGATACATGAGAAAGACATGACTTTTTCTTCAAGACTTTTATTGCAGCCGAAATAGATGGACCCCTAAAAACATAATTCCAAGATACATGAGAAAGAAATGATTGTTTCTACAAGACTTTAATTGATGCAGAATTAGAAACCCCTAAAAACAGAATTCCAAGATACATGAGAATGACATGATTTTTTCTTCAAGACTTTAATTGCAGCAGAATTAGATGGCCCCAAAAAACAAAATTTCAAGATACATGAGAAGGGCACGATTTTTTCTTCAAGACTTTAATTGCAGCAGAATTAGATGGCCCCCTAAAAACAGAATTATTCCAAGATACATGAGAAAGACAGGATTTTTTCTTCAAGACTTTAATTGCAGCAAAATTAGATACCCCCTAAAAATAGAATTCCAAGATACGTGAGAAAGACATGATTTTATCTTCAAGACTTTAATTGCAGCAGAATAAGATACTCCCTAAAAACAGAATTCCAAGATACATGTGAAAGACAAGATATTTTCTTCAAGACTTTTGTTGCAGCAGAATTAGATAACCCCTAAAAACAGAATTCCCAGATACATGAGAAAGGCATGATTTTTTCTTCAAGACTTTAATTGCAGCAGAATTAGATGGCCCCCTAAAAACAGAATTCCAAGATACATGAGAAAGACATGATTTTTTCTTCAAGACTTTAATTGCAGCAGAATTAGATGGCCCCCTAAAAATAAAATTATTCCAACATACATGAGAAAGTCATGATTTTTTCTTCAAGACTTTAATTGCAGCAGAATTAGATACCCCTAAAAACAGAATTCCAAGATTCATGAGAAAGAAATTATTTTTTCTTCAAGACTTTAATTGCAGCAGAATTACATGATTTTTTCTTCAAGACTTTAATTGCAGCAGAATTAGATACCCCAAAAAAAGAATTCCAAGATACATGAGAAAAACGTGATTTTTTCTTCAAGACTTTAATTGCAGCAGAATTAGATGGCCCCCTAAAAATAAAATTATTCCAAGATACATGAGAAAGACATGATTTTTTCATCAAAACTTTAATTGCAGCAGAACTAGATGGCAACCAAAAAACAAAGTTCCAAGATACGTGAGAAAGACATGATTTTTTCTTCAAGACTTTAATTGCAGCAGAATAAGATACTCCCTAAAAACAGAATTCCAAGATACATGTGAAAGACATGATGTTTTCTTCAATACTTTTATTGCAGCAGAATTAGATACCCCCTAAAAACAGAATTCCAAGATACATGAGAAAGACAAGATTTTTTCTTCAAGACTTTAATTGCAACAGAATTAGATGGCCCCCTAAAAATAGAATTCCAAGATACATGTGAAAGACATGATTTTTTCTTCAAGAATTTAATTGCAGCAAAATTAGATACCCCCTAAAAACAGAATTCCCAGATACGTGAGAAAGGCATGATTTTTTCTTCAAGACTTTAATTGCAGCAGAATTAGATGGCCCCCTAAAAACAGAATTCCAAGATACATGAGAAAGACATGAGTTTTTCTTCAAGACTTAAATTGCAGCAGAATTAGATGGCCCCCTAAAAACATAATTCCAAGATACATGAGAAAGACATGATTTTTTCTTCAAGACTTTTATTGCAGCAAAATTAGATGGACCCCTAGAAACATAATTCCAAGATACATGAGAAAGACATGATTTTTTCTACAAGACTTTAATTGCAGCAGAATTAGATGGCCCCAAAAAACAGAACTTCAAGATACGTGAGAATGGCAAGATTTTTTCTTCCAGACTTTAATTGCAGCAGAATTAGATGGCCCCCTAAAAACAGAATTATTCCAAGATACATGAGAAAGTCAGGATTTTTTCTTCAAGACTTTAATTGCAGCAAAATTAGATACCCCCTAAAAACAGAATTCCCAGATACGTGAGAAAGACATGATTTTTTCTTCAAGACTTTAATTGCAGCAGAATTAGATGGCCCCCTAAAAACAGAATTCCAAGATACATGAGAAAGACATGAGTTTTTCTTCAAGACTTTTATTGCAGCAGAATTAGATGGCCCCCTAAAAACAGAATTCCAAGATACATGAGAAAGACATGATTTTTTCTTCAAGACTTTAATTGCAGCAGAATTAGATGGCCCCCTAAAAATAAAATTATTCCAACATACATGAGAAAGTCATGATTTTTTCTTCAAGACTTTAATTGCAGCAGAATTGGATACCCCTAAAAACAGAATTCCAACATTCATGAGAAAGAAATTATTTTTTCTTCAAGACTTTAATTGCAGCAGAATTACATGATTTTTTCTTCAAGACTTAAATTGCAGCAGAATTAGATGGCCCCCTAAAAACATAATTCCAAGATACATGAGAAAGACATGATTTTTTCTTCAAGACTTTTATTGCAGCCGAAATAGATGGACCCCTAAAAACATAATTCCAAGATACATGAGAAAGAAATGATTTTTTCTACAAGACTTTAATTGATGCAGAATTAGAAATCCCTAAAAACAGAATTCCAAGATACATGAGAAAGACATGATTTTTTCTTCATGACTATAATTGCAGCAGAATTAGATGGCCCCAAAAAACAGAATTTCAAGACACATGAGAAAGGCACGATTTTTTCTTCAAGACTTTAATTGCAGCAGAATTAGATGGCCCCATAAAAACAGAATTATTCCAAGATACATGAGAAAGACAGGATCTTTTCTTCAAGACTTTAATTGCAGCAAAATTAGATACCCCCTAAAAATAGAATTCCAAGATACATGATAGAGACATCATTTTTTTCTTCAAGACTTTAATTGCAGCAGAATAAGATACCCACTAAAAACAGAATTCCAAGATACATGTGAAAGACATGATTTTTTCTTCAAGACTTTAATTGCAGCAGAATTAGAAACCCCCGAAAAACAGAATTCCAAGATACATGAGAATGACATGATTTTTTCTTCAAGACTTTAATTGTAGCAGAATTAGAGGGCCCCCAAAAAACAGAATTCCAAGATACATGAGAAAGACATGATTTTTTCTTCAAGACTTAAATTGTAGCAGAATTAGATGGCCCCCTAAAAACATAATTCCAAGATACATGAGAAAGACATGATTTTTTCTTCCAGACTTTAATTGCAGCAGAATTAGATGGCCCCCTAAAAATAGAATTATTCCAAGATACATGAGAAAGACATGATTTTTTTCTTCAAGACTTTAATTGCAGCAAAATTAGATACCCCTAAAAATGGAATTCCAAGATACATGAGAAAGACATGATTTTTTTTCAAGACTTTAATTGCAGCAGAATTACATGATTTTTTCTTCAACACTTTAATTGCAGCAGAATTAGATGGCCCCCTAAAAACATAATTCCAAGATACATGAGAAAGACATGATTTTTTCTTCAAGACTTTAATTGTAGCAGAATTAGATGGCCCCCTAAAAACAGAATTCCAAGATACATGTGAAAGACATGATTTTTTCTTCAAGACTTTAATTGCAGCAGAATTAGAAACCCCCTAAAAACAGAATTCCAAGATACATGAGAATGACATGATTTTTTCTTCAAGACTTTAATTGTAGCAGAATTAGATGGCCCCCTAAAAACAGAATTCCAAGATACATGAGAAAGACATGATTTTTTCTTCAAGACTTAAATTGTAGCAGAATTAGATGGCCCCCTAAAAACAGAATTCCAAGATACATGAGAAAGACATGATTTTTTCTTCCAGACTTTAATTGCAGCAGAATTAGATGGCCCCCTAAAAATAGAATTATTCCAAGATACATGAGAAAGACATGATTTTTTTCTTCAAGACTTTAATTGCAGCAAAATTAGATACCCCTAAAAATGGAATTCCAAGATACATGAGAAAGACATGATTTTTTTTCAAGACTTTAATTGCAGCAGAATTACATGATTTTTTCTTCAACACTTTAATTGCAGCAGAATTAGATGGCCCCCTAAAAACATAATTCCAAGATACATGAGAAAGACATGATTTTTTCTTCAAGACTTTTATTGCAGCAGAATTAGATGGACCCCTAAAAACATAATTCCAAATACATGAGAAGGAAATGATTTTTTCTACAAGACTTTAATTGCAGCAGAATTAGATACCCCTAAAAAAAGAATTCCAAGATACATGAGAAAGACCTGATTTTTTCTTCAAGACTTTAATTGCAGCAGAATTAGATGGCCCCCTAAAAATAAAATTATTCCAAGATACATGAGAAAGACATGATTTTTTCTTCAAGACTTTTATTGCAGCAGAATTAGATGGACCCCCAAAAACATAATTCCAAATACATGAGAAGGAAATGATTTTGTCTACAAGAGTTTAAATGCAGCAGAATTAGATACCCCAAAAAAAGAATTCCAAGATACATGAGAAAGTCAGGATTTTTTCTTCAAGACTTTAATTGCAGCAAAATTAGATACCCCCTAAAAACAAAATTCCAAGATACATGAGAAAGACATGATTTTTTCTTCAAGACTTTAATTGCAGCAGAATAAGATACCCCCTAATAACAGAATTCCCAGATACATGAGAAAGGCATGATTTTTTCTTCAAGACTTTAATTGCAGCAGAATTAGATGGCCCCCTAAAAACAGAATTCCAAGATACATGAGAAAGACATGAGTTTTTCTTCAAGACTTTTATTGCAGCAGAATTAGATGGCCCCCTAAAAACAGAATTCCAAGATACATGAGAAAGACATGATTTTTTCTTCAAGACTTTAATTGCAGCAGAATTAGATGGCCCCCTAAAAATAAAATTATTCCAACATACATGAGAAAGTCATGATTTTTTCTTCAAGACTTTAATTGCAGCAGAATTGGATACCCCTAAAAACAGAATTCCAACATTCATGAGAAAGAAATTATTTTTTCTTCAAGACTTTAATTGCAGCAGAATTACATGATTTTTTCTTCAAGACTTAAATTGCAGCAGAATTAGATGGCCCCCTAAAAACATATTTCCAAGACACATGAGAAAGACATGATTTTTTCTTCAAGACTTTTATTGCAGCCGAAATAGATGGACCCCTAAAAACATAATTCCAAGATACATGAGAAAGAAATGATTTTTTCTACAAGACTTTAATTGATGCAGAATTAGAAATCCCTAAAAACAGAATTCCAAGATACATGAGAAAGACATGATTTTTTCTTCATGACTATAATTGCAGCAGAATTAGATGGCCCCAAAAAACAGAATTTCAAGACACATGAGAAAGGCACGATTTTTTCTTCAAGACTTTAATTGCAGCAGAATTAGATGGCCCCATAAAAACAGAATTATTCCAAGATACATGAGAAAGACAGGATTTTTTCTTCAAGACTTTAATTGCAGCAAAATTAGATACCCCCTAAAAATAGAATTCCAAGATACATGATAGAGACATCATTTGTTTCTTCAAGACTTTAATTGCAGCAGAATAAGATACCCCCTAAAAACAGAATTCCAAGATACATGTGAAAGACATGATTTTTTCTTCAAGACTTTAATTGCAGCAGAATTAGAAACCCCCTAAAAACAGAATTCCAAGATACATGAGAATGACATGATTTTTTCTTCAAGACTTTAATTGTAGCAGAATTAGGAGGCCCCCTAAAAACAGAATTCCAAGATACATGAGAAAGACATGATTTTTTCTTCAAGACTTAAATTGTAGCAGAATTAGATGGCCCCCTAAAAACAGAATTCCAAGATACATGAGAAAGACATGATTTTTTCTTCCAGACTTTAATTGCAGCAGAATTAGATGGCCCCCTAAAAATAGAATTATTCCAAGATACATGAGAAAGACCTGATTTTTTTCTTCAAGACTTTAATTGCAGCAAAATTAGATACCCCTAAAAATGGAATTCCAAGATACATGAGAAAGACATGATTTTTTTTCAAGACTTTAATTGCAGCAGAATTACATGATTTTTTCTTCAAGACTTTAATTGCAGCAGAATTGGATACCCCTAAAAACAGAATTCCAACATTCATGAGAAAGAAATTATTTTTTCTTCAAGACTTTAATTGCAGCAGAATTACATGATTTTTTCTTCAAGACTTAAATTGCAGCAGAATTAGATGGCCCCCTAAAAACATAATTCCAAGATACATGAGAAAGACATGATTTTTTCTTCAAGACTTTTATTGCAGCCGAAATAGATGGACCCCTAAAAACATAATTCCAAGATACATGAGAAAGAAATGATTTTTTCTACAAGACTTTAATTGATGCAGAATTAGAAATCCCTAAAAACAGAATTCCAAGATACATGAGAAAGACATGATTTTTTCTTCATGACTATAATTGCAGCAGAATTAGATGGCCCCAAAAAACAGAATTTCAAGACACATGAGAAAGGCACGATTTTTTCTTCAAGACTTTAATTGCAGCAGAATTAGATGGCCCCATAAAAACAGAATTATTCCAAGATACATGAGAAAGACAGGATCTTTTCTTCAAGACTTTAATTGCAGCAAAATTAGATACCCCCTAAAAATAGAATTCCAAGATACATGATAGAGACATCATTTTTTTCTTCAAGACTTTAATTGCAGCAGAATAAGATACCCACTAAAAACAGAATTCCAAGATACATGTGAAAGACATGATTTTTTCTTCAAGACTTTAATTGCAGCAGAATTAGAAACCCCCGAAAAACAGAATTCCAAGATACATGAGAATGACATGATTTTTTCTTCAAGACTTTAATTGTAGCAGAATTAGAGGGCCCCCAAAAAACAGAATTCCAAGATACATGAGAAAGACATGATTTTTTCTTCAAGACTTAAATTGTAGCAGAATTAGATGGCCCCCTAAAAACATAATTCCAAGATACATGAGAAAGACATGATTTTTTCTTCCAGACTTTAATTGCAGCAGAATTAGATGGCCCCCTAAAAATAGAATTATTCCAAGATACATGAGAAAGACATGATTTTTTTCTTCAAGACTTTAATTGCAGCAAAATTAGATACCCCTAAAAATGGAATTCCAAGATACATGAGAAAGACATGATTTTTTTTCAAGACTTTAATTGCAGCAGAATTACATGATTTTTTCTTCAACACTTTAATTGCAGCAGAATTAGATGGCCCCCTAAAAACATAATTCCAAGATACATGAGAAAGACATGATTTTTTCTTCAAGACTTTAATTGTAGCAGAATTAGATGGCCCCCTAAAAACAGAATTCCAAGATACATGTGAAAGACATGATTTTTTCTTCAAGACTTTAATTGCAGCAGAATTAGAAACCCCCTAAAAACAGAATTCCAAGATACATGAGAATGACATGATTTTTTCTTCAAGACTTTAATTGTAGCAGAATTAGATGGCCCCCTAAAAACAGAATTCCAAGATACATGAGAAAGACATGATTTTTTCTTCAAGACTTAAATTGTAGCAGAATTAGATGGCCCCCTAAAAACAGAATTCCAAGATACATGAGAAAGACATGATTTTTTCTTCCAGACTTTAATTGCAGCAGAATTAGATGGCCCCCTAAAAATAGAATTATTCCAAGATACATGAGAAAGACATGATTTTTTTCTTCAAGACTTTAATTGCAGCAAAATTAGATACCCCTAAAAATGGAATTCCAAGATACATGAGAAAGACATGATTTTTTTTCAAGACTTTAATTGCAGCAGAATTACATGATTTTTTCTTCAACACTTTAATTGCAGCAGAATTAGATGGCCCCCTAAAAACATAATTCCAAGATACATGAGAAAGACATGATTTTTTCTTCAAGACTTTTATTGCAGCAGAATTAGATGGACCCCTAAAAACATAATTCCAAATACATGAGAAGGAAATGATTTTTTCTACAAGACTTTAATTGCAGCAGAATTAGATACCCCTAAAAAAAGAATTCCAAGATACATGAGAAAGACCTGATTTTTTCTTCAAGACTTTAATTGCAGCAGAATTAGATGGCCCCCTAAAAATAAAATTATTCCAAGATACATGAGAAAGACATGATTTTTTCTTCAAGACTTTTATTGCAGCAGAATTAGATGGACCCCCAAAAACATAATTCCAAATACATGAGAAGGAAATGATTTTTTCTACAAGAGTTTAAATGCAGCAGAATTAGATACCCCAAAAAAAGAATTCCAAGATACATGAGAAAGTCAGGATTTTTTCTTCAAGACTTTAATTGCAGCAAAATTAGATACCCCCTAAAAACAAAATTCCAAGATACATGAGAAAGACATGATTTTTTCTTCAAGACTTTAATTGCAGCAGAATAAGATACCCCCTAATAACAGAATTCCCAGATACATGAGAAAGGCATGATTTTTTCTTCAAGACTTTAATTGCAGCAGAATTAGATGGCCCCCTAAAAACAGAATTCCAAGATACATGAGAAAGACATGAGTTTTTCTTCAAGACTTTTATTGCAGCAGAATTAGATGGCCCCCTAAAAACAGAATTCCAAGATACATGAGAAAGACATGATTTTTTCTTCAAGACTTTAATTGCAGCAGAATTAGATGGCCCCCTAAAAATAAAATTATTCCAACATACATGAGAAAGTCATGATTTTTTCTTCAAGACTTTAATTGCAGCAGAATTGGATACCCCTAAAAACAGAATTCCAACATTCATGAGAAAGAAATTATTTTTTCTTCAAGACTTTAATTGCAGCAGAATTACATGATTTTTTCTTCAAGACTTAAATTGCAGCAGAATTAGATGGCCCCCTAAAAACATATTTCCAAGACACATGAGAAAGACATGATTTTTTCTTCAAGACTTTTATTGCAGCCGAAATAGATGGACCCCTAAAAACATAATTCCAAGATACATGAGAAAGAAATGATTTTTTCTACAAGACTTTAATTGATGCAGAATTAGAAATCCCTAAAAACAGAATTCCAAGATACATGAGAAAGACATGATTTTTTCTTCATGACTATAATTGCAGCAGAATTAGATGGCCCCAAAAAACAGAATTTCAAGACACATGAGAAAGGCACGATTTTTTCTTCAAGACTTTAATTGCAGCAGAATTAGATGGCCCCATAAAAACAGAATTATTCCAAGATACATGAGAAAGACAGGATTTTTTCTTCAAGACTTTAATTGCAGCAAAATTAGATACCCCCTAAAAATAGAATTCCAAGATACATGATAGAGACATCATTTGTTTCTTCAAGACTTTAATTGCAGCAGAATAAGATACCCCCTAAAAACAGAATTCCAAGATACATGTGAAAGACATGATTTTTTCTTCAAGACTTTAATTGCAGCAGAATTAGAAACCCCCTAAAAACAGAATTCCAAGATACATGAGAATGACATGATTTTTTCTTCAAGACTTTAATTGTAGCAGAATTAGGAGGCCCCCTAAAAACAGAATTCCAAGATACATGAGAAAGACATGATTTTTTCTTCAAGACTTAAATTGTAGCAGAATTAGATGGCCCCCTAAAAACAGAATTCCAAGATACATGAGAAAGACATGATTTTTTCTTCCAGACTTTAATTGCAGCAGAATTAGATGGCCCCCTAAAAATAGAATTATTCCAAGATACATGAGAAAGACCTGATTTTTTTCTTCAAGACTTTAATTGCAGCAAAATTAGATACCCCTAAAAATGGAATTCCAAGATACATGAGAAAGACATGATTTTTTTTCAAGACTTTAATTGCAGCAGAATTACATGATTTTTTCTTCAACACTTTAATTGCAGCAGAATTAGATGGCCCCCTAAAAACATAATTCCAAGATACATGAGAAAGACATGATTTTTTCTTCAAGACTTTAATTGTAGCAGAATTAGATGGCCCCCTAAAAACAGAATTCCAAGATACATGTGAAAGACATGATTTTTTCTTCAAGACTTTAATTGCAGCAGAATTAGAAACCCCCTAAAAACAGAATTCCAAGATACATGAGAATGACATGATTTTTTCTTCAAGACTTTAATTGTAGCAGAATTAGATGGCCCCCTAAAAACAGAATTCCAAGAAACATGAGAAAGACATGATTTTTTCTTCAAGACTTAAATTGTAGCAGAATTAGATGGCCCCCTAAAAACAGAATTCCAAGATACCTGAGAAAGACATGATTTTTTCTTCCAGACTTTAATTGCAGCAGAATTTGATGGCCCCCTAAAAATAGAATTATTCCAAGATACATGAGAAAGACATGATTTTTTTCTTCAAGACTTTAATTGCAGCAAAATTAGATACCCCTAAAAATGGAATTCCAAGATACATGAGAAAGACATGATTTTTTTTCAAGACTTTAATTGCAGCAGAATTACATGATTTTTTCTTCAACACTTTAATTGCAGCAGAATTAGATGGCCCCCTAAAAACATAATTCCAAGATACATGAGAAAGACATGATTTTTTCTTCAAGACTTTTATTGCAGCAGAATTAGATGGACCCCTAAAAACATAATTCCAAATACATGAGAAGGAAATGATTTTTTCTACAAGACTTTAATTGCAGCAGAATAAGATACCCCCTAAAAACAGAATTCCAAGATACATGTGAAAGACATGATTTTTTCTTCAAGACTTTAATTGCAGCAGAATTAGAAACCCCCTAAAAACAGAATTCCAAGATACATGAGAATGACATGATTTTTTCTTCAAGACTTTAATTGTAGCAGAATTAGATGGCCCCCTAAAAACAGAATTCCTAGATACATGAGAAAGACATGATTTTTTCTTCAAGACTTAAATTGTAGCAGAATTAGATGGCCCCCAAAAAACAGAATTCCAAGATACATGAGAAAGACATGATTTTTTCTTCCAGACTTTAATTGCAGCAGAATTAGATGGCCCCCTAAAAATAGAATTATTCCAAGATACATGAGAAAGACATGATTTTTTTCTTCAAGACTTTAATTGCAGCAAAATTAGATACCCCTAAAAATGGAATTCCAAGATACATGAGAAAGACATGATTTTTTTTCAAGACTTTAATTGCAGCAGAATTACATGATTTTTTCTTCAACACTTTAATTGCAGCAGAATTAGATGGCCCCCTAAAAACATAATTCCAAGATACATGAGAAAGGCATGATTTTTTTTTCAAGACTTTAATTGTAGCAGAATTAGATGGCCCCCTAAAAACAGAATTCCAAGATACATGAGAATGACATGATTTTTTCTTCAAGACTTTAATTGTAGCAGAATTAGATGGCCCCCTAAAAACAGAATTCCAAGATACATGAGAAAGACATGATTTTTTCTTCCAGACTTTAATTGCAGCAGAATTAGATGGCCCCCTAAAAATAGAATTATTCCAAGATACATGAGAAAGACATGATTTTTTTCTTCAAGACTTTAATTGCAGCAAAATTAGATACCCCTAAAAATGGAATTCCAAGATACATGAGAAAGACATGATTTTTTTTCAAGACTTTAATTGCAGCAGAATTACATGATTTTTTCTTCAACACTTTAATTGCAGCAGAATTAGATGGCCCCCTAAAAACATAATTCCAAGATACATGAGAAAGGCATGATTTTTTCTTCAAGACTTTAATTGTAGCAGAATTAGATGGCCCCCTAAAAACAGAATTCCAAGATACATGAGAATGACATGATTTTTTCTTCAAGACTTTAATTGTAGCAGAATTAGATGGCCCCCTAAAAACAGAATTCCAAGATACATGAGAAAGACATGATTTTTTCTTCAAGACTTAAATTGTAGCAGAATTAGATGGCCCCCTAAAAACAGAATTCCAAGATACATGAGAAAGACATGATTTTTTCTTCCAGACTTTAATTGCAGCAGAATTAGATGGCCCCCTAAAAATAGAATTATTCCAAGATACATGAGAAAGACATGATTTTTTTCTTCAAGACTTTAATTGCAGCAAAATTAGATACCCCTAAAAATGGAATTCCAAGATACATGAGAAAGACATGATTTTTTTTCAAGACTTTAATTGCAGCAGAATTACATGATTTTTTCTTCAACACTTTAATTGCAGCAGAATTAGATGGCCCCCTAAAAACATAATTCCAAGATACATGAGAAAGACATGATTTTTTCTTCAAGACTTTTATTGCAGCAGAATTAGATGGACCCCTAAAAACATAATTCCAAATACATGAGAAGGAAATGATTTTTTCTACAAGACTTTAATTGCAGCAGAATTAGATACCCCTAAAAAAAGAATTCCAAGATACATGAGAAAGACCTGATTTTTTCTTCAAGACTTTAATTGCAGCAGAATTAGGTGGCCCCCTAAAAATAAAATTATTCCAAGATACATGAGAAAGACATGATTTTTTCTTCAAGACTTTTATTGCAGCAGAATTAGATGGACCCCCAAAAACATAATTCCAAATACATGAGAAGGAAATTATTTTTTCTACAAGACATTAAATGCAGCAGAATTAGATACCCCCTAAAAACAGAATTCCAAGATACATGAGAATGTCATGATTTTCTCTTCAAGACTTTAATTGCAGCAGAATAAGATACCCCCTAAAAACAGAATTCCACGATACATGAGAAAGACTTGATTTTTTCTTCAAGAATTTAATTGCAGCAGAATTAGATTGCCCCCTAAAAACAGAATTCCAAGATACATGAGAAAGACATGATTTTTTCTTCCAGACTTTAATTGCAGCAGAATTAGATGGCCCCCTAAAAATAGAATTATTCCAAGATACATGAGAAAGACATGATTTTTTTCTTCAAGACTTTAATTGCAGCAAAATTAGATACCCCTAAAAATGGAATTCCAAGATACATGAGAAAGACATGATTTTTTTTCAAGACTTTAATTGCAGCAGAATTACATGATTTTTTCTTCAACACTTTAATTGCAGCAGAATTAGATGGCCCCCTAAAAACATAATTCCAAGATACATGAGAAAGGCATGATTTTTTCTTCAAGACTTTAATTGTAGCAGAATTAGATGGCCCCCTAAAAACAGAATTCCCAGATACATGAGAATGACATGATTTTTTCTTCAAGACTTTAATTGTAGCAGAATTAGATGGCCCCCTAAAAACAGAATTCCAAGATACATGAGAAAGACATGATTTTTTCTTCAAGACTTAAATTGTAGCAGAATTAGATGGCCCCCTAAAAACAGAATTCCAAGATACATTAGAAAGACATGATTTTTTCTTCCAGACTTTAATTGCAGCAGAATTAGATGGCCCCCTAAAAATAGAATTATTCCAAGATACATGAGAAAGACATGATTTTTTTCTTCAAGACTTTAATTGCAGCAAAATTAGATACCCCTAAAAATGGAATTCCAAGATACATGAGAAAGACATGATTTTTTTTCAAGACTTTAATTGCAGCAGAATTACATGATTTTTTCTTCAACACTTTAATTGCAGCAGAATTAGATGGCCCCCTAAAAACATAATTCCAAGATACATGAGAAAGACATGATTTTTTCTTCAAGACTTTTATTGCAGCAGAATTAGATGGACCCCTAAAAACATAATTCCAAATACATGAGAAGGAAATGATTTTTTCTACAAGACTTTAATTGCAGCAGAATTAGATACCCCTAAAAAAAGAATTCCAAGATACATGAGAAAGACCTGATTTTTTCTTCAAGACTTTAATTGCAGCAGAATTAGATGGCCCCCTAAAAATAAAATTATTCCAAGATACATGAGAAAGACATGATTTTTTCTTCAAGACTTTTATTGCAGCAGAATTAGATGGACCCCCAAAAACATAATTCCAAATACATGAGAAGGAAATGATTTTTTCTACAAGAGTTTAAATGCAGCAGAATTAGATACCCCAAAAAAAGAATTCCAAGATACATGAGAAAGACGTGATTTTTTCTTCAAGACTTTAATTGCAGCAGAATTAGATGGCCCCCTAAAAATAAAATTATTCCAAGATACATGAGAAAGACATGATTTTTTCATCAAAACTTTAATTGCAGCAGAACTAGATGGCAACCAAAAAACAAAGTTCCAAGATACGTGAGAAAGACATGATTTTTTCTTCAAGACTTTAATTGCAGCAGAATAAGATACTCCCTAAAAACAGAATTCCAAGATACATGTGAAAGACATGATGTTTTCTTCAAGACTTTTATTGCAGCAGAATTAGATACCCCCTAAAAACAGAATTCCAAGATACATGAGAAAGACATGATTTTTTCTTCAAGACTTTAATTGCAGCAGAATTAGATGGCCCCCTAAAAACAGAATTCCAAGATACATGTGAAAGACATGATTTTTTCTTCAAGACTTTAATTGCAGCAGAATTAGATGGCCCCCTAAAAACATAATTCCAAGATACATGAGAAAGACATGATTTTTTCTTCAAGACTTTAATTGCAGCAGAATTAGATGGCCCCCTAAAAATAGAATTCCAAGATACATGAGAATGACATGATTTTTTCTTCAAGACTTTAATTGTAGCAGAATTAGATGGCCCCCTAAAAACAGAATTCCAAGATACATGAGAAAGACATGATTTTTTCTTCAAGACTTAAATTGTAGCAGAATTAGATGGCCCCCAAAAAACAGAATTCCAAGATACATGAGAAAGACATGATTTTTTCTTCCAGACTTTAATTGCAGCAGAATTAGATGGCCCCCTAAAAATAGAATTATTCCAAGATACATGAGAAAGACATGATTTTTTTCTTCAAGACTTTAATTGCAGCAAAATTAGATACCCCTAAAAATGGAATTCCAAGATACATGAGAAAGACATGATTTTTTTTTCAAGACTTTAATTGCAGCAGAATTACATGATTTTTTCTTCAACACTTTAATTGCAGCAGAATTAGATGGCCCCCTAAAAACATAATTCCAAGATACATGAGAAAGACATGATTTTTTCTTCAAGACTTTTATTGCAGCAGAATTAGATGGACCCCTAAAAACATAATTCCAAATACATGAGAAGGAAATGATTTTTTCTACAAGACTTTAATTGCAGCAGAATTAGATACCCCTAAAAAAAGAATTCCAAGATACATGAGAAAGACCTGATTTTTTCTTCAAGACTTTAATTGCAGCAGAATTAGGTGGCCCCCTAAAAATAAAATTATTCCAAGATACATGAGAAAGACATGATTTTTTCTTCAAGACTTTTATTGCAGCAGAATTAGATGGACCCCCAAAAACATAATTCCAAATACATGAGAAGGAAATTATTTTTTCTACAAGACATTAAATGCAGCAGAATTAGATACCCCCTAAAAACAGAATTCCAAGATACATGAGAATGTCATGATTTTCTCTTCAAGACTTTAATTGCAGCAGAATAAGATACCCCCTAAAAACAGAATTCCACGATACATGAGAAAGACTTGATTTTTTCTTCAAGAATTTAATTGCAGCAGAATTAGATTGCCCCCTAAAAACAGAATTCCAAGATACATGAGAAAGACATGATTTTTTCTTCCAGACTTTAATTGCAGCAGAATTAGATGGCCCCCTAAAAATAGAATTATTCCAAGATACATGAGAAAGACATGATTTTTTTCTTCAAGACTTTAATTGCAGCAAAATTAGATACCCCTAAAAATGGAATTCCAAGATACATGAGAAAGACATGATTTTTTTTCAAGACTTTAATTGCAGCAGAATTACATGATTTTTTCTTCAACACTTTAATTGCAGCAGAATTAGATGGCCCCCTAAAAACATAATTCCAAGATACATGAGAAAGGCATGATTTTTTCTTCAAGACTTTAATTGTAGCAGAATTAGATGGCCCCCTAAAAACAGAATTCCAAGATACATGAGAATGACATGATTTTTTCTTCAAGACTTTAATTGTAGCAGAATTAGATGGCCCCCTAAAAACAGAATTCCAAGATACATGAGAAAGACATGATTTTTTCTTCAAGACTTAAATTGTAGCAGAATTAGATGGCCCCCTAAAAACAGAATTCCAAGATACATGAGAAAGACATGATTTTTTCTTCCAGACTTTAATTGCAGCAGAATTAGATGGCCCCCTAAAAATAGAATTATTCCAAGATACATGAGAAAGACATGATTTTTTTCTTCAAGACTTTAATTGCAGCAAAATTAGATACCCCTAAAAATGGAATTCCAAGATACATGAGAAAGACATGATTTTTTTTCAAGACTTTAATTGCAGCAGAATTACATGATTTTTTCTTCAACACTTTAATTGCAGCAGAATTAGATGGCCCCCTAAAAACATAATTCCAAGATACATGAGAAAGACATGATTTTTTCTTCAAGACTTTTATTGCAGCAGAATTAGATGGACCCCTAAAAACATAATTCCAAATACATGAGAAGGAAATGATTTTTTCTACAAGACTTTAATTGCAGCAGAATTAGATACCCCTAAAAAAAGAATTCCAAGATACATGAGAAAGACCTGATTTTTTCTTCAAGACTTTAATTGCAGCAGAATTAGATGGCCCCCTAAAAATAAAATTATTCCAAGATACATGAGAAAGACATGATTTTTTCTTCAAGACTTTTATTGCAGCAGAATTAGATGGACCCCCAAAAACATAATTCCAAATACATGAGAAGGAAATGATTTTTTCTACAAGAGTTTAAATGCAGCAGAATTAGATACCCCAAAAAAAGAATTCCAAGATACATGAGAAAGACGTGATTTTTTCTTCAAGACTTTAATTGCAGCAGAATTAGATGGCCCCCTAAAAATAAAATTATTCCTAGATACATGAGAAAGACATGATTTTTTCATCAAAACTTTAATTGCAGCAGAACTAGATGGCAACCAAAAAACAAAGTTCCAAGATACGTGAGAAAGACATGATTTTTTCTTCAAGACTTTAATTGCAGCAGAATAAGATACTCCCTAAAACAGAATTCCAAGATACATGTGAAAGACATGATGTTTTCTTCAAGACTTTTATTGCAGCAGAATTAGATACCCCCTAAAAACAGAATTCCAAGATACATGAGAAAGACATGATTTTTTCTTCAAGACTTTAATTGCAGCAGAATTAGATGGCCCCCTAAAAACAGAATTCCAAGATACATGTGAAAGACATGATTTTTTCTTCAAGACTTTAATTGCAGCAGAATTAGATGGCCCCCTAAAAACATAATTCCAAGATACATGAGAAAGACATGATTTTTTCTTCAAGACTTTTATTGGAGCAAAATTAGATGGACCCCTAGAAACATAATTCCAAGATACATGAGAATGGCAAGATTTTTTCTTCCAGACTTTAATTGCAGCAGAATTAGATGGCCCCCTAAAAACAGAATTATTCCAAGATACATGAGAAAGTCAGGATTTTTTCTTCAAGACTTTAATTGCAGCAAAATTAGATACCCCCTAAAAACAGAATTCCAAGATACATGAGAAAGACATGATTTTTTCTTCAAGACTTTAATTGCAGCAGAATAAGATACCCCCTAAAAACAGAATTCCAAGATACATGTGGAAGACATGATTTTTTCTTCAAGACTTTAATTGCAGCAGAATAAGATACCCCCTAAAAACATAATTCCAAGATACATGAGAAAGACATGATTTTTTCTTCAAGACTTTTATTGCAGCAGAATTAGATGGACCCCTAAAAACATAATTCCAAGATACATGTGAAAGAAATGATTTTTTCTACAAGACTTTAATTGCTGCAGAATTAGAAACCCTTAAAAACAGAATTCCAAGATACATGAGAAAGACATCATTTTTTCTACAAGACTTTAATTGCAGCAGAATTAGATGCCCCAAAAAACAGAACTTCAAGATACGTGAGAATGGCAAGATTTATTCTTCAAAACTTTAATTACAGCAGAATTAGATGGCCCCCTAAAAACAGAATTATTCCAAGATACATGAGAAAGACAGGATTTTTTCTTCAAGACTTTAATTACAGCAAAATTAGATACCCCCTAAAAACAGAATTCCAAGATACATGAGAAAGGCATGATTTTTTCTTCAAGACTTTAATTGTAGCAGAATTAGATGGCCCCCTAAAAACAGAATTCCAAGATACATGAGAATGACATGATTTTTTCTTCAAGACTTTAATTGTAGCAGAATTAGATGGCCCCCTAAAAACAGAATTCCAAGATACATGAGAAAGACATGATTTTTTCTTCCAGACTTTAATTGCAGCAGAATTAGATGGCCCCCTAAAAATAGAATTATTCCAAGATACATGAGAAAGACATGATTTTTTTCTTCAAGACTTTAATTGCAGCAAAATTAGATACCCCTAAAAATGGAATTCCAAGATACATGAGAAAGACATGATTTTTTTTCAAGACTTTAATTGCAGCAGAATTACATGATTTTTTCTTCAACACTTTAATTGCAGCAGAATTAGATGGCCCCCTAAAAACATAATTCCAAGATACATGAGAAAGACATGATTTTTTCTTCAAGACTTTTATTGCAGCAGAATTAGATGGACCCCTAAAAACATAATTCCAAATACATGAGAAGGAAATGATTTTTTCTACAAGACTTTAATTGCAGCAGAATTAGATACCCCTAAAAAAAGAATTCCAAGATACATGAGAAAGACCTGATTTTTTCTTCAAGACTTTAATTGCAGCAGAATTAGATGGCCCCCTAAAAATAAAATTATTCCAAGATACATGAGAAAGACATGATTTTTTCTTCAAGACTTTTATTGCAGCAGAATTAGATGGACCCCCAAAAACATAATTCCAAATACATGAGAAGGAAATGATTTTTTCTACAAGAGTTTAAATGCAGCAGAATTAGATACCCCAAAAAAAGAATTCCAAGATACATGAGAAAGACGTGATTTTTTCTTCAAGACTTTAATTGCAGCAGAATTAGATGGCCCCCTAAAAATAAAATTATTCCAAGATACATGAGAAAGACATGATTTTTTCATCAAAACTTTAATTGCAGCAGAACTAGATGGCAACCAAAAAACAAAGTTCCAAGATACGTGAGAAAGACATGATTTTTTCTTCAAGACTTTAATTGCAGCAGAATAAGATACTCCCTAAAAACAGAATTCCAAGATACATGTGAAAGACATGATGTTTTCTTCAAGACTTTTATTGCAGCAGAATTAGATACCCCCTAAAAACAGAATTCCAAGATACATGAGAAAGACATGATTTTTTCTTCAAGACTTTAATTGCAGCAGAATTAGATGGCCCCCTAAAAACAGAATTCCAAGATACATGTGAAAGACATGATTTTTTCTTCAAGACTTTAATTGCAGCAGAATTAGATGGCCCCCTAAAAACATAATTCCAAGATACATGAGAAAGACATGATTTTTTCTTCAAGACTTTAATTGCAGCAGAATTAGATGGCCCCCTAAAAATAGAATTCCAAGATACATGAGAATGACATGATTTTTTCTTCAAGACTTTAATTGTAGCAGAATTAGATGGCCCCCTAAAAACAGAATTCCAAGATACATGAGAAAGACATGATTTTTTCTTCAAGACTTAAATTGTAGCAGAATTAGATGGCCCCCAAAAAACAGAATTCCAAGATACATGAGAAAGACATGATTTTTTCTTCCAGACTTTAATTGCAGCAGAATTAGATGGCCCCCTAAAAATAGAATTATTCCAAGATACATGAGAAAGACATGATTTTTTTCTTCAAGACTTTAATTGCAGCAAAATTAGATACCCCTAAAAATGGAATTCCAAGATACATGAGAAAGACATGATTTTTTTTTCAAGACTTTAATTGCAGCAGAATTACATGATTTTTTCTTCAACACTTTAATTGCAGCAGAATTAGATGGCCCCCTAAAAACATAATTCCAAGATACATGAGAAAGACATGATTTTTTCTTCAAGACTTTTATTGCAGCAGAATTAGATGGACCCCTAAAAACATAATTCCAAATACATGAGAAGGAAATGATTTTTTCTACAAGACTTTAATTGCAGCAGAATTAGATACCCCTAAAAAAAGAATTCCAAGATACATGAGAAAGACCTGATTTTTTCTTCAAGACTTTAATTGCAGCAGAATTAGGTGGCCCCCTAAAAATAAAATTATTCCAAGATACATGAGAAAGACATGATTTTTTCTTCAAGACTTTTATTGCAGCAGAATTAGATGGACCCCCAAAAACATAATTCCAAATACATGAGAAGGAAATTATTTTTTCTACAAGACATTAAATGCAGCAGAATTAGATACCCCCTAAAAACAGAATTCCAAGATACATGAGAATGTCATGATTTTCTCTTCAAGACTTTAATTGCAGCAGAATAAGATACCCCCTAAAAACAGAATTCCACGATACATGAGAAAGACTTGATTTTTTCTTCAAGAATTTAATTGCAGCAGAATTAGATTGCCCCCTAAAAACAGAATTCCAAGATACATGAGAAAGACATGATTTTTTCTTCCAGACTTTAATTGCAGCAGAATTAGATGGCCCCCTAAAAATAGAATTATTCCAAGATACATGAGAAAGACATGATTTTTTTCTTCAAGACTTTAATTGCAGCAAAATTAGATACCCCTAAAAATGGAATTCCAAGATACATGAGAAAGACATGATTTTTTTTCAAGACTTTAATTGCAGCAGAATTACATGATTTTTTCTTCAACACTTTAATTGCAGCAGAATTAGATGGCCCCCTAAAAACATAATTCCAAGATACATGAGAAAGGCATGATTTTTTCTTCAAGACTTTAATTGTAGCAGAATTAGATGGCCCCCTAAAAACAGAATTCCAAGATACATGAGAATGACATGATTTTTTCTTCAAGACTTTAATTGTAGCAGAATTAGATGGCCCCCTAAAAACAGAATTCCAAGATACATGAGAAAGACATGATTTTTTCTTCAAGACTTAAATTGTAGCAGAATTAGATGGCCCCCTAAAAACAGAATTCCAAGATACATGAGAAAGACATGATTTTTTCTTCCAGACTTTAATTGCAGCAGAATTAGATGGCCCCCTAAAAATAGAATTATTCCAAGATACATGAGAAAGACATGATTTTTTTCTTCAAGACTTTAATTGCAGCAAAATTAGATACCCCTAAAAATGGAATTCCAAGATACATGAGAAAGACATGATTTTTTTTCAAGACTTTAATTGCAGCAGAATTACATGATTTTTTCTTCAACACTTTAATTGCAGCAGAATTAGATGGCCCCCTAAAAACATAATTCCAAGATACATGAGAAAGACATGATTTTTTCTTCAAGACTTTTATTGCAGCAGAATTAGATGGACCCCTAAAAACATAATTCCAAATACATGAGAAGGAAATGATTTTTTCTACAAGACTTTAATTGCAGCAGAATTAGATACCCCTAAAAAAAGAATTCCAAGATACATGAGAAAGACCTGATTTTTTCTTCAAGACTTTAATTGCAGCAGAATTAGATGGCCCCCTAAAAATAAAATTATTCCAAGATACATGAGAAAGACATGATTTTTTCTTCAAGACTTTTATTGCAGCAGAATTAGATGGACCCCCAAAAACATAATTCCAAATACATGAGAAGGAAATGATTTTTTCTACAAGAGTTTAAATGCAGCAGAATTAGATACCCCAAAAAAAGAATTCCAAGATACATGAGAAAGACGTGATTTTTTCTTCAAGACTTTAATTGCAGCAGAATTAGATGGCCCCCTAAAAATAAAATTATTCCTAGATACATGAGAAAGACATGATTTTTTCATCAAAACTTTAATTGCAGCAGAACTAGATGGCAACCAAAAAACAAAGTTCCAAGATACGTGAGAAAGACATGATTTTTTCTTCAAGACTTTAATTGCAGCAGAATAAGATACTCCCTAAAACAGAATTCCAAGATACATGTGAAAGACATGATGTTTTCTTCAAGACTTTTATTGCAGCAGAATTAGATACCCCCTAAAAACAGAATTCCAAGATACATGAGAAAGACATGATTTTTTCTTCAAGACTTTAATTGCAGCAGAATTAGATGGCCCCCTAAAAACAGAATTCCAAGATACATGTGAAAGACATGATTTTTTCTTCAAGACTTTAATTGCAGCAGAATTAGATGGCCCCCTAAAAACATAATTCCAAGATACATGAGAAAGACATGATTTTTTCTTCAAGACTTTTATTGGAGCAAAATTAGATGGACCCCTAGAAACATAATTCCAAGATACATGAGAATGGCAAGATTTTTTCTTCCAGACTTTAATTGCAGCAGAATTAGATGGCCCCCTAAAAACAGAATTATTCCAAGATACATGAGAAAGTCAGGATTTTTTCTTCAAGACTTTAATTGCAGCAAAATTAGATACCCCCTAAAAACAGAATTCCAAGATACATGAGAAAGACATGATTTTTTCTTCAAGACTTTAATTGCAGCAGAATAAGATACCCCCTAAAAACAGAATTCCAAGATACATGTGGAAGACATGATTTTTTCTTCAAGACTTTAATTGCAGCAGAATAAGATACCCCCTAAAAACATAATTCCAAGATACATGAGAAAGACATGATTTTTTCTTCAAGACTTTTATTGCAGCAGAATTAGATGGACCCCTAAAAACATAATTCCAAGATACATGTGAAAGAAATGATTTTTTCTACAAGACTTTAATTGCTGCAGAATTAGAAACCCTTAAAAACAGAATTCCAAGATACATGAGAAAGACATCATTTTTTCTACAAGACTTTAATTGCAGCAGAATTAGATGCCCCAAAAAACAGAACTTCAAGATACGTGAGAATGGCAAGATTTATTCTTCAAAACTTTAATTACAGCAGAATTAGATGGCCCCCTAAAAACAGAATTATTCCAAGATACATGAGAAAGACAGGATTTTTTCTTCAAGACTTTAATTACAGCAAAATTAGATACCCCCTAAAAACAGAATTCCAAGATACATGAGAAAGGCATGATTTTTTCTTCAAGACTTTAATTGTAGCAGAATTAGATGGCCCCCTAAAAACAGAATTCCAAGATACATGAGAATGACATGATTTTTTCTTCAAGACTTTAATTGTAGCAGAATTAGATGGCCCCCTAAAAACAGAATTCCAAGATACATGAGAAAGACATGATTTTTTCTTCAAGACTTAAATTGTAGCAGAATTAGATGGCCCCCTAAAAACAGAATTCCAAGATACATGAGAAAGACGTGATTTTTTCTTCAAGACTTTAATTGCAGCAGAATTAGATGGCCCCCTAAAAATAAAATTATTCCTAGATACATGAGAAAGACATGATTTTTTCATCAAAACTTTAATTGCAGCAGAACTAGATGGCAACCAAAAAACAAAGTTCCAAGATACGTGAGAAAGACATGATTTTTTCTTCAAGACTTTAATTGCAGCAGAATAAGATACTCCCTAAAAACAGAATTCCAAGATACATGTGAAAGACATGATGTTTTCTTCAAGACTTTTATTGCAGCAGAATTAGATACCCCCTAAAAACAGAATTCCAAGATACATGAGAAAGACATGATTTTTTCTTCAAGACTTTAATTGCAGCAGAATTAGATGGCCCCCTAAAAACAGAATTCCAAGATACATGTGAAAGACATGATTTTTTCTTCAAGACTTTAATTGCAGCAGAATTAGATGGCCCCCTAAAAACATAATTCCAAGATACATGAGAAAGACATGATTTTTTCTTCAAGACTTTAATTGCAGCAGAATTAGATGGCCCCCTAAAAATAGAATTCCAAGATACATGAGAATGACATGATTTTTTCTTCAAGACTTTAATTGTAGCAGAATTAGATGGCCCCCTAAAAACAGAATTCCAAGATACATGAGAAAGACATGATTTTTTCTTCAAGACTTAAATTGTAGCAGAATTAGATGGCCCCCAAAAAACAGAATTCCAAGATACATGAGAAAGACATGATTTTTTCTTCCAGACTTTAATTGCAGCAGAATTAGATGGCCCCCTAAAAATAGAATTATTCCAAGATACATGAGAAAGACATGATTTTTTTCTTCAAGACTTTAATTGCAGCAAAATTAGATACCCCTAAAAATGGAATTCCAAGATACATGAGAAAGACATGATTTTTTTTCAAGACTTTAATTGCAGCAGAATTACATGATTTTTTCTTCAACACTTTAATTGCAGCAGAATTAGATGGCCCACTAAAAACATAATTCCAAGATACATGAGAAAGACATGATTTTTTCTTCAAGACTTTTATTGCAGCAGAATTAGATGGACCCCTAAAAACATAATTCCAAATACATGAGAAGGAAATGATTTTTTCTACAAGACTTTAATTGCAGCAGAATTAGATACCCCTAAAAAAAGAATTCCAAGATACATGAGAAAGACCTGATTTTTTCTTCAAGACTTTAATTGCAGCAGAATTAGGTGGCCCCCTAAAAATAAAATTATTCCAAGATACATGAGAAAGACATGATTTTTTCTTCAAGACTTTTATTGCAGCAGAATTAGATGGACCCCCAAAAACATAATTCCAAATACATGAGAAGGAAATTATTTTTTCTACAAGACATTAAATGCAGCAGAATTAGATACCCCCTAAAAACAGAATTCCAAGATACATGAGAATGTCATGATTTTCTCTTCAAGACTTTAATTGCAGCAGAATAAGATACCCCCTAAAAACAGAATTCCACGATACATGAGAAAGACTTGATTTTTTCTTCAAGAATTTAATTGCAGCAGAATTAGATTGCCCCCTAAAAACAGAATTCCAAGATACATGAGAAAGACATGATTTTTTCTTCCAGACTTTAATTGCAGCAGAATTAGATGGCCCCCTAAAAATAGAATTATTCCAAGATACATGAGAAAGACATGATTTTTTTCTTCAAGACTTTAATTGCAGCAAAATTAGATACCCCTAAAAATGGAATTCCAAGATACATGAGAAAGACATGATTTTTTTTCAAGACTTTAATTGCAGCAGAATTACATGATTTTTTCTTCAACACTTTAATTGCAGCAGAATTAGATGGCCCCCTAAAAACATAATTCCAAGATACATGAGAAAGGCATGATTTTTTCTTCAAGACTTTAATTGTAGCAGAATTAGATGGCCCCCTAAAAACAGAATTCCAAGATACATGAGAATGACATGATTTTTTCTTCAAGACTTTAATTGTAGCAGAATTAGATGGCCCCCTAAAAACAGAATTCCAAGATACATGAGAAAGACATGATTTTTTCTTCAAGACTTAAATTGTAGCAGAATTAGATGGCCCCCTAAAAACAGAATTCCAAGATACATGAGAAAGACATGATTTTTTCTTCCAGACTTTAATTGCAGCAGAATTAGATGGCCCCCTAAAAATAGAATTATTCCAAGATACATGAGAAAGACATGATTTTTTTCTTCAAGACTTTAATTGCAGCAAAATTAGATACCCCTAAAAATGGAATTCCAAGATACATGAGAAAGACATGATTTTTTTTCAAGACTTTAATTGCAGCAGAATTACATGATTTTTTCTTCAACACTTTAATTGCAGCAGAATTAGATGGCCCCCTAAAAACATAATTCCAAGATACATGAGAAAGACATGATTTTTTCTTCAAGACTTTTATTGCAGCAGAATTAGATGGACCCCTAAAAACATAATTCCAAATACATGAGAAGGAAATGATTTTTTCTACAAGACTTTAATTGCAGCAGAATTAGATACCCCTAAAAAAAGAATTCCAAGATACATGAGAAAGACCTGATTTTTTCTTCAAGACTTTAATTGCAGCAGAATTAGATGGCCCCCTAAAAATAAAATTATTCCAAGATACATGAGAAAGACATGATTTTTTCTTCAAGACTTTTATTGCAGCAGAATTAGATGGACCCCCAAAAACATAATTCCAAATACATGAGAAGGAAATGATTTTTTCTACAAGAGTTTAAATGCAGCAGAATTAGATACCCCAAAAAAAGAATTCCAAGATACATGAGAAAGACGTGATTTTTTCTTCAAGACTTTAATTGCAGCAGAATTAGATGGCCCCCTAAAAATAAAATTATTCCTAGATACATGAGAAAGACATGATTTTTTCATCAAAACTTTAATTGCAGCAGAACTAGATGGCAACCAAAAAACAAAGTTCCAAGATACGTGAGAAAGACATGATTTTTTCTTCAAGACTTTAATTGCAGCAGAATAAGATACTCCCTAAAAACAGAATTCCAAGATACATGTGAAAGACATGATGTTTTCTTCAAGACTTTTATTGCAGCAGAATTAGATACCCCCTAAAAACAGAATTCCAAGATACATGAGAAAGACATGATTTTTTCTTCAAGACTTTAATTGCAGCAGAATTAGATGGCCCCCTAAAAACAGAATTCCAAGATACATGTGAAAGACATGATTTTTTCTTCAAGACTTTAATTGCAGCAGAATTAGATGGCCCCCTAAAAACATAATTCCAAGATACATGAGAAAGACATGATTTTTTCTTCAAGACTTTTATTGGAGCAAAATTAGATGGACCCCTAGAAACATAATTCCAAGATACATGAGAATGGCAAGATTTTTTCTTCCAGACTTTAATTGCAGCAGAATTAGATGGCCCCCTAAAAACAGAATTATTCCAAGATACATGAGAAAGTCAGGATTTTTTCTTCAAGACTTTAATTGCAGCAAAATTAGATACCCCCTAAAAACAGAATTCCAAGATACATGAGAAAGACATGATTTTTTCTTCAAGACTTTAATTGCAGCAGAATAAGATACCCCCTAAAAACAGAATTCCAAGATACATGTGGAAGACATGATTTTTTCTTCAAGACTTTAATTGCAGCAGAATAAGATACCCCCTAAAAACATAATTCCAAGATACATGAGAAAGACATGATTTTTTCTTCAAGACTTTTATTGCAGCAGAATTAGATGGACCCCTAAAAACATAATTCCAAGATACATGTGAAAGAAATGATTTTTTCTACAAGACTTTAATTGCTGCAGAATTAGAAACCCTTAAAAACAGAATTCCAAGATACATGAGAAAGACATGATTTTTTCTACAAGACTTTAATTGCAGCAGAATTAGATGCCCCAAAAAACAGAACTTCAAGATACGTGAGAATGGCAAGATTTATTCTTCAAAACTTTAATTACAGCAGAATTAGATGGCCCCCTAAAAACAGAATTATTCCAAGATACATGAGAAAGACAGGATTTTTTCTTCAAGACTTTAATTACAGCAAAATTAGATACCCCCTAAAAACAGAATTCCAAGATACATGAGAAAGGCATGATTTTTTCTTCAAGACTTTAATTGTAGCAGAATTAGATGGCCCCCTAAAAACAGAATTCCAAGATACATGAGAATGACATGATTTTTTCTTCAAGACTTTAATTGTAGCAGAATTAGATGGCCCCCTAAAAACAGAATTCCAAGATACATGAGAAAGACATGATTTTTTCTTCAAGACTTAAATTGTAGCAGAATTAGATGGCCCCCTAAAAACAGAATTCCAAGATACATGAGAAAGACATGATTTTTTCTTCCAGACTTTAATTGCAGCAGAATTAGATGGCCCCCTAAAAATAGAATTATTCCAAGATACATGAGAAAGACATGATTTTTTTCTTCAAGACTTTAATTGCAGCAAAATTAGATACCCCTAAAAATGGAATTCCAAGATACATGAGAAAGACATGATTTTTTTTCAAGACTTTAATTGCAGCAGAATTACATGATTTTTTCTTCAACACTTTAATTGCAGCAGAATTAGATGGCCCCCTAAAAACATAATTCCAAGATACATGAGAAAGACATGATTTTTTCTTCAAGACTTTTATTGCAGCAGAATTAGATGGACCCCTAAAAACATAATTCCAAATACATGAGAAGGAAATGATTTTTTCTACAAGACTTTAATTGCAGCAGAATTAGATACCCCTAAAAAAAGAATTCCAAGATACATGAGAAAGACCTGATTTTTTCTTCAAGACTTTAATTGCAGCAGAATTAGATGGCCCCCTAAAAATAAAATTATTCCAAGATACATGAGAAAGACATGATTTTTTCTTCAAGACTTTTATTGCAGCAGAATTAGATGGACCCCCAAAAACATAATTCCAAATACATGAGAAGGAAATGATTTTTTCTACAAGAGTTTAAATGCAGCAGAATTAGATACCCCAAAAAAAGAATTCCAAGATACATGAGAAAGACGTGATTTTTTCTTCAAGACTTTAATTGCAGCAGAATTAGATGGCCCCCTAAAAATAAAATTATTCCTAGATACATGAGAAAGACATGATTTTTTCATCAAAACTTTAATTGCAGCAGAACTAGATGGCAACCAAAAAACAAAGTTCCAAGATACGTGAGAAAGACATGATTTTTTCTTCAAGACTTTAATTGCAGCAGAATAAGATACTCCCTAAAAACAGAATTCCAAGATACATGTGAAAGACATGATGTTTTCTTCAAGACTTTTATTGCAGCAGAATTAGATACCCCCTAAAAACAGAATTCCAAGATACATGAGAAAGACATGATTTTTTCTTCAAGACTTTAATTGCAGCAGAATTAGATGGCCCCCTAAAAACAGAATTCCAAGATACATGTGAAAGACATGATTTTTTCTTCAAGACTTTAATTGCAGCAGAATTAGATGGCCCCCTAAAAACATAATTCCAAGATACATGAGAAAGACATGATTTTTTCTTCAAGACTTTTATTGCAGCAAAATTAGATGGACCCCTAGAAACATAATTCCAAGATACATGAGAATGGCAAGATTTTTTCTTCCAGACTTTACTTGCAGCAGAATTAGATGGCCCCCTAAAAACAGAATTATTCCAAGATACATGAGAAAGTCAGGATTTTTTCTTCAAGACTTTAATTGCAGCAAAATTAGATACCCCCTAAAAACAGAATTCCAAGATACATGAGAAAGACATGATTTTTTCTTCAAGACTTTAATTGCAGCAGAATAAGATACCCCCTAAAAACAGAATTCCAAGATACATGTGGAAGACATGATTTTTTCTTCAAGACTTTAATTGCAGCAGAATAAGATACCCCCTAAAAACATAATTCCAAGATACATGAGAAAGACATGATTTTTTCTTCAAGACTTTTATTGCAGCAGAATTAGATGGACCCCTAAAAACATAATTCCAAGATACATGTGAAAGAAATGATTTTTTCTACAAGACTTTAATTGCTGCAGAATTAGAAACCCTTAAAAACAGAATTCCAAGATACATGAGAAAGACATGATTTTTTCTACAAGACTTTAATTGCAGCAGAATTAGATGCCCCAAAAAACAGAACTTCAAGATACGTGAGAATGGCAAGATTTTTTCTTCAAAACTTTAATTACAGCAGAATTAGATGGCCCCCTAAAAACAGAATTATTCCAAGATACATGAGAAAGACAGGATTTTTTCTTCAAGACTTTAATTACAGCAAAATTAGATACCCCCTAAAAACAGAATTCCAAGATACATGAGGAAGACATGATTTTTTCTTCAAGACTTTAATTGCAGCAGAATAAGGTACACCCTAAAAACAGAATTCCAAGATACATGTGAAAGACTTGATTTTTTCTTCAGGACTTTAATTGCAGCAGAATTAAATGATTTTTTCTTCAAGACTTTAATTGCAGCAGAATTAGATGGCCCCCTGAAAATAAAATTATTCCAAGATACATGAGAAAGACATGATTTTTTCTTCAAGACTTTAATTGCAGCAGAATTAGATGGCCCCCTAAAAACATAATTCCAAGATACATGAGAAAGACATGATTTTTTCTTCAAGACTTTTATTGCAGCAAAATTAGATGGACCCCTAGAAACATAATTCCAAGATACATGAGAAAGACACGATTTTTTCTACAAGACTTTAATTGCAGCAGAATTAGATGGCCCCAAAAAACAGAACTTCAAGATACGTGAGAATGGCAAGATTTTTTCTTCCAGACTTTAATTGCAGCAGAATTAGATGGCCCCCTAAAAACAGAATTATTCCAAGATACATGAGAAAGTCAGGATTTTTTCTTCAAGACTTTAATTGCAGCAAAATTAGATACCCCCTAAAAACAGAATTTCAAGATACATGAGAAAGACATGATTTTTTCTTCAAGACTTTAATTGCAGCAGAATAAGATACCCCCTAAAAACAGAATTCCAAGATACATGTGAAAGACATGATTTTTTCTTCAAAACTTTAATTGCAGCAGAATAAGATACCCCCTAAAAACATAATTCCAAGATACATGAGAAAGACATGATTTTTTCTTCAAGACTTTTATTGCAGCAGAATTAGATGGACCCCTAAAAACATAATTCCAAGATACATGTGAAAGAAATGATTTTTTCTACAAGACTTTAATTGCTGCAGAATTAGAAACCCTTAAAAACAGAATTCCAAGATACATGAGAAAGACATGATTTTTTCTACAAGACTTTAATTGCAGCAGAATTAGATGCCCCAAAAAACAGAACTTCAAGATACGTGAGAATGGCAAGATTTTTTCTTCAAGACTTTAATTGCAGCAGAATTAGATGGCCCCCTAAAAACAGAATTATTCCAAGATACATGAGAAAGACAGGATTTTTTCTTCAAGACTTTAATTACAGCAAAATTACATACCCCCTAAAAACATAATTCCAAATACATGAGAAGGAGATGATTTTTTCTACAAGACTTTAAATGCAGCAGAATTAGATACCCCTAAAAAAAGAATTCCAAGATACATGAGAAAGACGTGATTTTTTCTTCAAGACTTTAATTGCAGCGGAATTAGATGGCCCCCTAAAAATAAAATTATTCCAAGATACATGAGAAAGACATGATTTTTTCTTCAAAACTTTAATTGCAGCAGAACTAGATGGCAACCTAAAAACAGAGTTCCAAGATACGTGAGAAACACATGATTTTTTCTTCGAGACGTTAATTGCAGCAGAATAAGATACTCCCTAAAAACAGAATTCCAAGATACATGAGAAAGACATGATTTTTTCTTCAAGACTTTTATTGCAGCAGAATTAGATGGACCCCTAAAAACATAATTCCAAGATACATGTGAAAGAAATGATTTTTTCTACAAGACTTTAATTGCTGCAGAATTAGAAACCCTTAAAAACAGAATTCCAAGATACATGAGAAAGACATGATTTTTTCTACAAGACTTTAATTGTAGCAGAATTAGATGCCCCAAAAAACAGAACTTCAAGATACGTGAGAATGGCAAGATTTTTTCTTCAAGACTTTAATTGCAGCAGAATTAGATGGCCCCCTAAAAACAGAATTATTCCAAGATACTTGAGAAAGACAGGATTTTTTCTTCAAGACTTTAATTCCAGCAAAATTACATACCCCCTAAAAACATAATTCCAAATACATGAGAAGGAAATGATTTTTTCTACAAGAGTTTAAATGCAGCAGAATTAGATACCCCAAAAAAAGAATTCCAAGATAAATGGGAAAGACGTGATTTTTTCTTCAAGACTTTAATTGCAGCAGAATTAGATGGCCCCCTAAAAATAAAATTATTCCAAGATACATGAGAAAGACATGATTTTTTCATCAAAACTTTAATTGCAGCAGAACTAGATGGCAACCAAAAAACAAAGTTCCAAGATACGTGAGAAAGACATGATTTTTTCTTCAAGACTTTAATTGCAGCAGAATAAGATACTCCCTAAAAACAGAATTCCAAGATACATGTGAAAGACATGATGTTTTCTTCAAGACTTTTATTGCAGCAGAATTAGATACCCCCTAAAAACAGAATTCCAAGATACATGAGAAAGACATGATTTTTTCTTCAAGACTTTAATTGCAGCAGAATTAGATGGCCCCCTAAAAACAGAATTCCAAGATACATGTGAAAGACATGATTTTTTCTTCAAGACTTTAATTGCAGCAGAATTATATGGCCCCCTAAAAACACAATTCCAAGATACATGAGAAAGACATGATTTTTTCTTCAAGACTTTTATTGCAGCAGAATTAGATGGACCCCCAAAAACATAATTCCAAATACATGAGAAGGAAATGATTTTTTCTACAAGAGTTTAAATGCAGCAGAATTAGATACCCCAAAAAAAGAATTCCAAGATACATGAGAAAGACGTGATTTTTTCTTCAAGACTTTAATTGCAGCAGAATTAGATGGCCCCCTAAAAATAAAATTATTCCAAGATACATGAGAAAGACATGATTTTGTTATCAAAACTTTAATTGCAGCAGAACTAGATGGCAACCAAAAAACAAAGTTCCAAGATACGTGAGAAAGACATGATTTTTTCTTCAAGACTTTAATTGCAGCAGAATAAGATACTCCCTAAAAACAGAATTCCAAGATACATGTGAAAGACATGATGTTTTCTTCAAGACTTTAATTGCAGCAGAATTAGATGGCCCCCTAAAAACAGAATTCCAAGATACATGTGAAAGACATGATTTTTTCTTCAAGACTTTAATTGCAGCAGAATTAGATGGCCCCCTAAAAACACAATTCCATGATACATGAGAAAGACATGATTTTTTCTTCAAGACTTTTATTGCAGCAAAATTAGATGGACCCCTAGAAACATAATTCCAAGATACATGAGAATGGCTAGATTTTTTCTTCCAGACTTTAATTGCAGCAGAATTAGATGGCCCCCTAAAAACAGAATTATTCCAAGATACATGAGAAAGTCAGGATTTTTTCTTCAAGACTTTAATTGCAGCAAAATTAGATACCCCCTAAAAACAGAATTCCAAGATACATGAGAAAGACATGATTTTTTCTTCAAGACTTTAATTGCAGCAGAATAAGATACCCCCTAAAAACAGAATTCCAAGATACATGTGAAAGACATGATTTTTTCTTCAAGACTTTAATTGCAGCAGAATAAGATACCCCCTAAAAACATAATTCCAAGATACATGAGAAAGACATGATTTTTTCTTCAAGACTTCTATTGCAGCAGAATTAGATGGACCCCTAAAAACATAATTCCAAGATACATGTGAAAGAAATGATTTTTTCTACAAGACTTTAATTGCTGCAGAATTAGAAACCCTTAAAAACAGAATTCCAAGATACATGAGAAAGACATGATTTTTTCTACAAGACTTTAATTGCAGCAGAATTAGATGCCCCTAAAAACAGAACTTCAAGATACGTGAGAATGGCAAGATTTTTTCTTCAAAACTTTAATTGCAGCAGAATTAGATGGCCCCCTAAAAACAGAATTATTCCAAGATACATGAGAAAGACAGGATTGTTTCTTCAAGACTTTAATTACAGCAAAATTAGATACCCCCTAAATACAGAATTCCAAGATACATGAGGAAGACATGATTTTTTCTTCAAGACTTTAATTGCAGCAGAATAAGGTACCCCCTAAAAACATAATTCCAAGATACATGAGAAAGACATGATTTTTTCTTCAAGACTTTTATTGCAGCAGAATTAGATGGACCCCTAAAAACATAATTCCAAGATACATGTGAAAGAAATGATTTTTTCTACAAGACTTTAATTGCTGCAGAATTAGAAACCCTTAAAAACAGAATTCCAAGATACATGAGAAAGACATGATTTTTTCTACAAGACTTTAATTGTAGCAGAATTAGACGCCCCAAAAAATAGAACTTCAAGATACGTGAGAATGGCAAGATTTTTTCTTCAAGACTTTAATTGCAGCAGAATTAGATGGCCCCCTAAAAACAGAATTATTCCAAGATACATGAGAAAGACAGGATTTTTTCTTCAAGACTTTAATTCCAGCAAAATTACATACCCCCTAAAAACATAATTCCAAATACATGAGAAGGAAATGATTTTTTCTACAAGAGTTTAAATGCAGCAGAATTAGATACCCCAAAAAAAGAATTTTAAGATAAATGGGAAAGACGTGATTTTTTCTTCAAGACTTTAATTGCAGCAGAATTAGATGGCCCCCTAAAAATAAAATTATTCCAAGATACATGAGAAAGACATGATTTTTTCATCAAAACTTTAATTGCAGCAGAACTAGATGGCAACCAAAAAACAAAGTTCCAAGATACGTGAGAAAGACATGATTTTTTCTTCAAGACTTTAATTGCAGCAGAATAAGATACTCCCTAAAAACAGAATTCCAAGATACATGTGAAAGACATGATGTTTTCTTCAAGACTTTTATTGCAGCAGAATTAGATACCCCCTAAAAACAGAATTCCAAGATACATGAGAAAGACATGATTTTTTCTTCAAGACTTTAATTGCAGCAGAATTAGATGGCCCCCTAAAAACAGAATTCCAAGATACATGTGAAAGACATGATTTTTTCTTCAAGACTTTAATTGCAGCAGAATTAGATGGCCCCCTAAAAACACAATTCCAAGATACATGAGAAAGACATGATTTTTTCTTCAAGACTTTTATTGCAGCAGAATTAGATGGACCCCCAAAAACATAATTCCAAATACATGAGAAGGAAATGATTTTTTCTACAAGAGTTTAAATGCAGCAGAATTAGATACCCCAAAAAAAGAATTCCAAGATACATGAGAAAGACGTGATTTTTTCTTCAAGACTTTAATTGCAGCAGAATTAGATGGCCCCCTAAAAATAAAATTATTCCAAGATACATGAGAAAGACATGATTTTGTTATCAAAACTTTAATTGCAGCAGAACTAGATGGCAACCAAAAAACAAAGTTCCAAGATACGTGAGAAAGACATGATTTTTTCTTCAAGACTTTAATTGCAGCAGAATAAGATACTCCCTAAAAACAGAATTCCAAGATACATGTGAAAGACATGATGTTTTCTTCAAGACTTTAATTGCAGCAGAATTAGATGGCCCCCTAAAAACAGAATTCCAAGATACATGTGAAAGACATGATTTTTTCTTCAAGACTTTAATTGCAGCAGAATTAGATGGCCCCCTAAAAACACAATTCCATGATACATGAGAAAGACATGATTTTTTCTTCAAGACTTTTATTGCAGCAAAATTAGATGGACCCCTAGAAACATAATTCCAAGATACATGAGAATGGCTAGATTTTTTCTTCCAGACTTTAATTGCAGCAGAATTAGATGGCCCCCTAAAAACAGAATTATTCCATGATACATGAGAAAGACATGATTTTTTCTTCAAGACTTTAATTGCAGCAAAATTAGATACCCCCTAAAAACAGAATTCCAAGATACATGAGAAAGACATGATTTTTTCTTCAAGACTTTAATTGCAGCAGAATAAGATACCCCCTAAAAACAGAATTCCAAGATACATGTGGAAGACATGATTTTTTCTTCAAGACTTTAATTGCAGCAGAATAAGATACCCCCTAAAAACATAATTCCAAGATACATGAGAAAGACATGATTTTTTCTTCAAGACTTCTATTGCAGCAGAATTAGATGGACCCCTAAAAACATAATTCCAAGATACATGTGAAAGAAATGATTTTTTCTACAAGACTTTAATTGCTGCAGAATTAGAAACCCTTAAAAACAGATTTCCAAGATACATGAGAAAGACATGATTTTTTCTACAAGACTTTAATTGTAGCAGAATTAGACGCCCCAAAAAATAGAACTTCAAGATACGTGAGAATGGCAAGATTTTTTCTTCAAGACTTTAATTGCAGCAGAATTAGATGGCCCCCTAAAAACAGAATTATTCCAAGATACATGAGAAAGACAGGATTTTTTCTTCAAGACTTTAATTCCAGCAAAATTACATACCCCCTAAAAACATAATTCCAAATACATGAGAAGGAAATGATTTTTTCTACAAGAGTTTAAATGCAGCAGAATTAGATACCCCAAAAAAAGAATTCCAAGATAAATGGGAAAGACGTGATTTTTTCTTCAAGACTTTAATTGCAGCAGAATTAGATGGCCCCCTAAAAATAAAATTATTCCAAGATACATGAGAAAGACATGATTTTTTCATCAAAACTTTAATTGCAGCAGAACTAGATGGCAACCAAAAAACAAAGTTCCAAGATACGTGAGAAAGACATGATTTTTTCTTCAAGACTTTAATTGCAGCAGAATAAGATACTCCCTAAAAACAGAATTCCAAGATACATGTGAAAGACATGATGTTTTCTTCAAGACTTTTATTGCAGCAGAATTAGATACCCCCTAAAAACAGAATTCCAAGATACATGAGAAAGACATGATTTTTTCTTCAAGACTTTAATTGCAGCAGAATTAGATGGCCCCCTAAAAACAGAATTCCAAGATACATGTGAAAGACATGATTTTTTCTACAAGACTTTAATTGCAGCAGAATTAGATGCCCCTAAAAACAGAACTTCAAGATACGTGAGAATGGCAAGATTTTTTCTTCAAAACTTTAATTGCAGCAGAATTAGATGGCCCCCTAAAAACAGAATTATTCCAAGATACATGAGAAAGACAGGATTGTTTCTTCAAGACTTTAATTACAGCAAAATTAGATACCCCCTAAATACAGAATTCCAAGATACATGAGGAAGACATGATTTTTTCTTCAAGACTTTAATTGCAGCAGAATAAGGTACCCCCTAAAAACATAATTCCAAGATACATGAGAAAGACATGATTTTTTCTTCAAGACTTCTATTGCAGCAGAATTAGATGGACCCCTAAAAACATAATTCCAAGATACATGTGAAAGAAATGATTTTTTCTACAAGACTTTAATTGCTGCAGAATTAGAAACCCTTAAAAACAGATTTCCAAGATACATGAGAAAGACATGATTTTTTCTACAAGACTTTAATTGTAGCAGAATTAGACTCCCCAAAAAATAGAACTTCAAGATACGTGAGAATGGCAAGATTTTTTCTTCAAGACTTTAATTGCAGCAGAATTAGATGGCCCCCTAAAAACAGAATTATTCCAAGATACATGAGAAAGACAGGATTTTTTCTTCAAGACTTTAATTCCAGCAAAATTACATACCCCCTAAAAACATAATTCCAAATACATGAGAAGGAAATGATTTTTTCTACAAGAGTTTAAATGCAGCAGAATTAGATACCCCAAAAAAAGAATTCCAAGATAAATGGGAAAGACGTGATTTTTTCTTCAAGACTTTAATTGCAGCAGAATTAGATGGCCCCCTAAAAATAAAATTATTCCAAGATACATGAGAAAGACATGATTTTTTCATCAAAACTTTAATTGCAGCAGAACTAGATGGCAACCAAAAAACAAAGTTCCAAGATACGTGAGAAAGACATGATTTTTTCTTCAAGACTTTAATTGCAGCAGAATAAGATACTCCCTAAAAACAGAATTCCAAGATACATGTGAAAGACATGATGTTTTCTTCAAGACTTTTATTGCAGCAGAATTAGATACCCCCTAAAAACAGAATTCCAAGATACATGAGAAAGACATGATTTTTTCTTCAAGACTTTAATTGCAGCAGAATTAGATGGCCCCCTAAAAACAGAATTCCAAGATACATGTGAAAGACATGATTTTTTCTTCAAGACTTTAATTGCAGCAGAATTAGATGGCCCCCTAAAAACACAATTCCAAGATACATGAGAAAGACATGATTTTTTCTTCAAGACTTTTATTGCAGCAGAATTAGATGGACCCCCAAAAACATAATTCCAAATACATGAGAAGGAAATGATTTTTTCTACAAGAGTTTAAATGCAGCAGAATTAGATACCCCAAAAAAAGAATTCCAAGATACATGAGAAAGACGTGATTTTTTCTTCAAGACTTTAATTGCAGCAGAATTAGATGGCCCCCTAAAAATAAAATTATTCCAAGATACATGAGAAAGACATGATTTTGTTATCAAAACTTTAATTGCAGCAGAACTAGATGGCAACCAAAAAACAAAGTTCCAAGATACGTGAGAAAGACATGATTTTTTCTTCAAGACTTTAATTGCAGCAGAATAAGATACTCCCTAAAAACAGAATTCCAAGATACATGTGAAAGACATGATGTTTTCTTCAAGACTTTAATTGCAGCAGAATTAGATGGCCCCCTAAAAACAGAATTCCAAGATACATGTGAAAGACATGATTTTTTCTTCAAGACTTTAATTGCAGCAGAATTAGATGGCCCCCTAAAAACACAATTCCATGATACATGAGAAAGACATGATTTTTTCTTCAAGACTTTTATTGCAGCAAAATTAGATGGACCCCTAGAAACATAATTCCAAGATACATGAGAATGGCTAGATTTTTTCTTCCAGACTTTAATTGCAGCAGAATTAGATGGCCCCCTAAAAACAGAATTATTCCAAGATACATGAGAAAGTCAGGATTTTTTCTTCAAGACTTTAATTGCAGCAAAATTAGATACCCCCTAAAAACAGAATTCCAAGATACATGAGAAAGACATGATTTTTTCTTCAAGACTTTACTTGCAGCAGAATAAGATACCCCCTAAAAACAGAATTCCAAGATACATGTGAAAGACATGATTTTTTCTTCAAGACTTTAATTGCAGCAGAATAAGATACCCCCTAAAAACATAATTCCAAGATACATGAGAAAGACATGATTTTTTCTTCAAGACTTCTATTGCAGCAGAATTAGATGGACCCCTAAAAACATAATTCCAAGATACATGTGAAAGAAATGATTTTTTCTACAAGACTTTAATTGCTGCAGAATTAGAAACCCTTAAAAACAGATTTCCAAGATACATGAGAAAGACATGATTTTTTCTACAAGACTTTAATTGCAGCAGAATTAGATGCCCCAAAAAACAGAACTTCAAGATACGTGAGAATGGCAAGATTTTTTCTTCAAAACTTTAATTGCAGCAGAATTAGATGGCCCCCTAAAAACAGAATTATTCCAAGATACATGAGAAAGACATGATTTTTTCTTCAAGACTTTAATTACAGCAAAATTAGATACCCCCTAAAAACAGAATTCCAAGATACATGAGGAAGACATGATTTTTTCTTCAAGACTTTAATTGCAGCAGAATAAGGTACCCCCTAAAAACAGAATTCCAAGATACATGTGAAAGACTTGATTTTTTCTTCAGGACTTTAATTGCAGCAGAATTAAATGATTTTTTCTTCAAGACTTTAATTGCAGCAGAATTAGATGGCCCCCTAAAAATAAAATTATTCCAAGATACATGAGAAAGACATGATTTTTTCTTCAAGACTTTTATTGCAGCAAAATTAGATGGACCCCTAGAAACATAATTCCAAGATACATGAGAAAGACATGATTTTTTCTACAAGACTTTAATTGCAGCAGAATTAGATGGCCCCAAAAAACAGAACTTCAAGATACGTGAGAATGGCAAGATTTTTTCTTCCAGACTTTAATTGCAGCAGAATTAGATGGCCCCCTAAAAACAGAATTATTCCAAGATACATGAGAAAGTCAGGATTTTTTCTTCAAGACTTTAATTGCAGCAAAATTAGATACCCCCTAAAAACAGAATTTCAAGATACATGAGAAAGACATGATTTTTTCTTCAAGACTTTAATTGCAGCAGAATAAGATATCCCCTAAAAACAGAATTCCAAGATAGATGTGAAAGACATGATTTTTTCTTCAAGACTTTAATTGCAGCAGAATAAGATACCCCCTAAAAACATAATTCCAAGATACATGAGAAAGACATGATTTTTTCTTCAAGACTTTTATTGCAGCAGAATTAGATGGACCCCTAAAAACATAATTCCAAGTTACATGTGAGAGAAATGATTTTTTCTACAAGACTTTAATTGCTGCAGAATTAGAAACCCTTAAAAACAGACTTCCAAGATACATGAGAAAGACATGATTTTTTCTACAAGACTTTAATTGCAGCAGAATTAGATGGCCCCAAAAAACAGAACTTCAAGATACGTGAGAATGGCAAGATTTTTTCTTCCAGACTTTAATTGCAGCAGAATTAGATGGCCCCCTAAAAACAGAATTATTCCAAGATACATGAGAAAGTCAGGATTTTTTCTTCAAGACTTTAATTGCAGCAAAATTAGATACCCCCTAAAAACAGAATTCCAAGTTACATGAGAAAGACATGATTTTTTCTTCAAGACTTTAATTGCAGCAGAATAAGATACCCCCTAAAAACAGAATTCTAAGATACATGTGAAAGACATGATTTTTTCTTCAAGACTTTAATTGCAGCAGAGTAAGATACCCCCTAAAAACATAATTCCAAGATACATGAGAAAGACATGATTTTTTCTTCAAGACTTTTATTGCAGCAGAATTAGATGGACCCCTAAAAACATAATTCCAAGATACATGTGAAAGAAATGATTTTTTCTACAAGACTTTAATTGCTGCAGAATTAGAAACCCTTAAAAACAGAATTCCAAGATACATGAGAAAGACATGATTTTTTCTACAAGACTTTAATTGCAGCAGAATTAGATGCCCCAAAAAACAGAACTTCAAGATACGTGAGAATGGCAAGATTTTTTCTTCAAGACTTTAATTGCAGCAGAATTAGATGGCCCCCTAAAAACAGAATTATTCCAAGATACATGAGAAAGACAGGATTTTTTCTTCAAGACTTTAATTACAGCAAAATTAGATACCCCCTAAAAACAGAATTCCAAGATACATGAGGAAGACATGATTTTTTCTTCAAGACTTTAATTGCAGCAGAATTAGAAACCCTTAAAAACAGAATTCCAAGATACATGAGAAAGACATGATTTTTTCTACAAGACTTTAAATGCAGCAGAATTAGATACCCCTAAAAAAAGAATTCCAAGATACATGAGAAAGAAGTGATTTTTTCTTCAAGACTTTAATTGCAGCGGAATTAGATGGCCCCCTAAAAATAAAATTATTCCAAGATACATGAGAAAGACATGATTTTTTCTTCAAAACTTTAATTGCAGCAGAACTAGATGGCAACCTAAAAACAGAGTTCCAAGATACGTGAGAAACACATGATTTTTTCTTCGAGACGTTAATTGCAGCAGAATAAGATACTCCCTAAAAACAGAATTCCAAGATACATGAGAAAGACATGATTTTCTCTACAAGACTTTAATTGCAGCAGAATTAGATGCCCCAAAAAACAGAACTTCAAGATACGTGAGAATGGCAAGATTTTTTCTTCAAAACTTTAATTGCAGCAGAATTAGATGGCCCCCTAAAAACAGAATTATTCCAAGATACATGAGAAAGACAGGATTTTTTCTTCAAGACTTTAATTACAGCAAAATTAGATACCCCCCAAAAACAGAATTCCAAGATACATGAGGAAGACATGATTTTTTCTTCAAGACTTTAATTGCAGCAGAATAAGGTACCCCCTAAAAACAGAATTCCAAGATACATGTGAAAGACTTGATTTTTTCTTCAGGACTTTAATTGCAGCAGAATTAAATGATTTTTTCTTCAAGACTTTAATTGCAGCAGAATTAGATGGCCCCCTAAAAATAAAATTATTCCAAGATACATGAGAAAGACATGATTTTTTCTTCAAGACTTTTATTGCAGCAGAATTAGATGGACCCCTAAAAACATAATTCCAAATACATGAGAAGGAAATGATTTTTTCTACAAGACTTTAAATGCAGCAGAATTAGATACCCCTAAAAAAAGAATTCCAAGATACATGAGAAAGACGTGATTTTTTCTTCAAGACTTTAATTGCAGCGGAATTAGATGGCCCCCTAAAAATAAAATTATTCCAAGATACATGAGAAAGACATGATTTTTTCTTCAAAACTTTAATTGCAGCAGAACTAGATGGCAACCTAAAAACAGAGTTCCAAGATAAGTGAGAAACACATGATTTTTTCTTCGAGACGTTAATTGCAGCAGAATAAGATACTCCCTAAAAAGACAATTCCAAGATACATGTGAAAGACATGATTTTTTCTACAAGACTGTAATTGCAGCAGAATTAAATGATTTTTTCTTCGAGACTTTAATTGCAGCAGAATTAGATGGCCCCCTAAAAATAAAATTATTCCAAGATACATGAGAAAGACATGATTTTTTCTTCATGACTTTTATTGCATCAGAATTAGATGGACCCCTAAAAACATAATTCCAAATACATGAGAAGGAAATGATTTTTTCTACAAGACTTTAAATGCAGGAGAATTAGATACCCCTAAAAAAAGAATTCCAAGATACATGAGAAAGACGTGATTTTTTCTTCAAGACTTTAATTGCAGCAGAATTAGATGGCCCCCTAAAAATAAAATTATTCCAAGATACATGAGAAAGACATGATTTTTTCTTCAAAACTTTAATTGCAGCAGAACTAGATGGCAACCTAAAAACAGAGTTCCAAGATACGTGAGAAACACATGATTTTTTCTTCGAGACGTTAATTGCAGCAGAATAAGATACTCCGTAAAAACAGAATTCCAAGATACATGTGAAAGACATGATTTTTTCTTCAAGACTTTAATTGCAGCAGAATTAAATGATTTTTTCTTCGAGACTTTAATTGCAGCAGAATTAGATGGCCCCCTAAAAATAAAATTATTCCAAGATACATGAGAAAGACATGATTTTTTCTTCATGACTTTTATTGCAGCAGAATTAGATGGACCCCTAAAAACATAATTCCAAATACATGAGAAGGAAATGATTTTTTCTACAAGACTTTAAATGCAGGAGAATTAGATACCCCTAAACAAAGAATTCCAAGATACATGAGAAATACGTGATTTTTTCTTCAAGACTTTAATTGCAGCAGAATTAGATGGCCCCCTAAAAATAAAATTATTCCAAGATACATGAGAAAGACATGATTTTTTCTTCAAAACTTTAATTGCAGCAGAACTAGATGGCAACCTAAAAACAGAGTTCCAAGATACGTGAGAAAGACATGATTTTTTTCTTCAAAACTTTAATTGCAGCAGAATAAGATACTCCCTAAAAACAGAATTCCAAGATACGTGAGAAAGACATGATTTTTTTCTTCAAGACTTTTATTGCAGCAGAATTAGATACCCCGTAAAAACAGAATTCCAAGAAACATGTGAAAGCCATGATTTTTTCTTCAAGACTTTTATTGCAGCAGAATTAGATACCCCCTAAAAACAGAATTCCATGATACATGAGAAAGACATGATTTTTTCTTCAAGACTATAATTGCAGCAGAAATAGATGGCCCCCTAAAAACAGAATTCCAAGATACATGTGAAAGACATGATTTTTTCTTCAAGACTTTAATTGCAGCAGAATTAGATGGCACCCTAAAAACATAATTCCAAGATACATGAGAAAGACATGATTTTTTCTTCAAGACTTTTACTGCAGCAGAATTAGATGGACCCCTAAAAACCTAATTCCAAGATACATGTGAAAGAAATGATTTTTTCTACAAGAGTTTAATTGCTGCTGAATTAGAAACCCTTAAAAACAGAATTCCAAGATACATGAGAAAGACATGATTTTTTCTACATGACTTTAATTGCAGCAGAATTAGATGGCCCCAAAATAGAACTTCAAGATACGTGAGAATGGCAAGATTTTTTCTTCAAGATTTTAATTGCAGCAGAATTAGATGGCCCCCTAAAAATAGAATTATTCCAAGATACATGAGAAAGACAGGATTTTTTCTTCAAGACTTTAATTGCAGCAAAATTAGAGACCCCCTAAAAACAGAATTCCAAGATACATGAGAAAGACAAGATTTTTTCTTCAAGACTTTAATTGCAGCAGAATAAGATACCTCCTAAAAACAGAATTCCAAGATACATGTGAAAGACATGATTTTTTCTTCAAGACTTTAATTGCAACAGAATTAAATGATTTTTTCTTCAAGACTTTAATTGCAGCAGAATTAGATGGCCCCCTAAAAACATAATTCCAGGATACATGAGAAAGACTTGATTTTTTCTTCAAGACTTTTATTGCAGCAGAATTAGATGGACCCCTAAAAACATAATTCCAAGAAACATGAGAAAGAAATGATTTTTTCTACAAGACTTTAATTGCTGCAGAATTGGAAACCCCTAAAAACAGAACTCCAAGATACATGAGAAAGACATGATTTTTTCTTCAAGACTTTAGTTGCAGCAGAATTAGTTGGCCCCAAAAAACAGAATTTCAAGATACATGAGAAAGGCATGATTTTTTCTTCAAGACTTTAATTGCAGCAGAATTAGATGGCCCGCTCAAAACAGAATTATTCCAAGATACATGAGAAAGACAGGATTTTTTCTTCAAGACTTTAATTGCAGCAGAATTAGATACCACCTAAAAACAGAATTCCAAGATACATGAGAAAGACATGATTTTTTCTTCAAGACTTTAATTGCAGCAGAATAAGATATCCCCTAAAAACAGAATTCCAAGATACATGTGAAAGAATTGATTTTTTCTTCAAGACTTTAATTGCAGCAGAATTACATGATTTTTTCTTCAAGACTTTAATTGCAGCAGAATTACATGATTTTTTCTTCAAGACTTTAATTGTAGCAGAATTAGATGGCCCCCTAAAAACATAATTCCAAGATACATGAGAAAGACATGATTTTCTCTTCAAGACTTTTATTGCTGCAGAATTAGATGGACCCCTAAAAACATAATTCCAAGATACATGAGAAAGAAATGATTTTTTCTACAAGACTTTAATTGCTGCAAAATTAGATACCCCCTAAAAATAGAATTCCAAGATACATGAGAAAGACATGATTTTCTCTTCAAGACTTTTATTGCTGCAGAATTAGATGGACCCCTAAAAACATAATTCCAAGATACATGAGAAAGAAATGATTTTTTCTACAAGACTTTAATTGCTGCAAAATTAGATACCCCCTAAAAATAGAATTCCAAGATACATGAGAAAGACATGATTTTTTCTTCAAGACTTTAATTACAGCAGAATAAGATACCCCCTAAAAACAGAATTCCAAGATACATGTGAAAGACATGACTTTTTCTTCAAGACTTTAATTGCAGCAGAATTAGATGGCCCCCGAAAAACAGAATTATTCCAAGATACATGAGAAAGACAGGATTTTTTCTTCAAGACTTTAATTGCAGCAGAATTAGATACCCCCTAAAAACAGAATTCCAAGATACATGAGAAAGTCATGATTTTGTCTTCGAGACTTTAATTGCAGCAGAATAAGATACCCCCTAAAAACAGAATTCCAAGATACATGTGAAAGACATGATTTTTTCTTCAAGAGTTTAATTGCAGCAGAATTAGATGGCCCCACAAAAATAGAATTCCAAGATACATATGAAAGACATGATTTTTTTCTCCAAGACTTTAATTGCAGCAGAATTAGATTGCCCCTAAAAATAGAATTCCAAGATACATGAGGAAGACATGATTTTTTCTTCAAGAATTTAATTGCAGCAGAATTAGATGGCCCCCTAAAAACAGAATTCCAAGATACATGAGAAAGACATGATTTTTTCTTCTAGACTTTAATTGCAGCAGAATTAGATGGCCCCCTAAAAATAGAATTATTCCAAGATACATGAGAAAGACAGGATTTTTTCTTCAAGACTTTAATTGCAGCAAAATTAGAGACCCCCTAAAAACAGAATTCCAAGATACATGAGAAAGACAAGATTTTTTCTTCAAGACTTTAATTGCAGCAGAATAAGATACCTCCTAAAAACAGAATTCCAAGATACATGTGAAAGACATGATTTTTTCTTCAAGACTTTAATTGCAACAGAATTAAATGATTTTTTCTTCAAGACTTTAATTGCAGCAGAATTAGATGGCCCCCTAAAAACATTATTCCAGGATACATGAGAAAGACTTGATTTTTTCTTCAAGACTTTTATTGCAGCAGAATTAGATGGACCCCTAAAAACATAATTCCAAGAAACATGAGAAAGAAATGATTTTTTCTACAAGACTTTAATTGCTGCAGAATTGGAAACCCCTAAAAACAGAACTCCAAGATACATGAGAAAGACATGATTTTTTCTTCAAGACTTTAGTTGCAGCAGAATTAGTTGGCCCCAAAAAACAGAATTTCAAGATACATGAGAAAGGCATGATTTTTTCTTCAAGACTTTAATTGCAGCAGAATTAGATGGCCCCCTCAAAACAGAATTATTCCAAGATACATGAGAAAGACAGGATTTTTTCTTCAAGACTTTAATTGCAGCAGAATTAGATACCACCTAAAAACAGAATTCCAAGATACATGAGAAAGACATGATTTTTTCTTCAAGACTTTAATTGCAGCAGAATAAGATATCCCCTAAAAACAGAATTCCAAGATACATGTGAAAGAATTGATTTTTTCTTCAAGACTTTAATTGCAGCAGAATTACATGATTTTTTCTTCAAGACTTTAATTGTAGCAGAATTAGATGGCCCCCTAAAAACATAATTCCAAGATACATGAGAAAGACATGATTTTCTCTTCAAGACTTTTATTGCTGCAGAATTAGATGGACCCCTAAAAACATAATTCCAAGATACATGAGAAAGAAATGATTTTTTTTACAAGACTTTAATTGCTGCAAAATTAGATACCCCCTAAAAATAGAATTCCAAGATACATGAGAAAGACATGATTTTTTCTTCAAGACTTTAATTACAGCAGAATAAGATACCCCCTAAAAACAGAATTCCAAGATACAAGTGAAAGACATGACTTTTTCTTCAAGACTTTAATTGCAGCAGAATTAGATGGCCCCCGAAAAACAGAATTATTCCAAGATACATGAGAAAGACAGGATTTTTTCTTCAAGACTTTAATTGCAGCAGAATTAGATACCCCCTAAAAACAGAATTCCAAGATACATGAGAAAGTCATGATTTTGTCTTCGAGACTTTAATTGCAGCAGAATAAGATACCCCCTAAAAACAGAATTCCAAGATACATGTGAAAGACATGATTTTTTCTTCAAGAGTTTAATTGCAGCAGAATTAGATGGCCCCACAAAAATAGAATTCCAAGATACATATGAAAGACATGATTTTTTTCTCCAAGACTTTAATTGCAGCAGAATTAGATTGCCCCTAAAAATAGAATTCCAAGATACATGAGGAAGACATGATTTTTTCTTCAAGAATTTAATTGCAGCAGAATTAGATGGCCCCCTAAAAACAGAATTCCAAGATACATGAGAAAGACATGATTTTTTCTTCTAGACTTTAATTGCAGCAGAATTAGATGGCCCCCTAAAAATAAAATTATTCCAACATACATGAGAAAGACATGATTTTTTCTTCAAGACTTTAATTGCAGCAGAATTAGATACCCCTAAAAACAGAATTCCAAGATACATGAGAAAGACATGATTTTTTCTTCAAGACTTTAATTGCAGCAGAATTACATGATTTTTTCTACAAGACTTTAATTGCAGCAGAATTAGATGGCCCCCTAAAAACTTAATTCCAAGATACATGAGAAAGACATGATTTTTTCTTCAAGACTTTTATTGCAGCCGAAATAGATGGACCCCTAAAAACATAATTCCAAGATACATGAGAAAGAAATGATTTTTTCTACAAGACTTTAATTGATGCAGAATTAGAAACCCCTAAAAACAGAATTCCAAGATACATGAGAAAGACATGATTTTTTCTTCAAGACATTAATTGCAGCAGAATTAGATGGCCCCCTAAAAACAGAATTATTCCAAGATACATGAGAAAGACAGGATTTTTTCTTCAAGACTTTAATTGCAGCAGAATTAGATACCCCCTAAAAACAGAATTCCAAGATACATGAGAAAGTCACGATTTTCTCTTCAAGACTTTAATTGCAGCAGAATAAGATACCCCCTAAAAACAGAATTCCAAGATACATGTGAAAGACATGATTTTTTCTTCAAGAGTTTAATTGCAGCAGAATTAGATGGCCCCACAAAAATAGACTTCCAAGATACATATGAAAGACATGATTTTTTTCTCCAAGACTTTAATTGCAGCAGAATTGGATTGCCCCCTAAAAATAGAATTCCAAGATACATGAGGAAGACATGATTTTTTCTTCAAGAATTTAATTGCAGCAGAATTAGATGGCCCCCTAAAAACAGAATTCCAAGATACATGAGAAAGACATGATTTTTTCTTCTAGACTTTAATTGCAGCAGAATTAGATGGCCCCCTAAAAATAAAATTATTCCAAGATACATGAGAAAGACATGATTTTTTCTACAAGACTTTAATTGCAGCAGAATTAGATACCCCTAAAAACAGAACTCCAAGATACATGAGAAAGACATGATTTTTTCTTCAAGACTTTAATTGCAGCAGAATTACATGATTTTTTCTACAAGACTTTAATTGCAGCAGAATTGGATTGCCCCCTAAAAATATAATTCCAAGATACATGAGGAAGACATGATTTTTTCTTCAAGAATTTAATTGCAGCAGAATTAGATGGCCCCCTAAAAACATAATTCCAAGATACATGAGAAAGACATGATTTTTTCTTCAAGACTTTTATTGCAGCCGAAATAGATGGACCCCTAAAAACATAATTCCAAGATACATGAGAAAGAAATGATTTTTTCTACAAGACTTTAATTGATGCAGAATTAGAAACCCCTAAAAACAGAATTCCAAGATACATGAGAAAGACATGATTTTTTCTTCAAGACTTTAATTGCAGCTGAATTAGATGGCCCCCTAAAAACAGAATTATTCCAAGATACATGAGAAAGACAGGATTTTTTCTTCAAGACTTTAATTGCAGCAGAATTAGATACCCCCTAAAAACAGAATTCCAAGATACATGGGAAAGTCATGATTTTCTCTTCAAGACTTTAATTGCAGCAGAATAAGATACCCCCTAAAAACAGAATTCCAAGATACATGTGAAAGACATGATTTTTTCATCAAGAGTTTAATTGCAGCAGAATTAGATGGCCCCACAAAAATAGAATTCCAAGATACATATGAAAGACATGATTTTTTTCTCCAAGACTTTAATTGCTGCAGAATTAGATTGCCCCCTAAAAATAGAATTCCAAGATACATGAGGAAGACATGATTTTTTCTTCAAGAATTTAATTGCAGCAGAATTAGATGGCCCCCTAAAAACAGAATTCCAAGATACATGAGAAAGACATGATTTTTTCTTCTAGACTTTAATTGCAGCAGAATTAGATGGCCCCCTAAAAATAAAATTATTCCAACATACATGAGAAAGACATGATTTTTTCTTCAAGACTTTAATTGCAGCAGAATTAGATACCCCTAAAAACAGAACTCCAAGATACATGAGAAAGACATGATTTTTTCTTCAAGACTTTAATTGCAGCAGAATTACATGATTTTTTCTACAAGACTTTAATTGCAGCAGAATTAGATGGCCCCCTAAAAACAGAACTCCAAGATACATGAGAAAGACATGATTTTTTCTTCAAGACTTTTATTGCAGCAGAATTACATGATTTTTTCTACAAGACTTTAATTGCAGCAGAATTAGATGGCCCCCTAAAAACATAATTCCAAGATACATGAGAAAGACATGATTTTTTCTTCAAGACTTTTATTGCAGCCGAAATAGATGGACCCCTAAAAACATAATTCCAAGATACATGAGAAAGAAATGATTTTTTCTACAAGACTTTAATTGATGCAGAATTAGAAACCCCTAAAAACAGAATTCCAAGATACATGAGAAAGCATGATTTTTTCTTCAAGACTTTAATTGCAGCAGAATTAGATGGCCCCCTAAAAACAGAATTATTCCAAGATACATGAGAAAGACAGGATTTTTTCTTCAAGACTTTAATTGCAGCAGAATTAGATACCCCCTAAAAATAGAATTCCAAGATACATGAGAAAGTCATGATTTTCTCTTCAAGACTTTAATTGCAGCAGAATAAGATACCCCCTAAAAACAGAATTCCAAGATACATGTGAAAGACATGATTTTTTCTTCAAGAGTTTAATTGCAGCAGAATTAGATGGCCCCACAAAAACAGAATTCCAAGATACATATGAAAGACATGATTTTTTTCTCCAAGACTTTAATTGCAGCAGAATTAGACTGCCCCTAAAAATAGAATTCCAAGATACATGAGGAAGACATGATTTTTTCTTCAAGAATTTAATTTCAGCAGAATTAGATTGCCCCCTAAAAACAGAATTCCAAGATACATGAGAAAGACATGATTTTTTCTTCTAGACTTTAATTGCAGCAGAATTAGATGGCCCCCTAAAAATAAAATTATTCCAACATACATGAGAAAGACATGATTTTTTCTTCAAGACTTTAATTGCAGCAGAATTAGATACCCCTAAAAACAGAATTCCAAGATACATGAGAAAGACATGATTTTTTCTTCAAGACTTTAATTGCAGCAGAATTAGATACCCCTAAAAACAGAATTCCAGGATACATTAGAAAGACATGATTTTTTCTACAAGACTTTAAATGCAGGAGAATTAGATACCCCTAAAAAAAGAATTCCAAGATACATGAGAAATACGTGATTTTTTCTTCATGACTTTAATTGCAGCAGAATTAGATGGCCCCCTAAAAATAAAATTATTCCAAGATAAATGAGAAAGACATGATTTTTTCTTCAAAACTTTAATTGCAGCAGAACTAGATGGCAACCTAAAAACAGAGTTCCAAGATACGTGAGAAAGACATGATTTTTTTCTTCAAGACTTTAATTGCAGCAGAATAAGATACTCCCTAAAAACAGAATTCCAAGATACATGTGAAAGACATGATTTTTTCTTCAAGACTTTTATTGTAGCAGAATTAGATACCCCCTAAAAACAGAATTCCAAGATACATGAGAAAGACATGATTTTTTCTTCAAGACTATAATTGCAGCAGAATTACATGGCCCCCTAAAAACAGAATGCCAAGATACATGTGAAAGACATGATTTTTTCTTCAAGACTTTAATTGCAGCAGAATTAGATGGCACCCTAAAAACATAATTCCAAGATACATGAGAAAGACATGATTTTTTCTTCAAAACTTTTACTGCAGCAGAATTAGATGGACCCCTAAAAACATAATTCCAAGAAACATGTGAAAGAAATGATTTTTTCTACAAGACTTTAATTGATGCAGAATTAGAAACCCCTAAAAACAGAATTCCAAGATACATGAGAAAGACATGATTTTTTCTTCAAGACTTTAATTGCAGCAGAATTAGATGGCCCCCTAAAAACAGAATTATTCCAAGATACATGAGAAAGACAGGATTTTTTCTTCAAGACTTTAATTGCAGCAGAATTAGATACCCCCTAAAAATAGAATTCCAAGATACATGAGTAAGTCATGATTTTCTCTTCAAGACTTTAATTGCAGCAGAATAAGATACCCCCTAAAAACAGAATTCCAAGATACATGTGAAAGACATGATTTTTTCTTCAAGAGTTTAATTGCAGCAGAATTAGATGGCCCCCCAAAAACAGAATTCCAAGATACATATGAAAGACATGATTTTTTTCTCCAATACTTTAATTGCAGCAGAATTAGATTGCCCCTAAATATAGAATTCCAAGATACATGAGGAAGACATGATTTTTTCTTCAAGAATTTAATTGCAGCAGAATTAGATTGCCCCCTAAAAACAGAATTCCAAGATACATGAGAAAGACATGATTTTTTCTTCTAGACTTTAATTGCAGCAGAATTAGATGGCCCCCTAAAAATAAAGTTATTCCAACATACTTGAGAAAGACATGATTTTTTCTTCAAGACTTTAATTGCAGCAGAATTAGATACCCCTGAAAACAGAATTCCAAGATACATGAGAAAGACATGATTTTTTCTTCATGACTTTAATTGCAGCAGAATTACATGATTTTTTCTACAAGACTTTAATTGCAGCAGAATTAGATGGCCCCCTAAAAACATAATTCCAAGATACATGAGAAAGACATGATTTTTTCTTCAAGACTTTTATTGCAGCCGAAATAGATGGACCCGTAAAAACATAATTCCAAGATACATGAGAAAGAAATGAATATTTCTACAAGACTTTAATTGATGCAGAATTAGAAACCCCTAAAAACAGAATTCCAAGATACATGAGAAAGACATGATTTTTTCTTCAAGACTTTAATTGCAGCAGAATTAGATGGCCCCCTAAAAACAGAATTATTCCAAGATACATGAGAAAGACAGGATTTTTTCTTCAAGACTTTAATTGCAGCAGAATTAGATACCCCCTAAAAACAGAATTCCAAGATACATGAGAAAGCCATGATTTTCTCTTCAAGACTTTAATTGCAGCAGAATAAGATACCCCCTAAAAATAGAATTCCAAGATACATGTGAAAGACATGATTTTTTCTTCAAGAGTTTAATTGCAGCAGAATTAGATGGCCCCACAAAAATAGAATTCCAAGATACATATGAAAGACATGATTTTTTTCTCCAAGACTTTAATTGCAGCAGAATTAGATTGCCCCTAAAAATAGAATTCCAAGATACATGAGGAAGACATGATTTTTTCTTCAAGAATTTAATTGCAGCAGAATTAGATGGCCCCCTAAAAACAGAATTCCAAGATACATGAGAAAGACATGATTTTTTCTTCAAGACTTTAATTGCAGCAGAATTAGATGGCACCCTAAAAACATAATTCCAAGATACATGAGAAAGACATGATTTTTTCTTCAAAACTTTTACTGCAGCAGAATTAGATGGACCCCTAAAAACATAATTCCAAGAAACATGTGAAAGAAATGATTTTTTCTACAAGACTTTAATTGATGCAGAATTAGAAACCCCTAAAAACAGAATTCCAAGATACATGAGAAAGACATGATTTTTTCTTCAAGACTTTAATTGCAGCAGAATTAGATGGCCCCCTAAAAACAGAATTATTCCAAGATACATGAGAAAGACAGGATTTTTTCTTCAAGACTTTAATTGCAGCAGAATTAGATACCCCCTAAAAATAGAATTCCAAGATACATGAGAAAGTCATGATTTTCTCTTCAAGACTTTAATTGCAGCAGAATAAGATACCCCCTAAAAACAGAATTCCAAGATACATGTGAAAGACATGATTTTTTCTTCAAGAGTTTAATTGCAGCAGAATTAGATGGCCCCCCAAAAACAGAATTCCAAGATACATATGAAAGACATGATTTTTTTCTCCAATACTTTAATTGCAGCAGAATTAGATTGCCCCTAAATATAGAATTCCAAGATACATGAGGAAGACATGATTTTTTCTTCAAGAATTTAATTGCAGCAGAATTAGATTGCCCCCTAAAAACAGAATTCCAAGATACATGAGAAAGACATGATTTTTTCTTCTAGACTTTAATTGCAGCAGAATTAGATGGCCCCCTAAAAATAAAGTTATTCCAACATACATGAGAAAGACATGATTTTTTCTTCAAGACTTTAATTGCAGCAGAATTAGATACCCCTGAAAACAGAATTCCAAGATACATGAGAAAGACATGATTTTTTCTTCATGACTTTAATTGCAGCAGAATTACATGATTTTTTCTACAAGACTTTAATTGCAGCAGAATTAGATGGCCCCCTAAAAACATAATTCCAAGATACATGAGAAAGACATGATTTTTTCTTCAAGACTTTTATTGCAGCCGAAATAGATGGACCCGTAAAAACATAATTCCAAGATACATGAGAAAGAAATGAATATTTCTACAAGACTTTAATTGATGCAGAATTAGAAACCCCTAAAAACAGAATTCCAAGATACATGAGAAAGACATGATTTTTTCTTCAAGACTTTAATTGCAGCAGAATTAGATGGCCCCCTAAAAACAGAATTATTCCAAGATACATGAGAAAGACAGGATTTTTTCTTCAAGACTTTAATTGCAGCAGAATTAGATACCCCCTAAAAACAGAATTCCAAGATACATGAGAAAGCCATGATTTTCTCTTCAAGACTTTAATTGCAGCAGAATAAGATACCCCCTAAAAATAGAATTCCAAGATACATGTGTAAGACATGATTTTTTCTTCAAGTGTTTAAGTGCAGCAGAATTAGATGGCCCCACAAAAATAGAATTCCAAGATACATGAGAAAGACATGATTTTTTCTTCTAGACTTTAATTGCAGCAGAATTAGATGGCCCCCTAAAAATAAAATTATTCCAACATACATGAGAAAGACATGATTTTTTCTTCAAGACTTTAATAGCAGCAGAATTACATGATTTTTTCTTCAAGACTTTAATTGCAGCAGAATTAGATGGCACCCTAAAAACATAATTCCAAGATACATGAGAAAGACATGATTTTTTCTTCAAAACTTTTACTGCAGCAGAATTAGATGGACCCCTAAAAACATAATTCCAAGAAACATGTGAAAGAAATGATTTTTTCTACAAGACTTTAATTGATGCAGAATTAGAAACCCCTAAAAACAGAATTCCAAGATACATGAGAAAGACATGATTTTTTCTTCAAGACTTTAATTGCAGCAGAATTAGATGGCCCCCTAAAAACAGAATTATTCCAAGATACATGAGAAAGACAGGCTTTTTTCTTCAAGACTTTAATTGCAGCAGAATTAGATATCCCCTAAAAATAGAATTCCAAGATACATGAGAAAGTCATGATTTTCTCTTCAAGACTTTAATTGCAGCAGAATAAGATACCCCCTAAAAACAGAATTCCAAGATACATGTGAAAGACATGATTTTTTCTTCAAGAGTTTAATTGCAGCAGAATTAGATGGCCCCCCAAAAACAGAATTCCAAGATACATATGAAAGACATGATTTTTTTCTCCAAGACATTAATTGCAGCAGAATTAGATTGCCCCTAAATATAGAATTCCAAGATACATGAGGAAGACATGATTTTTTCTTCAAGAATTTAATTGCAGCAGAATTAGATTGCCCCCTAAAAACAGAATTCCAAGATACATGAGAAAGACATGATTTTTTCTTCTAGACTTTAATTGCAGCAGAATTAGATGGCCCCCTAAAAATAAAATTATTCCAACATACATGAGAAAGACATGATTTTTTCTTCAAGACTTTAATTGCAGCAGAATTAGATACCCCTAAAAACAGAATTCCAAGATACATGAGAAAGACATGATTTTTTCTTCATGACTTTAATTGCAGCAGAATTACATGATTTTTTCTACAAGACTTTAATTGCAGCAGAATTAGATGGCCCCCTAAAAACATAATTCCAAGATACATGAGAAAGACATGATTTTTTCTTCAAGAATTTTATTGCAGCGGAAATAGATGGACCCGTAAAAACATAATTCCAAGATACATGAGAAAGAAATGAATATTTCTACAAGACTTTAATTGATGCAGAATTAGAAACCCCTAAAAACAGAATTCCAAGATACATGAGAAAGACATGATTTTTTCTTCAAGACTTTAATTGCAGCAGAATTAGATGGCCCCCTAAAAACAGAATTATCCCAAGATACATGAGAAAGACAGGATTTTTTCTTCAAGACTTTAATTGCAGCAGAATTAGATACCCCCTAAAAACAGAATTCCAAGATACATGAGAAAGCCATGATTTTCTCTTCAAGACTTTAATTGCAGCAGAATAAGATACCCCCTAAAAATAGAATTCCAAGATACATGTGTAAGACATGATTTTTTCTTCAAGAGTTTAATTGCAGCAGAATTAGATGGCCCCACAAAAATAGAATTCCAAGATACATGAGAAAGACATGATTTTTTCTTCTAGACTTTAATTGCAGCAGAATTAGATGGCCCCCTAAAAATAAAATTATTCCAACATACATGAGAAAGACATGATTTTTTCTTCAAGACTTTAATTGCAGCAGAATTAGATACCCCTAAAAACAGAACTCCAAGATACATGAGAAAGACATGATTTTTTCTTCAAGACTTTAATTGCAGCAGAATTACATGATTTTTTCTACAAGACTTTAATTGCAGCAGAATTAGATGGCCCCCTAAAAACATAATTCCAAGATACATGAGAAAGACATGATTTTTTCTTCAAGACTTTTATTGCAGCCGAAATAGATGGACCCCTAAAAACATAATTCCAAGATACATGAGAAAGAAATGATTTTTTCTACTAGACTTTAATTGATGCAGAATTAGAAACCCCTAAAAACAGAATTCCAAGATACATGAGAAAGACATGATTTTTTCTTCAAGACTTTAATTGCAGCAGAATTAGATGGCCCCCGAAAAACAGAATTATTCCAAGATACATGAGAAAGACAGGATTTTTTCTTCAAGACTTTAATTGCAGCAGAATTAGATACCCCCTAAAAACAGAATTCCAAGATACATGAGAAAGTCATGATTTTGTCTTCAAGACTTTAATTGCAGCAGAATAAGATACCCCCTAAAAACAGAATTCCAAGATACATGTGAAAGACATGATTTTTTCTTCAAGAGTTTAATTGCAGCAGAATTAGATGGCCCCACAAAAATAGAATTCCAAGATACATATGAAAGACATGATTTTTTTCTCCAAGACTTTAATTGCAGCAGAATTAGATTGCCCCTAAAAATAGAATTCCAAGATACATGAGAAAGACATGATTTTTTCTTCAAGACTTTAATTGCAGCAGAATTAGATACCCCTAAAAACAGAACTCCAAGATACATGAGAAAGACATGATTTTTTCTTCAAGACTTTAATTGCAGCAGAATTACATGATTTTTTCTACAAGACTTTAATTGCAGCAGAATTAGATGGCCCCCTAAAAACATAATTCCAAGATACATGAGAAAGACATGATTTTTTCTTCAAGACTTTTATTGCAGCCGAAATAGATGGACCCCTAAAAACATAATTCCAAGATACATGAGAAAGAAATGATTTTTTCTACAAGACTTTAATTGATGCAGAATTAGAAACCCCTAAAAACAGAATTCCAAGATACATGAGAAAGACATGATTTTTTCTTCAAGACTTTAATTGTAGCAGAATTAGATGGCCCCCGAAAAACAGAATTATTCCAAGATACATGAGAAAGACAGGATTTTTTCTTCAAGACTTTAATTGCAGCAGAATTAGATACCCCCTAAAAACAGAATTCCAAGATACATGAGAAAGTCATGATTTTGTCTTCAAGACTTTAATTGCAGCAGAATAAGATACCCCCTAAAAACAGAATTCCAAGATACATGTGAAAGACATGATTTTTTCTTCAAGAGTTTAATTGCAGCAGAATTAGATGGCCCCACAAAAATAGAATTCCAAGATACATATGAAAGACATGATTTTTTTCTCCAAGACTTTAATTGCAGCAGAATTAGATTGCCCCTAAAAATAGAATTCCAAGATACATGAGGAAGACATGATTTTTTCTTCAAGAATTTAATTGCAGCAGAATTAGATGGCCCCCTAAAAACAGAATTCCAAGATACATGAGAAAGACATGATTTTTTCTTCAAGACTTTAATTGCAGCAGAATTAGATGGCACCCTAAAAACATAATTCCAAGATACATGAGAAAGACATGATTTTTTCTTCAAAACTTTTACTGCAGCAGAATTAGATGGACCCCTAAAAACATAATTCCAAGAAACATGTGAAAGAAATGATTTTTTCTACAAGACTTTAATTGATGCAGAATTAGAAACCCCTAAAAACAGAATTCCAAGATACATGAGAAAGACATGATTTTTTCTTCAAGACTTTAATTGCAGCAGAATTAGATGGCCCCCTAAAAACAGAATTATTCCAAGATACATGAGAAAGACAGGATTTTTTCTTCAAGACTTTAATTGCAGCAGAATTAGATACCCCCTAAAAATAGAATTCCAAGATACATGAGAAAGTCATGATTTTCTCTTCAAGACTTTAATTGCAGCAGAATAAGATACCCCCTAAAAACAGAATTCCAAGATACATGTGAAAGACATGATTTTTTCTTCAAGAGTTTAATTGCAGCAGAATTAGATGGCCCCCCAAAAACAGAATTCCAAGATACATAAGAAAGACATGATTTTTTTCTCCAATACTTTAATTGCAGCAGAATTAGATTGCCCCTAAATATAGAATTCCAAGATACATGAGGAAGACATGATTTTTTCTTCAAGAATTTAATTGCAGCAGAATTAGATTGCCCCCTAAAAACAGAATTCCAAGATACATGAGAAAGACATGATTTTTTCTTCTAGACTTTAATTGCAGCAGAATTAGATGGCCCCCTAAAAATAAAGTTATTCCAACATACATGAGAAAGACATGATTTTTTCTTCAAGACTTTAATTGCAGCAGAATTAGATACCCCTGAAAACAGAATTCCAAGATACATGAGAAAGACATGATTTTTTCTTCATGACTTTAATTGCAGCAGAATTACATGATTTTTTCTACAAGACTTTAATTGCAGCAGAATTAGATGGCCCCCTAAAAACATAATTCCAAGATACATGAGAAAGACATGATTTTTTCTTCAAGACTTTTATTGCAGCCGAAATAGATGGACCCGTAAAAACATAATTCCAAGATACATGAGAAAGAAATGAATATTTCTACAAGACTTTAATTGATGCAGAATTAGAAACCCCTAAAAACAGAAATCCAAGATACATGAGAAAGACATGATTTTTTCTTCAAGACTTTAATTGCAGCAGAATTAGATGGCCCCCTAAAAACAGAATTATTCCAAGATACATGAGAAAAACAGGATTTTTTCTTCAAGACTTTAATTGCAGCAGAATTAGATACCCCCTAAAAACAGAATTCCAAGATACATGAGAAAGCCATGATTTTCTCTTCAAGACTTTAATTGCAGCAGAATAAGATACCCCCTAAAAATAGAATTCCAAGATACATGTGTAAGACATGATTTTTTCTTCAAGTGTTTAAGTGCAGCAGAATTAGATGGCCCCACAAAAATAGAATTCCAAGATACATGAGAAAGACATGATTTTTTCTTCTAGACTTTAATTGCAGCAGAATTAGATGGCCCCCTAAAAATAAAATTATTCCAACATACATGAGAAAGACATGATTTTTTCTTCAAGACTTTAATAGCAGCAGAATTACATGATTTTTTCTTCAAGACTTTAATTGCAGCAGAATTAGATGGCACCCTAAAAACATAATTCCAAGATACATGAGAAAGACATGATTTTTTCTTCAAAACTTTTACTGCAGCAGAATTAGATGGACCCCTAAAAACATAATTCCAAGAAACATGTGAAAGAAATGATTTTTTCTACAAGACTTTAATTGATGCAGAATTAGAAACCCCTAAAAACAGAATTCCAAGATACATGAGAAAGACATGATTTTTTCTTCAAGACTTTAATTGCAGCAGAATTAGATGGCCCCCTAAAAACAGAATTATTCCAAGATACATGAGAAAGACAGGCTTTTTTCTTCAAGACTTTAATTGCAGCAGAATTAGATATCCCCTAAAAATAGAATTCCAAGATACATGAGAAAGTCATGATTTTCTCTTCAAGACTTTAATTGCAGCAGAATAAGATACCCCCTAAAAACAGAATTCCAAGATACATGTGAAAGACATGATTTTTTCTTCAAGAGTTTAATTGCAGCAGAATTAGATGGCCCCCCAAAAACAGAATTCCAAGATACATATGAAAGACATGATTTTTTTCTCCAAGACATTAATTGCAGCAGAATTAGATTGCCCCTAAATATAGAATTCCAAGATACATGAGGAAGACATGATTTTTTCTTCAAGAATTTAATTGCAGCAGAATTAGATTGCTCCCTAAAAACAGAATTCCAAGATACATGAGAAAGACATGATTTTTTCTTCTAGACTTTAATTGCAGCAGAATTAGATGGCCCCCTAAAAATAAAATTATTCCAACATACATGAGAAAGACATGATTTTTTCTTCAAGACTTTAATTGCAGCAGAATTAGATACCCCTAAAAACAGAATTCCAAGATACATGAGAAAGACATGATTTTTTCTTCATGACTTTAATTGCAGCAGAATTACATGATTTTTTCTACAAGACTTTAATTGCAGCAGAATTAGATGGCCCCCTAAAAACATAATTCCAAGATACATGAGAAAGACATGATTTTTTCTTCAAGACTTTTATTGCAGCGGAAATAGATGGACCCGTAAAAACATAATTCCAAGATACATGAGAAAGAAATGAATATTTCTACAAGACTTTAATTGATGCAGAATTAGAAACCCCTAAAAACAGAATTCCAAGATACATGAGAAAGACATGATTTTTTCTTCAAGACTTTAATTGCAGCAGAATTAGATGGCCCCCTAAAAACAGAATTATTCCAAGATACATGAGAAAGACAGGATTTTTTCTTCAAGACTTTAATTGCAGCAGAATTAGATACCCCCTAAAAACAGAATTCCAAGATACATGAGAAAGCCATGATTTTCTCTTCAAGACTTTAATTGCAGCAGAATAAGATACCCCCTAAAAATAGAATTCCAAGATACATGTGTAAGACATGATTTTTTCTTCAAGAGTTTAATTGCAGCAGAATTAGATGGCCCCACAAAAATAGAATTCCAAGATACATGAGAAAGACATGATTTTTTCTTCTAGACTTTAATTGCAGCAGAATTAGATGGCCCCCTAAAAATAAAATTATTCCAACATACATGAGAAAGACATGATTTTTTCTTCAAGACTTTAATTGCAGCAGAATTAGATACCCCTAAAAACAGAACTCCAAGAAACATGAGAAAGACATGATTTTTTCTTCAAGACTTTAATTGCAGCAGAATTACATGATTTTTTCTACAAGACTTTAATTGCAGCAGAATTAGATGGCCCCCTAAAAACATAATTCCAAGATACATGAGAAAGACATGATTTTTTCTTCAAGACATTTATTGCAGCCGAAAGAGATGGACCCCTAAAAACATAATTCCAAGATACATGAGAAAGAAATGATTTTTTCTACAAGACTTTAATTGATGCAGAATTAGAAACCCCTAAAAACAGAATGCCAAGATACATGAGAAAGACATGATTTTTTCTTCAAGACTTTAATTGCAGCAGAATTAGATGGCCCCCTAAAAACAGAATTATTCCAAGATACATGAGAAAGACTTGATTTTTTCTTCAGGACTTTAATTGCAGCAGAATTAGATACCCCCTAAAAACAGAATTCCAAGATACATGAGAAAGACATGATTTTTTCTTCATGACTTTAATTGCAGCAGAATTACATGATTTTTTCTACAAGACTTTAATTGCAGCAGAATTAGATGGCCCCCTAAAAACATAATTCCAAGATACATGAGAAAGACATGATTTTTTCTTCAAGACTTTTATTGCAGCGGAAATAGATGGACCCGTAAAAACATAATTCCAAGATACATGAGAAAGAAATGAATATTTCTACAAGACTTTAATTGATGCAGAATTAGAAACCCCTAAAAACAGAATTCCAAGATACATGAGAAAGACATGATTTTTTCTTCAAGACTTTAATTGCAGCAGAATTAGATGGCCCCCTAAAAACAGAATTATTCCAAGATACATGAGAAAGACAGGATTTTTTCTTCAAGACTTTAATTGCAGCAGAATTAGATACCCCCTAAAAACAGAATTCCAAGATACATGAGAAAGCCATGATTTTCTCTTCAAGACTTTAATTGCAGCAGAATAAGATACCCCCTAAAAATAGAATTCCAAGATACATGTGTAAGACATGATTTTTTCTTCAAGAGTTTAATTGCAGCAGAATTAGATGGCCCCACAAAAATAGAATTCCAAGATACATGAGAAAGACATGATTTTTTCTTCTAGACTTTAATTGCAGCAGAATTAGATGGCCCCCTAAAAATAAAATTATTCCAACATACATGAGAAAGACATGATTTTTTCTTCAAGACTTTAATTGCAGCAGAATTAGATACCCCTAAAAACAGAACTCCAAGATACATGAGAAAGACATGATTTTTTCTTCAAGACTTTAATTGCAGCAGAATTACATGATTTTTTCTACAAGACTTTAATTGCAGCAGAATTAGATGGCCCCCTAAAAACATAATTCCAAGATACATGAGAAAGACATGATTTTTTCTTCAAGACTTTTATTGCAGCCGAAATAGATGGACCCCTAAAAACATAATTCCAAGATACATGAGAAAGAAATGATTTTTTCTACAAGACTTTAATTGATGCAGAATTAGAAACCCCTAAAAACAGAATGCCAAGATACATGAGAAAGACATGATTTTTTCTTCAAGACTTTAATTGCAGCAGAATTAGATGGCCCCCTAAAAACAGAATTATTCCAAGATACATGAGAAAGACTTGATTTTTTCTTCAGGACTTTAATTGCAGCAGAATTAGATACCCCCTAAAAACAGAATTCCAAGATACATGAGAAAGCCATGATTTTCTCTTCAAGACTTTAATTGCAGCAGAATAAGATACCCCCTAAAAATAGAATTCCAAGATACATGTGAAAGACATGATTTTTTTTCAAGAGTTTAATTGCAGCAGAATTAGATGGCCCCACAAAAATAGAATTCCAAGATACATGAGAAAGACATGATTTTTTCTTCTAGACTTTAATTGCAGCAGAATTAGATGGCCCCCTAAAAATAAAATTATTCCAACATACATGAGAAAGACATGATTTTTTCTTCAAGACTTTAATTGCAGCAGAATTAGATACCCCTAAAAACAGAACTCCAAGATACATGAGAAAGACATGATTTTTTCTTCAAGACTTTAATTGCAGCAGAATTACATGATTTTTTCTACAAGACTTTAATTGCAGCAGAATTAGATGGCCCCCTAAAAACATAATTCCAAGATACATGAGAAAGACATGATTTTTTCTTCAAGACTTTTATTGCAGCCGAAATAGATGGACCCCTAAAAACATAATTCCAAGATACATGAGAAAGAAATGATTTTTTCTACAAGACTTTAATTGATGCAGAATTAGAAACCCCTAAAAACAGAATTCCAAGATACATGAGAAAGACATGATTTTTTCTTCAAGACTTTAATTGCAGCAGAATTAGATGGCCCCCGAAAAACAGAATTATTCCAAGATACATGAGAAAGACAGGATTTTTTCTTCAAGACTTTAATTGCAGCATAATTAGATACCCCCTAAAAACAGAATTCCAAGATACATGAGAAAGTCATGATTTTGTCTTCAAGACTTTAATTGCAGCAGAATAAGATACCCCCTAAAAACAGAATTCCAAGATACATGTGAAAGACATGATTTTTTCTTCAAGAGTTTAATTGCAGCAGAATTAGATGGCCCCACAAAAATAGAATTCCAAGATACATATGAAAGACATGATTTTTTTCTCCAAGACTTTAATTGCAGCAGAATTAGATTGCCCCTAAAAATAGAATTCCAAGATACATGAGGAAGACATGATTTTTTCTTCAAGAATTTAATTGCAGCAGAATTAGATGGCCCCCTAAAAACAGAATTCCAAGATACATGAGAAAGACATGATTTTTTCTTCTAGACTTTAATTGCAGCAGAATTAGATGGCCCCCTAAAAATAAAATTATTCCAACTTACATGAGAAAGACATGATTTTTTCTTCAAGACTTTAATTGCAGCAGAATTAGATACCCCTAAAAACAGAATTCCAAGATACATGAGAAAGACATGATTTTTCTTCAAGACTTTAATTGCAGCAGAATTACATGATTTTTTCTACAAGACTTTAATTGCAGCAGAATTAGATGGCCCCCTACAAACTTAATTCCAAGATACATGAGAAAGACATGATTTTTTCTTCAAGACTTTTATTGCAGCCGAAATAGATGGACCCCTAAAAACATAATTCCAAGATACATGAGAAAGAAATGATTTTTTCTACAAGACTTTAATTGATGCAGAATTAGAAACCCCTAAAAACAGAATTCCAAGATACATGAGAAAGACATGATTTTTTCTTCAAGACATTAATTGCAGCAGAATTAGATGGCCCCCTAAAAACAGAATTATTCCAAGATACATGAGAAAGACAGGATTTTTTCTTCAAGACTTTAATTGCAGCAGAATTAGATACCCCCTAAAAACAGAATTCCAAGATACATGAGAAAGTCACGATTTTCTCTTCAAGACTTTAATTGCAGCAGAATAAGATACCCCCTAAAAACAGAATTCCAAGATACATGTGAAAGACATGATTTTTTCTTCAAGAGTTTAATTGCAGCAGAATTAGATGGCCCCACAAAAATAGACTTCCAAGATACATATGAAAGACATGATTTTTTTCTCCAAGACTTTAATTGCAGCAGAATTGGATTGCCCCCTAAAAATAGAATTCCAAGATACATGAGGAAGACATGATTTTTTCTTCAAGAATTTAATTGCAGCAGAATTAGATGGCCCCCTAAAAACAGAATTCCAAGATACATGAGAAAGACATGATTTTTTCTTCTAGACTTTAATTGCAGCAGAATTAGATGGCCCCCTAAAAATAAAATTATTCCAAGATACTTGAGAAAGACATGATTTTTTCTACAAGACTTTAATTGCAGCAGAATTAGATACCCCTAAAAACAGAACTCCAAGATACATGAGAAAGACATGATTTTTTCTTCAAGACTTTAATTGCAGCAGAATTACATGATTTTTTCTACAAGACTTTAATTGCAGCAGAATTGGATTGCCCCCTAAAAATAGAATTCCAAGATACATGAGGAAGACATGATTTTTTCTTCAAGAATTTAATTGCAGCAGAATTAGATGGCCCCCTAAAAACATAATTCCAAGATACATGAGAAAGATATGATTTTTTCTTCAAGACTTTTATTGCAGCCGAAATAGATGGACCCCTAAAAACATAATTCCAAGATACATGAGAAAGAAATGATTTTTTCTACAAGACTTTAATTGATGCAGAATTAGAAACCCCTAAAAACAGAATTCCAAGATACATGAGAAAGACATGATTTTTTCTTCAAGACTTTAATTGCAGCTGAATTAGATGGCCCCCTAAAAACAGAATTATTCCAAGATACATGAGAAAGACAGGATTTTTTCTTCAAGACTTTAATTGCAGCAGAATTAGATACCCCCTAAAAACAGAATTCCAAGATACATGAGAAAGTCATGATTTTCTCTTCAAGACTTTAATTGCAGCAGAATAAGATACCCCCTAAAAACAGAATTCCAAGATACATGTGAAAGACATGATTTTTTCATCAAGAGTTTAATTGCAGCAGAATTAGATGGCCCCACAAAAATAGAATTCCAAGATACATATGAAAGACATGATTTTTTTCTCCAAGACTTTAATTGCAGCAGAATTAGATTGCCCCCTAAAAATAGAATTCCAAGATACATGAGGAAGACATGATTTTTTCTTCAAGAATTTAATTGCAGCAGAATTAGATGGCCCCCTAAAAACAGAATTCCAAGATACATGAGAAAGACATGATTTTTTCTTCTAGACTTTAATTGCAGCAGAATTAGATGGCCCCCTAAAAATAAAATTATTCCAACATACATGAGAAAGACATGATTTTTTCTTCAAGACTTTAATTGCAGCAGAATTAGATACCCCTAAAAACAGAACTCCAAGATACATGAGAAAGACATGATTTTTTCTTCAAGACTTTAATTGCAGCAGAATTACATGATTTTTTCTACAAGACTTTAATTGCAGCAGAATTAGATGGCCCCCTAAAAACATAATTCCAAGATACATGAGAAAGACATGATTTTTTCTTCAAGACTTTTATTGCAGCCGAAATAGATGGACCCCTAAAAACATAATTCCAAGATACATGAGAAAGAAATGATTTTTTCTACAAGACTTTAATTGATGCAGAATTAGAAACCCCTAAAAACAGAATTCCAAGATACATGAGAAAGACATGATTTTTTCTTCAAGACTTTAATTGCAGCAGAATTAGATGGCCCCCGAAAAACAGAATTATTCCAAGATACATGAGAAAGACAGGATTTTTTCTTCAAGACTTTAATTGCAGCAGAATTAGATACCCCCTAAAAACAGAATTCCAAGATACATGAGAAAGTCATGATTTTGTCTTCAAGACTTTAATTGCAGCAGAATAAGATACCCCCTAAAAACAGAATTCCAAGATACATGTGAAAGACATGATTTTTTCTTCAAGAGTTTAATTGCAGCAGAATTAGATGGCCCCACAAAAATAGAATTCCAAGATACATATGAAAGACATGATTTTTTTCTCCAAGACTTTAATTGCAGCAGAATTAGATTGCCCCTAAAAATAGAATTCCAATATACATGAGGAAGACATGATTTTTTCTTCAAGAATTTAATTGCAGCAGAATTAGATGGCCCCCTAAAAACAGAATTCCAAGATACATGAGAAAGACATGATTTTTTCTTCTAGACTTTAATTGCAGCAGAATTAGATGGCCCCCTAAAAATAAAATTATTCCAACATACATGAGAAAGACATGATTTTTTCTTCAAGACTTTAATTGCAGCAGAATTAGATACCCCTAAAAACAGAATTCCAAGATACATGAGAAAGACATGATTTTTCTTCAAGACTTTAATTGCAGCAGAATTACATGATTTTTTCTACAAGACTTTAATTGCAGCAGAATTAGATGGCCCCCTACAAACTTAATTCCAAGATACATGAGAAAGACATGATTTTTTCTTCAAGACTTTTATTGCAGCCGAAATAGATGGACCCCTAAAAACATAATTCCAAGATACATGAGAAAGAAATGATTTTTTCTACAAGACTTTAATTGATGCAGAATTAGAAACCCCTAAAAACAGAATTCCAAGATACATGAGAAAGACATGATTTTTTCTTCAAGACATTAATTGCAGCAGAATTAGATGGCCCCCTAAAAACAGAATTATTCCAAGATACATGAGAAAGACAGGATTTTTTCTTCAAGACTTTAATTGCAGCAGAATTAGATACCCCCTAAAAACAGAATTCCAAGATACATGAGAAAGTCACGATTTTCTCTTCAAGACTTTAATTGCAGCAGAATAAGATACCCCCTAAAAACAGAATTCCAAGATACATGTGAAAGACATGATTTTTTCTTCAAGAGTTTAATTGCAGCAGAATTAGATGGCCCCACAAAAATAGACTTCCAAGATACATATGAAAGACATGATTTTTTTCTCCAAGACTTTAATTGCAGCAGAATTGGATTGCCCCCTAAAAATAGAATTCCAAGATACATGAGGAAGACATGATTTTTTCTTCAAGAATTTAATTGCAGCAGAATTAGATGGCCCCCTAAAAACAGAATTCCAAGATACATGAGAAAGACATGATTTTTTCTTCTAGACTTTAATTGCAGCAGAATTAGATGGCCCCCTAAAAATAAAATTATTCCAAGATACTTGAGAAAGACATGATTTTTTCTACAAGACTTTAATTGCAGCAGAATTAGATAACCCTAAAAACAGAACTCCAAGATACATGAGAAAGACATGATTTTTTCTTCAAGACTTTAATTGCAGCAGAATTACATGATTTTTTCTACAAGACTTTAATTGCAGCAGAATTGGATTGCCCCCTAAAAATAGAATTCCAAGATACATGAGGAAGACATGATTTTTTCTTCAAGAATTTAATTGCAGCAGAATTAGATGGCCCCCTAAAAACATAATTCCAAGATACATGAGAAAGATATGATTTTTTCTTCAAGACTTTTATTGCAGCCGAAATAGATGGACCCCTAAAAACATAATTCCAAGATACATGAGAAAGAAATGATTTTTTCTACAAGACTTTAATTGATGCAGAATTAGAAACCCCTAAAAACAGAATTCCAAGATACATGAGAAAGACATGATTTTTTCTTCAAGACTTTAATTGCAGCTGAATTAGATGGCCCCCTAAAAACAGAATTATTCCAAGATACATGAGAAAGACAGGATTTTTTCTTCAAGACTTTAATTGCAGCAGAATTAGATACCCCCTAAAAACAGAATTCCAAGATACATGAGAAAGTCATGATTTTCTCTTCAAGACTTTAATTGCAGCAGAATAAGATACCCCCTAAAAACAGAATTCCAAGATACATGTGAAAGACATGATTTTTTCATCAAGAGTTTAATTGCAGCAGAATTAGATGGCCCCACAAAAATAGAATTCCAAGATACATATGAAAGACATGATTTTTTTCTCCAAGACTTTAATTGCAGCAGAATTAGATTGCCCCCTAAAAATAGAATTCCAAGATACATGAGGAAGACATGATTTTTTCTTCAAGAATTTAATTGCAGCAGAATTAGATGGCCCCCTAAAAACAGAATTCCAAGATACATGAGAAAGACATGATTTTTTCTTCTAGACTTTAATTGCAGCAGAATTAGATGGCCCCCTAAAAATAAAATTATTCCAACATACATGAGAAAGACATGATTTTTTCTTCAAGACTTTAATTGCAGCAGAATTAGATACCCCTAAAAACAGAACTCCAAGATACATGAGAAAGACATGATTTTTTCTTCAAGACTTTAATTGCAGCAGAATTACATGATTTTTTCTACAAGACTTTAATTGCAGCAGAATTAGATGGCCCCCTAAAAACAGAACTCCAAGATACATGAGAAAGACATGATTTTTTCTTCAAGACTTTTATTGCAGCAGAATTACATGATTTTTTCTACAAGACTTTAATTGCAGCAGAATTAGATGGCCCCCTAAAAACATAATTCCAAGATACATGAGAAAGACATGATTTTTTCTTCAAGACTTTTATTGCAGCCGAAATAGATGGACCCCTAAAAACATAATTCCAAGATACATGAGAAAGAAATGATTTTTTCTACAAGACTTTAATTGATGCAGAATTAGAAACCCCTAAAAACAGAATTCCAAGATACATGAGAAAGCATGATTTTTTCTTCAAGACTTTAATTGCAGCAGAATTAGATGGCCCCCTAAAAACAGAATTATTCCAAGATACATGAGAAAGACAGGATTTTTTCTTCAAGACTTTAATTGCAGCAGAATTAGATACCCCCTAAAAATAGAATTCCAAGATACATGAGAAAGTCATGATTTTCTCTTCAAGACTTTAATTGCAGCAGAATAAGATACCCCCTAAAAACAGAATTCCAAGATACATGTGAAAGACATGATTTTTTCTTCAAGAGTTTAATTGCAGCAGAATTAGATGGCCCCACAAAAACAGAATTCCAAGATACATATGAAAGACATGATTTTTTTCTCCAAGACTTTAATTGCAGCAGAATTAGACTGCCCCTAAAAATAGAATTCCAAGATACATGAGGAAGACATGATTTTTTCTTCAAGAATTTAATTTCAGCAGAATTAGATTGCCCCCTAAAAACAGAATTCCAAGATACATGAGAAAGACATGATTTTTTCTTCTAGACTTTAATTGCAGCAGAATTAGATGGCCCCCTAAAAATAAAATTATTCCAACATACATGAGAAAGACATGATTTTTTCTTCAAGACTTTAATTACAGCAGAATTAGATACCCCTAAAAACAGAATTCCAAGATACATGAGAAAGACATGATTTTTTCTTCAAGACTTTAATTGCAGCAGAATTAGATACCCCTAAAAACAGAATTCCAGGATACATTAGAAAGACATGATTTTTTCTACAAGACTTTAAATGCAGGAGAATTAGATACCCCTAAAAAAAGAATTCCAAGATACATGAGAAATACGTGATTTTTTCTTCATGACTTTAATTGCAGCAGAATTAGATGGCCCCCTAAAAATAAAATTATTCCAAGATAAATGAGAAAGACATGATTTTTTCTTCAAAACTTTAATTGCAGCAGAACTAGATGGCTACCTAAAAACAGAGTTCCAAGATACGTGAGAAAGACATGATTTTTTTCTTCAAGACTTTAATTGCAGCAGAATAAGATACTCCCTAAAAACAGAATTCCAAGATACATGTGAAAGACATGATTTTTTCTTCAAGACTTTTATTGCAGCAGAATTACATGGCCCCCTAAAAACAGAATGCCAAGATACATGTGAAAGACATGATTTTTTCTTCAAGACTTTAATTGCAGCAGAATTAGATGGCACCCTAAAAACATAATTCCAAGATACATGAGAAAGACATGATTTTTTCTTCAAAACTTTTACTGCAGCAGAATTAGATGGACCCCTAAAAACATAATTCCAAGAAACATGTGAAAGAAATGATTTTTTCTACAAGACTTTAATTGATGCAGAATTAGAAACCCCTAAAAACAGAATTCCAAGATACATGAGAAAGACATGATTTTTTCTTCAAGACTTTAATTGCAGCAGAATTAGATGGCCCCCTAAAAACAGAATTATTCCAAGATACATGAGAAAGACAGGATTTTTTCTTCAAGACTTTAATTGCAGCAGAATTAGATACCCCCTAAAAATAGAATTCCAAGATACATGAGAAAGTCATGATTTTCTCTTCAAGACTTTAATTGCAGCAGAATAAGATACCCCCTAAAAACAGAATTCCAAGATACATGTGAAAGACATGATTTTTTCTTCAAGAGTTTAATTGCAGCAGAATTAGATGGCCCCCCAAAAACAGAATTCCAAGATACATATGAAAGACATGATTTTTTTCTCCAATACTTTAATTGCAGCAGAATTAGATTGCCCCTAAATATAGAATTCCAAGATACATGAGGAAGACATGATTTTTTCTTCAAGAATTTAATTGCAGCAGAATTAGATTGCCCCCTAAAAACAGAATTCCAAGATACATGAGAAAGACATGATTTTTTCTTCTAGACTTTAATTGCAGCAGAATTAGATGGCCCCCTAAAAATAAAATTATTCCAACATACATGAGAAAGACATGATTTTTTCTTCAAGACTTTAATTGCAGCCGAATTAGATACCCCTGAAAACAGAATTCCAAGATACATGAGAAAGACATGATTTTTTCTTCATGACTTTAATTGCAGCAGAATTACATGATTTTTTCTACAAGACTTTAATTGCAGCAGAATTAGATGGCCCCCTAAAAACATAATTCCAAGATACATGAGAAAGACATGATTTTTTCTTCAAGACTTTTATTGCAGCCGAAATAGATGGACCCGTAAAAACATAATTCCAAGATACATGAGAAAGAAATGAATATTTCTACAAGACTTTAATTGATGCAGAATTAGAAACCCCTAAAAACAGAATTCCAAGATACATGAGAAAGACATGATTTTTTCTTCAAGACTTTAATTGCAGCAGAATTAGATGGCCCCCTAAAAACAGAATTATTCCAAGATACATGAGAAAGACAGGATTTTTTCTTCAAGACTTTAATTGCAGCAGAATTAGATACCCCCTAAAAACAGAATTCCAAGATACATGAGAAAGCCATGATTTTCTCTTCAAGACTTTAATTGCAGCAGAATAAGATACCCCCTAAAAATAGAATTCCAAGATACATGTGTAAGACATGATTTTTTCTTCAAGAGTTTAATTGCAGCAGAATTAGATGGCCCCACAAAAATAGAATTCCAAGATACATGAGAAAGACATGATTTTTTCTTCTAGACTTTAATTGCAGCAGAATTAGATGGCCCCCTAAAAATAAAATTATTCCAACATACATGAGAAAGACATGATTTTTTCTTCAAGACTTTAATAGCAGCAGAATTACATGATTTTTTCTTCAAGACTTTAATTGCAGCAGAATTAGATGGCACCCTAAAAACATAATTCCAAGATACATGAGAAAGACATGATTTTTTCTTCAAAACTTTTACTGCAGCAGAATTAGATGGACCCCTAAAAACATAATTCCAAGAAACATGTGAAAGAAATGATTTTTTCTACAAGACTTTAATTGATGCAGAATTAGAAACCCCTAAAAACAGAATTCCAAGATACATGAGAAAGACATGATTTTTTCTTCAAGACTTTAATTGCAGCCGAATTAGATACCCCTGAAAACAGAATTCCAAGATACATGAGAAAGACATGATTTTTTCTTCATGACTTTAATTGCAGCAGAATTACATGATTTTTTCTACAAGACTTTAATTGCAGCAGAATTAGATGGCCCCCTAAAAACATAATTCCAAGATACATGAGAAAGACATGATTTTTTCTTCAAGACTTTTATTGCAGCCGAAATAGATGGACCCGTAAAAACATAATTCCAAGATACATGAGAAAGAAATGAATATTTCTACAAGACTTTAATTGATGCAGAATTAGAAACCCCTAAAAACAGAATTCCAAGATACATGAGAAAGACATGATTTTTTCTTCAAGACTTTAATTGCAGCAGAATTAGATGGCCCCCTAAAAACAGAATTATTCCAAGATACATGAGAAAGACAGGATTTTTTCTTCAAGACTTTAATTGCAGCAGAATTAGATACCCCCTAAAAACAGAATTCCAAGATACATGAGAAAGCCATGATTTTCTCTTCAAGACTTTAATTGCAGCAGAATAAGATACCCCCTAAAAATAGAATTCCAAGATACATGTGTAAGACATGATTTTTTCTTCAAGAGTTTAATTGCAGCAGAATTAGATGGCCCCACAAAAATAGAATTCCAAGATACATGAGAAAGACATGATTTTTTCTTCTAGACTTTAATTGCAGCAGAATTAGATGGCCCCCTAAAAATAAAATTATTCCAACATACATGAGAAAGACATGATTTTTTCTTCAAGACTTTAATAGCAGCAGAATTACATGATTTTTTCTTCAAGACTTTAATTGCAGCAGAATTAGATGGCACCCTAAAAACATAATTCCAAGATACATGAGAAAGACATGATTTTTTCTTCAAAACTTTTACTGCAGCAGAATTAGATGGACCCCTAAAAACATAATTCCAAGAAACATGTGAAAGAAATGATTTTTTCTACAAGACTTTAATTGATGCAGAATTAGAAACCCCTAAAAACAGAATTCCAAGATACATGAGAAAGACATGATTTTTTCTTCAAGACTTTAATTGCAGCAGAATTAGATGGCCCCCTAAAAACAGAATTATTCCAAGATACATGAGAAAGACAGGCTTTTTTCTTCAAGACTTTAATTGCAGCAGAATTAGATATCCCCTAAAAATAGAATTCCAAGATACATGAGAAAGTCATGATTTTCTCTTCAAGACTTTAATTGCAGCAGAATAAGATACCCCCTAAAAACAGAATTCCAAGATACATGTGAAAGACATGATTTTTTCTTCAAGAGTTTAATTGCAGCAGAATTAGATGGCCCCCCAAAAACAGAATTCCAAGATACATATGAAAGACATGATTTTTTTCTCCAAGACATTAATTGCAGCAGAATTAGATTGCCCCTAAATATATAATTCCAAGATACATGAGGTAGACATGATTTTTTCTTCAAGAATTTAATTGCAGCAGAATTAGATTGCCCCCTAAAAACAGAATTCCAAGATACATGAGAAAGACATGATTTTTTCTTCTAGACTTTAATTGCAGCAGAATTAGATGGCCCCCTAAAAATAAAATTATTCCAACATACATGAGAAAGACATGATTTTTTCTTCAAGATTTTAATTGCAGCAGAATTAGATACCCCTAAAAACAGAATTCCAAGATACATGAGAAAGACATGATTTTTTCTTCATGACTTTAATTGCAGCAGAATTACATGATTTTTTCTACAAGACTTTAATTGCAGCAGAATTAGATGGCCCCCTAAAAACATAATTCCAAGATACATGAGAAAGACATGATTTTTTCTTCAAGACTTTTATTGCAGCGGAAATAGATGGACCCGTAAAAACATAATTCCAAGATACATGAGAAAGAAATGAATATTTCTACAAGACTTTAATTGATGCAGAATTAGAAACCCCTAAAAACAGAATTCCAAGATACAGGAGAAAGACATGATTTTTTCTTCAAGACTTTAATTGCAGCAGAATTAGATGGCCCCCTAAAAACAGAATTATTCCAAGATACATGAGAAAGACAGGATTTTTTCTTCAAGACTTTAATTGCAGCAGAATTAGATACCCCCTAAAAACAGAATTCCAAGATACATGAGAAAGCCATGATTTTCTCTTCAAGACTTTAATTGCAGCAGAATAAGATACCCCCTAAAAATAGAATTCCAAGATACATGTGTAAGACATGATTTTTTCTTCAAGAGTTTAATTGCAGCAGAATTAGATGGCCCCACAAAAATAGAATTCCAAGATACATGAGAAAGACATGATTTTTTCTTCTAGACTTTAATTGCAGCAGAATTAGATGGCCCCCTAAAAATAAAATTATTCCAACATACATGAGAAAGACATGATTTTTTCTTCAAGACTTTAATTGCAGCAGAATTAGATACCCCTAAAAACAGAACTCCAAGATACATGAGAAAGACATGATTTTTTCTTCAAGAGTTTAATTGCAGCAGAATTACATGATTTTTTCTACAAGACTTTAATTGCAGCAGAATTAGATGGCCCCCTAAAAACATAATTCCAAGATACATGAGAAAGACATGATTTTTTCTTCAAGACTTTTATTGCAGCCGAAATAGATGGACCCCTAAAAACATAATTCCAAGATACATGAGAAAGAAATGATTTTTTCTACAAGACTTTAATTGATGCAGAATTAGAAACCCCTAAAAACAGAATGCCAAGATACATGAGAAAGACATGATTTTTTCTTCAAGACTTTAATTGCAGCAGAATTAGATGGCCCCCTAAAAACAGAATTATTCCAAGATACATGAGAAAGACTTGATTTTTTCTTCAGGACTTTAATTGCAGCAGAATTAGATACCCCCTAAAAACAGAATTCCAAGATACATGAGAAAGCCATGATTTTCTCTTCAAGACTTTAATTGCAGCAGAATAAGATACCCCCTAAAAATAGAATTCCAAGATACATGTGAAAGACATGATTTTTTTTCAAGAGTTTAATTGCAGCAGAATTAGATGGCCCCACAAAAATAGAATTCCAAGATACATGAGAAAGACATGATTTTTTCTTCTAGACTTTAATTGCAGCAGAATTAGATGGCCCCCTAAAAATAAAATTATTCCAACATACATGAGAAAGACATGATTTTTTCTACAAGACTTTAATTGCAGCAGAATTAGATACCCCTAAAAACAGAACTCCAAGATACATGAGAAAGACATGATTTTTTCTTCAAGACTTTAATTGCAGCAGAATTACATGATTTTTTCTACAAGACTTTAATTGCAGCAGAATTAGATGGCCCCCTAAAAACATAATTCCAAGATACATGAGAAAGACATGATTTTTTCTTCAAGACTTTTATTGCAGCCGAAATAGATGGACCCCTAAAAACATAATTCCAAGATACATGAGAAAGAAATGATTTTTTCTACAAGACTTTAATTGATGCAGAATTAGAAACCCCTAAAAACAGAATTCCAAGATACATGAGAAAGACATGATTTTTTCTTCAAGACTTTAATTGCAGCAGAATTAGATGGCCCCCTAAAAACAGAATTATTCCAAGATACATGAGAAAGACAGGATTTTTTCTTCAAGACTTTAATTGCAGCAGAATTAGATACCCCCTAAAAATAGAATTCCAAGATACATTAGAAAGTCATGATTTTCTCTTCAAGACTTTAATTGCAGCAGAATAAGATACCCCCAAAAAACAGAATTCCAAGATACATGTGAAAGACATGATTTTTTCTTCAAGAGTTTAATTGCAGCAGAATTAGATGGCCCCACAAAAACAGAATTCCAAGATACATATGAAAGACATGATTTTTTTCTCCAAGACTTTAATTGCAGCAGAATTAGATTGCCCCTAAAAATAGAATTCCAAGATACATGAGGAAGACATGATTTTTTCTTCAAGAATTTAATTGCAGCAGAATTAGATTGCCCCCTAAAAACAGAATTCCAAGATACATGAGAAAGACATGATTTTTTCTTCAAGACTTTAATTGCAGCAGAATTAGATACCCCTAAAAACAGAATTCCAAGATACATGAGAAAGACATGATTTTTTCTTCAAGACTTTAATTGCAGCAGAATTAGATACCCCTAAAAACAGAATTCCAAGATACATGAGAAAGACATGATTTTTTCTACAAGACTTTAAATGCAGGAGAATTAGATACCCCTAAAAAAAGAATTCCAAGATACATGAGAAATACGTGATTTTTTTTCATGACTTTAATTGCCGCAGAATTAGATGGCCCCCTAAAAATAAAATTATTCCAAGATACATGAGAATGACATGATTTTTTCTTCAAAACTTTAATTGCAGCAGAACTAGATGGCAACCTAAAAACAGAGTTCCAAGATACGTGAGAAAGACATGATTTTTTTCTTCAAGACTTTAATTGCAGCAGAATAAGATACTCCCTAAAAACAGAATTCCAAGATACATGTGAAAGACATTATTTTTTCTTCAAGACTTTTATTGCAGCAGAATTAGATACCCCCTAAAAACAGAATTCCAAGATACATGAGAAAGACATGATTTTTTCTTCAAGACTATAATTGCAGCAGAATTACATGGCCCCCTAAAAACAGAATGCCAAGATACATGTGAAAGACATGATTTTTTCTTCAAGACTTTAATAGCAGCAGAATTACATGATTTTTTCTTCAAGACTTTAATTGCAGCAGAATTAGATGGCACCCTAAAAACATAATTCCAAGATACATGAGAAAGACATGATTTTTTCTTCAAAACTTTTACTGCAGCAGAATTAGATGGACCCCTAAAAACATAATTCCAAGAAACATGTGAAAGAAATGATTTTTTCTACAAGACTTTATTTGATGCAGAATTAGAAACCCCTAAAAACAGAATTCCAAGATACATGAGAAAGACATGATTTTTTCTTCAAGACTTTAATTGCAGCAGAATTAGATGGCCCCCTAAAAACAGAATTATTCCAAGATACATGAGAAAGACAGGATTTTTTCTTCAAGACTTTAATTGCAGCAGAATTAGATACCCCCTAAAAATAGAATTCCAAGATACATGAGAAAGTCATGATTTTCTCTTCAAGACTTTAATTGCAGCAGAATAAGATACCCCCTAAAAACAGAATTCCAAGATACATGTGAAAGACATGATTTTTTCTTCAAGAGTTTAATTGCAGCAGAATTAGATGGCCCCACAAAAACAGAATTCCAAGATACATATGAAAGACATGATTTTTTTCTCCAAGACTTTAATTGCAGCAGAATTAGATTGCCCCTAAAAATAGAATTCCAAGATACATGAGGAAGACATGATTTTTTCTTCAAGAATTTAATTGCAGCAGAATTAGATTGCACCCTAAAAACAAAATTCCAAGATACATGAGAAAGACATGATTTTTTCTTCTAGACTTTAATTGCAGCAGAATTAGATGGCCCCCTAAAAATAAAATTATTCCAACATACATGAGAAAGTCATGATTTTTTCTTCAAGACTTTAATTGCAGCAGAATTAAATACCCCTAAAAACAGAATTCCAAGATACAAGAGAAAGACATGATTTTTTCTTCAAGACTTTAATTGCAGCAGAATTACATAATTTTTTCTACAAGACTTTAATTGCAGCAGAATTAGATGGCCCCCTAAAAACATAATTCCAAGATACATGAGAAAGACATGATTTTTTCTTCAAGACTTTTATTGCAGCCGAAATAGATGGACCCGTAAAAACATAATTCCAAGATACATGAGAAAGAAATGAATTTTTCTACAAGACTTTAATTGATGCAGAATTAGAAACCCCTAAAAACAGAATTCCAAGATACATGAGAAAGACATGATTTTTTCTTCAAGACTTTAATTGCAGCAGAATTAGATGGCCCCCTAAAAACAGAATTATTCCAAGATACATGAGAAAGACAGGATTTTTTCTTCAAGACTTTAATTGCAGCAGAATTAGATACCCACTAAAAACAGAATTCCAAGATACATGAGAAAGCCATGATTTTCTCTTCAAGACTTTAATTGCAGCAGAATTAGATACCCCTAAAAACAGAATTCCAAGATACATGAGAAAGACATGATTTTTTCGACAAGACTTTAAATGCAGGAGAATTAGATACCCCTAAAAAAAGAATTCCAAGATACATGAGAAATACGTGATTTTTTCTTCAAGACTTTAATTGCAGCAGAATTAGATGGCCCCCTAAATATAAAATTATTCCAAGATACATGAGAAAGACATGATTTTTTCTTCAAAACTTTAATTGCAGCAGAACTAGATGGCATCCTAAAAACAGAGTTCCAAGATACGTGAGAAAGACATGATTTTTTTCTTCAAGACTTTAATTGCAGAAGAATAAGATACTCCCTAAAAACAGAATTCCAAGAAACATGTGAAAGACATGATTTTTTCTTCAAGACTTTTATTGCAGCAGAATTAGAAACCCCCTAAAAACAGAATTCCATGATACATGAGAAAGACATGATTTTTTCTTCAAGACTATAATTGCAGCAGAAATAGATGGCCCCCTAAAAACAGAATTCCAAGATACATGTGAAAGACATGATTTTTTCTTCAAGACTTTAATTGCAGCAGAATTAGATGGCACCCTAAAAACATAATTCCAAGATACATGAGAAAGACATGATTTTTTCTTCAAGACTTTTACTGCAGCAGAATTAGATGGACCCCTAAAAACCTAATTCCAAGATACATGTGAAAGAAATGATTTTTTCTACAAGACTTTATTTGATGCAGAATTAGAAACCCCTAAAAACAGAATTCCAAGATACATGAGAAAGACATGATTTTTTCTTCAAGACTTTAATTGCAGCAGAATTAGATGGCACCCTAAAAACATAATTCCAAGATACATGAGAAAGACAGAATTTTTTCTTCAAGACTTTTACTGCAGCAGAATTAGATGGACCCCTAAAAACCTAATTCCAAGAAACATGTGAAAGAAATGATTTTTTCTACAAGACTTTATTTGATGCAGAATTAGAAACCCCTAAAAACAGAATTCCAAGATACATGAGAAAGACATGATTTTTTCTTCAAGACTATAATTGCAGCAGAAATAGATGGCCCCCTAAAAACAGAATTCCAAGATACATGTGAAAGACATGATTTTTTCTTCAAGACTTTAATTGCAGCAGAATTAGATGGCACCCTAAAAACATAATTCCAAGATACATGAGAAAGACATGATTTTTTCTTCAAGACTTTTACTGCAGCAGAATTAGATGGACCCCTAAAAACCTAATTCCAAGATACATGTGAAAGAAATGATTTTTTCTACAAGACTTTAATTGATGCAGAATTAGAAACCCCTAAAAACAGAATTCCAAGATACATGAGAAAGACATGATTTTTTCTTCAAGACTTTAATTGCAGCAGAATTAGATGGCCCCCTAAAAACAGAATTATTCCAAGATACATGAGAAAGACAGGCTTTTTTCTTCAAGACTTTAATTGCAGCAGAATTAGATATCCCCTAAAAATAGAATTCCAAGATACATGAGAAAGTCATGATTTTCTCTTCAAGACTTTAATTGCAGCAGAATAAGATACCCCCTAAAAACAGAATTCCAAGATACATGTGAAAGACATGATTTTTTCTTCAAGAGTTTAATTGCAGCAGAATTAGATGGCCCCCCAAAAACAGAATTCCAAGATACATATGAAAGACATGATTTTTTTCTCCAAGACATTAATTGCAGCAGAATTAGATTGCCCCTAAATATAGAATTCCAAGATACATGAGGTAGACATGATTTTTTCTTCAAGAATTTAATTGCAGCAGAATTAGATTGCCCCCTAAAAACAGAATTCCAAGATACATGAGAAAGACATGATTTTTTCTTCTAGACTTTAATTGCAGCAGAATTAGATGGCCCCCTAAAAATAAAATTATTCCAACATACATGAGAAAGACATGATTTTTTCTTCAAGATTTTAATTGCAGCAGAATTAGATACCCCTAAAAACAGAATTCCAAGATACATGAGAAAGACATGATTTTTTCTTCATGACTTTAATTGCAGCAGAATTACATGATTTTTTCTACAAGACTTTAATTGCAGCAGAATTAGATGGCCCCCTAAAAACATAATTCCAAGATACATGAGAAAGACATGATTTTTTCTTCAAGACTTTTATTGCAGCGGAAATAGATGGACCCGTAAAAACATAATTCCAAGATACATGAGAAAGAAATGAATATTTCTACAAGACTTTAATTGATGCAGAATTAGAAACCCCTAAAAACAGAATTCCAAGATACAGGAGAAAGACATGATTTTTTCTTCAAGACTTTAATTGCAGCAGAATTAGATGGCCCCCTAAAAACAGAATTATTCCAAGATACATGAGAAAGACAGGATTTTTTCTTCAAGACTTTAATTGCAGCAGAATTAGATACCCCCTAAAAACAGAATTCCAAGATACATGAGAAAGCCATGATTTTCTCTTCAAGACTTTAATTGCAGCAGAATAAGATACCCCCTAAAAATAGAATTCCAAGATACATGTGTAAGACATGATTTTTTCTTCAAGAGTTTAATTGCAGCAGAATTAGATGGCCCCACAAAAATAGAATTCCAAGATACATGAGAAAGACATGATTTTTTCTTCTAGACTTTAATTGCAGCAGAATTAGATGGCCCCCTAAAAATAAAATTATTCCAACATACATGAGAAAGACATGATTTTTTCTTCAAGACTTTAATTGCAGCAGAATTAGATACCCCTAAAAACAGAACTCCAAGATACATGAGAAAGACATGATTTTTTCTTCAAGAGTTTAATTGCAGCAGAATTACATGATTTTTTCTACAAGACTTTAATTGCAGCAGAATTAGATGGCCCCATAAAAACATAATTCCAAGATACATGAGAAAGACATGATTTTTTCTTCAAGACTTTTATTGCAGCCGAAATAGATGGACCCCTAAAAACATAATTCCAAGATACATGAGAAAGAAATGATTTTTTCTACAAGACTTTAATTGATGCAGAATTAGAAACCCCTAAAAACAGAATGCCAAGATACATGAGAAAGACATGATTTTTTCTTCAAGACTTTAATTGCAGCAGAATTAGATGGCCCCCTAAAAACAGAATTATTCCAAGATACATGAGAAAGACTTGATTTTTTCTTCAGGACTTTAATTGCAGCAGAATTAGATACCCCCTAAAAACAGAATTCCAAGATACATGAGAAAGCCATGATTTTCTCTTCAAGACTTTAATTGCAGCAGAATAAGATACCCCCTAAAAATAGAATTCCAAGATACATGTGAAAGACATGATTTTTTTTCAAGAGTTTAATTGCAGCAGAATTAGATGGCCCCACAAAAATAGAATTCCAAGATACATGAGAAAGACATGATTTTTTCTTCTAGACTTTAATTGCAGCAGAATTAGATGGCCCCCTAAAAATAAAATTATTCCAACATACATGAGAAAGACATGATTTTTTCTACAAGACTTTAATTGCAGCAGAATTAGATACCCCTAAAAACAGAACTCCAAGATACATGAGAAAGACATGATTTTTTCTTCAAGACTTTAATTGCAGCAGAATTACATGATTTTTTCTACAAGACTTTAATTGCAGCAGAATTAGATGGCCCCCTAAAAACATAATTCCAAGATACATGAGAAAGACATGATTTTTTCTTCAAGACTTTTATTGCAGCCGAAATAGATGGACCCCTAAAAACATAATTCCAAGATACATGAGAAAGAAATGATTTTTTCTACAAGACTTTAATTGATGCAGAATTAGAAACCCCTAAAAACAGAATTCCAAGATACATGAGAAAGACATGATTTTTTCTTCAAGACTTTAATTGCAGCAGAATTAGATGGCCCCCTAAAAACAGAATTATTCCAAGATACATGAGAAAGACAGGATTTTTTCTTCAAGACTTTAATTGCAGCAGAATTAGATACCCCCTAAAAATAGAATTCCAAGATACATTAGAAAGTCATGATTTTCTCTTCAAGATTTTAATTGCAGCAGAATAAGATACCCCCAAAAAACAGAATTCCAAGATACATGTGAAAGACATGATTTTTTCTTCAAGAGTTTAATTGCAGCAGAATTAGATGGCCCCACAAAAACAGAATTCCAAGATACATATGAAAGACATGATTTTTTTCTCCAAGACTTTAATTGCAGCAGAATTAGATTGCCCCTAAAAATAGAATTCCAAGATACATGAGGAAGACATGATTTTTTCTTCAAGAATTTAATTGCAGCAGAATTAGATTGCCCCCTAAAAACAGAATTCCAAGATACATGAGAAAGACATGATTTTTTCTTCAAGACTTTAATTGCAGCAGAATTAGATACCCCTAAAAACAGAATTCCAAGATACATGAGAAAGACATGATTTTTTCTTCAAGACTTTAATTGCAGCAGAATTAGATACCCCTAAAAACAGAATTCCAAGATACATGAGAAAGACATGATTTTTTCTACAAGACTTTAAATGCAGGAGAATTAGATACCCCTAAAAAAAGAATTCCAAGATACATGAGAAATACGTGATTTTTTTTCATGACTTTAATTGCCGCAGAATTAGATGGCCCCCTAAAAATAAAATTATTCCAAGATACATGAGAATGACATGATTTTTTCTTCAAAACTTTAATTGCAGCAGAACTAGATGGCAACCTAAAAACAGAGTTCCAAGATACGTGAGAAAGACATGATTTTTTTCTTCAAGACTTTAATTGCAGCAGAATAAGATACTCCCTAAAAACAGAATTCCAAGATACATGTGAAAGACATTATTTTTTCTTCAAGACTTTTATTGCAGCAGAATTAGATACCCCCTAAAAACAGAATTCCAAGATACATGAGAAAGACATGATTTTTTCTTCAAGACTATAATTGCAGCAGAATTACATGGCCCCCTAAAAACAGAATGCCAAGATACATGTGAAAGACATGATTTTTTCTTCAAGACTTTAATAGCAGCAGAATTACATGATTTTTTCTTCAAGACTTTAATTGCAGCAGAATTAGATGGCACCCTAAAAACATAATTCCAAGATACATGAGAAAGACATGATTTTTTCTTCAAAACTTTTACTGCAGCAGAATTAGATGGACCCCTAAAAACATAATTCCAAGAAACATGTGAAAGAAATGATTTTTTCTACAAGACTTTATTTGATGCAGAATTAGAAACCCCTAAAAACAGAATTCCAAGATACATGAGAAAGACATGATTTTTTCTTCAAGACTTTAATTGCAGCAGAATTAGATGGCCCCCTAAAAACAGAATTATTCCAAGATACATGAGAAAGACAGGATTTTTTCTTCAAGACTTTAATTGCAGCAGAATTAGATACCCCCTAAAAATAGAATTCCAAGATACATGAGAAAGTCATGATTTTCTCTTCAAGACTTTAATTGCAGCAGAATAAGATACCCCCTAAAAACAGAATTCCAAGATACATGTGAAAGACATGATTTTTTCTTCAAGAGTTTAATTGCAGCAGAATTAGATGGCCCCACAAAAACAGAATTCCAAGATACATATGAAAGACATGATTTTTTTCTCCAAGACTTTAATTGCAGCAGAATTAGATTGCCCCTAAAAATAGAATTCCAAGATACATGAGGAAGACATGATTTTTTCTTCAAGAATTTAATTGCAGCAGAATTAGATTGCACCCTAAAAACAAAATTCCAAGATACATGAGAAAGACATGATTTTTTCTTCTAGACTTTAATTGCAGCAGAATTAGATGGCCCCCTAAAAATAAAATTATTCCAACATACATGAGAAAGTCATGATTTTTTCTTCAAGACTTTAATTGCAGCAGAATTAAATACCCCTAAAAACAGAATTCCAAGATACAAGAGAAAGACATGATTTTTTCTTCAAGACTTTAATTGCAGCAGAATTACATAATTTTTTCTACAAGACTTTAATTGCAGCAGAATTAGATGGCCCCCTAAAAACATAATTCCAAGATACATGAGAAAGACATGATTTTTTCTTCAAGACTTTTATTGCAGCCGAAATAGATGGACCCGTAAAAACATAATTCCAAGATACATGAGAAAGAAATGAATTTTTCTACAAGACTTTAATTGATGCAGAATTAGAAACCCCTAAAAACAGAATTCCAAGATACATGAGAAAGACATGATTTTTTCTTCAAGACTTTAATTGCAGCAGAATTAGATGGCCCCCTAAAAACAGAATTATTCCAAGATACATGAGAAAGACAGGATTTTTTCTTCAAGACTTTAATTGCAGCAGAATTAGATACCCACTAAAAACAGAATTCCAAGATACATGAGAAAGCCATGATTTTCTCTTCAAGACTTTAATTGCAGCAGAATTAGATACCCCTAAAAACAGAATTCCAAGATACATGAGAAAGACATGATTTTTTCGACAAGACTTTAAATGCAGGAGAATTAGATACCCCTAAAAAAAGAATTCCAAGATACATGAGAAATACGTGATTTTTTCTTCAAGACTTTAATTGCAGCAGAATTAGATGGCCCCCTAAATATAAAATTATTCCAAGATACATGAGAAAGACATGATTTTTTCTTCAAAACTTTAATTGCAGCAGAACTAGATGGCATCCTAAAAACAGAGTTCCAAGATACGTGAGAAAGACATGATTTTTTTCTTCAAGACTTTAATTGCAGAAGAATAAGATACTCCCTAAAAACAGAATTCCAAGAAACATGTGAAAGACATGATTTTTTCTTCAAGACTTTTATTGCAGCAGAATTAGAAACCCCCTAAAAACAGAATTCCATGATACATGAGAAAGACATGATTTTTTCTTCAAGACTATAATTGCAGCAGAAATAGATGGCCCCCTAAAAACAGAATTCCAAGATACATGTGAAAGACATGATTTTTTCTTCAAGACTTTAATTGCAGCAGAATTAGATGGCACCCTAAAAACATAATTCCAAGATACATGAGAAAGACATGATTTTTTCTTCAAGACTTTTACTGCAGCAGAATTAGATGGACCCCTAAAAACCTAATTCCAAGATACATGTGAAAGAAATGATTTTTTCTACAAGACTTTATTTGATGCAGAATTAGAAACCCCTAAAAACAGAATTCCAAGATACATGAGAAAGACATGATTTTTTCTTCAAGACTTTAATTGCAGCAGAATTAGATGGCACCCTAAAAACATAATTCCAAGATACATGAGAAAGACAGGATTTTTTCTTCAAGACTTTTACTGCAGCAGAATTAGATGGACCCCTAAAAACCTAATTCAAAGAAACATGTGAAAGAAATGATTTTTTCTACAAGACTTTATTTGATGCAGAATTAGAAACCCCTAAAAACAGAATTCCAAGATACATGAGAAAGACATGATTTTTTCTTCAAGACTATAATTGCAGCAGAAATAGATGGCCCCCTAAAAACAGAATTCCAAGATACATGTGAAAGACATGATTTTTTCTTCAAGACTTTAATTGCAGCAGAATTAGATGGCACCCTAAAAACATAATTCCAAGATACATGAGAAAGACATGATTTTTTCTTCAAGACTTTTACTGCAGCAGAATTAGATGGACCCCTAAAAACCTAATTCCAAGATACATGTGAAAGAAATGATTTTTTCTACAAGACTTTATTTGATGCAGAATTAGAAACCCCTAAAAACAGAATTCCAAGATACATGAGAAAGACATGATTTTTTCTTCAAGACTTTAATTGCAGCAGAATTAGATGGCACCCTAAAAACATAATTCCAAGATACATGAGAAAGACAGGATTTTTTCTTCAAGACTTTTACTGCAGCAGAATTAGATGGACCCCTAAAAACCTAATTCCAAGAAACATGTGAAAGAAATGATTTTTTCTACAAGACTTTATTTGATGCAGAATTAGAAACCCCTAAAAACAGAATTCCAAGATACATGAGAAAGACATGATTTTTTCTTCAAGACTTTAATTGCAGCAGAATTAGATGGCCCCCTAAAAACAGAATTATTCCAAGATACATGAGAAAGACAGGATTTTTTCTTCAAGACTTTAATTGCAGCAGAATTAGATACCCCCTAAAAATAGAATTCCAAGATACATGAGAAAGTCATGATTTTCTCTTCAAGACTTTAATTGCAGCAGAATAAGATACCCCCTAAAAACAGAATTCCAAGATACATGTGAAAGACATGATTTTTTCTTCAAGAGTTTAATTGCAGCAGAATTAGATGGCCCCACAAAAACAGAATTCCAAGATACATATGAAAGACATGATTTTTTTCTCCAAGACTTTAATTGCAGCAGAATTAGATTGCCCCTAAAAATAGAATTCCAAGATACATGAGGAAGACATGATTTTTTCTTCAAGAATTCAATTACAGCAGAATTAGATTGCACCCTAAAAACAAAATTCCAAGATACATGAGAAAGACATGATTTTTTCTTCTAGACTTTAATTGCAGCAGAATTAGATGGCCCCCTAAAAATAAAATTATTCCAACATACATGAGAAAGTCATGATTTTTTCTTCAAGACTTTAATTGCAGCAGAATTAAATACCCCTAAAAACAGAATTCCAAGATACAAGAGAAAGACATGATTTTTTCTTCAAGACTTTAATTGCAGCAGAATTACATAATTTTTTCTACAAGACTTTAATTGCAGCAGAATTAGATGGCCCCCTAAAAACATAATTCCAAGATACATGAGAAAGACATGATTTTTTCTTCAAGACTTTTATTGCAGCCGAAATAGATGGACCCGTAAAAACATAATTCCAAGATACATGAGAAAGAAATGAATTTTTCTACAAGACTTTAATTGATGCAGAATTAGAAACCCCTAAAAACAGAATTCCAAGATACATGAGAAAGACATGATTTTTTCTTCAAGACTTTAATTGCAGCAGAATTAGATGGCCCCCTAAAAACAGAATTATTCCAAGATACATGAGAAAGACAGGATTTTTTCTTCAAGACTTTAATTGCAGCAGAATTAGATACCCACTAAAAACAGAATTCCAAGATACATGAGAAAGCCATGATTTTCTCTTCAAGACTTTAATTGCAGCAGAATTAGATACCCCTAAAAACAGAATTCCAAGATACATGAGAAAGACATGATTTTTTCGACAAGACTTTAAATGCAGGAGAATTAGATACCCCTAAAAAAAGAATACCAAGATACATGAGAAATACGTGATTTTTTCTTCAAGACTTTAATTGCAGCAGAATTAGATGGCCCCCTAAATATAAAATTATTCCAAGATACATGAGAAAGACATGATTTTTTCTTCAAAACTTTAATTGCAGCAGAACTAGATGGCATCCTAAAAACAGAGTTCCAAGATACGTGAGAAAGACATGATTTTTTTCTTCAAGACTTTAATTGCAGAAGAATAAGATACTCCCTAAAAACAGAATTCCAAGAAACATGTGAAAGACATGATTTTTTCTTCAAGACTTTTATTGCAGCAGAATTAGAAACCCCCTAAAAACAGAATTCCATGATACATGAGAAAGACATGATTTTTTCTTCAAGACTATAATTGCAGCAGAAATAGATGGCCCCCTAAAAACAGAATTCCAAGATACATGTGAAAGACATGATTTTTTCTTCAAGACTTTAATTGCAGCAGAATTAGATGGCACCCTAAAAACATAATTCCAAGATACATGAGAAAGACATGATTTTTTCTTCAAGACTTTTACTGCAGCAGAATTAGATGGACCCCTAAAAACCTAATTCCAAGATACATGTGAAAGAAATGATTTTTTCTACAAGAGTTTAATTGCTGCTGAATTAGAAACCCTTAAAAACAGAATTCCAAGATACATGAGAAAGACATGATTTTTTTTACAAGACTTTAATTGCAGCAGAATTAGATGGCCCCAAAAAACAGAACTTCAAGATACGTGAGAATGGCAAGATTTTTTCTTCAAGACTTTAATTGCAGCAGAATTAGATGGCCCCCCAAAAATAGAATTATTCCAAGATACATGAGAAAGACAGGATTTTTTCTAGAAAACTTTAATTGCAGCAAAATTAGATACCCCCTAAAAACAGAATTCCAAGATACATGAGAAAGACAAGATTTTTTCTTCAAGACTTTAATTGCAGCAGAATTAGATACCCCTAAAAACAGAATTCCAAGATACATGAGAAAGACATGATTTTTTCTTCAAGACTTTAATTGCAGCAGAATTACATGATTTTTTCTACAAGACTTTAATTGCAGCAGAATTAGATGGCCCCCTAAAAACATAATTCCAAGATACATGAGAAAGACATGATTTTTTCTTCAAGACTTTTATTGCAGCCGAAATAGATGGACCCGTAAAAACATAATTCCAAGATACATGAGAAAGAAATGAATTTTTCTACAAGACTTTAATTGATGCAGAATTAGAAACCCCTAAAAACAGAATTCCAAGATACATGAGAAAGACATGATTTTTTTTACAAGACTTTAATTGCAGCAGAATTAGATGGCCCCAAAAAACAGAACTTCAAGATACGTGAGAATGGCAAGATTTTTTCTTCAAGACTTTAATTGCAGCAGAATTAGATGGCCCCCCAAAAATAGAATTATTCCAAGATACATGAGAAAGACAGGATTTTTTCTTCAAGACTTTAATTGCAGCAAAATTAGATACCCCTAAAAACAGAATTCCAAGATACATGAGAAAGACAAGATTTTTTCTTCAAGACTTTAATTGCAGCAGAATTAGATACCCCTAAAAACAGAATTCCAAGATACATGAGAAAGACATGATTTTTTCTTCAAGACTTTAATTGCAGCAGAATTACATGATTTTTTCTACAAGACTTTAATTGCAGCAGAATTAGATGGCCCCCTAAAAACATAATTCCAAGATACATGAGAAAGACATGATTTTTTCTTCAAGACTTTTATTGCAGCCGAAATAGATGGACCCGTAAAAACATAATTCCAAGATACATGAGAAAGAAATGAATTTTTCTACAAGACTTTAATTGTTGCAGAATTAGAAACCCCTAAAAACAGAATTCCAAGATACATGAGAAAGACATGATTTTTTCTTCAAGACTTTAATTGCAGCAGAATTAGATGGCCCCCTAAAAACAGAATTATTCCAAGATACATGAGAAAGACAGGATTTTTTCTTCAAGACTTTAATTGCTGCAGAATTAGATACCCCCTAAAAACAGAATTCCAAGATACATGAGAAAGTCATGATTTTCTCTTCAAGACTTTAATTGCAGCAGAATAAGATACCCCCTAAAAACAGAATTCCAAGATACATGTGAAAGACATGATTTTTTCTTCAAGAGTTTAATTGCAGCAGAATTAGATGGCCCCACAAAAATAGAATACCAAGATACATATGAAAGACATGATTTTTTTCTCCAAGACTTTAATTGCAGCAGAATTAGATTGCCCCTAAAAATAGAATTCCAAGATACATGAGGAAGACATGGTTTTTTCTTCAAGAATTTAATTGCAGCAGGATTAGATGGCCCCGTAAAAACAGAATTCCAAGATACATGAGAAAGACATGATTTTTTCTTCTAGACTTTAATTGCAGCAGAATTAGATACCCCTAAAAACAGAATTCCAAGATACATGAGAAAGACATGATTTTTTCTACAAGACTTTAAATGCAGGAGAATTAGATACCCCTAAAAAAAGAATTCCAAGATACATGAGAAATACGTGATTTTTTCTTCAAGACTTTAATTGCAGCAGAATTGGATGACCCCCTAAAAATAAAATTATTCCAAGATACATGAGAAAGACATGATTTTTTCTTCAAAACTTTAATTGCAGCAGAACTAGATGGCAACCTAAAAACAGAGTTCCAAGATACGTGAGAAAGACATGATTTTTTCTTCATGACTTTAATTGCAGCAGAATTACATGATTTTTTCTACAAGACTTTAATTGCAGCAGAATTAGATGGCCCCCTAAAAACATAATTCCAAGATACATGAGAAAGACATGATTTTTTCTTCAAGACTTTTATTGCAGCGGAAATAGATGGACCCGTAAAAACATAATTCCAAGATACATGAGAAAGAAATGAATATTTCTACAAGACTTTAATTGATGCAGAATTAGAAACCCCTAAAAACAGAATTCCAAGATACAGGAGAAAGACATGATTTTTTCTACAAGACTTTAAATGCAGGAGAATTAGATACCCCTAAAAAAAGAATTCCAAGATACATGAGAAATACGTGATTTTTTTTCATGACTTTAATTGCCGCAGAATTAGATGGCCCCCTAAAAATAAAATTATTCCAAGATACATGAGAATGACATGATTTTTTCTTCAAAACTTTAATTGCAGCAGAACTAGATGGCAACCTAAAAACAGAGTTCCAAGATACGTGAGAAAGACATGATTTTTTTCTTCAAGACTTTAATTGCAGCAGAATAAGATACTCCCTAAAAACAGAATTCCAAGATACATGTGAAAGACATGATTTTTTCTTCAAGACTTTTATTGCAGCAGAATTAGATACCCCCTAAAAACAGAATTCCAAGATACATGAGAAAGTCATGATTTTCTCTTCAAGACTTTAATTGCAGCAGAATAAGATACCCCCTAAAAACAGAATTCCAAGATACATGTGAAAGACATGATTTTTTCTTCAAGAGTTTAATTGCAGCAGAATTAGATGGCCCCACAAAAATAGAATACCAAGATACATATGAAAGACATGATTTTTTTCTCCAAGACTTTAATTGCAGCAGAATTAGATTGCCCCTAAAAATAGAATTCCAAGATACATGAGGAAGACATGGTTTTTTCTTCAAGAATTTAATTGCAGCAGGATTAGATGGCCCCGTAAAAACAGAATTCCAAGATACATGAGAAAGACATGATTTTTTCTTCTAGACTTTAATTGCAGCAGAATTAGATACCCCTAAAAACAGAATTCCAAGATACATGAGAAAGACATGATTTTTTCTACAAGACTTTAAATGCAGGAGAATTAGATACCCCTAAAAAAAGAATTCCAAGATACATGAGAAATACGTGATTTTTTCTTCAAGACTTTAATTGCAGCAGAATTGGATGACCCCCTAAAAATAAAATTATTCCAAGATACATGAGAAAGACATGATTTTTTCTTCAAAACTTTAATTGCAGCAGAACTAGATGGCAACCTAAAAACAGAGTTCCAAGATACGTGAGAAAGACATGATTTTTTTCTTCATGACTTTAATTGCAGCAGAATTACATGATTTTTTCTACAAGACTTTAATTGCAGCAGAATTAGATGGCCCCCTAAAAACATAATTCCAAGATACATGAGAAAGACATGATTTTTTCTTCAAGACTTTTATTGCAGCGGAAATAGATGGACCCGTAAAAACATAATTCCAAGATACATGAGAAAGAAATGAATATTTCTACAAGACTTTAATTGATGCAGAATTAGAAACCCCTAAAAACAGAATTCCAAGATACAGGAGAAAGACGTGATTTTTTCTACAAGACTTTAAATGCAGGAGAATTAGATACCCCTAAAAAAAGAATTCCAAGATACATGAGAAATACGTGATTTTTTTTCATGACTTTAATTGCCGCAGAATTAGATGGCCCCCTAAAAATAAAATTATTCCAAGATACATGAGAATGACATGATTTTTTCTTCAAAACTTTAATTGCAGCAGAACTAGATGGCAACCTAAAAACAGAGTTCCAAGATACGTGAGAAAGACATGATTTTTTTCTTCAAGACTTTAATTGCAGCAGAATAAGATACTCCCTAAAAACAGAATTCCAAGATACATGTGAAAGACATGATTTTTTCTTCAAGACTTTTATTGCAGCAGAATTAGATACCCCCTAAAAACAGAATTCCAAGATACATGAGAAAGACATGATTTTTTCTTCAAGACTATAATTGCAGCAGAATTAGATGGCCCCCTAAAAACAGAATTCCAAGATACATGTGAAAGACATGATTTTTTCTTCAAGACTTTAATTGCAGCAGAATTACATGATTTTTTTTTCAAGACATTAATTGCAGCAGAATTAGATGGCACCCTAAAAACATAATTCCAAGATACATGAGAAAGACATGATTTTTTCTTCAAAACTTTGACTGCAGCAGAATTAGATGGACCCCTAAAAACATAATTCCAAGATACATGTGAAAGAAATGATTTTTTCTACAAGACTTTAATTGCTGCTGAATTAGAAACCCTTAAAAAAAGAATTCCAAGATACATGAGAAAGACATGATTTTTTCTACAAGACTTTAATTGCAGCAGAATTAGATGGCCCCAAAAAACAGAACTTCAAGATACGTGAGAATGGCAAGATTTTTTCTTCAAGACTTTAATTGCAGCAGAATTAGATGGCCGCCTAAAAATAGAATTATTCCAAGATACAAGAGAAAGACAGGATTTTTTCTTCAAGACTTTAATTGCAGCAAAATTAGATACCCCCTAAAAACAGAATTCCAAGATACATGAGAAAGACAAGATTTTTTCTTCAAGACTTTAATTGCAGCAGAATAAGATACCCCCTAAAAACAGAATTCCAAGATACATGTGAAAGACATGATTTTTTCTTCAAGAGTTTAATTGCAGCATAATTAGATGGCTCCACAAAAAGAAAATTCCAAGATACATATGAAAGACATGATTTTTTTCTCCAAGACTTTAATTGCAGCAGAATTAGATGGCCCCAAAAAACAGAATTTCAAGATACATGAGAAAGGCATGATTTTTTCTTCAAGACTTTAATTGCAGCAGAATTAGATGGCCCCCTCAAAACAGAATTATTCCAAGATACATGAGAAAGACAGGATTTTTTCTTCAAGACTTTAATTGCAGCAGAATTAGATACCACCTAAAAACAGAATTCCAAGATACATGAGAAAGACATGATTTTATCTTCAAGACTTTAATTGCAGCATAATAAGATATTCCCTAAAAACAGAATTCCAAGATACATGTGAAAGAATTGATTTTTTCTTCAAGACTTTAATTGCATCAGAATTACATGATTTTTTCTTCAAGACTTTAATTGTAGCAGAATTAGATGGCCCCCTAAAAACATAATTCCAAGATACATTAGAAAGACATGATTTTTTCTTCAAGACTTTTATTGCAGCAGAATTAGATGGACCCCTAAAAACATAATTCCAAGATACATGAGAAAGAAATGATTTTTTCTACAAGACTTTAATTGCTGCAGAATTAGAAACCCTTAAAAACAGAATTCCAAGATACATGAGAAAGACATGATTTATTCTTCAAGACTTTAATTGCAGCAAAATTAGATGGCCCCCTAAAAACAGAATTATTCCAAGATACATTAGAAAGACAGGATTTTTTCTTCAAGACTTTAATTGCAGCAAAATTAGATGCCCCCTAAAAATAGAATTCCAAGATACATGAGAAAGACATGATTTTTTCTTGAAGACTTTAATTGCAGCAGAATAAGATACCCCCAAAAAACAGAATTCCAAGATACATGTGAAAGACATGACTTTTTCTTCAAGACTTTAATTGCAACAGAATTAAATGGCCCCCTAAAAACATTATTATTCCAAGATACATGAGAAAGACAGGATTTTTTCTTCAAGACTTTAATTGCAGCAGAATTAGATACCCCCTAAAAACAGAATTCCAAGATACATGAGAAAGTCATGATTTTGTCTTCTAGACTTTAATTGCAGCAGAATAAGATACCCCCTAAAAACAGAATTCCAAGATACATGTGAAAGACATGATTTTTTCTTCAAGAGTTTAATTGCAGCAGAATTAGATGGCCCCACAAAAAGAAAATTCCAAGATACATATGAAAGACATGATTTTTTTCTCCAAGACTTTAATTGCAGCAGAATTAGATTGCCCCTAAAAATAGAATTCCAAGATACATGAGGAAGACATGATTTTTTCTTCAAGAATTTAATTGCAGCAGAATTAGATGGCCCCCTAAAAACAGAATTCCAAGATACATGAGAAAGACATGATTTTTTCTTCTAGACTTTAATTGCAGCAGAATTAGATGGCCCCCTAAAAATATAATTATTCCAACATACATGAGAAAGACATGATTTTTTCTTCAAGACTTTAATTGCAGCAGAATTAGATACCCCTAAAAACAGAATTCCAAGATACATGAGAAAGACATGATTTTTTCTTCAAGACTTTAATTGCAGCAGAATTACATGATTTTTTCTACAAGACTTTAATTGCAGCAGAATTAGATGGCCCCCTAAAAACATAATTCCAAGATACATGAGAAAGACATGATTTTTTCTTCAAGGCTTTTATTGCAGCCGAAATAGATGGACCCCTAAAAACATAATTCCAAGATACATGAGAAAGAAATGATTTTTTCTACAAGACTTTAATTGAGGCAGAATTAGAAACCCCTAAAAACAGAATTCCAAGATACATGAGAAAGACATGATTTTTTCTTCAAGACTTTAATTGCAGCAGAATTAGATGGCCCCAAAAAATAGAATTTCAAGATACATAAGAAAGGCACGATTTTTTCTTCAAGACTTTAATTGCAGTAGAATTAGATGGCCCCCTAAAAAACGAATTATTCCAAGATACATGAGAAAGACAGGATTTTTTCTTCAAGACTTTAATTGCAGCAAAATTAGATACCCCCAAAAAATAGAATTCCATGATACGTGAGAAAGACATGATTTTTTCTTCAAGACTTTAATTGCAGCAGAATAAGATACTCCCTAAAAACAGAATTCCAAGATACATGTGAAAGACAAGATTTTTTCTTCAAGACTTTTGTTGCAGCAGAATTAGATAACCCCTAAAAACCGAATACCAAGATACATGAGAAAGGCATGATTTTTTCTTCAAGACTTTAATTGCAGCAAAATTAGATGGCCCCCTAAAAACAGAATTCCAAGATACATGTGAAAGACATGATTTTTTCTTCAAGACTTTAAATGCAGCAGAATTACATGATTTTTTCTTCAAGACTTTAATTGCAGCAGAATTAGATGGCCCCCTAAAACATTAATTCCAAGATACATGAGAAAGACATGATTTTTTCTTCAAGGCTTTTATTGCAGCAGAATTAGATGGACCCCTAAAAACATAATTCCAAATACATGAGAAGGAAATTATTTTTTCTACAAGACTTTAATTGCAGCAGAATTAGATACCCCTGAAAACAGAATTCCAAGATGCATGAGAAAGGCATGATTTTTTCTTCAAGACTTTAATTGCAGCAGAATTAGATGGCCCCCTAAAAACAGAATTATTCCAAGATACATGAGAAAGACAGGATTTTTTCTTTAAGACTTTAATTGCAGCAGAATTAGATACCCCCTAAAAACAGAATTCCAAGATACATGAGAAAGACTTGATTTTTTCTTCAAGACTTTAATTGCAGCAGAATAAGATAACCCCTAAAAACAGAATTCCAAGATACATGTGAAAGACATGATTTTTTCTTCACGACTTTAATTGCAGCAGAATTAGATGGCCCCACAAAAACAGAATTCCAAGATACATATGAAAGACATGATTTTTTCTCCAAGACTTTAATTGCAGCAGAATTAGAATGCCCCTAAAAACAGAATTCGAAGATACATGAGGAAGACATGAGTTTTTCTTCAAGATTTTAATTGCAGCAGAATTAGATGGCCCCCAAAAAACAGAATTCCAAGATACATGAGAAAGACATGATTTTTTCTTCAAGACTTTAATTGCAGCAGAATTAGATGGCCCCAAAAAACAGAATTCCAAGATTCATGAGAAAGACATTATTTTTTCTTCAAGACTTTAATTGCAGCAGAATTACATGATTTTTTCTTCAAGACTTTAATTGCAGCAGAATTAGATGGCCCCCTAAAAACACAATTCCAAGATACATGAGAAAGACATGATTTTTTCTTCAAGACTTTAATTGCAGCAGAATTAGATGGCTCCCTAAAAAAAGAATTATTCCAAGATACATGAGAAAGACAGGATTTTTTCTTCAAGACTTTAATTGCAGCAAAATTAGATACCCCCAAAAAATAGAATTCCATGATACGTGAGAAAGACATGATTTTTTCTTCAAGACTTTAATTGCAGCAGAATAAGATACTCCCTAAAAACAGAATTCCAAGATACATGTGAAAGACAAGATTTTTTCTTCAAGACTTTTGTTGCAGCAGAATTAGATAACCCCTAAAAACCGAATACCAAGATACACGAGAAAGGCATGATTTTTTCTTCAAGACTTTAATTGCAGCAAAATTAGATGGCCCCCTAAAAACAGAATTCCAAGATACATGTGAAAGACATGATTTTTTCTTCAAGACTTTAATTGCAGCAGAATTAGATGGCCCCCTAAAAACATAATTCCAAGATACATGAGAAAGACATGATTTTTTCTTCAAGGCTTTTATTGCAGCAGATTTAGATGGACCCCTAAAAACATAATTCCAAATACATGAGAAGGAAATTATTTTTTCTACAAGACTTTAATTGCAGCAGAATTAGATACCCCAGAAAACAGAATTCCAAGATGCATGAGAAAGGCATGATTTTTTCTTCAAGACTTTAATTGCAGCAGAATTAGATGGCCCCCTAAATACAGAATTATTCCAAGATACATGAGAAAGACAGGATTTTTTTCTTTAAGACTTTAATTGCAGCAGAATTAGACACCCCCTAAAAACAGAATTCCAAGATACATGAGAAAGACTTGATTTTTTCTTCAAGACTTTAATTGCAGCAGAATTAGATACCCCCTAAAAACAGAATTCCAAGATACATGTGAAAGACATGATTTTTTCTTTAAGGCTTTTATTGCAGCAGAATTAGATGGACCCCTAAAAACATAATTCCAAATACATGAGAAGGAAATTATTTTTTCTACAAGACATTAATTGCAGCAGAATTAGATACCCCAGAAAACAGAATTCCAAGATGCATGAGAAAGGCATGATTTTTTCTTCAAGACTTTAATTGCAGCAGAATTAGATGGCCCCCTAAAAACAGAATTATTCCAAGATACATGAGAAAGACAGGATTTTTTCTTTAAGACTTTAATTGCAGCAGAATTAGATACCCCCTAAAAACAGAATTCCAAGATACATGTGAAAGACATGATTTTTTCTTCAAGACTTTAATTGCAGCAGAATTAGATGGCCCCCTAAAAACATAATTCCAAGATACATGAGAAAGACATGATTTTTTCTTCAAGGCTTTTATTGCAGCAGAATTAGATGGACCCCTAAAAACATAATTCCAAATACATGAGAAGGAAATTATTTTTTCTACAAGACTTTAATTGCAGCAGAATTAGATACCCCAGAAAACAGAATTCCAAGATGCATGAGAAAGGCATGATTTTTTCTTCAAGACTTTAATTGCAGCAGAATTAGATGGCCCCCTAAAAACAGAATTATTCCAAGATACATGAGAAAGACATGATTTTTTCTTTAAGACTTTAATTGCAGCAGAATTAGATACCCCCTAAAAACAGAATTCCAAGATACATGAGAAAGACTTGATTTTTTCTTCAAGACTTTAATTGCAGCAGAATAAGATAACCCCTAAAAACAGAATTCCAAGATACATGTGAAAGACATGATTTTTTCTTCACGACTTTAATTGCAGCAGAATTAGATGGCCCCACAAAAACAGAATTCCAAGATACATATGAAAGACATGATTTTTTCTCCAAGACTTTAATTGCAGCAGAATTAGAATGCCCCTAAAAACAGAATTCGAAGATACATGAGGAAGACATGAGTTTTTCTTCAAGATTTTAATTGCAGCAGAATTAGATGGCCCCCAAAAAACAGAATTCCAAGATACATGAGAAAGACATGATTTTTTCTTCAAGACTTTAATTGCAGCAGAATTAGATGGTCCCAAAAAACAGAATTCCAAGATTCATGAGAAAGACATTATTTTTTCTTCAAGACTTTAATTGCAGCAGAATTACATGATTTTTTCTTCAAGACTTTAATTGCAGCAGAATTAGATGGCCCCCTAAAAACACAATTCCAAGAAACATGAGAAAGACATGATTTTTTCTACAAGACTTTAATTGATGCAGAATTAGAAACCCCTAAAAACAGAATTCCAAGATACATGAGAAAGACATGATTTTTTCTTCAAGACTATAATTGCAGCAGAATTAGATGGCCCCAAAAAACAGAATTTCAAGATACATGAGAAAGGCACGATTTTTTCTTCAAGACTTTAATTACAGCAGAATTAGATGGCCCCCTAAAAACAGAATTATTCCAAGATACATGAGAAAGACATGATTTTTTCTTCAAGACTTTAATTGCAGCAAAATTAGATACCCCCTAAAAATAGAATTCCAAGATACATGAGAGTGACATGATTTTGTCTTCAAGACTTTAATTGCCGCAGAATAAGATACCCCCTAAAAACACAATTCCAAGATACATGTGAAAGACATGATTTTTTCTTCAAGACTTTAATTGCAGCAGAATTAGAAACCCCCTAAAAACAGAATTCCAAGATACATGAGAAAGAAATGATTTTTTCTACAAGACTTTAATTGATGCAGAATTAGAAACCCCTAAAAACAGAATTCCAAGATACATGAGAAAGACATGATTTTTTCTACAAGACTTTAATTGCAGCAGAATTAGATGGCCCAAAAAAAAAGAACTTCAAGATACGTGAGAATGGCAAGATTTTTTCTTCAAGACTTTAATTGCAGCAGAATTAGATGGCCCCCTAAAAACAGAATTATACCAAGATACATGAGAAAGTCAGGATTTTTTCTTCAAGACTTTAATTGCAGCAACATTAGATACCCCCTAAAAACAAAATTCCAAGATACATGAGAAAGACATGATTTTTTCTTCAAGACTTTAATTGCAGCAGAATAAGATACCCCCTAAAAACAGAATTCAAAGATACATGTGAAAGACATGATTTTTTCTTCAAGACTTTAATTGCAGCAGAATTAGATGGCCCCCTAAAAACATAATTCCAAGATACATGAGAAAGACATGATTTTTTCTTCAAGACTTTTATTGCAGCAGAATAAGATGGACCCCTAAAAACATAATTCCAAGATACATGTGAAAGAAATGATTTTTTCTACAAGACTTTAATTGCTGCAGAATTAGAAACCCTTAAAAACAGAATTCCAAGATACACGAGAAAGACATGATTTTTTCTACAAGACTTTAATTGCAGCAGAATTAGATGGCCCTAAAAAACAGAACTTCAAGATACGTGAGAATTGCAAGATTTTTTCTTCAAGACTTTAATTGCAGCAGAATTAGATGGCCCCCTAAAAACAGAATTATTCCAAGATACATGAGAAAGACAGGATTTTTTCTTCAAGATTTTAATTACAGCAAAATTAGATACCCCCTAAAAACAGAATTCCAAGATACATGAGAAAGCCATGATTTTTTCTTCAAGACTTTAATTGCAGCAGAATAAGATACCCCCTAAAAACAGAATTCCAAGATACATGTGAAAGACGTGATTTTTTCTTCAAGACTTTAATTGCAGCAGAATTAAATGATTTTTTCTTCGAGACTTTAATTGCAGCAGAATTAGATGGCCCCCTAAAAATAAAATTATTCCAAGATACATGAGAAAGACATGATTTTTTCTTCATGACTTTTATTGCAGCAGAATTAGATGGACCCCTAAAAACATAATTCCAAATACATGAGAAGGAAATGATTTTTTCTACAAGACATTAAATGCAGCAGAATTAGATACCCCTAAAAAAAGAATTCCAAGATACATGAGAAAGACGTGATTTTTTCTTCAAGACTTTAATTGCAGCAGAATTAGAAGGCCCCCTAAAAATAAAATTATTCCAAGATACATGAGAAAGACATGATTTATTCTTCAAAACTTTAATTGCAGCAGAACTAGATGGCAAACTAAAAACAGAGTTCCAAGATACGTGAGAAAGACATGATTTTTTCTTCAAGACTTTAATTGCAGCAGAATAAGATACTCCCTAAAAACAGAATTCCAAGATACAAGTGAAAGACATGATTTTTTCTTCAAGACTTTTATTGCAGCAGAATTAGATGGACCCCTAAAAACATAATTCCAAATACATGAGAAGGAAATGATTTTTTCTACAAGACTTTAATTGCAGCAGAATTAGATACCCCTAAAAAAAGAATTCCAAGATACATGAGAAAGACGTGATTTTTTCTTCAAGACTTTAATTGCAGCAGAATTAGATGGCCCCCTAAAAATAAAATTATTCCAAGATACATGAGAAAGAAATGATTTTTTCTTCAAGACATTTATTGCAGCAGAATTAGATGGACCCCTAAAAACATAATTCCAAATACATGAGAAGGAAATGATTTTTTCTACAAGACTTTAATTGCTGCAGAATTAGAAACCCTTAAAAACAGAATTCCAAGATACATGAGAAAGACATGATTTTTTCTACAAGACTTTAATTGCAGCAGAATTAGTTGGCCGCAAAAAACAGAACTTCTAGATACGTGAGAATGGCAAGATTTTTTCTTCAAGACTTTAATTGCAGCAGAATTACATGATTTTTTCTTCAAGACTTTAATTGCAGCAGAATTAGATGGCCCCCTAAAAACATAATTCCAAGACACATGAGAAAGACATGATTTTTTCTTCAAGACTTTTATTGCAGCAGAATTAGATGGACCCCTAAAAACATAATTCCAAGATACATGTGAAAGAAATGATTTTTTGTACAAGACTTTAATTGCTGCAGAATTAGAAACCCTTAAAAACAGAATTCCAAGATACATGAGAAAGACATGATTTTTTCTACAAGACTTTAATTGCAGCAAAATTAGATGGCCCCAAAAAATAGAACTTCAAGATACGTGAGAATGGCAAGATTTTTTCTTCAAGATTTTAATTGCAGCAGAATTAGATGGCCCCTTAAAAACAGAATTATTCCAAGATACATGAGAAAGACAGGATTTTTAGTTCAAGATTTTAATTGCAGCAAAATTAGATACCCCCTAAAAATAGAATTCCAAGATACATGAGAAAGACATGATTTTTTCTTCAAGACTTTAATTGCAGCAGAATAAGATACCCCCTAAAAACAGTATTCCAAGATACATGTGAAAGACATGATTTTTTCTTCAAGACTTTAATTGCAGCAGAATTAAATGATTTTTCCTTTAAGACTTTAATTGCAGCAGAATTAGATGGCCCCATAAAAACATAATTCCAAGATACATGAGAAAGACATGATTTTTTCTTCAAGACTTTAATTGCAGCAGAATTACATGATTTTTTCTTCAAGACTTTAATTGTAGCAGAATTAGATGGCCCCCTAAAAACATAATTCCAAGATACATGAGAAAGACATGATTTTTTCTTCAAGACTTTTATTGCAGCAGAATTGGATGCACCCCTAAAAACATAATTCCAAGATACATGTGAAAGAAATGATTTTTTCTACAAGACTTTAATTGCTGCAGAATTAGAAACCCTTAAAAACACAATTCCAAGATACATGAGAAAGACATGATTTTTTCTACAAGACTTTAATTCAAGCAGAATTAGTTGGCCCCAAAAAACAGGACTTCAAGATACGTGAGAATGGCAAGATTTTTTCTTCAAGACTTTAATTGCAGCAGAATAAGATACCCCCTAAAAACAGTATTCCAAGATACATGTGAAAGACATGATTTTTTCTTCAAGACTTTAATTGCAGCAGAATTACATGATTTTTTCTTCAAGACTTTAATTGTAGCAGAATTAGATGGCCCCCTAAAAACATAATTCCAAGATACATGACAAAGAAATGATTTTTTCTACAAGACTTTAATTGCTGCAGAATTGGAAACCCCTAAAAACAGAACTCCAAGATACATGAGAAAGACATGATTTTTTCTTCAAGACTTTAATTGCAGCAGAATTAGATGGCCCCAAAAATCAGAATTTCAAGATACTTGAGAAAGGCATGATTTTTTCTTCAAGACTTTAATTGCAGCAGAATTAAATGATTTTTCCTTCAAGACTTTAATTGCAGCAGAATTAGATGGCCCCCTAAAAACATAATTCCAAGATACATGAGAAAGACATGATTTTTTCTTCAAGACTTTAATTGCAGCAGAATTACATGATTTTTTCTTCAAGACTTTAATTGTAGCAGAATTAGATGGCCCCCTAAAAACATAATTCCAAGATACATGAGAAAGACATGATTTTTTCTTCAAGACTTTTATTGCAGCAGAATTAGATGGACCCCTAAAAACATAATTCCAAGATACATGTGAAAGAAATGATTTTTTCTACAAGACTTTAATTGCTGCAGAATTAGAAACCCTTAAAAACACAATTCCAAGATACATGAGAAAGACATGATTTTTTCTACAAGACTTTAATTCAAGCAGAATTAGTTGGCCCCAAAAAACAGAACTTCAAGATACGTGAGAATGGCAAGATTTTTTCTTCAAGACTTTAATTGCAGCAGAATTACATGATTTTTTCTTCAAGACTTTAATTGTAGCAGAATTAGATGGCCCCCTAAAAACATAATTCCAAGATACATGAGAAAGACATGATTTTTTCTTCAAGACTTTTATTGCAGCGGAATTAGATGGACCCCTAAAAACATAATTCCAAGATACATGACAAAGAAATGATTTTTTCTACAAGACTTTAATTGCTGCAGAATTGGAAACCCCTAAAAACAGAACTCCAAGATACATGAGAAAGACATTATTTTTTCTTCAAGACTTTAATTGCAGCAGAATTAGATGGCCCCAAAAATCAGAATTTCAAGATACTTGAGAAAGGCATGATTTTTTCTTCAAGACTTTAATTGCAGCAGAATTAGATGGCCCCCTAAAAACAGAATTATTCCAAGATACATGAGAAAGACAGGATTTTTTCTTCAAGACTTTAATTGCAGCAGAATTAGATACCACCTAAAAACAGAATTCCAAGATACATGAGAAAGACATGATTTTTTCTTCAAGACTTTAATTGCAGCAGAATAAGATACCCCCTAAAAACAGAATTCCAAGATACATGTGAAAGACATGATTTTTTCTTCAAGACTTTAATTGCAGCAGAATTACATGATTTTTTCTTCAAGACTTTAATTGTAGCAGAATTAGATGGCCCCCTAAAAACATAATTCCAAGATACATGAGAAAGACATGATTTTTTCTTCAAGACTTTTATTGCTGCAGAATTAGATGGACCCCTAAAAACATAATTCCAAGATACATGTGATAGAAATGATTTTTTCTACAAGACTTTAATTGCTGCAGAATTAGAAACCCTTAAAAACAGAATTCCAAGATACATGACAAAGACATGATTTTTTCTACAAGACTTTAATTCAAGCAGAAGTAGTTGGCCCCAAAAAACAGAACTTCAAGATACGTGAGAATGGCAAGATTTTTTCTTCAAGACTTTAATTGCAGCAGAATTAGATGGCCCCCTAAAAACAGAATTATTCCAAGATACATGAGAAAGACAGGATTTTTTCTTCAAGACTTTAATTGCAGTAAAATTAGATACCCCCTAAAAACAGAATTCCAAGATACATGAGAAAGACATGATTTTTTCTTCAAGACTTTAATTGCAGCAGAATAAGATACCCCCTAAAAACAGAATTCCAAGATACATGTGAAAGACATGATTTTTTCTTCAAGACTTTAATTGCAGCAGAATTACATGATTTTTTCTTCAAGACTTTAATTGCAGCAGAATTAGATGGCCCCCTAAAAACATAATTCCAAGACACATGAGAAAGACATGATTTTTTCCTCAAGACTTTTATTGCAGCAGAATTAGATGGACCCCTAAAAACATAATTCCAAGATACATGACAAAGAAATGATTTTTTCTACAAGACTTTAATTGCTGCAGAATTGGAAACCCCTAAAAACAGAACTCCAAGATACATGAGAAAGACATGATTTTTTCTTCAAGACTTTAATTGCAGCAGAATTAGATGGCCCCAAAAAATAGAATTTCAAGATACATGAGAAAGGCATGATTTTTTCTTCAAGACTTTAATTGCAGCAGAATTAGATGGCCCCCTAAAAACAGAATTATTCCAAGATACATGAGAAAGACAAGATTTTTTCTTCAAGACTTTAATTGCAGCAGAATTAGATACCACCTAAAAACAGAATTCCAAGATACATGTGAAAGAAATGATTTTTTCTACAAGATTTTAATTGCTGCAGAATTGGAAACCCCTAAAAACAGAACTCCAAGATACATGAGAAAGACATGATTTTTTCTACAAGACTTTAATTCAAGCAGAATTAGTTGGCCCCAAAAAACAGAACTTCAAGATACGTGAGAATGGCAAGATTTTTTCTTCAAGACTTTAATTGCAGCAGAATAAGATACCCCCTAAAAACAGAATTCCAAGATACATGAGAAAGACATGATTTTTTCATCAAGACTTTAATTGCAGCAGAATAAGATACCCCCTAAAAACAGAATTCCAAGATACATGTGAAAGAAATGATTTTTTCTACAAGATTTTAATTGCTGCAGAATTGGAAACCCCTAAAAACAGAACTCCAAGATACATGAGAAAGACATGATTTTTTCTTCAAGACTTTAATTGCAGCAGAATTAGATGGCCCCAAAAATCAGAATTTCAAGATACTTGAGAAAGGCATGATTTTTTCTTCAAGATTTTAATTGCAGCAGAATTAAATGATTTTTCCTTCAAGACTTTAATTGCAGCAGAATTAGATGGCCCCCTAAAAACATAATTCCAAGATACATGAGAAAGACATGATTTTTTCTTCAAGACTTTAATTGCAGCAGAATTACATGATTTTTTCTTCAAGACTTTAATTGTAGCAGAATTAGATGGCCCCCTAAAAACATAATTCCAAGATACATGAGAAAGACATGATTTTTTCTTCAAGACTTTTATTGCAGCAGAATTAGATGGACCCCTAAAAACATAATTCCAAGATACATGTGAAAGAAATGATTTTTTCTACAAGACTTTAATTGCTGCAGAATTAGAAACCCTTAAAAACACAATTCCAAGATACATGAGAAAGACATGATTTTTTCTACAAGACTTTAATTCAAGCAGAATTAGTTGGCCCCAAAAAACAGAACTTCAAGATACGTGAGAATGGCAAGATTTTTTCTTCAAGACTTTAATTGCAGCAGAATTACATGATTTTTTCTTCAAGACTTTAATTGCAGCAGAATTAGATGGCCCCCTAAAAACATAATTCCAAGACACATGAGAAAGACATGATTTTTTCTTCAAGACTTTTATTGCAGCAGAATTAGATGGACCCCTAAAAACATAATTCCAAGATACATGACAAAGAAATGATTTTTTCTACAAGACTCTAATTGCTGCAGAATTGGAAACCCCTAAAAACAGAACTCCAAGATACATGAGAAAGACATGATTTTTTCTTCAAGACTTTAATTGCAGCAGAATTAGATGGCCCCAAAAAATAGAATTTCAAGATACATGAGAAAGGTATGATTTTTTCTTCAATACTTTAATTGCAGCAGAATTAGATGGCCCCCTAAAAACAGAATTATTCCAAGATACATGAGAAAGACAAGATTTTTTCTTCAAGACTTTAATTGCAGCAGAATTAGATACCACCTAAAAACAGAATTCCAAGATACATGAGAAAGACATGATTTTTTCTTCAAGACTTTAATTGCAGCAGAATAAGATACCCCCTAAAAACAGAATTCCAAGATACATGTGAAAGAAATGATTTTTTCTACAAGATTTTAATTGCTGCAGAATTGGAAACCCCTAAAAACAGAACTCCAAGATACATGAGAAAGACATGATTTTTTCTTCAAGACTTTAATTGCAGCAGAATTAGATGGCCCCAAAAATCAGAATTTCAAGATACTTGAGAAAGGCATGATTTTTTCTTCAAGACTTTAATTGCAGCAGAATTAGATGGCCCCCTAAAAACAGAATTATTCCAAGATACATGAGAAAGACAGGATTTTTTCTTCAAGACTTTAATTGCAGCAGAATTAGATACCACCTAAAAAACGAATTCCAAGATACATAAGAAAGACATGATTTTTTCTTCAAGACTTTAATTGCAGCAGAATAAGATACCCCCTAAAAACAGTATTCCAAGATACATGTGAAAGACATGATTTTTTCTTCAAGACTTTAATTGCAGCAGAATTAAATGATTTTTCCTTCAAGACTTTAATTGCAGCAGAATTAGATGGCCCCCTAAAAACATAATTCCAAGATACATGAGAAAGACATGATTTTTTCTTCAAGACTTTAATTGCAGCAGAATTACATGATTTTTTCTTCAAGACTTTAATTGTAGCAGAATTAGATGGCCCCCTAAAAACATAATTCCAAGATACATGAGAAAGACATGATTTTTTCTTCAAGACTTTTATTGCAGCGGAATTAGATGGACCCCTAAAAACATAATTCCAAGATACATGTGAAAGAAATGATTTTTTCTACAAGACTTTAATTGCTGCAGAATTAGAAACCCTTAAAAACACAATTCCAAGATACATGAGAAAGACATGATTTTTTCTACAAGACTTTAATTCAAGCAGAATTAGTTGGCCCCAAAAAACAGAACTTCAAGATACGTTAGAATGGCAAGATTTTTTCTTCAAAACTTTAATTGCAGCAGAATTACATGATTTTTTCTTCAAGACTTTAATTGTAGCAGAATTAGATGGCCCCCTAAAAACATAATTCCAAGATACATGAGAAAGACATGATTTTTTCTTCAAGACTTTTATTGCAGCGGAATTAGATGGACCCCTAAAAACATAATTCCAAGATACATGACAAAGAAATGATTTTTTCTACAAGATTTTAATTGCTGCAGAATTGGAAACCCCTAAAAACAGAACTCCAAGATACATGAGAAAGACATTATTTTTTCTTCAAGACTTTAATTGCAGCAGAATTAGATGGCCCCAAAAATCAGAATTTCAAGATACTTGAGAAAGGCATGATTTTTTCTTCAAGACTTTAATTGCAGCAGAATTAGATGGCCCCCTAAAAACAGAATTATTCCAAGATACATGAGAAAGACAGGATTTTTTCTTCAAGACTTTAATTGCAGCAGAATTAGATACCACCTAAAAACAGAATTCCAAGATACATGAGAAAGACATGATTTTTTCTTCAAGACTTTAATTGCAGCAGAATAAGATACCCCCTAAAAACAGAATTCCAAGATACATGACAAAGACATGATTTTTTCTACAAGACTTTAATTCAAGCAGAAGTAGTTGGCCCCAAAAAACAGAACTTCAAGATACGTGAGAATGGCAAGATTTTTTCTTCAAGACTTTAATTGCAGCAGAATTAGATGGCCCCCTAAAAACAGAATTATTCCAAGATACATGAGAAAGACAGGATTTTTTCTTCAAGACTTTAATTGCAGCAAAATTAGATACCCCCTAAAAACAGAATTCCAAGATACATGAGAAAGACATGATTTTTTCTTCAAGACTTTAATTGCAGCAGAATAAGATACCCCCTAAAAACAGAATTCCAAGATACATGACAAAGACATGATTTTTTCTACAAGACTTTAATTCAAGCAGAAGTAGTTGGCCCCAAAAAACAGAACTTCAAGATACGTGAGAATGGCAAGATTTTTTCTTCAAGACTTTAATTGCAGCAGAATTAGATGGCCCCCTAAAAACAGAATTATTCCAAGATACATGAGAAAGACAGGATTTTTTCTTCAAGACTTTAATTGCAGCAAAATTAGATACCCCCTAAAAACAGAATTCCAAGATACATGAGAAAGACATGATTTTTTCTTCAAGACTTTAATTGCAGCAGAATAAGATACCCCCTAAAAACAGAATTCCAAGATACATGTGAAAGACATGATTTTTTCTTCAAGACTTTAATTGCAGCAGAATTACATGATTTTTTCTTCAAGACTTTAATTGCAGCAGAATTAGATGGCCCCCTAAAAACATAATTCCAAGACACATGAGAAAGACATGATTTTTTCCTCAAGACTTTTATTGCAGCAGAATTAGATGGACCCCTAAAAACATAATTCCAAGATACATGACAAAGAAATGATTTTTTCTACAAGACTCTAATTGCTGCAGAATTGGAAACCCCTAAAAACAGAACTCCAAGATACATGAGAAAGACATGATTTTTTCTTCAAGACTTTAATTGCAGCAGAATTAGATGGCCCCAAAAAATAGAATTTCAAGATACATGAGAAAGGTATGATTTTTTCTTCAAGACTTTAATTGCAGCAGAATTAGATGGCCCCCTAAAAACAGAATTATTCCAAGATACATGAGAAAGACAAGATTTTTTCTTCAAGACTTTAATTGCAGCAGAATTAGATGGCCCCCTAAAAACAGAATTATTCCAAGATACATGAGAAAGACAGGATTTTTTCTTCAAGACTTTAATTGCAGCAGAATTAGATACCACCTAAAAACAGAATTCCAAGATACATGAGAAAGACATGATTTTTTCTTCAAGACTTTAATTGCAGCAGAATAAGATACCCCCTAAAAACAGAATTCCAAGATACATGTGAAAGACATGATTTTTTCTTCAAGACTTTAATTGCAGCAGAATTACATGATTTTTTCTTCAAGACTTTAATTGTAGCAGAATTAGATGGCCCCCTAAAAACATAATTCCAAGATACATGAGAAAGATATGATTTTTTCTTCAAGACTTTTATTGCAGCAGAATTAGATGGACCCCTAAAAACATAATTCCAAGATACATGTGAAAGAAATGATTTTTTCTACAAGACTTTAATTGCTGCAGAATTAGAAACCCTTAAAAACAGAATTCCAAGATACATGACAAAGACATGATTTTTTCTACAAGACTTTAATTCAAGCAGAAGTAGTTGGCCCCAAAAAACAGAACTTCAAGATACGTGAGAATGGCAAGATTTTTTCTTCAAGACTTTAATTGCAGCAGAATTAGATGGCCCCCTAAAAACAGAATTATTCCAAGATACATGAGAAAGACAGGATTTTTTCTTCAAGACTTTAATTGCAGCAAAATTAGATACCCCCTAAAAACAGAATTCCAAGATACATGAGAAAGACATGATTTTTTCTTCAAGACTTTAATTGCAGCAGAATAAGATACCCCCTAAAAACAGAATTCCAAGATACATGTGAAAGACATGATTTTTTCTTCAAGACTTTAATTGCAGCAGAATTACATGATTTTTTCTTCAAGACTTTAATTGCAGCAGAATTAGATGGCCCCCTAAAAACATAATTCCAAGACACATGAGAAAGACATGATTTTTTCCTCAAGACTTTTATTGCAGCAGAATTAGATGGACCCCTAAAAACATAATTCCAAGATACATGACAAAGAAATGATTTTTTCTACAAGACTCTAATTGCTGCAGAATTGGAAACCCCTAAAAACAGAACTCCAAGATACATGAGAAAGACATGATTTTTTCTTCAAGACTTTAATTGCAGCAGAATTAGATGGCCCCAAAAAATAGAATTTCAAGATACATGAGAAAGGTATGATTTTTTCTTCAAGACTTTAATTGCAGCAGAATTAGATGGCCCCCTAAAAACAGAATTATTCCAAGATACATGAGAAAGACAAGATTTTTTCTTCAAGACTTTAATTGCAGCAGAATTAGATGGCCCCCTAAAAACAGAATTATTCCAAGATACATGAGAAAGACAGGATTTTTTCTTCAAGACTTTAATTGCAGCAGAATTAGATACCACCTAAAAACAGAATTCCAAGATACATGAGAAAGACATGATTTTTTCTTCAAGACTTTAATTGCAGCAGAATAAGATACCCCCTAAAAACAGAATTCCAAGATACATGTGAAAGAAATGATTTTTTCTACAAGACTTTAATTGCTGCAGAATTAGAAACCCTTAAAAACAGAATTCCAAGATACATGACAAAGACATGATTTTTTCTACAAGACTTTAATTCAAGCAGAAGTAGTTGGCCCCAAAAAACAGAACTTCAAGATACGTGAGAATGGCAAGATTTTTTCTTCAAGACTTTAATTGCAGCAGAATTAGATGGCCCCCTAAAAACAGAATTATTCCAAGATACATGAGAAAGACAAGATTTTTTCTTCAAGACTTTAATTGCAGCAAAATTAGATACCCCCTAAAAACAGAATTCCAAGATACATGAGAAAGACATGATTTTTTCATCAAGACTTTAATTGCAGCAGAATAAGATACCCCCTAAAAACAGAATTCCAAGATACATGTGAAAGACATGATTTTTTCTTCAAGACTTTAATTGCAGCAGAATTACATGATTTTTTCTTCAAGACTTTAATTGCAGCAGAATTAGATGGCCCCCTAAAAACATAATTCCAAGACACATGAGAAAGACATGATTTTTTCCTCAAGACTTTTATTGCAGCAGAATTAGATGGACCCCTAAAAACATAATTCCAAGATACATGACAAAGAAATGATTTTTTCTACAAGACTCTAATTGCTGCAGAATTGGAAACCCCTAAAAACAGAACTCCAAGATACATGAGAAAGACATGATTTTTTCTTCAAGACTTTAATTGCAGCAGAATTAGATGGCCCCAAAAAATAGAATTTCAAGATACATGAGAAAGGTATGATTTTTTCTTCAAGACTTTAATTGCAGCAGAATTAGATGGCCCCCTAAAAACAGAATTATTCCAAGATACATGAGAAAGACAAGATTTTTTCTTCAAGACTTTAATTGCAGCAGAATTAGATGGCCCCCTAAAAACAGAATTATTCCAAGATACATGAGAAAGACAGGATTTTTTCTTCAAGACTTTAATTGCAGCAGAATTAGATACCACCTAAAAACAGAATTCCAAGATACATGAGAAAGACATGATTTTTTCTTCAAGACTTTAATTGCAGCAGAATAAGATACCCCCTAAAAACAGAATTCCAAGATACATGTGAAAGACATGATTTTTTCTTCAAGACTTTAATTGCAGCAGAATTACATGATTTTTTCTTCAAGACTTTAATTGTAGCAGAATTAGATGGCCCCCTAAAAACATAATTCCAAGATACATGAGAAAGATATGATTTTTTCTTCAAGACTTTTATTGCAGCAGAATTAGATGGACCCCTAAAAACATAATTCCAAGATACATGTGAAAGAAATGATTTTTTCTACAAGACTTTAATTGCTGCAGAATTAGAAACCCTTAAAAACAGAATTCCAAGATACATGACAAAGACATGATTTTTTCTACAAGACTTTAATTCAAGCAGAAGTAGTTGGCCCCAAAAAACAGAACTTCAAGATACGTGAGAATGGCAAGATTTTTTCTTCAAGACTTTAATTGCAGCAGAATTAGATGGCCCCCTAAAAACAGAATTATTCCAAGATACATGAGAAAGACAAGATTTTTTCTTCAAGACTTTAATTGCAGCAAAATTAGATACCCCCTAAAAACAGAATTCCAAGATACATGAGAAAGACATGATTTTTTCATCAAGACTTTAATTGCAGCAGAATAAGATACCCCCTAAAAACAGAATTCCAAGATACATGTGAAAGACATGATTTTTTCTTCAAGACTTTAATTGCAGCAGAATTAGATGGCCCCCTAAAAACATAATTCCAAGACACATGAGAAAGACATGATTTTTTCCTCAAGCCTTTTATTGCAGCAGAATTAGATGGACCCCTAAAAACATAATTCCAAGATACATGACAAAGAAATGATTTTTTCTACAAGACTTTAATTGCTGCAGAATTGGAAACCCCTAAAAACAGAACTCCAAGATACATGAGAAAGACATGATTTTTTCTTCAAGACTTTAATTGCAGCAGAATTAGATGGCCCCAAAAAATAGAATTTCAAGATACATGAGAAAGGCATGATTTTTTCTTCAAGACTTTAATTGCAGCAGAATTAGATGGCCCCCTAAAAACAGAATTATTCCAAGATACATGAGAAAGACAGGATTTTTTCTTCAAGACTTTAATTGCAGCAGAATTAGATACCACCTAAAAACAGAATTCCAAGATACATGAGAAAGACATGATTTTTTCTTCAAGACTTTAATTGCAGCAGAATAAGATACCCCCTAAAAACAGAATTCCAAGATACATGTGAAAGAAATGATTTTTTCTACAAGATTTTAATTGCTGCAGAATTGGAAACCCCTAAAAACAGAACTCCAAGATACATGAGAAAGACATTATTTTTTCTTCAAGACTTTAATTGCAGCAGAATTAGATGGCCCCAAAAATCAGAATTTCAAGATACTTGAGAAAGGCATGATTTTTTCTTCAAGACTTTAATTGCCGCAGAATTAGATGGCCCCCTAAAAACAGAATTATTCCAAGATACATGAGAAAGACAGGATTTTTTCTTCAAGACTTTAATTGCAGCAGAATTAGATACCACCTAAAAACAGAATTCCAAGATACATAAGAAAGACATGATTTTTTCTTCAAGACTTTAATTGCAGCAGAATAAGATACCCCCTAAAAACAGAATTCCAAGATACATGTGAAAGACATGATTTTTTCTTCAAGACTTTAATTGCAGCAGAATTACATGATTTTTTCTTCAAGACTTTAATTGTAGCAGAATTAGATGGCCCCCTAAAAACATAATTCCAAGATACATGAGAAAGACATGATTTTTTCTTCAAGACTTTTATTGCAGCAGAATTAGATGGACCCCTAAAAACATAATTCCAAGATACATGTGAAAGAAATGATTTTTTCTACTAGACTTTAATTGCTGCAGAATTAGAAACCCTTAAAAACAGAATTCCAAGATACATGACAAAGACATGATTTTTTCTACAAGACTTTAATTCAAGCAGAAGTAGTTGGCCCCAAAAAACAGAACTTCAAGATACGTGAGAATGGCAAGATTTTTTCTTCAAGACTTTAATTGCAGCAGAATTAGATGGCCCCCTAAAAACAGAATTATTCCAAGATACATGAGAAAGACAGGATTTTTTCTTCAAGACTTTAATTGCAGCAAAATTAGATACCCCCTAAAAACAGAATTCCAAGATACATGAGAAAGACATGATTTTTTCTTGAAGACTTTAATTGCAGCAGAATAAGATACCCCCTAAAAACAGAATTCCAAGATACATGTGAAAGACATGATTTTTTCTTCAAGACTTTAATTGCAGCAGAATTACATGATTTTTTCTTCAAGACTTTAATTGCAGCAGAATTAGATGGCCCCCTAAAAACATAATTCCAAGATACATGAGAAAGACATGATTTTTTCTTCAAGACTTTAATTGCAGCAGAATTAGATGGCCCCAAAAAATAGAATTTCAAGATACATGAGAAAGGCATGATTTTTTCTTCAAGACTTTAATTGCAGCAGAATTAGATGGCCCCCTAAAAACAGAATTATTCCAAGATACATGAGAAAGACAGGATTTTTTCTTCAAGACTTTAATTGCAGCAGAATTAGATACCACCTAAAAACAGAATTCCAAGATACATGAGAAAGACATGATTTTTTTTTCAAGACTTTAATTGCAGCAGAATAAGATACCCCCTAAAAACAGAATTCCAAGATACATGTGAAAGAAATGATTTTTTCTACAAGATTTTAATTGCTGCAGAATTGGAAACCCCTAAAAACAGAACTCCAAGATACATGAGAAAGACATTATTTTTTCTTCAAGACTTTAATTGCAGCAGAATTAGATGGCCCCAAAAATCAGAATTTCAAGATACTTGAGAAAGGCATGATTTTTTCTTCAAGACTTTAATTGCAGCAGAATTAGATGGCCCCCTAAAAACAGAATTATTCCAAGATACATGAGAAAGACAGGATTTTTTCTTCAAGACTTTAATTGCAGCAGAATTAGATACCACCTAAAAACAGAATTCCAAGATACATAAGAAAGACATGATTTTTTCTTCAAGACTTTAATTGCAGCAGAATAAGATACCCCCTAAAAACAGTAATCCAAGATACATGTGAAAGACATGATTTTTTCTTCAAGACTTTAATTGCAGCAGAATTAAATGATTTTTCCTTCAAGACTTTAATTGCAGCAGAATTAGATGGCCCCCTAAAAACATAATTCCAAGATACATGAGAAAGACATGATTTTTTCTTCAAGACTTTAATTGCAGCAGAATTACATGATTTTTTTCTTCAAGACTTTAATTGTAGCAGAATTAGATGGCCCCCTAAAAACATAATTCCAAGATACATGAGAAAGACATGATTTTTTCTTCAAGACTTTTATTGCAGCAGAATTAGATGGACCCCTAAAAACATAATTCCAAGATACATGTGAAAGAAATGATTTTTTCTACAAGACTTTAATTGCTGCAGAATTAGAAACCCTTAAAAACACAATTCCAAGATACATGAGAAAGACATGATTTTTTCTACAAGACTTTAATTCAAGCAGAATTAGTTGGGCCCAAAAAACAGAACTTCAAGATACGTGAGAATGGCAAGATTTTTTCTTCAAGACTTTAATTGCAGCAGAATTACATGATTTTTTCTTCAAGACTTTAATTGTAGCAGAATTAGATGGCCCCCTAAAAACATAATTCCAAGATACATGAGAAAGACATGATTTTTTCTTCAAGACTTTTATTGCAGCGGAATTAGATGGACCCCTAAAAACATAATTCCAAGATACATGACAAAGAAATGATTTTTTCTACAAGACTTTAATTGCTGCAGAATTGGAAACCCCTAAAAACAGAACTCCAAGATACATGAGAAAGACATGATTTTTTCTTCAAGACTTTAATTGTAGCAGAATTAGATGGCCCTAAAAATCAGAATTTCAAGATACTTGAGAAAGGCATGATTTTTTCTTCAAGACTTTAATTGCAGCAGAATTAGATGGCCCCCTAAAAATAGAATTATTCCAAGATACATGAGAAAGACAGGATTTTTTCTTCAAGACTTTAATTGCAGCAGAATTAGATACCACCTAAAAACAGAATTCCAAGATACATGAGAAAGACATGATTTTTTCTTCAAGACTTTAATTGCAGCAGAATAAGATACCCCCTAAAAACAGAATTCCAAGATACATGTGAAAGACATGATTTTTTCTTCAAGACTTTAATTGCAGCAGAATTACATGATTTTTTCTTCAAGACTTTAATTGTAGCAGAATTAGATGGCCCCCTAAAAACATAATTCCAAGATACATGAGAAAGACATGATTTTTTCTTCAAGACTTTTATTGCAGCAGAATTAGATGGACCCCTGAAAACATAATTCCAAGATACATGTGAAAGAAATGATTTTTTCTACAAGACTTTAATTGCTGCAGAATTAGAAACCCTTAAAAACAGAATTCCAAGATACATGACAAAGACATGATTTTTTCTACAAGACTTTAATTCAAGCAGAAGTAGTTGGCCCCAAAAAACAGAACTTCAAGATACGTGAGAATGGCAAGATTTTTTCTTCAAGACTTTAATTGCAGCAGAATTAGATGTTCCCCTAAAAACAGAATTATTCCAAGATACATGAGAAAGACAGGATTTTTTCTTCAAGATTTTAATTGCAGCAAAATTAGATACCCCCTAAAAACAGAATTCCAAGATACATGAGAAAGACGTGATTTTTTCTTCAAGACTTTAATTGCAGCAGAATAAGATACCCCCTAAAAACAGAATTCCAAGATACATGTGAAAGACATGATTTTTTCTTCAAGACTTTAATTGCAGCAGAATAACATGATTTTTTCTTCAAGACTTTAATTGCAACAGAATTAGATGGCCCCCTAAAAACATAATTCCAAGATACATGACAAAGAAATGATTTTTTCTACAAGACTTTAATTGCTGCAGAATTAGAAACCCTTAAAAACACAATTCCAAGATACATGAGAAAGACATGATTTTTTCTACAAGACTTTAATTCAAGCAGAATTAGTTGGGCCCAAAAAACAGAACTTCAAGATACGTGAGAATGGCAAGATTTTTTCTTCAAGACTTTAATTGCAGCAGAATTACATGATTTTTTCTTCAAGACTTTAATTGTAGCAGAATTAGATGGCCCCCTAAAAACATAATTCCAAGATACATGAGAAAGACATGATTTTTTCTTCAAGACTTTTATTGCAGCGGAATTAGATGGACCCCTAAAAACATAATTCCAAGATACATGACAAAGAAATGATTTTTTCTACAAGACTTTAATTGCTGCAGAATTGGAAACCCCTAAAAACAGAACTCCAAGATACATGAGAAAGACATGATTTTTTCTTCAAGACTTTAATTGTAGCAGAATTAGATGGCCCTAAAAATCAGAATTTCAAGATACTTGAGAAAGGCATGATTTTTTCTTCAAGACTTTAATTGCAGCAGAATTAGATGGCCCCCTAAAAATAGAATTATTCCAAGATACATGAGAAAGACAGGATTTTTTCTTCAAGACTTTAATTGCAGCAGAATTAGATACCACCTAAAAACAGAATTCCAAGATACATGAGAAAGACATGATTTTTTCTTCAAGACTTTAATTGCAGCAGAATAAGATACCCCCTAAAAACAGAATTCCAAGATACATGTGAAAGACATGATTTTTTCTTCAAGACTTTAATTGCAGCAGAATTACATGATTTTTTCTTCAAGACTTTAATTGTAGCAGAATTAGATGGCCCCCTAAAAACATAATTCCAAGATACATGAGAAAGACATGATTTTTTCTTCAAGACTTTTATTGCAGCAGAATTAGATGGACCCCTGAAAACATAATTCCAAGATACATGTGAAAGAAATGATTTTTTCTACAAGACTTTAATTGCTGCAGAATTAGAAACCCTTAAAAACAGAATTCCAAGATACATGACAAAGACATGATTTTTTCTACAAGACTTTAATTCAAGCAGAAGTAGTTGGCCCCAAAAAACAGAACTTCAAGATACGTGAGAATGGCAAGATTTTTTCTTCAAGACTTTAATTGCAGCAGAATTAGATGTTCCCCTAAAAACAGAATTATTCCAAGATACATGAGAAAGACAGGATTTTTTCTTCAAGATTTTAATTGCAGCAAAATTAGATACCCCCTAAAAACAGAATTCCAAGATACATGAGAAAGACGTGATTTTTTCTTCAAGACTTTAATTGCAGCAGAATAAGATACCCCCTAAAAACAGAATTCCAAGATACATGTGAAAGACATGATTTTTTCTTCAAGACTTTAATTGCAGCAGAATAACATGATTTTTTCTTCAAGACTTTAATTGCAACAGAATTAGATGGCCCCCTAAAAACATAATTCCAAGATACATGACAAAGAAATGATTTTTTCTACAAGACTTTAATTGCTGTAGAATTGGAAACCCCTAAAAACAGAACTCCAAGATACATGAGAAAGACATGATTTTTTCTTCAAGACTTTAATTGCAGCAGAATTAGATGGCCCCAAAAAATAGAATTTCAAGATACATGAGAAAGGCATGATTTTTTCTTCAAGACTTTAATTGCTGCAGAATTAGATGGCCCCCTAAAAACAGAATTATTCCAAGATACATGAGAAAGACAGGATTTTTTCTTCAAGACTTTAATTGCAGCAGAATTAGATACCACCTAAAAACAGAATTCCAAGATACATGAGAAAGACATGATTTTTTCTTCAAGACTTTAATTGCAGCAGAATAAGATACCCCCTAAAAACAGAATTCCAAGATACATGCGAAAGAAATGATTTTTTCTACAAGATTTTAATTGCTGCAGAATTGGAAACCCCTAAAAACAGAACTCCAAGATACATGAGAAAGACATGATTTTTTCTTCAAGACTTTAATTGCAGCAGAATTAGATGGCCCCAAAAATCAAAATTTCAAGATACTTGAGAAAGGCATGATTTTTTCTTCAAGACTTTAATTGCAGCAGAATTAGATGGCCCCCTAAAAACAGAATTATTCCAAGATACATGAGAAAGACAGGATTTTTTCTTCAAGACTTTAATTGCAGCAGAATTAGATACCACCTAAAAACAGAATTCCAAGATACATAAGAAAGACATGATTTTTTCTTCAAGACTTTAATTGCAGCAGAATAAGATACCCCCTAAAAACAGTATTCCAAGATACATGTGAAAGACATGATTTTTTCTTCAAGACTTTAATTGTAGCAGAATTAAATGATTTTTCCTTCAAGACTTTAATTGCAGCAGAATTAGATGGCCCCCTAAAAACATAATTCCAAGATACATGAGCAAGACATGATTTTTTCTTCAAGACTTTAATTGCAGCAGAATTACATGATTTTTTCTTCAAGACTTTAATTGTAGCAGAATTAGATGGCCCCCTAAAAACATAATTCCAAGATACATGAGAAAGACATGATTTTTTCTTCAAGACTTTGATTGCAGCAGAATTAGATGGACCCCTAAAAACATAATTCCAAGATACCTGTGAAAGAAATGATTTTTTCTACAAGACTTTAATTGCTGCAGAATTAGAAACCCTTAAAAACACAATTCCAAGATACATGAGAAAGACATGATTTTTTCTACAAGACTTTAATTCAAGCAGAATTAGTTGGCCCCAAAAAACAGAACTTCAAGATACGTGAGAATGGCAAGATTTTTTCTTCAAGACTTTAATTGCAGCAGAATTACATGATTTTTTCTTCAAGACTTTAATTGTAGCAGAATTAGATGGCCCCCTAAAAACATAATTCCAAGATACATGAGAAAGACATGATTTTTTCTTCAAGACTTTTATTGGAGCGGAATTAGATGGACCCCTAAAAACATAATTCCAAGATACATGACAAAGAAATGATTTTTTCTACAAGACTTTAATTGCTGCAGAATTGGAAACCCCTAAAAACAGAACTCCAAGATACATGAGAAAGACATGATTTTTTCTTCAAGACTTTAATTGCAGCAGAATTAGATGGCCCCAAAAATCAGAATTTCAAGATACTTGAGAAAGGCATGATTTTTTCTTCAAGACTTTAATTGCAGCAGAATTAGATGGCCCCCTAAAAACAGAATTATTCCAAGATACATGAGAAAGACAGGATTTTTTCTTCAAGACTTTAATTGCAGCAGAATTAGATACCACCTAAAAACAGAATTCCAAGATACATGAGAAAGACATGATTTTTTCTTCAAGACTTTTATTGCAGCAGAATTAGATGTACCCCTAAAAACATAATTCCAAGATACAAGTGAAAGAAATGATTTTTTCTACAAGACTTTAATTGCTGCAGAATTAGAAACCCTTAAAAATAGAATTCCAAGATACATGACAAAGAAATGATTTTTTCTACAAGACTTTAATTCAAGCAGAAGTAGTTGGCCCCAAAAAACAGAACTTCAAGATACGTGAGAATGGCAAGATTTTTTCTTCAAGACTTTAATTGCAGCAGAATTAGATGGCCCCCTAAAAACAGAATTATTCCAAGATACATGAGAAAGACATGATTTTTTCTTCAAGACTTTAATTGCAGCAAAATTAGATACCCCCTAAAAACAGAATTCCAAGATACATGAGAAAGACATGATTTTTTCTTCAAGACTTTAATTGCAGCAGAATAAGATACCCCCTAAAAACAGAATTCCAAGATACATGAGAAAGACATGATTTTTTCTTCAAGACATTAATTGCAGCAGAATAAGATACCCCCTAAAAACAGAATTCCAAGATACATGTGAAAGACATGATTTTTTCTTCAAGACTTTAATTGCAGCAGAATTATATGATTTTTTCTTCAAGACTTTAATTGTAGCAGAATTAGATGGCCCCCTAAAAACATAATTCCAAGATACATGAGAAAGACATGATTTTTTCTTCAAGACTTTTATTGCAGCAGAATTAGATGGACCCCTAAAAACATATTTCCAAGATACATGACAAAGAAATGATTTTTTCTACAAGACTTTAATTGCTGCAGAATTGGAAACCCCTAAAAACAGAACTCCAAGATACATGAGAAAGACATGATTTTTTCTTCAAGACTTTAATTGCAGCAGAATTAGATGGCCCCAAAAATCAGAATTTCAAGATACATGAGAAAGGCATGATTTTTTCTTCAAGACTTTAATTGCAGCAGAATTAGATGGCCCCCTAAAAACAGAATTATTCCAAGATACATGAGAAAGACAGGATTTTTTCTTCAAGACTTTAATTGCAGCAGAATTAGATACCACCTAAAAACAGAATTCCAAGTTACATGAGAAAGACATGCTTTTTTCTTCAAGACTTTAATTGCAGCAGAATAAGATACCCCCTAAAAACAGAATTCCAAGATACATGTGAAAGACATGATTTTTTCTTCAAGACTTTAATTGCAGCAGAATTACATGATTTTTTCTTCAAGACTTTAATTGTAGCAGAATTAGATGACCCCCTAAAAACATAATTCCAAGATACTTGAGAAAGACATGATTTTTTCTTCAAGACTTTTATTGCAGCAGAATTAGATGGACCCCTAAAAACATAATTCCAAGATACATGTGAAAGAAATGATTTTTTCTACAAGACTTTAATTGCTGCAGAATTAGAAACCCTTAAAAACAGAATTCCAAGATACATGACAAAGACATGATTTTTTCTACAAGACTTTAATTCAAGCAGAAGTAGTTGGCCCCAAAAAACAGAACTTCAAGATACGTGAGAATGGCAAGATTTTTTCTTCAAGACTTTAATTGCAGCAGAATTAGATGGCCCCCTAAAAACAGAATTATTCCAAGATACATGAGAAAGACAGGATTTTTTCTTCAAGACTTTAATTGCAGCAAAATTAGATACCCCCTAAAAACAGAATTCCAAGATACATGAGAAAGACATGATTTTTTCTTCAAGACTTTAATTGCAGCAGAATAAGATACCCCCTAAAAACAGAATTCCAAGATACATGAGAAAGACATGATTTTTTCTTCAAGACATTAATTGCAGCAGAATAAGATACCCCCTAAAAACAGAATTCCAAGATACATGTGAAAGACATGATTTTTTCTTCAAGACTTTAATTGCAGCAGAATTACATGATTTTTTCTTCAAGACTTTAATTGTAGCAGAATTAGATGGCCCCCTAAAAACATAATTCCAAGATACATGAGAAAGACATGATTTTTTCTTCAAGACTTTTATTGCAGCAGAATTAGATGGACCCCTAAAAACATAATTCCAAGATACATGACAAAGAAATGATTTTTTCTACAAGACTTTAATTGCTGCAGAATTGGAAACCCCTAAAAACAGAACTCCAAGATACATGAGAAAGACATGATTTTTTCTTCAAGACTTTAATTGCAGCAGAATTAGATGGCCCCAAAAATCAGAATTTCAAGATACATGAGAAAGGCATGATTTTTTCTTCAAGACTTTAATTGCAGCAGAATTAGATGGCCCCCTAAAAACAGAATTATTCCAAGATACATGAGAAAGACAGGATTTTTTCTTCAAGACTTTAATTGCAGCAGAATTAGATACCACATAAAAACAGAATTCCAAGTTACATGAGAAAGACATGCTTTTTTCTTCAAGACTTTAATTGCAGCAGAATAAGATACCCCCTAAAAACAGAATTCCAAGATACATGTGAAAGACATGATTTTTTCTTCAAGACTTTAATTGCAGCAGAATTACATGATTTTTTCTTCAAGACTTTAATTGTAGCAGAATTAGATGACCCCCTAAAAACATAATTCCAAGATACTTGAGAAAGACATGATTTTTTCTTCAAGACTTTTATTGCAGCAGAATTAGATGGACCCCTAAAAACATAATTCCAAGATACATGTGAAAGAAATGATTTTTTCTACAAGACTTTAATTGCTGCAGAATTAGAAACCCTTAAAAACAGAATTCCAAGATACATGACAAAGACATGATTTTTTCTACAAGACTTTAATTCAAGCAGAAGTAGTTGGCCCCAAAAAACAGAACTTCAAGATACGTGAGAATGGCAAGATTTTTTCTTCAAGACTTTAATTGCAGCAGAATTAGATGGCCCCCTAATAACAGAATTATTCCAAGATACATGAGAAAGACAGGATTTTTTCTTCAAGACTTTAATTGCAGCAAAATTAGATACCCCCTAAAAACAGAATTCCAAGATACATGAGAAAGACATGATTTTTTCTTCAAGACTTTCATTGCAGCAGAATAAGATACCCCCTAAAAACAGAATTCCAAGATACATGTGAAAGACATGATTTTTTCTTCAAGACTTTAATTGAAGCAGAATTACATGATTTTTTCTTCAAGACTTTAATTGCAGCAGAATTAGATGGCCCCCTAAAAACATAATTCCAAGACACATGAGAAAGACATGATTTTTTCCTCAAGACTTTTATTGCAGCAGAATTAGATGGACCCCTAAAAACATAATTCCAAGATACATGACAAAGAAATGATTTTTTCTACAAGACTTTAATTGCTGCAGAATTGGAAACCCCTAAAAACAGAACTCCAAGATACATGAGAAAGACATGATTTTTTCTTCAAGACTTTAATTGCAGCAGAATTAGATGGCCCCAAAAAATAGAATTTCAAGATACATGAGAAAGGCATGATTTTTTCTTCAAGACTTTAATTGCAGCAGAATTAGATGGCCCCCTAAAAACAGAATTATTCCAAGATACATGAGAAAGACAGGATTTTTTCTTCAAGACTTTAATTGCAGCAGAATTAGATACCACCTAAAAACAGAATTCCAAGATACCTGAGAAAGACATGATTTTTTCTTCAAGACTTTAATTGAAGCAGAATAAGATACCCCCTAAAAACAGAATTCCAAGATACATGTGAAAGACATGATTTTTTCTTCAAGACTTTAATTGCAGCAGAATTAAATGATTTTTCCTTCAAGTCTTTAATTGCAGCAGAATTAGATGGCCCCCTAAAAACATAATTCCAAGATACATGAGAAAGACATGATTTTTTCCTCAAGACTTTTATTGCAGCAGAATTAGATGGACCCCTAAAAACATAATTCCAAAATACATGACAAAGAAATGATTTTTTCTACAAGACTTTAATTGCTGCAGAATTGGAAACCCCTAAAAACAGAACTCCAAGATACATGAGAAAGACATGATTTTTTCTTCAAGACTTTAATTAAAGCAAAATTAGATGGCCCCAAAAAACAGAACTTCAAGATACGTGAGAATGGCAAGATTTTTTCTTCAAGATTTTAATTGCAGCAGAATTAGATGGCCCCCTAAAAACAGAATTATTCCAAGATACATGAGAAAGACAGGATTTTTAGTTCAAGACTTTAATTGCAGCAAAATTAGATACCCCCTAAAAACAAAATTCCAAGATACATGAGAAAGACATGATTTTTTCTTCAAGACTTTAATTGCAGCAGAATTACATGATTTTTTCTTCAAGACTTTAATTGTAGCAGAATTAGATGACCCCCTAAAAACATAATTCCAAGATACTTGAGAAAGACATGATTTTTTCTTCAAGACTTTTATTGCAGCAGAATTAGATGGACCCCTAAAAACATAATTCCAAGATACATGTGAAAGAAATGATTTTTTCTACAAGACTTTAATTGCTGCAGAATTAGAAACCCTTAAAAACAGAATTCCAAGATACATGACAAAGACATGATTTTTTCTACAAGACTTTAATTCAAGCAGAAGTAGTTGGCCCCAAAAAACAGAACTTCAAGATACGTGAGAATGGCAAGATTTTTTCTTCAAGACTTTAATTGCAGCAGAATTAGATGGCCCCCTAATAACAGAATTATTCCAAGATACATGAGAAAGACAGGATTTTTTCTTCAAGACTTTAATTGCAGCAAAATTAGATACCCCCTAAAAACAGAATTCCAAGATACATGAGAAAGACATGATTTTTTCTTCAAGACTTTCATTGCAGCAGAATAAGATACCCCCTAAAAACAGAATTCCAAGATACATGTGAAAGACATGATTTTTTCTTCAAGACTTTAATTGAAGCAGAATTACATGATTTTTTCTTCAAGACTTTAATTGCAGCAGAATTAGATGGCCCCCTAAAAACATAATTCCAAGACACATGAGAAAGACATGATTTTTTCCTCAAGACTTTTATTGCAGCAGAATTAGATGGACCCCTAAAAACATAATTCCAAGATACATGACAAAGAAATGATTTTTTCTACAAGACTTTAATTGCTGCAGAATTGGAAACCCCTAAAAACAGAACTCCAAGATACATGAGAAAGACATGATTTTTTCTTCAAGACTTTAATTGCAGCAGAATTAGATGGCCCCAAAAAATAGAATTTCAAGATACATGAGAAAGGCATGATTTTTTCTTCAAGACTTTAATTGCAGCAGAATTAGATGGCCCCCTAAAAACAGAATTATTCCAAGATACATGAGAAAGACAGGATTTTTTCTTCAAGACTTTAATTGCAGCAGAATTAGATACCACCTAAAAACAGAATTCCAAGATACCTGAGAAAGACATGATTTTTTCTTCAAGACTTTAATTGAAGCAGAATAAGATACCCCCTAAAAACAGAATTCCAAGATACATGTGAAAGACATGATTTTTTCTTCAAGACTTTAATTGCAGCAGAATTAAATGATTTTTCCTTCAAGTCTTTAATTGCAGCAGAATTAGATGGCCCCCTAAAAACATAATTCCAAGATACATGAGAAAGACATGATTTTTTCCTCAAGACTTTTATTGCAGCAGAATTAGATGGACCCCTAAAAACATAATTCCAAAATACATGACAAAGAAATGATTTTTTCTACAAGACTTTAATTGCTGCAGAATTGGAAACCCCTAAAAACAGAACTCCAAGATACATGAGAAAGACATGATTTTTTCTTCAAGACTTTAATTAAAGCAAAATTAGATGGCCCCAAAAAACAGAACTTCAAGATACGTGAGAATGGCAAGATTTTTTCTTCAAGATTTTAATTGCAGCAGAATTAGATGGCCCCCTAAAAACAGAATTATTCCAAGATACATGAGAAAGACAGGATTTTTAGTTCAAGACTTTAATTGCAGCAAAATTAGATACCCCCTAAAAACAAAATTCCAAGATACATGAGAAAGACATGATTTTTTCTTCAAGACTTTAATTGCAGCAGAATAAGATACCCCCTAAAAACAGAATTCCAAGATACATGTGAAAGACATGATTTTTTCTTCAAGACTTTAATTGCAGCAGAATTAAATGATTTTTCCTTCAAGTCTTTAATTGCAGCAGAATTAGATGGCCCCCTAAAAACATAATTCCAAGATACATGAGAAAGACAAGATTTTTTCCTCAAGACTTTTATTGCAGCAGAATTAGATGGACCCCTAAAAACATAATTCCAAGATACATGACAAAGAAATGATTTTTTCTACAAGACTTTAATTGCTGCAGAATTGGAAACCCCTAAAAACAGAACTCCAAGATACATGAGAAAGACATGATTTTTTCTTCAAGACTTTAATTGCAGCAGAATTAGATGGCCCCAAAAAACAGAATTTCAAGATACATGAGAAAGGCATGATTTTTTCTTCAAGACTTTAATTGCAGCAGAATTAGATGGCCCCCTAAAAACAGAATTATTCCAAGATACATGAGAAAGACATGATTTTTTCTTCAAGACTTTAATTGCAGCAGAATTAGATACCACCTAAAAACAGAATTCCAAGATACATGAGAAAGACATGATTTTTTCTTCAAGACTTTAATTGCAGCAGAATAAGATACCCCCTAAAAACAGAATTCCAAGATACATGTGAAAGACATGATTTTTTCTTCAAGACTTTAATTGCAGGAGAATTAGATGGCCCCAAAAAACAGAATTTCAAGATACATGAGAAAGGCATGATTTTTTCTTCAAGACTTTAATTGCAGCAGAATTAGATGGCCCCCTAAAAACAGAATTATTCCAAGATACATGAGAAAGACATGATTTTTTCTTCAAGACTTTAATTGCAGCAGAATAAGATACCCCCTAAAAACAGAATTCCAAGATACATGTGAAAGACATGATTTTTTCCTCAAGACTTTTATTGCAGCAGAATTAGATGGACCCCTAAAAACATAATTCCAAGATACATGACAAAGAAATGATTTTTTTCTACAAGACTTTAATTGCTGCAGAATTGGAAACCCCTAAAAACAGAACTCCAAGATACTTGAGAAAGACATGATTTTTTCTTCAAGACTTTAATTAAAGCAAAATTAGATGGCCCAAAAAAAAAGAACTTCAAGATACGTGAGAATGGCAAGATTTTTTCTTCAAGATTTTAATTGCAGCAGAATTAGATGGCCCCCTAAAAACAGAATTATTCCAAGATACATGAGAAAGACAGGATTTTTAGTTCAAGACTTTAATTGCAGCAAAATTAGATACCCCCTAAAAACAGAATTCCAAGATACATGAGAAGGACATGATTTTTTCTTCAAGACTTTAATTGCAGCAGAATAAGATACCCCCTAAAAACAGAATTCCAAGATACATGTGAAAGACATGATTTTTTCTTCAAGACTTTAATTGCAGCAGAATTAAATGATTTTTCCTTCAAGTCTTTAATTGCAGCAGAATTAGATGGCCCCCTAAAAACATAATTCCAAGATACATGAGAAAGACATGATTTTTTCCTCAAGACTTTTATTGCAGCAGAATTAGATGGACCCCTAAAAACATAATTCCAAGATACATGACAAAGAAATGATTTTTTCTACAAGACTTTAATTGCTACAGAATTGGAAACCCCTAAAAACAGAACTCCAAGATAGATGAGAAAGACATGATTTTTTCTTCAAGACTTTAATTGCAGCAGAATTAGATGGCCCCAAAAAACAGAATTTCAAGATACATGAGAAAGGCATGATTTTTTCTTCAAGACTTTAATTGCAGCAGAATTAGATGGCCCCCTAAAAACAGAATTATTCCAAGATACATGAGAAAGACAGGATTTTTTCTTCCAGACTTTAATTGCAGCAGAATTAGATACCACCTAAAAACAGAATTCCAAGATACATGAGAAAGACATGATTTTTTTCTTCAAGACTTTAATTGCAGCAGAGTAAGATACCCCCTAAAAACAGAATTCCAAGATACATGTGAAAGACATGATTTTTTCTTCAAGACTTTAATTGCAGGAGAATTAGATGGCCCCAAAAAACAGAATTTCAAGATACATGAGAAAGGCATGATTTTTTCTTCAAGACTTTAATTGCAGCAGAATTAGATGGCCCCCTAAAAACAGAATTATTCCAAGATACATGAGAAAGACATGATTTTTTCTTCAAAACTTTAATTGCAGCAGAATTAGATACCCCCTAAAAACAGAATTCCAAGATACATGAGAAAGACAGGATTTTTCTTCAAGACTTTAATTGCAGCAAAATTAGATACCCCCCTAAAAATAGAATTCCAAGATACATGAGAAAGACATGATTTTTTCTTCAAAACTTTAATTGCAGCAGAATAAGATACCCCCTAAAAACAGAATTCCAAGATACATGTGAAAGACATGATTTTTTCTTCAAGACTTTAATTGCAGCAGAATAAGATACCCCCTAAAAACAGAATTCCAAGATACATGTGAAAGACATGATTTTTTCATCAAGACTTTAATTGTAGCAGAATTGGATGGCCCCCTAAAAACAGAATTCCAAGATACATGAGAAAGACATCATTTTTTCTTCCAGACTTTAATTGCAGCAGAATTAGATGGCCCCCTAAAAATAGAATTATTCCAAGATACATGAGAAAGACATGATTTTTTCTTCAACACTTTAATTGCAGGAGAATTAGTTGGCCCCAAAAAACAGAATTTCAAGATACATGAGAAAGGCATGATTTTTTCTTCAAGACTTTAATTGCAGCAGAATTAGATGGCCCCCTAAAAACAGAATTATTCCAAGAAACATGAAAAAGACAGGATTTTTTCTACAAGACTTTAATTGCAGCAGAATTAGATACCACCTAAAAACCGAATTCCAAGATACATGAGAAAGACATGATTTTTTCTTCAAGACTTTAATTGCAGCAGAATAAGATACCCCCTAAAAACAGAATTCCAAGATACATGTGAAAGACATGATTTTTTCTTCAAGACTTTAATTGCAGCAGAATAAGATACCCCCTAAAAACAGAATTCCAAGATACATGAGAAAGACATGATTTTTTCTTCAAGACTTTAATTGCAGCAGAATTAGATACCACCTAAAAACAGAATTCCAAGATACATGAGAAAGACATGATTTTTTCTTCAAGACTTTAATTGCAGCAGAATAAGATACCCCCTAAAAACAGAATTCCAAGATACATGTGAAAGACATGATTTTTTCATCAAGACTTTAATTGTAGCAGAATTGGATGGCCCCCTAAAAACAGAATTCCAAGATACATGAGAAAGACATGATTTTTTCTTCCAGACTTTAATTGCAGCAGAATTAGATGGCCCCCTAAAAATAGAATTATTCCAAGATACATGAGAAAGACATGATTTTTTCTTCAAGACTTTAATTGCAGCAGAATAAGATACCCCCTAAAAACAGAATTTCAATATACATGTGAAAGACATGATTTTTTCTTCAAGACTTTAATTGCAGCAGAATTACATGATTTTTTCTTCAAGACTTTAATTGTAGCAGAATTAGATGGCCCCCTAAAAACATAATTCCAAGATACTTGAGAAAGACATGATTTTTTCTTCAAGACTTTTATTGCAGCAGAACGAAAAGGACCCCTAAAAACATAATTCCAAGATACATGTGAAAGAAATGATTTTTTCTACAAGACTTTAATTGCTACAGAATTAGAAACCCTTAAAAACAGAATTCCAAGATACATGAGAAAGACATAAATTTTTCTACAAGACTTTAATTGCAGCAAAATTAGATGGCCCCAAAAAACAGAACTTCAATATACGTGAGAATGGCAAGATTTTTTCTTCAACACTTTAATTGCAGGAGAATTAGATGGCCCCAAAAAACAGAATTTCAAGATACATGAGAAAGGCATGATTTTTTCTTCAAGACTTAATTGCAGCAGAATTAGATGGCCCCCTAAAAACAGAATTATTCCAAGATACATGAGAAAGACAGGATTTTTTCTACAAGACGTTAATTGCAGCAGAATTAGATACCACCTAAAAACCGAATTCCAAGATACATGAGAAAGACATGATTTTTTCTTCAAGACTTTAATTGCAGCAGAATAAGATACCCCCTAAAAACAGAATTCCAAGATACATGTGAAAGACATGATTTTTTCTTCAAGACTTTAATTGCAGCAGAATAAGATACCCCCTAAAAACAGAATTCCAAGATACATGAGAAAGACATGATTTTTTCTTCAAGACTTTAATTGCAGCAGAATTAGATACCACCTAAAAACAGAATTCCAAGATACATGAGAAAGACATGATTTTTTCTTCAAGACTTTAATTGCAGCAGAATAAGATACCCTCTAAAAACAGAATTCCAAGATACATGAGAAAGACAGGATTTTTTCTTCAAGAATTTAATTGCAGCAAAATTAGATACCGCCTAAAAATAGAATTCCAAGATACATGAGAAAGACATGATTTTTTCTTCAAAACTTTAATTGCAGCAGAATAAGATATCCCCTAAAAACAGAATTCCAAGATACATGTGAAAGACATGATTTTTTCTTCAAGACTTTAATTGCAGCAGAATTAGAAACCCCCTAAAAACAGAATTCCAAGATACATGAGAATGACATGATTTTTTCTTCAAGACTTTAATTCCAGCAGAATTAGATGGCCCCCTAAAAACAGAATTCCAAGATACATGTGAAAGACATGATTTTTTCTCCAAGACTTTAATTGAAGCAGAATTAGATGGCCCCCTAAAAATAGAATTATTCCAAGATACATGAGAAAGACAGGATTTTTTCTTCAAGACTTTAATTGCAGCAGAATTAGATACCACCTAAAAACAGAATTCCAAGATACATGAGATAGACATGATTTTTTCTTCAAGACTTTAATTGCAGCAGAATAAGATACCCCCTAAAAACAGAATTCCAAGATACATGTGAAAGACATGATTTTTTCTTCAAGACTATAATTGTAGCAGAATTAGATGGCCCCCTAAAAACATAATTCCAAGATACATGAGAAAGACATGATTTTTTCTTCAAGAATTTTATTGCAGCAGAATTAGATGGACCCCTAAAAATATAATTCCAAGATACATGAGAAAGAAATGATTTTTTCTACAAGACTTTAATTGCTGCAGAATTAGAAACCCTTAAAAACAGAATTCCAAGATACATGAGAAAGACATGATTTTTTCTTCAAGACTTTAATTGCAGCAGAATTAGATGGCCCCAAAAAACAGAACTTCAAGATACGTGAGAATGGCAAGCTTTTTTCTTCAAGATTTTTTCTTCAAGATTTTAATTGCAGCAGAATTAGATGGCCCCCTAAAAACAGAATTATTCCAAGATACATGAGAAAGACAGGATTTTTTCTTCAAGACTTTAATTGCAGCAAAATTAGATACCCCCTAAAAAAAGAATTCCAAGATACATGAGAAAGACATGATTTTTTCTTCAAAACTTTAATTGCAGCAGAATAAGATACCCCCTAAAAACATAATTCCAAGATACATGTGAAAGACATGATTTTTTCTTCAAGACTTTACTTGCAGCAGAATTAGAAACCCCCTAAAAACATAATTCCAAGATACATGAGAATGACATGATTTTTTCTTCAAGACTTTAATTCCAGCAGAATTAGATGGTCCCTAAAAACAGAATTCCAAGATACATGTGAAAGACATGATTTTTTTCTTCAAGCCTTTAATTGTAGCAGAATTGGATGGCCCCCTAAAAAAAGAATTCCAAGATACATGGGAAAGACATGATTTTTTCTTCCAGACTTTAATTGCAGCAGAATTAGATGGCCCCCTAAAAATAGAATTATTCCAAGATACATGAGAAAGTCATGATTTTTTCTTCAAGACTTTAATTGCAGCAGAATTAGATACCCCTAAAAACGGAATTCCACGATACATGAGAAAGACATGATTTTTTCTTCAAGACTTTAATTGCAGCAGAATTAGATGGCCCCCTAAAAACATAATTCCAAGGTACATGACAAAGACATGATTTTTTTCTTCAAAACTTTTATTGCAGCAGAATTAGATGGACCCCTAAAAACATAATTCCAAATACATGAGAAGGAAATGATTTTTTCTACAAGACTTTAATTGCAGCAGAATTAGATACCCCGAAAAAAAGAATTCCAAGATACATGAGAAAGACGTGATTTTTTCTTCAAGACTTTAATTGCAGCAGAATTAGATGGCCCCCTAAAAATAAAATTATTCCAAGATACATGAGAAAGACATGATTTTTTCTTCACGACTTTTATTGCAGCAGAATTAGATGGACCCCTAAAAACAAAATTCCAAATACATGAGAAGGAAATGATATTTTCTACAAGACTTTAATTGCAGCAGAATTAGATACCCCTAAAAAAAGAATTCCAAGATACATGAGAAAGACGTGATTTTTTCTTCAAGACTTTAATTGCAGCAGAATTAGATGGCCCCCTAAAAGTAAAATTATTCCAAGATACATGAGAAAGACATGATTTTTTCTTCAAAACTTTAATTGCAGCAGAACTAGATGGCAACCTAAAAACAGAGTTCCAAGATACGTGAGAAAGACATGATTTTTTCTTCAAGACTTTAATTGCAGCAGAATAAGATACTCCATAAAAACAGAATTCCAAGATACATGTGAAAGACATGATTTTCTCTTCAAGACTTTTATTGCAGCAGAATTAGATACCCCTAAAAACCGAATTCCAAGATACATGAGAAAGTCATGATTTTTTCTTCAAGACTTTAATTGCAGCAGAATTAGATGGCCCCCTAAAAACAGAATCCCAAGATACATGTGAAAGACATGATTTTTTCTTCAAGACTTTAATTGCAGCAGAATTACATGATTTTTTCTTCAAGACTTTAATTGCAGCAGAATTAGATGGCCCCCTAAAAACATAATTCCAAGATACATGAGAAAGACATGATTTTTTCTTCAAGACTTTTATTGCAGCAGAATAAGATGGACCCCTAAAAACATACTTCCAAGATACATGTGAAAGAAATGATTTTTTCTACAAGACTTTAATTGCTGCAGAATTAGAAACCCTTAAAAACAGATTTCCAAGATACATAAGAAAGACATGATTTTTTCTTCAAGACTTTAATTGCAGCAGAATTAGATGGCCCCAAAAAACAGAACTTCAAGATACGTGAGAATGGTAAGATTTTTTCTTCAAGACTTTAATTGCAGCAGAATTAGAAGGCCCCCTAAAAATAGAATTATTCCAAGATACATGAGAAAGACAGGATTTTTTCTTCAAGACTTTAATTGCAGCAAAATTAGATACCCCCTAAAAATAGAATTTCAAGATACATGAGAAAGACATGATTTTTTCTTCAAGACATTAATTGCAGCAGAATAAGATACCCCCTAAAAACAGAATTCCAAGATACATGTGAAAGACATGATTTTTTCTTCAAGACTTTAATTGCAGCAGAATTAGATAGCCCAAAAAACAGAATTTCAAGATACATGAGAAAGGCACGATTTTTTCTTCAAGACTTTAATTGCAGCAGAATTAGATGGCCCCCTAAAAACAGAATTATTCCAAGATACATGAGAAAGACAGGATTTTTTCTTCAAGACTTTAATTGCAGCAAAATTAGATACCCCCTAAAAATAGAATTCCAAGATACATGAGAAAGACATGATTTTTTCTTCAAGACTTTAATTGCAGCAGAATTAGAAACCCCCTAAAAACAGAATTCCAAGATACATGAGAATGACATGATTTTTTCTTCAAGACTTTAATTCCAGCAGAATTAGATGGCCCCCTAAAAACAGAATTCCAAGATACATGTGAAAGACATGATTTTTTCTCCAAGACATTAATTGTAGCAGAATTAGATGGCCCCATAAAAACAGAATTCCAAGATACATGAGAAAGACTTGATTTTTTTCTTCAAGACTTTAATTGTAGCAGAATTGGATGGCCCCCTAAAAACAGAATTCCAAGATACATGAGAAAAACATGATTTTTTCTTCCAGACTTTAATTGCAGCAGAATTAGCTGGCCCCCTAAAAATAGAATTATTCCAAGATACATGAGAAAGACATGATTTTTTCTTCAAGACTTTAATTGCAGCAGAATTAGATACCCCTAAAAACGGAATTCCAAGATACATGAGAAAGACATGATTTTTTTCTTCAAGACTTTAATTGCAACAGAATTACATTATTTTTTCTTCAAGACTTTAATTGCAGCAGAATTAGATGGCCCCCTAAAAACATAATTCCAAGATACATGACAAAGACATGATTTTTTCTTCAAAACTTTTATTGCAGCAGAATTAGATGGCCCCCTAAAAACAGAATTATTCCAAGATACATGAGAAAGACAGGATTTTTTCTTCAATACTTTAATTGCAGCAAAATTAGATACCCCCTAAAAATAGAATTCCAAGATACATGAGAAAGACATGATTTTTTCTTCAAGACTTTAATTGCAGCAGAATTAGAAACCCCCTAAAAACAGAATTCCAAGATACATGAGAATGACATGATTTTTTCTTCAAGACTTTAATTCCAGCAGAATTAGATGGCCCCCTAAAAACAGAATTCCAAGATACATGTGAAAGACATGATTTTTTCTCCAAGACATTAATTGTAGCAGAATTAGATGGCCCCATAAAAACAGAATTCCAAGATACATGAGAAAGACTTGATTTTTTTCTTCAAGACTTTAATTGTAGCAGAATTGGATGGCCCCCTAAAAACAGAATTCCAAGATACATGAGAAAAACATGATTTTTTCTTCCAGACTTTAATTGCAGCAGAATTAGCTGGCCCCCTAAAAATAGAATTATTCCAAGATACATGAGAAAGACATGATTTTTTCTTCAAGACTTTAATTGCAGCAGAATTAGATACCCCTAAAAACGGAATTCCAAGATACATGAGAAAGACATGATTTTTTTCTTCAAGACTTTAATTGCAACAAAATTACATTATTTTTTCTTCAAGACTTTAATTGCAGCAGAATTAGATGGCCCCCTAAAAACATAATTCCAAGATACATGACAAAGACATGATTTTTTCTTCAAAACTTTTATTGCAGCAGAATTAGATGGACCCCTAAAAACATAATTCCAAATACATGAGAAGGAAATGATTTTTTCTACAAGACTTTAATTGCAGCAGAATTAGATACCTCTAAAAAAAGAATTCCAAGATACATGAGAAAGACGTGATTTTTTCTTCAAGACTTTAATTTCCGCAGAATTAGATGGCCCCCTAAAAACATAATTCCAAGATACATTTGAAAGAAATGATTTTTTCTACAATACTTTAATTGCTGCAGAATTAGAAACCCTTAAAAACAGAATTCCAAGATACATGAGAAAGACATGATTTTTTCTACAAGACTTTAATTGCAGGAGAATTAGATGGCCCCAAAAAACAGAACTTCAAGATACGTGAGAATGGCAAGATTTTTTCTTCAAGACTTTAATTGCAGCAGAATTAGATGGCCCCCTAAAAACAGAATTATTCCAAGATACATGAGAAAGACATGATTTTTTCTTCAAGACTTTAATTGCAGCAAAATTAGATACCCCCTAAAAATAGTATTCCAAGATACATGAGAAAGTCATGATTTTTTCTTCATGACTTTAATTGCAGCAGAATAAGATACCCCCTAAAAACAGAATTCCAAGATACATGAGAAAGACATGATTTTTTCTTCAAGACTTTAATTGCAGCAGAATTAGATGGCCCTCTAAAACATAATTCCAAGATATATGAGAAAGACATGATTTTTTCTTCAAGACTTTTATTACAGCAGAATTAGATGGACCCCTAAAAACATAATTCCAAGATACATGAGAAAGAAATGATTTTTTCTACAAGACTTTAATTGCTGCAGAACTAGAAACCCTTAAAAACATAATTCCAAGATACATTAGAAAGACATGATTTTTTCTTCAAGACTTTAATGGCAACAGAATTAGATGGCCCCAAAAAACAGAACTTCAAGATACGTGAGAATGGCAAGATTTTTTCTTCAAGACTTTAATTGCAGCAGAATTAGATGGCCCCCTAAAAACAGAATTATTCCAAGATACATGAGAAAGACAGGATTTTTTCTTCAAGACTTTAATTGCAGCAAAATTAGATAGCCCCTAAAAACAGAATTCCAAGATATATGAGAAAGACATGATTTTTTCTTCAAGACTTTAATTGCAGAAGAATAAGATACCCCCTAAAAACAGAATTCCAAGATACATGTGAAAGACATGATTTTTTCTTCAAGACTTTAATTGCAGCAGAATTAAATGATTTTTTCTTCAAGACTTTAATTGCAGCTGAATTAGATGGCCCCCTAAAAACATAATTCCAAGATACATGAGAAAGACATGATTTTTTCTTCAAGACTTTTATTGCAGCAGAATTAGATGGACCCCTAAAAACATAATTCCAAGATACATGAGAAAGAAATGATTTTTTCTACAAGACTTTAATTGCTGCAGAATTAGAAACCCTTAAAAATAGAATTCCAAGATACATGAGAAAGACATGTTTTTTTCTACAAGACTTTAATTGCAGCAGAATTAGATGGCCCCAAAAAACAGAACTTCAAGATACGTGAGAATGGCAAGATTTTTTCTTCAAGACTTTAATTGCAGCAAAATTAGATGGCCCCCTAAAAACAGAATTATTCCAAGATACATGAGAAAGACATGATTTTTTCTTCAAGACTTTAATTGCAGCAAAATTAGATACCCCCTAAAAATAGTATTCCAAGATACATGAGAAAGACATGATTTTTTCTTCATGACTTTAATTGCAGCAGAATAAGATACCCCCTAAAAACAGAATTCCAAGATACATGAGAAAGACATGATTTTTTCTTCAAGACTTTAATTGCAGCAGAATTAGATGGCCCCCTAAAAACATAATTCCAAGATATATGAGAAAGACATGATTTTTTCTTCAAGACTTTTATTACAGCAGAATTAGATGGACCCCTAAAAACATAATTCCAAGATACATGAGAAAGAAATGATTTTTTCTACAAGACTTTAATTGCTGCAGAACTAGAAACCCTTAAAAACAGAATTCCAAGATACATTAGAAAGACATGATTTTTTCTTCAAGACTTTAATTGCAACATAATTAGATGGCCCCAAAAAACAGAACTTCAAGATACGTGAGAATGGCAAGATTTTTTCTTCAAGACTTTAATTGCAGCAGAATTAGATGGCCCCCTAAAAATAGAATTATTCCAAGATACATGAGAAAGACAGGATATTTTCTTCAAGACTTTAATTGCAGCAAAATTAGATAGCCCCTAAAAACAGAATTCCAAGATATATGAGAAAGACATGATTTTTTCTTCAAGACTTTAATTGCAGAAGAATAAGATACCCCCTAAAAACAGAATTCCAAGATACATGTGAAAGACATGATTTTTTCTTCAAGACTTTAATTGCAGCAGAATTAAATGATTTTTTCTTCAAGACTTTAATTGCAGCTGAATTAGATGGCCCCCTAAAAACATAATTCCAAGATACATGAGAAAGACATGATTTTTTCTTCAAGACTTTTATTGCAGCAGAATTAGATGGACCCCTAAAAACATAATTCCAAGATACATGAGAAAGAAATGATTTTTTCTACAAGACTTTAATTGCTGCAGAATTAGAAACCCTTAAAAACAGAATTCCAAGATACATGAGAAAGACATGTTTTTTTCTACAAGACTTTAATTGCAGCAGAATTAGATGGCCCCAAAAAACAGAACTTCAAGATACGTGAGAATGGCAAGATTTTTTCTTCAAGACTTTAATTGCAGCAAAATTAGATGGCCCCCTAAAAACAGAATTATTCCAAGATACATGAGAAAGACATGATTTTTTCTTCAAGACTTTAATTGCAGCAAAATTAGATACCCCCTAAAAATAGTATTCCAAGATACATGAGAAAGACATGATTTTTTCTTCATGACTTTAATTGCAGCAGAATAAGATACCCCCTAAAAACAGAATTCCAAGATACATGAGAAAGACATGATTTTTTCTTCAAGACTTTAATTGCAGCAGAATTAGATGGCCCCCTAAAAACATAATTCCAAGATATATGAGAAAGACATGATTTTTTCTTCAAGACTTTTATTACAGCAGAATTAGATGGACCCCTAAAAACATAATTCCAAGATACATGAGAAAGAAATGATTTTTTCTACAAGACTTTAATTGCTGCAGAACTAGAAACCCTTAAAAACAGAATTCCAAGATACATTAGAAAGACATGATTTTTTCTTCAAGACTTTAATTGCAACATAATTAGATGGCCCCAAAAAACAGAACTTCAAGATACGTGAGAATGGCAAGATTTTTTCTTCAAGACTTTAATTGCAGCAGAATTAGATGGCCCCCTAAAAACAGAATTATTCCAAGATACATGAGAAAGACAGGATTTTTTCTTCAAGACTTTAATTGCAGCAAAATTAGATAGCCCCTAAAAACAGAATTCCAAGATACATGAGAAAGACATGATTTTTTCTTCAAGACTTTAATTGCAGAAGAATAAGATACCCCCTAAAAACAGAATTCCAACATACATGTGAAAGACATGATTTTTTCTTCAAGACTTTAATTGCAGCAGAATTAAATGATTTTTTCTTCAAGACTTTAATTGCAGCTGAATTAGATGGCCCCCTAAAAACATAATTCCAAGATACATGAGAAAGACATGATTTTTTCTTCAAGACTTTTATTGCAGCAGAATTAGATGGACCCCTAAAAACATAATTCCAAGATACATGAGAAAGAAATGATTTTTTCTACAAGACTTTAATTTCTCCAGAATTAGAAACCCTTAAAAACAGAATTCCAAGATACAAGAGAAAGACATGTTTTTTTCTTCAAGACTTTAATTGCAGCAGAATTAGATGGCCCCCTAAAAACATAATTACTCCAAGATACATGAGAAAGACAGGATTTTTTCTTCAAGACTTTAATTGCAGCAAAATTAGATACCCCCTAAAAATAGAATTCCAAGATACATGAGAAAGACATGATTTTTTCTTCAAGACTTTAATTGTAGCAGAATAAGATACCCCCTAAAAACAGAATTCCAAGATACATGTGAAAGACATGATTTTTTCTTCAAGACTTTAATTGCAGCAGAATTAGAAACCCCTTAAAAACAGAATTCCAAGATACATGAGAAAGACATGATTTTTTCTTCAAGACTTTAATTGCAGCAGAATTAGATGGCCCCCTAAAAACAGAATTCCAAGATACATGAGAAAGACATGATTTTTTCTTCAAGACTTTAATTGTAGCAGAATTGGATGGCCCCCTAAAAATAGAATTCCAAGATACATGAGAAAGACATGATTTTTTCTTCCAGACTTTAATTGCAGCAGAATTAGATGGCACCCTAAAAATAGAATTATTCCAAGATACATGAGAAAGACATGATTTTTTCTTCAAGACTTTAATTGCAGCAGAATTAGATACCCCTAAAAACGGAATTCCAAGATACATGAGAAAGACATGATTTTTTTCTTCAAGACTTTAATTGCAACAGAATTAGATGGCCCCCTAAAAACATAATTCCAAGATACATGACAAAGACATGATTTTTTCTTCAAAACTTTTATTGCAGCAGAATTAGATGGACCCCTAAAAACATAATTCCAAATACATGAGAAGGAAATGATTTTTTCTACAAGACTTTAATTGCAGCAGAATTAGATACCCCTAAAACAAGAATTCCAAGATACATGAGAAAGACGTGATTTTTTCTTCAAGACTTTAATTGCAGCAGAATTAGATGGCCCCCTAAAAATAAAATTATTCCAAGATACATGAGAAAGGCATGATTTTTTCTTCAAAACATTAATTGCAGCAGAACTAGATGGCAACCTAAAAACAGAGTTCCAAGATACGTGAGAAAGACATGATTTTTTCTTCAAGACTTTAATTGCAGCAGAATAAGATACTCCATAAAAACAGAATTCCAAGATACATGTGAAAGACATGATTTTTTTCTTCAAGACTTTTATTGCAGCAGAATTAGATGGCCCCCTAAAAACAGAATTATTCCAAGATACATGAGAAAGACAGGATTTTTTCTTCAAGACTTTAATTGCAGCAAAATTAGATAGCCCCTAAAAACAGAATTCCAAGATATATGAGAAAGACATGATTTTTTCTTCAAGACTTTAATTGCAGAAGAATAAGATACCCCCTAAAAACAGAATTCCAAGATACATGTGAAAGACATGATTTTTTCTTCAAGACTTTAATTGCAGCAGAATTAAATGATTTTTTCTTCAAGACTTTAATTGCAGCTGAATTAGATGGCCCCCTAAAAACATAATTCCAAGATACATGAGAAAGACATGATTTTTTCTTCAAGACTTTTATTGCAGCAGAATTAGATGGACCCCTAAAAACATAATTCCAAGATACATGAGAAAGAAATGATTTTTTCTACAAGACTTTAATTGCTGCAGAATTAGAAACCCTTAAAAACAGAATTCCAAGATACATGAGAAAGACATGTTTTTTTCTACAAGACTTTAATTGCAGCAGAATTAGATGGCCCCAAAAAACAGAACTTCAAGATACGTGAGAATGGCAAGATTTTTTCTTCAAGACTTTAATTGCAGCAAAATTAGATGGCCCCCTAAAAACAGAATTATTCCAAGATACATGAGAAAGACATGATTTTTTCTTCAAGACTTTAATTGCAGCAAAATTAGATACCCCCTAAAAATAGTATTCCAAGATACATGAGAAAGACATGATTTTTTCTTCATGACTTTAATTGCAGCAGAATAAGATACCCCCTAAAAACAGAATTCCAAGATACATGAGAAAGACATGATTTTTTCTTCAAGACTTTAATTGCAGCAGAATTAGATGGCCCCCTAAAAACATAATTCCAAGATATATGAGAAAGACATGATTTTTTCTTCAAGACTTTTATTACAGCAGAATTAGATGGACCCCTAAAAACATAATTCCAAGATACATGAGAAAGAAATGATTTTTTCTACAAGACTTTAATTGCTGCAGAACTAGAAACCCTTAAAAACAGAATTCCAAGATACATTAGAAAGACATGATTTTTTCTTCAAGACTTTAATTGCAACATAATTAGATGGCCCCAAAAAACAGAACTTCAAGATACGTGAGAATGGCAAGATTTTTTCTTCAAGACTTTAATTGCAGCAGAATTAGATGGCCCCCTAAAAACAGAATTATTCCAAGATACATGAGAAAGACAGGATTTTTTCTTCAAGACTTTAATTGCAGCAAAATTAGATAGACCCTAAAAACAGAATTCCAAGATACATGAGAAAGACATGATTTTTTCTTCAAGACTTTAATTGCAGAAGAATAAGATACCCCCTAAAAACAGAATTCCAACATACATGTGAAAGACATGATTTTTTCTTCAAGACTTTAATTGCAGCAGAATTAAATGATTTTTTCTTCAAGACTTTAATTGCAGCAGAATAAGATACCCCCTAAAAACAGAATTTCAATATACATGTGAAAGACATGATTTTTTCTTCAAGACTTTAATTGCAGCAGAATTACATGATTTTTTCTTCAAGACTTTAATTGTAGCAGAATTAGATGGCCCCCTAAAAACATAATTCCAAGATACTTGAGAAAGACATGATTTTTTCTTCAAGACTTTTATTGCAGCAGAACGAAAAGGACCCCTAAAAACATAATTCCAAGATACATGTGAAAGAAATGATTTTTTCTACAAGACTTTAATTGCTACAGAATTAGAAACCCTTAAAAACAGAATTCCAAGATACATGAGAAAGACATAAATTTTTCTACAAGACTTTAATTGCAGCAAAATTAGATGGCCCCAAAAAACAGAACTTCAATATACGTGAGAATGGCAAGATTTTTTCTTCAACACTTTAATTGCAGGAGAATTAGATGGCCCCAAAAAACAGAATTTCAAGATACATGAGAAAGGCATGATTTTTTCTTCAAGACTTAATTGCAGCAGAATTAGATGGCCCCCTAAAAACAGAATTATTCCAAGATACATGAGAAAGACAGGATTTTTTCTACAAGACGTTAATTGCAGCAGAATTAGATACCACCTAAAAACCGAATTCCAAGATACATGAGAAAGACATGATTTTTTCTTCAAGACTTTAATTGCAGCAGAATAAGATACCCCCTAAAAACCGAATTCCAAGATACATGTGAAAGACATGATTTTTTCTTCAAGACTTTAATTGCAGCAGAATAAGATACCCCCTAAAAACAGAATTCCAAGATACATGAGAAAGACATGATTTTTTCTTCAAGACTTTAATTGCAGCAGAATTAGATACCACCTAAAAACAGAATTCCAAGATACATGAGAAAGACATGATTTTTTCTTCAAGACTTTAATTGCAGCAGAATAAGATACCCTCTAAAAACAGAATTCCAAGATACATGAGAAAGACAGGATTTTTTCTTCAAGAATTTAATTGCAGCAAAATTAGATACCGCCTAAAAATAGAATTCCAAGATACATGAGAAAGACATGATTTTTTCTTCAAAACTTTAATTGCAGCAGAATAAGATATCCCCTAAAAACAGAATTCCAAGATACATGTGAAAGACATGATTTTTTCTTCAAGACTTTAATTGCAGCAGAATTAGAAACCCCCTAAAAACAGAATTCCAAGATACATGAGAATGACATGATTTTTTCTTCAAGACTTTAATTCCAGCAGAATTAGATGGCCCCCTAAAAACAGAATTCCAAGATACATGTGAAAGACATGATTTTTTCTCCAAGACTTTAATTGAAGCAGAATTAGATGGCCCCCTAAAAATAGAATTATTCCAAGATACATGAGAAAGACAGGATTTTTTCTTCAAGACTTTAATTGCAGCAGAATTAGATACCACCTAAAAACAGAATTCCAAGATACATGAGATAGACATGATTTTTTCTTCAAGACTTTAATTGCAGCAGAATAAGATACCCCCTAAAAACAGAATTCCAAGATACATGTGAAAGACATGATTTTTTCTTCAAGACTATAATTGTAGCAGAATTAGATGGCCCCCTAAAAACATAATTCCAAGATACATGAGAAAGACATGATTTTTTCTTCAAGAATTTTATTGCAGCAGAATTAGATGGACCCCTAAAAATATAATTCCAAGATACATGAGAAAGAAATGATTTTTTCTACAAGACTTTAATTGCTGCAGAATTAGAAACCCTTAAAAACAGAATTCCAAGATACATGAGAAAGACATGATTTTTTCTTCAAGACTTTAATTGCAGCAGAATTAGATGGCCCCAAAAAACAGAACTTCAAGATACGTGAGAATGGCAAGCTTTTTTCTTCAAGATTTTTTCTTCAAGATTTTAATTGCAGCAGAATTAGATGGCCCCCTAAAAACAGAATTATTCCAAGATACATGAGAAAGACAGGATTTTTTCTTCAAGACTTTAATTGCAGCAAAATTAGATACCCCCTAAAAAAAGAATTCCAAGATACATGAGAAAGACATGATTTTTTCTTCAAAACTTTAATTGCAGCAGAATAAGATACCCCCTAAAAACATAATTCCAAGATACATGTGAAAGACATGATTTTTTCTTCAAGACTTTACTTGCAGCAGAATTAGAAACCCCCTAAAAACATAATTCCAAGATACATGAGAATGACATGATTTTTTCTTCAAGACTTTAATTCCAGCAGAATTAGATGGTCCCTAAAAACAGAATTCCAAGATACATGTGAAAGACATGATTTTTTTCTTCAAGCCTTTAATTGTAGCAGAATTGGATGGCCCCCTAAAAAAAGAATTCCAAGATACATGGGAAAGACATGATTTTTTCTTCCAGACTTTAATTGCAGCAGAATTAGATGGCCCCCTAAAAATAGAATTATTCCAAGATACATGAGAAAGTCATGATTTTTTCTTCAAGACTTTAATTGCAGCAGAATTAGATACCCCTAAAAACGGAATTCCACGATACATGAGAAAGACATGATTTTTTCTTCAAGACTTTAATTGCAGCAGAATTAGATGGCCCCCTAAAAACATAATTCCAAGGTACATGACAAAGACATGATTTTTTTCTTCAAAACTTTTATTGCAGCAGAATTAGATGGACCCCTAAAAACATAATTCCAAATACATGAGAAGGAAATGATTTTTTCTACAAGACTTTAATTGCAGCAGAATTAGATACCCCGAAAAAAAGAATTCCAAGATACATGAGAAAGACGTGATTTTTTCTTCAAGACTTTAATTGCAGCAGAATTAGATGGCCCCCTAAAAATAAAATTATTCCAAGATACATGAGAAAGACATGATTTTTTCTTCACGACTTTTATTGCAGCAGAATTAGATGGACCCCTAAAAACAAAATTCCAAATACATGAGAAGGAAATGATATTTTCTACAAGACTTTAATTGCAGCAGAATTAGATACCCCTAAAAAAAGAATTCCAAGATACATGAGAAAGACGTGATTTTTTCTTCAAGACTTTAATTGCAGCAGAATTAGATGGCCCCCTAAAAGTAAAATTATTCCAAGATACATGAGAAAGACATGATTTTTTCTTCAAAACTTTAATTGCAGCAGAACTAGATGGCAACCTAAAAACAGAGTTCCAAGATACGTGAGAAAGACATGATTTTTTCTTCAAGACTTTAATTGCAGCAGAATAAGATACTCCATAAAAACAGAATTCCAAGATACATGTGAAAGACATGATTTTCTCTTCAAGACTTTTATTGCAGCAGAATTAGATACCCCTAAAAACCGAATTCCAAGATACATGAGAAAGTCATGATTTTTTCTTCAAGACTTTAATTGCAGCAGAATTAGATGGCCCCCTAAAAACAGAATCCCAAGATACATGTGAAAGACATGATTTTTTCTTCAAGACTTTAATTGCAGCAGAATTACATGATTTTTTCTTCAAGACTTTAATTGCAGCAGAATTAGATGGCCCCCTAAAAACATAATTCCAAGATACATGAGAAAGACATGATTTTTTCTTCAAGACTTTTATTGCAGCAGAATAAGATGGACCCCTAAAAACATACTTCCAAGATACATGTGAAAGAAATGATTTTTTCTACAAGACTTTAATTGCTGCAGAATTAGAAACCCTTAAAAACAGATTTCCAAGATACATAAGAAAGACATGATTTTTTCTTCAAGACTTTAATTGCAGCAGAATTAGATGGCCCCAAAAAACAGAACTTCAAGATACGTGAGAATGGTAAGATTTTTTCTTCAAGACTTTAATTGCAGCAGAATTAGAAGGCCCCCTAAAAATAGAATTATTCCAAGATACATGAGAAAGACAGGATTTTTTCTTCAAGACTTTAATTGCAGCAAAATTAGATACCCCCTAAAAATAGAATTTCAAGATACATGAGAAAGACATGATTTTTTCTTCAAGACATTAATTGCAGCAGAATAAGATACCCCCTAAAAACAGAATTCCAAGATACATGTGAAAGACATGATTTTTTCTTCAAGACTTTAATTGCAGCAGAATTAGATAGCCCAAAAAACAGAATTTCAAGATACATGAGAAAGGCACGATTTTTTCTTCAAGACTTTAATTGCAGCAGAATTAGATGGCCCCCTAAAAACAGAATTATTCCAAGATACATGAGAAAGACAGGATTTTTTCTTCAAGACTTTAATTGCAGCAAAATTAGATACCCCCTAAAAATAGAATTCCAAGATACATGAGAAAGACATGATTTTTTCTTCAAGACTTTAATTGCAGCAGAATTAGAAACCCCCTAAAAACAGAATTCCAAGATACATGAGAATGACATGATTTTTTCTTCAAGACTTTAATTCCAGCAGAATTAGATGGCCCCCTAAAAACAGAATTCCAAGATACATGTGAAAGACATGATTTTTTCTCCAAGACATTAATTGTAGCAGAATTAGATGGCCCCATAAAAACAGAATTCCAAGATACATGAGAAAGACTTGATTTTTTTCTTCAAGACTTTAATTGTAGCAGAATTGGATGGCCCCCTAAAAACAGAATTCCAAGATACATGAGAAAAACATGATTTTTTCTTCCAGACTTTAATTGCAGCAGAATTAGCTGGCCCCCTAAAAATAGAATTATTCCAAGATACATGAGAAAGACATGATTTTTTCTTCAAGACTTTAATTGCAGCAGAATTAGATACCCCTAAAAACGGAATTCCAAGATACATGAGAAAGACATGATTTTTTTCTTCAAGACTTTAATTGCAACAGAATTACATTATTTTTTCTTCAAGACTTTAATTGCAGCAGAATTAGATGGCCCCCTAAAAACATAATTCCAAGATACATGACAAAGACATGATTTTTTCTTCAAAACTTTTATTGCAGCAGAATTAGATGGCCCCCTAAAAACAGAATTATTCCAAGATACATGAGAAAGACAGGATTTTTTCTTCAATACTTTAATTGCAGCAAAATTAGATACCCCCTAAAAATAGAATTCCAAGATACATGAGAAAGACATGATTTTTTCTTCAAGACTTTAATTGCAGCAGAATTAGAAACCCCCTAAAAACAGAATTCCAAGATACATGAGAATGACATGATTTTTTCTTCAAGACTTTAATTCCAGCAGAATTAGATGGCCCCCTAAAAACAGAATTCCAAGATACATGTGAAAGACATGATTTTTTCTCCAAGACATTAATTGTAGCAGAATTAGATGGCCCCATAAAAACAGAATTCCAAGATACATGAGAAAGACTTGATTTTTTTCTTCAAGACTTTAATTGTAGCAGAATTGGATGGCCCCCTAAAAACAGAATTCCAAGATACATGAGAAAAACATGATTTTTTCTTCCAGACTTTAATTGCAGCAGAATTAGCTGGCCCCCTAAAAATAGAATTATTCCAAGATACATGAGAAAGACATGATTTTTTCTTCAAGACTTTAATTGCAGCAGAATTAGATACCCCTAAAAACGGAATTCCAAGATACATGAGAAAGACATGATTTTTTTCTTCAAGACTTTAATTGCAACAGAATTACATTATTTTTTCTTCAAGACTTTAATTGCAGCAGAATTAGATGGCCCCCTAAAAACATAATTCCAAGATACATGACAAAGACATGATTTTTTCTTCAAAACTTTTATTGCAGCAGAATTAGATGGACCCCTAAAAACATAATTCCAAATACATGAGAAGGAAATGATTTTTTCTACAAGACTTTAATTGCAGCAGAATTAGATACCTCTAAAAAAAGAATTCCAAGATACATGAGAAAGACGTGATTTTTTCTTCAAGACTTTAATTTCCGCAGAATTAGATGGCCCCCTAAAAACATAATTCCAAGATACATTTGAAAGAAATGATTTTTTCTACAATACTTTAATTGCTGCAGAATTAGAAACCCTTAAAAACAGAATTCCAAGATACATGAGAAAGACATGATTTTTTCTACAAGACTTTAATTGCAGGAGAATTAGATGGCCCCAAAAAACAGAACTTCAAGATACGTGAGAATGGCAAGATTTTTTCTTCAAGACTTTAATTGCAGCAGAATTAGATGGCCCCCTAAAAACAGAATTATTCCAAGATACATGAGAAAGACATGATTTTTTCTTCAAGACTTTAATTGCAGCAAAATTAGATACCCCCTAAAAATAGTATTCCAAGATACATGAGAAAGTCATGATTTTTTCTTCATGACTTTAATTGCAGCAGAATAAGATACCCCCTAAAAACAGAATTCCAAGATACATGAGAAAGACATGATTTTTTCTTCAAGACTTTAATTGCAGCAGAATTAGATGGCCCTCTAAAACATAATTCCAAGATATATGAGAAAGACATGATTTTTTCTTCAAGACTTTTATTACAGCAGAATTAGATGGACCCCTAAAAACATAATTCCAAGATACATGAGAAAGAAATGATTTTTTCTACAAGACTTTAATTGCTGCAGAACTAGAAACCCTTAAAAACATAATTCCAAGATACATTAGAAAGACATGATTTTTTCTTCAAGACTTTAATGGCAACAGAATTAGATGGCCCCAAAAAACAGAACTTCAAGATACGTGAGAATGGCAAGATTTTTTCTTCAAGACTTTAATTGCAGCAGAATTAGATGGCCCCCTAAAAACAGAATTATTCCAAGATACATGAGAAAGACAGGATTTTTTCTTCAAGACTTTAATTGCAGCAAAATTAGATAGCCCCTAAAAACAGAATTCCAAGATATATGAGAAAGACATGATTTTTTCTTCAAGACTTTAATTGCAGAAGAATAAGATACCCCCTAAAAACAGAATTCCAAGATACATGTGAAAGACATGATTTTTTCTTCAAGACTTTAATTGCAGCAGAATTAAATGATTTTTTCTTCAAGACTTTAATTGCAGCTGAATTAGATGGCCCCCTAAAAACATAATTCCAAGATACATGAGAAAGACATGATTTTTTCTTCAAGACTTTTATTGCAGCAGAATTAGATGGACCCCTAAAAACATAATTCCAAGATACATGAGAAAGAAATGATTTTTTCTACAAGACTTTAATTGCTGCAGAATTAGAAACCCTTAAAAATAGAATTCCAAGATACATGAGAAAGACATGTTTTTTTCTACAAGACTTTAATTGCAGCAGAATTAGATGGCCCCAAAAAACAGAACTTCAAGATACGTGAGAATGGCAAGATTTTTTCTTCAAGACTTTAATTGCAGCAAAATTAGATGGCCCCCTAAAAACAGAATTATTCCAAGATACATGAGAAAGACATGATTTTTTCTTCAAGACTTTAATTGCAGCAAAATTAGATACCCCCTAAAAATAGTATTCCAAGATACATGAGAAAGACATGATTTTTTCTTCATGACTTTAATTGCAGCAGAATAAGATACCCCCTAAAAACAGAATTCCAAGATACATGAGAAAGACATGATTTTTTCTTCAAGACTTTAATTGCAGCAGAATTAGATGGCCCCCTAAAAACATAATTCCAAGATATATGAGAAAGACATGATTTTTTCTTCAAGACTTTTATTACAGCAGAATTAGATGGACCCCTAAAAACATAATTCCAAGATACATGAGAAAGAAATGATTTTTTCTACAAGACTTTAATTGCTGCAGAACTAGAAACCCTTAAAAACAGAATTCCAAGATACATTAGAAAGACATGATTTTTTCTTCAAGACTTTAATTGCAACATAATTAGATGGCCCCAAAAAACAGAACTTCAAGATACGTGAGAATGGCAAGATTTTTTCTTCAAGACTTTAATTGCAGCAGAATTAGATGGCCCCCTAAAAATAGAATTATTCCAAGATACATGAGAAAGACAGGATATTTTCTTCAAGACTTTAATTGCAGCAAAATTAGATAGCCCCTAAAAACAGAATTCCAAGATATATGAGAAAGACATGATTTTTTCTTCAAGACTTTAATTGCAGAAGAATAAGATACCCCCTAAAAACAGAATTCCAAGATACATGTGAAAGACATGATTTTTTCTTCAAGACTTTAATTGCAGCAGAATTAAATGATTTTTTCTTCAAGACTTTAATTGCAGCTGAATTAGATGGCCCCCTAAAAACATAATTCCAAGATACATGAGAAAGACATGATTTTTTCTTCAAGACTTTTATTGCAGCAGAATTAGATGGACCCCTAAAAACATAATTCCAAGATACATGAGAAAGAAATGATTTTTTCTACAAGACTTTAATTGCTGCAGAATTAGAAACCCTTAAAAACAGAATTCCAAGATACATGAGAAAGACATGTTTTTTTCTACAAGACTTTAATTGCAGCAGAATTAGATGTCCCCAAAAAACAGAACTTCAAGATACGTGAGAATGGCAAGATTTTTTCTTCAAGACTTTAATTGCAGCAAAATTAGATGGCCCCCTAAAAACAGAATTATTCCAAGATACATGAGAAAGACATGATTTTTTCTTCAAGACTTTAATTGCAGCAAAATTAGATACCCCCTAAAAATAGTATTCCAAGATACATGAGAAAGACATGATTTTTTCTTCATGACTTTAATTGCAGCAGAATAAGATACCCCCTAAAAACAGAATTCCAAGATACATGAGAAAGACATGATTTTTTCTTCAAGACTTTAATTGCAGCAGAATTAGATGGCCCCCTAAAAACATAATTCCAAGATATATGAGAAAGACATGATTTTTTCTTCAAGACTTTTATTACAGCAGAATTAGATGGACCCCTAAAAACATAATTCCAAGATACATGAGAAAGAAATGATTTTTTCTACAAGACTTTAATTGCTGCAGAACTAGAAACCCTTAAAAACAGAATTCCAAGATACATTAGAAAGACATGATTTTTTCTTCAAGACTTTAATTGCAACATAATTAGATGGCCCCAAAAAACAGAACTTCAAGATACGTGAGAATGGCAAGATTTTTTCTTCAAGACTTTAATTGCAGCAGAATTAGATGGCCCCCTAAAAACAGAATTATTCCAAGATACATGAGAAAGACAGGATTTTTTCTTCAAGACTTTAATTGCAGCAAAATTAGATAGCCCCTAAAAACAGAATTCCAAGATACATGAGAAAGACATGATTTTTTCTTCAAGACTTTAATTGCAGAAGAATAAGATACCCCCTAAAAACAGAATTCCAACATACATGTGAAAGACATGATTTTTTCTTCAAGACTTTAATTGCAGCAGAATTAAATGATTTTTTCTTCAAGACTTTAATTGCAGCTGAATTAGATGGCCCCCTAAAAACATAATTCCAAGATACATGAGAAAGACATGATTTTTTCTTCAAGACTTTTATTGCAGCAGAATTAGATGGACCCCTAAAAACATAATTCCAAGATACATGAGAAAGAAATGATTTTTTCTACAAGACTTTAATTTCTCCAGAATTAGAAACCCTTAAAAACAGAATTCCAAGATACAAGAGAAAGACATGTTTTTTTCTTCAAGACTTTAATTGCAGCAGAATTAGATGGCCCCCTAAAAACATAATTACTCCAAGATACATGAGAAAGACAGGATTTTTTCTTCAAGACTTTAATTGCAGCAAAATTAGATACCCCCTAAAAATAGAATTCCAAGATACATGAGAAAGACATGATTTTTTCTTCAAGACTTTAATTGTAGCAGAATAAGATACCCCCTAAAAACAGAATTCCAAGATACATGTGAAAGACATGATTTTTTCTTCAAGACTTTAATTGCAGCAGAATTAGAAACCCCTTAAAAACAGAATTCCAAGATACATGAGAAAGACATGATTTTTTCTTCAAGACTTTAATTGCAGCAGAATTAGATGGCCCCCTAAAAACAGAATTCCAAGATACATGAGAAAGACATGATTTTTTCTTCAAGACTTTAATTGTAGCAGAATTGGATGGCCCCCTAAAAATAGAATTCCAAGATACATGAGAAAGACATGATTTTTTCTTCCAGACTTTAATTGCAGCAGAATTAGATGGCACCCTAAAAATAGAATTATTCCAAGATACATGAGAAAGACATGATTTTTTCTTCAAGACTTTAATTGCAGCAGAATTAGATACCCCTAAAAACGGAATTCCAAGATACATGAGAAAGACATGATTTTTTTCTTCAAGACTTTAATTGCAACAGAATTAGATGGCCCCCTAAAAACATAATTCCAAGATACATGACAAAGACATGATTTTTTCTTCAAAACTTTTATTGCAGCAGAATTAGATGGACCCCTAAAAACATAATTCCAAATACATGAGAAGGAAATGATTTTTTCTACAAGACTTTAATTGCAGCAGAATTAGATACCCCTAAAACAAGAATTCCAAGATACATGAGAAAGACGTGATTTTTTCTTCAAGACTTTAATTGCAGCAGAATTAGATGGCCCCCTAAAAATAAAATTATTCCAAGATACATGAGAAAGGCATGATTTTTTCTTCAAAACATTAATTGCAGCAGAACTAGATGGCAACCTAAAAACAGAGTTCCAAGATACGTGAGAAAGACATGATTTTTTCTTCAAGACTTTAATTGCAGCAGAATAAGATACTCCATAAAAACAGAATTCCAAGATACATGTGAAAGACATGATTTTTTTCTTCAAGACTTTTATTGCAGCAGAATTAGATGGCCCCCTAAAAACAGAATTATTCCAAGATACATGAGAAAGACAGGATTTTTTCTTCAAGACTTTAATTGCAGCAAAATTAGATAGCCCCTAAAAACAGAATTCCAAGATATATGAGAAAGACATGATTTTTTCTTCAAGACTTTAATTGCAGAAGAATAAGATACCCCCTAAAAACAGAATTCCAAGATACATGTGAAAGACATGATTTTTTCTTCAAGACTTTAATTGCAGCAGAATTAAATGATTTTTTCTTCAAGACTTTAATTGCAGCTGAATTAGATGGCCCCCTAAAAACATAATTCCAAGATACATGAGAAAGACATGATTTTTTCTTCAAGACTTTTATTGCAGCAGAATTAGATGGACCCCTAAAAACATAATTCCAAGATACATGAGAAAGAAATGATTTTTTCTACAAGACTTTAATTGCTGCAGAATTAGAAACCCTTAAAAACAGAATTCCAAGATACATGAGAAAGACATGTTTTTTTCTACAAGACTTTAATTGCAGCAGAATTAGATGGCCCCAAAAAACAGAACTTCAAGATACGTGAGAATGGCAAGATTTTTTCTTCAAGACTTTAATTGCAGCAAAATTAGATGGCCCCCTAAAAACAGAATTATTCCAAGATACATGAGAAAGACATGATTTTTTCTTCAAGACTTTAATTGCAGCAAAATTAGATACCCCCTAAAAATAGTATTCCAAGATACATGAGAAAGACATGATTTTTTCTTCATGACTTTAATTGCAGCAGAATAAGATACCCCCTAAAAACAGAATTCCAAGATACATGAGAAAGACATGATTTTTTCTTCAAGACTTTAATTGCAGCAGAATTAGATGGCCCCCTAAAAACATAATTCCAAGATATATGAGAAAGACATGATTTTTTCTTCAAGACTTTTATTACAGCAGAATTAGATGGACCCCTAAAAACATAATTCCAAGATACATGAGAAAGAAATGATTTTTTCTACAAGACTTTAATTGCTGCAGAACTAGAAACCCTTAAAAACAGAATTCCAAGATACATTAGAAAGACATGATTTTTTCTTCAAGACTTTAATTGCAACATAATTAGATGGCCCCAAAAAACAGAACTTCAAGATACGTGAGAATGGCAAGATTTTTTCTTCAAGACTTTAATTGCAGCAGAATTAGATGGCCCCCTAAAAACAGAATTATTCCAAGATACATGAGAAAGACAGGATTTTTTCTTCAAGACTTTAATTGCAGCAAAATTAGATAGACCCTAAAAACAGAATTCCAAGATACATGAGAAAGACATGATTTTTTCTTCAAGACTTTAATTGCAGAAGAATAAGATACCCCCTAAAAACAGAATTCCAAGATACATGTGAAAGACATGATTTTTTCTTCAAGACTTTAATTGCAGCAGAATTAAATGATTTTTTCTTCAAGACTTTAATTGCAGCTGAATTAGATGGCCCCCTAAAAACATAATTCCAAGATACATGAGAAAGACATGATTTTTTCTTCAAGACTTTTATTGCAGCAGAATTAGATGGACCCCTAAAAACATAATTCCAAGATACATGAGAAAGAAATGATTTTTTCTACAAGACTTTAATTTCTCCAGAATTAGAAACCCTTAAAAACAGAATTCCAAGATACAAGAGAAAGACATGTTTTTTTCTTCAAGACTTTAATTGCAGCAGAATTAGATGGCCCCCTAAAAACATAATTACTCCAAGATACATGAGAAAGACAGGATTTTTTCTTCAAGACTTTAATTGCAGCAAAATTAGATACCCCCTAAAAATAGAATTCCAAGATACATGAGAAAGACATGATTTTTTCTTCAAGACTTTAATTGTAGCAGAATAAGATACCCCCTAAAAACAGAATTCCAAGATACATGTGAAAGACATGATTTTTTCTTCAAGACTTTAATTGCAGCAGAATTAGAAACCCCTTAAAAACAGAATTCCAAGATACATGAGAAAGACATGATTTTTTCTTCAAGACTTTAATTGCAGCAGAATTAGATGGCCCCCTAAAAACAGAATTCCAAGATACATGAGAAAGACATGATTTTTTCTTCAAGACTTTAATTGTAGCAGAATTGGATGGCCCCCTAAAAATAGAATTCCAAGATACATGAGAAAGACATGATTTTTTCTTCCAGACTTTAATTGCAGCAGAATTAGATGGCACCCTAAAAATAGAATTATTCCAAGATACATGAGAAAGACATGATTTTTTCTTCAAGACTTTAATTGCAGCAGAATTAGATACCCCTAAAAACGGAATTCCAAGATACATGAGAAAGACATGATTTTTTTCTTCAAGACTTTAATTGCAACAGAATTAGATGGCCCCCTAAAAACATAATTCCAAGATACATGACAAAGACATGATTTTTTCTTCAAAACTTTTATTGCAGCAGAATTAGATGGACCCCTAAAAACATAATTCCAAATACATGAGAAGGAAATGATTTTTTCTACAAGACTTTAATTGCAGCAGAATTAGATACCCCTAAAACAAGAATTCCAAGATACATGAGAAAGACGTGATTTTTTCTTCAAGACTTTAATTGCAGCAGAATTAGATGGCCCCCTAAAAATAAAATTATTCCAAGATACATGAGAAAGGCATGATTTTTTCTTCAAAACATTAATTGCAGCAGAACTAGATGGCAACCTAAAAACAGAGTTCCAAGATACGTGAGAAAGACATGATTTTTTCTTCAAGACTTTAATTGCAGCAGAATAAGATACTCCATAAAAACAGAATTCCAAGATACATGTGAAAGACATGATTTTTTTCTTCAAGACTTTTATTGCAGCAGAATTAGATACCCCTAAAAACCGAATTCCAAGATACATGAGAAAGACAGGATTTTTTCTTCAAGACTTTAATTGCAGCAAAATTAGATGGCCCCCTAAAAACAAAATTCCAAGATACATGTGAAAGACATGATTTTTTCTTCAAGACTTTAATTGCAGCAGAATTACATGATTTTTTCTTCAAGACTTTAATTGCAGCAGAATTAGATGGCCCCCTAAAAACATAATTCCAAGATACATGAGAAAGACATGATTTTTTCTTCAAGGCTTTTATTACAGCAGAATTAGATGGACCCCTAAAAACAGAATTCCAATATACATGTGAAAGAAATGATTTTTTCTACAAGACTTTAATTGCTGCAGAATTAGACACCCTTAAAAACAGAATTCCAAGATACATGAGAAAGACATGATTTTTTCTACAAGTTTTTAATTGCAGCAGAATTAGATGGCCCCCTAAAAATAGAATTATTCCAAGATACATGAGAAAGACAGGATTTTTTTTCAAGACTTTAATTGCAGCAGAATTAGTTGGCCCCCTAAAAACATAATTCCAAGATACATGAGAAAGACATGATTTTTTCTTCAGGACTTTTATTACAGCAGAATTAGATGGACCCCTAAAAACATTATTCCAATATACATGTGAAAGAAATGATTTTTTCTACAAGGCTTTAATTGCTGCAGAATTAGACACCCTTAAAAACAGAATTCCAAGATACATGAGAAAGACATGATTTTTTCTACAAGTTTTTAATTGCAGCAGAATTAGATGGCCCCCTAAAAATAGAATTATTCCAAGATACATGAGAAAGACAGGATTTTTTTTTCAAGACTTTAATTGCAGCAGAATTAGATGGCCCCCTAAAAACATAATTCCAAGATACATGAGAAAGACATGATTTTTTCTTCAGGACTTTTATTACAGCAGAATTAGATGGACCCCTAAAAACATTATTCCAATATACATGTGAAAGAAATGATTTTTTCTACAAGACTTTAATTGCTGCAGAATTAGACACCCTTAAAAACAGAATTCCAAGATACATGAGAAAGACATGATTTTTTCTACAAGTTTTTAATTGCAGCAGAATTAGATGGCCCCCTAAAAATAGAATTATTCCAAGATACATGAGAAAGACAGGAATTTTTCTTCAAGACTTTAATTGCAGCAAAATTAGATACCCCCTAAAAACAGAATTCCAAGATACCTGAGAAAGACATGATTTTTTCTTCAACACTTTAATTGCAGCAGAATAAGATACCCCCTAAAAACAGAATTCCAAGATACATGAGAATGGCATGATTTTTTCTTCAAGACTTTAATTGCAGCAGAATTAGATGGCCCCCTAAAAACAGAATTATTCCAAGATACATGAGAAAGACAGGATTTTTTCTTCAAGACTTTAATTGCAGCAGAATAAGATACCCCCTAAAAACAGAATTCCAAGGTACATGTGAAAGACATGATTTTCTCTTCAAGACTTTAATTGCAGCAGAATTACATGATTTTTTCTTCAAGACTTTAATTGTAGCAGAATTAGATGGCCCCCTAAAAACATAATTCCAAGATACATGAGGAAGACATGATTTTTTCTTCAAGACTTTTATTGCAGCAGAATTATATGGCCCCAAAAAACAGAACTTCAAGATACGTGAGAATGGCAAGATTTTTTCTTCAAGACTTTAATTGCAGCAGAATTAGATGCCCCCCTAAAAACAGAATTATTCCAAGATACATGAGAAAGACAGGATTTTTTCTTCAAGACTTTAATTGCAGCAAAATTAGATACCCCCTAAAAACAGAATTCCAAGATACATGAGAAAGACATGATTTTTTCTTCAAGACTTTAATTGCAGAAGAATAAGATACCCCCTAAAAACAGAATTCCAAGATACATGTGAAAGACATGATTTTTTCTTCAAGACTTTAATTGCAGCAGAATTAAATGATTTTTTCTTCAAGACTTTAATTGCAGCTGAATTAGATGGCCCCCTAAAAACATTATTCCAAGATACATGAGAAAGACATGATTTTTTCTTCAAGACTTTTATTGCAGCAGAATTAGATGGACCCCTAAAAACATAATTCCAAGATACATGAGAAAGAAATGATTTTTTTACAAGACTTTAATTGCTCCAGAATTAGAAACCCTTAAAAACAGAATTCCAAGATACATGAGAAAGACATGATTTTTTATTCAAGACTTTAATTGCAGCAGAATTAGATGGCCCCCTAAAAACAGAATTATTCCAAGATACATGAGAAAGACAGGATTTTTTCTTCAAGACTTTAATTGCAGCAAAATTAGATACCCCCTAAAAATGGAATTCCAAGATACATGAGAAAGACATGATTTTTTCTTCAAGACTTTAATTGCAGCAGAATAAGATACCCCCTAAAAACAGAATTCCAAGATACATGAGAAAGACATGATTTTTTCTTCAAGACTTTAATTGCAGCAGAATTAGATGGCCCCAAAAAACAGAATTTCGAGATACATGAGAAAGGCACAATTTTTTCTTCAAGACTTTAATTGCAGCAGAATTAGATGGCCCCCTAAAAACATAATTACTCCAAGGTACATGAGAAAGACAGCATTTTTTCTTCAAGACTTTAATTGCAGCAAAATTAGATACCCCCTAAAAATAGAATTCCAAGGTACATGAGAAAGACATGATTTTTTCTTCAAGACTTTAATTGCAGCAGAATAAGATACCCCCTAAAAACAGAATTCCAAGATACATGAGAATAGCATGATTTTTTCTTCAAGACTTTAATTCCAGCAGAATTAGATGGCCCCCTAAAAACAGAATTCCAAGATACATGTGAAAGACATGATTTTTTCTTCAAGACTTTAATTGCAGCAGAATTAGATACCCCCTAAAAATAGAATTCCAAGATACATGAGAAAGACATGATTTTTTCTTCAAGACTTTAATTGCAGCAGAATAAGATACCCCCTAAAAACAGAATTCCAAGATACATGTGAAAGACATGATTTTTTCTTCAAGACTTTAATTGCAGCTGAATTAGAAACCCCCTAAAAACAGAATTCCAAGATACATGAGAATGACATGATTTTTTCTTCAAGACTTTAATTCCAGCAGAATTAGATGGCCCCCTAAAAACAGAATTCCAAGATACATGTGAAAGACATGATTTTTTCTTCAAGACTTTAATTGCAGCAGAATTAGAAACCCCCTAAAAACAGAATTCCAAGATACATGAGAATGACATGATTTTTTCTTCAAGAGTTTAATTCCAGCAGAATTAGATGGCCCCCTAAAAACAGAATTCCAAGATACATGTGAAAGACATGATTTTTTCTTCAAGACTTTAATTGCAGCAGAATTAGAAACCCCCTAAAAACAGAATTCCAAGATACATGAGAATGGCATGATTTTTTCTTCAAGACTTTAATTGCAGCAGAATTAGATGGCCCCCTAAAAACAGAATTATTCCAAGATACATGAGAAAGACAGGATTTTTTCTTCAAGACTTTAATTGCAGCAGAATAAGATACCCCCTAAAAACAGAATTCCAAGGTACATGTGAAAGACATGATTTTCTCTTCAAGACTTTAATTGCAGCACAATTACATGATTTTTTCTTCAAGACTTTAATTGTAGCAGAATTAGATGGCCCCCTAAAAACATAATTCCAAGATACATGAGGAAGACATGATTTTTTCTTCAAGACTTTTATTGCAGCAGAATTATATGGCCCCAAAAAACAGAACTTCAAGATACGTGAGAATGGCAAGATTTTTTCTTCAAGACTTTAATTGCAGCAGAATTAGATGCCCCCCTAAAAACAGAATTATTCCAAGATACATGAGAAAGACAGGATTTTTTCTTCAAGACTTTAATTGCAGCAAAATTAGATACCCCCTAAAAACAGAATTCCAAGATACATGAGAAAGACATGATTTTTTCTTCAAGACTTTAATTGCAGAAGAATAAGATACCCCCTAAAAACAGAATTCCAAGACACATGTGAAAGACATGATTTTTTCTTCAAGACTTTAATTGCAGCAGAATTAAATGATTTTTTCTTCAAGACTTTAATTGCTGCAGAATTAGACACCCTTAAAAACAGAATTCCAAGATACATGAGAAAGACATGATTTTTTCTACAAGTTTTTAATTGCAGCAGAATTAGATGGCCCCCTAAAAATAGAATTATTCCAAGATACATGAGAAAGACAGGATTTTTTCTTCAAGACTTTAATTGCAGCAGAATTAGATGGCCCCCTAAAAACATAATTCCAAGATACATGAGAAAGACATGATTTTTTCTTCAGGACTTTTATTACAGCAGAATTAGATGGACCCCTAAAAACATTATTCCAATATACATGTGAAAGAAATGATTTTTTCTACAAGACTTTAATTGCTGCAGAATTAGACACCCTTAAAAACAGAATTCCAAGATACATGAGAAAGACATGATTTTTTCTACAAGTTTTTAATTGCAGCAGAATTAGATGGCCCCCTAAAAATAGAATTATTCCAAGATACATGAGAAAGACAGGATTTTTTCTTCAAGACTTTAATTGCAGCAAAATTAGATACCCCCTAAAAACAGAATTCCAAGATACCTGAGAAAGACATGATTTTTTCTTCAACACTTTAATTGCAGCAGAATAAGATACCCCCTAAAAACTGAATTCCAAGATACATGAGAATGGCATGATTTTTTCTTCAAGACTTTAATTGCAGCAGAATTAGATGGCCCCCTAAAAACAGAATTATTCCAAGATACATGAGAAAGACAGGATTTTTTCTTCAAGACTTTAATTGCAGCAGAATAAGATACCCCCTAAAAACAGAATTCCAAGGTACATGTGAAAGACATGATTTTCTCTTCAAGACTTTAATTGCAGCAGAATTACATGATTTTTTCTTCAAGACTTTAATTGTAGCAGAATTAGATGGCCCCAAAAAACAGAACTTCAAGATACGTGAGAATGGCAAGATTTTTTCTTCAAGACTTTAATTGCAGCAGAATTAGATGCCCCCCTAAAAACAGAATTATTCCAAGATACATGAGAAAGACAGGATTTTTTCTTCAAGACTTTAATTGCAGCAAAATTAGATACCCCCTAAAAACAGAATTCCAAGATACATGAGAAAGACATGATTTTTTCTTCAAGACTTTAATTGCAGAAGAATAAGATACCCCCTAAAAACAGAATTCCAAGACACATGTGAAAGACATGATTTTTTCTTCAAGACTTTAATTGCAGCAGAATTAAATGATTTTTTCTTCAAGACTTTAATTGCTGCAGAATTAGACACCCTTAAAAACAGAATTCCAAGATACATGAGAAAGACATGATTTTTTCTACAAGTTTTTAATTGCAGCAGAATTAGATGGCCCCCTAAAAATAGAATTATTCCAAGATACATGAGAAAGACAGGATTTTTTCTTCAAGACTTTAATTGCAGCAGAATTAGATGGCCCCCTAAAAACATAATTCCAAGATACATGAGAAAGACATGATTTTTTCTTCAGGACTTTTATTACAGCAGAATTAGATGGACCCCTAAAAACATTATTCCAATATACATGTGAAAGAAATGATTTTTTCTACAAGACTTTAATTGCTGCAGAATTAGACACCCTTAAAAACAGAATTCCAAGATACATGAGAAAGACATGATTTTTTCTACAAGTTTTTAATTGCAGCAGAATTAGATGGCCCCCTAAAAATAGAATTATTCCAAGATACATGAGAAAGACAGGATTTTTTCTTCAAGACTTTAATTGCAGCAAAATTAGATACCCCCTAAAAACAGAATTCCAAGATACCTGAGAAAGACATGATTTTTTCTTCAACACTTTAATTGCAGCAGAATAAGATACCCCCTAAAAACTGAATTCCAAGATACATGAGAATGGCATGATTTTTTCTTCAAGACTTTAATTGCAGCAGAATTAGATGGCCCCCTAAAAACAGAATTATTCCAAGATACATGAGAAAGACAGGATTTTTTCTTCAAGACTTTAATTGCAGCAGAATAAGATACCCCCTAAAAACAGAATTCCAAGGTACATGTGAAAGACATGATTTTCTCTTCAAGACTTTAATTGCAGCAGAATTACATGATTTTTTCTTCAAGACTTTAATTGTAGCAGAATTAGATGGCCCCCTAAAAACATAATTCCAAGATACATGAGGAAGACATGATTTTTTCTTCAAGACTTTTATTGCAGCAGAATTATATGGCCCCAAAAAACAAAACTTCAAGATACGTGAGAATGGCAAGATTTTTTCTTCAAGACTTTAATTGCAGCAGAATTAGATGCCCCCCTAAAAACAGAATTATTCCAAGATACATGAGAAAGACAGGATTTTTTCTTCAAGACTTTAATTGCAGCAAAATTAGATACCCCCTAAAAACAGAATTCCAAGATACATGAGAAAGACATGATTTTTTCTTCAAGACTTTAATTGCAGAAGAATAAGATACCCCCTAAAAACAGAATTCCAAGATACATGTGAAAGACATGATTTTTTCTTCAAGACTTTAATTGCAGCAGAATTAAATGATTTTTTCTTCAAGACTTTAATTGCAGCTGAATTAGATGGCCCCCTAAAAACATAATTCCAAGATACATGAGAAAGACATGATTTTTTCTTCAAGACATTTATTGCAGCAGAATTAGATGGACCCCTAAAAACATAATTCCAAGATACATGAGAAAGAAATGATTTTTTCTACAAGACTTTAATTGCTCCAGAATTAGAAACCCTTAAAAACAGATTTCCAAGATACATGAGAAAGACATGATTTTTTATTCAAGACTTTAATTGCAGCAGAATTAGATGGCCCCCTAAAAACAGAATTATTCCAAGATACATGAGAAAGACAGGATTTTTTCTTCAAGACTTTAATTGCAGCAAAATTAGATACCCCCTAAAAATAGAATTCCAAGATACATGAGAAAGACATGATTTTTTCTTCAAGACTTTAATTGCAGCAGAATAAGATACCCCCTAAAAACAGAATTCCAAGATACATGTGAAAGACATGATTTTTTCTTCAAGACTTTAATTGCAGCAGAATTAGAAACCCCCTAAAAACAGAATTCCAAGATACATGAGAAAGACATGAATTTTTCTTCAAGACTTTTATTGCAGCAGAATTAGATGGCCCCAAAAAACAGAATTTCGAGATACATGAGAAAGGCACAATTTTTTCTTCAAGACTTTAATTGCAGCAGAATTAGATGGCCCCCTAAAAACATAATTACTCCAAGATACATGAGAAAGATAGCATTTTTTCTTCAAGACTTTAATTGCAGCAAAATTAGATACCCCCTAAAAATAGAATTCCAAGATACATGAGAAAGACATGATTTTTTCTTCAAGACTTTAATTGCAGCAGAATAAGATACCCCCTAAAAACAGAATTCCAAGATACATGTGAAAGACATGATTTTTTCTTCAAGACTTTAATTGCAGCAGAATTAGAAACCCCCTAAAAACAGAATTCCAAGATACATGAGAATGACATGATTTTTTCTTCAAGACTTTAATTCCAGCAGAATTAGATGGCCCCCTAAAAACAGAATTCCAAGATACATGTGAAAGACATGATTTTTTCTTCAAGACTTTAATTGCAGCAGAATTAGAAACCCTCTAAAAACAGAATTCCAAGATACATGTGAAAGACATGATTTTTTCTTCAAGACTTTAATTGCAGCAGAATTAAATGATTTTTTCTTCAAGACTTTAATTGCAGCTGAATTAGATGGCCCCCTAAAAACAGAATTCCAAGATACATGTGAAAGACATGATTTTTTCTTCAAGACTTTAATTGCAGCAGAATTAGAAACCCCCTAAAAACAGAATTCCAAGATACATGAGAATGACATGATTTTTTCTTCAAGACTTTAATTCCAGCAGAATTAGATGGCCCCCTAAAAACAGAATTCCAAGATACATGTGAAAGACATGATTTTTTCTTCAAGACTTTAATTGCAGAAGAATAAGATACCCCCTAAAAACAGAATTCCAAGATACATGTGAAAGACATGATTTTTTCTTCAAGACTTTAATTGCAGCAGAATTAAATGATTTTTTCTTCAAGACTTTAATTGCAGCTGAGTTAGATGGCCCCCTAAAAACATAATTCCAAGATACATGAGAAAGACATGATTTTTTCTTCAAGACTTTTATTGCAGCAGAATTAGATGGACCCCTAAAAACATAATTCCAAGATACATGAGAAAGAAATGATTTTTTCTACAAGACTTTAATTGCTCCAGAATTAGAAACCCTTAAAAACAGAATTCCAAGATACATGAGAAAGACATGATTTTTTATTCAAGACTTTAATTGCAGCAGAATTAGATGGCCCCCTAAAAACAGAATTATTCCAAGATACAAGAGAAGGACAGGATTTTTTCTTCAAGACTTTAATTGCAGCAAAATTAGATACCCCCTAAAAATAGAATTCCAAGATACATGAGAAAGACATGATTTTTTCTTCAAGACTTTAATTGCAGCAGAATAAGATACCCCCTAAAAACAGAATTCCAAGATACATGAGAAAGACATGATTTTTTCTTCAAGACTTTAATTGCAGCAGAATTAGATGGCCCCAAAAAACAGAATTTCGAGATACATGAGAAAGGCACAATTTTTTCTTCAAGACTTTAATTGCAGCAGAATTAGATGGCCCCCTAAAAACATAATTACTCCAAGATACATGAGAAAGACAGCATTTTTTCTTCAAGACTTTAATTGCAGCAAAATTATATACCCCCTAAAAATAGAATTCCAAGATACATGAGAAAGACATGATTTTTTCTTCAAGACTTTAATTGCAGCAGAATAAGATACCCCCTAAAAACAGAATTCCAAGATACATGAGAATGACATGATTTTTTCTTCAAGACTTTAATTCCAGCAGAATTAGATGGCCCCCTAAAAACATAATTACTCCAAGATACATGAGAAAGACAGCATTTTTTCTTCAAGACTTTAATTGCAGCAAAATTAGATACCCCCTAAAAATAGAATTCCAAGATACATGAGAAAGACATGATTTTTTCTTCAAGACTTTAATTGCAGCAGAATAAGATACCCCCTAAAAACAGAATTCCAAGATACATGAGAATGACATGATTTTTTCTTCAAGACTTTAATTCCAGCAGAATTAGATGGCCCCCTAAAAACAGAATTCCAAGATACATGTGAAAGACATGATTTTTTCTTCAAGACTTTAATTGCAGCAGAATTAGATACCCCCTAAAAATAGAATTCCAAGATACATGAGAAAGACATGATTTTTTCTTCAAGACTTTAATTGCAGCAGAATAAGATACCCCCTAAAAACAGAATTCCAAGATACATGTGAAAGACATGATTTTTTCTTCAAGACTTTAATTGCAGCAGAATTAGAAACCCCCTAAAAACAGAATTCCAAGATACATGAGAATGACATGATTTTTTCTTCAAGACTTTAATTCCAGCCGAATTAGATGGCCCCCTAAAAACAGAATTCCAAGATACATGTGAAAGACATGATTTTTTCTTCAAGACTTTAATTGCAGCAGAATTAGAAACCCCCAAAAAACAGAATTCCAAGATACATGAGAATGACATGATTTTTTCTTCAAGACTTTAATTCCAGCAGAATTAGATGGCCCCCTAAAAACAGAATTCCAAGATACATGTGAAAGACATGATTTTTTCTTCAAGACTTTAATTGCAGCAGAATTAGATACCCCCTAAAAACAGAATTCCAAGATACATGAGAATGACATGATTTTTTCTTCAAAACTTTTATTCCAGCAGAATTAGATTGCCCCCTAAAAGCAGAATTCCAAGATACATGAGAATGACATGATTTTTTCTTCAAGACTTTAATTCCAGCAGAATTAGATGGCCCCCTAAAAACAGAATTCCAAGATACATGTGAAAGACATGATTTTTTCTTCAAGACTTTAATTGCAGCAGAATTAGAAACCCCCTAAAAACAGAATTCCAAGATACATGAGAATGACATGATTTTTTCTTCAAGACTTTAATTCCAGCAGAATTAGATGGCCCCCTAAAAACAGAATTCCAAGATACATGTGAAAGACATGATTTTTTCTTCAAGACTTTAATTGCAGCAGAATTAGAAACCCCCTAAAAACAGAATTCCAAGATACATGAGAATGACATGATTTTTTCTTCAAAACTTTTATTCCAGCAGAATTAGATGGCCCCCTAAAAACAGAATTCCAAGATACATGTGAAAGACATGATTTTTTCTTCCAGACTTTAATTGCAGCAGAATTAGATGGCCCCCTAAAAATTGAATTATTCCAAGATACATGAGAAAGACATGATTTTTTCTTCAAGACTTTAATTCCAGCAGAATTAGATGGCCCCCTAAAAACATAATTACTCCAAGATACATGAGAAAGACAGCATTTTTTCTTCAAGACTTTAATTGCAGCAAAATTAGATACCCCCTAAAAATAGAATTCCAAGATACATGAGAAAGACATGATTTTTTCTTCAAGACTTTAATTGCAGCAGAATAAGATACCCCCTAAAAACAGAATTCCAAGATACATGAGAATGACATGATTTTTTCTTCAAGACTTTAATTCCAGCAGAATTAGATGGCCCCCTAAAAACAGAATTCCAAGACACATGAGAAAGACATGATTTTTTCTTCAAGACTTTAATTGCAGCAGAATAAGATACCCCCTAAAAACAGAATTCCAAGATACATGTGAAAGACATGATTTTTTCTTCAAGACTTTAATTGCAGCAGAATTAGAAACCCCCTAAAAACAGAATTCCAAGATACATGAGAATGACATGATTTTTTCTTCAAGACTTTAATTCCAGCAGAATTAGATGGCCCCCTAAAAACAGAATTCCAAGATACATGTGAAAGACATGATTTTTTCTTCAAGACTTTAATTGCAGCAGAATTAGAAACCCCCTAAAAACAGAATTCCAAGATACATGAGAATGACATGATTTTTTCTTCAAGACTTTAATTCCAGCAGAATTAGATGGCCCCCTAAAAACAGAATTCCAAGATACATGTGAAAGACATGATTTTTTCTTCAAGACTTTAATTGCAGCAGAATTAGAAACCCCCTAAAAACAGAATTCCAAGATACATGAGAATGACATGATTTTTTCTTCAAAACTTTTATTCCAGCAGAATTAGATGGCCCCCTAAAAATAGAATTCCAAGATACATGAGAATGACATGATTTTTTCTTCAAGACTTTAATTCCCGCAGAATTAGATGGCCCCCTAAAAACAGAATTCCAAGATACATGTGAAAGACATGATTTTTTCTTCAAGACTTTAATTGCAGCAGAATTAGAAACCCCCTAAAAACAGAATTCCAAGATACATGAGAATGACATGATTTTTTCTTCAAGACTTTAATTCCAGCAGAATTAGATGGCCCCCTAAAAACAGAATTCCAAGATACATGTGAAAGACAAGATTTTTTCTTCAAGACTTTAATTGCAGCAGAATAAGATACCCCCTAAAAACAGAATTCCAAGATACATGAGAAAGACATGATTTTTTCTTCAAGACTTTAATTGCAGCAGAATTAGATGGCCCCAAAAAACAGAATTTCGAGATACATGAGAAAGGCACAATTTTTTCTTCAAGACTTTAATTGCAGCAGAATTAGATGGCCCCCTAAAAACATAATTACTCCAAGATACATGAGAAAGACAGCATTTTTTCTTCAAGACTTTAATTGCAGCAAAATTAGATACCCCCTAAAAATAGAATTCCAAGATACATGAGAAAGACATGATTTTTTCTTCAAGACTTTAATTGCAGCAGAAAAAGATACCCCCTAAAAACAGAATTCCAAGATACATGAGAATGACATGATTTTTTCTTCAAGACTTTAATTCCAGCAGAATTAGATGGCCCCCTAAAAACATAATTACTCCAAGATACATGAGAAAGACAGCATTTTTTCTTCAAGACTTTAATTGCAGCAAAATTAGATACCCCCTAAAAACAGAATTCCAAGATACATGTGAAAGACATGATTTTTTCTTCAAGACTTTAATTGCAGCAGAATTAGAAACCCCCTAAAAACAGAATTCCAAGATACATGAGAATGACATGATTTTTTCTTCAAGACTTTAATTCCAGCAGAATTAGATGGCCCCCTAAAAACAGAATTCCAAGATACATGTGAAAGACAAGATTTTTTCTTCAAGACTTTAATTGCAGCAGAATAAGATACCCCCTAAAAACAGAATTCCAAGATACATGAGAAAGACATGATTTTTTCTTCAAGACTTTAATTGCAGCAGAATTAGATGGCCCCAAAAAACAGAATTTCGAGATACATGAGAAAGGCACAATTTTTTCTTCAAGACTTTAATTGCAGCAGAATTAGATGGCCCCCTAAAAACATAATTACTCCAAGATACATGAGAAAGACAGCATTTTTTCTTCAAGACTTTAATTGCAGCAAAATTAGATACCCCCTAAAAATAGAATTCCAAGATACATGAGAAAGACATGATTTTTTCTTCAAGACTTTAATTGCAGCAGAATAAGATACCCCCTAAAAATAGAATTCCAAGATACATGAGAATGACATGATTTTTTCTTCAAGACTTTAATTCCAGCAGAATTAGATGGCCCCCTAAAAACAGAATTCCAAGATACATGTGAAAGACATGATTTTTTCTTCAAGACTTTAATTGCAGCAGAATTAGAAACCCCCTAAAAACAGAATTCCAATATACATGAGAATGACATGATTTTTTCTTCAAGACTTTAATTCCAGCAGAATTAGATGGCCCCCTAAAAACAGAATTCCAAGATACATGTGAAAGACATGATTTTTTCTTCAAGACTTTAATTGCAGCAGAATTAGAAACCCCCTAAAAACAGAATTCCAAGATACATGAGAATGACATGATTTTTTTTTCAAGACTTTAATTCCAGCAGAATTAGATGGCCCCCTAAAAACAGAATTCCAAGATACATGTGAAAGACATGATTTTTTCTTCAAGACTTTAATTGCAGCAGAATTAGATACCCCCTAAAAACAGAATTCCAAGATACATGAGAATGACATGATTTTTTCTTCAAAACTTTTATTCCAGCAGAATTAGATGGCCCCCTAAAAGCAGAATTCCAAGATACATGAGAATGACATGATTTTTTCTTCAAGACTTTAATTCCAGCAGAATTAGATGGCCCCCTAAAAACAGAATTCCAAGATACATGTGAAAGACATGATTTTTTCTTCAAGACTTTAATTGCAGCAGAATTAGAAACCCCCTAAAAACAGAATTCCAAGATACATGAGAATGACATGATTTTTTCTTCAAGACTTTAATTCCAGCAGAATTAGATGGCCCCCTAAAAACAGAATTCCAAGATACATGTGAAAGACATGATTTTTTCTTCAAGACTTTAATTGCAGCAGAATTAGAAACCCCCTAAAAACAGAATTCCAAGATACATGAGAATGACATGATTTTTTCTTCAAAACTTTTATTCCAGCAGAATTAGATGGCCCCCTAAAAACAGAATTCCAAGATACATGTGAAAGACATGATTTTTTCTTCCAGACTTTAATTGCAGCAGAATTAGATGGCCCCCTAAAAATAGAATTATTCCAAGATACATGAGAAAGACATGATCTTTTCTTCAAGACTTTAATTCCAGCAGAATTAGATGGCCCCCTAAAAACATAATTACTCCAAGATACATGAGAAAGACAGCATTTTTTCTTCAAGACTTTAATTGCAGCAAAATTAGATACCCCCTAAAAATAGAATTCCAAGATACATGAGAAAGACATGATTTTTTCTTCAAGACTTTAATTGAAGCAGAATAAGATACCCCCTAAAAACAGAATTCCAAGATACATGAGAATGACATGATTTTTTCTTCAAGACTTTAATTCCAGCAGAATTAGATGGCCCCCTAAAAACAGAATTCCAAGACACATGAGAAAGACATGATTTTTTCTTCAAGACTTTAATTGCAGCAGAATAAGATACCCCCTAAAAACAGAATTCCAAGATACATGTGAAAGACATGATTTTTTCTTCAAGACTTTAATTGCAGCAGAATTAGAAACCCCCTAAAAACAGAATTCCAAGATACATGAGAATGACATGATTTTTTCTTCAAGACTTTAATTCCAGCAGAATTAGATGGCCCCCTAAAAACAGAATTCCAAGATACATGTGAAAGACATGATTTTTTCTTCAAGACTTTAATTGCAGCAGAATTAGAAACCCCCTAAAAACAGAATTCCAAGATACATGAGAATGACATGATTTTTTCTTCAAGACTTTAATTCCAGCAGAATTAGATGGCCCCCTAAAAACAGAATTCCAAGATACATGTGAAAGACATGATTTTTTCTTCAAGACTTTAATTGCAGCAGAATTAGAAACCCCCTAAAAACAGAATTCCAAGATACATGAGAATGACATGATTTTTTCTTCAAAACTTTTATTCCAGCAGAATTAGATGGCCCCCTAAAAACAGAATTCCAAGATACATGAGAATGACATGATTTTTTCTTCAAGACTTTAATTCCCGCAGAATTAGATGGCCCCCTAAAAACAGAATTCCAAGATACATGTGAAAGACATGATTTTTTCTTCAAGACTTTAATTGCAGCAGAATTAGAAACCCCCTAAAAACAGAATTCCAAGATACATGAGAATGACATGATTTTTTCTTCAAGACTTTAATTCCAGCAGAATTAGATGGCCCCCTAAAAACAGAATTCCAAGATACATGTGAAAGACATGATTTTTTCTTCAAGACTTTAATTGCAGCAGAATAAGATACCCCCTAAAAACAGAATTCCAAGATACATGAGAAAGACATGATTTTTTCTTCAAGACTTTAATTGCAGCAGAATTAGATGGCCCCAAAAAACAGAATTTCGAGATACATGAGAAAGGCACAATTTTTTCTTCAAGACTTTAATTGCAGCAGAATTAGATGGCCCCCTAAAAACATAATTACTCCAAGATACATGAGAAAGACAGCATTTTTTCTTCAAGACTTTAATTGCAGCAAAATTAGATACCCCCTAAAAATAGAATTCCAAGATACATGAGAAAGACATGATTTTTTCTTCAAGACTTTAATTGCAGCAGAAAAAGATACCCCCTAAAAACAGAATTCCAAGATACATGAGAATGACATGATTTTTTCTTCAAGACTTTAATTCCAGCAGAATTAGATGGCCCCCTAAAAACATAATTACTCCAAGATACATGAGAAAGACAGCATTTTTTCTTCAAGACTTTAATTGCAGCAAAATTAGATACCCCCTAAAAATAGAATTCCAAGATACATGAGAAAGACATGATTTTTTCTTCAAGACTTTAATTGCAGCAGAATAAGATACCCCCTAAAAACAGAATTCCAAGATACATGAGAATGACATGATTTTTTCTTCAAGACTTTAATTCCAGCAGAATTAGATGGCCCCCTAAAAACAGAATTCCAAGATACATGTGAAAGACATGATTTTTTCTTCAAGACTTTAATTGCAGCAGAATTAGATACCCCCTAAAAATAGAATTCCAAGATACATGAGAAAGACATGATTTTTTCTTCAAGACTTTAATTGCAGCAGAATAAGATACCCCCTAAAAACAGAATTCCAAGATACATGTGAAAGACATGATTTTTTCTTCAAGACTTTAATTGCAGCAGAATTAGAAACCCCCTAAAAACAGAATTCCAAGATACATGAGAATGACATGATTTTTTCTTCAAGACTTTAATTCCAGCAGAATTAGATGGCCCCCTAAAAACAGAATTCCAAGATACATGTGAAAGACATGATTTTTTCTTCAAGACTTTAATTGCAGCAGAATTAGAAACCCCCTAAAAACAGAATTCCAAGATACATGAGAATGACATGATTTTTTCTTCAAGACTTTAATTCCAGCAGAATTAGATGGCCCCCTAAAAACAGAATTCCAAGATACATGTGAAAGACATGATTTTTTCTTCAAGACTTTAATTGCAGCAGAATTAGAAACCCCCTAAAAACAGAATTCCAAGATACATGAGAATTACATGATTTTTTCTTCAAAACTTTTATTCCAGCAGAATTAGATGGCCCCCTAAAAACAGAATTCCAAGATACATGAGAATGACATGATTTTTTCTTCAAGACTTTAATTCCAGCAGAATTAGATGGCCCCCTAAAAACAGAATTCCAAGATACATGTGAAAGACATGATTTTTTCTTCAAGACTTTAATTGCAGCAGAATTAGAAACCCCCTAAAAACAGAATTCCAAGATACATGAGCATGACATGATTTTTTCTTCAAGACTTTAATTCCAGCAGAATTAGATGGCCCCCTAAAAACAGAATTCCAAGATACATGTGAAAGACATGATTTTTTCTTCAAGACTTTAATTGCAGCAGAATTAGAAACCCCCTAAAAACAGAATTCCAAGATACATGAGAATGACATGATTTTTTCTTCAAAACTTTTATTCCAGCAGAATTAGATGGCCCCCTAAAAACAGAATTCCAAGATACATGTGAAAGACATGATTTTTTCTTCCAGACTTTAATTGCAGCAGAATTAGATGGCCCCCTAAAAATAGAATTATTCCAAGATACATGAGAAAGACATGATTTTTTCTTCAAGACTTTAATTGCAGCAGAATTAGATACCCCTAAAAACGGAATTCCAAGATACATGAGAAAGACATGATTTTTTTCTTCAAGACTTTAATTGCAACAGAATTACATGATTTTTTCTTCAAGACTTTAATTGCAGCAGAATTAGATGGCCCCCTAAAAATAAAATTATTCCAAGATACATGAGAAAGACATGATTTTTTCTTCAAGACTTTTATTGCAGCAGAATTAGATGGACCCCTAAAAAAATAATTCCAAATACATGAGAAGGAAATGATTTTTTCTACAAGACTTTAATAGCAGTAGAATTAGATAACCCTAAAAAAAGAATTCCAAGATACATGAGAAAGACGTGATTTTTTCTTCAAGACTTTAATTGCAGCAGAATTAGATGGCCCCCTAAAAATAAAATTATTCCAAGATACATGAGAAAGACATGATTTTTTCTTCAAAACTTTAATTGCAGCAGAACTAGATGGCAACCTAAAAACAGAGTTCCAAGATACGTGAGAAAGACATGATTTTTTCTTCAAGACATTAATTGCAGCAGAATAAGATACTCCATAAAAAAAGAATTCCAAGATACATGTGAAAGACATGATTTTTTCTTCAAGACTTTTATTGCAGCAGAATTAGATACCCCTAAAAACCGAATTCCAAGATACATGAGAAAGACATGATTTTTTCTTCAAGACTTTAATTGCAGCAGAATTAGAAACCCCCTAAAAACAGAATTCCAAGATACATGAGAATGACATGATTTTTTCTTCAAAACTTTTATTCCAGCAGAATTAGATGGCCCCCTAAAAACAGAATTCCAAGATACATGTGAAAGACATGATTTTTTCTTCCAGACTTTAATTGCAGCAGAATTAGATGGCCCCCTAAAAATAGAATTATTCCAAGATACATGAGAAAGACATGATTTTTTCTTCAAGACTTTAATTGCAGCAGAATTAGATACCCCTAAAAACGGAATTCCAAGATACATGAGAAAGACATGATTTTTTTCTTCAAGACTTTAATTGCAACAGAATTACATGATTTTTTCTTCAAGACTTTAATTGCAGCAGAATTAGATGGCCCCCTAAAAATAAAATTATTCCAAGATACATGAGAAAGACATGATTTTTTCTTCAAGACTTTTATTGCAGCAGAATTAGATGGACCCCTAAAAAAATAATTCCAAATACATGAGAAGGAAATGATTTTTTCTACAAGACTTTAATTGCCGTAGAATTAGATAACCCTAAAAAAAGAATTCCAAGATACATGAGAAAGACGTGATTTTTTCTTCAAGACTTTAATTGCAGCAGAATTAGATGGCCCCCTAAAAATAAAATTATTCCAAGATACATGAGAAAGACATGATTTTTTCTTCAAAACTTTAATTGCAGCAGAACTAGATGGCAACCTAAAAACAGAGTTCCAAGATACGTGAGAAAGACATGATTTTTTCTTCAAGACATTAATTGCAGCAGAATAAGATACTCCATAAAAAAAGAATTCCAAGATACATGTGAAAGACATGATTTTTTCTTCAAGACTTTTATTGCAGCAGAATTAGATACCCCTAAAAACCGAATTCCAAGATACATGAGAAAGACATGATTTTTTCTTCAAGACTTTAATTGCAGCAGAATTAGATGGCCCCCTAAAAACAGAATTCCAAGATACATGTGAAAGACATGATTTTTTCTTCAAGACTTTAATTGCAGCAGAATTACATGATTTTTTCTTCAAGACTTTAATTGCGGCAGAATTAGATGGCCCCCTAAAAACATAATTCCAAGATACATGAGAAACACATGATTTTTTCTTCAAGACTTTTATTACAGCAGAATTAGATGGACCCCTAAAAACATAATTCCAAGATACAAGTGAAAGAAATGATTTTTTCTACAAGACTTTAATTGCTGCAGAATTAGAAACCCTTAAAAACAGAATTCCAAGATACATGAGAAAGACATGATTTTTTCTACAAGACTTTAATTGCAGCAGAATTAGATGGCCCCAAAAAACAGAACTTCAAGATACGTGAGAATGGCAAGATTTTTTCTTCAAGACTTTAATTGCAGCAGAATTAGATGGCCCCCTAAAAACAGAATTATTCCAAGATACATGAGAAAGACAGGATTTTTTCTTCAAGACTTTAATTGCAGCAAAATTAGATACCCCCTAAAAACAGAATTCCAAGATACATGAGAAAGACATGATTTTTTCTTCAAGACTTTAATTCCAGCAGAATAAGATACCCCCTAAAAACAGAATTCCAAGATTCATGAGAAAGACATGATTTTTTCTTCAAGACTTTCATTGCAGCAGAATAAGATACCCCCTAAAAACAGAATTCCAAGATACATGAGAAAGGCATGATTTTTTCTTCAAGACTTTAATTGCAGTAGAATTAGATGGCCCCCTAAAAACAGAATTATTCCAAGATACATGAGAAAGACAGGATTTTTTCTTCAAGACTTTAATTGCAGCAGAATTAGATACCACCTAAAAACAGAATTCCAAGATACATGAGAAAGACATGATTTTCTCTTCAAGACTTTAATTGCAGCAGAATAAGATACCCCCTAAAAACAGAATTCCAAGGTACATGTGAAATACATGATTTTTTCTTCAAGACTTTAATTGTAGCAGAATTAGATGGCCCCCTAAAAACATAATTCCAAGATACATGAGGAAGACATGATTTTTTCTTCAAGACTTTTATTGCAGCAGAATTAGATGGACCCCTAAAAACATAATTCCAAGATACATGAGAAAGAAATGATTTTTTCTACAAGACTTTAATTGCTGCAGAATTAGAAACCCTTAAAAACAGAATTCCAAGATACATTAGAAAGACATGATTTTTTCTTCAAGACTTTAATTGCAGCAGAATTAGATACCACCTAAAAACAGAATTCCAAGATACATCAGAAAGACATGATTTTTTCTTCAAGACTTTAATTGCAACAGAATAAGATACCCCCTAAAAACAGAATTCCAAGATACATGTGAAAGACATGATTTTTTCTTCAAGACTTTTATTGCAGCAGAATTAGAAACCCCCTAAAAACAGAATTCCAAGATACATGAGAATGACATGATTTTTTCTTCAAGACTTTTATTGCAGCAGAATTAGATGGCCCCAAAAAACAGAATTTCGAGATACATGATAGAGGCACGATTTTTTCTTCAAGACTTTTATTGCAGCAGAATTAAATGTTTTTTTCTTTAAGACTTTAATTGCAGCTGAATTAGATGGCCCCCTAAAAACATAATTCCAAGATACATGAGAAAGACATGATTTTTTCTTCAAGACTTTTATTGCAGCAGAATTAGATGGACCCCTAAAAACATAATTCCAAGATACATGTGAAAGAAATGATTTTTTCTACAAGTCTTTAATTGCTCCAGAATTAGAAACCCTTAAAAACAGAATTCCAAGATACATGAGAAAGACATGATTTTTTCTTCAAGACTTTAATTGCAGCAGAATTAGATGGCCCCCTAAAAACAGAATTATTCCAAGATACATGAGAAAGACATGATTTTTTCTTCAAGACTTTAATTGCAGCAAAATTAGATACCCCCTAAAAATAGAATTCCAAGATACATGAGAAAGACATGATTTTTTCTTCAAGACTTTAATTGCAGCAGAATAAGATACCCCCTAAAAACAGAATTCCAAGATACATGAGAAAGACATGATTTTTTCTTCAAGACTTTAATTGCAGCAGAATTAGATGGCCCCAAAAAACAGAATTTCGAGATACATGAGAAAGGCACGATTTTTTCTTCAAGAATTTAATTGCAGCAGAATTAGATGGCCCCCTAAAAACATAATTACTCCAAGATACTTGAGAAAGACAGGATTTTTTCTTCAAGACTTTAATTGCAGCAAAATTAGATACCCCCTAAAAATAGAATTCCAAGATACATGAGAAAGACATGATTTTTTCTTCAAGACTTTAATTGCAGCAGAATAAGATACCCCCTAAAAATAGAATTCCAAGATACATGTGAAAGACATGATTTTTTCTTCAAGACTTTAATTGCAGCAGAATTAGAAACCCCCTAAAAACAGAATTCCAAGATACATGAGAATGACATGATTTTTTCTTCAAGACTTTAATTCCAGCAGAATTAGATGGCCCCCTAAAAACAGAATTCCAAGATACATGTGAAAGACATGATTTTTTCTTCAAGACTTTAATTGTAGCAGAATTGGAAGGCCCCCTAAAAACAGAATTCCAAGATACATGAGAAAGACATGATTTTTTCTTCCAGACTTTAATTGCAGCAGAATTAGATGGCCCCTTAAAAATAGAATTATTCCAAGATACATGAGAAAGATATGATTTTTTCTTCAAGACTTTAATTGCAGCAGAATTAGATACCCCTAAAAACGGAATTCCAAGATACATGAGAAAGACATGATTTTTTTCTTCAAGACTTTAATTGCAACAGAATTACATGATTTTTTCTTCAAGACTTTAATTGCAGCAGAATTAGATGGCCCCCTAAAAATAAAATTATTCCAAGATACATGAGAAAGACATGATTTTTTCTTCAAGACTTTTGTTGCAGCAGAATTAGATGGACCCCTAAAAACATAATTCCAAATACATGAGAAGGAAATGATTTTTTCTACAAGACTTTAATTGCAGCAGAATTAGATATACCTAAAAAAAGAATTCCAAGATACATGAGAAAGACGTGATTTTTTCTTCAAGACTTTAATTGCAGCAGAATTAGATGCCCCCCTAAAAATAAAATTATTCCAAGATACATGAGATAGACATGATTTTTTCTTCAAGACTTTCATTGCAGCAGAATAAGATACCCCCTAAAAACAGAATTCCAAGATACATGAGAAAGGCATGATTTTTTGTTCAAGACTTTAATTGCAGCAGAATTAGATGGCCCACTAAAAACAGAATTATTCCAAGATACATGAGAAAGACAGGATTTTTTCTTCAAGACTTTAATTTCAGCAGAATTAGATACCACCTAAAAACAGAATTCCAAGATACATGAGAAAGACATGAGTTTTTCTTCAAGACTTTAATTGCAGCAGAATAAGATACCCCCTAAAAACAGAATTCCAAGGTACATGTGAAAGACATGATTTTTTCTTCAAGACTTTAATTGCAGCAGAATTACATGATTTTTTCTTCAAGACGTTAATTGCAGCAGAATTAGATGGCCCCCTAAAAACATAATTCCAAGATACATGAGAAAGACATGATTTTTTCTTCAAGACTTTTATTACAGCAGAATTAGATGGACCCCTAAAAACATAATTCCAAGATACATGTGAAAGAAATGATTTTTTCTACAAGACTTTAATTGCTGCAGAATTAGAAACCGTTAAAAACCGAATTCCAAGATACATGAGAAAGACATGATTTTTTCTACAAGACTTTAATTGCAGCAGAATTTGATGGCCCCAAAAAACAGAACTTCAAGATACGTGAGAATGGCAAGATTTTTTCTTCAAGACTTTAATTGCAGCAGAATTAGATGGCCCCCTAAAAACAGAATTATTCCAAGATACATGAGAAAGACAGGATTTTTTCTTCAAGACTTTAATTGCAGCAAAATTAGATACCCCCTAAAAACAGAATTCCAAGATACATGAGAAAGACATGATTTTTTCTTCAAGACTTTAATTGCAGCAGAATAAGATACCCCCTAAAAACAGAATTCCAAGATACATGAGAAAGTCATGATTTTTTCTTCAAGACTTTCATTGCAGCAGAATAAGATACCCCCTAAAAACAGAATTCCAAGATACATGAGAAAGGCATGATTTTTTCTTCAAGACTTTAATTGCAGCAGAATAAGATACCCCCTAAAAACAGAATTCCAAGATACATGAGAAAGGCATGATTTTTTCTTCAAGACTTTAATTGCAGCAGAATTGGATGACCCCCTAAAAACAGAATTATTCCAAGATACATGAGAAAGACAGGATTTTTTCTTCAAGACTTTAATTGCAGCAGAATTAGATACCACCTAAAAACAGAATTCCAAGATACATGAGAAAGACATGATTTTTTCTTCAAGACTTTAATTGCAGCAGAATTAGAAACCCCCTAAAAACAGAATTCCAAGATACATGAGAATGGCAAGATTTTTTCTTCAAGACTTTAATTGCAGCAGAATTAGATGGCCCACTAAAAACAGAATTATTCCAAGATACATGAGAAAGACAGGATTTTTTCTTCAAGACTTTAATTTCAGCAGAATTAGATACCACCTAAAAACAGAATTCCAAGATACATGAGAAAGACATGATTTTCTCTTCAAGACTTTAATTGCAGCAGAATAAGATACCCCCTAAAAACAGAATTCCAAGGTACATGTGAAAGACATGATTTTTTCTTCAAGACTTTAATTGCAGCAGAATTACATGATTTTTTCTTCAAGACTTTAATTGCAGCAGAATTAGATGGCCCCCTAAAAACATAATTCCAAGATACATGAGAAAGACATGATTTTTTCTTCAAGACTTTTATTACAGCAGAATTAGATGAACCCCTAAAAACATAATTCCAAGATACATGTGAAAGAAATGATTTTTTCTACAAGACTTTAATTGCTGCAGAATTAGAAACCGTTAAAAACAGAATTCCAAGATACATGAGAAAGACATGATTTTTTCTACAAGACTTTAAATGCAGCAGATTTAGATGGCCCCAAAAAACAGAACTTCAAGATACGTGAGAATGGCAAGATTTTTTCTTCAAGACTTTAATTGCAGCAGAATTAGATGGTCCCCTAAAAACAGAATTATTCCAAGATACATGAGAAAGACAGGATTTTTTCTTCAAGACTTTAATTGCAGCAAAATTAGATACCCCCTAAAAACAGAATTCCAAAATACATGAGAAAGACATGATTTTTTCTTCAAGACTTTAATTGCAGCAGAATAAGATACCCCCTAAAAACAGAATTCCAAGATACATGAGAAAGACATGATTTTTTCTTCAAGACTTTCATTGCAGCAGAATAAGATACCCCCTAAAAACAGAATTCCAAGATACATGAGAAAGGCATGATTTTTTCTTCAAGACTTTAATTGCAGCAGAATTAGATGGCCCACTAAAAACACAATTATTCCAAGATACATGAGAAAGACAGGATTTTTTCTTCAAGACTTTAATTTCAGCAGAATTAGATACCACCTAAAAACAGAATTCCAAGATACATGAGAAAGACATGATTTTCTCTTCAAGACTTAAATTGCAGCAGAATAAGATACCCCCTAAAAACAGAATTCCAAGGTACATGTGAAAGACATGATTTTTTCTTCAAGACTTTAATTGCAGCAGAATTACATGATTTTTTGTTCAAGACTTTAATTGTAGAGAATTAGATGGCCCCCGAAAAACATAATTCCAAGATACATGAGGAAGACATGATTTTTTCTTCAAGACTTTTATTGCAGCAGAATTAGATGGACCCCTAAAAACATAATTCCAAGATACATGAGAAAGAAATGATTTTTTCTACAAGACTTTAATTGCTGCAGAATTTGAAACCCTTAAAAACAAAATTCCAAGATACATTAGAAAGACAAGATTTTTTCTACAAGACTTTAATTGCAGCAGAATTAGATGGACCCAAAAAACAGAACTTCAAGATACGTGAGAATGGCAAGATATTTTCTTCAAGACTTTAATTGCAGCAGAATTATATGGCCCCCTAAAAACAGAATTATTCCAAGATACATGAGAAAGACAGGATTTTTTCTTCTAGACTTTAATTGCAGCAGAATTAGATACCACCTAAAAACAGAATTCCAAGATACATCAGAAAGACATGATTTTTTCTTCAAGACTTTAATTGCAGCAGAATAAGATACCCCCTAAAAACAGAATTCCAAGATACATGTGAAAGACATGATTTTTTCTTCAAGACTTTAATTCCAGCAGAATTAAATGATTTTTTCTTCAAGACTTTAATTGCAGCAAAATTAGATACCCCCTAAAAACAGAATTCCAAGATACAAGAGAAAGGCATGATTTTTTCTTCACAACTTTAATTACAAAAGAATAAGATACCCCCTAAAAACAGAATTCCAAGATACATGTGAAAGACATGATTTTTTCTTCAAGACTTTAATTGCAGCAGAATTAAATGATTTTTTCTTCAAGACTTTAATTGTAGCTGAATTAGATGGCCCCCTAAAAACATAATTCCAAGATACATGAGAAAGACATGATTTTTTTTCAAGACTTTTATTGCAGCAGAATTAGATGGACCCCTAAAAACATAATTCCAAGATACATGAGAAAGAAATGATTTTTTCTACAAGACTATAATTGCTCCAGAATTAGAAACCCTTAAAAACAAAATTCCAAGATACATGAGAAAGACAGGATTTTTTCTTCAAGACTTTAATTGCAGCAAAATTAGATACGCCCTAAAAACAGAATTCCAAGATACATGAGAAAGACATGATTTTTTCTTCAAGACTTTAATTGCAGCAGAATAAGATACCCCCTAAAAACAGAATTCCAAGATACATGAGAAAGACATGATTTTTTCTTCAAGACTTTCATTGCAGCAGAATAAGATACCCCCTAAAAACAGAATTCCAAGATACATGAGAAAGGCATGATTTTTTCTTCAAGACTTTAATTGCAGCAGAATTAGATGGCCCACTAAAAACAGAATTATTCCAAGATACATGAGAAAGACAGGATTTTTTCTTCAAGACTTTAATTTCAGCAGAATTAGATACCACCTAAAAACAGAATTCCAAGATACATGAGAAAGACATGATTTTCTCTTCAAGACTTTAATTGCAGCAGAATAAGATACCCCCTAAAAACAGAATTCCAAGGTACATGTGAAAGACATGATTTTTTCTTCAAGACTTTAATTGCAGCATAATTACATGATTTTTTCTTCAAGACTTTAATTGTAGCAGAATTAGATGGCCCCCTAAAAACATAATTCCAAGATACATGAGGAAGACATGATTTTTTCTTCAAGACTTTTATTGCAGTAGAATTAGATGGACCCCTAAAAACATAATTCCAAGATACATGAGAAAGAAATGATTTTTTCTACAAGACTTTAATTGCTGCAGAATTAGAAACCCTTAAAAACAAAATTCCAAGATACATTAGAAAGACATGATTTTTTCTTCAAGACATTAATTGCAGCAGAATTAGATGGCCCCAAAAAACAGAACTTCTAGATACGTGAGAGTGGCAAGATTTTTTCTTCAAGACTTTAATTGCAGCAGAATTAGATGGCCCCCTAAAAACAGAATTATTCCAAGATACATGAGAAAGACATGATTTTTTCTTCTAGACTTTAATTGCAGCAAAATTAGATACCCCCTAAAAATAGAATTCCAAGATACATGAGAAAGACATGATTTTTTCTTCAAGACTTTAATTGCAGCAGAATAAGATACCCCCAAAAAACAGAATTCCAAGATACATGAGAAAGACATGATTTTTTCTACAAGATTTTAATTGCTGCAGAATTAGAAACCCTTAAAAACAAAATTCCATGATACATTAGAAAGACATGATTTTTTCTTCAAGACTTTAATTGCAGCAGAATTAGATGGCCCCAAAAAACAGAACTTCAAGATACGTGAGAGTGGCAAGATTTTTTCTTCAAGACTTTAATTGCAGCAGAATTAGATGGCCCCCTAAAAAAAGAATTATTCCAAGATACATGAGAAAGACAGGATTTTTTCTTCTAGACTTTAATTGCAGCAGAATTAGATACCACCTAAAAACAGAATTCCAAGTTACATCAGAAAGACATGATTTTTTCTTCAAGACTTTAATTGCAGCAGAATAAGATACCCCCTAAAAACAGAATTCCAAGATACATGTGAAAGACATGATTTTTTCATCAAGACTTTAATTCCTGCAGAATTAAATGATTTTTTCTTCAAGACTTTAATTGCAGCAAAATTAGATACCCCCTAAAAACAGAATTCCAAGATACATGAGAAAGACATGATTTTTTCTTCACGACTTTAATTACAGAAGAATAAGATACCCCCTAAAAACAGAATTCCAAGATACATGTGAAAGACATGATTTTTTCTTCAAGACTTTAATTGCAGCAGAATTAAATGATTTTTTCTTCAAGACTTTAATTGCAGCTGAATTAGATGGCCCCCTGAAAACATAATTCCAAGATACATGAGAAAGACATGATTTTTTTTCAAGACTTTTATTGTAGCAGAATTAGATGGACCCCTAAAAACATAATTCCAAGATACATGAGAAAGAAATGATTTTTTCTACAAGACTTTAATTGCTCCAGAATTAGAAACCCTTAAAAACAGAATTATTCCAAGATACATGAGAAAGACAGGATTTTTTCTTCAAGACTTTAATTGCAGCAAAATTAGATACCCCCTAAAAATAGAATTCCAAGATACATGAGAAAGACATGATTTTTTCTTCAAGACTTTAATTGCAGCAGAATAAGATACCCACTAAAAACAGAATTCCAAGATACATGAGAAAGACATGATTTTTTCTTCAAGACTTTAATTGCAGCAGAATTAGATGGCCCCAAAAAACAGAATTTCGAGATACATGAGAAAGGCACGATTTTTTCTTCAAGACTTTAATTGCAGCAGAATTAGATGGCCCCCTAAAAACATAATTACTCCAAGATACATGAGAAAGACAGGATTTTTTCTTCAAGACATTAATTGCAGCAAAATTAGATACCCCCTAAAAATAGAATTCCAAGATACATGAGAAAGACATGATTTTTTCTTCAAGACTTTAATTGCAGCAGAATAAGATACCCCCTAAAAACAGAATTCCAAGATACAAGTGAAAGACATGATTTTTTCTTCAAGACTTTAATTGCAGCAGAGTTAGAAACCCCCTAAAAACATAATTCCAAGATACATGAGAATGACATGATTTTTTCTTCAAGACATTAATTCCAGCAGAATTAGATGGCCCCCTAAAAACAGAATTCCAAGATACATGTGAAAGACATGATTTTTTCTTCAAGACTTTAATTGTAGCAGAATTGGATGGCCCCCTAAAAACAGAATTCAAAGATACATGAGAAAGACATGATTTTTTCTTCCAGACTTTAATTGCAGCAGAATTAGATGGCCCCCTAAAAATAGAATTATTCCAAGATACATGAGAAAGATATGATTTTTTCTTCAAGACTTTAATTGCAGCAGAATTAGATACCCCTAAAAACGGAATTCCAAGTTACATAAGAAAGACATGATTTTTTTCTTCAAGACTTTAATTGCAAAGAATTACATGATTTTTTCTTCAAGACTTTAATTACAACAGAATTAGATGGCCCCCTAAAAACATAATTCCAAGATACATGACAAAGACATGATTTTTTCTTCAAAACTTTTATTGCAGCAGAATTAGAAGGACCCCTAAAAACAAAATTCCAAATACATGAGAAGGAAATGATTTTTTCTACAAGACTTTAATTGCAGCAGAATTAGATACCCCTAAAAAAAGAATTCCAAGATACATGAGAAAGACGTGATTTTTTCTTCAAGACTTTAATTGCAGCAGAATTAGATGGCCCCCTAAAAATAAAATTATTCCAAGATACATGAGAAAGACATGATTTTTTCTTCAAAACTTTAATTGCAGCAGAACTAGATGGCAACCTAAAAACAGAGTTCCAAGATACGTGAGAAAGACATGATTTTTTCTTCAAGACTTTAATTGCAGCAGAATAAGATACTCCATAAAAACAGAATTTCAAGATACATGTGAAAGACATGATTTTTTCTTCAAGACTTTTATTGCAGCAGAATTAGATACCCCTAAAAATCGAATTCCAAGATACATGAGAAAGACATGAGTTTTTCTTCAAGACTTTAATTGCAGCTGAATTAGATGGCCCCCTAAAAACATAATTCCAAGATACATGAGAAAGACATGATTTTTTTTCAAGACTTTTATTGCAGCAGAATTAGATGGACCCCTAAAAACATAATTCCAAGATACATGAGAAAGAAATGATTTTTTCTACAAGACTATAATTGCTCCAGAATTAGAAACCCTTAAAAACAAAATTCCAAGATACATGAGAAAGACAGGATTTTTTCTTCAAGACTTTAATTGCAGCAAAATTAGATACGCCCTAAAAACAGAATTCCAAGATACATGAGAAAGACATGATTTTTTCTTCAAGACTTTAATTGCAGCAGAATAAGATACCCCCTAAAAACAGAATTCCAAGATACATGAGAAAGACATGATTTTTTCTTCAAGACTTTCATTGCAGCAGAATAAGATACCCCCTAAAAACAGAATTCCAAGATACATGAGAAAGGCATGATTTTTTCTTCAAGACTTTAATTGCAGCAGAATTAGATGGCCCACTAAAAACAGAATTATTCCAAGATACATGAGAAAGACAGGATTTTTTCTTCAAGACTTTAATTTCAGCAGAATTAGATACCACCTAAAAACAGAATTCCAAGATACATGAGAAAGACATGATTTTCTCTTCAAGACTTTAATTGCAGCAGAATAAGATACCCCCTAAAAACAGAATTCCAAGGTACAGGTGAAAGACATGATTTTTTCTTCAAGACTTTAATTGCAGCAGAATTACATGATTTTTTCTTCAAGACTTTAATTGTAGCAGAATTAGATGGCCCCCTAAAAACATAATTCCAAGATACATGAGGAAGACATGATTTTTTCTTCAAGACTTTTATTGCAGTAGAATTAGATGGACCCCTAAAAACATAATTCCAAGATACATGAGAAAGAAATGATTTTTTCTACAAGACTTTAATTGCTGCAGAATTAGAAACCCTTAAAAACAAAATTCCAAGATACATTAGAAAGACATGATTTTTTCTTCAAGACATTAATTGCAGCAGAATTAGATGGCCCCAAAAAACAGAACTTCTAGATACGTGAGAGTGGCAAGATTTTTTCTTCAAGACTTTAATTGCAGCAGAATTAGATGGCCCCCTAAAAACAGAATTATTCCAAGATACATGAGAAAGACATGATTTTTTCTTCTAGACTTTAATTGCAGCAAAATTAGATACCCCCTAAAAATAGAATTCCAAGATACATGAGAAAGACATGATTTTTTCTTCAAGACTTTAATTGCAGCAGAATAAGATACCCCCAAAAAACAGAATTCCAAGATACATGAGAAAGACATGATTTTTTCTACAAGATTTTAATTGCTGCAGAATTAGAAACCCTTAAAAACAAAATTCCATGATACATTAGAAAGACATGATTTTTTCTTCAAGACTTTAATTGCAGCAGAATTAGATGGCCCCAAAAAACAGAACTTCAAGATACGTGAGAGTGGCAAGATTTTTTCTTCAAGACTTTAATTGCAGCAGAATTAGATGGCCCCCTAAAAAAAGAATTATTCCAAGATACATGAGAAAGACAGGATTTTTTCTTCTAGACTTTAATTGCAGCAGAATTAGATACCACCTAAAAACAGAATTCCAAGTTACATCAGAAAGACATGATTTTTTCTTCAAGACTTTAATTGCAGCAGAATAAGATACCCCCTAAAAACAGAATTCCAAGATACATGTGAAAGACATGATTTTTTCATCAAGACTTTAATTCCTGCAGAATTAAATGATTTTTTCTTCAAGACTTTAATTGCAGCAAAATTAGATACCCCCTAAAAACAGAATTCCAAGATACATGAGAAAGACATGATTTTTTCTTCACGACTTTAATTACAGAAGAATAAGATACCCCCTAAAAACAGAATTCCAAGATACATGTGAAAGACATGATTTTTTCTTCAAGACTTTAATTGCAGCAGAATTAAATGATTTTTTCTTCAAGACTTTAATTGCAGCTGAATTAGATGGCCCCCTGAAAACATAATTCCAAGATACATGAGAAAGACATGATTTTTTTTCAAGACTTTTATTGTAGCAGAATTAGATGGACCCCTAAAAACATAATTCCAAGATACATGAGAAAGAAATGATTTTTTCTACAAGACTTTAATTGCTCCAGAATTAGAAACCCTTAAAAACAGAATTATTCCAAGATACATGAGAAAGACAGGATTTTTTCTTCAAGACTTTAATTGCAGCAAAATTAGATACCCCCTAAAAATAGAATTCCAAGATACATGAGAAAGACATGATTTTTTCTTCAAGACTTTAATTGCAGCAGAATAAGATACCCACTAAAAACAGAATTCCAAGATACATGAGAAAGACATGATTTTTTCTTCAAGACTTTAATTGCAGCAGAATTAGATGGCCCCAAAAAACAGAATTTCGAGATACATGAGAAAGGCACGATTTTTTCTTCAAGACTTTAATTGCAGCAGAATTAGATGGCCCCCTAAAAACATAATTACTCCAAGATACATGAGAAAGACAGGATTTTTTCTTCAAGACATTAATTGCAGCAAAATTAGATACCCCCTAAAAATAGAATTCCAAGATACATGAGAAAGACATGATTTTTTCTTCAAGACTTTAATTGCAGCAGAATAAGATACCCCCTAAAAACAGAATTCCAAGATACAAGTGAAAGACATGATTTTTTCTTCAAGACTTTAATTGCAGCAGAGTTAGAAACCCCCTAAAAACATAATTCCAAGATACATGAGAATGACATGATTTTTTCTTCAAGACATTAATTCCAGCAGAATTAGATGGCCCCCTAAAAACAGAATTCCAAGATACATGTGAAAGACATGATTTTTTCTTCAAGACTTTAATTGTAGCAGAATTGGATGGCCCCCTAAAAACAGAATTCAAAGATACATGAGAAAGACATGATTTTTTCTTCCAGACTTTAATTGCAGCAGAATTAGATGGCCCCCTAAAAATAGAATTATTCCAAGATACATGAGAAAGATATGATTTTTTCTTCAAGACTTTAATTGCAGCAGAATTAGATACCCCTAAAAACGGAATTCCAAGTTACATAAGAAAGACATGATTTTTTTCTTCAAGACTTTAATTGCAAAGAATTACATGATTTTTTCTTCAAGACTTTAATTACAACAGAATTAGATGGCCCCCTAAAAACATAATTCCAAGATACATGACAAAGACATGATTTTTTCTTCAAAACTTTTATTGCAGCAGAATTAGAAGGACCCCTAAAAACAAAATTCCAAATACATGAGAAGGAAATGATTTTTTCTACAAGACTTTAATTGCAGCAGAATTAGATACCCCTAAAAAAAGAATTCCAAGATACATGAGAAAGACGTGATTTTTTCTTCAAGACTTTAATTGCAGCAGAATTAGATGGCCCCCTAAAAATAAAATTATTCCAAGATACATGAGAAAGACATGATTTTTTCTTCAAAACTTTAATTGCAGCAGAACTAGATGGCAACCTAAAAACAGAGTTCCAAGATACGTGAGAAAGACATGATTTTTTCTTCAAGACTTTAATTGCAGCAGAATAAGATACTCCATAAAAACAGAATTTCAAGATACATGTGAAAGACATGATTTTTTCTTCAAGACTTTTATTGCAGCAGAATTAGATACCCCTAAAAATCGAATTCCAAGATACATGAGAAAGACATGAGTTTTTCTTCAAGACTTTAATTGCAGCAGAATTAGATGGCCCCCTTAAAACAGAATTCCAAGATACATGTGAAAGACATGATTTTTTCTTCAAGACTTTAATTGCAGCAGAATTACATGATTTTTTCTTCAAGACTTTAATTGCAGCAGAATTAGATGCCCCCCAAAAAACATAATTCCAAGATACATGAGAAAGACATGATTTTTTCTTCAAGACTTTTATTGCAGCAGAATTAGATGGACCCCTAAAAACATAATTCCAAGATACATGTGAAAGAAATGATTTTTTCTACAAGACTTTAATTGCTGCAGAATTAGAAACCCTTAAAAACAGAATTCCAAGATACATGAGAAAGACATGATTTTTTCTACAAGACTTTAATTGCAGCAGAATTAGATGGCTCCAAAAAACAGAACTTCAAGATACGTGAGAATGGCAAGATTTTTTCTTCAAGACATTAATTGCAGCAGAATTAGATGGCCCCCTAAAAACAGAATTATTCCAAGATACATGAGAAAGACAGGATTTTTTCTTCAGGACTTTAATTGCAGCAAAATTAGATACCCCCTAAAAACAGAATTCCAAGATACATGAGAAAGACATGATTTTTTCTTCAAGACTTTAATTGCAGCAGAATAAGATACCCCCTAAAAACAGAATTCCAAGATACATGAGAAAGACATGATTTTTTTTTCAAGACTTTAATTGCAGCAGAATAAGATACCCCCTAAAAACAGAATTCCAAGATACATGAGAAAGGCATGATTTTTTCTTCAAGACTTTAATTGCAGCAGAATTGGATGGCCCCCTAAAAACAGAATTATTCCAAGATACATGAGAAAGACAGGATTTTTTCTTCAAGACTTTAATTGCAGCAGAATTAGATACCACCTAAAAACAGAATTCCAAGATACATGAGAAAGACATGATTTTTTCTTCAAGATTTTAATTGCAGCAGAATAAGATACCTCCTAAAAACAGAATTCCAAGATACATGTGAAAGACATGATTTTTTCTTCCAGACTTTAATTGCAGCAGAATTAGATGGCCCCCTAAAAATAGAATTATTCCAAGACACATGAGAAAGATATGATTTTTTCTTCAAGACTTTAATTACAGCAGAATTAGATACCCCTAAAAACGGAATTCCAAGATACATAAGAAAGACATGATTTTTTTCTTCAAGACTTTAATTGCAACAGAATTACATGATTTTTTCTTCAAGACTTTAATTACTGCAGAATTAGATGGACCCCTAAAAACATAATTCCAAATACATGAGAAGGAAATGATTTTTTCTACAAGACTTTAATTGCAGCAGAATTAGATACCCCTAAAAAAAGAATTCCAAGATACATGAGAAAGACGTGATTTTTTCTTCAAGACTTTTATTGCAGCAGAATTAGATCCCCCTAAAAATCGAATTCCAAGATACATGAGAAAGACATGAGTTTTTCTTCAAGACTTTAATTGCAGCAGAATTAGATGGCCCCCTAAAAACAGAATTCCAAGATACATGTGAAAGACATGATTTTTTCTTCAAGACTTTATTTGCAGCAGAATTACATGATTTTTTCTTCAAGACTTTAATTGCAGCAGAATTAGATGGCCCCCTAAAAACATAATTCCAAGATACATGAGAAAGACATGATTTTTTCTTCAAGACTTTTATTGCAGCAGAATTAGATGGACCCCTAATAACATAATTCCAAGATACATGTGAAAGAAATGATTTTTTCTACAAGACTTTAATTATTGCAGAATTAGAAACCCTTAAAAACAGAATTCCAAGATACATGAGAAAGACATGATTTTTTCTACAAGACTTTAATTGCAGCAGAATTAGATGGCCCCAAAAAACAGAACTTCAAGATACGTGAGAATGGCAAGATTTTTTCTTCAAGACTTTAATTGCAGCAGAATTAGATGGCCCCCTAAAAACAGAATTATTCCATGATACATGAGAAAGACAGGATTTTTTCTTCAAGACTTTAATTGCAGCAAAATTAGATACCCCCTAAAAACAGAATTCCAAGATACATGAGAAAGACATGATTTTTTCTTCAAGACTTTAATTGCAGCAGAATAAGATACCCCCTAAAAACAGAATTCCAAGATACATGAGAAAGACATGATTTTTTCTTCAAGACTTTAATTGCAGCAGAATAAGATACCCCCTAAAAACAGAATTCCAAGATACATGAGAAAGGCATGATTTTTTCTTCAAGACTTTAATTGCAGCAGAATTGGATGACCCCCTAAAAACAGAATTATTCCAAGATACATGAGAAAGACAGGATTTTTTCTTCAAGACTTTAATTGCAGCAGAATTAGATACCACCTAAAAACAGAATTCCAAGATACATGAGAAAGACATGACTTTCTCTTCAAGACTTTTATTGCAGCAGAATTAGATGGACCCCTAAAAACATAATTCCAAGATACATGAGAAAGAAATGATTTTTTCTACAAGACTTTAATTGCTGCAGAATTAGAAACCCTTAAAAATAGAATTCCAAGATACATGAGAAAGACATGATTTTTTCTTCAAGACTTTAATTGCAGCAGAATTAGATGGCCCCCTAAAAACAGAATTATTCCAAGATACATGAGAAAGACAGGATTTTTTCTTCAAGACTTTAATTGCAGCAGAATTAGATACCACCTAAAAACAGAATTCCAAGATACATGGGAACGACATGATTTTTTCTTCAAGATTTTAATTGCAGCAGAATTACATGATTTTTTCTTCAAGACTTTAATTGTAGCTGAATTAGATGGCCCCCTAAAAACATAATTCCAAGATACATGAGAAAGACATGATTTTTTCTTCAAGACATTTATTGCAGCAGAATTAGATGGACCCCTAAAAACATAATTCCAAGATACATGTGAAAGAAATGATTTTTTCTACAAGACTTTAATTGCTGCAGAATTAGAAACCCTTAAAAACAGAATTCCAAGATACATGAGAAAGACATGATTTTTTCTACAAGACTTTAATTGCAGCAGAATTAGATGGCCCCAAAAAACAGAACTTCAAGATACGTGAGATTGGCAAGATTTTTTCTTCAAGACTTTAATTGCAGCAGAATTAGATGGCCCCCTAAAAACAGAATTATTCCATGATACATGAGAAAGACAGGATTTTTTCTTCAAGACTTTAATTGCAGCAGAATTAGATGGCCCCCTAAAAACAGAGTTCCAAGATACGTGAGAAAGACATGATTTTTTCTTCAAGACTTTAATTGCAGCAGAATAAGATACTCCATAAAAACAGAATTTCAAGATACATGTGAAAGACATGATTTTTTCTTCAAGACTTTTATTGCAGCAGAATTAGATACCCCTAAAAATCGAATTCCAAGATACATGAGAAAGACATGAGTTTTTCTTCAAGATTTTAATTGCAGCAGAATTAGATGGCCCCCTAAAAACAGAATTCCAAGATACATGTGAAAGACATGATTTTTTCTTCAAGACTTTATTTGCAGCAGAATTACATGATTTTTTCTTCAAGACTTTAATTGCAGCAGAATTAGATGGCCCCCTAAAAACATAATTCCAAGATACATGAGAAAGACATGATTTTTTCTTCAAGACTTTTATTGCAGCAGAATTAGATGGACCCCTAAAAACATAATTCCAAGATACATGTGAAAGAAATGATTTTTTCTACAAGACTTTAATTATTGCAGAATTAGAAACCCTTAAAAACAGAATTCCAAGATACATGAGAAAGACATGATTTTTTCTACAATACTTTAATTGCAGCAGAATTAGATGGCCCCCTAAAAACAGAGTTCCAAGATACGTGAGAAAGACATGATTTTTTCTTCAAGACTTTAATTGCAGCAGAATAAGATACTCCATAAAAACAGAATTTCAAGATACATGTGAAAGACATGATTTTTTCTTCAAGACTTTAATTGCAGCAGAATTACATGATTTTTTCTTCAAGACTTTAATTGCAGCAGAATTAGATGGCCCCCTAAAAACATAATTCCAAGATACATGAGAAAGACATGATTTTTTCTTCAAGACTTTTATTGCAGCAGAATTAGATGGACCCCTAAAAACATAATTCCAAGATACATGTGAAAGAAATGATTTTTTCTACAAGACTTTAATTGCTGCAGAATTAGAAACCCTTAAAAACAGAATTCCAAGATACATGAGAAAGACATGATTTTTTCTACAAGACTTTAATTGCAGCAGAATTAGATGGCCCCAAAAAACAGAACTTCAAGATACGTGAGAATGGCAAGATTTTTTCTTCAAGACTTTAATTGCAGCAGAATTAGATGGCCCCCTAAAAACAGAATTATTCCATGATACATGAGAAAGACAGGATTTTTTCTTCAAGACTTTAATTGCAGCAGAATTAGATGGCCCCCTAAAAACAGAGTTCCAAGATACGTGAGAAAGACATGATTTTTTCTTCAAGACTTTAATTGCAGCAGAATAAGATACCCCTAAAAATCGAATTCCAAGATACATGAGAAAGACATGAGTTTTTCTTCAAGATTTTAATTGCAGCAGAATAAGAAACTCCATAAATATAGAATTTCAAGATACATGTGAAAGACATGATTTTTTCTTCAAGACTTTTATTGCAGCAGAATTAGATACCCCTAAAAATCGAATTCCAAGATACATGAGAAATACATGAGTTTTTCTTCAAGACTTTAATTGCAGCAGAATTAGATGGCCCCCTAAAAACAGAATTCCAAGATACATGTGAAAGACATGATTTTTTCTTCAAGACTTTATTTGCAGCAGAATTACATGATTTTTTCTTCAAGACTTTAATTGCAGCAGAATTAGATGGCCCCCTAAAAACATAATTCCAAGATACATGAGAAAGACATGATTTTTTCTTCAAGACTTTTATTGCCGCAGAATTAGATGGACCCCTAAAAACATAATTCCAAGATACATGTGAAAGAAATGATTTTTTCTACAAGACTTTAATTATTGCAGAATTAGAAACCCTTAAAAACAGAATTCCAAGATACATGAGAAAGACATGATTTTTTCTTCAAGACTTTAATTGCAGCAGAATAAGATACTCCATAAAAACAGAATTTCAAGATACATGTGAAAGACATGATTGTTTCTTCAAGACTTTAATTGCAGCAGAATTACATGATTTTTTCTTCAAGACTTTAATTGCAGCAGAATTAGATGGCCCCCTAAAAACATAATTCCAAGATACATGAGAAAGACATGATTTTTTCTTCAAGACTTTTATTGCAGCAGAATTAGATGGACCCCTAAAAACATAATTCCAAGATACATGTGAAAGAAATGATTTTTTCTACAAGACTTTAATTGCTGCAGAATTAGAAACCCTTAAAAACAGAATTCCAAGATACATGAGAAAGACATGATTTTTTCTACAAGACTTTAATTGCAGCAGAATTAGATGGCCCCAAAAAATAGAACTTCAAGATACGTGAGAATGGCAAGATTTTTTCTTCATGACTTTAATTGCAGCAGAATTAAATGGCCCCCTAAAAACAGAATTATTCCATGATACATGAGAAAGACAGGATTTTTTCTTCAAGACTTTATTTGCAGCAGAATTAGATGGCCCCCTAAAAACAGAGTTCCAAGATACGTGAGAAAGACATGATTTTTTCTTCAAGACTTTAATTGCAGCAGAATAAGATACTCCATTAAAACAGAATTTCAAGATACATGTGAAAGACATGATTTTTTCTTCAAGACTTTTATTGCAGCAGAATTAGATACCCCTAAAAATCGAATTCCAAGATACATGAGAAAGACATGAGTTTTTCTTCAAGACTTTAATTGCAGCAGAATTAGATGGCCCCCTAAAAACAGAATTCCAAGATACATGTGAAAGACATGATTTTTTCTTCAAGACTTTATTTGCAGCAGAATTACATGATTTTTTCTTCAAGACTTTAATTGCAGCAGAATTAGATGGCCCCCTAAAAACATAATTCCAAGATACATGAGAAAGACATGATTTTTTCTTCAAGACTTTTATTGCAGCAGAATTAGATGGACCCCTAAAAACATAATTCCAAGATACATGTGAAAGAAATGATTTTTTCTACAAGACTTTAATTATTGCAGAATTAGAAACCCTTAAAAACAGAATTCCAAGATACATGAGAAAGACATGATTTTTTCTACAATACTTTAATTGCAGCAGAATTAGATGGCCCCCTAAAAACAGAGTTCCAAGATACGTGAGAAAGACATGATTTTTTCTTCAAGACTTTAATTGCAGCAGAATTACATGATTTTTTCTTCAAGACTTTAATTGCAGTAGAATTAGATGGCCCCCTAAAAACATAATTCCAAGATACATGAGAAAGACATGATTTTTTCTTCAAGACTTTTATTGCAGCAGAATTAGATGGACCCCTAAAAACATAATTCCAAATACATGAGAAGGAAATGATTTTTTCTACAAGACTTTAATTGCAGCAGAATTAGATACCCCTAAAAAAAGAATTCCAAGATACATGAGAAAGACGTGATTTTTTCTTCAAGACTTTAATTGCAGCAGAATTAGATGGCCCCCTAAAAACAGAGTTCCAAGATACGTGAGAAAGACATGATTTTTTCTTCAAGACTTTAATTGCAGCAGAATAAGATACTCCATAAAAATAGAATTTCAAGATACATGTGAAAGACATGATTTTTTCTTCAAGACTTTAATTGCAGCAGAATTACATGATTTTTTCTTCAAGACTTTAATTGCAGCAGAATTAGATGGCCCCCTAAAAACATAATTCCAAGATACATGAGAAAGACATGATTTTTTCTTCAAGACTTTTATTGCAGCAGAATTAGATGGACCCCTAAAAACATAATTCCAAGATACATGTGAAAGAAATGATTTTTTGTACAAGACGTTAATTGCTGCAGAATTAGAAACCCTTAAAAACAGAATTCCAAGATACATGAGAAAGACATGATTTTTTCTACAAGACTTTAATTGCAGCAGAATTAGATGGCCCCAAAAAACAGAACTTCAAGATACGTGGGAATGGCAAGATTTTTTCTTCAAGACTTTAATTGCAGCAGAATTAGATGGCCCCCTAAAAACAGAATTATTCCATGATACATGAGAAGGACAGGATTTTTTCTTCAAGACTTTAATTGCAGCAGAATTAGATGGCCCCCTAAAAACAGAGTTCCAAGATACGTGAGAAAGACATGATTTTTTCTTCAAGACTTTAATTGCAGCAGAATAAGATACTCCATAAAAACAGAATTTCAAGATACATGTGAAAGACATGATTTTTTCTTCAAGACTTTAATTGCAGCAGAATAAGATACTCCATTAAAACAGAATTTCAAGATACATGTGAAAGACATGATTTTTTCTTCAAGACTTTTATTGCAGCAGAATTAGATACCCCTAAAAATCGAATTCCAAGATACATGAGAAAGACATGAGTTTTTCTTCAAGACTTTAATTGCAGCAGAATTGGATGGCCCCCTAAAAACAGAATTCCAAGATACATGTGAAAGACATGATTTTTTCTTCAAGACTTTATTTGCAGCAGAATTACATGATTTTTTCTTCAAGACTTTAATTGCAGCAGAATTAGATGGCCCCCTAAAAACATAATTCCAAGATACATGAGAAAGACATGATTTTTTCTTCAAGACTTTTATTGCAGCAGAATTAGATGGACCCCTAAAAACATAATTCCAAGATACATGTGAAAGAAATGATTTTTTCTACAAGACTTTAATTATTGCAGAATTAGAAACCCTTAAAAACAGAATTCCAAGATACATGAGAAAGACATGATTTTTTCTACAATACTTTAATTGCAGCAGAATTAGATGGCCCCCTAAAAACAGAGTTCCAAGATACGTGAGAAAGACATGATTTTTTCTTCAAGACTTTAATTGCAGCAGAATTACATGATTTTTTCTTCAAGACTTTAATTGCAGTAGAATTAGATGGCCCCCTAAAAACATAATTCCAAGATACATGAGAAAGACATGATTTTTTCTTCAAGACTTTTATTGCAGCAGAATTAGATGGACCCCTAAAAACATAATTCCAAATACATGAGAAGGAAATGATTTTTTCTACAAGACTTTAATTGCAGCAGAATTAGATACCCCTAAAAAAAGAATTCCAAGATACATGAGAAAGACGTGATTTTTTCTTCAAGACTTTAATTGCAGCAGAATTAGATGGCCCCCTAAAAACAGAGTTCCAAGATACGTGAGAAAGACATGATTTTTTCTTCAAGACTTTAATTGCAGCAGAATAAGATACTCCATAAAAATAGAATTTCAAGATACATGTGAAAGACATGATTTTTTCTTCAAGACTTTAATTGCAGCAGAATTACATGATTTTTTCTTCAAGACTTTAATTGCAGCAGAATTAGATGGCCCCCTAAAAACATAATTCCAAGATACATGAGAAAGACATGATTTTTTCTTCAAGACTTTTATTGCAGCAGAATTAGATGGACCCCTAAAAACATAATTCCAAGATACATGTGAAAGAAATGATTTTTTGTACAAGACGTTAATTGCTGCAGAATTAGAAACCCTTAAAAACAGAATTCCAAGATACATGAGAAAGACATGATTTTTTCTACAAGACTTTAATTGCAGCAGAATTAGATGGCCCCAAAAAACAGAACTTCAAGATACGTGGGAATGGCAAGATTTTTTCTTCAAGACTTTAATTGCAGCAGAATTAGATGGCCCCCTAAAAACAGAATTATTCCATGATACATGAGAAGGACAGGATTTTTTCTTCAAGACTTTAATTGCAGCAGAATTAGATGGCCCCCTAAAAACAGAGTTCCAAGATACGTGAGAAAGACATGATTTTTTCTTCAAGACTTTAATTGCAGCAGAATAAGATACTCCATAAAAACAGAATTTCAAGATACATGTGAAAGACATGATTTTTTCTTCAAGACTTTTATTGCAGCAGAATTAGATACCCCTAAAAATCGAATTCCAAGATACATGAGAAAGACATGAGTTTTTCTTCAAGACTTTAATTGCAGCAGAATTAGATGGCCCCCTAAAAACAGAATTCCAAGATACATGTGAAAGACATGATTTTTTCTTCAAGACTTTATTTGCAGCAGAATTACATGATTTTTTCTTCAAGACTTTAATTGCAGCAGAATTAGATGGCCCCCTAAAAACATAATTCCAAGATACATGAGAAAGACATGATTTTTTCTTCAAGACTTTTATTGCAGCAGAATTAGATGGACCCCTAAAAACATAATTCCAAGATACATGTGAAAGAAATGATTTTTTCTACAAGACTTTAATTGCTGCAGAATTAGAAACCCTTAAAAACAGAATTCCAAGATACATGAGAAAGACATGATTTTTTCTACAAGACTTTAATTGCAGCAGAATTAGATGGCCCCAAAAAACAGAACTTCAAGATACGTGAGAATGGCAAGATTTTTTCTTCAAGACTTTAATTGCAGCAGAATTAGATGGCCCCCTAAAAACAGTTTATTCCATGATACATGAGAAAGACAGGATTTTTTCTTCAAGACTTTAATTGCAGCAAAATTAGATACCCCCTAAAAACAGAATTCCAGGATACATGAGAAAGACATGATTTTTTCTTCAAGACTTTAATTGCAGCAGAATAAGATACCCCCTGAAAACAGAATTCCAAGATACATGAGAAAGACATGATTTTTTCTTCAAGACTTTAATTGCAGCAGAATAAGATACCCCCTAAAAACAGAATTCCAAGATACATGAGAAAGGCATGATTTTTTCTTCAAGACTTTAATTGCAGCAGAATTGGATGACCCCCTAAAAACAGAATTATTCCAAGATACATGAGAAAGACAGGATTTTTTCTTCGAGACTTTAATTGCAGCAGAATTAGATACCACCTAAAAACAGAATTCCAAGATACATGAGAAAGACATGACTTTCTCTTCAAGACTTTTATTGCAGCAGAATTAGATGGACCCCTAAAAACATAATTCCAAGATACATGAGAAAGAAATGATTTTTTCTACAAGACTTTAATTGCTGCAGAATTAGAAACCCTTAAAAATAGAATTCCAAGATACATGAGAAAGACATGATTTTTTCTTCAAGACTTTAATTGCAGCAGAATTAGATGGCCCCAAAAAACAGAACTTCAAGATACGTGAGAATGGCAAGATTTTTTCTTCAAGACTTTAATTGCAGCAGAATTAGATGGCCCCCTAAAAACAGAATTATTCCAAGATACATGAGAAAGACAGTATTTTTTCTTCAAGACTTTAATTGCAGCAGAATTAGATACCACCTAAAAACTGAATTCCAAGATACATGAGAACGACATGATTTTTTCTTCAAGATTTTAATTGCAGCAGAATTACATGATTTTTTCTTCAAGACTTTAATTGTAGCTGAATTAGATGGCCCCCTAAAAACATATTTCCAAGATACATGAGAAAGACATGATTTTTTCTTCAAGACTTTAATTGCAGCAGAATTAGATGGCCCCAAAAAACAGAACTTCAAGATACGTGAGAATGGCAAGATTTTTTCTTCAAGACTTTAATTGCAGCAGAATTAGATGGCCCCCTAAAAACAGAATTATTCCAAGATACATGAGAAAGAAAGGATTTTTTCTTCTAGACTTTAATTGCAGCAGAATTAGATACCACCTAAAAACAGAATTCCAAGATAAATGAGAAAGGCATGACTTTCTCTTCAAGACTTTTATTGCAGCAGAATTAGATGGACCCCTAAAAACATAATTCCAAGATACATGAGAAAGACATGATTTTTTCTTCAAGACTTTAATTGCAGCAGAATTAGATGGCCCCAAAAAACAGAACTTCAAGATACGTGAGAATGGCAAGATTTTTTCTTCAAGACTTTAATTGCAGTAGAATTAGATGGCCCCCTAAAAACAGAATTATTCCAAGATACATGAGAAAGAAAGGATTTTTTTCTTCTAGACTTTAATTGCAGCAGAATTAGATACCACCTAAAAACAGAATTCCAAGATACATGAGAAAGGCATGACTTTCTCTTCAAGACTTTTATAGCAGCAGAATTAGATGGACCCCTAAAAACATAATTCCAAGATACATGAGAAAGAAATGATTTTTTATACAAGACTTTAATTGCTGCAGAATTAGAAACCCTTAAAAACAGAATTCCAAGATACATGAGAAAGACATGATTTTTTCTTCAAGACTTTAATTGCAGCAGAATTAGATGGCCCCAAAAAACAGAACTTCAAGATACGTGAGAATGGCAAGATTTTTTCTTCAAGACTTTAATTGCAGCAGAATTAGATGGCCCCCTATAAACAGAATTATTCCAAGATACATGAGAAAGACAGGATTTTTTCTTCAAGACTTTAATTGCAGCAGAATTAGATACCACCTAAAAACAGAATTCCAAGATACATGAGAACGACATGATTTTTTCTTCAAGATTTTAATTGCAGCAGAATTACATGATTTTTTCTTCAAGACTTTAATTGTAGCAGAATTAGATACCACCTAAAAACAGAATTCCAAGATACATGAGAAAAACATGATTTTTTTTTTAAGATTTTAATTGCAGCAGAATAAGATACCCCCTAAAAACAGAATTCCAAGATACATGTGAAAGACATGATTTTTTCTTCCAGACTTTAATTGCAGCAGAATTAGATGGCCCCCTAAAAATAGAATTATTTCAAGACACATGAGAAAGATATGATTTTTTCTTCAAGACTTTAATTACAGCAGAATTAGATACCCCTAAAAACGGAATTCCAAGATACATAAGAAAGACATGATTTTTTTCTTCAAGACTTTAATTGCAACAGAATTACATGATTTTTTCTTCAAGACTTTAATTACTGCAGAATTAGATGGCCCCCTAAAAACATAATTCCAAGATACATGACAAAGACATGATTTTTTCTTCAAAACTTTTATTGCAGCAGAATTAGATGGACCCCTAAAAACATAATTCCAAATACATGAGAAGGAAATGATTTTTTCTACAAGACTTTAATTGCAGCAGAATTAGATACCCCTAAAAAAAGAATTCCAAGATACATGAGAAAGACGTGATTTTTTCTTCAAGACTTTAATTGCAGCAGAATTAGATGGCCCCCTAAAAACAGAGTTCCAAGATACGTGAGAAAGACATGATTTTTTCTTCAAGACTTTAATTGCAGCAGAATAAGATACTCCATAAAAATAGAATTTCAAGATACATGTGAAAGACATGATTTTTTCTTCAAGACTTTAATTGCAGCAGAATTACATGATTTTTTCTTCAAGACTTTAATTGCAGCAGAATTAGATGGCCCCCTAAAAACATAATTCCAAGATACATGAGAAAGACATGATTTTTTCTTCAAGACTTTTATTGCAGCAGAATTAGATGGACCCCTAAAAACATAATTCCAAGATACATGTGAAAGAAATGATTTTTTGTACAAGACTTTAATTGCTGCAGAATTAGAAACCCTTAAAAACAGAATTCCAAGATACATGAGAAAGACATGATTTTTTCTACAAGACTTTAATTGCAGCAGAATTAGATGGCCCCAAAAAACAGAACTTCTAGATACGTGGGAATGGCAAGATTTTTTCTTCAAGACTTTAATTGCAGCAGAATTAGATGGCCCCCTAAAAACAGAATTATTCCATGATACATGAGAAGGACAGGATTTTTTCTTCAAGACTTTAATTGCAGCAGAATTAGATGGCCCCCTAAAAACAGAGTTCCAAGATACGTGAGAAAGACATGATTTTTTCTTCAAGACTTTAATTGCAGCAGAATAAGATACTCCATAAAAACAGAATTTCAAGATACATGTGAAAGACATGATTTTTTCTTCAAGACTTTTATTGCAGCAGAATTAGATACCCCTAAAAATCGAATTCCAAGATACATGAGAAAGACATGAGTTTTTCTTCAAGACTTTAATTGCAGCAGAATTAGATGGCCCCCTAAAAACAGAATTCCAAGATACATGTGAAAGACATGATTTTTTCTTCAAGACTTTATTTGTAGCAGAATTACATGATTTTTTCTTCAAGACTTTAATTGCAGCAGAATTAGATGGCCCCCTAAAAACATAATTCCAAGATACATGAGAAAGACATGATTTTTTCTTCAAGACTTTTATTGCAGCAGAATTAGATGGACCCCTAAAAACATAATTCCAAGATACATGTGAAAGAAATGATTTTTTCTACAAGACTTTAATTATTGCAGAATTAGAAACCCTTAAAAACAGAATTCCAAGATACATGAGAAAGACATGATTTTTTCTTCAAGACTTTAATTGCAGCAGAATAAGATACTCCATAAAAACAGAATTTCAAGATACATGTGAAAGACATGATTGTTTCTTCAAGACTTTAATTGCAGCAGAATTACATGATTTTTTCTTCAAGACTTTAATTGCAGCAGAATTAGATGGCCCCCTAAAAACATAATTCCAAGATACATGAGAAAGACATGATTTTTTCTTCAAGACTTTTATTGCAGCAGAATTAGATGGACCCCTAAAAACATAATTCCATGATACATGTGAAAGAAATGATTTTTTCTACAAGACTTTAATTGCTGCAGAATTAGAAACCCTTAAAAACAGAATTCCAAGATACATGAGAAAGACATGATTTTTTCTACAAGACTTTAATTGCAGCAGAATTAGATGGCCCCAAAAAACAGAACTTCAAGATACGTGAGAATGGCAAGATTTTTTCTTCAAGACTTTAATTGCAGCAGAATTAGATGGCCCCCTAAAAACAGAATTATTCCATGATACATGAGAAAGACAGGATTTTTTCTTCAAGACTTTAATTGCAGCAGAATTAGATGGCCCCCTAAAAACAGAGTTCCAAGATACGTGAGAAAGACATGATTTTTTCTTCAAGACTTTAATTGCAGCAGAATAAGATACTCCATAAAAACAGAATTTCAAGATACATGTGAAAGACATGATTTTTTCTTCAAGACTTTTATTGCAGCAGAATTAGATACCCCTAAAAATCGAATTCCAAGATACATGAGAAAGACATGAGTTTTTCTTCAAGACTTTAATTGCAGCAGAATTAGATGGCCCCCTAAAAACAGAATTCCAAGATACATGTGAAAGACATGATTTTTTCTTCAAGACTTTATTTGTAGCAGAATTACATGATTTTTTCTTCAAGACTTTAATTGCAGCAGAATTAGATGGCCCCCTAAAAACATAATTCCAAGATACATGAGAAAGACATGATTTTTTCTTCAAGACTTTTATTGCAGCAGAATTAGATGGACCCCTAAAAACATAATTCCAAGATACATGTGAAAGAAATGATTTTTTCTACAAGACTTTAATTATTGCAGAATTAGAAACCCTTAAAAACAGAATTCCAAGATACATGAGAAAGACATGATTTTTTCTTCAAGACTTTAATTGCAGCAGAATAAGATACTCCATAAAAACAGAATTTCAAGATACATGTGAAAGACATGATTTTTTCTTCAAGACTTTAATTGCAGCAGAATTACATGATTTTTTCTTCAAGACTTTAATTGCAGCAGAATTAGATGGCCCCCTAAAAACATAATTCCAAGATACATGAGAAAGACATGATTTTTTCTTCAAGACTTTTATTGCAGCAGAATTAGATGGACCCCTAAAAACATAATTCCATGATACATGTGAAAGAAATGATTTTTTCTACAAGACTTTAATTGCTGCAGAATTAGAAACCCTTAAAAACAGAATTCCAAGATACATGAGAAAGACATGATTTTTTCTACAAGACTTTAATTGCAGCAGAATTAGATGGCCCCAAAAAACAGAACTTCAAGATACGTGAGATTGGCAAGATTTTTTCTTCAAGACTTTAATTGCAGCAGAATTAGATGGCCCCCTAAAAACAGAATTATTCCATGATACATGAGAAAGACAGGATTTTTTCTTCAAGACTTTAATTGCAGCAGAATTAGATGGCCCCCTAAAAACAGAGTTCCAAGATACGTGAGAAAGACATGATTTTTTCTTCAAGACTTTAATTGCAGCAGAATAAGATTCCCCTAAAAATCGAATTCCAAGATACATGAGAAAGACATGAGTTTTTCTTCAAGACTTTAATTGCAGCAGAATTAGATGGCCCCCTAAAAACAGAATTCCAAGATACATGTGAAAGACATGATTTTTTCTTCAAGACTTTATTTGCAGCAGAATTACATGATTTTTTCTTCAAGACTTTAATTGCAGCAGAATTAGATGGCCCCCTAAAAACATAATTCCAAGATACATGAGAAAGACATGATTTTTTCTTCAAGACTTTAATTGCAGCAGAATTAGATACCACCTTAAAAACAGAATTCCAAGATACATGAGAAAGACATGATTTTTTCTTCAAGACTTTAATTGCAGCAGAATTAGATGGCCCCCTAAAAACAGAATTCCAAGATACATGTGAAAGACATGATTTTTTCTTCAAGACTTTATTTGCAGCAGAATTACATGATTTTTTCTTCAAGACTTTAATTGCAGCAGAATTAGATGGCCCCCTAAAAACATAATTCCAAGATACATGAGAAAGACATGATTTTTTTCTTCAAGACTTTTATTGCAGCAGAATTAGATGGACCCCTAAAAACATAATTCCAAGATACATGTGAAAGAAATGATTTTTTCTACAAGACTTTAATTGCTGCAGATTTAGAAACCCTTAAAAACAGAATTCCAAGATACATGAGAAAGACATGATTTTTTCTACAAGACTTTAATTGCAGCAGAATTAGATGGCCCCAAAAAACAGAACTTCAAGATACGTGAGAATGGCAAGATTTTTTCTTCAAGACTTTAATTGCAGCAGAATTAGATGGCCCCCTAAAAACAGAATTATTCCATGATACATGAGAAAGACATGATTTTTTCTTCAAGACTTTAATTGCAGCAGAATTAGATGGCCCCCTAAAAATAGAGTTCCAAGATACGTGAGAAAGACATGATTTTTTCTTCAAGACTTTAATTGCAGCAGAATAAGATACTCCATAAAAACAGAATTTCAAGATACATGTGAAAGACATGATTTTTTCTTCAAGACTTTTATTGCAGCAGAATTAGATACCCCTAAAAATAGAATTCCAAGATACATGAGAAAGACATGAGTTTTTCTTCAAGACTTTAATTGCAGCAGAATTAGATGGCCCCCTAAAAACAGAATTCCAAGATACATGTGAAAGACATGATTTTTTCTTCAAGACTTTATTTGCAGCAGAATAAGATACCCCCTAAAAACAGAATTCCAAGATACATGAGAAAGACATGATTTTTTCTTCAAGACTTTAATTGCAGCAGAATAAGATACCCCCTAAAAACAGAATTCCAAGATACATGAGAAAGGCATGATTTTTTCTTCAAGACTTTAATTGCAGCAGAATTGGATGACCCCCTAAAAACAGAATTATTCCAAGATACATGAGAAAGACAGGATTTTTTCTTCAAGACTTTAATTGCAGCAGAATTAGATACCACCTAAAAACAGAATTCCAAGATACATGAGAAAGACATGACTTTCTCTTCAAGACTTTTATTGCAGCAGAATTAGATGGACCCCTAAAAACATAATTCCAAGATACATGAGAAAGACATGATTTTTTCTTCAAGACTTTAATTGCAGCAGAATTAGATGGCCCCAAAAAACAGAACTTCAAGATACGTGAGAATGGCAAGATTTTTTATTCAAGACTTTAATTGCAGCAGAATTAGATGGCCCCCTAAAAACAGAATTATTCCAAGATACATGAGAAAGACAGGATTTTTTCTACAAGACTTTAATTGCAGCAGAATTAGATACCACCTAAAAACAGAATTCCAAGATACATGAGAACGACATGATTTTTTCTTCAAGATTTTAATTGCAGCAGAATTAATTGATTTTTTCTTCAAGACTTTAATTGTAGCTGAATTAGATGGCCCCCTAAAAACATAATTCCAAGATACATGAGAAAGACATGATTTTTTCTTCAAGACATTTATTGCAGCAGAATTAGATGGACCCCTAAAAACATAATTCCAAGATACATGTGAAAGAAATGATTTTTTCTACAAGACTTTAATTGCTGCAGAATTAGAAACCCTTAAAAACAGAATTCCAAGATACATGAGAAAGACATGATTTTTTCTACAAGACTTTAATTGCAGCAGAATTAGATGGCCCCAAAAAACAGAACTTCAAGATACGTGAGAATGGCAAGATTTTTTCTTCAAGACTTTAATTGCAGCAGAATTAGATGGCCGCCTAAAAACAGAATTATTCCATGATACATGAGAAAGACAGGATTTTTTCTTCAAGACTTTAATTGCAGCAGAATTAGATGGCCCCCTAAAAACAGAGTTCCAAGATACGTGAGAAAGACATGATTTTTTCTTCAAGACTTTAATTGCAGCAGAATAAGATACTCCATAAAAACAGAATTTCAAGATACATGTGAAAGACATGATTTTTTCTTCAAGACTTTTATTGCAGCAGAATTAGATACCCCTAAAAATCGAATTCCAAGATACATGAGAAAGACATGAGTTTTTCTTCAAGACTTTAATTGCAGCAGAATTAGATGGCCCCCTAAAAACAGAATTCCAAGATACATGTGAAAGACATGATTTTTTCTTCAAGACTTTATTTGCAGCAGAATTACATGATTTTTTCTTCAAGACTTTAATTGCAGCAGAATTAGATGGCCCCCTAAAAACATAATTCCAAGATACATGAGAAAGACATGATTTTTTTCTTCAAGACTTTTATTGCAGCAGAATTAGATGGACCCCTAAAAACATAATTCCAAGATACATGTGAAAGAAATGATTTTTTCTACAAGACTTTAATTATTGCAGAATTAGAAACCCTTAAAAACAGAATTCCAAGATACATGAGAAAGACATGATTTTTTCTACAAGAATTTAATTGCAGCAGAATTAGATGGCCCCAAAAAACAGAACTTCAAGATACGTGAGAATGGCAAGATTTTTTCTTCAAGACTTTAATTGCAGCAGAATTAGATGGCCCCCTAAAAACAGAATTATTCCATGATACATGAGAAAGACAGGATTTTGTCTTCAAGACTTTAATTGCAGCAAAATTAGATACCCCCTAAAAACAGAATTCCAAGATACATGAGAAAGACATGATTTTTTCTTCAAGACTTTAATTGCAGCAGAATAAGATCCCCCCTAAAAACAGAATTCCAAGATACATGAGAAAGGCATGATTTTTTCTTCGAGACTTTAATTGCAGCAGAATTAGATACCACCTAAAAATAGAATTCCAAGATACATGAGAAAGACATGACTTTCTCTTCAAGACTTTTATTGCAGCAGAATTAGATGGACCCCTAAAAACATAATTCCAAGATACATGAGAAAGAAATGATTTTTTCTACGAGACTTTAATTGCTGCAGAATTAGAAACCCTTAAAAATAGAATTCCAAGATACATGAGAAAGACATGATTTTTTCTTCGAGACTTTAATTGCAGCAGAATTAGATGGCCCCAAAAAACAGAACTTCAAGATACGTGAGAATGGCAAGATTTTTTCTTCAAGACTTTAATTGCAGCAGAATTAGATGGCCCCCTAAAAACAGAATTATTCCAAGATACATGAGAAAGACAGGATTTTTTCTTCAAGACTTTAACTGCAGTAGAATAAGATACCCCCTAAAAACAGAATTCCAAGATACATGTGAAAGACATGATTTTTTTCTTCAAGACTTTTATTGCTGCAGAATTAGATGGACCCCTAAAAACATAATTCCAAGATACACGAGAAAGAAATGATTTTTTCTACAAGACTTTAATTGCTGCAGAATTGGAAACCCCTAAAAACAGAACTCCAAGATAGATGAGAAAGACAAGATTTTTTCTTCAAGACTTTAATTGCAGCAGAATTAGATGGCCCCCTAAAAACAGAATTATTCCAAGATACATGAGAAAGACAGTATTTTTTCTTCAAAACTTTAATTGCAGCAGAATTAGATACCACCTAAAAACAGAATTCCAAGATACATGAGAACGACATGATTTTTTCTTCAAGATTTTAATTGCAGCAGAATTACATGATTTTTTCTTCAAGACTTTAATTGTAGCTGAATTAGATGGCCCCCTAAAAACATATTTCCAAGATACATGAGAAAGACATGATTTTTTCTTCAAGACTTTAATTGCAGCAGAATTAGATGGCCCCAAAAAACAGAACTTCAAGATACGTGAGAATGGCAAGATTTTTTCTTCAAGACTTTAATTGCAGCAGAATTAGATGGCCCCCTAAAAACAGAATTATTCCAAGATACATGAGAAAGAAAGGATTTTTTCTTCTAGACTTTAATTGCAGCAGAATTAGATACCACCTAAAAACAGAATTCCAAGATAAATGAGAAAGGCATGACTTTCTCTTCAAGACTTTTATTGCAGCAGAATTAGATGGACCCCTAAAAACATAATTCCAAGATACATGAGAAAGACATGATTTTTTCTTCAAGACTTTAATTGCAGCAGAATTAGATGGCCCCAAAAAACAGAACTTCAAGATACGTGAGAATGGCAAGATTTTTTCTTCAAGACTTTAATTGCAGCAGAATTAGATGACCCCCTAAAAACAGAATTATTCCAAGATACATGAGAAAGAAAGGATTTTTTCTTCTAGACTTTAATTGCAGCAGAATTAGATACCACCTAAAAACAGAATTCCAAGATACATGAGAAAGGCATGACTTTCTCTTCAAGACTTTTATTGCAGCAGAATTAGATGGACCCCTAAAAACATAATTCCAAGATACATGAGAAAGAAATGATTTTTTCTACAAGACTTTAATTGCTGCAGAATTAGAAACCCTTAAAAACAGAATTCCAAGATACATGAGAAAGACATGATTTTTTCTTCAAGACTTTAATTGCAGCAGAATTAGATGGCCCCAAAAAACAGAACTTCAAGATACGTGAGAATGGCAAGATTTTTTCTTCAAGACTTTAATTGCAGCAGAATTAGATGGCCCCCTAAAAACAGAATTATTCCAAGATACATGAGAAAGACAGGATTTTTTCTTCAAGACTTTAATTGCAGCAGAATTAGATACCACCTAAAAACAGAATTCCAAGATACATGAGAACGACATGATTTTTTCTTCAAGATTTTAATTGCAGCAGAATTACATGATTTTTTCTTCAAGACTTTAATTGTAGCTGAATTAGATGGCCCCCTAAAAACATAATTCCAAGATACATGAGAAAGACATGATTTTTTCTTCAAGACTTTAATTGCAGCAGAATTAGAGGGCCCCAAAAAACAGAACTTCAAGATACGTGAGAATGGCAAGATTTTTTCTTCAAGACTTTAATTGCAGCAGAATTAGATGGCCCCCTAAAAACAGAATTATTCCAAGATACATGAGAAAGACAGGATTTTTTCTTCAAGACTTTAATTGCAGCAGAATTAGATACCACCTAAAAACAGAATTCCAAGATACATGAGAACGACATGATTTTTTCTTCAAGATTTTAATTGCAGCAGAATTACATGATTTTTTCTTCAAGACTTTAATTGTAGCTGAATTAGATGGCCCCCTAAAAACATAATTGCAAGATACATGAGAAAGACATGATTTTTTCTTCAAGACTTTAATTGCAGCAGAATTAGATGGCCCCAAAAAACAGAACTTCAAGATACGTGAGAATGGCAAGATTTTTTCTTCAAGACTTTAATTGCAGCAGAATTAGATGGCCCCCTAAAAACAGATTTATTCCAAGATACATGAGAAAGACAGGATTTTTTCTTCTAGACTTTAATTGCAGCAGAATTAGATACCACCTAAAAACAGAATTCCAAGATACATGAGAAAGGCATGACTTTCTCTTCAAGACTTTTATTGCAGCAGAATTAGATGGACCCCTAAAAACATAATTCCAAGATACATGAGAAAGAAATGATTTTTTCTACAAGACTTTAATTGCTGCAGAATTAGAAACCCTTAAAAATAGAATTCCAAGATACATGAGAAAGACATGATTTTTTCTTCAAGACTTTAATTGCAGCAGAATTAGATGGCCCCAAAAAACAGAACTTCAAGATACGTGAGAATGGCATGATTTTTTCTTCAAGACTTTAATTGCAGCAGAATTAGATGGCCCCCTAAAAACAGAATTATTCCAAGATACATGAGAAAGACATGATTTCTTCTTCTAGACTTTAATTGCAGCAGAATTAGATGGCCCCCTAAAAACAGAATTATTCCAAGATACATGAGAAAGACATGATTTTTTCTTCAAGACTTTAATTGCAGCAGAATTAGATACCACCTAAAAATAGAATTCCAAGATACATGAGAAAGACATGATTTTTTCTTCAAGACTTTAATTGCAGCAGAATTACATGATTTTTTCTTCAAGACTTTAATTGTAGCTGAATTAGATGACCCCTAAAAACATAATTCCAAGATACATGAGAAAGACATGATTTTTTCTTCAAGACTTTTATTGCAGCAGAATTAGATGGACACCTAAAAACATAATTCCAAGATACATGAGAAAGAAATGATTTTTTCTACAAGACTTTAATTGCTGCAGAATTAGAAACCCTTAAAAACAGAATTCCAAGATACATGAGAAAGACATGATTTTTTCTTCAAGACTTTAATTACAGCAGAATTAGATGGCCCCAAAAAACAGAACTTCAAGATACGTGAGAATGGCAAGATTTTTTCTTCAAGACTTTAATTGCAGCAGAATTAGATGGCCCCCTAAAAACAGAATAATTCCAAGATACATGAGAAAGACAGGATTTTTTCTTCAAGACTTTAACTGCAGTAGAATAAGATACCCCCTAAAAACAGAATTCCAAGATACATGTGAAAGACATGATTTTTTTCTTCAAGACTTTTATTGCTGCAGAATTAGATGGACCCCTAAAAACATAATTCCAAGATACACGAGAAAGAAATGATTTTTTCTACAAGACTTTAATTGCTGCAGAATTGGAAACCCCTAAAAACAGAACTCCAAGATAGATGAGAAAGACAAGATTTTTTCTTCAAGACTTTAATTGCAGCAGAATTAGATGGCCCCCTAAAAACAGAATTATTCCAAGATACATGAGAAAGACAGTATTTTTTCTTCAAAACTTTAATTGCAGCAGAATTAGATACCACCTAAAAACAGAATTCCAAGATACATGAGAACGACATGATTTTTTCTTCAAGATTTTAATTGCAGCAGAATTACATGATTTTTTCTACAAGACTTTAATTGCTGCAGAATTAGAAACCCTTAAAAACAGAATTCCAAGATACATGAGAAAGACATGATTTTTTCTTCAAGACTTTAATTGCAGCAGAATTAGATGGCCCCAAAAAACAGAACTTCAAGATACGTGAGAATGGCAAGATTTTTTCTTCAAGACTTTAATTGCAGCAGAATTAGATGGCCCCCTAAAAACAGAATTATTCCAAGATACATGAGAAAGACAGGATTTTTTCTTCAAGACTTTAATTGCAGCAGAATTAGATACCACCTAAAAACAGAATTCCAAGATACATGAGAACGACATGATTTTTTCTTCAAGATTTTAATTGCAGCAGAATTACATGATTTTTTCTTCAAGACTTTAATTGTAGCTGAATTAGATGGCCCCCTAAAAACATAATTCCAAGATACATGAGAAAGACATGATTTTTTCTTCAAGACTTTAATTGCAGCAGAATTAGAGGGCCCCAAAAAACAGAACTTCAAGATACGTGAGAATGGCAAGATTTTTTCTTCAAGACTTTAATTGCAGCAGAATTAGATGGCCCCCTAAAAACAGAATTATTCCAAGATACATGAGAAAGACAGGATTTTTTCTTCAAGACTTTAATTGCAGCAGAATTAGATACCACCTAAAAACAGAATTCCAAGATACATGAGAACGACATGATTTTTTCTTCAAGATTTTAATTGCAGCAGAATTACATGATTTTTTCTTCAAGACTTTAATTGTAGCTGAATTAGATGGCCCCCTAAAAACATAATTGCAAGATACATGAGAAAGACATGATTTTTTCTTCAAGACTTTAATTGCAGCAGAATTAGATGGCCCCAAAAAACAGAACTTCAAGATACGTGAGAATGGCAAGATTTTTTCTTCAAGACTTTAATTGCAGCAGAATTAGATGGCCCCCTAAAAACAGATTTATTCCAAGATACATGAGAAAGACAGGATTTTTTCTTCTAGACTTTAATTGCAGCAGAATTAGATACCACCTAAAAACAGAATTCCAAGATACATGAGAAAGGCATGACTTTCTCTTCAAGACTTTTATTGCAGCAGAATTAGATGGACCCCTAAAAACATAATTCCAAGATACATGAGAAAGAAATGATTTTTTCTACAAGACTTTAATTGCTGCAGAATTAGAAACCCTTAAAAATAGAATTCCAAGATACATGAGAAAGACATGATTTTTTCTTCAAGACTTTAATTGCAGCAGAATTAGATGGCCCCAAAAAACAGAACTTCAAGATACGTGAGAATGGCATGATTTTTTCTTCAAGACTTTAATTGCAGCAGAATTAGATGGCCCCCTAAAAACAGAATTATTCCAAGATACATGAGAAAGACATGATTTCTTCTTCTAGACTTTAATTGCAGCAGAATTAGATGGCCCCCTAAAAACAGAATTATTCCAAGATACATGAGAAAGACATGATTTTTTCTTCAAGACTTTAATTGCAGCAGAATTAGATACCACCTAAAAATAGAATTCCAAGATACATGAGAAAGACATGATTTTTTCTTCAAGACTTTAATTGCAGCAGAATTACATGATTTTTTCTTCAAGACTTTAATTGTAGCTGAATTAGATGACCCCTAAAAACATAATTCCAAGATACATGAGAAAGACATGATTTTTTCTTCAAGACTTTTATTGCAGCAGAATTAGATGGACACCTAAAAACATAATTCCAAGATACATGAGAAAGAAATGATTTTTTCTACAAGACTTTAATTGCTGCAGAATTAGAAACCCTTAAAAACAGAATTCCAAGATACATGAGAAAGACATGATTTTTTCTTCAAGACTTTAATTACAGCAGAATTAGATGGCCCCAAAAAACAGAACTTCAAGATACGTGAGAATGGCAAGATTTTTTCTTCAAGACTTTAATTGCAGCAGAATTAGATGGCCCCCTAAAAACAGAATAATTCCAAGATACATGAGAAAGACAGGATTTTTTCTTCAAGACTTTAACTGCAGTAGAATAAGATACCCCCTAAAAACAGAATTCCAAGATACATGTGAAAGACATGATTTTTTTCTTCAAGACTTTTATTGCTGCAGAATTAGATGGACCCCTAAAAACATAATTCCAAGATACACGAGAAAGAAATGATTTTTTCTACAAGACTTTAATTGCTGCAGAATTGGAAACCCCTAAAAACAGAACTCCAAGATAGATGAGAAAGACAAGATTTTTTCTTCAAGACTTTAATTGCAGCAGAATTAGATGGCCCCCTAAAAACAGAATTATTCCAAGATACATGAGAAAGACAGTATTTTTTCTTCAAAACTTTAATTGCAGCAGAATTAGATACCACCTAAAAACAGAATTCCAAGATACATGAGAACGACATGATTTTTTCTTCAAGATTTTAATTGCAGCAGAATTACATGATTTTTTCTTCAAGACTTTAATTGTAGCTGAATTAGATGGCCCCCTAAAAACATATTTCCAAGATACATGAGAAAGACATGATTTTTTCTTCAAGACTTTAATTGCAGCAGAATTAGATGGCCCCAAAAAACAGAACTTCAAGATACGTGAGAATGGCAAGATTTTTTCTTCAAGACTTTAATTGCAGCAGAATTAGATGGCCCCCTAAAAACAGAATTATTCCAAGATACATGAGAAAGAAAGGATTTTTTCTTCTAGACTTTAATTGCAGCAGAATTAGATACCACCTAAAAACAGAATTCCAAGATAAATGAGAAAGGCATGACTTTCTCTTCAAGACTTTTATTGCAGCAGAATTAGATGGACCCCTAAAAACATAATTCCAAGATACATGAGAAAGACATGATTTTTTCTTCAAGACTTTAATTGCAGCAGAATTAGATGGCCCCAAAAAACAGAACTTCAAGATACGTGAGAATGGCAAGATTTTTTCTTCAAGACTTTAATTGCAGCAGAATTAGATGGCCCCCTAAAAACAGAATTATTCCAAGATACATGAGAAAGAAAGGATTTTTTCTTCTAGACTTTAATTGCAGCAGAATTAGATACCACCTAAAAACAGAATTCCAAGATACATGAGAAAGGCATGACTTTCTCTTCAAGACTTTTATTGCAGCAGAATTAGATGGACCCCTAAAAACATAATTCCAAGATACATGAGAAAGAAATGATTTTTTCTACAAGACTTTAATTGCTGCAGAATTAGAAACCCTTAAAAACAGAATTCCAAGATACATGAGAAAGACATGATTTTTTCTTCAAGACTTTAATTGCAGCAGAATTAGATGGCCCCAAAAAACAGAACTTCAAGATACGTGAGAATGGCAAGATTTTTTCTTCAAGACTTTAATTGCAGCAGAATTAGATGGCCCCCTAAAAACAGAATTATTCCAAGATACATGAGAAAGACAGGATTTTTTCTTCAAGACTTTAATTGCAGCAGAATTAGATACCACCTAAAAACAGAATTCCAAGATACATGAGAACGACATGATTTTTTCTTCAAGATTTTAATTGCAGCAGAATTACATGATTTTTTCTTCAAGACTTTAATTGTAGCTGAATTAGATGGCCCCCTAAAAACATAATTCCAAGATACATGAGAAAGACATGATTTTTTCTTCAAGACTTTAATTGCAGCAGAATTAGAGGGCCCCAAAAAACAGAACTTCAAGATACGTGAGAATGGCAAGATTTTTTCTTCAAGACTTTAATTGCAGCAGAATTAGATGGCCCCCTAAAAACAGAATTATTCCAAGATACATGAGAAAGACAGGATTTTTTCTTCAAGACTTTAATTGCAGCAGAATTAGATACCACCTAAAAACAGAATTCCAAGATACATGAGAACGACATGATTTTTTCTTCAAGATTTTAATTGCAGCAGAATTACATGATTTTTTCTTCAAGACTTTAATTGTAGCTGAATTAGATGGCCCCCTAAAAACATAATTGCAAGATACATGAGAAAGACATGATTTTTTCTTCAAGACTTTAATTGCAGCAGAATTAGATGGCCCCAAAAAACAGAACTTCAAGATACGTGAGAATGGCAAGATTTTTTCTTCAAGACTTTAATTGCAGCAGAATTAGATGGCCCCCTAAAAACAGATTTATTCCAAGATACATGAGAAAGACAGGATTTTTTCTTCTAGACTTTAATTGCAGCAGAATTAGATACCACCTAAAAACAGAATTCCAAGATACATGAGAAAGGCATGACTTTCTCTTCAAGACTTTTATTGCAGCAGAATTAGATGGACCCCTAAAAACATAATTCCAAGATACATGAGAAAGAAATGATTTTTTCTACAAGACTTTAATTGCTGCAGAATTAGAAACCCTTAAAAATAGAATTCCAAGATACATGAGAAAGACATGATTTTTTCTTCAAGACTTTAATTGCAGCAGAATTAGATGGCCCCAAAAAACAGAACTTCAAGATACGTGAGAATGGCATGATTTTTTCTTCAAGACTTTAATTGCAGCAGAATTAGATGGCCCCCTAAAAACAGAATTATTCCAAGATACATGAGAAAGACATGATTTTTTCTTCTAGACTTTAATTGCAGCAGAATTAGATGGCCCCCTAAAAACAGAATTATTCCAAGATACATGAGAAAGACATGATTTTTTCTTCAAGACTTTAATTGCAGCAGAATTAGATACCACCTAAAAATAGAATTCCAAGATACATGAGAAAGACATGATTTTTTCTTCAAGACTTAAATTGCAGCAGAATTACATGATTTTTTCTTCAAGACTTTAATTGTAGCTGAATTAGATGACCCCTAAAAACATAATTCCAAGATACATGAGAAAGACATGATTTTTTCTTCAAGACTTTTATTGCAGCAGAATTAGATGGACACCTAAAAACATAATTCCAAGATACATGAGAAAGAAATGATTTTTTCTACAAGACTTTAATTGCTGCAGAATTAGAAACCCTTAAAAACAGAATTCCAAGATACATGAGAAAGACATGATTTTTTCTTCAAGACTTTAATTACAGCAGAATTAGATGGCCCCAAAAAACAGAACTTCAAGATACGTGAGAATGGCAAGATTTTTTCTTCAAGACTTTAATTGCAGCAGAATTAGATGGCCCCCTAAAAACAGAATAATTCCAAGATACATGAGAAAGACAGGATTTTTTCTTCAAGACTTTAACTGCAGTAGAATAAGATACCCCCTAAAAACAGAATTCCAAGATACATGTGAAAGACATGATTTTTTTCTTCAAGACTTTTATTGCTGCAGAATTAGATGGACCCCTAAAAACATAATTCCAAGATACACGAGAAAGAAATGATTTTTTCTACAAGACTTTAATTGCTGCAGAATTGGAAACCCCTAAAAACAGAACTCCAAGATAGATGAGAAAGACATGATTTTTTCTTCAAGACTTTAATTGCAGCAGAATTAGATGGCCCCAAAAAACAGAATTTCAAGATACATGAGAAAGGCATGATTTTTTCTTCAAGACTTTAATTGTAGCAGAATTAGATGGCCCCTTAAAAACAGAATTATTCCAAGATACATGAGAAAGAGAGGATTTTTTCTTCCAGACTTTAATTGCAGCAGAATTAGATACCACCTAAAAACAGAATTCCAAGATACATGTGAAAGACATGATTTTTTATTCAAGACTTTTATTGCAGCAAAATTCGATGGCCCCAAAAAACAGAATTACAAGATACATGAGAAAGGCATGATTTTTTCTTCAAGACTTTAATTGTAGCAGAATTAGATTGCCCCCTAAAAACAAAATTATTCCAAGATACATTAGAAGGACATGATTTTTTCTTCAAAGACTTTAATTGCAGCAGAATTAGATGGACCCCTAAAAACATAATTCCAAGATACATGAGAAAGAAATGATTTTTTCTACAAGACTTTAATTGCAGCAGAATAAGATACTCCCTAAAAACAGAAATCCAAGATACATGTGAAAGACATGATTTTTTCTTCAACACTTTTATTGCAGCAGAATTAGATACCCCCTAAAAACAGAATTCCAAGATACATGAGAAAGACATGATTTTTTCTTCAAGACTTTAATTGCAGCAGAATTAGATACCACCTAAAAACAGAATTCCAAGATACATGAGAACGACATGATTTTTTCTTCAAGATTTTAATTGCAGCAGAATTACATGATTTTTTCTTCAAGACTTTAATTGTAGCTGAATTAGATGGCCCCCTAAAAACATAATTCCAAGATACATGAGAAAGACATGATTTTTTCTTCAAGACTTTAATTGCAGCAGAATTAGAGGGCCCCAAAAAACAGAACTTCAAGATACGTGAGAATGGCAAGATTTTTTCTTCAAGACTTTAATTGCAGCAGAATTAGATGGCCCCCTAAAAACAGAATTATTCCAAGATACATGAGAAAGACAGGATTTTTTCTTCAAGACTTTAATTGCAGCAGAATTAGATACCACCTAAAAACAGAATTCCAAGATACATGAGAACGACATGATTTTTTCTTCAAGATTTTAATTGCAGCAGAATTACATGATTTTTTCTTCAAGACTTTAATTGTAGCTGAATTAGATGGCCCCCTAAAAACATAATTGCAAGATACATGAGAAAGACATGATTTTTTCTTCAAGACTTTAATTGCAGCAGAATTAGATGGCCCCAAAAAACAGAACTTCAAGATACGTGAGAATGGCAAGATTTTTTCTTCAAGACTTTAATTGCAGCAGAATTAGATGGCCCCCTAAAAACAGATTTATTCCAAGATACATGAGAAAGACAGGATTTTTTCTTCTAGACTTTAATTGCAGCAGAATTAGATACCACCTAAAAACAGAATTCCAAGATACATGAGAAAGGCATGACTTTCTCTTCAAGACTTTTATTGCAGCAGAATTAGATGGACCCCTAAAAACATAATTCCAAGATACATGAGAAAGAAATGATTTTTTCTACAAGACTTTAATTGCTGCAGAATTAGAAACCCTTAAAAATAGAATTCCAAGATACATGAGAAAGACATGATTTTTTCTTCAAGACTTTAATTGCAGCAGAATTAGATGGCCCCAAAAAACAGAACTTCAAGATACGTGAGAATGGCATGATTTTTTCTTCAAGACTTTAATTGCAGCAGAATTAGATGGCCCCCTAAAAACAGAATTATTCCAAGATACATGAGAAAGACATGATTTTTTCTTCTAGACTTTAATTGCAGCAGAATTAGATGGCCCCCTAAAAACAGAATTATTCCAAGATACATGAGAAAGACATGATTTTTTCTTCAAGACTTTAATTGCAGCAGAATTAGATACCACCTAAAAATAGAATTCCAAGATACATGAGAAAGACATGATTTTTTCTTCAAGACTTAAATTGCAGCAGAATTACATGATTTTTTCTTCAAGACTTTAATTGTAGCTGAATTAGATGACCCCTAAAAACATAATTCCAAGATACATGAGAAAGACATGATTTTTTCTTCAAGACTTTTATTGCAGCAGAATTAGATGGACACCTAAAAACATAATTCCAAGATACATGAGAAAGAAATGATTTTTTCTACAAGACTTTAATTGCTGCAGAATTAGAAACCCTTAAAAACAGAATTCCAAGATACATGAGAAAGACATGATTTTTTCTTCAAGACTTTAATTACAGCAGAATTAGATGGCCCCAAAAAACAGAACTTCAAGATACGTGAGAATGGCAAGATTTTTTCTTCAAGACTTTAATTGCAGCAGAATTAGATGGCCCCCTAAAAACAGAATAATTCCAAGATACATGAGAAAGACAGGATTTTTTCTTCAAGACTTTAACTGCAGTAGAATAAGATACCCCCTAAAAACAGAATTCCAAGATACATGTGAAAGACATGATTTTTTTCTTCAAGACTTTTATTGCTGCAGAATTAGATGGACCCCTAAAAACATAATTCCAAGATACACGAGAAAGAAATGATTTTTTCTACAAGACTTTAATTGCTGCAGAATTGGAAACCCCTAAAAACAGAACTCCAAGATAGATGAGAAAGACATGATTTTTTCTTCAAGACTTTAATTGCAGCAGAATTAGATGGCCCCAAAAAACAGAATTTCAAGATACATGAGAAAGGCATGATTTTTTCTTCAAGACTTTAATTGTAGCAGAATTAGATGGCCCCTTAAAAACAGAATTATTCCAAGATACATGAGAAAGAGAGGATTTTTTCTTCCAGACTTTAATTGCAGCAGAATTAGATACCACCTAAAAACAGAATTCCAAGATACATGTGAAAGACATGATTTTTTATTCAAGACTTTTATTGCAGCAAAATTCGATGGCCCCAAAAAACAGAATTACAAGATACATGAGAAAGGCATGATTTTTTCTTCAAGACTTTAATTGTAGCAGAATTAGATTGCCCCCTAAAAACAAAATTATTCCAAGATACATTAGAAGGACATGATTTTTTCTTCAAAGACTTTAATTGCAGCAGAATTAGATGGACCCCTAAAAACATAATTCCAAGATACATGAGAAAGAAATGATTTTTTCTACAAGACTTTAATTGCTGCAGAATTAGAAACCCTTAAAAATAGAATTCCAAGATACATGAGAAAGACATGATTTTTTCTTCAAGACTTTAATTGCAGCAGAATTAGATGGCCCCAAAAAACAGAACTTCACGATACGTGAGAATGGCATGATTTTTTCTTCAAGACTTTAATTGCAGCAGAATTAGATGGCCCCCTAAAAACAGAATTATTCCAAGATACATGAGAAAGACATGATTTTTTCTTCTAGACTTTAATTGCAGCAGAATTAGATGGCCCCCTAAAAACAGAATTATTCCAAGATACATGAGAAAGACATGATTTTTTCTTCAAGACTTTAATTGCAGCAGAATTAGATACCACCTAAAAATAGAATTCCAAGATACATGAGAAAGACATGATTTTTTCTTCAAGACTTTAATTGCAGCAGAATTACATGATTTTTTCTTCAAGACTTTAATTGTAGCTGAATTAGATGGCCCCCTAAAAACATAATTCCAAGATACATGAGAAAGACATGATTTTTTCTTCAAGACTTTTATTGCAGCAGAATTAGATGGACACCTAAAAACATAATTCCAAGATACATGAGAAAGAAATGATTTTTTCTACAAGACTTTAATTGCTGCAGAATTAGAAACCCTTAAAAACAGAATTCCAAGATACATGAGAAAGACATGATTTTTTCTTCAAGACTTTAATTACAGCAAAATTAGATGGCCCCAAAAAACAGAACTTCAAGATACGTGAGAATGGCAAGATTTTTTCTTCAAGACTTTAATTGCAGCAGAATTAGATGGCCCCCTAAAAACAGAATAATTCCAAGATACATGAGAAAGACAGGATTTTTTCTTCAAGACTTTAACTGCAGTAGAATAAGATACCCCCTAAAAACAGAATTCCAAGATACATGTGAAAGACATGATTTTTTTCTTCAAGACTTTTATTGCTGCAGAATTAGATGGACCCCTAAAAACATAATTCCAAGATACACGAGAAAGAAATGATTTTTTCTACAAGACTTTAATTGCTGCAGAATTGGAAACCCCTAAAAACAGAACTCCAAGATAGATGAGAAAGACATGATTTTTTCTTCAAGACTTTAATTGCAGCAGAATTAGATGGCCCCAAAAAACAGAATTTCAAGATACATGAGAAAGGCATGATTTTTTCTTCAAGACTTTAATTGTAGCAGAATTAGATGGCCCCTTAAAAACAGAATTATTCCAAGATACATGAGAAAGACAGGATTTTTTCTTCCAGACTTTAATTGCAGCAGAATTAGATACCACCTAAAAACAGAATTCCAAGATACATGTGAAAGACATGATTTTTTATTCAAGACTTTTATTGCAGCAAAATTCGATGGCCCCAAAAAACAGAATTACAAGATACATGAGAAAGGCATGATTATTTCTTCAAGACTTTAATTGTAGCAGAATTAGATTGCCCCCTAAAAACAAAATTATTCCAAGATACATTAGAAGGACATGATTTTTTCTTCAAAACTTTAATTGAAGCCGAACTAGATGGCAACCTAAAAACAGAGTTCCAAGATACGTGAGAAAGACATGATTTTTTCTTCAAGACTTTAATTGCAGCAGAATAAGATACTCCCTAAAAACAGAAATCCAAGATACATGTGAAAGACATGATTTTTTCTTCAACACTTTTATTGCAGCAGAATTAGATACCCCCTAAAAACAGAATTCCAAGATACATGAGAAAGACATGATTTTTTCTTCAAGACTTTAATTGCAGCAGAATTAGATGGCCCCCTAAAAACAGAATTCCAAGATACATGTGAAAGACATGATTTTTTCTTCAAGACTTTAATTGCAGCAGAATTAGATGCCCCCCTAAAAACATAATTCCAAGATACATGAGAAAGACATGATTTTTTCTTCAAGACTTTTATTGCAGCAGAATTAGATGGACCCGTAAAAACATAATTCCAAGATACATGTGAAAGAAATGATTTTTTCTACAAGACTTTAATTGCTCCAGAATTAGAAAACCTTAAAAACAGAATTCCAAGATACATGAGAAAGACATGATTTTTTCTACAAGACTTTAATTGCAGCAGAATTAGATGGCCCCAAAAAACAGAACTTCAAGATACGTGAGAATGGCAAGATTTTTTCTTCAAGACTTTAATTGCAGCAGAATTAGATGGCCCCCTAAAAACAGAATTATTCCAAGATACATGAGAAAGACAGGATTTTTTCTTCAAGACTTTAATTGCAGCAAAATTAGATACCCCCTAAAAACAGAATTGCAAGATACATGAGAAAGACATGATTTTTTCTCCAAGACTTTAATTGCAGCAGAATAAGATACCCCCTAAAAACAGAATTCCAAGATACATGTGAAAGACATGATTTTTTCTTCAAGACTTTAATTGCAGCAGAGTTAGATGGCCCCCTAAAAACATAATTCCAAGATACATGAGAAATACATGATTTTTTCTTCAAGACTTTTATTGCAGCAGAATTAGATGGACCCCTAAAAACATAATTCCAAGATACATGAGAAAGAAATGATTTTTTCTACAAGACTTTAATTGCTGCAGAATTGGAAACCTCTAAAAACAGAACTCCAAGATACATGTGAAAGACATGATTTTTTCTTCAAGACTTTAATTGCAGCAGAATTAGACGGCCCCAAAAAACAGAATTTCAAGATACATGAGAAAGGCATGATTTTTTCTTCAAGACTTTAATTGTAGAAGAATTAGATGGCCCCCTAAAAACAGAATTATTCCAAGATACATGAGAAAGACAGGATTTTTTCTTCAAGACTTTAATTGCAGCAGAATAAGATACCACCTAAAAACAGAATTCCAAGATACATGAGAAAGACATGATTTTTTCTTCAAGACTTTAATTGCAGCAGAATAAGATACCCCCTAAAAACAAAATTCCAAGATACATGTGAAAGACATGATTTTTTTCTTCAAGACTTTAATTGCAGCAGAATTACATGATTTTTTCTTCAAGACTTTAATTGCAGCAGAAATAGATGGCCCCTTAAAAACAGAATTATTCCAAGATACATGAGAAAGACAGGATTTTTTCTTCAAGACTTTAATTGCAGCAGAATTAGATACCACCTAAAAACAGAATTCCAAGATACATGTGAAAGACATGATTTTTTCTTCAAGACTTTTATTGCAGCAAAATTCGATGGCCCAAAAAAACAGAATTACAAGATACATGAGAAAGGCAATTTTTTCTTCAAGACTTTAATTGTAGCAGAATTAGATGGCCCCCTAAAAACAAAATTATTCCAAGATACATTAGAAAGACATGATTTTTTCTTCAAAACTTTAATTGAAGCAGAACTAGATGGCAACCTAAAAACAGAGTTCCAAGATACGTGAGAAAGACATGATTTTTTCTTCAAGACTTTAATTGCAGCAGAATAAGATACTCCCTAAAAACAGAAATCCAAGATAAATGTGAAAGACATGATTTTTTCTTCAACACTTTTATTGCAGCAGAATTAGATACCCCCTAAAAACAGAATTCCAAGATACATGAGAAAGACATGATTTTTTCTTCAAGACTTTAATTGCAGCAGAATTAGATGGCCCCCTAAAAACAGAATTCCAAGATACATGTGAAAGACATGATTTTTTCTTCAAGACTTTAATTGCAGTAGAATTACATGATTTTTTCTTCAAGACTTTAATTGCAGCAGAATTAGATGGCCCCCTAAAAACATAATTCCAAGATACATGAGAAAGACATGATTTTTTCTTCAAGACTTTTATTGCAGCAGAATTAGATGGACCCCTAAATACATAATTCCAAGATACATGTGAAAGAAATGATTTTTTCTACAAGACTTTAATTGCTCCAGAATTAGAAAACCTTAAAAACAGAATTCCAAGATACATGAGAAAGACATGATTTTTTCTTCAAGACTTTTATTGCAGCAGAATTAGATGGACCCCTAAAAACATAATTCCAAGATACATGAGAAAGAAATGATTTTTTCTACAAGACTTTAATTGCTGCAGAATTGGAAACCCATAAAAACAGAACTCCAAGATAGATGAGAAAGACATGATTTTTTCTTCAAGACTTTAATTGCAGCAGAATTAGATGGCCCCAAAAAACAGAATTTCAAGATACATGAGAAAGGCATGATTTTTTCTTCAAGACTTTAATTGCAGCAGAATTAGATGGCCCCTTAAAAACAGAATTATTCCAAGATACATGAGAAAGACAGGATTTTTTCTTCCAGACTTTAATTGCAGCAGAATTAGATACCACCTAAAAACAGAATTCCAAGATACATGTGAAAGACATGATTTTTTATTCAAGACTTTTATTGCAGCAAAATTCGATGGCCCCAAAAAACAGAATTACAAGATACATGAGAAAGGCATGATTTTTTCTTCAAGACTTTAATTGTAGCAGAATTAGATGGCCCCCTAAAAACAAAACTATTCCAAGATACATTAGAAAGACATGATTTTTTCTTCAAAACTTTAATTGAAGCCGAACTAGATGGCAACCTAAAAACAGAGTTCCAAGATACGTGAGAAAGACATGATTTTTTCTTCAAGACTTTAATTGCAGCAGAATAAGATACTCCCTAAAAACAGAAATCCAAGATACATGTGAAAGACATGATTTTTTCTTCAACACTTTTATTGCAGCAGGATTAGATACCCCCTAAAAACAGAATTCCAAGATACATGAGAAAGACATGATTTTTTCTTCAAGACTTTAATTGCAGCAGAATTAGATGGCCCCCTAAAAACAGAATTCCAAGATACATGTGAAAGACATGATTTTTTCTTCAAGACTTTAATTGCAGCAGAATTAGATGGCCCCCTAAAAACATAATTCCAAGATACATGAGAAAGACATGATTTTTTCTTCAAGACTTTTATTGCAGCAGAATTAGATGGACCCGTAAAAACATAATTCCAAGATACATGTGAAAGAAATAATTTTTTCTACAAGACTTTAATTGCTCCAGAATTAGAAAACCTTAAAAACAGAATTCCAAGATACATGAGAAAGACATGATTTTTTCTACAAGACTTTAATTGCAGCAGAATTAGATGGCCCCAAAAAATAGAACTTCAAGATACGTGAGAATGGCAAGATTTTTTCTTCAAGACTTTAATTGTAGCAGAATTAGATGGCCCCCTAAAAACAGAATTATTCCAAGATACATGAGAAAGACAGGATTTTTTCTTCAAGACTTTAATTGCAGCAAAATTAGATACCCCCTAAAAACACAATTGCAAGATACATGAGAAAGACATGATTTTTTCTCCAAGACTTTAATTGCAGCAGAATAAGATACCCCCTAAAAACAGAATTCCAAGATACATGTGAAAGACATGATTTTTTTCTTCAAGACTTTAATTGCAGCAGAATTAAATGATTTTTTCTTCAAGACTTTAATTGCAGCAGAGTTAGATGGCCCCCTAAAAACATAATTCCAAGATACATGAGAAAGACATGATTTTTTCTTCAAGACTTTTATTGCAGCAGAATTAGATGGACCCCTAAAAACATAATTCCAAGATACATGAGAAAGAAATGATTTTTTCTACAAGACTTTAATTGCTGCAGAATTGGAAACCTCTAAAAACAGAACTCCAAGATACATGTGAAAGACATGATTTTTTCTTCAAGACTTTAATTGCAGCAGAATTAGATGGCCCCAAAAAACAGAATTTTAAGATACATGAGAAAGGCATGATTTTTTCTTCAAGACTTTAATTGTAGAAGAATTAGATGGCCCCCTAAAAACAGAATTATTCCAAGATACATGAGAAAGACAGGATTTTTTCTTCAAGACTTTAATTGCAGCAGAATAAGATACCGCCTAAAAACAGAATTCCAAGATACATGAGAAAGACATGATTTTTTCTTCAAGACTTTAATTGCAGCAGAATAAGATACCCCCTAAAAACAAAATTCCAAGATACATGTGAAAGACATGATTTTTTTCTTCAAGACTTTAATTGCAACAGAATTACATGATTTTTTCTTCAAGACTTTAATTGCAGCAGAATTAGATGGCCCCTTAAAAACAGAATTATTCCAAGATACATGAGAAAGACAGGATTTTTTCTACAAGACTTTAATTACAGCAGAATTAGAACCCCCTAAAAACAAAATTCCAAGATACATGTGAAAGACATGATTTTTTTCTTCAAAACTTTAATTGCAGCAGAATTACATGATTTTTTCTTCAAGACTTTAAATGCAGCAGAATTAAATGGCACCCTAAAAACATAATTCCAAGATACATGAGAAAGACATGATTTTTTTCTTCAAGACTTTTATTGCAGCAGAATTAGATGGACCCCTAAAAACATAATTCCAAGATACATGAGAAAGAAATGATTTTTTCTACAAGACTTTAATTGCTGCAGAATTAGAAACCCTTAAAAACAGAATTCCAAGATACATGAGAAAGACATGATTTTTTCTTCAAGACTTTAATTGCAGCAGAATTAGATGGCCCCCTAAAAACAGAATTATTCCAAGATACATGAGAAAGACAGGATTTTTTCTTCAAGACTTTAATTGCACCAAAATTAGATACCCCCTAAAAACAGAATTGCAAGATACATGAGAAAGACATGATTTTTTCTTCAAGACTTTAATTGCAGCAGAATAAGATACCCCCTAAAAACAGAATTCCAAGATACATGTGAAAGACATGATTTTTTCTTCAAGACTTTAATTGCAGCAGAATTAAATGATTTTTTTTTCAAGACTTTAATTGCAGCAGAATTAGAAGGCCCCCTAAAAACATAATTCCAAGATACAAGAGAAAGACATGATTTTTTCTTCAAGACTTTTATTGCAGCAGAATTAGATGGACCCCTAAAAACATAATTCCAAGATACATGAGAAAGAAATGATTTTTTCTAAAAACTTTAATTGCTGCAGAATTGGAAACCTCTAAAAACAGAACTCCAAGATACATGTGAAAGACATGATTTTTTCTTCAAGACTTTAATTGCAGCAGAATTAAATGATTTTTTCTTCAAGACTTTAATTGCAGCAGAGTTAGATGGCCCCCTAAAAACATAATTCCAAGATACATGAGAAAGACATGATTTTTTCTTCAAGACTTTTATTACAGCAGAATTAGATGGACCCCTAAAAACATAATTCCAAGATACATGAGAAAGAAATGATTTTTTCTACAAGACTTTAATTGCTGCAGAATTGGAAACCTCTAAAAACAGAACTCCAAGATACATGTGAAAGACATGATTTTTTCTTCGAGACTTTAATTGCAGCAGAATTAGATGGCCCCAAAAAACAGAATTTCAAGATACATGAGAAAGGCATGATTTTTTCTTCAAGACTTTAATTGTAGAAGAATTAGATGGCCCCCTAAAAACAGAATTATTCCAAGATACATGAGAAAGACAGGATTTTTTCTTCAAGACTTTAATTGCAGCAGAATAAGATACCACCTAAAAACAGAATTCCAAGATACATGAGAAAGACATGATTTTTTCTTCAAGACTTTAATTGCAGCAGAATAAGATACCCCCTAAAAACAAAATTCCAAGATACATGTGAAAGACATGATTTTTTTCTTCAAGACTTTAATTGCAGCAGAATTACATGATTTTTTCTTCAAGACTTTAATTGCAGCAGAATTAGATGGCCCCTTAAAAACAGAATTATTCCAAGATACATGAGAAAGACAGGATTTTTTCTACAAGACTTTAATTACAGCAGAATTAGAACCCCCTAAAAACAAAATTCCAAGATACATGTGAAAGACATGATTTTTTTCTTCAAGACTTTAATTGCAGCAGAATTACATGATTTTTTCTTCAAGACTTTAAATGCAGCAGAATTAGATGGCACCCTAAAAACATAATTCCAAGATACATGAGAAAGACATGATTTTTTTCTTCAAGACTTTAATTGCAGCAGAATTAGATGGACCCCTAAAAACATAATTCCAAGATACATGAGAAAGAAATGATTTTTTCTACAAGACTTTAATTGCTGCAGAATTAGAAACCCTTAAAAACAGAATTCCAAGATACATGGGAAAGACATGATTTTTTCTTCAAGACTTTAATTGCAGCAGAATTAGATGGCCCCCTAAAAACAGAATTATTCCAAGATACATGAGAAAGACAGGATTTTTTCTTCAAGACTTTAATTGCAGCAAAATTAGATACCCCCTAAAAACAGAATTGCAAGATACATGAGAAAGACATGATTTTTTCTTCAAGACTTTAATTGCAGCAGAATAAGATACCCCCTAAAAACAGAATTCCAAGATACATGTGAAAGACATGATTTTTTCTTCAAGACTTTAATTGCAGCAGAATTAAATGATTTTTTCTTCAAGACTTTAATTGCAGCAAAATTAGAAGGCCCCCTAAAAACATAATTCCAAGATACAAGAGAAAGACATGATTTTTTCTTCAAGACTTTTATTGCAGCAGAATTAGATGGACCCCTAAAAACATAATTCCAAGATACATGAGAAAGAAATGATTTTTTCTAAAAACTTTAATTGCTGCAGAATTGGAAACCTCTAAAAACAGAACTCCAAGATACATGTGAAAGACATGATTTTTTCTTCAAGACTTTAATTGCAGCAGAATTAGATGGCCCCAAAAAACAGAATTTCAAGATACATGAGAAAGGCATGATTTTTTCTTCAAGACTTTAATTGTAGCAGAATTAGATGGCCCCCTAAAAACAGAATTATTCCAAGATACATGAGAAAGACAGGATTTTTTCTTCAAGACTTTAATTGCAGCAGAATAAGATACCACCTAAAAACAGAATTCCAAGATACATGAGAAAGACATGATTTTTTCTTCAAGACTTTAATTGCAGCAGATAAGATACCCCCTAAAAACAAAATTCCAAGATACATGTGAAAGACATGATTTTTTTCTTCAAGACTTTAATTGCAGCAGAATTACATGATTTTTTCTTCAAGACTTTAATTGCAGCAGAATTAGATGGCCCCCTAAAAACATAATTCCAAGATACATGAGAAAGACATGATTTTTTCTTCAAGACTTTTATTGCAGCAGAATTAGATGGACCCCTAAAAACATAATTCCAAGATACATGAGAAAGAAATGATTTTTTCTACAAGACTTTAATTGCTGCAGAATTAGAAACCCTTAAAAACAGAATTCCAAGATACATGAGAAAGACATGATTTTTTCTTCAAGACTTTAATTGCAGCAGAATTAGATGGCCCCCTAAAAACAGAATTATTCCAAGATACATGAGAAAGACAGGATTTTTTCTTCAAGACTTTAATTGCAGCAGAATAAGATACCACCTAAAAACAGAATTCCAAGATACATGAGAAAGACATGATTTTTTCTTCAAGACTTTAATTGCAGCAGAATTAGATGGCCCCAAAAAACAGAATTTCAAGATACATGAGAAAGGCATGATTTTTTCTTCAAGACTTTAATTGTAGAAGAATTAGATGGCCCCCTAAAAACAGAATTATTCCAAGATACATGAGAAAGACAGGATTTTTTCTTCAAGACTTTAATTGCAGCAGAATAAGATACCACCTAAAAACAGAATTCCAAGATACATGAGAAATACATGATTTTTTCTTCAAGACTTTAATTGCAGCAGAATAAGATACCCCCTAAAAACAAAATTCCAAGATACATGTGAAAGACATGATTTTTTTCTTCAAGACTTTAATTGCAGCAGAATTACATGATTTTTTCTTCAAGACTTTAATTGCAGCAGAATTAGATGGCCCCTTAAAAACAGAATTATTCCAAGATACATGAGAAAGACAGGATTCTTTCTACAAGACTTTAATTACAGCAGAATTAGAACCCCCTAAAAACAAAATTCCAAGATACATGTGAAAGACATGATTTTTTTCTTCAAGACTTTAATTGCAGCAGAATTACATGATTTTTTCTTCAAGACTTTAAATGCAGCAGAATTAGATGGCACCCTAAAAACATAATTCCAAGATACATGAGAAAGACATGATTTTTTTCTTCAAGACTTTAATTGCAGCAGAATTAGATGGACCCCTAAAAACATAATTCCAAGATACATGAGAAAGAAATGATTTTTTCTACAAGACTTTAATTGCTGCAGAATTAGAAACCATTAAAAACAGAATTCCAAGATACATGGGAAAGACATGATTTTTTATTCAAGACTTTAATTGCAGCAGAATTAGATGGCCCCCTAAAAACAGAATTATTCCAAGATACATGAGAAAGACAGGATTTTTTCTTCAAGACTTTAATTGCAGCAAAATTAGATACCCCCTAAAAACAGAATTGCAAGATACATGAGAAAGACATGATTTTTTCTTCAAGACTTTAATTGCAGCAGAGTAAGATACCCCCTAAAAACAGAATTCCAAGATACATGTGAAAGACATGATTTTTTCTTCAAGACTTTAATTGCAGCAGAATTAAATGATTTTTTCTTCAAGACTTTAATTGCAGCAGAATTAGAAGGCCCCCTAAAAACATAATTCCAAGATACAAGAGAAAGACAAGATTTTTTCTTCAAGACTTTTATTGCAGCAGAATTAGATGGACCCCTAAAAACATAATTCCAAGATACATGAGAAAGAAATGATTTTTTCTAAAAACTTTAATTGCTGCAGAATTGGAAACCTCTAAAAACAGAACTCCAAGATACATGTGAAAGACATGATTTTTTCTTCAAGACTTTAATTGCAGCAGAATTAGATGGCCCCAAAAAACAGAATTTCAAGATACATGAGAAAGGCATGATTTTTTCTTCAAGACTTTAATTGTAGCAGAATTAGATGGCCCCCTAAAAACAGAATTATTCCAAGATACATGAGAAAGACAGGATTTTTTCTTCAAGACTTTAATTGCAGCAGAATAAGATACCACCTAAAAACAGAATTCCAAGATACATGAGAAAGACATGATTTTTTCTTCAAGACTTTAATTGCAGCAGATAAGATACCCCCTAAAAACAAAATTCCAAGATACATGTGAAAGACATGATTTTTTTCTTCAAGACTTTAATTGCAGCAGAATTAAATGATTTTTTCTTCAAGACTTTAATTGCAGCAGATAAGATACCCCCTAAAAACAACATTCCAAGATACATGTGAAAGACATGATTTTTTTCTTCAAGACTTTAATTGCAGCAGAATTAAATGATTTTTTCTTCAAGAGTTTAATTGCAGCAGAATTAGATGGCCCCCTAAAAACATAATTCCAAGATACAAGAGAAAGACATGATTTTTTCTTCAAGACTTTTATTGCAGCAGAATTAGATGGACCCCTAAAAACATAATTCCAAGATACATGAGAAAGAAATGATTTTTCTAAAGAACTTTAATTGCTGCAGAATTGGAAACCTCTAAAAACAGAACTCCAAGATACATGTGAAAGACATGATTTTTTCTTCAAGACTTTAATTGCAGCAGAATTAGATGGCCCCAAAAAACAGAATTTCAAGATACATGAGAAAGGCATGATTTTTTCTTCAAGACTTTAATTGTAGCAGAATTAGATGGCCCCCTAAAAACAGAATTATTCCAAGATACATGAGAAAGACAGGATTTTTTCTTCAAGACTTTAATTGCAGCAGAATAAGATACCACCTAAAAACAGAATTCCAAGATACATGAGAAAGACATGATTTTTTCTTCAAGACTTTAATTGCAGCAGATAAGATACCCCCTAAAAACAAAATTCCAAGATACATGTGAAAGACATGATTTTTTTCTTCAAGACTTTAATTGCAGCAGAATTAAATGATTTTTTCTTCAAGACTTTAATTGCAGCAGATAAGATACCCCCTAAAAACAACATTCCAAGATACATGTGAAAGACATGATTTTTTTCTTCAAGACTTTAATTGCAGCAGAATTAAATGATTTTTTCTTCAAGAGTTTAATTGCAGCAGAATTAGATGGCCCCCTAAAAACATAATTCCAAGATACAAGAGAAAGACATGATTTTTTCTTCAAGACTTTTATTGCAGCAGAATTAGATGGACCCCTAAAAACATAATTCCAAGATACATGAGAAAGAAATGATTTTTTCTAAAGAACTTTAATTGCTGCAGAATTGGAAACCTCTAAAAACAGAACTCCAAGATACATGTGAAAGACATGATTTTTTCTTCAAGACTTTAATTGCAGCAGAATTAGATGGCCCCAAAAAACAGAATTTCAAGATACATGAGAAAGGCATGATTTTTTCTTCAAGACTTTAATTGTAGCAGAATTAGATGGCCCCCTAAAAACAGAATTATTCCAAGATACATGAGAAAGACAGGATTTTTTCTTCAAGACTTTAATTGCAGCAGAATAAGATACCACCTAAAAACAGAATTCCAAGATACATGAGAAAGACATGATTTTTTCTTCAAGACTTTAATTGCAGCAGATAAGATACCCCCTAAAAACAAAATTCCAAGATACATGTGAAAGACATGATTTTTTTCTTCAAGACTTTAATTGCAGCAGAATTACATGATTTTTTCTTCAAGACTTTAATTGCAGCAGAATTAGATGGCCCCCTAAAAACATAATTCCAAGATACATGAGAAAGACATGATTTTTTCTTCAAGACTTTTATTGCAGCAGAATTAGATGGACCCCTAAAAACATAATTCCAAGATACATGAGAAAGAAATGATTTTTTCTACAAGACTTTAATTGCTGCAGAATTAGAAACCCTTATAAACAGAATTCCAAGATACATGAGAAAGACATGATTTTTTCTTCAAGACTTTAATTGCAGCAGAATTAGATGGCCCCCTAAAAACAGAATTATTCCAAGATACATGAGAAAGACAGGATTTTTTCTTCATGACTTTAATTGCAGCAAAATTAGATACCCCCAAAAAATAGAATTCCAAGATACATGAGAAAGACATGATTTTTTTCTTCAAGACTTTAATTGCAGCAGAATAAGATACCCCCTAAAAACAGAATTCCAAGTTACATGTGAAAGACAGGATTTTTTCTTCAAGACTTTAATTGCAGCAGAATTAAATGATTTTTTCTTCAAGACTTTAATTGCAGCAGAATTAGATGGCCCCCTAAAAACATAATTCCAAGATACATGAGAAAGACATGATTTTTTCTTCAAGATTTTTATTGCAGTAGAATTAGATGGACCCCTAAAAACATAATTCCAAGATACATGAGAAAGAAATGATTTTTTCAACAAGACTTTAATTGCTGCAGAATTAGAAACCCTTAAAAACAGAATTCCAATATACATGAGAAAGACATGATTTTTTCTTCAAGACTTTAATTGCAGCAGAATTAGATGGCCCCAAAAAACAGAACTTCAAGATACGTGAGAATGGCAAGATTTTTCTTCAAGACTTTAATTGCAGCAGAATTAGATGGCCCCCTAAAAACAGAATTATTCCAAGATACATGAGAAAGACTGGATTTTTTCTTCAAGACTTTAATTGCAGCAAAATTAGATACCCCCTAAAAGCAGAATTCCAAGATACATGAGAAAGACATGATGTTTTCTTCAAGACTTTAATTGCAGCCGAATAAGATACCCCTAAAAACAGAATTCCAAGATACATGTGAAAGACATGATTTTTTCTTCAAGACTTTAATTGCAGCAGAATTAAATGATTTTTTCTTCAAGACTTTAATTGCAGCAGAATTAGATGGCCCCCTAAAAACATAATTCCAAGATACATGAGAAAGACATGATTTTTTCTTCAAGACTTTAATTGCAGCAGAATTAGATGGCCCCCTAAAAACAGAATTATTCCAAGATACATGAGAAAGACATGATTTTTTCTTCATGACTTTAATTGCAGCAAAATTAGATACCCCCAAAAAATAGAATTCCAAGATACATGAGAAAGACATGATTTTTTTCTTCAAGACTTTAATTGCAGCAGAATAAGATACCCCCTAAAAACAGAATTCCAAGTTACATGTGAAAGACAGGATTTTTTCTTCAAGACTTTAATTGCAGCAGAATTAAATGATTTTTTCTTCAAGACTTTAATTGCAGCAGAATTAGATGGCCCCCTAAAAACATAATTCCAAGATACATGAGAAAGACATGATTTTTTCTTCAAGATTTTTATTGCAGTAGAATTAGATGGACCCCTAAAAACATAATTCCAAGATACATGAGAAAGAAATGATTTTTTCTACAAGACTTTAATTGCTGCAGAATTAGAAACCCTTAAAAACAGAATTCCAATTTACATGAGAAAGACATGATTTTTTCTTCAAGACTTTAATTGCAGCAGAATTAGATGGCCCCAAAAAACAGAACTTCAAGATACGTGAGAATGGCAAGATTTTTCTTCAAGACTTTAATTGCAGCAGAATTAGATGGCCCCCTAAAAACAGAATTACTCCAAGATACATGAGAAAGACTGGATTTTTTCTTCAAGACTTTAATTGCAGCAAAATTAGATACCCCCTAAAAGCAGAATTCCAAGATACATGAGAAAGACATGATGTTTTCTTCAAGACTTTAATTGCAGCCGAATAAGATACCCCTAAAAACAGAATTCCAAGATACATGTGAAAGACATGATTTTTTCTTCAAGACTTTAATTGCAGCAGAATTAAATTATTTTTTCTTCAAGACTTTAATTGCAGCAGAATTAGATGGCCCCCTAAAAACATAATTCCAAGATACATGAGAAAGACATGATTTTTTCTCCAAGACTTTTATTGCAGCAGAATTAGATGGACCCCTAAAAACACAATTCCAAGATACATGAGAAAGAAATGATTTTTTCTACAAGACTTTAATTGCTGCAGAATTGGAAACCCCTAAAAACAGAACTCCAAGATACATGAGAAAGACTTGATTTTTTCTTCAAGACTTTAATTGCAGCAGAATTAGATGGCCCCAAAAAACAGAATTTCAAGATACATGAGAAATGCATGATTTTTTCTTCAAGACTTTAATTGCAGCAGAATTAGATGGCCCCCTAAAAACAGAATTATTCCAAGATACATGAGAAAGACCGAATTTTTTATTCAAGACTTTAATTGCAGCAGAATTAGATACCACCTAAAAACAGAATTCCAAGATACATGAGAAAGACATGATTTTTTCTTCAAGACTTTAATTGCAGCAGAATAAGATACCCCCTAAAAACAGAATTCCAATATACATGTGAAAGACATGATTTTTTCTTCAAGACATTAATTGCAGCAGAATTAGATGGCCCCAAAATTCAGAATTTCAAGATACATGAGAAAGGCATGATTTTTTCTTCAAGACTTTAATTGCAGCAGAATTAGATGGCCCCCTAAAAACAAAATTATTCCAAGATACATGAGAAAGACATGATTTTTTCTTCAAAACTTTAATTGCCGCAGAATTAGATGGCCCCAAAAAACAGAACTTCAAGATACGTGAGAATGGCAAGATTTTTTCTTCAAGACTTTAATTGCAGCAGAATTAGATGGCCCCCTAAAATCAGAATTATTCCAAGATACATGAGAAAGCCAGGATTTTTTTCTTGAAGACTTTAATTGCAGCAAAATTTGATACCCCCTAAAAACAGAATTCCAAGATACTTGAGAAAGACATGATTTTTTCTTCAAGACTTTAATTGCAGCAGAATAAGATACCCCTAAAAACAGAATTCCAAGATACATGTGAAAGACATGATTTTTTCTTCAAGACTTTAATTGCAGCAGAATTAAATGATTTTTTCTTCAAAACTTTAATTGCGGCAGAATTAGATGGACCCCTAAAAACATAATTCCAAGATACATGAGAAAGAAATGATTTTTTTTACAAGACTTTAATTGCTGCAGAATTGGAAACCCCTAAAAACAGAACTCCAAGATACATGAGAAAGACATGATTTTTTCTTCAAGACTTTAATTGCAGCAGAATTAGATGGCCCCAAAAAACAGAATTTCAAGATACATGAGAAAGGCATGATTTTTTCTTCAAGACTTTAATTGTAGCAGAATTAGATGGCCCCCTAAAAACAGAATTATTCCAAGATACATGAGAAAGACAGGATTTTTTCTTCAAGACTTTAATTGCAGCAGAATTAGATACCACCTAAAAATAGAATTCCAAGATACATGAGAAAGACATGATTTTTTCTTCAAGACTTTAATTGCAGCAGAATAAGATACCCCCTAAAAACAGAATTCCAATATACATGTGAAAGACATGATTTTTTCTTCAAGACATTAATTGCAACAGAATTAGATGACCCCAAAATTCAGAATTTCAAGATACATGAGAAAGGCATGATTTTTTCTTCAAGACTTTAATTGCAGCAGAATTAGATGGCCCCCTAAAAACAAAATTATTCCAAGATACATGAGAAAGACATGATTTTTTCTTCAAAACTTTAATTGCCGCAGAATTAGATGGCCCCAAAAAACAGAACTTCAAGATACGTGAGAATGGCAAGATTTTTTCTTCAAGACTTTAATTGCAGCAGAATTAGATGGCCCCCTAAAATCAGAATTATTCCAAGATACATGAGAAAGACAGGATTTGTTTCTTGAAGACTTTAATTGCAGCAAAATTTGATACCCCCTAAAAACAGAATTCCAAGATACATGAGAAAGACATGATTTTTTCTTCAAGACTTTAATTGCAGCAGAATAAGATACCCCCTAAAAACAGAATTCCAAGATACATGTGAAAGACATGATTTTTTCTTCAAGACTTTAATTGCAGCAGAATTAAATGATTTTTTCTTCAAAACATTAATTGCAGCAGAATTAGATGGACCCCTAAAAACATAATTCCAAGATACATGAGAAAGAAATGATTTTTTTTACAAGACTTTAATTGCTGCAGAATTGGAAACCCCTAAAAACAGAACTCCAAGATACATGAGAAAGACATGATTTTTTCTTCAAGACTTTAATTGCAGCAGAATTAGATGGCCCCAAAAAACAGAATTTCAAGATACATGAGAAAGGCATGATTTTTTCTTCAAGACTTTAATTGTAGCAGAATTAGATGGCCCCCTAAAAACAGAATTATTCCAAGATACATGAGAAAGACAGGATTTTTTGTTCAAGACTTTAATTGCAGCAGAATTAGATACCACCTAAAAACAGAATTCCAAGATACATGAGAAAGACATGATTTTTTCTTCAAGACTTTAATTGCAGCAGAATAAGATACCCCCTAAAAACAGAATTCCAATATACATGTGAAAGACAGGATTTTTTCTTCAAGACTTTAATTGCAGCAGAATTACATGATTTTTTCTTCAAGACTTTAATTGCAGCAGAATTAGATGGCCCCCTAAAAACACAATTCCAAGATACATGAGAAAGACATGATTTTTTCTTCAAGACTTTAATTGCAGCAGAAAAAGATACCCCCTAAAAACAGAATTCCAATATACATGTGAAAGACATGATTTTTTCTTCAAGACATTAATTGCAGCAGAATTAGATGGCGCCAAAATTCAGAATTTCATGATACATGAGAAAGGCATGATTTTTTCTTCAAGACTTTAATTGCATCAGAATTAGATGGCCCCCTAAAAACAAAATTATTCCAAGATACATGAGAAAGACATGATTTTTTCTTCAAAACTTTAATTGCCGCAGAATTAGATGGCCCCAAAAAACAGAACTTCAAGATACGTGAGAATGGCAAGATTTTTTCTTCAAGACTTTAATTGCAGCAGAATTAGATGGCCCCCTAAAATCAGAATTATTCCAAGATACATGAGAAAGACAGGATTTTTTTCTTGAAGACTTTAATTGCAGCAAAATTTGATACCCCCTAAAAACAGAATTCCAAGATACATGAGAAAGACATGATTTTTTCTTCAAGACTTTAATTGCAGCAGAATAAGATACCCCCTAAAAACAGAATTCCAAGATACATGTGAAAGACATGATTTTTTCTTCAAGACTTTAATTGCAGCAGAATTAAATGATTTTTTCTTCAAAACTTTAATTGCAGCAGAATTAGATGGACCCCTAAAAACATAATTCCAAGATACATGAGAAAGAAATGATTTTTTTTACAAGACTTTAATTGCTGCAGAATTGGAAACCCCTAAAAACAGAACTCCAAGATACATGAGAAAGACATGATTTTTTCTTCAAGACTTTAATTGCAGCAGAATTAGATGGCCCCAAAAAACAGAATTTCAAGATACATGAGAAAGGCATGATTTTTTCTTCAAGACTTTAATTGTAGCAGAATTAGAAGGCCCCCTAAAAACAGAATTATTCCAAGATACATGAGAAAGACAGGATTTTTTCTTCAAGACTTTAATTGCAGCAGAATTAGATACCACCTAAAAACAGAATTCCAAGATACATGAGAAACACATGATTTTTTCTTCAAGACTTTAATTGCAGCAGAATAAGATACCCCCTAAAAACAGAATTCCAAGATACATGTGAAAGACATGATGTTTTCTTCAAGACTTTAATTGCAGCAAAATTACATGATTTTTTCTTCAAGACTTTAATTGCAGCAGAATTAGATGGCCCCTTAAAAACACAATTCCAAGATACATGAGAAAGACATGATTTTTTCTTCAAGTCTTTTATTGCAGCAGAATTAGTTGGACCCCTAAAAAGATAATTCCAAGATACATGAGAAAGAAATGAATTTTTCTACAAGACTTTAATTGCTGCAGAATTAGAAACCCTTAAAAACAGAATTCCAAGATACATGAGATAGACATGATTTTTTCTTCAAGACTTTAATTGCAGCAAAATTAGATGGCCCCAAAAAACAGAACTTCAAGATACTGTAGAATGGCAAGATTTTTTCTTCAAGACTTTAATTGCAGCAGAATTAGATGGCCCCCTAAAAACAGAATTATTCCAAGATACATAAGAAAGACAGGATTTTTTCTTCAAGACTTTAATTGCAGCAAAATTCGATACCCCCTAAAAATAGAATTACAAGATACATGTGAAAGACATGATTTTTTCTTCAAGACTTTAATTGCAGCAGAATAAGATACCCCCTAAAAAAAGAATTCCAAGATACATGTGAAAGACATGATTTTTCCTTCAAGACTTTAATTGCAGCAGAATTAAAGGATTTTTTCTTCAAGACTTTAATTGCGGCAGAATTAGACGGCCCCCTAAAAACATAATTCCAAGATACATGAGAAAGACATGATTTTTTCTTCAAGACTTTTATTGCAGCAGAATTAGATGGACCCCTAAAAACATAATTCCAAGATACATGAGAAAGAAATGATTTTTTCTACAAGACTTTAATTGCTGCAGAATTAGAAACCCTTAAAAACAGAATTCCAAGATACATGAGAAAGACATGATTTTTTCTTCAAGACTTTAATGGCAGCAGAATTAGATGGCCCCAAAAAACAGAACTTCAAGATACGTGAGAATGGCAAGATTTTTTCTTCAAGACTTTAATTGCAGCAGAATTAGATGGCCCCCTAAAAACAGAATTATTCCAAGATACATGAGAAAGACTGGATTTTTTCTTCAAGTGTTTAATTGCAGCAAAATTAGATAGCCCATAAAAGCAGAATTCCAAGATACATGAGAAAGACATGATTTTTTCATCAAGACTTTAATTGCAGCAGAATAAGATACCCCCTAAAAACAGAATTCCAAGATACATGTGAAAGACATGATTTTTTCTTCAAGACTTTAATTGCAGCAGAATTAAATGATTTTTTCTTCAAGACTTTAATTGCAGCAGAATTAGATGGCCCCCTAAAAACATAATTCCAAGATACATGAGAAAGACATGATTTTTTCTTCAAGAATTTTATTGCAGCAGAATTAGATGGACCCCTAAAAACATAATTCCAAGATACATGAGAAAGAAATGATTTTTTCTACAAGACTTTAATTGCTGCAGAATTGGAAACCCCTAAAAACAGAACTCCAAGATACATGAGAAAGACATGATTTTTTCTTCAAGACTTTAATTGCAGCAGAATTAGATGGCCCCAAAAAACAGAATTTCAAGATACATGAGAAAGGCAAGATTTTTTCTTCGAGACTTTAATTGCAGCAGAATTAGATGGCCCCCTAAAAACAGAATTATTCCAAGATACATGAGAAAGACAGGATTTTTTCTTCAAGACTTTAATTGTAGCAGAATTAGATACCACCTAAAAATAGAATTCCAAGATACATGAGAAACACATGATTTTTTCTTCAAGACTTTAATTGCAGCAGAATAAGATACCCCCTAAAAACAGAATTCCAATATACATGTGAAAGACATGATGTTTTCTTCAAGACTTTAATTGCAGCAGAATTACATGATTTTTTCTTCAAGACTTTAATTGCAGCAGAATTAGATGGCCCCTTAAAAACACAATTCCAAGATACATGAGAAAGACATGATTTTTTCTTCAAGTCTTTTATTGCAGCAGAATTAGTTGGACCCCTAAAAACATAATTCCAAGATACATGAGAAAGAAATGATTTTTTCTACAAGACTTTAATTGCTGCAGAATTAGAAACCCTTAAAAACAGAATTCCAAGATACATGAGAAAGACATGATTTTTTCTTCAAGACTTTAATTGCAGCAGAATTAGATGGCCCCAAAAAACAGAACTTCAAGATACTGTAGAATGGCAAGATTTTTTCTTCAAGACTTTAATTGCAGCAGAATTAGATGGCCCCCTAAAAACAGAATTATTCCAAGATACATAAGAAAGACAGGATTTTTTCTTCAAGACTTTAATTGCAGCAAAATTCGATACCCCCTAAAAATAGAATTCCAAGATACATGTGAAAGACATGATTTTTTCTTCAAGACTTTAATTGCAGCAGAATAAGATACCCCCTAAAAAAAGAATTCCAAGATACATGTGAAAGACATGATTTTTCCTTCAAGACTTTAATTGCAGCAGAATTAAATGATTTTTTCTTCAAGACTTTAATTGCAGCAGAATTAGATGGCCCCCTAAAAACATAATTCCAAGATACATGAGAAAGACATGATTTTTTCTTCAAGACTTTTATTGCAGCAGAATTAGATGGACCCCTAAAAACATAATTCCAAGATACATGAGAAAGAAATGATTTTTTCTACAAGACTTTAATTGCTGCAGAATTAGAAACCATTAAAAACAGAATTCCAAGATACATGAGAAAGACATGATTTTTTCTTCAAGACTTTAATGGCAGCAGAATTAGATGGCCCCAAAAAACAGAACTTCAAGATACGTGAGAATGGCAAGATTTTTTCTTCAAGACTTTAATTGCAGCAGAATTAGATCGCCCCCTAAAAACAGAATTATTCCAAGATACATGAGAAAGACTGGATTTTTTCTTCAAGTGTTTAATTGCAGCAAAATTAGATACCCCATAAAAGCAGAATTCCAAGATACATGAGAAAGACATGATTTTTTCATCAAGACTTTAATTGCAGCAGAATAAGATACCCCCTAAAAACAGAATTCCAAGATACATGTGAAAGACATGATTTTTTCTTCAAGACTTTAATTGCAGCAGAATTAAATGATTTTTTCTTCAAGACTTTAATTGCAGCAGAATTAGATGGCCCCCTAAAAACATAATTCCAAGATACATGAGAAAGACATGATTTTTTCTTCTAGACTTTTATTGCAGCAGAATTAGATGGACCCCTAAAAACATAATTCCGAGATACATGAGAAAGAAATGATTTTTTCTACAAGACTTTAATTGCTGCAGAATTGGAAACCCCTAAAAACAGAACTCCAAGATACATGAGAAAGACATGATTTTTTCTTCAAGACTTTAATTGCAGCAGAATTAGATGGCCCCAAAAAATAGAATTTCAAGATACATGAGAAAGGCAAGATTTTTTCTTCGAGACTTTAATTGCAGCAGAATTAGATGGCCCCCTAAAAACAGAATTATTCCAAGATACATGAGAAAGACTGGATTTTTTCTTCAAGACATTAATTGCAGCAAAATTAGATACCCCCTAAAAGCAGAATTCCAAGATACATGAGAAAGACATGATTTTTTCTTCAAGACTTTAATTGCAGCAGAATTAAATGATTTTTTCTTCAAGACTTTAATTGGAGCAGAATTAGATGGCCCCCTAAAAACATAATTGCAAGATACATGAGAAAGACATGATTTTTTCTTCAAGACTTTTATTGCAGCAGAATTAGATGGACCCCTAAAAACATAATTCCAAGATACATGAGAAAGAAATGATTTTTTCTACAAGACTTTAATTGCTGCAGAATTGGAAACCCCTAAAAACAGAACTCCAAGATACATGAGAAAGACATGATTTTTTCTTCAAGACTTTAATTGCAGCAGAATTAGATGGCCCCAAAAAACAGAATTTCAAGATACATGAGAAAGGCAAGATTTTTTCTTCGAGACTTTAATTGCAGCAGAATTAGATGGCCCCCTAAAAACAGAATTATTCCAAGATACATGAGAAAGACTGGATTTTTTCTTCAAGACATTAATTGCAGCAAAATTAGATACCCCCTTAAAGCAGAATTCCAAGATACATGAGAAAGACATGATTTTTTCTTCAAGACTTTAATTGCAGCAGAATTAAATGATTTTTTCTTCAAGACTTTAATTGGAGCAGAATTAGATGGCCCCCTAAAAACATAATTCCAAGATACATGAGAAAGACATGATTTTTTCTTCAAGACTTTTGTTGCAGCAGAATTAGATGGACCCCTAAAAACATAATTCCAAGATACATGAGAAAGAAATGATTTTTTCTACAAGACTTTAATTGCTGCAGAATTGGAAACCCCTAAAAGCAGAACTCCAAGATACATGAGAAAGACATGATTTTTTCTTCAAGACTTTAATTGCAGCAGAATTAGATGGCCCCAAAAAACAGAATTTCAAGATACATGAGAAAGGCATGATTTTTTCTTCAAGACTTTAATTGCAGCAGAATTAGATGGCCCCCTAAAAACAGAATTATTCCAAGATACATGAGAAAGACAGGATTTTTTCTTCAATACTTTAATTGCAGCAGAATTAGATACCACCTAAAAACAAAATTCCAAGATACATGAGAAAGACATGATTTTTTCTTCAAGACTTTAATTGCTGCAGAATTAGAAAACCTTAAAAACAGAATTCCAAGATACATGAGAAATACATTATTTTTTCTACAAGACTTTAATTGCAGCAGAATTAGATGCCCCCAAAAAACAGAACTTCAAGATACGTGAGAATGGCAAGATTTTTTCTTCAAGACTTTAATTGCAGCAGAATTAGATGGCCCCCTAAAAACAGAATTATTCCAATATACATGAGAAAGACAGGATATTTTCTTCAAGACTTTAATTGCAGCAAAATTAGATACCCCCAAAAAACAGAATTCCAAGATACATGAGAAAGACATGATTTTTTCTTCAAGACTTTAATTGCAGCAGAATAAGATACCCCCTAAAAGCAGAATTCCAAGATACATGTGAAAGCCATGATTTTTTCTTCAAGACTTTAATTGCAGCAGAATTAAATGATTTTTTCTTCAAGACTTTAATAGCAGCAGAATTAGATGGCCCCCTAAAAACATAATTCCAAGATACATGAGAAAGACATGATTTTTTCTTCAAGACTTTAATTGCAGCAGAATTAGATGGCCCCAAAAAACAGAATTTCAAGATACATGAGAAAGGCATGATTTTTTCTTCAAGACTTTAATTGCAGCAGAATTAGATGGCCCCCTAAAAACAGAATTATTCCAAGATACATGAGAAAGACAGGATTTTTTCTTCAATACTTTAATTGCAGCAGAATTAGATACCACCTAAAAACAAAATTCCAAGATACATGAGAAAGACATGATTTTTTCTTCAAGACTTTAATTGCTGCAGAATTAGAAAACCTTAAAAACAGAATTCCAAGATACATGAGAAATACATTATTTTTTCTACAAGACTTTAATTGCAGCAGAATTAGATGCCCCCAAAAAACAGAACTTCAAGATACGTGAGAATGGCAAGATTTTTTCTTCAAGACTTTAATTGCAGCAGAATTAGATGGCCCCCTAAAAACAGAATTATTCCAATATACATGAGAAAGACAGGATATTTTCTTCAAGACTTTAATTGCAGCAAAATTAGATACCCCCAAAAAACAGAATTCCAAGATACATGAGAAAGACATGATTTTTTCTTCAAGACTTTAATTGCAGCAGAATAAGATACCCCCTAAAAGCAGAATTCCAAGATACATGTGAAAGCCATGATTTTTTCTTCAAGACTTTAATTGCAGCAGAATTAAATGATTTTTTCTTCAAGACTTTAATAGCAGCAGAATTAGATGGCCCCCTAAAAACATAATTCCAAGATACATGAGAAAGACATGATTTTTTCTTCAAGACTTTTATTGCAGCAGAATTAGATGGACCCCTAAAAACATAATTCCGAGATACATGAGAAAGAAATGATTTTTTCTACAAGACTTTAATTGCAGCAGAATTAGATGGCCCCAAAAAACAGAATTTCAAGATACATGAGAAAGGCATAATTTTTTCTTCAAAACTTTAATTGTAGCAGAATTAGATGGCCCCCTAAAAACATAATTGCAAGATACATGAGAAAGACATGATTTTTTCTTCAAGACTTTTATTGCAGCAGAATTAGATGGACCCCTAAAAACATAATTCCAAGATACATGAGAAAGAAATGATTTTTTCTACAAGACTTTAATTGCTGCAGAATTGGAAACCCCTAAAAACAGAACTCCAAGATACATGAGAAAGACATGATTTTTTCTTCAAGACTTTAATTGCAGCAGAATTAGATGGCCCCAAAAAACAGAATTTCAAGATACATGAGAAAGGCAAGATTTTTTCTTCGAGACTTTAATTGCAGCAGAATTAGATGGCCCCCTAAAAACAGAATTATTCCAAGATACATGAGAAAGACTGGATTTTTTCTTCAAGACATTAATTGCAGCAAAATTAGATACCCCCTAAAAGCAGAATTCCAAGATACATGAGAAAGACATGATTTTTTCTTCAAGACTTTAATTGCAGCAGAATTAAATGATTTTTTCTTCAAGACTTTAATTGGAGCAGAATTAGATGGCCCCCTAAAAACATAATTCCAAGATACATGAGAAAGACATGATTTTTTCTTCAAGACTTTAATTGCAGCAGAATTACATGGACCCCTAAAAACATAATTCCAAGATACATGAGAAAGAAATGATTTTTTCTACAAGACTTTAATTGCTGCAGAATTGGAAACCCCTAAAAGCAGAACTCCAAGATACATGAGAAAGACATGATTTTTTCTTCAAGACTTTAATTGCAGCAGAATTAGATGGCCCCAAAAAACAGAATTTCAAGATACATGAGAAAGGCATGATTTTTTCTTCAAGACTTTAATTGCAGCAGAATTAGATGGCCGCCTAAAAACAGAATTATTCCAAGATACATGAGAAAGACAGGATTTTTTCTTCAATACTTTAATTGCAGCAGAATTAGATACCACCTAAAAACAAAATTCCAAGATACATGAGAAAGACATGATTTTTTCTTCAAGACTTTAATTGCTGCAGAATTAGAAAACCTTAAAAACAGAATTCCAAGATACATGAGAAATACATTATTTTTTCTACAAGACTTTAATTGCAGCAGAATTAGATGCCCCCAAAAAACAGAACTTCAAGATACGTGAGAATGGCAAGATTTTTTCTTCAAGACTTTAATTGCAGCAGAATTAGATGGCCCCCTAAAAACAGAATTATTCCAAGATACATGAGAAAGACAGGATATTTTCTTCAAGACTTTAATTGCAGCAAAATTAGATACCCCCAAAAAACAGAATTCCAAGATACATGAGAAAGACATGATTTTTTCTTCAAGACTTTAATTGCAGCAGAATAAGATACCCCCTAAAAGCAGAATTCCAAGATACATGTGAAAGCCATGATTTTTTCTTCAAGACTTTAATTGCAGCAGAATTAAATGATTTTTTCTTCAAGACTTTAATAGCAGCAGAATTAGATGGCCCCCTAAAAACATAATTCCAAGATACATGAGAAAGACATGATTTTTTCTTCAAGACTTTTATTGCAGCAGAATTAGATGGACCCCTAAAAACATAATTCCGAGATACATGAGAAAGAAATGATTTTTTCTACAAGACTTTAATTGCAGCAGAATTAGATGGCCCCAAAAAACAGAATTTCAAGATACATGAGAAAGGCATAATTTTTTCTTCAAAACTTTAATTGTAGCAGAATTAGATGGCCCCCTAAAAACATAATTGCAAGATACATGAGAAAGACATGATTTTTTCTTCAAGACTTTTATTGCAGCAGAATTAGATGGACCCCTAAAAACATAATTCCAAGATACATGAGAAAGAAATGATTTTTTCTACAAGACTTTAATTGCTGCAGAATTGGAAACCCCTAAAAACAGAACTCCAAGATACATGAGAAAGACATGATTTTTTCTTCAAGACTTTAATTGCAGCAGAATTAGATGGCCCCAAAAAACAGAATTTCAAGATACATGAGAAAGGCAAGATTTTTTCTTCGAGACTTTAATTGCAGCAGAATTAGATGGCCCCCTAAAAACAGAATTATTCCAAGATACATGAGAAAGACTGGATTTTTTCTTCAAGACATTAATTGCAGCAAAATTAGATACCCCCTAAAAGCAGAATTCCAAGATACATGAGAAAGACATGATTTTTTCTTCAAGACTTTAATTGCAGCAGAATTAAATGATTTTTTCTTCAAGACTTTAATTGGAGCAGAATTAGATGGCCCCCTAAAAACATAATTCCAAGATACATGAGAAAGACATGATTTTTTCTTCAAGACTTTTGTTGCAGCAGAATTACATGGACCCCTAAAAACATAATTCCAAGATACATGAGAATGAAATGATTTTTTCTACAAGACTTTAATTGCTGCAGAATTGGAAACCCCTAAAAGCAGAACTCCAAGATACATGAGAAAGACATGATTTTTTCTTCAAGACTTTAATTGCAGCAGAATTAGATGGCCCCAAAAAACAGAATTTCAAGATACATGAGAAAGGCATGATTTTTTCTTCAAGACTTTAATTGCAGCAGAATTAGATGGCCCCCTAAAAACAGAATTATTCCAAGATACATGAGAAAGACAGGATTTTTTCTTCAATACTTTAATTGCAGCAGAATTAGATACCACCTAAAAACAAAATTCCAAGATACATGAGAAAGACATGATTTTTTCTTCAAGACTTTAATTGCTGCAGAATTAGAAAACCTTAAAAACAGAATTCCAAGATACATGAGAAATACATTATTTTTTCTACAAGACTTTAATTGCAGCAGAATTAGATGCCCCCAAAAAACAGAACTTCAAGATACGTGAGAATGGCAAGATTTTTTCTTCAAGACTTTAATTGCAGCAGAATTAGATGGCCCCCTAAAAACAGAATTATTCCAAGATACATGAGAAAGACAGGATATTTTCTTCAAGACTTTAATTGCAGCAAAATTAGATACCCCCAAAAAATAGAATTCCAAGATACATGAGAAAGACATGATTTTTTCTTCAAGACTTTAATTGCAGCAGAATAAGATACCCCCTAAAAGCAGAATTCCAAGATACATGTGAAAGCCATGATTTTTTCTTCAAGACTTTAATTGCAGCAGAATTAAATGATTTTTTCTTCAAGACTTTAATAGCAGCAGAATTAGATGGCCCCCTAAAAACATAATTCCAAGATACATGAGAAAGACATGATTTTTTCTTCAAGACTTTTATTGCAGCAGAATTAGATGGACCCCTAAAAACATAATTCCGAGATACATGAGAAAGAAATGATTTTTTCTACAAGACTTTAATTGCAGCAGAATTAGATGGCCCCAAAAAACAGAATTTCAAGATACATGAGAAAGGCATAATTTTTTCTTCAAAACTTTAATTGTAGCAGAATTAGATGGCCCCCTAAAAACATAATTGCAAGATACATGAGAAAGACATGATTTTTTCTTCAAGACTTTTATTGCAGCAGAATTAGATGGACCCCTAAAAACATAATTCCAAGATACATGAGAAAGAAATGATTTTTTCTACAAGACTTTAATTGCTGCAGAATTGGAAACCCCTAAAAACAGAACTCCAAGATACATGAGAAAGACATGATTTTTTCTTCAAGACTTTAATTGCAGCAGAATTAGATGGCCCCAAAAAACAGAATTTCAAGATACATGAGAAAGGCAAGATTTTTTCTTCGAGACTTTAATTGCAGCAGAATTAGATGGCCCCCTAAAAACAGAATTATTCCAAGATACATGAGAAAGACTGGATTTTTTCTTCAAGACATTAATTGCAGCAAAATTAGATACCCCCTAAAAGCAGAATTCCAAGATACATGAGAAAGACATGATTTTTTCTTCAAGACTTTAATTGCAGCAGAATTAAATGATTTTTTCTTCAAGACTTTAATTGGAGCAGAATTAGATGGCCCCCTAAAAACATAATTCCAAGATACATGAGAAAGAAATGATTTTTTCTACAAGACTTTAATTGCTGCAGAATTGGAAACCCCTAAAAGCAGAACTCCAAGATAAATGAGAAAGACATGATTTTTTCTTCAAGACTTTAATTGCAGCAGAATTAGATGGCCCCAAAAAACAGAATTTCAAGATACATGAGAAAGGCATGATTTTTTCTTCAAGACTTTAATTGCAGCAGAATTAGATGGCCCCCTAAAAACAGAATTATTCCAAGATACATGAGAAAGACAGGATTTTTTCTTCAAGACTTTAATTGCAGCAGAATTAGATACCACCTAAAAACAAAATTCCAAGATACATAGGAAAGACATGATTTTTTCTTCAAGACTTTAATTGCTGCAGAATTAGAAAACCTTAAAAACAGAATTCCAATATACATGAGAAATACATTATTTTTTCTACAAGACTTTAATTGCAGCAGAATTAGATGCCCCCAAAAAACAGAACTTCAAGATACGTGAGAATGGCAAGATTTTTTCTTCAAGACTTTAATTGCAGCAGAATTAGATGGCCCCCTAAAAACAGAATTATTCCAAGATACATGAGAAAGACAGGATATTTTCTTCAAGACTTTAATTGCAGCAAAATTAGATACCCCCAAAAAACAGAATTCCAAGATACATGAGAAAGACATGATTTTTTCTTCAAGACTTTAATTGCAGCAGAATAAGATACCCCCTAAAAGCAGAATTCCAAGATACATGTGAAAGCCATGATTTTTTCTTCAAGACTTTAATTGCAGCAGAATTAAATGATTTTTTCTTCAAGACTTTAATAGCAGCAGAATTAGATGGCCCCCTAAAAACATAATTCCAAGATACATGAGAAAGACATGATTTTTTCTTCAAGACTTTTATTGCAGCAGAATTAGATGGACCCCTAAAAACATAATTCCGAGATACATGAGAAAGAAATGATTTTTTCTACAAGACTTTAATTGCAGCAGAATTAGATGGCCCCAAAAAACAGAATTTCAAGATACATGAGAAAGGCATGATTTTTTCTTCAAAACTTTAATTGTAGCAGAATTATATGGCCCCCTAAAAACAGAATTATTCCAAGATACATGAGAAAGACAAGATTTTTTCTTCAAGACTTTAATTGCAGCAGAATTAGATACCACCTAAAAACAGAATTCCAAGATACATGAGAAAGACATGATTTTTTCTTCAAGACTTTAATTGCAGCAGAATAAGTTACCCCCTAAAAATAGAATTCCAAGATACATGTGAAAGACATGATTTTTTCTTCAAGACTTTAATTGCAGGAGAATTACATGAGTTTTTCTTCAAGACTTTAATTACAGCAGAATTAGATGGCCCCCTAAAAACATAATTCCAAGTTACATGAGAAAGACATGATTTTTTTCTTCAAAACTTTTATTGCAGCAGAATTTGATGGACCCCTAAAAACATAATTCCAAGATACATGAGAAAGAAATGATTTTTTCTACAATACTTTAATTGCTGCTGAATTAGAAACCCTTAAAAACAGAATTCCAAGATACATGAGAAAGACATGATTTTTTCTACAAGACTTTAATTGCAGCAGAATTAGATGGCCCCAAAAAACAGAACTTCAAGATACGTGAGAATGGCAAGATTTTATCTTCAAGACTTTAATTGCAGCAGAATTAGATGGCCCCCTAAAAACAGAATTATTCCAAGATACATGAGAAAGATGGGATTTTTTCTTCAAGACTTTAATTGCAGCAAAATTAGATACCCCAAAAAAACAGAATTCCAAGATACATGAGAAAGACATGATTTTTTCTTCAAGACTTTAATTGCAGCAGAATAAGATACCCCCTAAAAACAGAATTCCAAGATACATGTGAAAGCCATGATTTTTTCTTCAAGACTTTAATTGCAGCAGAATTAAATGATTTTTTCTTCAAGACTTTAATTGCAGCAGAATTAAATGATTTTTTCTTCAAGACTTTAGTTGCAGCAGAATTAGATGGCCCCCTAAAAACATAATTCCAAGATACATGAGAAAGACATGATTTTTTTCTTCAAGACTTTTATTGCAGCAGAATTAGATGGACCCCTAAAAACATAATTCCAAGATTCATGAGAAAGAAATGTTTTTTTCTACAAGACTTTAATTGCTGCAGAATTAGAAACCCTTAAAAACAAAATTCCAAGATACATGAGAAAGACATGATTTTTTCTTCAAGACTTTAATTGCAGCAGAAATAGATGGCCCCAAAAAACAGAACTTCAAGATACGTGAGAATGGCAAGATTTTTTCTTCAAGACTTTAATTGCAGCAGAATTAGATGGCCCCCTAAAAACAGAATTATTCCAAGATACATGAGAAAGACTGTATTTTTTCTTCAAGACTTTAATTGCAGCAAAATTAGATACCCCCTAAAAGCAGAATTCCAAGATACATGAGAAAGACATGATTTTTTCTTCAAGACTTTAATTGCAGCAGAATAAGATACCCCCTAAAAACAGAATTCCAAGATACATGTGAAAGACATGGTTTTTTCTTCAAGACTTTAATTGCAGCAGAATTAAATGATTTTTTCTTCAAGACTTTAATTGCAGCAGAATTAGATGGCCCCCTAAAAACATAATTCCAAGATACATGAGAAAGACATGATTTTTTCTTCAAGACTATTGTTGCAGCAGAATTAGATGGACCCCTAAAAACATAATTCCAAGATACATGAGAAAGAAATGATTTTTTCTACAAGACTTTAATTGCAGCAGAATTGGAAACCCCTAAAAACAGAACTCCAAGATACATGAGAAAGACATGATTTTTTCTTCAAGACTTTAATTGCAGCAGAATTAGATGGCCCCAAAAAACAGAATTTCAAGATACATGAGAAAGGCATGATTTTTTCTTCAAGACTTTAATTGCAGCAGAATTAGATGGCCCCCTAAAAACAGAATTATTCCAAGGTACATGAGAAAGACAAGATTTTTTCTTCAAGACTTTAATTGCAGCAGAATTAGATACCACCTAAAAACAGAATTCCAAGATACATGAGAAAGACATGATTTTTTCTTCAAGACTTTAATTGCTGCAGAATTAGAAAACCTTAAAAACAGAATTCCAAGATACATGAGAAAGACATGATTTTTTCTACAAGACTTTAATTGCAGCAGCATTAGATGGCCCCAAAAAACAGAACTTCAAGATACGTGAGAATGGCAAGATTTTTTCTTCAAGACTTTAATTGCAGCAGAATTAGATGGCCCCCTAAAAACAGAATTATTCCAAGATACATGAGAAAGATAGGATTTTTTCTTCAAGACTTTAATTGTAGCAAAATTAGATACCCCCAAAAAACAGAATTCCAAGATACATGAGAAAGACATGATTTTATCTTCAAGACTTTAATTGCAGCAGAATAAGATACCCCCTAAAAACAGAATTCCAAGATACATGTGAAAGCCATGATTTTTTCTTCAAGACACTAATTGCAGCAGAATTAAATGATTTTTTCTTCAAGACTTTAATTGCAGCAGAATTTGATGGCCCCCTAAAAACATAATTCCAAGATACATGAGAAAGACATGATTTTTTCTTCAAGACATTTGTTGCAGCAGAATTAGATGGACCCCTAAAAACATAATTCCAAGATACATGATAAAGAAATGATTTTTTCTACAAGACTTTAATTGCTGCAGAATTGGAAACCCCTAAAAACAGAACTCCAAGATACATGAGAAAGACATGATTTTTTCTTCAAAACTTTAATTGCAGCAGAATTAGATGGCCCCAAAAAACAGAATTTCAAGATACATGAGAAAGGCATGCTTTTTTCTTCAAAACTTTAATTGTAGCAGAATTAGATGGCCCCCTAAAAACAGAATTATTCCAAGATACATGAGAAAGACAGGATTTTTTCTTCAAGACTTTAATTGCAGCAGAATTAGATACCACCTAAAAACAGAATTCCAAGATACATGAGAAAGACATGATTTTTTCTTCAAGACTTTAATTGCAGCAGAATAAGATACTCCCTAAAAACAGAATTCCAAGATACATGTGAAAGACATGATTTCTTCTTCAAGACTTTAATTGCAGCAGAATTACATGAGTTTTTCTTCAAGACTTTAATTACAGCAGAATTAGATGGCCCCCTAAAAACATAATTCCAAGATACATGAGAAAGACATGATTTTTTCTTCAAGACTTTTATTGCAGCAGAATTTGATGGACCCCTAAAAACATAATTCCAAGATACATGAGAAGGAAATGATTTTTTCTACAATACTTTAATTGCTGCTGAATTAGAAACCCTTAAAAACAGAATTCCAAGATACATGAGAAAGACATGATTTTTTCTACAAGACTTTAATTGCAGCAGAATTAGATGGCCCCAAAAAACAGAACTTCAAGATACGTGAGAATGGCAAGATTTTTTCTTCAAGACTTTAATTGCAGCAGAATTAGATGGCCCCCTAAAAACAGAATTATTCCAAGATACATGAGAAAGACAGGATATTTTCTTCAAGACTTTAATTGCAGCAAAATTAGATACCCCCAAAAAACAGAATTCCAAGATACATGAGAAAGACATGATTTTTTCTTCAAGACATTAATTGCAGCAGAATAAAATACCCCCTAAAAACAGAATTCCAAGATACATGTGAAAGCCATGATTTTTTCTTCAAGACTTTAAATTCTGCAGAATTAAATGATTTTTTCTTCAAGACTTTAATTGCAGCAGAATTTGATGGCCCCCTAAAAACATAATTCCAAGATACATCAGAAAGACATGATTTTTTCTTCAAGACTTTTATTGCAGCAGAATTAGATGGACCCCTAAAAAAATAATTCCGAGATACATGAGAAAGAAATGATTTTTTCTACAAGACTTTAATTGCTGCAGAATTGGAAACCCCTAAAAACAGAACTCCAAGATACATGAGAAAGACATGATTTTTTCTTCAAAACTTTAATTGCAGCAGAATTAGATGGCCCCAAAAAACAGAATTTCAAGATACATGAGAAAGGCATGATTTTTTCTTCAAAACTTTAATTGTAGCAGAATTGGATGGCCCCCTAAAAACAGAATTATTCCAAGATACATGAGAAAGACAGGATTTTTTCTTCAAGACTTTAATTGCAGCAGAATTAGATACCACCTAAAAACAGAATTCCAAGATACATGAGAAAGACATGATTTTTTCTTCAAGACTTTAATTGCAGCAGAATAAGATACCCCCTAAAAACAGAATTCCAAGATACATGTGAAAGACATGATTTTTTCTTCAAGACTTTAATTGCAGCAGAATTACATGAGTTTTTCTTCAAGACTTTAATTACAGCAGAATTAGATGTCCCCCTAAAAACATAATTCCAAGATACATGAGAAAGACATGATTTTTTCTTCAAGACTTTTATTGCAGCAGAATTTGAAGGACCCCTAAAAACATAATTCCAAGATACATGAGAAAGAAATGATTTTTTCTACAATACTTTAATTGATGCTGAATTAGAAACCCTTAAAAACAGAATTCCAAGATACATGAGAAAGACATGATTTTTTCTTCAAGACTTTAATTGCAGCAGAATTAGATGGCCCCAAAAAACAGAACTTCAAGAAACGTGAGAATGGCAAGATTTTTTCTTCAAGACTTTAAATGCAGCAGAATTAGATGGCCCCCTAAAAACAGAATTATTCCAAGATACATGAGAAAGACAGGATTTTTTCTTCAAGACTTTAATTGCAGCAAAATTAAATACCCCCTAAAAACAGAATTCCAAGATACATGAGAAAGACATGATTTTTTCTTCAAGACTTTAATTGCAGCAGAATAAGATACCCCCTAAAAACAGAATTCCAAGATACATGAGAAAGAAATGATTTTTTCTACAAGACTTTAATTGCAGTAGAATAAGATACCCCCTAAAAACAGAATTCCAAGATACATGAGAAAGACATGATTTTTTCTTCAAAACTTTAATTGCAGCAAAATTAGATGGCCCCAAAAAACAGAATTTCAAGATACATGAGAAAGGCATGATTTTTTCTTCAAAACTTTAATTGTAGCAGAATTAGATGGCCCCCTAAAAACAGAATTATTCCAAGATACATGAGAAAGACAGGATTTTTCTTCAAGACTTTAATTGCAGCAGAATTAGATACCACCTAAAAACAGAATTCCAAGATACATGAGAAAGACATGATTTTTTCTTCAAGACTTTAATTGCAGCAGAATAAGATACCCCCTAAAAACAGAATTCCAAGATACATGTGAAAGACATGATTTCTTCTTCAAGACTTTAATTGCAGCAGAATTACATGAGTTTTTCTTCAAGACTTTAATTACAGCATAATTAGATGGCCCCCTAAAAACATAATTCCAAGATACATGAGAAAGACATGATTTTTTCTTCAAGACTTTGATTGCAGCAGAATTTGATGGACCCCTAAAAACATAATTCCAAGATACATGAGAAGGAAATGATTTTTTCTACAATACTTTAATTGCTGCTGAATTAGAAACCCTTAAAAACAGAATTCCAAGATACATGAGAAAGACATGATTTTTTCTACAAGACTTTAATTGCAGCAGAATTAGATGGCCCCAAAAAACAGAACTTCAAGATACGTGAGAATGGCAAGATTTTTTCTTCATGACTTTAATTGCAGCAGAATTAGATGGCCCCCTAAAAACAGAATTATTCCAAGATACATGAGAAAGACAGGATATTTTCTTCAAGACTTTAATTGCAGCAAAATTAGATACCCCCAAAAAACAGAATTCCAAGATACATGAGAAAGACATGATTTTTTCTTCAAGACATTAATTGCAGCAGAATAAAATACCCCCTAAAAACAGAATTCCAAGATACATGTGAAAGCCATGATTTTTTCTTCAAGACTTTAAATTCTGCAGAATTAAATGATTTTTTCTTCAAGACTTTAATTGCAGCAGAATTTGATGGCCCCCTAAAAACATAATTCCAAGATACATCAGAAAGACATGATTTTTTCTTCAAGACTTTTATTGCAGCAGAATTAGATGGACCCCTAAAAAAATAATTCCGAGATACATGAGAAAGAAATGATTTTTTCTACAAGACTTTAATTGCTGCAGAATTGGAAACCCCTAAAAACAGAACTCCAAGATACATGAGAAAGACATGATTTTTTCTTCAAGACTTTAATTGCAGCAGAATAAGATACCCCTAAAAACAGAATTCCAAGATACATGTGAAAGACATGATTTTTTCTTCAAGACTTTAATTGCAGCAGAATTAGATGGCCCCAAAAAACAGAACTTCAAGATACGTGAGAATGGCAAGATTTTTTCTTCAAGACTTTAATTGCAGCAGAATTAGATGGCCCCCTAAAAACAGAATTATTCCAAGATACATGAGAAAGACAGGATATTTTCTTCAAGACTTTAATTGCAGCAAAATTAGATACCCCTAAAAAACAGAATTCCAAGATACATGAGAAAGACATGATTTTTTCTTCAAGACATTAATTGCAGCAGAATAAAATACCCCCTAAAAACAGAATTCCAAGATACATGTGAAAGCCATGATTTTTTCTTCAAGACTTTAAATTCTGCAGAATTAAATGATTTTTTCTTCAAGACTTTAATTGCAGCAGAATTTGATGGCCCCCTAAAAACATAATTCCAAGATACATCAGAAAGACATGATTTTTTCTTCAAGACTTTTATTGCAGCAGAATTAGATGGACCCCTAAAAAAATAATTCCGAGATACATGAGAAAGAAATGATTTTTTCTACAAGTCTTTAATTGCTGCAGAATTGGAAACCCCTAAAAACAGAACTCCAAGATACATGAGAAAGACATGATTTTTTCTTCAAAACTTTAATTGCAGCAGAATTAGATGGCCCCAAAAAACAGAATTTCAAGATACATGAGAAAGGCATGATTTTTTCTTCAAAACTTTAATTGTAGCAGAATTGGATGGCCCCCTAAAAACAGAATTATTCCAAGATACATGAGAAAGACAGGATTTTTTCTTCAAGACTTTAATTGCAGCAGAATTAGATACCACCTAAAAACAGAATTCCAAGATACATGAGAAAGACATGATTTTTTCTTCAAGACTTTAATTGCAGCAGAATAAGATACCCCCTAAAAACAGAATTCCAAGATACATGTGAAAGACATGATTTTTTCTTCAAGACTTTAATTGCAGCAGAATTACATGAGTTTTTCTTCAAGACTTTAATTACAGCAGAATTAGATGTCCCCCTAAAAACATAATTCCAAGATACATGAGAAAGACATGATTTTTTCTTCAAGACTTTTATTGCAGCAGAATTTGAAGGACCCCTAAAAACATAATTCCAAGATACATGAGAAAGAAATGATTTTTTCTACAATACTTTAATTGATGCTGAATTAGAAACCCTTAAAAACAGAATTCCAAGATACATGAGAAAGACATGATTTTTTCTTCAACACTTTAATTGCAGCAGAATTAGATGGCCCCAAAAAACAGAACTTCAAGAAACGTGAGAATGGCAAGATTTTTTCTTCAAGACTTTAAATGCAGCAGAATTAGATGGCCCCCTAAAAACAGAATTATTCCAAGATACATGAGAAAGACAGGATTTTTTCTTCAAGACTTTAATTGCAGCAAAATTAAATACCCCCTAAAAACAGAATTCCAAGATACATGAGAAAGACATGATTTTTTCTTCAAGACTTTAATTGCAGCAGAATAAGATACCCCCTAAAAACAGAATTCCAAGATACATGAGAAAGAAATGATTTTTTCTTCAAGACTTTAATTGTAGTAGAATAAGATACCCCCTAAAAACAGAATTCCAAGATACATGAGAAAGACATGATTTTTTCTTCAAAACTTTAATTGCAGCAGAATTAGATGGCCCCAAAAAACAGAATTTCAAGATACATGAGAAAGGCATGATTTTTTCTTCAAAACTTTAATTGTAGCAGAATTAGATGGCCCCCTAAAACCAGAATTATTCCAAGATACATGAGAAAGACAGGATTTTTCTTCAAGACTTTAATTGCAGCAGAATTAGATACCACCTAAAAACAGAATTCCAAGATACATGAGAAAGACATGATTTTTTCTTCAAGACTTTAATTGCAGCAGAATAAGATACCCCCTAAAAACAGAATTCCAAGATACATGTGAAAGACATGATTTCTTCTTCAAGACTTTAATTGCAGCAGAATTACATGAGTTTTTCTTCAAGACTTTAATTACAGCAGAATTAGATGGCCCCCTAAAAACATAATTCCAAGATACATGAGAAAGACATGATTTTTTCTTCAAGACTTTTATTGCAGCAGAATTTGATGGACCCCTAAAAACATAATTCCAAGATACATGAGAAGGAAATGATTTTTTCTACAATACTTTAATTGCTGCTGAATTAGAAACCCTTAAAAACAGAATTCCAAGATACATGAGAAAGACATGATTTTTTCTAAAAGACTTTAATTGCAGCAGAATTAGATGGCCCCAAAAAACAGAACTTCAAGATACGTGAGAATGGCAAGATTTTTTCTTCATGACTTTAATTGCAGCAGAATTAGATGGCCCCCTAAAAATAGAATTATTCCAAGATACATGAGAAAGACAGGATATTTTCTTCAAGACTTTAATTGCAGCAAAATTAGATACCCCCAAAAAACAGAATTCCAAGATACATGAGAAAGACATGATTTTTTCATCAAGACATTAATTGCAGCAGACTAAAATACCCCCTAAAAACAGAATTCCAAGATACATGTGAAAGCCATGATTTTTTCTTCAAGACTTTAAATTCTGCAGGATTAAATGATTTTTTCTTCAAGACTTTAATTGCAGCAGAATTTGATGGCCCCCTAAAAACATAATTCCAAGATACATCAGAAAGACATGATTTTTTCTTCAAGACTTTTATTGCAGCAGAATTAGATGGACCCCTAAAAAAATAATTCCGAGATACATGAGAAAGAAATGATTTTTTCTACAAGACTTTAATTGCTGCAGAATTGGAAACCCCTAAAAACAGAACTCCAAGATACATGAGAAAGACATGATTTTTTCTTCAAAACTTTAATTGCAGCAGAATTAGATGGCCCCAAAAAACAGAATTTCAAGATACATGAGAAAGGCATGATTTTTTCTTCAAAACTTTAATTGTAGCAGAATTGGATGGCCTCCTAAAAACAGAATTATTCCAAGATACATGAGAAAGACATGATTTTTTCTTCAAGACTTTAATTGCAGCAGAATAAGATACCCCCTAAAAACAGAATTCCAAGATACATGTGAAAGACATGATTTTTTCTTCAAGACTTTAATTGCAGCAGAATTACATGAGTTTTTCTTCAAGACTTTAATTACAGCAGAATTAGATGGCCCCCTAAAAACATAATTCCAAGATACATGAGAAAGACATGATTTTTTCTTCAAGACTTTTATTGCAGCAGAATTTGAAGGACCCCTAAAAACATAATTCCAAGATACATGAGAAAGAAATGATTTTTTCTACAATACTTTAATTGATGCTGAATTAGAAACCCTTAAAAACAGAATTCCAAGATACATGAGAAAGACATGATTTTTTCTTCAAGACTTTAATTGCAGTAGAATTAGATGGCCCCAAAAAACAGAACTTCAAGAAACGTGAGAATGGCAAGATTTTTTCTTCAAGACTTTAAATGCAGCAGAATTAGATGGCCCCCTAAAAACAGAATTATTCCAAGATACATGAGAAAGACAGGATTTTTTCTTCAAGACTTTAATTGCAGCAAAATTAAATACCCCCTAAAAACAGAATTCCAAGATACATGAGAAAGACATGATTTTTTCTTCAAGACATTAATTGCAGCAGAATAAGATACCCCCTAAAAACAGAATTCCAAGATACATGAGAAAGAAATGATTTTTTCTACAAGACTTTAATTGCTGCAGAATTGGAAACCCCTAAAAACAGAATTCCAAGATACATGAGAAAGACATGATTTTTTCTACAAGACTTTAATTGCAGTAGAATAAGATACCCCCTAAAAACAGAATTCCAAGATACATGTGAAAGACATTATTTCTTCTTCAAGACTTTAATTGCAGCAGAATTACATGAGTTTTTCTTCAAGACTTTAATTACAGCAGAATTAGATGGCCCCCTAAAAACATAATTCCAAGATACATGAGAAAGACATGATTTTTTCTACAAGACTTTAATTGCAGCAGAATTAGATGGCCCCAAAAAACAGAACTTCAAGATACGTGAGAATGGCAAGATTTTTTCTTCAAGACTTTAATTGCAGCAGAATTAGATGGCCCCCTAAAAACAGAATTATTCCAAGATACATGAGAAAGACAGGATATTTTCTTCAAGACTTTAATTGCAGCAAAATTAGATACCCCCAAAAAACAGAATTCCAAGATACATGAGAAAGATATGATTTTTTCTTCAAGACATTAATTGCAGCAGAATAAAATACCCCCTAAAAACAGAATTCCAAGATACATGTGAAAGCCATGATTTTTTCTTTAAGACTTTAAATTCTGCAGATTTAAATGATTTTTTCTTCAAGACTTTAATTGCAGCAGAATTTGATGGCCCCCTAAAAACATAATTCCAAGATACATCAGAAAGAAATGATTTTTTCTACAATACTTTAATTGATGCTGAATTAGAAACCCTTAAAAACAGAATTCCAAGATACATGAGAAAGACATGATTTTTTCTTCAAGACTTTAATTGCAGCAGAATTAGATGGCCCCAAAAAACAGAACTTCAAGAAACGTGAGAATGGCAAGATTTTTTCTTCAAAACTTTAAATGCAGCAGAATTAGATGGCCCCCTAAAAACAGAATTATTCCAAGATACATGAGAAAGACAGGATTTTTTCTTCAAGACTTTAATTGCAGCAAAATTAAATACCCCCTAAAAACAGAATTCCAAGATACATGAGAAAGACATGATTTTTTCTTCAAGACTTTAATTGCAGCAGAATAAGATACCCCCTAAAAACAGAATTCCAAGATACATGAGAAAGAAATGATTTTTTCTACAAGACTTTAATTGCTGCAGAATTGGAAACCCCTAAAAACAGAATTCCAAGATACATGAGAAAGACATGATTTTTTCTTCAAGACTTTAATTGCAGTAGAATAAGATACCCCCTAAAAACAGAATTCCAAGATACATGAGAAAGACATGATTTTTTCTTCAAAACTTTAATTGCAGCAGAATTAGATGGCCCCAAAAAACAGAATTTCAAGATACATGAGAAAGGCATGATTTTTTCTTCAAAACTTTAATTGTAGCAGAATTAGATGGCCCCCTAAAACCAGAATTATTCCAAGATACATGAGAAAGACAGGATTTTTCTTCAAGACTTTAATTGCAGCAGAATTAGATACCACCTAAAAACAGAATTCCAAGATACATGAGAAAGACATGATTTTTTCTTCAAGACTTTAATTGCAGCAGAATTACATGAGTTTTTCTTCAAGACTTTAATTACAGCAGAATTAGATGGCCCCCTAAAAACATAATTCCAAGATACATGAGAAAGACATGATTTTTTCTTCAAGACTTTTATTGCAGCAGAATTTGATGGACCCCTAAAAACATAATTCCAAGATACATGAGAAGGAAATGATTTTTTCTACAATACTTTAATTGCTGCTGAATTAGAAACCCTTAAAAACAGAATTCCAAGATACATGAGAAAGACATGATTTTTTCTAAAAGACTTTAATTGCAGCAGAATTAGATGGCCCCAAAAAACAGAACTTCAAGATACGTGAGAATGGCAAGATTTTTTCTTCATGACTTTAATTGCAGCAGAATTAGATGGCCCCCTAAAAATAGAATTATTCCAAGATACATGAGAAAGACAGGATATTTTCTTCAAGACTTTAATTGCAGCAAAATTAGATACCCCCAAAAAACAGAATTCCAAGATACATGAGAAAGACATGATTTTTTCTTCAAGACATTAATTGCAGCAGAATAAAATACCCCCTAAAAACAGAATTCCAAGATACATGTGAAAGCCATGATTTTTTCTTCAAGACTTTAAATTCTGCAGAATTAAATGATTTTTTCTTCAAGACTTTAATTGCAGCAGAATTTGATGGCCCCCTAAAAACATAATTCCAAGATACATCAGAAAGACATGATTTTTTCTTCAAGACTTTTATTGCAGCAGAATTAGATGGACCCCTAAAAAAATAATTCCGAGATACATGAGAAAGAAATGATTTTTTCTACAAGACTTTAATTGCTGTAGAATTGGAAACCCCTAAAAACAGAACTCCAAGATACATGAGAAAGACATGATTTTTTCTTCAAAACTTTAATTGCAGCAGAATTAGATGGCCCCAAAAAACAGAATTTCAAGATACATGAGAAAGGCATGATTTTTTCTTCAAAACTTTAATTGTAGCAGAATTGGATGGCCTCCTAAAAACAGAATTATTCCAAGATACATGAGAAAGACATGATTTTTTCTTCAAGACTTTAATTGCAGCAGAATAAGATACCCCCTAAAAACAGAATTCCAAGATACATGTGAAAGACATGATTTTTTCTTCAAGACTTTAATTGCAGCAGAATTACATGAGTTTTTCTTCAAGACTTTAATTACAGCAGAATTAGATGGCCCCCTAAAAACATAATTCCAAGATACATGAGAAAGACATGATTTTTTCTTCAAGACTTTTATTGCAGCAGAATTTGAAGGACCCCTAAAAACATAATTCCAAGATACATGAGAAAGAAATGATTTTTTCTACAATACTTTAATTGATGCTGAATTAGAAACCCTTAAAAACAGAATTCCAAGATACATGAGAAAGACATGATTTTTTCTTCAAGACTTTAATTGCAGTAGAATTAGATGGCCCCAAAAAACAGAACTTCAAGAAACGTGAGAATGGCAAGATTTTTTCTTCAAGACTTTAAATGCAGCAGAATTAGATGGCCCCCTAAAAACAGAATTATTCCAAGATACATGAGAAAGACAGGATTTTTTCTTCAAGACTTTAATTGCAGCAAAATTAAATACCCCCTAAAAACAGAATTCCAAGATACATGAGAAAGACATGATTTTTTCTTCAAGACATTAATTGCAGCAGAATAAGATACCCCCTAAAAACAGAATTCCAAGATACATGAGAAAGAAATGATTTTTTCTACAAGACTTTAATTGCTGCAGAATTGGAAACCCCTAAAAACAGAATTCCAAGATACATGAGAAAGACATGATTTTTTCTACAAGACTTTAATTGCAGTAGAATAAGATACCCCCTAAAAACAGAATTCCAAGATACATGTGAAAGACATTATTTCTTCTTCAAGACTTTAATTGCAGCAGAATTACATGAGTTTTTCTTCAAGACTTTAATTACAGCAGAATTAGATGGCCCCCTAAAAACATAATTCCAAGATACATGAGAAAGACATGATTTTTTCTTCAAGACTTTTATTGCAGCAGAATTTGATGGACCCCTAAAAACATAATTCCAAGATACATGAGAAGGAAATGATATTTTCTACAATACTTTAATTGCTGCTGAATTAGAAACCCTTAAAAACAGAATTCCAAGATACATGAAAAAGACATGATTTTTTCTACAAGACTTTAATTGCAGCAGAATTAGATGGCCCCAAAAAACAGAACTTCAAGATACGTGAGAATGGCAAGATTTTTTCTTCAAGACTTTAATTGCAGCAGAATTAGATGGCCCCCTAAAAACAGAATTATTCCAAGATACATGAGAAAGACAGGATATTTTCTTCAAGACTTTAATTGCAGCAAAATTAGATACCCCCAAAAAACAGAATTCCAAGATACATGAGAAAGATATGATTTTTTCTTCAAGACATTAATTGCAGCAGAATAAAATACCCCCTAAAAACAGAATTCCAAGATACATGTGAAAGCCATGATTTTTTCTTTAAGACTTTAAATTCTGCAGATTTAAATGATTTTTTCTTCAAGACTTTAATTGCAGCAGAATTTGATGGCCCCCTAAAAACATAATTCCAAGATACATCAGAAAGACATGATTTTTTCTTCAAGACTTTTATTGCAGCAGAATTAGATGGACCCCTAAAAAAATAATTCCGAGATACATGAGAAAGAAATGATTTTTTCTACAAGACTTTAATTGCTGCAGAATTGGAAACCCCTAAAAACAGAACTCCAAGATACCTGAGAAAGACATGATTTTTTCTTCAAAACTTTAATTGCTGCAGAATTAGATGGCCCCAAAAAACAGAATTTCAAGATACATGAGAAAGGCATGATTTTTTCTTCAAAACTTTAATTGTAGCAGAATTGGATGGCCCCCTAAAAACAGAATTATTCCAAGATACATGAGAAAGACAGGATTTTTTCTTCAAGACTTTAATTGCAGAAGAATAAGATACCCCCTAAAAACAGAATTCCAAGATACATGTGAAAGACATGATTTTTTCTTCAAGACTTTAATTGCAGCAGAATAAGATACCCCCTAAAAACAGAATTCCAAGATACATGTGAAAGACATGATTTTTTCTTCAAGACTTTAATTGCAGCAGAATTACATGAGTTTTTCTTCAAGACTTTAATTACAGCAGAATTAGATGTCCCCCTAAAAACATAATTCCAAGATACATGAGAAAGACATGATTTTTTCTTCAAGACTTTAATTGCAGCAGAATAAGATACCCCCTAAAAACAGAATTCCAAGATACATGTGAAAGACATGATTTTTTCTTCAAGACTTTAATTGCAGCAGAATTACATGAGTTTTTCTTCAAGACTTTAATTACAGCAGAATTAGATGTCCCCCTAAAAACATAATTCCAAGATACATGAGAAAGACATGATTTTTTCTTCAAGACTTTTATTGCAGCAGAATTTGAAGGACCCCTAAAAACATAATTCCAAGATACATGAGAAAGAAATGATTTTTTCTACAATACTTTAATTGATGCTGAATTAGAAACCCTTAAAAACAGAATTCCAAGATACATGAGAAAGACATGATTTTTTCTTCAAGACTTTAATTGCAGCAGAATTAGATGGCCCCAAAAAACAGAACTTCAAGAAACGTGAGAATGGCAAGATTTTTTCTTCAAGACTTTAAATGCAGCAGAATTAGATGGCCCCCTAAAAACAGAATTATTCCAAGATACATGAGAAAGACAGGATTTTTTCTTCAAGACTTTAATTGCAGCAAAATTAAATACCCCCTAAAAACAGAATTCCAAGATACATGAGAAAGACATGATTTTTTCTTCAAGACTTTAATTGCAGCAGAATAAGATACCCCCTAAAAACAGAATTCCAAGATACATGAGAAAGAAATGATTTTTTCTACAAGACTTTAATTGCTGCAGAATTGGAAACCCCTAAAAACAGAATTCCAAGATACATGAGAAAGACATGATTTTTTCTTCAAGACTTTAATTGCAGTAGAATAAGATACCCCCTAAAAACAGAATTCCAAGATACATGAGAAAGACATGATTTTTTCTTCAAAACTTTAATTGCAGCAGAATTAGATGGCCCCAAAAAACAGAATTTCAAGATACATGAGAAAGGCATGATTTTTTCTTCAAAACTTTAATTGTAGCAGAATTAGATGGCCCCCTAAAACCAGAATTATTCCAAGATACATGAGAAAGACAGGATTTTTCTTCAAGACTTTAATTGCAGCAGAATTTGATGGCCCCCTAAAAACATAATTCCAAGATACATCAGAAAGACATGATTTTTTCTTCAAGACTTTTATTGCAGCAGAATTAGATGGACCCCTAAAAAAATAATTCCGAGATACATGAGAAAAAAATGATTTTTTCTACAAGACTTTAATTGCTGCAGAATTGGAAACCCCTAAAAACAGAACTCCAAGATACCTGAGAAAGACATGATTTTTTCTTCAAAACTTTAATTGCTGCAGAATTAGATGGCCCCAAAAAACAGAATTTCAAGATACATGAGAAAGGCATGATTTTTTCTTCAAAACTTTAATTGTAGCAGAATTGGATGGCCCCCTAAAAACAGAATTATTCCAAGATACATGAGAAAGACAGGATTTTTTCTTCAAGACTTTAATTGCAGAAGAATAAGATACCCCCTAAAAACAGAATTCCAAGATACATGTGAAAGACATGATTTTTTCTTCAAGACTTTAATTGCAGCAGAATTACATGAGTTTTTCTTCAAGACTTTAATTACAGCAGAATTAGATGTCCCCCTAAAAACATAATTCCAAGATACATGAGAAAGACATGATTTTTTCTTCAAGACTTTAATTGCAGCAGAATAAGATACCCCCTAAAAACAGAATTCCAAGATACATGTGAAAGACATGATTTTTTCTTCAAGACTTTAATTGCAGCAGAATTACATGAGTTTTTCTTCAAGACTTTAATTACAGCAGAATTAGATGTCCCCCTAAAAACATAATTCCAAGATACATGAGAAAGACATGATTTTTTCTTCAAGACTTTTATTGCAGCAGAATTTGAAGGACCCCTAAAAACATAATTCCAAGATACATGAGAAAGAAATGATTTTTTCTACAATACTTTAATTGATGCTGAATTAGAAACCCTTAAAAACAGAATTCCAAGATACATGAGAAAGACATGATTTTTTCTTCAAGACTTTAATTGCAGCAGAATTAGATGGCCCCAAAAAACAGAACTTCAAGAAACGTGAGAATGGCAAGATTTTTTCTTCAAGACTTTAAATGCAGCAGAATTAGATGGCCCCCTAAAAACAGAATTATTCCAAGATACATGATAAAGACAGGATTTTTTCTTCAAGACTTTAATTGCAGCAAAATTAAATACCCCCTAAAAACAGAATTCCAAGATACATGAGAAAGACATGATTTTTTCTTCAAGACTTTAATTGCAGCAGAATAAGATACCCCCTAAAAACAGAATTCCAAGATACATGAGAAAGAAATGATTTTTTCTACAAGACTTTAATTGCTGCAGAATTGGAAACCCCTAAAAACAGAATTCCAAGATACATGAGAAAGACATGATTTTTTCTTCAAGACTTTAATTGCAGTAGAATAAGATACCCCCTAAAAACAGAATTCCAAGATACATGAGAAAGACATGATTTTTTCTTCAAAACTTTAATTGCAGCAGAATTAGATGGCCCCAAAAAACAGAATTTCAAGATACATGAGAAAGGCATGATTTTTTCTTCAAAACTTTAATTGTAGCAGAATTAGATGGCCCCCTAAAACCAGAATTATTCCAAGATACATGAGAAAGACAGGATTTTTCTTCAAGACTTTAATTGCAGCAGAATTAGATACCACCTAAAAACAGAATTCCAAGATACATGAGAAAGACATGATTTTTTCTTCAAGACTTTAATTGCAGCAGAATAAGATACCCCCTAAAAACAGAATTCCAAGATACATGTGAAAGACATGATTTCTTCTTCAAGACTTTAATTGCAGCAGAATTACATGAGTTTTTCTTCAAGACTTTAATTACAGCAGAATTAGATGGCCCCCTAAAAACATAATTCCAAGATACATGAGAAAGACATGATTTTTTCTTCAAGACTTTTATTGCAGCAGAATTTGATGGACCCCTAAAAACATAATTCCAAGATACATGAGAAGGAAATGATTTTTTCTACAATACTTTAATTGCTGCTGAATTAGAAACCCTTAAAAACAGAATTCCAAGATACATGAGAAAGACATGATTTTTTCTAAAAGACTTTAATTGCAGCAGAATTAGATGGCCCCAAAAAACAGAACTTCAAGATACGTGAGAATGGCAAGATTTTTTCTTCATGACTTTAATTGCAGCAGAATTAGATGGCCCCCTAAAAATAGAATTATTCCAAGATACATGAGAAAGACAGGATATTTTCTTCAAGACTTTAATTGCAGCAAAATTAGATACCCCCAAAAAACAGAATTCCAAGATACATGAGAAAGACATGATTTTTTCTTCAAGACATTAATTTGAGCAGAATAAAATACCCCCTAAAAACAGAATTCCAAGATACATGTGAAAGCCATGATTTTTTCTTCAAGACTTTAAATTCTGCAGGATTAAATGATTTTTTCTTCAAGACTTTAATTGCAGCAGAATTTGATGGCCCCCTAAAAACATAATTCCAAGATACATCAGAAAGACATGATTTTTTCTTCAAGACTTTTATTGCAGCAGAATTAGATGGACCCCTAAAAAAATAATTCCGAGATACATGAGAAAGAAATGATTTTTTCTACAAGACTTTAATTGCTGCCGAATTGGAAACCCCTAAAAACAGAACTCCAAGATACATGAGAAAGACATGATTTTTTCTTCAAAACTTTAATTGCAGCAGAATTAGATGGCCCCAAAAAACAGAATTTCAAGATACATGAGAATGGCATGATTTTTTCTTCAAAACTTTAATTGTAGCAGAATTGGATGGCCTCCTAAAAACAGAATTATTCCAAGATACATGAGAAAGACATGATTTTTTCTTCAAGACTTTAATTGCAGCAGAATAAGATACCCCCTAAAAACAGAATTCCAAGATACATGTGAAAGACATGATTTTTTCTTCAAGACTTTAATTGCAGCAGAATTACATGAGTTTTTCTTCAAGACTTTAATTACAGCAGAATTAGATGGCCCCCTAAAAACATAATTCCAAGATACATGAGAATGACATGATTTTTTCTTCAAGACTTTTATTGCAGCAGAATTTGAAGGACCCCTAAAAACATAATTCCAAGATACATGAGAAAGAAATGATTTTTTCTACAATACTTTAATTGATGCTGAATTAGAAACCCTTAAAAACAGAATTCCAAGATACATGAGAAAGACATGATTTTTTCTTCAAGACTTTAATTGCAGTAGAATTAGATGGCCCCAAAAAACAGAACTTCAAGAAACGTGAGAATGGCAAGATTTTTTCTTCAAGACTTTAAATGCAGCAGAATTAGATGGCCCCCTAAAAACAGAATTATTCCAAGATACATGAGAAAGACAGGATTTTTTCTTCAAGACTTTAATTGCAGCAAAATTAAATACCCCCTAAAAACAGAATTCCAAGATACATGAGAAAGACATGATTTTTTCTTCAAGACATTAATTGCAGCAGAATAAGATACCCCCTAAAAACAGAATTCCAAGATACATGAGAAAGAAATGATTTTTTCTACAAGACTTTAATTGCTGCAGAATTGGAAACCCCTAAAAACAGAATTCCAAGATACATGTGAAAGACATGATTTTTTCTTCAAGACTTTAATTGCAGTAGAATAAGATACCCCCTAAAAACAGAATTCCAAGATACATGTGAAAGACATTATTTCTTCTTCAAGACTTTAATTGCAGCAGAATTACATGAGTTTTTCTTCAAGACTTTAATTACAGCAGAATTAGATGGCCCCCTAAAAACATAATTCCAAGATACATGAGAAAGACATGATTTTTTCTTCAAGACTTTTATTGCAGCAGAATTTGATGGACCCCTAAAAACATAATTCCAAGATACATGAGAAGGAAATGATTTTTTCTACAATACTTTAATTGCTGCTGAATTAGAAACCCTTAAAAACAGAATTCGAAGATACATGAAAAAGACATGATTTTTTCTACAAGACTTTAATTGCAGCAGAATTAGATGGCCCCAAAAAACAGAACTTCAAGATACGTGAGAATGGCAAGATTTTTTCTTCAAGACTTTAATTGCAGCAGAATTAGATGGCCCCCTAAAAACAGAATTATTCCAAGATACATGAGAAAGACAGGATATTTTCTTCAAGACTTTAATTGCAGCAAAATTAGATACCCCCAAAAAACAGAATTCCAAGATACATGAGAAAGATATGATTTTTTCTTCAAGACATTAACTGCAGCAGAATAAAATACCCCCTAAAAACAGAATTCCAAGATACATGTGAAAGCCATGATTTTTTCTTCAAGACTTTAAATTCTGCAGAATTAAATGATTTTTTCTTCAAGACTTTAATTGCAGCAGAATTTGATGGCCCCCTAAAAACATAATTCCAAGATACATCAGAAAGACATGATTTTTTCTTCAAGACTTTTATTGCAGCAGAATTAGATGGACCCCTAAAAAAATAATTCCGAGATACATGAGAAAGAAATGATTTTTTCTACAAGACTTTAATTGCTGCAGAATTGGAAACCCCTAAAAACAGAACTCCAAGATACCTGAGAAAGACATGATTTTTTCTTCAAAACTTTAATTGCTGCAGAATTAGATGGCCCCAAAAAACAGAATTTCAAGATACATGAGAAAGGCATGATTTTTTCTTCAAAACTTTAATTGTAGCAGAATTGGATAGCCCCCTAAAAACAGAATTATTCCAAGATACATGAGAAAGACAGGATTTTTTCTTCAAGACTTTAATTGCAGAAGAATAAGATACCCCCTAAAAACAGAATTCCAAGATACATGAGAAAGACATGATTTTTTCTTCAAGACTTTAATTGCAGCAGAATAAGATACCCCCTAAAAACAGAATTCCAAGATACATGTGAAAGACATGATTTTTTCTTCAAGACTTTAATTGCAGCAGAATTACATGAGTTTTTCTTCAAGACTTTAATTACAGCAGAATTAGATGGCCCCCTAAAAACATAATTCCAAGATACATGAGAAAGACATGATTTTTTCTTCAAGACTTTTATTGCAGCAGAATTTGAAGGACCCCTAAAAACATAATTCCAAGATACATGAGAAAGAAATGATTTTTTCTACAATACTTTAATTGATGCTGAATTAGAAACCCTTAAAAACAGAATTCCAAGATACATGAGAAAGACATGATTTTTTCTTCAAGACTTTAATTGCAGCAGAATTAGATGGCCCCAAAAAACAGAACTTCAAGAAACGTGAGAATGGCAAGATTTTTTCTTCAAGACTTTAAATGCAGCAGAATTAGATGGCCCCCTAAAAACAGAATTATTCCAAGATACATGAGAAAGACAGGATTTTTTCTTCAAGACTTTAATTGCAGCAAAATTAAATACCCCCTAAAAACAGAATTCCAAGATACATGAGAAAGACATGATTTTTTCTTCAAGACTTTAATTGCAGCAGAATAAGATACCCCCTAAAAACAGAATTCCAAGATACATGAGAAAGAAATGATTTTTTCTACAAGACTTTAATTGCTGCAGAAATGGAAACCCCTAAAAACAGAATTCCAAGATACATGAGAAAGACATGATTTTTTCTTCAAGACTTTAATTGCAGTAGAATAAGATACCCCCTAAAAACAGAATTCCAAGATACATGAGAAAGACATGATTTTTTCTTCAAAACTTTAATTGCAGCAGAATTAGATGGCCCCAAAAAACAGAATTTCAAGATACATGAGAAAGGCATGATTTTTTCTTCAAAACTTTAATTGTAGCAGAATTAGATGGCCCCCTAAAAACAGAATTATTCCAAGATACATGAGAAAGACAGGATTTTTCTTCAAGACTTTAATTGCAGCAGAATTAGATACCACCTAAAAACAGAATTCCAAGATACATGAGAAAGACATGATTTTTTCTTCAAGACTTTAATTGCAGCAGAATATGATACCCCCTAAAAACAGAATTCCAAGATACATGTGAAAGACATGATTTCTTCTTCAAGACTTTAATTGCAGCAGAATTACATGAGTTTTCCTTCAAGACTTTAATTACAGCAGAATTAGATGGCCCCCTAAAAACATAATTCCAAGATACATGAGAAAGACATGATTTTTTCTTCAAGACTTTTATTGCAGCAGAATTTGATGGACCCCTAAAAACATAATTCCAAGATACATGAGAAGGAAATGATTTTTTCTACAATACTTTAATTGCTGCTAAATTAGAAACCCTTAAAAACAGAATTCCAAGATACATGAGAAGGACATGATTTTTTCCACAAGACTTTAATTGCAGCAGAATTAGATGGCCCCAAAAAACAGAACTTCAAGATACGTGAGAATGGCAAGATTTTTTCTTCAAGACTTTAATTGCAGCAGAATTAGATGGCCCCCTAAAAACAGAATTATTCCAAGATACATGAGAAAGACAGGATATTTTCTTCAAGACTTTAATTGCAGCAAAATTAGATACCCCCAAAAAACAGAATTCCAAGATACATGAGAAAGACATGATTTTTTCTTCAAGACATTAATTGCAGCAGAATAAAATACCCCCTAAAAACAGAATTCCAAGATACATGTGAAAGCCATGATTTTTTCTTCAAGACTTTAAATTCTGCAGAATTAAATGATTTTTTCTTCAAGACTTTAATTGCAGCAGAATTTGATGGCCCCCTAAAAACATAATTCCAAGATACATCAGAAAGACATGATTTTTTCTTCAAGACTTTTATTGCAGCAGAATTAGATGGACCCCTAAAAAAATAATTCCGAGATACATGAGAAAGAAATGATTTTTTCAACAAGACTTTAATTGCTGCAGAATTGGAAACCCCTAAAAACAGAACTCCAAGATACATGAGAAAGACATGATTTTTTCTTCAAAACTTTAATTGCAGCAGAATTAGATGGCCACAAAAAACAGAATTTCAAGATACATGAGAAAGGCATGATTTTTTCTTCAAAACTTTAATTGTAGCAGAATTGGATGGCCCCCTAAAAACAGAATTATTCCAAGATACATGAGAAAGACAGGATTTTTTCTTCAAGACTTTAATTGCAGCAGAATTAGATACCACCTAAAAACAGAATTCCAAGATACATGAGAAAGACATGATTTTTTCTTCAAGACTTTAATTGCAGCAGAATAAGATACCCCCTAAAAACAGAATTCCAAGATACATGTGAAAGACATGATTTTTTCTTCAAGACTTTAATTACAGCAGAATTAGATGGCCCCCTAAAAACATAATTCCAAGATACATGAGAAAGACATGATTTTTTCTTCAAGACATTTATTGCAGCAGAATTTGAAGGACCCCTAAAAACATAATTCCAAGATACATGAGAAAGAAATGATTTTTTCTACAATACTTTAATTGATGCTGAATTGGAAACCCTTAAAAACAGAATTCCAAGATACATGAGAAAGACATGATTTTTTCTTCAAGACTTTAATTGCAGCAGAATTAGATGGCCCCAAAAAACAGAACTTCAAGAAACGTGAGAATGGCAAGATTTTTTCTTCAAGACTTTAAATGCAGCAGAATTAGATGGCCCCCTAAAAACAGAATTATTCCAAGATACATGAGAAAGACAGGATTTTTTCTTCAAGACTTTAATTGCAGCAAAATTAAATACCCCCTAAAAACAGAATTCCAAGATACATGAGAAAGACATGATTTTTTCTTCAAGACTTTAATTGCAGCAGAATAAGATACCCCCTAAAAACAGAATTCCAAGATACATGAGAAAGAAATGATTTTTTCTACAAGACTTTAATTGCTGCAGAATTGGAAACCCCTAAAAACAGAATTCCAAGATACATGAGAAAGACATGATTTTTTCTTCAAGACTTTAATTGCAGTAGAATAAGATACCCCCTAAAAACAGAATTCCAAGATACATGAGAAAGACATGATTTTTTCTTCAAAACTTTAATTGCAGCAGAATTAGATGGCCCCAAAAAACAGAATTTCAAGATACATGAGAAAGGCATGATTTTTTCTTCAAAACTTTAATTGTAGCAGAATTAGATGGCCCCCTAAAAACAGAATTATTCCAAGATACATGAGAAAGACAGGATTTTTTCTTCAAGACTTTAATTGCAGCAGAATTAGATACCACCTAAAAACAGAATTCCAAGATACATGAGAAAGACATGATTTTTTCTTCACGACATTAATTGCAGCAGAATAAAATACCCCCTAAAAACAGAATTCCAAGATACATGTGAAAGCCATGATTTTTTCTTCAAGACTTTAAATTCTGCAGAATTAAATGATTTTTTCTTCAAGACTTTAATTGCAGCAGAATTTGATGGCCCCCTAAAAACATAATTCCAAGATAAATCAGAAAGACATGATTTTTTCTTCAAGACTTTTATTGCAGCAGAATTAGATGGACCCCTAAAAAAATAATTCCGAGATACATGAGAAAGAAATGATTTTTTCTACAAGACTTTAATTGCTGCAGAATTGGAAACCCCTAAAAACAGAATTCCAAGATACATGAGAAAGACATGATTTTTTCTTCAAAACTTTAATTGCAGCAGAATTAGATGGCCACAAAAAACAGAATTTCAAGATACATGAGAAAGGCATGATTTTTTCTTCAAAACTTTAATTGTAGCAGAATTGGATGGCCCCCTAAAAACAGAATTATTCCAAGATACATGAGAAAGACAGGATTTTTTCTTCAAGACTTTAATTGCAGCAGAATTAGATACCACCTAAAAACAGAATTCCAAGATACATGAGAAAGACATGATTTTTTCTTCAAGACTTTAATTGCAGCAGAATAAGATACCCCCTAAAAACAGAATTCCAAGATACATGTGAAAGACATGATTTTTTCTTCAAGACTTTAATTGCAGCAGAATTACATGAGTTTTTCTTCAAGACTTTAATTACAGCAGAATTAGATGGCCCCCTAAAAACAGAATTATTCCAAGATACATGAGAAAGACAGGATATTTTCTTCAAGACTTTAATTGCAGCAAAATTAGATACCCCCAAAAAACAGAATTCCAAGATACATGAGAAAGACATGATTTTTTCTTCAAGACTTTAATTGCAGCAGAATAAAATACCCCCAAAAAACAGAATTCCAAGATACATGTGAAAGCCATGATTTTTTCTTCAAGACTTTAAATTCTGGAGAATTAAATGATTTTTTCTTCAAGACTTTAATTGCAGCAGAATTTGATGGCCCCCTAAAAACATAATTCCAAGATACATCAGAAAGACATGATTTTTTCTTCAAGACTTTTATTGCAGCAGAATTAGATGGACCCCTAAAAAAATAATTCCGAGATACATGAGAAAGAAATGATTTTTTCTACAAGACTTTAATTGCTGCAGAATTGGAAACCCCTAAAAACAGAACTCCAAGATACATGAGAAAGACATGATTTTTTCTTCAAAACTTTAATTGCAGCAGAATTAGATGGCCCCAAAAAACAGAATTTCAAGATACATGAGAAAGGCATGATTTTTTCTTCAAAACTTTAATTGTACCAGAATTGGATGGCCCCCTAAAAACAGAATTATTCCAAGATACATGAGAAAGACAGGATTTTTTCTTCAAGACTTTAATTGCAGCAGAATTAGATACCACCTAAAAACAGAATTCCAAGATACATGGGAAAGACATGATTTTTTCTTCAAGACTTTAATTGCAGCAGAATAAGATACCCCCTAAAAACAGAATTCCAAGATACATGTGAAAGACATGATTTTTTCTTCAAGACTTTAATTGCCGCAGAATTACATGAGTTTTTCTTCAAGACTTTAATTACAGCAGAATTAGATGGCCCCCTAAAAACAAAATTCCAAGATACATGAGAAAGACATGATTTTTTCTTCAAGACTTTTATTGGAGCAGAATTTGAAGGACCCCTAAAAACATAATTCCAAGATACATGAGAAAGAAATGATTTTTTCTACAATACTTTAATTGATGCTGAATTAGAAACCCTTAAAAACAGAATTCCAAGATACATGAGAAAGACATGATTTTTTCTTCAAGACTTTAATTGCAGCAGAATTAGATGGCCCCAAAAAACAGAACTTCAAGAAACGTGAGAATGGCAAGATTTTTTCTTCAAGACTTTAAATGCAGCAGAATTAGATGGCCCCCTAAAAACAGAATTATTCCAAGATACATGAGAAAGACAGGATTTTTTCTTCAAGACTTTAATTGCAGCAAAATTAAATACCCCCTAAAAACAGAATTCCAAGATACATGAGAAAGACATGATTTTTTCTTCAAGACTTTAATTGCAGCAGAATAAGATACCCCCTAAAAACAGAATTCCAAGATACATGAGAAAGAAATGATTTTTTCTACAAGACTTTAATTGCTGCAGAATTGGAAACCCCTAAAAACAGAATTCCAAGATACATGAGAAAGACATGATTTTTTCTTCAAGACTTTAATTGCAGTAGAATAAGATACCCCCTAAAAACAGAATTCCAAGATACATGAGAAAGACATGATTTTTTCTTCAAAACTTTAATTGCAGCAGAATTAGATGGCCCCAAAAAACAGAATTTCAAGATACATGAGAAAGGCATGATTTTTTCTTCAAAACTTTAATTGTAGCAGAATTAGATGGCCCCCTAAAAACAGAATTATTCCAAGATACATGAGAAAGACAGGATTTTTCTTCAAGACTTTAATTGCAGCAGAATTAGATACCAACTAAAAACAGAATTCCAAGATACATGAGAAAGACATGATTTTTTCTTCAAGACTTTAATTGCAGCAGAATAAGATACCCCCTAAAAACAGAATTCCAAGATACATGTGAAAGACCTGATTTTTTCTTCAAGACTTTAATTGCAGCAGAATTACATGAGTTTTTCTTCAAGACTTTAATTACAGCAGAATTAGATGGCCCCCTAAAAACATAATTCCAAGATACATGAGAAAGACATGATTTTTTCTTCAAGACTTTTATTGCAGCAGAATTTGATGGACCCCTAAAAACATAATTCCAAGATACATGAGAAAGAAATGATTTTTTCTACAAGACTTTAATTGCTGCTGAATTAGAAACCCTTAAAAACAGAATTCCAAGATACATGAGAAAGACATGATTTTTTGTTCAAGACTTTAATTGCGGCAGAATTAGATGGCCCCAAAAAACAGAACTTCAAGATACGTGAGAATGGCAAGATTTTTTCTTCAAGACTTTAATTGCAGCAAAATTAGATACCACCTAAAAACAGAATTCCGAGATACATGAGAAAGACATGATTTTTTCTTCAAGACTTTAATTGCAGCAGAATATGATACCCCCTAAAAACAGAATTCCAAGATACATGTGAAAGACATGATTTTTTCTTCAAGACTTTAATTACAGCAGAATTAAATGATTTTTTCTTCAAGACTTTAATTGCAGCAGAATTAGATGGACCCCTAAAAACATAATTCCAAGATTCATGAGAAAGAAATGTTTTTTTCTACAAGACTTTAATTGCTGCAGAATTAGAAACCCTTAAAAACAGAATTCCAAGATACATGAGAAAGACATGATTTTTTCTTCAAGACTTTAATTGCAGCAGAATTAGATGGCCCCAAAAAACAGAACTTCAAGATACGTGAGAATGGCAAGATTTTTTCTTCAAGACTTTAATTGCAGCAGAATTAGATAGCCCCCTAAAAACAGAATTATTCCAAGATACGTGAGAAAGACTGGATTTTTTCTTCAAGACTTTAATTGCAGCAGAATAAGATACCCCCTAAAAACAGAATTCCAAGATACATGTGAAAGACATGATTTTTTCTTCAAGACTTTAATTGCAGCAGAGATAAATGATTTTTTCTTCAAGACTTTAATTGCAGCAGAATTAGATGGCCCCCTAAAAACATAATTCCAAGATACATGAGAAAAACATGATTTTTTCTTCAAGACTTTTATTGCAGCAGAATTAGATGGACCCCTAAAAACATAATTCCAAGATACATGAGAAAGAAATGATTTTTTCTACAAGACTTTAATAGCTGCAGTATTGGAAACCCCTAAAAACAGAATTCCAAGATACATGTGAAAGACATGATTTTTTCTTCAAGACTTTAATTGCAGTAGAATAAGATACCCCCTAAAAACAGAATTCCAATATACATGTGAAAGACGTGATTTTTTCTTCAAGACTTTAATTGCAGCATAATTAGATGGCCCCAAAAATCAGAATTTCAAGATACATGAGAAAGGCATGATTTTTTCTTCAAGACTTTAATTGCAGCAGAATTAGATAGCCCCCTAAAAACAGAATTATTCCAAGATACGTGAGAAAGACTGGATTTTTTCTTCAAGACTTTAATTGCAGCAGAATAAGATACCCCCTAAAAACAGAATTCCAAGATACATGTGAAAGACATGATTTTTTCTTCAAGACTTTAATTGCAGCAGAGATAAATGATTTTTTCTTCAAGACTTTAATTGCAGCAGAATTAGATGGCCCCCTAAAAACATAATTCCAAGATACATGAGAAAAACATGATTTTTTCTTCAAGACTTTTATTGCAGCAGAATTAGATGGACCCCTAAAAACATAATTCCAAGATACATGAGAAAGAAATGATTTTTTCTACAAGACTTTAATAGCTGCAGTATTGGAAACCCCTAAAAACAGAATTCCAAGATACATGTGAAAGACATGATTTTTTCTTCAAGACTTTAATTGCAGTAGAATAAGATACCCCCTAAAAACAGAATTCCAATATACATGTGAAAGACGTGATTTTTTCTTCAAGACTTTAATTGCAGCATAATTAGATGGCCCCAAAAATCAGAATTTCAAGATACATGAGAAAGGCATGATTTTTTCTTCAAGACTTTAATTGCAGCAGAATTAGATGGCCACCTAAAAACAAAATTATTCCAAGTTACATGAGAAAGACATGATTTTGTCTTCAAAACTTTAATTGCCGTAGAATTAGATGTCCCCAAAAAATAGAACTTCAACATACGTGAGAATGGCAAGATTTTTTCTTCAAGACTTTAATTGCAGCAGAATTAGATGGCCCCCTAAAATCAGAATTATTCCAAGATACATGAGAAAGACAGGATTTTTTTCTTCAAGACTTTAATTGCAGCAAAATTAGATACCCCCTAAAAACAGAATTCCAAGAAACATGAGAAAGACATGATTTTTTCTTCAAGACTTTAATTGCAGCAGAATAAGATACTCCCTAAAAACAGAATTCCAAGATACATGTGAAAGACATGATTTTTTCTTCAAGACTTTAATTGCAGCAGAATTAAATGATTTTTTCTTCAAAACTTTAATTGCAGCAGAATTAGATGGCCCCCTAAAAACATAATTCCAAGATACATGAGAAAGACATGATTTTTTCTTCAAGACATTTATTGCAGCAGAATTAGATGGACCCCTAAAAACATAATTCCAAGATACATGAGAAAGAAATAATTTTTTCTACAAGACTTTAATTGCTGCAGAATTAGACACCCTTAAAAACAGAATTCCAAGATACATGAGAAAGACATGATTTTTTCTTCAAGACTTTAATAGCAGCAGAATTAGATGGCCCCAAAAAACAGAACTTCAAGATACGTGAGAATGGCAAGATTTTTCCTTCAAGACTTTAATTGCAGCAGAATTAGATAGCCCCCTAAAAACAGAATTATTCCAAGATACATGAGAAAGACTGGATTTTTTCTTCAAAACTTTAATTGCAGCAAAATTAGATACCCCCTAAAAGCAGAATTCCAAGATACATGAGAAAGACATTATTTTTTCTTCAAGACTTTAATTGCAGCAGAATAACATACCCAGTAAAAACAGAATTCCAAGATACATGCGAAAGACATGATTTTTTCTTCAAGATTTTAATTGCAGCAGAGTTAAATGATTTTTTCTTCAAGACTTTAATTGCAGCAGAATTAGATGGCCCCCTAAAAACATAATTCCAAGATACATGAGAAAAACATGATTTTTTCTTCAAGACTTTTATTGCAGCAGAATTAGAAGGACCCCTAAAAACATAATTCCAAGATACATGAGAAAGAAATGATTTTTTCTACAAGACTTTAATTGCTGCAGAATTGGAAACCCCTAAAAACAGAATTCCAAGATACATGTGAAAGACATGATTTTTTCTTCAAGACTTTAATTGCAGTAGAATAAGATACCCCCTAAAAACAGAATTCCAATATACATGTGAAAGACATGATTTTTTCTTCAAGACTTTAATTGCAGCAGAATTAGATGGCCCCAAAAATCAGAATTTCAAGATACATGAGAAAGGCATGATTTTTTCTTCAAGACTTTAATTGCAGCAGAATTAGATGGCCCCCTAAAAACAAAATTATTCCAAGATACATGAGAAAGACATGATTTTTTCTTCAAAACTTTAATTGCCGCAGAATTAGATGGTCCCAAAAAACAGAACTTCAAGATACGTGAGAATGGCAAGATTTTTTCTTCAAGACTTATATTGCAGCAGAATTAGATGGCCCCCTAAAATCAGAATTATTCCAAGATACATGAGAAAGACAGGATTTTTTTCTTCAAGACTTTAATTGCAGCAAAATTAGATACCCCCTAAAAACAGAATTCCAAGATACATGAGAAAGACATGATTTTTTCTTCAAGACTTTAATTGCAGCAGAATAAGATACCCCATAAAAACAGAATTCCAAGATACATGTGAAAGACATGATTTTTTCTTCAAGACTTTAATTGCAGCAGAGATAAATGATTTTTTCTTCAAGACTTTAATTGCAGCAGAATTAGATGGGCCCCTAAAAACATAATTCCAAGATACATGAGAAAAACATGATTTTTTCTTCATGACTTTTATTGCAGCAGAATTAGATGGACCCCTAAAAACATAATTCCAAGATACATGAGAAAGAAACGATTTTTTCTACAAGACTTTAATTGCTGCAGAATTGGAAACCCCTAAAAACAGAATTCCAAGATACATGTGAAAGACATGATTTTTTCTTCAAGACTTTAATTGCAGTAGAATAAGATACCCCCTAAAAACAGAATTCCAATATACATGTGAAAGACATGATTTTTTCTTCAAGACTTTAATTGCAGCAGAATTAGATGGCCCCAAAAATCAGAATTTCAAGATACATGAGAAAGGCATGATTTTTTCTTCAAGACTTTAATTGCAGCAGAATTAGATGGCCCCCTAAAAACAAAATTATTCCAAGATACATGAGAAAGACATGATTTTTTCTTCAAAACTTTAATTGCAGCAGAATTAGATGGCCCCAAAAAACAGAACTTCAAGATACGTGAGAATGGCAAGATTTTTTCTTCAAGACTTTAATTGCAGCAGAATTAGATGGCCCCCTAAAATCAGAATTATTCCAAGATACATGAGAAAGACAGGATTTTTCTCTTCAAGACTTTAATTGCAGCAAAATTAGATACCCCCTAAAAACAGAATTCCAAGATACATGAGAAAGACATGATTTTTTCTTCAAGACTTTAATTGCAGCAGAATAAGATACCCCCTAAAAACAGAATTCCAAGATACATGTGAAAGACATGATTTTTTCTTCAAGACTTTAATTGCAGCAGAATTAAATGATTTTTTCTTCAAAACTTTAATTGCAGCAGAATTAGATGGCCCCCTAAAAACATAATTCCAAGATACATGAGAAAGACATGATTTTTTCTTCAAGACTTTTATTGCAGCAGAATTAGATGGACCCCTAAAAACATAATTCCAAGATACATGAGAAAGAAATAATTTTTTCTACAAGACTTTAATTGCTGCAGAATTAGAAACCCTTAAAAACAGAATTCCAAGATACATGAGAAAGACATGATTTTTTCTTCAAGACTTTAATTGCAGCAGAATTAGATGGCCCCAAAAAACAGAACTTCAAGATACGTGAGAATGGCAAGATTTTTTCTTCAAGACTTTAATTGCAGCAGAATTAGATAGCCCCCTAAAAACAGAATTATTCCAAGATACATGAGAAAGACTGGATTTTTTCTTCAAGACTTTAATTGCAGCAAAATTAGATACCCCCTAAAAGCAGAATTCCAAGATACATGAGAAAGACATGATTTTTTCTTCAAGACTTTAATTGCAGCAGAATAAGATACCCCCTAAAAACAGAATTCCAAGATACATGCGAAAGACATGATTTTTTCTTCAAGATTTTAATTGCAGCAGAGTTAAATGATTTTTTCTTCAAGACTTTAATTGCAGCAGAATTAGATGGCCCCCTAAAAACATAATTCCAAGATACATGAGAAAAACATGATTTTTTCTTCAAGACTTTTATTGCAGCAGAATTAGAAGGACCCCTAAAAACATAATTCCAAGATACATGAGAAAGAAATGATTTTTTCTACAAGACTTTAATTGCTGCAGAATTGGAAACCCCTAAAAACAGAATTCCAAGATACATGTGAAAGACATGATTTTTTCTTCAAGACTTTAATTGCAGTAGAATAAGATACCCCCTAAAAACAGAATTCCAATATACATGTGAAAGACATGATTTTTTCTTCAAGACTTTAATTGCAGCAGAATTAGATGGCCCCAAAAATCAGAATTTCAAGATACATGAGAAAGGCATGATTTTTTCTTCAAGACTTTAATTGCAGCAGAATTAGATGGCCCCCTAAAAACAAAATTATTCCAAGATACATGAGAAAGACATGATTTTTTCTTCAAAACTTTAATTGCCGCAGAATTAGATGGTCCCAAAAAACAGAACTTCAAGATACGTGAGAATGGCAAGATTTTTTCTTCAAGACTTTAATTGCAGCAGAATTAGATGGCCCCCTAAAATCAGAATTATTCCAAGATACATGAGAAAGACAGGATTTTTTTCTTCAAGACTTTAATGGCAGCAAAATTAGATACCCCCTAAAAACAGAATTCCAAGATACATGAGAAAGACATGATTTTTTCTTCAAGACTTTAATTGCAGCAGAATAAGATACCCCCTAAAAACAGAATTCCAAGATACATGTGAAAGACATGATTTTTTCTTCAAGACTTTAATTGCAGCAGAGATAAATGATTTTTTCTTCAAGACTTTAATTGCAGCAGAATTAGATGGCCCCCTAAAAACATAATTCCAAGATACATGAGAAAAACATGATTTTTTCTTCAAGACTTTTATTGCAGCAGAATTAGATGGACCCCTAAAAACATAATTCCAAGATACATGAGAAAGAAATGATTTTTTCTACAAGACTTTAATTGCTGCAGAATTGGAAACCCCTAAAAACAGAATTCCAAGATACATGTGAAAGACATGATTTTTTCTTCAAGACTTTAATTGCAGTAGAATAAGATACCCCCTAAAAACAGAATTCCAATATACATGTGAAAGACGTGATTTTTTCTTCAAGACTTTAATTGCAGCATAATTAGATGGCCCCAAAAATCAGAATTTCAAGATACATGAGAAAGGCATGATTTTTTCTTCAAGACTTTAATTGCAGCAGAATTAGATGGCCACCTAAAAACAAAATTATTCCAAGATACATGAGAAAGACATGATTTTGTCTTCAAAACTTTAATTGCCGCAGAATTAGATGTCCCCAAAAAACAGAACTTCAACATACGTGAGAATGGCAAGATTTTTTCTTCAAGACTTTAAATGCAGCAGAATTAGATGGCCCCCTAAAATCAGAATTATTCCAAGATACATGAGAAAGACAGGATTTTTTTCTTCAAGACTTTAATTGCAGCAAAATTAGATACCCCCTAAAAACAGAATTCCAAGATACATGAGAAAGACATGATTTTTTCTTCAAGACTTTAATTGCAGCAGAATAAGATACCCCCTAAAAACAGAATTCCAAGATACATGTGAAAGACATGATTTTTTCTTCAAGACTTTAATTGCAGCAGAATTAGATGGCCCCCTAAAAACATAATTCCAAGTTACATGAGAAAAACATGATTTTTTCTTCAAGACTTTTATTGCAGCAGAATTAGATGGACCCCTAAAAACATAATTCCAAGATACATGAGAAAGAAATGATTTTTTCTACAAGACTTTAATTGCTGCAGAATTGGAAACCCCTAAAAACAGAATTCCAAGATACATGTGAAAGACATGATTTTTTCTTCAAGACTTTAATTGCAGTAGAATAAGATACCCCCTAAAAACAGAATTCCAATATACATGTGAAAGACATGATTTTTTCTTCAAGACTTTAATTGCAGCAGAATTAGATGGCCCCAAAAATCAGAATTTCAAGATACATGAGAAAGGCATGATTTTTTCTTCAAGACTTTAATTGCAGCAGAATTAGATGGCCCCCTAAAAACAAAATTATTCCAAGATACATGAGAAAGACATGATTTTTTCTTCAAAACTTTAATTGCCGCAGAATTAGATGGCCCCAAAAAACAGAACTTCAAGATACGTGAGAATGGCAAGATTTTTTCTTCAAGACTTTAATTGCAGCAGAATTAGATGGCCCCCTAAAATCAGAATTATTCCAAGATAAATGAGAAAGGCAAGATTTTTTTCTTCAAGACTTTAATTGCAGCAAAATTAGATACCCCCTAAAAACAGAATTCCAAGATACATGAGAAAGACATGATTTTTTCTTCAAGACTTTAATTGCAGCAGAATAAGATACCCCCTAAAAACAGAATTCCAAGATACATGTGAAAGACATGATTTTTTCTTCAAGACTTTAATTGCAGCAGAATTAAATGATTTTTTCTTCAAAACTTTAATTGCAGCAGAATTAGATGGCCCCCTAAAAACATAATTCCAAGATACATGAGAAAGACATGATTTTTTCTTCAAGACTGTTATTGCAGCAGAATTAGATGGACCCCTAAAAACATAATTCCAAGATACATGAGAAAGAAATAATTTTTTCTACAAGACTTTAATTGCTGCAGAATTAGAAACCCTTAAAAACAGAATTCCAAGATACATGAGAAAGACATGATTTTTTCTTCAAGACTTTAATTGCAGCAGAATTAGATGGCCCCAAAAAACAGAACTTCAAGATACGTGAGAATGGCAAGATTTTTTCTTCAAGACTTTAATTGCAGCAGAATTAGATAGCCCCCTAAAAACAGAATTATTCCAAGATACATGAGAAAGACTGGATTTTTTCTTCAAGACTTTAATTGCAGCAAAATTAGATACCCCCTAAAAGCAGAATTCCAAGATACATGAGAAAGACATGATTTTTTCTTCAAGACTTTAATTGCAGCAGAATAAGATACCCCCTAAAAACAGAATTCCAAGATACATGCGAAAGACATGATTTTTTCTTCAAGATTTTAATTGCAGCAGAGTTAAATGATTTTTTCTTCAAGACTTTAATTGCAGCAGAATTAGATGGCCCCCTAAAAACATAATTCCAAGATACATGAGAAAAACATGATTTTTTCTTCAAGACTTTTATTGCAGCAGAATTAGAAGGACCCCTAAAAACATAATTCCAAGATACATGAGAAAGAAATGATTTTTTCTGCAAGACTTTAATTGCTGCAGAATTGGAAACCCCTAAAAACAGAATTCCAAGATACATGTGAAAGACATGATTTTTTCTTCAAGACTTTAATTGCAGTAGAATAAGATACCCCCTAAAAACAGAATTCCAATATACATGTGAAAGACCTGATTTTTTCTTCATGACTTTAATTGCAGCAGAATTAGATGGCCCCAAAAATCAGAATTTCAAGATACATGAGAAAGGCATGATTTTTTCTTCAAGACTTTAATTGCAGCAGAATTAGATGGCCCCCTAAAAACAAAATTATTCCAAGATACATGAGAAAGACATGATTTTTTCTTCAAAACTTTAATTGCCGCAGAATTAGATGGTCCCAAAAAACAGAACTTCAAGATACGTGAGAATGGCAAGATTTTTTCTTCAAGACTTTAATTGCAGCAGAATTAGATGGCCCCCTAAAATCAGAATTATTCCAAGATACATGAGAAAGACAGGATTTTTTTCTTCAAGACTTTAATGGCAGCAAAATTAGATACCCCCTAAAAACAGAATTCCAAGATACATGAGAAAGACATGATTTTTTCTTCAAGACTTTAATTGCAGCAGAATAAGATACCCCCTAAAAACAGAATTCCAAGATACATGTGAAAGACATGATTTTTTCTTCAAGACTTTAATTGCAGCAGAGATAAATGATTTTTTCTTCAAGACTTTAATTGCAGCAGAATTAGATGGCCCCCTAAAAACATAATTCCAAGATACATGAGAAAAACATGATTTTTTCTTCAAGACTTTTATTGCAGCAGAATTAGATGGACCCCTAAAAACATAATTCCAAGATACATGAGAAAGAAATGATTTTTTCTACAAGACTTTAATTGCTGCAGAATTGGAAACCCCTAAAAACAGAATTCCAAGATACATGTGAAAGACATGATTTTTTCTTCAAGACTTTAATTGCAGTAGAATAAGATACCCCCTAAAAACAGAATTCCAATATACATGTGAAAGACGTGATTTTTTCTTCAAGACTTTAATTGCAGCATAATTAGATGGCCCCAAAAATCAGAATTTCAAGATACATGAGAAAGGCATGATTTTTTCTTCAAGACTTTAATTGCAGCAGAATTAGATGGCCACCTAAAAACAAAATTATTCCAAGATACATGAGAAAGACATGATTTTGTCTTCAAAACTTTAATTGCCGCAGAATTAGATGTCCCCAAAAAACAGAACTTCAACATACGTGAGAATGGCAAGATTTTTTCTTCAAGACTTTGAATGCAGCAGAATTAGATGGCCCCCTAAAATCAGAATTATTCCAAGATACATGAGAAAGACTGGATTTTTTTCTTCAAGACTTTAATTGCAGCAAAATTAGATACCCCCTAAAAACAGAATTCCAAGATACATGAGAAAGACATGATTTTTTCTTCAAGACTTTAATTGCAGCAGAATAAGATACCCCCTAAAAACAGAATTCCAAGATACATGTGAAAGACATGATTTTTTCTTCAAGACTTTAATTGCAGCAGAATTAGATGGCCCCCTAAAAACATAATTCCAAGATACATGAGAAAAACATGATTTTTTCTTCAAGACTTTTATTGCAGCAGAATTAGATGGACCCCTAAAAACATAATTCCAAGATACATGAGAAAGAAATGATTTTTTCTACAAGACTTTAATTGCTGCAGAATTGGAAACCCCTAAAAACAGAATTCCAAGATACATGTGAAAGACATGATTTTTTCTTCAAGACTTTAATTGCAGTAGAATAAGATACCCCCTAAAAACAGAATTCCAATATACATGTGAAAGACATGATTTTTTCTTCAAGACTTTAATTGCAGCAGAATTAGATGGCCCCAAAAATCAGAATTTCAAGATACATGAGAAAGGCATGATTTTTTCTTCAAGACTTTAATTGCAGCAGAATTAGATGACCCCCTAAAAACAAAATTATTCCAAGATACATGAGAAAGACATGATTTTTTCTTCAAAACTTTAATTGCCGCAGAATTAGATGGCCCCAAAAAACAGAACTTCAAGATACGTGAGAATGGCAAGATTTTTTCTTCAAGACTTTAATTGCAGCAGAATTAGATGGCCCCCTAAAATCAGAATTATTCCAAGATAAATGAGAAAGACAAGATTTTTTTCTTCAAGACTTTAATTGCAGCAAAATTAGATACCCCCTAAAAACAGAATTCCAAGATACATGAGAAAGACATGATTTTTTCTTCAAGACTTTAATTGCAGCAGAATAAGATACCCCCTAAAAACAGAATTCCAAGATACATGTGAAAGACATGATTTTTTCTTCAAGACTTTAATTGCAGCAGAATTAAATGATTTTTTCTTCAAAACTTTAATTGCAGCAGAATTAGATGGCCCCCTAAAAACATAATTCCAAGATACATGAGAAAGACATGATTTTTTCTTCAAGACTGTTATTGCAGCAGAATTAGATGGACCCCTAAAAACATAATTCCAAGATACATGAGAAAGAAATAATTTTTTCTACAAGACTTTAATTGCTGCAGAATTAGAAACCCTTAAAAACAGAATTCCAAGATACATGAGAAAGACATGATTTTTTCTTCAAGACTTTAATTGCAGCAGAATTAGATGGCCCCAAAAAACAGAACTTCAAGATACGTGAGAATGGCAAGATTTTTTCTTCAAGACTTTAATTGCAGCAGAATTAGATAGCCCCCTAAAAACAGAATTATTCCAAGATACATGAGAAAGACTGGATTTTTTCTTCAAGACTTTAATTGCAGCAAAATTAAATACCCCCTAAAAGCAGAATTCCAAGATACATGAGAAAGACATGAGTTTTTCTTCAAGACTTTAATTGCAGCAGAATAAGATACCCCCTAAAAACAGAATTCCAAGATACATGCGAAAGACATGATTTTTTCATCAAGATTTTAATTGCAGCAGAGTTAAATGATTTTTTCTTCAAGACTTTAATTGCAGCAGAATTAGATGGCCCCCTAAAAACGTAATTCCAAGATACATGAGAAAAACATGATTTTTTCTTCAAGACTTTTATTGCAGCAGAATTAGAAGGACCCCTAAAAACATAATTCCAAGATACATGAGAAAGAAATGATTTTTTCTACAAGACTTTAATTGCTGCAGAATTGGAAACCCCTAAAAACAGAATTCCAAGATACATGTGAAAGACATGATTTTTTCTTCAAGACTTTAATTGCAGTAGAATAAGATACCCCCTAAAAACAGAATTCCACTATACATGTGAAAGACATGATTTTTTCTTCAAGACTTTAATTGCAGCAGAATTAGATGGCCCCAAAAATCAGAATTTCAAGATACATGAGAAAGGCATGATTTTTTCTTCAAGACTTTAATTGCAGCAGAATTAGATGGCCCCCTAAAAACAAAATTATTCCAAGATACATGAGAAAGACATGATTTTTTCTTCAAAACTTTAATTGCCGCAGAATTAGATGGTCCCAAAAAACAGAACTTCAAGATACGTGAGAATGGCAAGATTTTTTCTTCAAGACTTTAATTGCAGCAGAATTAGATGGCCCCCTAAAATCAGAATTATTCCAAGATACATGAGAAAGACAGGATTTTTTTCTTCAAGACTTTAATTGCAGCAAAATTAGATACCCCCTAAAAACAGAATTCCAAGATACATGAGAAAGACATGATTTTTTCTTCAAGACTTTAATTGCAGCAGAGATAAATGATTTTTTCTTCAAGACTTTAATTGCAGCAGAATTAGATGGCCCCCTAAAAACATAATTCCAAGATACATGAGAAAAACATGATTTTTTCTTCAAGACTTTTATTGCAGCAGAATTAGATGGACCCCTAAAAACATAATTCCAAGATACATGAGAAAGAAATGATTTTTTCTACAAGACTTTAATTGCTGCAGAATTGGAAACCCCTAAAAACAGAATTCCAAGATACATGTGAAAGACATGATTTTTTCTTCAAGACTTTAATTGCAGTAGAATAAGATACCCCCTAAAAACAGAATTCCAATATACATGTGAAAGACGTGATTTTTTCTTCAAGACTTTAATTGCAGCAGAATTAGATGGCCCCAAAAATCAGAATTTCAAGATACATGAGAAAGGCATGATTTTTTCTTCAAGACTTTAATTGCAGCAGAATTAGATGGCCCCCTAAAAACAAAATTATTCCAAGATACATGAGAAAGACATGATTTTTTCTTCAAAACTTTAATTGCCGCAGAATTAGATGGCCCCAAAAAACAGAACTTCAAGATACGTGAGAATGGCAAGATTTTTTCTACAAGACTTTAATTGCAGCAGAATTAGATGGCCCCCTAAAATCAGAATTATTCCAAGATACATGAGAAAGACAGGATTTTTTTCTTCAAGACTTTAATTGCAGCAAAATTAGATACCCCCTAAAAACAGAATTCCAAGATACATGAGAAAGACATGATTTTTTCTTCAAGACTTTAATTGTAGCAGAATAAGATACCCCCTAAAAACAGAATTCCAAGATACATGTGAAAGACATGATTTTTTCTTCAAGACTTTAATTGCAGCAGAATTAAATGATTTTTTCTTCAAAACTTTAATTGCAGCAGAATTAGATGGCCCCCTAAAAACATAATTCCAAGATTCATGAGAAAGACATGATTTTTTCTTCAAGACTTTTATTGCAGCAGAATTAGATGGACCCCTAAAAACAAAATTCCAAGATACATGAGAAAGAAATGATTTTTTCTACAAGACTTTAATTGCTGCAGAATTGGAAACCCCTAAAAACAGAATTCCAAGATACATGTGAAAGACATGATTTTTTCTTCAAGACTTTAATTGCAGTAGAATAAGATACCCCCTAAAAACAGAATTCCAATATACATGTGAAAGACATGATTTTTTCTTCAAGACTTTAATTGCAGCAGAATTAGATGGCCCCAAAAATCAGAATTTCAAGATACATGAGAAAGGCATGATTTTTTCTTCAAGACTTTAATTGCAGCAGAATTAGATGGCCCCCTAAAAACAAAATTATTCCAAGATACATGAGAAAGAAATGATTTTTTCTACAAGACTTTAATTGCTGCAGAATTGGAAACCCCTAAAAACAGAATTCCAAGATACATGTGATAGACATGATTTTTTCTTCAAGACTTTAATTGCAGTAGAATAAGATACCCCCTAAAAACAGAATTCCAATATACATGTGAAAGACATGATTTTTTCTTCAAGACTTTAATTGCAGCAGAATTAGATGGCCCCAAAAATCAGAATTTCAAGATACATGAGAAAGGCATGATTTTTTCTTCAAGACTTTAATTGCAGCAGAATTAGATGGCCCCCTAAAAACAAAATTATTCCAAGATACATGAGAAAGACATGATTTTTTCTTCAAAACTTTAATTGCCGCAGAATTAGATGGCCCCAAAAAACAGAACTTCAAGATACGTGAGAATGGCAAGATTTTTTCTTCAAGACTTTAATTGCAGCAGAATTAGATGGCCCCCTAAAATCAGAATTATTCCAAGATACATGAGAAAGACAGGATTTTTTTCTTCAAGACTTTAATTGCAGCAAAATTAGATACCCCCTAAAAACAGAATTCCAAGATACATGAGAAAGACATGATTTTTTCTTCAAGACTTTAATTGTAGCAGAATAAGATACCCCCTAAAAACAGAATTCCAAGATACATGTGAAAGACATGATTTTTTCTTCAAGACTTTAATTGCAGCAGAATTAAATGATTTTTTCTTCAAAACTTTAATTGCAGCAGAATTAGATGGACCCCTAAAAACATAATTCCAAGATACATGAGAAAGAAATAATTTTTTCTACAAGACTTTAATTGCTGCAGAATTAGAAACCCTTAAAAACAGAATTCCAAGATACATGAGAAAGACATGATTTTTTCTTCAAGACTTTAATTGCAGCAGAATTAGATGGCCCCAAAAAACAGAACTTCAAGATACGTGAGAATGGCAAGATTTTTTCTTCAAGACTTTAATTGCTGCAGAATTAGAAACCCTTAAAAACAGAATTCCAAGATACATGAGAAAGACATGATTTTTTCTTCAAGACTTTAATTGCAGCAGAATTAGATGGCCCCAAAAAACAGAACTTCAAGATACGTGAGAATGGCAAGATTTTTTCTTCAAGACTTTAATTGCAGCAGAATTAGATAGCCCCCTAAAAACAGAATTATTCCAAGATACAAGAGAAAGACTGGATTTTTTCTTCAAGACTTTCATTGCAGCAGAATTAAATGATTTTTTCTTCAAAACTTTAATTGCAGCAGAATTAGATGGACCCCTAAAAACATAATTCCAAGATACATGAGAAAGAAATAATTTTTTCTACAAGACTTTAATTGCTGCAGAATTAGAAACCCTTAAAAACAGAATTCCAAGATACATGAGAAAGACATGATTTTTTCTTCAAGACTTTAATTGCAGCAGAATTAGATGGCCCCAAAAAACAGAACTTCAAGATACGTGAGAATGGCAAGATTTTTTCTTCAAGACTTTAATTGCTGCAGAATTAGAAACCCTTAAAAACAGAATTCCAAGATACATGAGAAAGACATGATTTTTTCTTCAAGACTTTAATTGCAGCAGAATTAGATGGCCCCAAAAAACAGAACTTCAAGATACGTGAGAATGGCAAGATTTTTTCTTCAAGACTTTAATTGCAGCAGAATTAGATAGCCCCCTAAAAACAGAATTATTCCAAGATACAAGAGAAAGACTGGATTTTTTCTTCAAGACGTTAATTGCAGCAAAATTAGATACCCCCTAAAAGCAGAATTCCAAGATACATGAGAAAGACATGATTTTTTCTTCAAGACTTTAATTGCAGCAGAATAAGATACCCCCTAAAAACAGAATTCCAAGATACATGTGAAAGACATGATTTTTTCTTCAAGACTTTAATTGCAGCAAAGTTAAATGATTTTTTCTTCAAGACTTTAATTGCAGCAGAATTAGATGGCCCCCTAAAAAAAAAAATTATTCCAAGATACATGAGAAAGACATGATTTTTTCTTCAAAACTTTAATTGCCGCAGAATTAGATGGCCCCAAAAAACAGAACTTGAAGATACGTGAGAATGGCAAGATTTTTTCTTCAAGACTTTAATTGAAGCAGAATTAGATGGCCCCCTAAAATCAGAATTATTCCAAGATACATGAGAAAGACAGGATTTTTTTCTTCAAGACTTTAATTGCAGCAAAATTAGATACCCCCTAAAAACAGAATTCCAAGATACATGAGAAAGACAAGATTTTTTCTTCAAGACTTTAATTGCAGCAGAATAAGATACCCCCTAAAAACAGAATTCCAAGATACATGTGAAAGACATGATTTTTTCTTCGAGACTTTAATTGCAGTAGAATAAGATACCCCCTAAAAACAGAATTCCAATATACATGTGAAAGACATGATTTTTTCTTCAAGACTTTAATTGCAGCAGAATTAGATGGCCCCAAAAATCAGAATTTCAAGATACATGAGAAAGGCATGATTTTTTCTTCAAGACTTTAATTGCAGCAGAATTAGATGGCCCCCTAAAAACAAAATTATTCCAAGATACATGAGAAAGACATGATTTTTTCTTCAAAACTTTAATTGCCGCAGAATTAGATGGCCCCAAAAAACAGAACTTCAAGATACGTGAGAATGGCAAGATTTTTTCTTCAAGACTTTAATTGCAGCAGAATTAGATGGCCCCCTAAAATCAGAATTATTCCAAGATACATGAGAAAGACAGGATTTTTTTCTTCAAGACTTTAATTGCAGCAAAATTAGATACCCCCTAAAAACAGAATTCCAAGATACATGAGAAAGACATGATTTTTTCTTCAAGACTTTAATTGTAGCAGAATAAGATACCCCCTAAAAACAGAATTCCAAGATACATGTGAAAGACATGATTTTTTCTTCAAGACTTTAATTGCAGCAGAATTAAATGATTTTTTCTTCAAAACTTTAATTGCAGCAGAATTAGATGGACCCCTAAAAACATAATTCCAAGATACATGAGAAAGAAATAATTTTTTCTACAAGACTTTAATTGCTGCAGAATTAGAAACCCTTAAAAACAGAATTCCAAGATACATGAGAAAGACATGATTTTTTCTTCAAGACTTTAATTGCAGCAGAATTAGATGGCCCCAAAAAACAGAACTTCAAGATACGTGAGAATGGCAAGATTTTTTCTTCAAGACTTTAATTGCTGCAGAATTAGAAACCCTTAAAAACAGAATTCCAAGATACATGAGAAAGACATGATTTTTTCTTCAAGACTTTAATTGCAGCAGAATTAGATGGCCCCAAAAAACAGAACTTCAAGATACGTGAGAATGGCAAGATTTTTTCTTCAAGACTTTAATTGCAGCAGAATTAGATAGCCCCCTAAAAACAGAATTATTCCAAGATACAAGAGAAAGACTGGATTTTTTCTTCAAGACTTTCATTGCAGCAGAATTAAATGATTTTTTCTTCAAAACTTTAATTGCAGCAGAATTAGATGGACCCCTAAAAACATAATTCCAAGATACATGAGAAAGAAATAATTTTTTCTACAAGACTTTAATTGCTGCAGAATTAGAAACCCTTAAAAACAGAATTCCAAGATACATGAGAAAGACATGATTTTTTCTTCAAGACTTTAATTGCAGCAGAATTAGATGGCCCCAAAAAACAGAACTTCAAGATACGTGAGAATGGAAAGATTTTTTCTTCAAGACTTTAATTGCTGCAGAATTAGAAACCCTTAAAAACAGAATTCCAAGATACATGAGAAAGACATGATTTTTTCTTCAAGACTTTAATTGCAGCAGAATTAGATGGCCCCAAAAAACAGAACTTCAAGATACGTGAGAATGGCAAGATTTTTTCTTCAAGACTTTAATTGCAGCAGAATTAGATAGCCCCCTAAAAACAGAATTATTCCAAGATACAAGAGAAAGACTGGATTTTTTCTTCAAGACGTTAATTGCAGCAAAATTAGATACCCCCTAAAAGCAGAATTCCAAGATACATGAGAAAGACATGATTTTTTCTTCAAGACTTTAATTGCAGCAGAATAAGATACCCCCTAAAAACAGAATTCCAAGATACATGTGAAAGACATGATTTTTTCTTCAAGACTTTAATTGCAGCAAAGTTAAATGATTTTTTCTTCAAGACTTTAATTGCAGCAGAATTAGATGGCCCCCTAAAAAAAAAAATTATTCCAAGATACATGAGAAAGACATGATTTTTTCTTCAAAACTTTAATTGCCGCAGAATTAGATGGCCCCAAAAAACAGAACTTGAAGATACGTGAGAATGGCAAGATTTTTTCTTCAAGACTTTAATTGAAGCAGAATTAGATGGCCCCCTAAAATCAGAATTATTCCAAGATACATGAGAAAGACAGGATTTTTTTCTTCAAGACTTTAATTGCAGCAAAATTAGATACCCCCTAAAAACAGAATTCCAAGATACATGAGAAAGACAAGATTTTTTCTTCAAGACTTTAATTGCAGCAGAATAAGATACCCTCTAAAAACAGAATTCCAAGATACATGTGAAAGACATGATTTTTTCTTCGAGACTTTAATTGCAGCAGAATTAAATGATTTTTTCTTCAAAACTTTAATTGCAGCAGAATTAGATGTTCCCCTAAAAACATAATTCCAAGATACATGAGAAAGACATGATTTTTTCTTCAAGACTTTTATTGCAGCAGAATTAGATGGACCCCTAAAAACATAATTCCAAGATACATGAGAAAGAAATAATTTTTTCTACAAGACTTTAATTGCTGCAAAATTAGAAACCCTTAAAAACAGAATTCCAAGATACTTGAGAAAGACAGGATTTTTTCTTCAAGACTTTAATTGCAGCATGATTAGATACCCCCTAAAAACAGAATTCCAAGATACATGAGAAAGACATGATTTTTTCTTCAAGACTTTAATTGTAGCAGAATAAGATACCCCTTAAAAACAGAATTCCAAGATACATGTGAAAGACATGATTTTTTCTTCAAGACTTTAATTGCAGCAGAATTAAATGATTTTTTCTTCAAAACTTTAATTGCAGCAGAATTAGATGGCCCCCTAAAAACATAATTCCAAGATACATGAGAAAGACATGATTTTTTCTTCAAGACTTTTATTGCAGCAGAATTAGATGGACCCCTAAAAACATAATTCCAAGATACATGAGAAAGAAATAATTTTTTCTACAAGACTTTAATTGCTGCAGAATTAGAAACCCTTAAAAACAGAATTCCAAGATACATGAGAAAGACATGATTTTTTCTTCAAGACTTTAATTGCAGCAGAATTAGATGGCCCCAAAAAACAGAACATCAAGATACGTGAGAATGGCAAGATTTTTTCTTCAAGACTTTAATTGCAGCAGAAATAGATAGCCCCCTAAAAACAGATTTATTCCAAGATACATGAGAAAGACTGGATTTTTTCTTCAAGACTTTAATTGCAGCAAAATTAAATACCCCCTAAAAGCAGAATTCCAAGATACATGAGAAAGACATGATTTTTTCTTCAAGACTTTAATTGCAGCAGAATAAGATACCCCCTAAAAACAGAATTCCAAGATACATGTGAAAGACATGATTTTTTCTTCAAGACTTTAATTGCAGCAGAGTTAAATGATTTTTTCTTCAAGACTTTAATTGCAGCAGAATTAGATGGCCCCCTAAAAAAAAAAATTATTCCAAGATACATGAGAAAGACATGATTTTTTCTTCAAAACTTTAATTGCCGCAGAATTAGATGGCCCCAAAAAACAGAACTTGAAGATACGTGAGAATGGCAAGATTTTTTCTTCAAGACTTTAATTGAAGCAGAATTAGATGGCCCCCTAAAATCAGAATTATTCCAAGATACATGAGAAAGACAGGATTTTTTTCTTCAAGACTTTAATTGCAGCAAAATTAGATACCCCCTAAAAACAGAATTCCAAGATACATGAGAAAGACAAGATTTTTTCTTCAAGACTTTAATTGCAGCAGAATAAGATACCCCCTAAAAACAGAATTCCAAGATACATGTGAAAGACATGATTTTTTCTTCGAGACTTTAATTGCAGCAGAATTAAATGATTTTTTCTTCAAAACTTTAATTGCAGCAGAATTAGATGTTCCCCTAAAAACATAATTCCAAGATACATGAGAAAGACATGATTTTTTCTTCAAGACTTTTATTGCAGCAGAATTAGATGGACCCCTAAAAACATAATTCCAAGATACATGAGAAAGAAATAATTTTTTCTACAAGACTTTAATTGCTGCAAAATTAGAAACCCTTAAAAACAGAATTCCAAGATACTTGAGAAAGACAGGATTTTTTCTTCAAGACTTTAATTGCAGCATGATTAGATACCCCCTAAAAACAGAATTCCAAGATACATGAGAAAGACTTGATTTTTTCTTCAAGACTTTAATTGTAGCAGAATAAGATACCCCTTAAAAACAGAATTCCAAGATACATGTGAAAGACATGATTTTTTCTTCAAGACTTTAATTGCAGCAGAATTAAATGATTTTTTCTTCAAAACTTTAATTGCAGCAGAATTAGATGGCCCCCTAAAAACATAATTCCAAGATACATGAGAAAGACATGATTTTTTCTTCAAGACTTTTATTGCAGCAGAATTAGATGGACCCCTAAAAACATAATTCCAAGATACATGAGAAAGAAATAATTTTTTCTACAAGACTTTAATTGCTGCAGAATTAGAAACCCTTAAAAACAGAATTCCAAGATACATGAGAAAGACATGATTTTTTCTTCAAGACTTTAATTGCAGCAGAATTAGATGGCCCCAAAAAACAGAACATCAAGATACGTGAGAATGGCAAGATTTTTTCTTCAAGACTTTAATTGCAGCAGAAATAGATAGCCCCCTAAAAACAGATTTATTCCAAGATACATGAGAAAGACTGGATTTTTTCTTCAAGACTTTAATTGCAGCAAAATTAAATACCCCCTAAAAGCAGAATTCCAAGATACATGAGAAAGACATGATTTTTTCTTCAAGACTTTAATTGCAGCAGAATAAGATACCCCCTAAAAACAGAATTCCAAGATACATGTGAAAGACATGATTTTTTCTTCAAGACTTTAATTGCAGCAGAGTTAAATGATTTTTTCTTCAAGACTTTAATTGCAGCAGAATTAGATGGCCCCCTAAAAACATAATTCCAAGATACATGAGAAAAACATGATTTTTTCTTCAAGACTTTTATTGCAGCAGAATTAGATGGACCCCTAAAAACATAATTCCAAGATACATGAGAAAGAAATGATTTTTCTACAAGACTTTAATTGCTGCAGAATTGGAAACCCCTAAAAATAGAATTCCAAGATACATGTGAAAGACATGATTTTTTCTTCAAGACCTTAATTGCAGTAGAATAAGATACCCCCTAAAAACAGAATTCCAATATACATGTGAAAGACATGATTTTTTCTTCAAGACTTTAATTGCAGCAGAATTAGATGGCCCCAAAAATCAGAATTTCAAGATACATGAGAAAGGCATGATTTTTTCTTCAAGACTTTAATTGCATCAGAATTAGATGGTCCCCTAAAAACAAAATTATTCCAAGAGACATGAGAAAGACATGATTTTTTCTTCAAAACTTTAATTGCCGCAGAATTAGATGGCCCCAAAAAACAGAACTTCAAGATACGTGAGAATGGCAAGATTTTTTCTTCAAGACTTTAATTGCAGCAGAATTAGATGGCCCCCTAAAATCAGAATTATTCCAAGATACATGAGAAAGACAGGATTTTTTTCTTCAAGACTTTAATTGCAGCAAAATTAGATACCCCCTAAAAACAGAATTCCAAGATACATGAGAAAGACAAGATTTTTTCTTCAAGACTTTAATTGCAGCAGAATAAGATACCCCCTAAAAACAGAATTCCAAGATACATGTGAAAGACATGATTTTTTCTTCGAGACTTTAATTGCAGCAGAATTAAATGATTTTTTCTTCAAAACTTTAATTGCAGCAGAATTAGATGTTCCCCTAAAAACATAATTCCAAGATACATGAGAAAGACATGATTTTTTCTTCAAGACTTTTATTGCAGCAGAATTAGATGGACCCCTAAAAACATAATTCCAAGATACATGAGAAAGAAATAATTTTTTCTACAAGACTTTAATTGCTGCAAAATTAGAAACCCTTAAAAACAGAATTCCAAGATACTTGAGAAAGACAGGATTTTTTCTTCAAGACTTTAATTGCAGCATGATTAGATACCCCCTAAAAACAGAATTCCAAGATACATGAGAAAGACATGATTTTTTCTTCAAGACTTTAATTGTAGCAGAATAAGATACCCCTTAAAAACAGAATTCCAAGATACATGTGAAAGACATGATTTTTTCTTCAAGACTTTAATTGCAGCAGAATTAAATGATTTTTTCTTCAAAACTTTAATTGCAGCAGAATTAGATGGCCCCCTAAAAACATAATTCCAAGATACATGAGAAAGACATGATTTTTTCTTCAAGACTTTTATTGCAGCAGAATTAGATGGACCCCTAAAAACATAATTCCAAGATACATGAGAAAGAAATAATTTTTTCTACAAGACTTTAATTGCTGCAGAATTAGAAACCCTTAAAAACAGAATTCCAAGATACATGAGAAAGACATGATTTTTTCTTCAAGACTTTAATTGCAGCAGAATTAGATGGCCCCAAAAAACAGAACATCAAGATACGTGAGAATGGCAAGATTTTTTCTTCAAGACTTTAATTGCAGCAGAAATAGATAGCCCCCTAAAAACAGATTTATTCCAAGATACATGAGAAAGACTGGATTTTTTCTTCAAGACTTTAATTGCAGCAAAATTAAATACCCCCTAAAAGCAGAATTCCAAGATACATGAGAAAGACATGATTTTTTCTTCAAGACTTTAATTGCAGCAGAATAAGATACCCCCTAAAAACAGAATTCCAAGATACATGTGAAAGACATGATTTTTTCTTCAAGACTTTAATTGCAGCAGAGTTAAATGATTTTTTCTTCAAGACTTTAATTGCAGCAGAATTAGATGGCCCCCTAAAAAAAAAAATTATTCCAAGATACATGAGAAAGACATGATTTTTTCTTCAAAACTTTAATTGCCGCAGAATTAGATGGCCCCAAAAAACAGAACTTGAAGATACGTGAGAATGGCAAGATTTTTTCTTCAAGACTTTAATTGAAGCAGAATTAGATGGCCCCCTAAAATCAGAATTATTCCAAGATACATGAGAAAGACAGGATTTTTTTCTTCAAGACTTTAATTGCAGCAAAATTAGATACCCCCTAAAAACAGAATTCCAAGATACATGAGAAAGACAAGATTTTTTCTTCAAGACTTTAATTGCAGCAGAATAAGATACCCCCTAAAAACAGAATTCCAAGATACATGTGAAAGACATGATTTTTTCTTCGAGACTTTAATTGCAGCAGAATTAAATGATTTTTTCTTCAAAACTTTAATTGCAGCAGAATTAGATGTTCCCCTAAAAACATAATTCCAAGATACATGAGAAAGACATGATTTTTTCTTCAAGACTTTTATTGCAGCAGAATTAGATGGACCCCTAAAAACATAATTCCAAGATACATGAGAAAGAAATAATTTTTTCTACAAGACTTTAATTGCTGCAAAATTAGAAACCCTTAAAAACAGAATTCCAAGATACTTGAGAAAGACAGGATTTTTTCTTCAAGACTTTAATTGCAGCATGATTAGATACCCCCTAAAAACAGAATTCCAAGATACATGAGAAAGACATGATTTTTTCTTCAAGACTTTAATTGTAGCAGAATAAGATACCCCTTAAAAACAGAATTCCAAGATACATGTGAAAGACATGATTTTTTCTTCAAGACTTTAATTGCAGCAGAATTAAATGATTTTTTCTTCAAAACTTTAATTGCAGCAGAATTAGATGGCCCCCTAAAAACATAATTCCAAGATACATGAGAAAGACATGATTTTTTCTTCAAGACTTTTATTGCAGCAGAATTAGATGGACCCCTAAAAACATAATTCCAAGATACATGAGAAAGAAATAATTTTTTCTACAAGACTTTAATTGCTGCAGAATTAGAAACCCTTAAAAACAGAATTCCAAGATACATGAGAAAGACATGATTTTTTCTTCAAGACTTTAATTGCAGCAGAATTAGATGGCCCCAAAAAACAGAACATCAAGATACGTGAGAATGGCAAGATTTTTTCTTCAAGACTTTAATTGCAGCAGAAATAGATAGCCCCCTAAAAACAGATTTATTCCAAGATACATGAGAAAGACTGGATTTTTTCTTCAAGACTTTAATTGCAGCAAAATTAAATACCCCCTAAAAGCAGAATTCCAAGATACATGAGAAAGACATGATTTTTTCTTCAAGACTTTAATTGCAGCAGAATAAGATACCCCCTAAAAACAGAATTCCAAGATACATGTGAAAGACATGATTTTTTCTTCAAGACTTTAATTGCAGCAGAGTTAAATGATTTTTTCTTCAAGACTTTAATTGCAGCAGAATTAGATGGCCCCCTAAAAACATAATTCCAAGATACATGAGAAAAACATGATTTTTTCTTCAAGACTTTTATTGCAGCAGAATTAGATGGACCCCTAAAAACATAATTCCAAGATACATGAGAAAGAAATGATTTTTCTACAAGACTTTAATTGCTGCAGAATTGGAAACCCCTAAAAATAGAATTCCAAGATACATGTGAAAGACATGATTTTTTCTTCAAGACCTTAATTGCAGTAGAATAAGATACCCCCTAAAAACAGAATTCCAATATACATGTGAAAGACATGATTTTTTCTTCAAGACTTTAATTGCAGCAGAATTAGATGGCCCCAAAAATCAGAATTTCAAGATACATGAGAAAGGCATGATTTTTTCTTCAAGACTTTAATTGCATCAGAATTAGATGGTCCCCTAAAAACAAAATTATTCCAAGAGACATGAGAAAGACATGATTTTTTCTTCAAAACTTTAATTGCCGCAGAATTAGATGGCCCCAAAAAACAGAACTTCAAGATACGTGAGAATGGCAAGATTTTTTCTTCAAGACTTTAATTGCAGCAGAATTAGATGGCCCCCTAAAATCAGAATTATTCCAAGATACATGAGAAAGACAGGATTTTTTTCTACAAGACTTTAATTGCAGCAAAATTAGATACCCCCTAAAAACAGAATTCCAAGATACATGAGAAAGACATGATTTTTTCTTCAAGACTTTAATTGCAGCAGAATTAGATGGCCCCAAAAAACAGAACATCAAGATACGTGAGAATGGCAAGATTTTTTCTTCAAGACTTTAATTGCAGCAGAAATAGATAGCCCCCTAAAAACAGATTTATTCCAAGATACATGAGAAAGACTGGATTTTTTCTTCAAGACTTTAATTGCAGCAAAATTAAATACCCCCTAAAAGCAGAATTCCAAGATACATGAGAAAGACATGATTTTTTCTTCAAGACTTTAATTGCAGCAGAATAAGATACCCCCTAAAAACAGAATTCCAAGATACATGTGAAAGACATGATTTTTTCTTCAAGACTTTAATTGCAGCAGAGTTAAATGATTTTTTCTTCAAGACTTTAATTGCAGCAGAATTAGATGGCCCCCTAAAAACATAATTCCAAGATACATGAGAAAAACATGATTTTTTCTTCAAGACTTTTATTGCAGCAGAATTAGATGGACCCCTAAAAACATAATTCCAAGATACATGAGAAAGAAATGATTTTTCTACAAGACTTTAATTGCTGCAGAATTGGAAACCCCTAAAAATAGAATTCCAAGATACATGTGAAAGACATGATTTTTTCTTCAAGACCTTAATTGCAGTAGAATAAGATACCCCCTAAAAACAGAATTCCAATATACATGTGAAAGACATGATTTTTTCTTCAAGACTTTAATTGCAGCAGAATTAGATGGCCCCAAAAATCAGAATTTCAAGATACATGAGAAAGGCATGATTTTTTCTTCAAGACTTTAATTGCATCAGAATTAGATGGTCCCCTAAAAACAAAATTATTCCAAGAGACATGAGAAAGACATGATTTTTTCTTCAAAACTTTAATTGCCGCAGAATTAGATGGCCCCAAAAAACAGAACTTCAAGATACGTGAGAATGGCAAGATTTTTTCTTCAAGACTTTAATTGCAGCAGAATTAGATGGCCCCCTAAAATCAGAATTATTCCAAGATACATGAGAAAGACAGGATTTTTTTCTACAAGACTTTAATTGCAGCAAAATTAGATACCCCCTAAAAACAGAATTCCAAGATACATGAGAAAGACATGATTTTTTCTTCAAGACTTTAATTGCAGCAGAATAAGATACCCCCTAAAAACAGAATTCCAAGATACATGTGAAAGACATGATTTTTTCTTCAAGATTTTAATTGCAGCAGAATTAAATGATTTTTTCTTCAAAACGTTAATTGCAGCAGAATTAGATGTTCCCCTAAAAACATAATTCCAAGATACATGAGAAAGACATGATTTTTTCTTCAAGACTTTTATTGCAGCAGAATTAGATGGACCCCTAAAAACATAATTCCAAGATACATGAGAAAGAAATAATTTTTTCTACAAGACTTTAATTGCTGCAGAATTAGAAACCCTTAAAAACAGAATTCCAAGATACATGAGAAAGACAGGATTTTTTCTTCAAGACTTTAATTGCAGCATAATTAGATACCCCCTAAAAACAGAATTCCAAGATACATGAGAAAGACATGATTTTTTCTTCAAGACTTTAATTGCAGCAGAATTAGATACCACCTAAAATCAGAATTCCAAGATACATGTGAAAGACATGATTTTTTCTTCAAGACTTTAATTGCAGCAGAATTAAATGATTTTTTCTTCAAGACTTTTATTGCAGCAGAATTAGATGGACCCCTAAAAACAAAATTATTCCAACATACATGAGAAAGACATGATTTTTTCTTCAAGACTTTAATTGCAGCAGAATTAGATGGCCCCAAAAAATAGAATTTCAAGATACATGAGAAAGGCATGATTTTTTCTTCAAGACTTTAATTGCAGCAGAATTAGATGGCCCCCTAAAAACAAAATTATTCCAAGATACATGAGAAAGACATGATTTTTTCTTCAAAACTTTAATTGCAGCAGAATTAGATGGCCCCAAAAAACAAAACTTCAAGATACGTGAGAATGGCTAGATTTTTTCTTCAAGACTTTAATTGCAGCAGAATTAGATGGCCCCCTAAAAACAGAATTCCAAGATACATGTGAAAGACATGATTTTTTCTTCAAGACTTTAATTGCAGCAGAATTAAATGATTTTTTCTTCAAGACTTTAATTGCAGCAGAATTAGATGGCCCCCTAAAAACATAATTCCAAGATACATGAGAAAGACATGATTTTTTCTTCAAGACTTTAATTGCAGCAGAATTAGATACCACCTAAAATCAGAATTCCAAGATACATGTGAAAGACATGATTTTTTCTTCAAGACTTTAATTGCAGCAGAATTAAATGATTTTTTCTTCAAGACTTTAATTGCAGCAGAATTAGATGGCCCCCTAAAAACATAATTCCAAGATACATGAGAAAGACATGATTTTTTCTTCAAGACTTTTATTGAAGCAGAATTAGATGGACCCCTAAAAACTTAATTCCAAGGTACATGAGAAAGAAATGATTTTTTCTACAAGACTTTAATTGCTGCAGAATTGGAAACCCCTAAAAACAGAGCTCCAAGATACATGAGAAAGACATGATTTTTTCTTCAAGACTTTAATTGCTACAGAATTAGATGGCCCCAAAAAACAGAATTTCAAGATACATGAGAAAGGCATGATTTTTTCTTCAAGACTTTAATTGCAGCAGAATTAGATGGCCCCCTAAAAATAGAATTATTCCAAGATACATGAGAGAGACCGAATTTTTTCTTCAAGACTTTAATTGCAGCAGAATTAGATACCACCTAAAAACAGAATTCCAATATACATGAGAAAGACATGATTTTTTCTTCAAGACTTTAATTGCAGCAGAATAAGATACCCCCTAAAAACAGAATTCCAAGATACATGTGAAAGACATGATTTTTTCTTCAAGACTTTAATTGCAGCAGAATTAGATGGCCCCAAAAAACAGAATTTCAAGATACATGAGAAAGGCATGATTTTTTCTTCAAGACTTTAATTGCAGCAGAATTAGATGGCCCCCTAAAAACAAAATTATTCCAAGATACATGAGAAAGACATGATTTTTTCTTCAAAACTTTAATTGCAGCAGAATTAGATGGCCCCAAAAAACAAAACTTCAAGATACGTGAGAATGGCTAGATTTTTTCTTCAAGACTTTAATTGCAGCAGAATAAGATACCCCTTAAAAACAGAATTCCAAGATACATGTGAAAGACATGATTTTTTCTTCAAGACTTTAATTGCAGCAGAATTAAATGATTTTTTCTTCAAGACTTTAATTGCAGCAGAATTAGATGGCCCCCTAAAAACATAATTCCAAGATACATGAGAAAGACATGATTTTTTCTTCAAGACTTTAATTGCAGCAGAATTAGATACCACCTAAAATCAGAATTCCAAGATACATGTGAAAGACATGATTTTTTCTTCAAGACTTTAATTGCAGCAGAATTAAATGATTTTTTCTTCAAGACTTTAATTGCAGCAGAATTAGATGGCCCCCTAAAAACATAATTCCAAGATACATGAGAAAGACATGATTTTTTCTTCAAGACTTTTATTGAAGCAGAATTAGATGGACCCCTAAAAACTTAATTCCAAGGTACATGAGAAAGAAATGATTTTTTCTACAAGACTTTAATTGCTGCAGAATTGGAAACCCTTAAAAACAGAGCTCCAAGATACATGAGAAAGACGTGATTTTTTCTTCAAGACTTTAATTGCAGTAGAATAAGATACCCCCTAAAAACAGAATTTCAAGATACATGAGAAAGGCATGATTTTTTCTTCAAGACTTTAATTGCAGCAGAATTAGATGGCCCCCTAAAAATAGAATTATTCCAAGATACATGAGAAAGACCGAATTTTTTCTTCAAGACTTTAATTGCAGCAGAATTAGATACCACCTAAAAACAGAATTCCAATATACATGAGAAAGACATGATTTTTTCTTCAAGACTTTAATTGCAGCAGAATAAGATACCCCCTAAAAACAGAATTCCAAGATACATGTGAAAGGCATGATTTTTTCTTCAAGACTTTAATTGCAGCAGAATTAGATGGCCCCCTAAAAACAAAATTATTCCAAGATACATGAGAAAGACATGATTTTTTCTTCAAAACTTTAATTGCAGCAGAATTAGATGGCCCCAAAAAACAAAACTTCAAGATACGTGAGAATGGCTAGATTTTTTCTTCAAGACTTTAATTGCAGCAGAATTAGATGGCCCCCTAAAATCAGAATTATTGCAAGATATATGAGAAAGACATGATTTTTTCTTCAAGACTTTAATTGCAGCAGAATAAGATACCCCTTAAAAACAGAATTCCAAGATACATGTGAAAGACATGATTTTTTCTTCAAGACTTTAATTGCAGCAGAATTAAATGATTTTTTCTTCAAGACTTTAATTGCAGCAGAATTAGATGGCCCCCTAAAAACATAATTCCAAGATACATGAGAAAGACATGATTTTTTTCTTCAAGACTTTTATTGCAGCAGAATTAGATGGACCCCTAAAAACATAATTCCAAGATACTTGAGAAAGAAATGATTTTTTTCTACAAGACTTTAATTGCCGCAGAATTGGAAACCCCTAAAAACAGAACTCCAAGATACATGAGAAAGACATGATTTTTTCTTCAAGACTTTAATTGCAGCAGAATTAGATGGCCCCAAAAAACAGAATTTCAAGATACATGAGAAAGACATGATTTTTTCTTCAAGACTTTAATTGCAGTACAATTAGATGGCCCCCCAAAAACAGAATTATTCCAAGATACATGAGAAAGACATGATTTTTTCTTCAAGACTTTAATTGCAGCAGAATTAGATACCCCCTAAAAACAGAATTCCAAGATAAATGAGAAAGACATGATTTTTTCTTCAAGACTTTAATTGCAGCAGAATAAGATACCCCCCAAAAACAGAATTCCAAGATACATGTGAAAGACATGATTTTTTCTTCAAGACTTTAATTGCAGCAGAATTAGATGGCCCCACAAAAACAGAATTCCAAGATACATATGAAAGACATGATTTTTTCTCGAAGACTTTAATTTCAGCAGAATTAGATTGCCCCGAAAAACAGTATTCCAAGATACATGAGGAAGACATAATTTTTTCTTCTAGACTTTAGTTGCAGTAGAATTAGATGGCAACCTAAAAACGGAGTTCCAAGATACGTGAGAAAGACATGATTTTTTCTTCAAGACTTTAATTGCTGCAAAATAAGATACTCCCTAAAAACAGAATTCCAAGATACTTGTGAAAGACATGATTTTTTCATCAAGACTTTTATTGCAGCACAATTAGATACCCCCTAAAAACAGAATTCCGAGATACATGAGAAAGACATGATTTTTTCTTCAAGACTTTAATTGCAGCAGAATTAGATGGTCCCCTAAAAACATAATTCCAAGATACATGATAAAGACATGATTTTTTCTTCAAGACTTTTATTGCAGCAGAATTAGATGGACCCCTAAAAACATAATTCCAAGATACATGAGAAAGAAATAATTTTTTCTACAAGACTTTAATTGCTGGAGAATTAGAAACCCTTAAAAACAGAATTCCAAGATACATGAGAAAGACATGATTTTTTCTTCAAGACTTTAATTGCAGCAGAATTAGATGGCCCCAAAAAACAGAACATCAAGATACGTGAGAATGGCAAGATTTTTTCTTCAAGACTTTAATTGCAGCAGAATTAGATAGCCCCCTAAAAACAGAATTATTCCAAGATACATGAGAAAGACTGGATTTTTTCTTCAAGACATTAATTGCAGCAAAATTAAATACCCCCTAAAAGCAGAATTCCAAGATACATGAGAAAGACATGATTTTTTCTTCAAGACTTTAATTGCAGCAGAATAAGATACCCCCTAAAAACAGAATTCCAAGATACATGTGAAAGACATGATTTTTTCTTCAAGACTTTAATTGCAGCAGAATTAGATGGCCCCCTAAAAACATAATTCCAAGATACATGAGAAAAACATGATTTTTTCTTCAAGACTTTTATTGCAGCAGAATTAGATGGACCCCTACAAACATAATTCCAAGATACATGAGAAAGAAATGATTTTTTCTACAAGACTTTAATTGCTGCAGAATTGGAAACCCCTAAAAATAGAATTCCAAGATACATGTGAAAGACATGATTTTTTCTTCAAGACTTTAATTGCAGTAGAATAAGATACCCCCTAAAAACAGAATTCCAATATACATGTGAAAGACATGATTTTTTCTTCAAGACTTTAATTGCAGCAGAATTAGATGGCCCCAAAAATCAGAATTTCAAGATACATGAGAAAGGCATGATTTTTTCTTCAAGACTTTAATTGCATCAGAATTAGATGGTCCCCTAAAAACAAAATTATTCCAAGATACATGAGAAAGACATGATTTTTTCTTCAAAACTTTAATTGCCGCAGAATTAGATGGCCCCAAAAAACAGAACTTCAAGATACGTGAGAATGGCAAGATTTTTTCTTCAAGACTTTAATTGCAGCAGAATTAGATGGCCCCCTAAAATCAGAATTATTCCAAGATACATGAGAAAGACAGGATTTTTTTCTTCAAGACTTTAATTGCAGCAAAATTAGATACCCCCTAAAAACAGAATTCCAAGATACATGAGAAAGACATGATTTTTTCTTCAAGACTTTAATTGCAGCAGAATAAGATACCCCCTAAAAACAGAATTCCAAGATACATGTGAAAGACATGATTTTTTCTTCAAGATTTTAATTGCAGCAGAATTAAATGATTTTTTCTTCAAAACGTTAATTGCAGCAGAATTAGATGTTCCCCTAAAAACATAATTCCAAGATACATGAGAAAGACATGATTTTTTCATCAAGACTTTTATTGCAGCAGAATTAGATGGACCCCTAAAAACATAATTCCAAGATACATGAGAAAGAAATAATTTTTTCTACAAGACTTTAATTGCTGCAGAATTAGAAACCCTTAAAAACAGAATTCCAAGATACATGAGAAAGACAGGATTTTTTCTTCAAGACTTTAATTGCAGCAGAATTAGATACCACCTAAAATCAGAATTCCAAGATACATGTGAAAGACATGATTTTTTCTTCAAGACTTTAATTGCAGCAGAATTAAATGATTTTTTCTTCAAGACTTTAATTGCAGCAGAATTAGATGGCCCCCTAAAAACATAATTCCAAGATACATGAGAAAGACATGATTTTTTCTTCAAGACTTTTATTGAAGCAGAATTAGATGGACCCCTAAAAACTTAATTCCAAGGTACATGAGAAAGAAATGATTTTTTCTACCAGACTTTAATTGCTGCAGAATTGGAAACCCCTAAAAACAGAGCTCCAAGATACATGAGAAAGACATGATTTTTTCTTCAAGACTTTAATTGCTACAGAATTAGATGGCCCCAAAAAACAGAATTTCAAGATACATGAGAAAGGCATGATTTTTTCTTCAAGACTTTAATTGCAGCAGAATTAGATGGCCCCCTAAAAATAGAATTATTCCAAGATACATGAGAAAGACCGAATTTTTTCTTCAAGACTTTAATTGCAGCAGAATTAGATACCACCTAAAAACAGAATTCCAATATACATGAGAAAGACATGATTTTTTCTTCAAGACTTTAATTGCAGCAGAATAAGATACCCCCTAAAAACAGAATTCCAAGATACATGTGAAAGACATGATTTTTTCTTCAAGACTTTAATTGCAGCAGAATTAGATGGCCCCAAAAAACAGAATTTCAAGATACATGAGAAAGGCATGATTTTTTCTTCAAGACTTTAATTGCAGCAGAATTAGATGGCCCCCTAAAAACAAAATTATTCCAAGATACATGAGAAAGACATGATTTTTTCTTCAAAACTTTAATTGCAGCAGAATTAGATGGCCCCAAAAAACAAAACTTCAAGATACGTGAGAATGGCTAGATTTTTTCTTCAAGACTTTAATTGCAGCAGAATTAGATGGCCCCCTAAAATCAGAATTATTCCAAGATATATGAGAAAGACATGATTTTTTCTTCAAGACTTTAATTGCAGCAGAATAAGATACCCCTTAAAAACAGAATTCCAAGATACATGTGAAAGACATGATTTTTTCTTCAAGACTTTAATTGCAGCACAATTAAATGATTTTTTCTTCAAGACTTTAATTGCAGCAGAATTAGATGGCCCCCTAAAAACATAATTCCAAGATACATGAGAAAGACATGATTTTTTTCTTCAAGACTTTTATTGCAGCAGAATTAGATGGACCCCTAAAAACAAAATTCCAAGATACTTGAGAAAGAAATGATTTTTTCTACAAGACTTTAATTGCTGCAGAATTGGAAACCCCTAAAAACAGAACTCCAAGATACATGAGAAAGACATGATTTTTTCTTCAAGACTTTAATTGCAGCAGAATTAGATGGCCCCAAAAAACAGAATTTCAAGATACATGAGAAAGACATGATTTTTTCTTCAAGACTTTAATTGCAGTACAATTAGATGGCCCCCCAAAAACAGAATTATTCCAAGATACATGAGAAAGACATGATTTTTTCTTCAAGACTTTAATTGCAGCAGAATTAGATACCCCCTAAAAACAGAATTCCAAGATAAATGAGAAAGACATGATTTTTTCTTCAAGACTTTAATTGCAGCAGAATAAGATACCCCCCAAAAACAGAATTCCAAGATACATGTGAAAGACATGATTTTTTCTTCAAGACTTTAATTGCAGCAGAATTAGATGGCCCCACAAAAACAGAATTCCAAGATACATATGAAAGACATGATTTTTTCTCGAAGACTTTAATTTCAGCAGAATTAGATTGCCCCGAAAAACAGTATTCCAAGATACATGAGGAAGACATAATTTTTTCTTCTAGACTTTAGTTGCAGTAGAATTAGATGGCAACCTAAAAACGGAGTTCCAAGATACGTGAGAAAGACATGATTTTTTCTTCAAGACTTTAATTGCTGCAAAATAAGATACTCCCTAAAAACAGAATTCCAAGATACTTGTGAAAGACATGATTTTTTCATCAAGACTTTTATTGCAGCACAATTAGATACCCCCTAAAAACAGAATTTCAAGATACATGAGAAAGGCATGATTTTTTCTTCAAGACTTTAATTGCAGCAGAATTAGATGGCCCCCTAAAAACAAAATTATTCCAAGATACATGAGAAAGACATGATTTTTTCTTCAAAACTTTAATTGCAGCAGAATTAGATGGCCCCAAAAAACAAAACTTCAAGATACGTGAGAATGGCTAGATTTTTTCTTCAAGACTTTAATTGCAGCAGAATTAGATGGCCCCCTAAAATCAGAATTATTCCAAGATATATGAGAAAGACATGATTTTTTCTTCAAGACTTTAATTGCAGCAGAATAAGATACCCCTTAAAAACAGAATTCCAAGATACATGTGAAAGACATGATTTTTTCTTCAAGACTTTAATTGCAGCAGAATTAAATGATTTTTTCTTCAAGACTTTAATTGCAGCAGAATTAGATGGCCCCCTAAAAACATAATTCCAAGATACATGAGAAAGACATGATTTTTTTCTTCAAGACTTTTATTGCAGCAGAATTAGATGGACCCCTAAAAACATAATTCCAAGATACTTGAGAAAGAAATGATTTTTTCTACAAGACTTTAATTGCTGCAGAATTGGAAACCCCTAAAAACAGAACTCCAAGATACATGAGAAAGACATGATTTTTTCTTCAAGACTTTAATTGCAGCAGAATTAGATGGCCCCAAAAAACAGAATTTCAAGATACATGAGAAAGACATGATTTTTTCTTCAAGACTTTAATTGCAGTACAATTAGATGGCCCCCCAAAAACAGAATTATTCCAAGATACATGAGAAAGACATGATTTTTTCTTCAAGACTTTAATTGCAGCAGAATTAGATACCCCCTAAAAACAGAATTCCAAGATAAATGAGAAAGACATGATTTTTTCTTCAAGACTTTAATTGCAGCAGAATAAGATACCCCCCAAAAACAGAATTCCAAGATACATGTGAAAGACATGATTTTTTCTTCAAGACTTTAATTGCAGCAGAATTAGATGGCCCCACAAAAACAGAATTCCAAGATACATATGAAAGACATGATTTTTTCTCGAAGACTTTAATTTCAGCAGAATTAGATTGCCCCGAAAAACAGTATTCCAAGATACATGAGGAAGACATAATTTTTTCTTCTAGACTTTAGTTGCAGTAGAATTAGATGGCAACCTAAAAACGGAGTTCCAAGATACGTGAGAAAGACATGATTTTTTCTTCAAGACTTTAATTGCTGCAAAATAAGATACTCCCTAAAAACAGAATTCCAAGATACTTGTGAAAGACATGATTTTTTCATCAAGACTTTTATTGCAGCACAATTAGATACCCCCTAAAAACAGAATTCCGAGATACATGAGAAAGACATGATTTTTTCTTCAAGACTTTAATTGCAGCAGAATTAGATGGTCCCCTAAAAACATAATTCCAAGATACATGATAAAGACATGATTTTTTCTTCAAGACTTTTATTGCAGCAGAATTAGATGGACCCCTAAAAACATAATTCCAAGATACAATGAGAAAGAAATGATTTTTTCTACAAGACTTTAATTGCTGCAGAATTGGAAACCCCTAAAAACAGAACTCCAAGATACATGAGAAAGGCATGATTTTTTCTTCAAGACTTTAATTGCAACAGAATTAGATGGCCCCCTAAAAACAGAATTATTCCAAGATACATGAGAAAGATCGGATTTTTTATTCAAGACTTTAATTGCAGCAGAATTAGATACCGCCTAAAAACAGAATTCCAAGATAAATGAGAAAGACATGATTTTTTCTTCAAGACTTTAATTGCAGCAGAATAAGGTACCCCCTAAAAATAGAATTCCAAGATACATGTGAAAGACATGATTTTTTCTTCAAGACTTTAATTGCAGCAGAATTAGATGGCCCCAAAAAACAGAATTTCAAGATACATGAGAAAGGCATGATTTTTTCTTCAAGACTTTAATTGCAGCAGAATTAGATGGCCCCCTAAAAACAAAATTATTCCAAGATACATGAGAAAGACATGATTTTTTCTTCAAAACTTTAATTGCAGCAGAATTAGATGGCCCCAAAAAACAAAACTTCAAGATACGTGAGAATGGCAAGATTTTTTCTTCAAGACTTTAATTGCAGCAGAATTAGATGGCCCCCTAAAATCAGAATTATTCCAAGATACATGAGAAAGACAGGATTTTTTCTTCCAGACTTTAATTGCAGCAGAATTAGATACCCCCTAAAAACAGAATTCCAAGATAAATGAGAAAGACATGATTTTTTCTTCAAGACTTTAATTGCAGCAGAATAAGATACCCCCCAAAAACAGAATTCCAAGATAAATGTGAAAGACATGATTTTTTCTTCAAGACTTTAATTGCAGCAGAATTAGATGGCCCCACAAAAACAGAATTCCAAGATTCATATGAAAGACATGATTTTTTCTCGAAGACTTTAATTTCAGCAGAATTAGATTGCCCCGAAAAACAGTATTCCAAGATACATGAGGAAGACATAATTTTTTCTTCAAGACTTTAATTGCAGCAGAATAAGATACCCCCTAAAAACAGAATTCCAAGATACATGTGAAAGACATGATTTTTTCTTCAAGACTTTAATTGCAGCAGAGTTAAATGATTTTTTCTTCAAGACTTTAATTGCAGCAGAATTAGATGGCCCCCCAAAAACATAATTCCAAGATACATGAGAAAAACATGATTTTTCTTCAAGACTTTTATTGCAGCAAAATTAGATGGACCCCTAAAAACATAATTCCAAGATACATGAGAAAGACTTGATTTTTTCTACAAGACTTTAATTGCTGCAGAATTGGAAACCCCTAAAAACAGAACTCCAAGATACATGAGAAAGACATGATTTTTTCTTCAAGACTTTAATTGCAGCAGAATTAGATGGCGCCAAAAAATAGAATTTCAAGATACATGAGAAAGGCATGATTTTTTCTTCAAGACTTTAATTGCAACAGAATTAGATGGCCCCCTAAAAACAGAATTATTCCAAGATACATGAGAAAGATCGCATTTTTTATTCAAGACTTTAATTGCAGCAGAATTAGATACCGCCTAAAAACAGAATTCCAAGATAAATGAGAAAGACATGATTTTTTCTTCAAGACTTTAATTGCAGCAGAATAAGGTACCCCCTAAAAATAGAATTCCAAGATACATGTGAAAGACATGATTTTTTCTTCAAGACTTTAATTGCAGCAGAATTAGATGGCCCCAAAAAACAGAATTTCAAGATACATGAGAAAGGCATGATTTTTTCTTCAAGACTTTAATTGCAGCAAAATTAGATGGCCCCCTAAAAACAAAATTATTCCAAGATACATGAGAAAGACATGATTTTTTCTTCAAAACTTTAATTGCAGCAGAATTAGATGGCCCCAAAAAACAAAACTTCAAGATACGTGAGAATGGCAAGATTTTTTCTTCAAGACTTTAATTGCAGCAGAATTAGATGGCCCCCTAAAATCAGAATTATTCCAAGATACATGAGAAAGACATGATTTTTTCTTCCAGACTTTAATTGCAGCAGAATTAGATACCCCCTAAAAACAGAATTCCAAGATAAATGAGAAAGACATGATTTTTTCTTCAAGACTTTAATTGCAGCAGAATAAGATACCCCCCAAAAACATAATTCCAAGATAAATGTGAAAGACATGATTTTTTCTTCAAGACTTTAATTGCAGCAGAATTAAATGATTTTTTCTTCAAGACTTTTATTGCTGCAGAATTAGATGGACCCCTAAAAACATAATTCCAAGATACATGAGAAAGAAATAATTTTTTCTACAAGACTTTAATTGCTGCAGAATTAGAAACCCTTAAAAACAGAATTCCAAGATACATGTGAAAGACATGATTTTTTCTACAAGACTTTAATTGCTGCAGAATTGGAAACCCCTAAAAATAGAATTCCAAGATACATGTGAAAGACATGATTTTTTCTTCAAGACTTTAATTGCAGTAGAATAAGATACCCCCTAAAAACAGAATTCCAATATACATGTGAAAGACATGATTTTTTCTTCAAGACTTTAATTGCAGCAGAATTAGATGGCCCCAAAAATCAGAATTTCAAGATACATGAGAAAGGCATGATTTTTTCTTCAAAACTTTAATTGCATCAGAATTAGATGGCCCCCTAAAAACAAAATTATTCCAAGATACATGAGAAAGACATGATTTTTTCTTCAAAACTTTAATTGCCGCAGAATTAGATGGCCCCAAAAAACAGAACTTCAAGATACGTGAGAATGGCAAGATTTTTTCTTCAAGACTTTAATTGCAGCAGAATTAGATGGCCCCCTAAAATCAGAATTATTCCAAGATACATGAGAAAGACAGGATTTTTTTCTTCAAGACTTTAATTGCAGCAAAATTAGATACCCCCTAAAAACAGAATTCCAAGATACATGAGAAAGACATGATTTTTTCTTCAAGACTTTAATTGCAGCAGAATAAGATACCCCCTAAAAACAGAATTCCAAGATACATGTGAAAGACATGATTTTTTCTTCAAGACTTTAATTGCAGCAGAATTAAATGATTTTTTCTTCAAGACTTTTATTGCAGCAGAATTAGATGGACCCCTAAAAATATAATTCCAAGATACATGAGAAAGAAATAATTTTTTCTACAAGACTTTAATTGCTGCAGAATTAGAAACCCTTAAAAACAGAATTCCAAGATACATGAGAAAGACAGGATTTTTTCTTCAAGACTTTAATTGCAGCATAATTAGATACCCCCTAAAAACAGAATTCCAAGATACATGAGAAAGACATGATTTTTTCTTCAAGACTTTAATTGCAGCAGAATTAGATACCACCTAAAAACAGAATTCCAAGATACATGTGAAAGACATGATTTTTTCTTCAAGACTTTAATTGCAGCAGAATTAAATGATTTTTTCTTCAAGACTTTAATTGCAGCAGAATTAGATGGCCCCCTAAAAACATAATTCCAAGATACATGAGAAAGACATGATTTTTTCTTCAAGACTTTTATTGAAGCAGAATTAGATGGACCCCTAAAAACATAATTCCAAGATACATGAGAAAGAAATGATTTTTTCTACAAGACTTTAATTGCTGCAGAATTGGAAACCCCTAAAAACAGAGCTCCAAGATACATGAGAAAGACATGATTTTTTCTTCAAGACTTTAATTGCTACAGAATTAGATGGCCCCAAAAAACAGAATTTCAAGATACATGAGAAAGGCATGATTTTTTCTTCAAGACTTTAATTGCAGCAGAATTAGATGGCCCCCTAAAAATAGAATTATTCCAAGATACATGAGAAAGACCGAATTTTTTCTTCAAGACTTTAATTGCCGCAGAATTAGATACCACCTAAAAACAGAATTCCAATATACATGAGAAAGACATGATTTTTTCTTCAAGACTTTAATTGCAGCAGAATAAGATACCCCCTAAAAACAGAATTCCAAGATACATGTGAAAGACATGATTTTTTCTTCAAGACTTTAATTGCAGCAGAATTAAATGATTTTTTCTTCAAGACTTTAATTGCAGCAGAATTAGATGGCCCCCTAAAAACATAATTCCAAGATACATGAGAAAGACATGATTTTTTCTTCAAGACTGTTATTGCAGCAAAATTGGATGGACCCGTAAAAACATAATTCCAAGATACTTGAGAAAGAAATGATTTTTTCTACAAGACTTTAATTGCTGCAGAATTGGAAACCCCTAAAAACAGAACTCCAAGATACATGAGAAAGACATGATTTTTTCTTCAAGACTTTAATTGCAGCAGAATTAGATGGCCCCAAAAAATAGAATTTCAAGATACATGAGAAAGACATGATTTTTTCTTCAAGACTTTAATTGCAGTAGAATTAGATGGCCCCCCAAAAACAGAATTATCCCAAGATACATGAGAAAGACATGATTTTTTCTTCAAGACTTTAATTGCAGCAGAATTAGATACCCCCTAAAAACAGAATTCCAAGATAAATGAGAAAGACATGATTTTTTCTTCAAGACTTTAATTGCAGCAGAATAAGATACCCCCCAAAAACAGAATTCCAAGATAAATGTGAAAGACATGATTTTTTCTTCAAGACTTTAATTGCAGCAGAATTAGATGGCCCCACAAAAACAGAATTCCAAGATTCATATGAAAGACTTTAATTTCAGCAGAATTAGATTGCCCCGAAAAACAGTATTCCAAGATACATGAGGAAGACATAATTTTTTCTTCAAGACTTTAATTGCAGTAGAATTAGATGGCAACCTAAAAACATAGTTCCAAGATACGTGAGAAAGACATGATTTTTTCTTCAAGACTTTAATTGCTGCAAAATAAGATACTCCCTAAAAATAGAATTCCAAGATTCTTGTGAAAGACATGATTTTTTCTTCAAGACTTTTATTGCAGCACAATTAGATACCCCCTAAAAACAGAATTCCGAGATACATGAGAAAGACATGATTTTTTCTTCAAGACTTTAATTGCAGCAAAATTACATGATTTTTTCTTCAAGACTTTAATTGCAGCAGAATTAGATGGTCCCCTAAAAACATAATTCCAAGATACATGATAAAGACATGATTTTTTCTTCAAGACTTTTATTGCAGCAGAATTAGATGGATCCCTAAAAACATAATTCCAAGATACAATGAGAAAGAAATGATTTTTTCTACAAGACTTTTATTGCTGCAGAATTGGAAACCCCTAAAAACAGAACTCCAAGATACATGAGAAAGACATGATTTTTTCTTCAAGACTTTAATTGCAGCAGAATTAGATGGCCCCAAAAAATAGAATTTCAAGATACATGAGAAAGACATGATTTTTTCTTCAAGACTTTAATTGCAGTAGAATTAGATGGCCCCCCAAAAACAGAATTATCCCAAGATACATGAGAAAGACATGATTTTTTCTTCAAGACTTTAATTGCAGCAGAATTAGATACCCCCTAAAAACAGAATTCCAAGATAAATGAGAAAGACATGATTTTTTCTTCAAGACTTTAATTGCAGCAGAATAAGATACCCCCCAAAAACAGAATTCCAAGATAAATGTGAAAGACATGATTTTTTCTTCAAGACTTTAATTGCAGCAGAATTAGATGGCCCCACAAAAACAGAATTCCAAGATTCATATGAAAGACTTTAATTTCAGCAGAATTAGATTGCCCCGAAAAACAGTATTCCAAGATACATGAGGAAGACATAATTTTTTCTTCAAGACTTTAATTGCAGTAGAATTAGATGGCAACCTAAAAACACAGTTCCAAGATACGTGAGAAAGACATGATTTTTTCTTCAAGACTTTAATTGCTGCAAAATAAGATACTCCCTAAAAATAGAATTCCAAGATTCTTGTGAAAGACATGATTTTTTCTTCAAGACTTTTATTGCAGCACAATTAGATACCCCCTAAAAACAGAATTCCGAGATACATGAGAAAGACATGATTTTTTCTTCAAGACTTTAATTGCAGCAAAATTACATGATTTTTTCTTCAAGACTTTAATTGCAGCAGAATTAGATGGTCCCCTAAAAACATAATTCCAAGATACATGATAAAGACATGATTTTTTCTTCAAGACTTTTATTGCAGCAGAATTAGATGGATCCCTAAAAACATAATTCCAAGATACAATGAGAAAGAAATGATTTTTTCTACAAGACTTTTATTGCTGCAGAATTGGAAACCCCTAAAAACAGAACTCCATGATACATGAGAAAGACATGATTTTTTCTTCAAGACTTTAATTGCAGCAGAATTAGATGGCCCCAAAAAACAGAATTTCAAGATACATGAGAAAGGCATGATTTTTTCTTCAAGACTTTAATTGCAGCAGAATTAGATGGCCCCCTAAAAACAGAATTATTCCAAGATACATGAGAAAGACAGGATTTTTTATTCAAGACTTTAATTGCAGCAGAATTAGATACCGCCTAAAAACAGAATTCCAAGATAAATGAGAAAGACATGATTTTTTCTTCAAGACTTTAATTGCAGCAGAATAAGGTACTCCCTAAAAATAGAATTCCAAGATACATGTGAAAGACATGATTTTTTCTTCAAGACTTTAATTTTAGCAGAATCAGATGGCCCCACAAAAACAGAATTCCAAGATACATATGAAAGACATTATTTTTTCTCCAAGACTTTAATTGCAGCAGAATTATATTGCCCCAAAAAACAGAATTCCAAAATACATGAGGAAGACATCATTTTTTCTTCAAGACTTTAATTACAGCAGAATTAGATGGCCCCATAAAAACAGAATTCCAAGATACATGAGAAAGACATGATTTTTTTCTTCAAGACTTTAATTGCAGCAGAATTAGATGGCCCCCTAAAAATAAAATTATTCCAACATACATGAGAAAGACATGATTTTTTCTTCAAGACTTTAATTGCAGCAGAATTAGATACCCCTAAAAACAGAATTCCAAGATACATAAGAAAGACATGATTTTTTCTTCAAGACTTTAATTGCATCAGAATTACATGATTTTTTCTTCAAGACGTTAATTGCAGCAGAATTAGATGGCCCCCAAAAAACTTAATTCCAAGATACATGAGAAAGACATGATTTTTTCATCAAGACATTTATTGCAGCAGAATTAGAAGGACCCCTAAAAACATAATTCCAAGATACATGAGAAAGAAATGATTTTTTCTACAAGACTTTAATTGCAACAGAATTAGATACCCCTAAAAACAGAATTCCAAGTTACATGAGAAAGACATGATTTTTTCTTCAAGACTTTAATTGAAGCAGAATTAGATGGCCCCAAAAAACAGAATTTCAAGATACATGAGAAAGGCATGATTTTTTCTTCAAGACTTTAATTGCAGCAGAATTAGATGGCCCCCTAAAAACAAAATTATTCCAAGATACATGAGAAAGACATGTTTTTTTCTTCAAAACTTTAATTGCAGCAGAACTAGATGGCAACCTAAAAACAGAGTTCCAAGATACGTGAGAAAGACAAGATTTTTTTTCAAGACTTTAATTGCAGCAGAATAAGATACTCCATAAAAACAGAATTCCAAGATACATGTGAAAGACATGATTTTTTCTTCAAGACTTTAATTGCAGTAGAATAAGATACCCCCTAAAAACAGAATTCCAATATACATGTGAAAGACAAGATTTTTTCTTCAAGACTTTAATTGCAGCAGAATTAGATGGCCCCAAAAATCAGAATTTCAAGATACATGAGAAAGGCATGATTTTTTCTTCAAAACTTTAATTGCATCAGAATTAGATGGCCCCCTAAAAACAAAATTATTCCAAGATACATGAGAAAGACATGATTTTTTCTTCAAAACTTTAATTGCCGCAGAATTAGATGGCCCCAAAAAACAGAACTTCAAGATACGTGAGAATGGCAAGATTTTTTCTTCAAGACTTTAATTGCAGCAGAATTAGATGGCCCCCTAAAAACAGAATTATTCCAAGATACATGAGAAAGACAGGATTTTTTATTCAAGACTTTAATTGCAGCAGAATTAGATACCGCCTAAAAACAGAATTCCAAGATAAATGAGAAAGACATGATTTTTTCTTCAAGACTTTAATTGCAGCAGAATAAGGTACTCCCTAAAAATAGAATTCCAAGATACATGTGAAAGACATGATTTTTTCTTCAAGACTTTAATTTTAGCAGAATCAGATGGCCCCACAAAAACAGAATTCCAAGATACATATGAAAGACATTATTTTTTCTCCAAGACTTTAATTGCAGCAGAATTATATTGCCCCAAAAAACAGAATTCCAAAATACATGAGGAAGACATCATTTTTTCTTCAAGACTTTAATTACAGCAGAATTAGATGGCCCCATAAAAACAGAATTCCAAGATACATGAGAAAGACATGATTTTTTTCTTCAAGACTTTAATTGCAGCAGAATTAGATGGCCCCCTAAAAATAAAATTATTCCAACATACATGAGAAAGACATGATTTTTTCTTCAAGACTTTAATTGCAGCAGAATTAGATACCCCTAAAAACAGAATTCCAAGATACATAAGAAAGACATGATTTTTTCTTCAAGACTTTAATTGCATCAGAATTACATGATTTTTTCTTCAAGACGTTAATTGCAGCAGAATTAGATGGCCCCCAAAAAACTTAATTCCAAGATACATGAGAAAGACATGATTTTTTCATCAAGACATTTATTGCAGCAGAATTAGAAGGACCCCTAAAAACATAATTCCAAGATACATGAGAAAGAAATGATTTTTTCTACAAGACTTTAATTGCAACAGAATTAGATACCCCTAAAAACAGAATTCCAAGTTACATGAGAAAGACATGATTTTTTCTTCAAGACTTTAATTGAAGCAGAATTAGATGGCCCCAAAAAACAGAATTTCAAGATACATGAGAAAGGCATGATTTTTTCTTCAAGACTTTAATTGCAGCAGAATTAGATGGCCCCCTAAAAACAAAATTATTCCAAGATACATGAGAAAGACATGTTTTTTTCTTCAAAACTTTAATTGCAGCAGAACTAGATGGCAACCTAAAAACAGAGTTCCAAGATACGTGAGAAAGACAAGATTTTTTTTCAAGACTTTAATTGCAGCAGAATAAGATACTCCATAAAAACAGAATTCCAAGATACATGTGAAAGACATGATTTTTTCTTCAAAACATTTATTGCAGCAGAATTAGATACCCCCTAAAAACAGAATTCCAAGATACATGAGAAAGACATAATTTTTTCTTCAAGACTTTAATTGCAGCAGAATAAGATACCCCCTAAAAACAGAATTCCAAGATACATGTTAAAGACATGATTTTTTCTTCAAGACTTTAATTGCAGCAGAATTGCATGATTTTTTCTTCAAGACTTTAATTGCAGCAGAATTAGATGGCTCCCTAAAAACATAATTCCATGATACATGAGAAAGACATGATTTTTTCTTCAAGACTTTTATTGCAGCAGAATAAGATGGACGCCTAAAAACATAATTCCAAGATACATGTGAAAGAAATGATTTTTTCTACAAGACTTTAATTGCTGCAGAATTAGAAACCCTTAAAAACAGAATTCCAATATACATGAGAAAGACATGATTTTTTCTTCAAGACATTAATTGCAGCAGAATTAGATGGCCCCAAAAAACAGAACTTCAAGATACGGGAGAATGGCAATATTTTTTCTTCAAGACTTTAATTGCAGCAGAATTAGATGGCCCCCTCAAAACAGAATTATTCCAAGATACATGAGAAAGACAGGATTTTTTCTTCAAGACTTTAATTGCAGCAAAATTAGATACCCCCTAAAAACAGAATTCCAAGATACATGAGAAAGACATGATTTTTTCTTCAAGACTTTAATTGAAGCAGAATAAGGTACCCCCTAAAAATAGAATTCCAAGATACATGTGAAAGACATGATTTTTTCTTCAAGACTTTAATTGCAGCAGAATCAGATGGCCCCACAAAAATAGAATTCCAAGTTACATATGAAAGACATTATTTTTTCTCCAAGACTTTAATTGCAGCAGAATTAGATTGCCCCAAAAAAAAAATTCCAAAATACATGAGGAAGACATCATTTTTTCTTCAAGACTTTAATTGCAGCAGAATTAGATGGCCCCCTAAAAACAGAATTCCAAGATACATGAGAAAGACATGATTTTTTTATTCAAGACTTTAATTGCAGCAGAATTAGATGGCCCCCTAAAAATAAAATTATTCCAACATACATGAGAAAGACATGATTTGTTCTTCAAGACTTTAATTGCAGCAGAATTAGATACCCATAAAAACAGAATTCCAAGATACATAAGAAAGTCATGATTTTTTCTTCAAGACTTTAATTGCATCAGAATTACATGATTTTTTCTTCAAGACGTTAATTGCGGCAGAATTAGATGGCCCCCTAAAAACTTAATTCCAAGATACATGAGAAAGACATGATTTTTTCATCAAGACTTTTATTGCAGCAGAATTAGAAGGACCCCTAAAAACATAATTCCAAGATACATGAGAAAGAAATGATTTTTTCTACAAGACTTTAATTGCAACAGAATTAGATACCCCTAAAAACAGAATTCCAAGATACATGAGAAAGACATGATTTTTTCTTCAAGACTTTAATTGAAGCAGAATTAGATGGCCCCAAAAAACAGAATTTCAAGATACATGAGAAAGGCATGATTTTTTCTTCAAGACTTTAATTGCAGCAGAATTAGATGGCCCCCTAAAAACAAAATTATTCCAAGATACATGAGAAAGACATGTTTTTTTCTTCAAAACTTTAATTGCAGCAGAACTAGATGGCAACCTAAAAACAGAGTTCCAAGATACGTGAGAAAGACATGATTTTTTTTCAAGACTTTAATTGCAGCAGAATAAGATACTCCATAAAAACAGAATTCCAAGATACATGTGAAAGACATTATTTTTTCTTCAAGACTTTTATTGCAGCAGAATTAGATACCCCCTAAAAACAGAATTCCAAGATACATGAGAAAGACATGATTTTTTCTTCAAGACTTTAATTGCAGCAGAATTAGATGGCCCCCTAATAGCAGAATTCCAAGAAACATGTGAAAGACATGATTTTTACTTCAAGACTTTAATTGCAGCAGAATTACATGATTTTTTCTTCAAGACTTTAATTGCAGCAGAATTAGATGGCCCCCTAAAAAAAGAATTATTCCAAGATACATGAGAAAGACAGGATTTTTTCTTCAAGACTTTAAATTCAGCAGAATTAGATACCACCTAAAAACACAATTCCAAGATACATGAGAAAGACATAATTTTTTCTTCAAGACTTTAATTGCAGCAGAATAAGATACCCCCTAAAAACAAAATTCCAAGATACATGTTAAAGACATGATTTTTTCTTCAAGACTTTAATTGCAGCAGAATTGCATGATTTTTTCTTCAAGACTTTAATTGCAGCAGAATTAGATGGCCCCCTAAAAACATAATTCCATCATACATGAGAAAGACATGATTTTTTCTTCAAGACTTTTATTGCAGCAGAATAAGATGGACCCCGAAAAACATAATTCCAAGATACATGAGAAAGAAATAATTTTTTGTACAAGACTTTAATTGCTGCACAATTAGAAACCCTTAAAAACAGAATTCCAAGATACATGAGAAAGACATGATTTTTTCTTCAAGACTTTAATTGCAGCAGAATTAGATGGCCCCAAAAAACAGAACTTCAAGATACGGGAGAATGGCAAGATTTTTTCTTCAAGACTTTAATTGCTGCAGAATTAGATGGCCCCCCCAAAACAGAATTATTCCAAGATACATGAGAAAGACATAATTTTTTCTTCAAGACTTTAATTGCAGCAGAATAAGATACCCCCTAAAAACAAAATTCCAAGATACATGTTAAAGACATGATTTTTTCTTCAAGACTTTAATTGCAGCAGAATGGCAAGATTTTTTCTTCAAGACTTTAATTGCAGCAAAATTAGATACCCCCTAAAAACAGAATTCCAAGATACATGAGAAAGACATGATTTTTTCTTCAAGACTTTAATTGAAGCAGAATAAGATCCCCCCTAAAAACAGAATTCCAAGATACATGTGAATGACATGATTTTTTCTTCAAGACTTTAATTGCAGCAGAATTAAATGATTTTTTTCTTCAAGACTTTAATTGCAGCAGAATTAGATGGCCCCCTAAAAACATAATTCGAAGATACATGAGAAAGACATGATTTTTCTTCAAGACTTTTATTGCAGCAGAATTAGATGGACCCCTAAAAACATAATTCCAAGACACATGAGAAAGAAATGATTTTTTCTACAAGACTTTAATTGCTGCAGAATTAGATGGCCCCATAAAAACAGAATTATTCCAAGATACATGTGAAAGACATGATTTTTTCTTCAAGACTTTAATTGCAGCAGAATTAAATCATTTTTTCATCAAGACTTTAATTGCAGCAGAATTAGATGGCCCCCTAAAAACATAATTCCAAGATACATGAGAAAGACATGATTTTTTCTTCAAGACTTTTATTGCAGCAGAATTAGATGGACCCCTAAAAACATAATTCCAAGATACATGAGAAAGAAATGATTTTTTCTACAAGACTTTAATTGCTGCAGAATTGGAAACCCCTAAAAACAGAACTCCAAGATACATGAGAAAGACATGATTTTTTCTTCAAGACTTTAATTGTAGCAGAATTAGATGGCCCCAACAAACAGAATTTCAAGATACATGAGAAAGGCATGATTTTTACTTCAAGACTTTAATTGCAGCAGAATTAGATGGCCCCCTAAAAACAGAATTATTCCAAGATACATGAGAAAGACAGGATTTTTTCTTCAAGACTTTAATTGCAGCAGAATTAGATACCACCAAAAAACAGAATTCCAAGATACATGAGAAAGACATAATTTTTTTCTTCAAGACTTTAATTGCAGCAGAATAAGATACCCCCTAAAAACAGAATTCCAAGATACATGTTAAAGACATGATTTTTTCTTCAAGACTTTAATTGCAGCAGAATTGCATGATTTTTTCTTCAAGACTTTAATTGCAGCAGAATTAGATGGCCCCCTAAAAACATAATTCCATGATACATGAGAAAGACAAGATTTTTTCTACAAGACTTTAATTGCTGCAGAATTAGAAACCCTTAAAAACAGAATTCCAATATACATGAGAAAGACATGATTTTTTCTTCAAGACATTAATTGCAGCAGAATTAGATGGCCCCAAAAAACAGAACTTCAAGATACGGGAGAATGGCAATATTTTTTCTTCAAGACTTTAATTGCAGCAGAATTAGATGGCCCCCTCAAAACAGAATTATTCCAAGATACATGAGAAAGACAGGATTTTTTCTTCAAGACTTTAATTGCCGCAAAATTAGATACCCCCTAAAAACAGAATTCCAAGATACATGAGAAAGACATGATTTTTTCTTCAAGACTTTAATTGAAGCAGAATAAGGTACCCCCTAAAAATAGAATTCCAAGATACATGTGAAAGACATGATTTTTTCTTCAAGACTTTAATTGCAGCAGAATCAGATGGCCCCACAAAAATAGAATTCCAAGATACATATGAAAGACATTATTTTTTCTCCAAGACTTTAATTGCAGCAGAATTAGATTGCCCCAAAAAAAAAATTCCAAAATACATGACGAAGACATCATTTTTTCTTCAAGACTTTAATTGCAGCAGAATTAGATGGCCCCCTAAAAACAGAATTCCAAGATACATGAGAAAGACATGATTTTTTTCTTCCAGACTTTAATTGCAGCAGAATTAGATGGCCCCCTAAAAATAAAATTATTCCAACATACATGAGAAAGACATGATTTGTTCTTCAAGACTTTAATTGCAGCAGAATTAGATACCCATAAAAACAGAATTCCAAGATACATAAGAAAGTCATGATTTTTTCTTCAAGACTTTAATTGCATCAGAATTACATGATTTTTTCTTCAAGACGTTAATTGCAGCAGAATTAGATGGCCCCCTAAAAACTTAATTCCAAGATACATGAGAAAGACATGATTTTTTCATCAAGACTTTTATTGCAGCAGAATTAGAAGGACCCCTAAAAACATAATTCCAAGGTACATGAGAGAGAAATGATTTTTTCTACAAGACTTTAATTGCAACAGAATTAGATACCCCTAAAAACAGAATTCCAAGATACATGAGAAAGACATGATTTTTTCTTCAAGACTTTAATTGAAGCAGAATTAGATGGCCCCAAAAAACAGAATTTCAAGATACATGAGAAAGGCATGATTTTTTCTTCAAGACTTTAATTGCAGCAGAATTAGATGGCCCCCTAAAAACAAAATTATTCCAAGATACATGAGAAAGACATGTTTTTTTCTTCAAAACTTTAATTGCAGCAGAACTAGATGGCAACCTAAAAAAAGAGTTCCAAGATACGTGAGAAAGACATGATTTTTTTTCAAGACTTTAATTGCAGCAGAATAAGATACTCCATAAAAACAGAATTCCAAGATACATGAGAAAGACATGATTTTTTCTTCAAGACTTTAATTGCAGCAGAATTACATGATTTTTTCTTCAAGACTTTAATTGCAGCAGAATTAGATGGCCCCCTAAAAAAAGAATTATTCCAAGATACATGAGAAAGACAGGATTTTTTCTTCAAGACTTTAAATTCAGCAGAATTAGATACCACCTAAAACCACAATTCCAAGATACATGAGAAAGACATAATTTTTTCTTCAAGACTTTAATTGCAGCAGAATAAGATACCCCCTAAAAACAAAATTCCAAGATACATGTTAAAGACATGATTTTTTCTTCAAGGCTTTAATTGCAGCAGAATTGCATGATTTTTTCTTCAAGACTTTTATTGCAGCAGAATAAGATGGACCCCGAAAAACATAATTCCAAGATACTTGAGAAAGAAATGATTTTTTGTACAAGACTTTAATTGCTGCACAATTAGAAACCCTTAAAAACAGAATTCCAAGATACATGAGAAAGACATGATTTTTTCTTCAAGACTTTAATTGCAGCAGAATTAGATGGCCCCAAAAAACAGAACTTCAAGATACGGGAGAATGGCAAGATTTTTTCTTCAAGACTTTAATTGCAGCAGAATTAGATGGCCCCCTCAAAACAGAATTATTCCAAGATACATGAGAAAGACATGATTTTTTCTTCAAGACTTTAATTGCAGCAGAATAAGATACCCCTTAAAAACAGAATTCCAAGATACATGTGAAAGACATGATTTTTTCTTCAAGACTTTAATTGCAGCAGAATTAAATGATTTTTTCTTCAAGACTTTAATTGCAGCAGAATTAGATGGCCCCCTAAAAACATAATTCCAAGATACATGAGAAAGACATGATTTTTTTCTTCAAGACTTTTATTGCAGCAGAATTAGATGGACCCCTAAAAACATAATTCCAAGATACTTGAGAAAGAAATGATTTTTTCTACAAGACTTTAATTGCTGCAGAATTGGAAACCCCTAAAAACAGAACTCCAAGATACATGAGAAAGACATGATTTTTTCTTCAAGACTTTAATTGCAGCAGAATTAGATGGCCCCAAAAAACAGAATTTCAAGATACATGAGAAAGACATGATTTTTTCTTCAAGACTTTAATTGCAGTACAATCAGATGGCCCCCCAAAAACAGAATTATTCCAAGATACATGAGAAAGACAGGATTTTTTCTTCAAGACTTTAATTGCAGCAGAATTAGATACCCCCTAAAAACATAATTCCAAGATAAATGAGAAAGACATGATTTTTTCTTCAAGACTTTAATTGCAGCTGAATAAGATACCCCCCAAAAACAGAATTCCAAGATGCATGTGAAAGACATGATTTTTTCTTCAAGACATTAATTGCAGCAGAATTAGATGGCCCCACAAAAACAGAATTCCAAGATACATATGAAAGACATGATTTTTTTCTCGAAGACTTTAATTTCAGCAGAATTAGATTGCCCCGAAAAACAGTATTCCAAGATACATGAGGAAGACATAATTTTTTCTTCTAGACTTTAGTTGCAGTAGAATTAGATGGCAACCTAAAAACAGAGTTCCAAGATACGTGAGAAAGACATGATTTTTTCTTCAAGACTTTAATTGCTGCAAAATAAGATACTCCCTAAAAACAGAATTCCAAGATACTTGTGAAAGACATGATTTTTTCATCAAGACTTTTATTGCAGCACAATTAGATACCCCCTAAAAACAGAATTCCGAGATACATGAGAAAGACATGATTTTTTCTTCAAGACTTTAATTGCAGCAGAATTAGATGGTCCCCTAAAAACATAATTCCAAGATACATGATAAAGACATGATTTTTTCTTCAAGACTTTTATTGCAGCAGAATTAGATGGACCCCTAAAAACATAATTCCAAGATACAATGAGAAAGAAATGATTTTTTCTACAAGACTTTAATTGCTGCAGAATTGGAAACCCCTAAAAACAGAACTCCAAGATACATGAGAAAGACATGATTTTTTCTTCAAGACTTTAATTGCAGCAGAATTAGATGGTCCCCTGAAAACATAATTCCAAGATACATGATAAAGACATGATTTTTTCTTCAAGACTTTTATTGCAGCAGAATTAGATGGACCCCTAAAAACATAATTCCAAGATACAATGAGAAAGAAATGATTTTTTCTACAAGACTTTAATTGCTGCAGAATTGGAAACCCCTAAAAACAGAACTCCAAGATACATGAGAAAGACATGATTTTTTCTTCAAGACTTTTATTGCAGCAGAATTAGATGGCGCCAAAAAACAGAATTTCAAGATACATGAGAAAGGCATGATTTTTTCTTCAAGACTTTAATTGCAACAGAATTAGATGGCCCCCTAAAAACAGAATTATTCCAAGATACATGAGAAAGATCGGATTTTTTATTCAAGACTTTAATTGCAGCAGAATAAGGTACCCCCTAAAAATAGAATTCCAAGATACATGTGAAAGACATGATTTTTTCTTCAAGACTTTAATTGCAGCAGAATTAGATGGCCCCAAAAAACAGAATTTCAAGATACATGAGAAAGGCATGATTTTTTCTTCAAGACTTTAATTGCAGCAGAATTAGATGGCCCCCTAAAAACAAAATTATTCCAAGATACATGAGAAAGACATGATTTTTTCTTCAAAACTTTAATTGCAGCAGAATTAGATGGCCCCAAAAAACAAAACTTCAAGATACGTGAGAATGGCAAGATTTTTTCTTCAAGACTTTAATTGTAGCAGAATTAGATGGCCCCCTAAAATCCGAATTATTCCAAGATACATGAGAAAGACAGGATTTTTTTCTTCCAGACTTTAATTGCAGCAAAATTAGATACCCCCTAGAACCAGAATTCCAAGATACATGAGAAAGACATGATTTTTTCATCAAGACTTTAATTGCAGCAGAATAAGATACCCCCTAAAAACAGAATTCCAAGATACATGTGAAAGACATGATTTTTTCTTCAAGACTTTAATTGCAGCAGAATTAAATGATTTTTTCTTCAAGACTTTAATTGCAGCAGAATTAGATGGCCCCCTAAAAACATAATTCCAAGATACATGAGAAAGACATGATTTTTTCTTCAAGACTGTTATTGCAGCAAAATTGGATGGACCCCTAAAAACATAATTCCAAGATACTTGAGAAAGAAATGATTTTTTCTACAAGACTTTAATTGCTGCAGAATTGGAAACCCCTAAAAACAGAACTCCAAGATACATGAGAAAGACATGATTTTTTCTTCAAGACTTTAATTGCAGCAGAATTAGATGGCCCCAAAAAATAGAATTTCAAGATACATGAGAAAGACATGATTTTTTCTTCAAGACTTTAATTGCAGTAGAATTAGATGGCCCCCCAAAAACAGAATTATCCCAAGATACATGAGAAAGACATGATTTTTTCTTCAAGACTTTAATTGCAGCAGAATTAGATACCCCCTAAAAACAGAATTCCAAGATAAATGAGAAAGACATGATTTTTTCTTCAAGACTTTAATTGCAGCAGAATAAGATACCCCCCAAAAAGAGAATTCCAAGATAAATGTGAAAGACATGATATTTTCTTCAAGACTTTAATTGCAGCAGAATTAGATGGCCCCACAAAAACAGAATTCCAAGATTCATATGAAAGACTTTAATTTCAGCAGAATTAGATTGCCCCGAAAAACAGTATTCCAAGATACATGAGGAAGACATAATTTTTTCTTCAAGACTTTAATTGCAGTAGAATTAGATGGCAACCTAAAAACATAGTTCCAAGATACGTGAGAAAGACATGATTTTTTCTTCAAGACTTTAATTGCTGCAAAATAAGATACTCCCTAAAAATAGAATTCCAAGATTCTTGTGAAAGACATGATTTTTTCTTCAAGACTTTTATTGCAGCACAATTAGATACCCCCTAAAAACAGAATTCCGAGATACATGAGAAAGACATGATTTTTTCTTCAAGACTTTAATTGCAGCAAAATTACATGATTTTTTCTTCAAGACTTTAATTGCAGCAGAATTAGATGGTCCCCTAAAAACATAATTCCAAGATACATGATAAAGACATGATTTTTTCTTCAAGACTTTTATTGCAGCAGAATTAGATGGATCCCTAAAAACATAATTCCAAGATACAATGAGAAAGAAATGATTTTTTCTACAAGACTTTTATTGCTGCAGAATTGGAAACCCCTAAAAATAGAACTCCAAGATACATGAGAAAGACATGATTTTTTCTTCAAGACTTTAATTGCAGCAGAATTAGATGGTCCCCTGAAAACATAATTCCAAGATACATGATAAAGACATGATTTTTTCTTCAAGACTTTTATTGCAGCAGAATTAGATGGACCCCTAAAAACATAATTCCAAGATACAATGAGAAAGAAATGATTTTTTCTACAAGACTTTAATTGCTGCAGAATTGGAAACCCCTAAAAACAGAACTCCAAGATACATGAGAAAGACATGATTTTTTCTTCAAGACTTTTATTGCAGCAGAATTAGATGGCGCCAAAAAACAGAATTTCAAGATACATGAGAAAGGCATGATTTTTTCTTCAAGACTTTAATTGCAACAGAATTAGATGGCCCCCTAAAAACAGAATTATTCCAAGATACATGAGAAAGATCGGATTTTTTATTCAAGACTTTAATTGCAGCAGAATAAGGTACCCCCTAAAAATAGAATTCCAAGATACATGTGAAAGACATGATTTTTTCTTCAAGACTTTAATTGCAGCAGAATTAGATGGCCCCAAAAAACAGAATTTCAAGATACATGAGAAAGGCATGATTTTTTCTTCAAGACTTTAATTGCAGCAGAATTAGATGGCCCCCTAAAAACAAAATTATTCCAAGATACATGAGAAAGACATGATTTTTTCTTCAAAACTTTAATTGCAGCAGAATTAGATGGCCCCAAAAAACAAAACTTCAAGATACGTGAGAATGGCAAGATTTTTTCTTCAAGACTTTAATTGTAGCAGAATTAGATGGCCCCCTAAAATCCGAATTATTCCAAGATACATGAGAAAGACAGGATTTTTTTCTTCCAGACTTTAATTGCAGCAAAATTAGATACCCCCTAAAACCAGAATTCCAAGATACATGAGAAAGACATGATTTTTTCATCAAGACTTTAATTGCAGCAGAATAAGATACCCCCTAAAAACAGAATTCCAAGATACATGTGAAAGACATGATTTTTTCTTCAAGACTTTAATTGCAGCAGAATTAAATGATTTTTTCTTCAAGACTTTAATTGCAGCAGAATTAGATGGCCCCCTAAAAACATAATTCCAAGATACATGAGAAAGACATGATTTTTTCTTCAAGACTGTTATTGCAGCAAAATTGGATGGACCCCTAAAAACATAATTCCAAGATACTTGAGAAAGAAATGATTTTTTCTACAAGACTTTAATTGCTGCAGAATTGGAAACCCCTAAAAACAGAACTCCAAGATACATGAGAAAGACATGATTTTTTCTTCAAGACTTTAATTGCAGCAGAATTAGATGGCCCCAAAAAATAGAATTTCAAGATACATGAGAAAGACATGATTTTTTCTTCAAGACTTTAATTGCAGTAGAATTAGATGGCCCCCCAAAAACAGAATTATCCCAAGATACATGAGAAAGACATGATTTTTTCTTCAAGACTTTAATTGCAGCAGAATTAGATACCCCCTAAAAACAGAATTCCAAGATAAATGAGAAAGACATGATTTTTTCTTCAAGACTTTAATTGCAGCAGAATAAGATACCCCCCAAAAAGAGAATTCCAAGATAAATGTGAAAGACATGATATTTTCTTCAAGACTTTAATTGCAGCAGAATTAGATGGCCCCACAAAAACAGAATTCAAAGATTCATATGAAAGACTTTAATTTCAGCAGAATTAGATTGCCCCGAAAAACAGTATTCCAAGATACATGAGGAAGACATAATTTTTTCTTCAAGACTTTAATTGCAGTAGAATTAGATGGCAACCTAAAAACATAGTTCCAAGATACGTGAGAAAGACATGATTTTTTCTTCAAGACTTTAATTGCTGCAAAATAAGATACTCCCTAAAAATAGAATTCCAAGATTCTTGTGAAAGACATGATTTTTTCTTCAAGACTTTTATTGCAGCACAATTAGATACCCCCTAAAAACAGAATTCCGAGATACATGAGAAAGACATGATTTTTTCTTCAAGACTTTAATTGCAGCAAAATTACATGATTTTTTCTTCAAGACTTTAATTGCAGCAGAATTAGATGGTCCCCTAAAAACATAATTCCAAGATACATGATAAAGACATGATTTTTTCTTCAAGACTTTTTTTGCAGCAGAATTAGATGGATCCCTAAAAACATAATTCCAAGATACAATGAGAAAGAAATGATTTTTTCTACAAGACTTTTATTGCTGCAGAATTGGAAACCCCTAAAAACAGAACTCCAAGATACATGAGAAAGACATGATTTTTTCTTCAAGACTTCAATTGCAGCAGAATTAGATGGCCCCAAAAAACAGAATTTCAAGATACATGAGAAAGGCATGATTTTTTCTTCAAGACTTTAATTGCAGCAGAATTAGATGGCCCCCTAAAAACAGAATTATTCCAAGATACATGAGAAAGACAGGATTTTTTATTCAAGACTTTAATTGCAGCAGAATTAGATACCGCCTAAAAACAGAATTCCAAGATAAATGAGAAAGACATGATTTTTTCTTCAAGACTTTAATTGCAGCAGAATAAGGTACTCCCTAAAAATAGAATTCCAAGATACATGTGAAAGACATGATTTTTTCTTCAAGACATTAATTTTAGCAGAATCAGATGGCCCCACAAAAACAGAATTCCAAGACACATATGAAAGACATTATTTTTTCTCCAAGACTTTAATTGCAGCAGAATTATATTGCCCCAAAAAACAGAATTCCAAAATACATGAGGAAGACATCATTTTTTCTTCAAGACTTTAATTGCAGCAGAATTAGATGGCCCCATAAAAACAGAATTCCAAGATACATGAGAAAGACATGATTTTTTTCTTCAAGACTTTAATTGCAGCAGAATTAGATGGCCCCCTAAAAATAAAATTATTCCAACATACATGAGAAAGACATGATTTTTTCTTCAAGACTTTAATTGCAGCAGAATTAGATACCCCTAAAAACAGAATTCCAAGATACATAAGAAAGACATGATTTTTTCTTCAAGACTTTAATTGCATCAGAATTACATGATTTTTTCTTCAAGACGTTAATTGCAGCAGAATTAGATGGCCCCCAAAAAACTTAATTCCAAGATACATGAGAAAGACATGATTTTTTCATCAAGACTTTTATTGCAGCAGAATTAGAAGGACCCCTAAAAACATAATTCCAAGATACATGAGAAAGAAATGATTTTTTCTACAAGACTTTAATTGCAACAGAATTAGATACCCCTAAAAACAGAATTCCAAGTTACATGAGAAAGACATGATTTTTTCTTCAAGACTTTAATTGAAGCAGAATTAGATGGCCCCAAAAAACAGAATTTCAAGATACATGAGAAAGGCATGATTTTTTCTTCAAGACTTTAATTGCAGCAGAATTAGATGGCCCCCTAAAAACAAAATTATTCCAAGATACATGAGAAAGACATGTTTTTTTCTTCAAAACTTTAATTGCAGCAGAACTAGATGGCAACCTAAAAACAGAGTTCCAAGATACGTGAGAAAGACAAGATTTTTTTTCAAGACTTTAATTGCAGCAGAATAAGATACTCCATAAAAACAGAATTCCAAGATACATGTGAAAGACATGATTTTTTCTTCAAAACATTTATTGCAGCAGAATTAGATACCCCCTAAAAACAGAATTCCAAGATACATGAGAAAGACATAATTTTTTCTTCAAGACTTTAATTGCAGCAGAATAAGATACCCCCTAAAAACAGAATTCCAAGATACATGTTAAAGACATGATTTTTTCTTCAAGACTTTAATTGCAGCAGAATTGCATGATTTTTTCTTCAAGACTTTAATTGCAGCAGAATTAGATGGCCCCCTAAAAACATAATTCCATGATACATGAGAAAGACATGATTTTTTCTTCAAGACTTTTATTGCAGCAGAATAAGATGGACGCCTAAAAACATAATTCCAAGATACATGTGAAAGAAATGATTTTTTCTACAAGACTTTAATTGCTGCAGAATTAGAAACCCTTAAAAACAGAATTCCAATATACATGAGAAAGACATGATTTTTTCTTCAAGACATTAATTGCAGCAGAATTAGATGGCCCGAAAAAACAGAACTTCAAGATACGGGAGAATGGCAATATTTTTTCTTCAAGACTTTAATTGCAGCAGAATTAGATGGCCCCCTCAAAACAGAATTATTCCAAGATACATGAGAAAGACAGGATTTTTTCTTCAAGACTTTAATTGCAGCAAAATTAGATACCCCCTAAAAACAGAATTCCAAGATACATGAGAAAGACATGATTTTTTCTTCAAGACTTTAATTGAAGCAGAATAAGGTACCCCCTAAAAATAGAATTCCAAGATACATGTGAAAGACATGATTTTTTCTTCAAGACTTTAATTGCAGCAGAATCAGATGGCCCCACAAAAATAGAATTCCAAGATACATATGAAAGACATTATTTTTTCTCCAAGACTTTAATTGCAGCAGAATTAGATTGCCCCAAAAAAAAAATTCCAAAATACATGAGGAAGACATCATTTTTTCTTCAAGACTTTAATTGCAGCAGAATTAGATGGCCCCCTAAAAACAGAATTCCAAGATACATGAGAAAGACATGATTTTTTTATTCAAGACTTTAATTGCAGCAGAATTAGATGGCCCCCTAAAAATAAAATTATTCCAACATACATGAGAAAGACATGATTTGTTCTTCAAGACTTTAATTGCAGCAGAATTAGATACCCATAAAAACAGAATTCCAAGATACATAAGAAAGTCATGATTTTTTCTTCAAGACTTTAATTGCATCAGAATTACATGATTTTTTCTTCAAGACGTTAATTGCGGCAGAATTAGATGGCCCCCTAAAAACTTAATTCCAAGATACATGAGAAAGACATGGTTTTTTCATCAAGACTTTTATTGCAGCAGAATTAGAAGGACCCCTAAAAACATAATTCCAAGATACATGAGAAAGAAATGATTTTTTCTACAAGACTTTAATTGCAACAGAATTAGATACCCCTAAAAACAGAATTCCAAGATACATGAGAAAGACATGATTTTTTCTTCAAGACTTTAATTGAAGCAGAATTAGATGGCCCCAAAAAACAGAATTTCAAGATACATGAGAAAGGCATGATTTTTTCTTCAAGACTTTAATTGCAGCAGAATTAGATGGCCCCCTAAAAACAAAATTATTCCAAGATACATGAGAAAGACATGTTTTTTTCTTCAAAACTTTAATTGCAGCAGAACTAGATGGCAACCTAAAAACAGAGTTCCAAGATACGTGAGAAAGACATGATTTTTTTTCAAGACTTTAATTGCTGCAGAATAAGATACTCCATAAAAACAGAATTCCAAGATACATGTGAAAGACATGATTTTTTCTTCAAGACTTTAATTGCAGCAGAATTACATTATTTTTTCTTCAAGACTTTTATTGCAGCAGAATTAGATACCCCCTAAAAACAGAATTCCAAGATACATGAGAAAGACATGATTTTTTCTTCAAGACTTTAATTGCAGCAGAATTAGATGGCCCCCTAAAAGCAGAATTCCAAGAAACATGTGAAAGACATGATTTTTACTTCAAGACTTTAATTGCAGCAGAATTACATGATTTTTTCTTCAAGACTTTAATTGCAGCAGAATTAGATGGCCCCCTAAAAAAAGAATTATTCCAAGATACATGAGAAAGACAGGATTTTTTCTTCAAGACTTTAAATTCAGCAGAATTAGATACCACCTAAAAACACAATTCCAAGATACATGAGAAAGACATAATTTTTTCTTCAAGACTTTAATTGCAGCAGAATAAGATACCCCCTAAAAACAAAATTCCAAGATACATGTTAAAGACATGATTTTTTCTTCAAGACTTTAATTGCAGCAGAATTGCATGATTTTTTCTTCAAGACTTTAATTGCAGCAGAATTAGATGGCCCCCTAAAAACATAATTCCATGATACATGAGAAAGACATGATTTTTTCTTCAAGACTTTTATTGCAGCAGAATAAGATGGACCCCGAAAAACATAATTCCAAGATACATGAGAAAGAAATAATTTTTTGTACAAGACTTTAATTGCTGCACAATTAGAAACCCTTAAAAACAGAATTCCAAGATACATGAGAAAGACATGATTTTTTCTTCAAGACTTTAATTGCTGCAGAATTAGATGGCCCCAAAAAACAGAACTTCAAGATACGGGAGAATGGCAAGATTTTTTCTTCAAGACTTTAATTGCTGCAGAATTAGATGGCCCCCCCAAAACAGAATTATTCCAAGATACATGAGAAAGACATAATTTTTTCTTCAAGACTTTAATTGCAGCAGAATAAGATACCCCCTAAAAACAAAATTCCAAGATACATGTTAAAGACATGATTTTTTCTTCAAGACTTTAATTGCAGCAGAATGGCAAGATTTTTTCTTCAAGACTTTAATTGCAGCAAAATTAGATACCCCCTAAAAACAGAATTCCAAGATACATGAGAAAGACATGATTTTTTCTTCAAGACTTTAATTGAAGCAGAATAAGATCCCCCCTAAAAACAGAATTCCAAGATACATGTGAATGACATGATTTTTTCTTCAAGACTTTAATTGCAGCAGAATTAAATGATTTTTTTCTTCAAGACTTTAATTGCAGCAGAATTAGATGGCCCCCTAAAAACATAATTCGAAGATACATGAGAAAGACATGATTTTTCTTCAAGACTTTTATTGCAGCAGAATTAGATGGACCCCTAAAAACATAATTCCAAGACACATGAGAAAGAAATGATTTTTTCTACAAGACTTTAATTGCTGCAGAATTAGATGGCCCCATAAAAACAGAATTATTCCAAGATACATGTGAAAGACATGATTTTTTCTTCAAGACTTTAATTGCAGCAGAATTAAATCATTTTTTCATCAAGACTTTAATTGCAGCAGAATTAGATGGCCCCCTAAAAACATAATTCCAAGATACATGAGAAAGACATGATTTTTTCTTCAAGACTTTTATTGCAGCAGAATTAGATGGACCCCTAAAAACATAATTCCAAGATACATGAGAAAGAAATGATTTTTTCTACAAGACTTTAATTGCTGCAGAATTGGAAACCCCTAAAAACAGAACTCCAAGATACATGAGAAAGACATGATTTTTTCTTCAAGACTTTAATTGTAGCAGAATTAGATGGCCCCAACAAACAGAATTTCAAGATACATGAGAAAGGCATGATTTTTACTTCAAGACTTTAATTGCAGCAGAATTAGATGGCCCCCTAAAAACAGAATTATTCCAAGATACATGAGAAAGACAGGATTTTTTCTTCAAGACTTTAATTGCAGCAGAATTAGATACCACCTAAAAACAGAATTCCAAGATACATGAGAAAGACATAATTTTTTTCTTCAAGACTTTAATTGCAGCAGAATAAGATACCCCCTAAAAACAGAATTCCAAGATACATGTTAAAGACATGATTTTTTCTTCAAGACTTTAATTGCAGCAGAATTGCATGATTTTTTCTTCAAGACTTTAATTGCAGCAGAATTAGATGGCCCCCTAAAAACATAATTCCATGATACATGAGAAAGACAAGATTTTTTCTACAAGACTTTAATTGCTGCAGAATTAGAAACCCTTAAAAACAGAATTCCAATATACATGAGAAAGACATGATTTTTTCTTCAAGACATTAATTGCAGCAGAATTAGATGGCCCCAAAAAACAGAACTTCAAGATACGGGAGAATGGCAATATTTTTTCTTCAAGACTTTAATTGCAGCAGAATTAGATGGCCCCCTCAAAACAGAATTATTCCAAGATACATGAGAAAGACAGGATTTTTTCTTCAAGACTTTAATTGCAGCAAAATTAGATACCCCCTAAAAACAGAATTCCAAGATACATGAGAAAGACATGATTTTTTCTTCAAGACTTTAATTGAAGCAGAATAAGGTACCCCCTAAAAATAGAATTCCAAGATACATGTGAAAGACATGATTTTTTCTTCAAGACTTTAATTGCAGCAGAATTAAATGATTTTTTTCTTCAAGACTTTAATTGCAGCAGAATTAGATGGCCCCCTAAAAACATAATTCGAAGATACATGAGAAAGACATGATTTTTCTTCAAGACTTTTATTGCAGCAGAATTAGATGGACCCCTAAAAACATAATTCCAAGACACATGAGAAAGAAATGATTTTTTCTACAAGACTTTAATTGCTGCAGAATTAGATGGCCCCATAAAAACAGAATTATTCCAAGATACATGTGAAAGACATGATTTTTTCTTCAAGACATTAATTGCAGTAGAATTAGATGGCCCCAAAAAACGGAACTTCAAGATACATGAGAAAGACATGATTTTTTCTTCAAGACTTTAATTGCAGCAAAATTAGATACCCCCTAAAAACAGAATTCCAAGATACATGAGAAAGACATGATTTTTTCTTCAAGACGTTAATTGCAGCTGAATTAGATGGCCCCCTAAAAACTTAATTCCAAGATACATGAGAAAGACATGATTTTTTCATCAAGACTTTTATTGCAGCAGAATTAGAAGGACCCCTAAAAACATAATTCCAAGATACATGAGAAAGAAATGATTTTTTCTACAAGACTTTAATTGCAACAGAATTAGATACCCCTAAAAATAGAATTCCAAGATACATGAGAAAGACATGATTTTTTCTTCAAGACTTTAATTGAAGCAGAATTAGATGGCCCCAAAAAACAGAATTTCAAGATACATGAGAAAGGCATGATTTTTTCTTCAAGACTTTAATTGCAGCAGAATTAGATGGCCCCCTAAAAACAAAATTATTCCAAGATACATGAGAAAGACATGTTTTTTTCTTCAAAACTTTAATTGCAGCAGAACTAGATGGCAACCTAAAAACAGAGTTCCAAGATACGTGAGAAAGACATGATTTTTTTTCAAGACTTTAATTGCAGCAGAATAAGATACTCCATAAAAACAGAATTCCAAGATACATGTGAAAGACATGATTTTTTCTTCAAGACTTTTATTGCAGCAGAATTAGATACCCCCTAAAAACAGAATTCCAAGATACATGAGAAAGACATGATTTTTTCTTCAAGACTTTAATTGCAGCAGAATTACATGATTTTTTCTTCAAGACTTTAATTGCAGCAGAATTAGATGGCCCCCTAAAAAAAGAATTATTCCAAGATACATGAGAAAGACAGGATTTTTTCTTCAAGACTTTAAATTCAGCAGAATTAGATACCACCTAAAACCACAATTCCAAGATACATGAGAAAGACATAATTTTTTCTTCAAGACTTTAATTGCAGCAGAATAAGATACCCCCTAAAAACAAAATTCCAAGATACATGTTAAAGACATGATTTTTTCTTCAAGGCTTTAATTGCAGCAGAATTGCATGATTTTTTCTTCAAGACTTTAATTGCAGCAGAATTAGATGGCCCCCTAAAAACATAATTCCATGATACATGAGAAAGACATGATTTTTTCTTCAAGACTTTTATTGCAGCAGAATAAGATGGACCCCGAAAAACATAATTCCAAGATACATGAGAAAGAAATGATTTTTTGTACAAGACTTTAATTGCTGCACAATTAGAAACCCTTAAAAACAGAATTCCAAGATACATGAGAAAGACATGATTTTTTCTTCAAGACTTTAATTGCAGCAGAATTAGATGGCCCCAAAAAACAGAACTTCAAGATACGGGAGAATGGCAAGATTATTTCTTCAAGACTTTAATTGCAGCAGAATTAGATGGCCCCCTCAAAACAGAATTATTCCAAGATACATGAGAAAGACATAATTTTTTCTTCAAGACTTTAATTGCAGCTGAATAAGATACCCCCTAAAAACAAAATTCCAAGATACATGTGAAAGACATAATTTTTTCTTCAAGACTTTAATTGCAGCAGAATAAGATACCCCCTAAAAACAAAATTCCAAGATACATGTTAAAGACATGATTTTTTCTTCAAGACTTTAATTGCAGCAGAATGGCAAGATTTTTTCTTCAAGACTTTAATTGCAGCAAAATTAGATACCCCCTAAAAACAGAATTCCAAGATACATGAGAAAGACATGATTTTTTCTTCAAGACTTTAATTGAAGCAGAATAAGATCCCCCCTAAAAACAGAATTCCAAGATACATGTGAATGACATGATTTTTTCTTCAAGACTTTAATTGCAGCAGAATTAAATGATTTTTTTCTTCAAGACTTTAATTGCAGCAGAATCAGATGGCCCCCTAAAAACATAATTCGAAGATACATGAGAAAGACATGATTTTTCTTCAAGACTTTTATTGCAGCAGAATTAGATGGACCCCTAAAAACATAATTCCAAGACACATGAGAAAGAAATGATTTTTTCTTCAGAACTTTAATTGCAGCGGAATTAGATGGCAACCTAAAAACAGAGTTCCAAGGTACGTGAGAAAGACATGATTTTTTCTTCAATACTTTAATTGCAGCAAAATAAGGTACTCCCTAAAAACAGCATTCCAAGATACATGAGAAAGGCATGATTTTTTCTTCAAGACTTTAATTGCAGCAGAATTAGATGGCCCCCTAAAAACAGAATTATTCCAAGATACATGAGAAAGACATGATTTTTTCTTCAAGACTTTAATTGCAGCAGAATTAGATACCACCTAAAAACAGAATTCCAAGATACATGAGAAAGACATGATTTTTTCTTCAAGACTTTAATTGCAGCAGAATAAGATACCCCCTAAAAACAGAATTCCAATATACATGTGAAAGACATGATTTTTTCTTCAAGACTTTGATTGCAGCAGAATTAGATGGCCCCAAAAAATCAGAATTTCATGATACATGAGAAAGGCATGATTTTTTCTTCAAGACTTTAATTGCAGCAGAATTAGATGGCCCCCTAAAAACAAAATTATTCCAAGATACATGAGAAAGACATGATTTTTTCTTCAAAACTTTAATTGCCGCAGAATTAGATGGCCCCAAAAAACAGAACTTCAAGATACCTGAGAATGGCAAGATTTTTTCTTCAAGACTTTAATTGCAGCAGAATTAGATGGCCCCCTAAAATCAGAATTATTCCAAGATATATGAGAAAGACAGGATTTTTTTCTTCAAGACTTTAATTGCAGCAAAATTAGATACCCCCTAAAAACAGAATTCCAAGATACATGAGAAAGACATGATTTTTTCTTCAAGACTTTAATTGCAGCAGAATAAGATACCCCCTAAAAACAGAATTCCAAGATACATGTGAAAGACATGATTTTTTCTTCAAGACTTTAATTGCAGCAGAATTAAATGATTTTTTCTTCAAAACTTTAATTGCAGCAGAATTAGATGGCCCCCTAAAAACATAATTCCAAGATACATGAGAAAGACATGATTTTTTCTTCAAGACTTTTATTGCAGCAGAATTAGATGGACCCCTAAAAACATAATTCCAAGATACATGAGAAAGAAATGATTTTTTCTACAAGACTTTAATTGCTGCAGAATTAGAAACCCTTAAAAATAGAATTCCAAGATACATGAGAAAGACATGATTTTTTCTTCAAGACTTTAATTGCAGCAGAATTAGATGGCCCCCAAAAAATAGAATTATTCCAAGATACATGAGAAAGACAGGATTTTTTCTTCAAGACTTTAATTGCAGCATAATTAGATACCCCCTAAAAACAGAATTCCAAGATACATGAGAAAGAAATGATTTTTTCTACAAGACTTTAATTGCTGCAGAATTAGAAACCCTTAAAAATAGAATTCCAAGATACATGAGAAAGACATGATTTTTTCATCAAGACTTTAATTGCAGCAGAATAAGATACCCCCTAAAAACGGAATTCCAAGATACATGTGAAAGACATGATTTTTTCTTCAAGACTTTAATTGCAGCAGAATTAAATGATTTTTTCTTCAAGACTTTAATTGCAGCAGAATTAGATGGCCCCCTAAAAACATAATTCCAAGATACATGAGAAAGACATGATTTTTTCTTCAAGACTTTTATTGCAGCAGAATTAGATGGACCCCTAAACACATAATTCCAAGATACATGAGAAAGAAATGATTTTTTCTACAAGACTTCAATTGCTGCAGAATTGGAAACCCCTAAAAACAGAACTCCAAGATACCTGAGAAAGACATGATTTTTTCTTCAAGACTTTAATTGCTGCAGAATTAGATGGCCCCAAAAAACAGAATTTCAAGATACATGAGAAAGGCATGATTTTTTCTTCAAGACTTTAATTGCAGCAGAATTAAATGGCCCCCTAAAAACAGAATTATTCCAAGATACATGAGAAAGACAGGATTTTTTCTTCAAGACTTTAATTGCAGCAGAATTAGACACCACCTAAAAACAGAATTCCAAGATACATGAGAAAGGCATGATTTTTTCTTCAAGACTTTAATTGCAGCAGAATTAGATGGCCCCCTAAAAACAGAATTATTCCAAGATACATGAGAAAGACCGGATTTTTTCTTCAAGACTTTAAATGCAGCAGAATTAGATACCACCTAAAAACAGAATTCCAAGATACATGAGAAAGGCATGATTTTTTCTTCAAGACTTTAATTGCAGCAGAATAAGATACCCCCTAAAAACAGAATTCCAAGATACATGTGAAAGACATGATTTTTTCTTCAAGACTTTAATTGCAGCAGAATTACATGATTTTTTCTTCAAGACTTTAATTGCAGCAGAATTAGATGGCCCCCTAAAAAAAGAATTATTCCAAGATACATGAGAAAGACAGGATTTTTTCTTCAAGACTTTAAATTCAGCAGAATTAGATACCACCTAAAACCACAATTCCAAGATACATGAGAAAGACATAATTTTTTCTTCAAGACTTTAATTGCAGCAGAATAAGATACCCCCTAAAAACAAAATTCCAAGATACATGTTAAAGACATGATTTTTTCTTCAAGGCTTTAATTGCAGCAGAATTGCATGATTTTTTCTTCAAGACTTTAATTGCAGCAGAATTAGATGGCCCCCTAAAAACATAATTCCATGATACATGAGAAAGACATGATTTTTTCTTCAAGACTTTTATTGCAGCAGAATAAGATGGACCCCGAAAAACATAATTCCAAGATACATGAGAAAGAAATGATTTTTTGTACAAGACTTTAATTGCTGCACAATTAGAAACCCTTAAAAACAGAATTCCAAGATACATGAGAAAGACATGATTTTTTCTTCAAGACTTTAATTGCAGCAGAATTAGATGGCCCCAAAAAACAGAACTTCAAGATACGGGAGAATGGCAAGATTATTTCTTCAAGACTTTAATTGCAGCAGAATTAGATGGCCCCCTCAAAACAGAATTATTCCAAGATACATGAGAAAGACATAATTTTTTCTTCAAGACTTTAATTGCAGCAGAATAAGATACCCCCTAAAAACAAAATTCCAAGATACATGTGAAAGACATAATTTTTTCTTCAAGACTTTAATTGCAGCAGAATAAGATACCCCCTAAAAACAAAATTCCAAGATACATGTTAAAGACATGATTTTTTCTTCAAGACTTTAATTGCAGCAGAATAAGATACCCCCTAAAAACAGAATTCCAAGATACATGTGAAAGACATGATTTTTTCTTCAAGACTTTAATTGCAGCAGAATTAGATGGTCCCAAAAAACAGAATTTCAAGATACATGAGAAAGGCATGATTTTTTCTTCAAGACTTTAATTGCAGCAGAATTAGATGGCCCCCTAAAAACAAAAATATTCCAAGATACATGAGAAAGACATGATTTTTTCTTCAAAACATTAATTGCAGCAGAATTAGATGGCCCCAAAAAAACAGAACTTCAAGATACGTGAGAATGGCAAGATTTTTTCTTCAAGACTTTAATTGCAGCAGAATTAGATGGCCCACTAAAATCAGAATTATTCCAAGATACATGAGAAAGACAGGATTTTTTCTTCAAGACTTTAATTGCAGCAAAATTAGATACCTCGTAAAAACAGAATTCCAAGATACATGAGAAAGACATGATTTTTTCTTCAAGACTTCAATTGCAGCAGAATAAGATACCCCCTAAAAACAGAATTCCAAGATACATGTGAAAGACATGATTTTTTCGTCAAGACTTTAATTGCAGCAGAATCATATGGCCCCACAAAAACAGAATTCCAAGATACATATGAAAGACATTATTTTTTCTCCAAGACTTTAATTGCAGCAGAATTAGATTGCCCCAAAAGACAGAATTCCAAAATACATGAGGAAGACATCATTTTTTCTTCAAGACTTTAATTGCAGCAGAATTAGATGGCCCCCTAAAAACAGAATTCCAAGATACATGAGAAAGACATGATTTTTTTCTTCAAGACTTTAATTGCAGCAGAATTAGATGGCCCCCTAAAAATAAAATTATTCCAACATACATGAGAAAGACATGATTTTTCCTTCAAGACTTTAATTGCAGCAGAATTAGATACCCCTAAAAACAGAATTCCAAGATACATATGAAAGACATTATTTTTTCTCCAAGACTTTAATTGCAGCAGAATTAGATTGCCCCAAAAGACAGAATTCCAAAATACATGAGGAAGACATCATTTTTTCTTCAAGACTTTAATTGCAGCAGAATTAGATGGCCCCCTAAAAACAGAATTCCAAGATACATGAGAAAGACATGATTTTTTTCTTCAAGACTTTAATTGCAGCAGAATTAGATGGCCCCCTAAAAATAAAATTATTCCAACATACATGAGAAAGACATGATTTTTTCTTCAAGACTTTAATTGCATCAGAATTACATGATTTTTTCTTCAAGACGTTAATTGCAGCAGAATTAGATGGCCCCCTAAAAACATAATTCCAAGATACATGAGAAAGACATGATTTTTTCATCAAGACTTTTACTGCAGCAGAATTAGAAGGACCCCTAAAAACATAATTCCAAGATACATGAGAAAGAAATGATTTTTTCTACAAGACTTTAATTGCAACAGAATTAGATACCCCTAAAAACTGAATTTCAAGATACATGAGAAAGGCATGATTTTTTCTTCAAGACTTTAATTGAAGCAGAATTAGATGGCCCCAAAAAACAGAATTTCAAGATACATGAGAAAGGCATGATTTTTTTCTTCAAGACTTTAATTGCAGCAGAATTAGATGGCCCCCTAAAAACAAAATTATTCCAAGATGCTTGAGAAAGACATGTTTTTTTCTTCAAAACTTTAATTGCAGCAGAACTAGATGGCAACCTAAAAACAGAGTTCCAAGATACGTGAGAAAGACATGATTTTTTTTTCAAGACTTTAATTGCAGCAGAATAAGATACTCCCTAAAAAATGAATTCCAAGATACATGTGAAAGACATGATTTTTTCTACAAGACTTTTATTGCAGCAGAATTAGATACCCCCTAAAAACAGAATTCCAAGATACATGAGAAAGACATGATTTTTTCTTCAAGACTTTAATTGCAGCAAAATTAGATGGCCCCCTAAAAACAGAATTCCAAGATACATGTGAAAGACATGATTTTTTCTTCAAGACTTTAATTGCTGCAGAATTACATGATTTTTTCTTCAAGACTTTAAATGCACCAGAATTAGATGGTACCCTAAAAACATAATTCCAAGATACATGAGAAAGACATGATTTTTTTCTTCAAGACTTTTATTGCAGCAGAATTAGATGGACCCCTAAAAACATAATTCCAAGATACATGAGAAAGAAATGATTTTTTCAACAAGACTTTAATTGCTGCAGAATTAGAAACCCTTAAAAACATAATTCCAAGATACATGAGAAAGACATGATTTTTTTTCTTCAAGACTTTAATTGCAGCAGAATTAGATGGCCCCCTAAAAATAAAATTATTCCAACATACATGAGAAAGACATGATTTTTTCTTCAAGACTTTAATTGCAGCAGAATTAGATACCCCTAAAAACAGAATTCCAAGATACATAAGAAAGACATGATTTTTTCTTCAAGACTTTAATTGCATCAGAATTACATGATTTTTTCTTCAAGACGTTAATTGCAGCAAAATTAGATGGCCCCCTAAAAACATAATTCCAAGATACATGAGAAAGACATGATTTTTTCATCAAGACTTTTACTGCAGCAGAATTAGAAGGACCCCTAAAAACATAATTCCAAGATACATGAGAAAGAAATGATTTTTTCTACAAGACTTTAATTGCAACAGAATTAGATACCCCTAAAAACTGAATTTCAAGATACATGAGAAAGGCATGATTTTTTCTTCAAGACTTTAATTGAAGCAGAATTAGATGGCCCCAAAAAACAGAATTTCAAGATACATGAGAAAGGCATGATTTTTTTCTTCAAGACTTTAATTGCAGCAGAATTAGATGGCCCCCTAAAAACAAAATTATTGCAAGATACTTAAGAAAGACATGTTTTTTTCTTCAAAACTTTAATTGCAGCAGAACTAGATGGCAACCTAAAAACAGAGTTCCAAGATACGTGAGAAAGACATGATTTTTTTTTCAAGACTTTAATTGCAGCAGAATAAGATACTCCCTAAAAAATGAATTCCAAGATACATGTGAAAGACATGATTTTTTCTACAAGACTTTTATTGCAGCAGAATTAGATACCCCCTAAAAACAGAATTCCAAGATACATGAGAAAGACATGATTTTTTCTTCAAGACTTTAATTGCAGCAAAATTAGATGGCCCCCTAAAAACAGAATTCCAAGATACATGTGAAAGACATGATTTTTTCTTCAAGACTTTAAATGCACCAGAATTAGATGGTGCCCTAAAAACATAATTCCAAGATACATGAGAAAGACATGATTTTTTTCTTCAAGATTTTTATTGCAGCAGAATTAGATGGACCCCTAAAAACATAATTCCAAGATACATGAGAAAGAAATGATTTGTTCAACAAGACTTTAATTGCTGCAGAATTAGAAACCCTTAAAAACATAATTCCAAGATACATGAGAAAGACATGATTTTTTCTTCAAGACTTTAATTGCAGCAGAATTAGATGGCCCCAAAAAACAGAACTTCAAGATACGTGAGAATGGCAAGATTTTTTCTTCAAAACATTAATTGCAGCAGAATTAGATGTCCCCCTAAAAACATAATTCCAAGATACTTGAGAAAGAAATGATTTTTTCTACAAGACTTTAATTGCTGCAGAATTAGATTGCCCCAAAAAACGGAATTCCAAAATACATGAGGAAGACATCATTTTTTTCGTCAAGACTTTAATTGCAGCAGAATTAGATGGCCCCCTAAAAACATAATTCCAAGATACATGAGAAAGAAATGATTTGTTCAACAAGACTTTAATTGCTGCAGAATTAGAAACCCTTAAAAACATAATTCCAAGATACATGAGAAAGACATGATTTTTTCATCAAGACTTTAATTGCAGCAGAATTAGATGGCCCCAAAAAACAGAACTTCAAGATACGTGAGAATGGCAAGATTTTTTCTTCAAGACTTTAATTGCAGCAGAATTAGATGTCCCCCTAAAAACATAATTCCAAGATACTTGAGAAAGAAATGATTTTTTCTACAAGACTTTAATTGCTGCAGAATTAGATTGCCCCAAAAAACGGAATTCCAAAATACATGAGGAAGACATCCTTTTTTCTTCAAGAATTTAATTGCAGCAGAATTAGATGGCCCCCTAAAAACAGAATTCCAAGATACATGAGAAAGACATGATTTTTTTCGTCAAGACTTTAATTGCAGCAGAATTAGATGGCCCCCTAAAAACAAAATTATTCCAAGATACAAGAGAAAGACATGATTTTTTCTTCAAAACTTTAATTGCAGCAGAACTAGATGGCAACCTAAAAACAGGGTTCCAAGATACGTGAGAAAGACATGATTTTTTTTTCAAGACTTTAATTGCAGCAGAATAAGATACTCCCTTAAAAATGAATTCCAAGATACATGTGAAAGACAAGATTTTTTCTACAAGACTTTTATTGCAGCAGAATTAGATACCCCCTAAAAACAGAATTCCAAGATACATGAGAAAGACATGATTTTTTCTTTAAGACTTTAATTGCAGCAGAATTAGATGGCCCCCTAAAAACAGAATTCCAAGATAAATGTGAAAGACATGATTTTTTTTTCAAGACTTTAATTGCAGCAGAATTACATGATTTTTTTCTTCAAGACTTTAAATGCACCAGAATTAGATGGCACCCCAAAAACATAATTGCAAGATACATGAGAAAGACATTATTTTTTTCTTCAAGACTTTTATTGCAGCAGAATTAGATGGACCCCGAAAAACATAATTCCAAGATACATGAGAAAGAAATGATTTTTTCAACAAGACTTTAATTGCTGCAGAATTAGAAACCCTTAAAAACATAATTCCAAGATACATGAGAAAGACATGATTTTTTCTTCAAGACTTTAATTGCAGCAGAATTAGATGGCCCCAAAAAACAGAACTTCAAGATACGTGAGAATGGCAAGATTTTTTCTTCAAGACTTTAATTGCAGCAGAATTAGATGTCCCCCTAAAAACATAATTCCAAGATACTTGAGAAAGAAATGATTTTTTCTACAAGACTTTAATTGCTGCAGAATTGGAAACCCTAAAAACAGAACTCCAAGATACATGAGAAAGACATGATTTTTTCTTCAAGACTTTAATTGCAGCAGAATTAGATTGCCCCAAAAAACGGAATTCCAAAATACATGAGGAAGACATCATTTTTTCTTCAAGACTTTAATTGCAGCAGAATTAGATGGCCCCCTAAAAACAGAATTCCAAGATACATGAGAAAGACATGATTTTTTTCTTCAAGACTTTAATTGCAGCAGAATTAGATGGCCCCCTAAAAACAAAATTATTCCAAGATACATGAGAAAGACATGATTTTTTCTTCAAAACTTTAATTGCAGCAGAACTAGATGGCAACCCAAAAACAGAGTTCCAAGATACGTGAGAAAGACATGATTTTTTCTTCAAGACTTTAATTGCAGCAGAATTAGATGGCCCCCTAAAAACAGAATTCCAAGATACATGTGAAAGACATGATTTTTTCTTCAAGACTTTAATTGCAGCAGAATTACATGATTTTTTCTTGAAGACTTTAAATGCAGCAGAATTAGATGGCACCCTAAAAACATAATTCCAAGATACATGAGAAAGACATGATTTTTTTCTTCAAGACTTTTATTGCAACAGAATTAGATGGACCCGTAAAAACATAATTCCAAGATACATGAGAAAGAAATGATTTTTTCTACAAGACTTTAATTGCTGCAGAATTAGAAACCCTTAAAAACATAATTCCAAGATACATGAGAAAGACATGATTTTTTCTTCAAGACTTTAATTGCAGCAGAATTAGATGGCCCCAAAGAACAGAACTTCAAGATACGTGAGAATGGCAAGATTTTTTCTTCAAGACTTTAATTGCAGCAGAATTAGATGGCCCCCTAAAGACAGAATTATTCCAAGATACATGAGAAAGACAGGATTTTTTCTTCAAGACTTTAATTGCAGAAAAATTAGATACCCCATAAAAACAGATTTCCATGATACATGAGAAAGACATGATTTTTTCTTCAAGACTTTAATTGCAGCAGAATAAGATACCCCCTAAAAACAGAATTCCAAGATACATGTGAAAGACATGATTTGTTCTTCAAGACTTTAATTGCAGCAGAATTAAATGATTTTTTCTTCAAGACTTTAATTGCAGCAGAATTAGATGGCCCCCTAAAAACATTTTTCCAAGATACATGAGAAAGACATGATTTTTTCTTCAAGACTTTTAATGCAGCAGAATTAGATGGACCCCTAAAAACATAATTCCAAGATACATGAGAAAGAAATCATTTTTTCTACAAGACTTTAATTGCTGCAGAATTGGAAACCCCTAAAAACAGAACTCCAAGATACCTGAGAAAGACATGATTTTTTCTTCAAGACTTTAATTGTAGCAGAATTAGATGGCCCCAAAAAAAAGAATTTCAAGATACATGAGAAAGGCATGATTTTTACTTCAAGACTTTAATTGCAGCAGAATTAGATGGCCCCCTAAAAACAGAATTATTCCAAGATACATGAGAAAGACAGGATTTTTTTTTCAAGACTTTAATTGCAGCAGAATTAGATACCACCTAAAAACAGAATTCCAAGATACATGAGAAAGACATGATTTTTTCTTCAAGACTTTAATTGCAGCAGAATAAGATACCCCCTAAAAACAGAATTCCAAGATACATGTTAAAGACATGATTTTTTCTTCAAGACTTTAATTGCAGCAGAATTAAATGATTTTTTCTTCAAGACTTTAATTGCAGCTGAATTAGATGGCCCCCTAAAAACATTTTTCCAAGATACATGAGAAAGACATGATTTTTTCTTCAAGACTTTTAATGCAGCAGAATTAGATGGACCCCTAAAAACATAATTCCAAGATACATGAGAAAGAAATCATTTTTTCTACAAGACTTTAATTGCTGCAGAATTGGAAACCCCTAAAAACAGAACTCCAAGATACCTGAGAAAGACATGATTTTTTCTTCAAGACTTTAATTGTAGCAGAATTAGATGGCCCCAAAAAAAAGAATTTCAAGATACATGAGAAAGGCATGATTTTTACTTCAAGACTTTAATTGCAGCAGAATTAGATGGCCCCCTAAAAACAGAATTATTCCAAGATACATGAGAAAGACAGGATTTTTTTTTCAAGACTTTAATTGCAGCAGAATTAGATACCACCTAAAAACAGAATTCCAAGATACATGAGAAAGACATGATTTTTTCTTCAAGACTTTAATTGCAGCAGAATAAGATACCCCCTAAAAACAGAATTCCAAGATACATGTTAAAGACATGATTTTTTCTTCAAGACTTTAATTGCAGCAGAATTGCAGGATTTTTTCTTCAAGACTTCAATTGCAGCAAAATTAGATACCCCCTAAAAACATAATTCCAAGATACATGAGAAAGACATGATTTTTTCTTCAGGACTTTAATTGCAGCAGAATAAGATACCCCCTAAAAACAGAATTCCAAGATACATGTGATAGACATGATTTTTTCTTCAAGACTTTAATTGCAGCAGAATTAAATGATTTTTTCTTCAAGACTTTAATTGCAGTAGAATTAGATGGCCCCCTAAAAACATACTTCCAAGATACATGAGAAAGACATGATTTTTTCTTGAAGACTTTTATTGCAGCAGAATTAGATAGATCCCTAAAAACATAATTCCAAGATACTTGAGAAAGAAATGATTTTTTCTACAAGACCTTAATTGCTGCAGAATTGGAAACCCTAAAAACAGAACTCCAAGATACATGAGAAAGACATGATTTTTTCTTCAAGACTTTAATTGCAGCAGAATTAGATTGCCCCAAAAAACAGAATTCCAAAATACATGAGGAAGACATCATTTTTTCTTCAAGACTTTAATTGCAGCAGAATTAGATGGCCCCCTAAAAACAGAATTCCAAGATACATGAGAAAGACATGATTTTATTCTTCAAGACTTTAATTGCAGCAGAATTAGATGGCCCCCTAAAAATAAAATTATTCCAACATACATGAGAAAGACATGATTTTCTCTTCAAGACTTTAATTGCAGCAGAATTAGATACCCCTAAAAACAGAATTCCAAGATGCATAAGAAAGACATGGTTTTTTCTTCAAGACTTTAATTGCATCAGAATTACATGATTTTTTCTTCAAGACGTTAATTGCAGCAGAATTAGATGGCCCCCTAAAAACATAATTCCAAGCTACATGAGAAAGACATGATTTTTTCATCAAGACTTTTATTGCCGCAGAATTAGAAGGACCCCTAAAAACATAATTCCAAGATACATGAGAAAGAAATGATTTTTTCTACAAGACTTTAATTGCAACAGAATTAGATACCCCTAAAAACAGAATTCCAAGATACATGAGAAAGGCATGATTTTTTCTTCAAGACTTTAATTGAAGCAGAATTAGAGGGCCCCAAATAACAGAATTTCAAGATACATGAGAAAGGCATGATTTTTTCTTCAAGACTTTAATTGCAGCAGAATTAGATGGCCCCCTAAAAACAAAATTATTCCAAGATACGTGGGAAAGACATGATTTTTTCTTCAAGACTTTAATTGCAACAGAATTAGATGGCCCCCTAAAAACAGAATTCCAAGATACATGTGAAAGAAATAATTTTTTCTTCAAGACTTTAATTGCAGCATAATTACATGATTTTTTCTTCAACACTTTAAATGCAGCAGAATTAGATGGCTCCCTAAAAACATAATTCCAAGATACATGAGAAAGACATGATTTTTTTCTTCAAGACTTTTATTGCAACAGAATTAGATGGACCCGTAAAAACATAATTCCAAGATACATGAGAAAGAAATGATTTTTTCTACAAGACTTTAATTGCTGCAGAATTAGAAACCCTTAAAAACATAATTCCAAGATACATGAGAAAGACATGATTTTTTCTTCAAGACTTTAATTGCAGCAGAATTAGATGGCCCCAAAAAACAGAACTTCAAGATACGTGAGAATGGCAAGATTTTTTCTTCAAGACTTTAATTGCAGCAGAATTAGATGGCCCCCTAAAGACAGAATTATTCCAAGATACATGAGAAAGACATGATTTTTTTTTCAAGACTTTAATTGCAGCAGAATAAGATACTCCCTAAAAAATGAATTCCAAGATACATGTGAAAGACATGATTTTTTCTACAAGACTTTTATTGCAGCAGAATTAGATACCCCCTAAAAACAGAATTCCAAGATACATGAGAAAGACATGATTTTTTCTTCAAGACTTTAATTGCAGCAGAATAAGACACCCCCCAAAAACAGAATTCCAAGATACATGTGAAAGACATGATTTTTTCTTCAAGACTTTAATTGCAGCAGAATTAAATGATTTTCTCTTCAAGACTTTAATTACAGCAGAATTAGATGGCCCCCTAAAAAAAATTTTCCAAGATACATGAGAAAGACATGATTTTTTCTTCAAGACTTTTATTGCAGCAGAATTAGATGGACCCCTAAAAACATAATTCCAAGATACATGAGAAAGAAATCATTTTTTCTACAAGACTTTAATTGCTGCAGAATTGGAAACCCCTAAAAACAGAACTCCAAGATACCTGAGAAAGACATGATTTTTTCTTCAAGACTTTAATTGTAGCAGAATTAGATGGCCCCAAAAAAAAGAATTTCAAGATACATGAGAAAGCCATGATTTTTACTTCAAGACTTTAATTGCAGCAGAATTAGATGGCCCCCTAAAAACAGAATTATTCCAAGATACATGAGAAAGACAGGATATTTTCTTCAAGACTTTAATTGCAGCAGAATTAGATACCACCTAAAAACAGAATTCCAAGATACATGAGAAAGACATGATTTTTTCTTCAAGACTTTAATTGCAGCAGAATAAGATACCCCCTAAAAACAGAATTCCAAGATACATGTTAAAGACATGATTTTTTCTTCAAAACTTTAATTGCAGCAGAATTGCATGATTTTTTCTTCAAGACTTTAATTGCAGCAGAATTAGATGGCCCCCTAAAATCAGAATTATTCCAAGATACATGGGAAAGACAGGATTTTTTCTTCAAGACTTTAATTGCAGCAAAATTAGATACCCCCTAAAAACATAATTCCAAGATACATGAGAAAGACATGATTTTTTCTTCAGGACTTTAATTGCAGCAGAATAAGATACCCCCTAAAAACAGAATTCCAAGATACATGTGAAAGACATGATTTTTTCTTCAAGACTTTAATTGCAGCAGAATTTAATGATTTTTTCTTCAAGACTTTAATTGCAGCAGAATTAGATGGCCCCCTAAAAACATACTTCCAAGATACATGAGAAAGACATGATTTTTTCTTGAATACTTTTATTGCAGCAGAATTAGATAGATCCCTAAAAACATAATTCCAAGATACTTGAGAAAGAAATGATTTTTTCTACAAGACCTTAATTGCTGCAGAATTGGAAACCCTAAAAACAGAACTCCAAGATACATGAGAAAGACATGATTTTTTCTTCAAGACTTTAATTGCAGCAGAATTAGATTGCCCCAAAAAATAGAATTCCAAAATACATGAGGAAGACATCATTTTTTCATCAAGACTTTAATTGCAGCAGAATTAGATGGCCCCCTAAAAACAGAATTCCAAGATACATGAGAAAGACATGATTTTATTCTTCAAGACTTTAATTGCAGCAGAATTAGATGGCCCCCTAAAAATAAAATTATTCCAACATACATGAGAAAGACATGATTTTTTCTTCAAGACTTTAATTGCAGCAGAATTAGATACCCCTAAAAACAGAATTCCAAGATACATAAGAAAGACATGATTTTTTCTTCAAGACTTTAATTGCATCAGAATTACATGATTTTTTCTTCAAGACGTTAATTGCAGCAGAATTACATGGCCCCCTAAAAACATAATTCCAAGATACATGAGAAAGACATGATTTTTTCATCAAGACTTTTATTGCCGCAGAATTAGAAGGACCCCTAAAAACATAATTCCAAGATACATGAGAAAGAAATGATTTTTTCTACAAGACTTTAATTGCAACAGAATTAGATACCCCTAAAAACAGAATTCCAAGATACATGAGAAAGGCATGATTTTTTCTTCAAGACTTTAATTGAAGCAGAATTAGAGGGCCCCAAATAACAGAATTTCAAGATACATGAGAAAGGCATGATTTTTTCTTCAAGACTTTAATTGCAGCAGAATTAGATGGCCCCCTAAAAACAAAATTATTCCAAGATACGTAGGAAAGACATGATTTTTTCTTCAAGACTTTAATTGCAACAGAATTAGATGGGCCCCTAAAAACAGAATTCCAAGATACATGTGAAAGACATGATTTTTTCTTCAAGACTTTAATTGCAGCAGAATTACATGATTTTTTCTTCAAGACTTTAAATGCAGCAGAATTAGATGGCTCCCTAAAAACATAATTCCAAGATACATGAGAAAGACATGATTTTTTTCTTCAAGACTTTTATTGCAACAGAATTAGATGGACCCGTAAAAACATAATTCCAAGATACATGAGAAAGAAATGATTTTTTCTACAAGACTTTAATTGCTGCAGAATTAGAAACCCTTAAAAACATAATTCCAAGATACATGAGAAAGACATGATTTTTTCTTCAAGACTTTAATTGCAGCAGAATTAGATGGCCCCAAAAAACAGAACTTCAAGATACGTGAGAATGGCAAGATTTTTTCTTCAAGACTTTAATTGCAGCAGAATTAGATGGCCCCCTAAAGACAGAATTATTCCAAGATACATGAGAAAGACATGATTTTTTTTCAAGACTTTAATTGCAGCAGAATAAGATACTCCCTAAAAAATGAATTCCAAGATACATGTGAAAGACATGATTTTTTCTACAAGACTTTTATTGCAGCAGAATTAGATACCCCCTAAAAACAGAATTCCAAGATACATGAGAAAGACATGATTTTTTCTTCAAGACTTTAATTGCAGCAGAATAAGACACCCCCCAAAAACAGAATTCCAAGATACATGTGAAAGACATGATTTTTTCTTCAAGACTTTAATTGCAGCAGAATTAAATGATTTTCTCTTCAAGACTTTAATTGCAGCAGAATTAGATGGCCCCCTAAAAACATTTTTCCAAGATACATGAGAAAGACATGATTTTTTCTTCAAGACTTTTATTGCAGCAGAATTAGATGGACCCCTAAAAACATAATTCCAAGATACATGAGAAAGAAATCATTTTTTCTACAAGACTTTAATTGCTGCAGAATTGGAAACCCCTAAAAACAGAACTCCAAGATACATGTGAAAGACATGATTTTTTCTTCAAGACTTTAATTGCAGCAGAATTAAATGATTTTCTCTTCAAGACTTTAATTGCAGCAGAATTAGATGGCCCCCTAAAAACATTTTTCCAAGATACATGAGAAAGACATGATTTTTTCTTCAAGACTTTAATTGCAGCAGAATAAGATACCCCCTAAAAACAGAATTCCAAGATACATGTTAAAGACATGATTTTTTCTTCAAAACTTTAATTGCAGCAGAATTGCATGATTTTTTCTTCAAGACTTTAATTGCAGCAGAATTAGATGGCCCCCTAAAATCAGAATTATTCCAAGATACATGGGAAAGACAGGATTTTTTCTTCAAGACTTTAATTGCAGCAAAATTAGATACCCCCTAAAAACATAATTCCAAGATACATGAGAAAGACATGATTTTTTCTTCAGGACTTTAATTGCAGCAGAATAAGATACCCCCTAAAAACAGAATTCCAAGATACATGTGAAAGACATGATTTTTTCTTCAAGACTTTAATTGCAGCAGAATTTAATGATTTTTTCTTCAAGACTTTAATTGCAGCAGAATTAAATGATTTTCTCTTCAAGACTTTAATTGCAGCAGAATTAGATGGCCCCCTAAAAACATTTTTCCAAGATACATGAGAAAGACATGATTTTTTCTTCAAGACTTTAATTGTAGCAGAATTAGATGGCCCCAAAAAATAGAATTTCAAGATACATGAGAAAGCCATGATTTTTACTTCAAGACTTTAATTGCAGCAGAATTAGATGGCCCCCTAAAAACAGAATTATTCCAAGATACATGAGAAAGACAGGATTTTTTCTTCAAGACTTTAATTGCAGCAGAATTAGATACCACCTAAAAACAGAATTCCAAGATACATGAGAAAGACATGATTTTTTCTTCAAGACTTTAATTGCAGCAGAATAAGATACCCCCTAAAAACAGAATTCCAAGATACATGTTAAAGACATGATTTTTTCTTCAAAACTTTAATTGCAGCAGAATTGCATGATTTTTTCTTCAAGACTTTAATTGCAGCAGAATTAGATGGCCCCCTAAAATCAGAATTATTCCAAGATACATGGGAAAGACAGGATTTTTTCTTTGAAGACTTTAATTGCAGCAAAATTAGATACCCCCTAAAAACATAATTCCAAGATACATGAAAAAGACATGATTTTTTCTTCAGGACTTTAATTGCAGCAGAATAAGATACCCCCTAAAAACAGAATTCCAAGATACATGTGAAAGACATGATTTTTTCTTCAAGACTTTAATTGCAGCAGAATTTAATGATTTTTTCTTCAAGACTTTAATTGCAGCAGAATTAGATGGCCCCCTAAAAACATACTTCCAAGATACATGAGGAAGACATCATTTTTTCATCAAGACTTTAATTGCAGCAGAATTAGATGGCCCCCTAAAAACAGAATTCCAAGATACATGAGAAAGACATGATTTTATTCTTCAAGACTTTAATTGCAGCAGAATTAGATGGCCCCCTAAAAATAAAATTATTCCAACATACATGAGAAAGACATGATTTTTTCTTCAAGACTTTAATTGCAGCAGAATTAGATACCCCTAAAAACAGAATTCCAAGATACATAAGAAAGACATGATTTTTTCTTCAAGACTTTAATTGCATCAGAATTACATGATTTTTTCTTCAAGACGTTAATTGCAGCAGAATTACATGGCCCCCTAAAAACATAATTCCAAGATACATGAGAAAGACATGATTTTTTCATCAAGACTTTTATTGCCGCAGAATTAGAAGGACCCCTAAAAACATAATTCCAAGATACATGAGAAAGAAATGATTTTTTCTACAAGACTTTAATTGCAACAGAATTAGATACCCCTAAAAACAGAATTCCAAGATACATGAGAAAGGCATGATTTTTTCTTCAAGACTTTAATTGAAGCAGAATTAGATGGCCCCAAATAACAGAATTTCAAGATACATGAGAAAGGCATGATTTTTTCTTCAAGACTTTAATTGCAGCAGAATTAGATGGCCCCCTAAAAACAAAATTATTCCAAGATACGTGGGAAAGACATGATTTTTTCTTCAAGACTTTAATTGCAACAGAATTAGATGGCCCCCTAAAAACAGAATTCCAAGATACATGTGAAAGACATAATTTTTTCTTCAAGACTTTAATTGCAGCAGAATTACATGATTTTTTCTTCAAGACTTTAAATGCAGCAGAATTAGATGGCTCCCTAAAAACATAATTCCAAGATACATGAGAAAGACATGATTTTTTTCTTTAAGACTTTTATTGCAACAGAATTAGATGGACCCGTAAAAACATAATTCCAAGATACATGAGAAAGAAATGATTTTTTCTACAAGACTTTAATTGCTGCAGAATTAGAAACCCTTAAAAACATAATTCCAAGATACATGAGAAAGACATGATTTTTTCTTCAGGACTTTAATTGCAGCAGAATTAGATGGCCCCAAAAAACATAACTTCAAGATACGTGAGAATGGCAAGATTTTTTCTTCAAGACTTTAATTGCAGCAGAATTAGATGGCCCCCTAAAAACAGAATTATTCCAAGATACATGAGAAAGACAGGATTTTTTCTTCAAGACTTTAATTGCAGCAGAATAAGATACTCCCTAAAAAATGAATTCCAAGATACATGTGAAAGACATGATTTTTTCTACAAGACTTTTATTGCAGCAGAATTAGATACCCCCTAAAAACAGAATTCCAAGATACATGAGAAAGACATGATTTTTTTTTCAAGACTTTAATTGCAGCAGAATAGGATACTCCCTAAAAAATGAATTCCAAGATACATGTGAAAGACATGATTTTTTCTTCAAGACTTTAATTGCAGCAGAATTAGATGGCCCCCTAAAAATATAATTCCAAGATACTTGAGAAAGAAATGATTTTTTCTACAAGACTTTAATTGCTGCAGAATTGGAAACCCTAAAAACAGAACTCCAAGATACATGAGAAAGACATGATTTTTTCTTCAAGACTTTAATTACAGCAGAATTAGATGGCCCCAAAAAACAGAATTTCTAGATACATGAGAAAGGCATGATTTTTTCTTCAAGACTTTAATTGCAGCAGAATTAGATGGCCCCCTAAGAACAGAATTATTCCAAGATACATGAGAAAGACATGATTTTTTCTTCAAGACTTTAATTGCAGCAGAATTAGATACCCCCTAAAAACAGAATTCCAAGATAAATGAGAAAGACATGATTTTTTCTTCAAGACTTTAATTGCAGCAGAATAAGATACCCCCTAAAAACAGGATTCCAAGATACATGTGAAAGACATGATTTTTTCTTCAAGATTTTAATTGCAGCAGAATCAGATGGCCCCACAAAAACAGAATTCCAAGATACATATGAAAGACATTATTTTTTCTCCAAGACTTTAATTGCAGCAGAATTAGATTGCCCCAAAAAATAGAATACCAAAATACATGAGGAAGACATCATTTTTTCTTCAAGACTTTAATTGCAGCAGAATTAGATGGCCTCCTAAAAACAGAATTCCAAGATACATGAGAAAGACATGATTTTTTTCTTCAAGACTTTAATTGCAGCAGAATTAGATGGCCCCCTAAAAATAAAATTATTCCAACATACATGAGAAAGACATGATTTTTTCTTCTAGACTTTAATTGCAGCAGAATTAGATACCCCTAAAAACAGAATTCCTAGATACATAAGAAAGACATGATTTTTTCATCAAGACTTTTATTGCAGCAGAATTATAAGGACCCCTAAAAACATAATTCCAAGATACATGAGAAAGAAATGATTTTTTCTACAAGACTTTAATTGCAACAGAATTAGATACCCCTAAAAACAGAATTCCAAGATACATGAGAAAGACATGATTTTTTCTTCAAGACTTTAATTGAAGCAGAATTAGATGGCCCCAAAAAACAGAATTTCAAGAGACATGAGAAAGGCATGATTTTTTCTTCAAGATTTTAATTGCAGCAGAATTAGATGGCCCCCTAAAAACAAAATTATTCCAAGATACATGATAAAGACAAGTTTTTTTCTTCAAAACATTAAATGCAGCAGAACTAGATGGCAACCTAAAAACAGAGTTCCAAGATACGTGAGAAAGACATGATTTTATTTTCAAGACTTTAATAGCAGCAGAATAAGAAACTCCCAAAAAACAGAATTCCAAGATACATGTGAAAGACATGATTTTTTCTTCAAGACTTTTATTGCAGTAGAATTAGATACCCCCTAAAAACAGAATTCCAAGATACATGAGAAAGACATGATTTTCTCTTCAAGATTTTAATTGCAGCTGAATTAGATGGCCCCCTAACAACAGAATTCCAAGATACATGTGAAAGACATGATTTTTTCTTCAAGACTTTAATTGCAGCAGAATTACAAGATTTTTTCTTCAAGACTTTAAATGTAGCAGAATTAGATGGCACCCTAAAAACATAATTCCAAGATACATGAGAAAGACATGATTTTTTTCTTCAAGACTTTTATTGCAGCAGAATTAGATGGACCCCTAAAAACATAATTCCAAGATACATGAGAAAGAAATGATTTTTTCTACAAGACTTTAATTGCTGCAGAAATAGAAACCCTTAAAAACATAATTCCAAGATAAATGAGAAAGACATGATTTTTTCTTCAAGACTTTAATTGCAGCAGAATTAGATGGCCCCAAAAAAAAAACTTCAAGATACGTGAGAATGGCAAGATTTTTTCTTCAAGACTTTAATTGCAGCGGAATTAGATGGCCCCCTAAAAACAGAATTATTCCAAGATACATGAGAATGACAGGATTTTTTCTTCAAGACTTTAATTGCAACAAAATTAGATACCCCCTAAAAACAGAATTCCATGATACATGAGAAAGACATGATTTTTTCTTCAAGACTTTAATTACAGCAGAATAAGATACCCCCTAAAAACAGAATTCCAAGATACATGTGAAAGACATGATTTTTTCTTCAAGACTTTAATTGCAGCAGAATTAGATGGCCCCCTAAAAACATAATTTCAAGATACTTGAGAAAGACATGTTTTTTTCTTCAAAACTTTAATTGCAGCAGAACTAGATGGCAACCTAAAAACAGAGTTCCAAGATACGTGAGAAAGACATGATTTTTTTTCAAGACTTTAATTGCAGCAGAATAAGATACTCCCTAAAAAATGAATTCCAAGATACATGTGAAAGACATGATTTTTTCTACAAGACTTTTATTGCAGCAGAATTAGATACCCCCTAAAAACAGAATTCCAAGATACATGAGAAAGACATGATTTTTTCTTCAAGACTTTAATTGCAGCAAAATTAGATGGCCCCCTAAAAACAGAATTCCAAGATACATGTGAAAGACATGATTTTTTCTTCAAGACTTTAATTGCAGCAGAATTACATGATTTTTTCTTCAAGACTTTAAATGCACCAGAATTAGATGGCACCCTAAAAACATAATTCCAAGATACATGAGAAAGACATGATTTTTTTCATCAAGACTTTTATTGCAGCAGAATTAGATGGACCCCTAAAAACATAATTCCAAGATACATGAGAAAGAAATGATTTTTTCAACAAGACTTTAATTGCTGCAGAATTAGAAACCCTTAAAAACAAAATTCCAAGATACATGAGAAAGACATGATTTTTTCTTCAAGACTTTAATTGCAGCAGAATTAGATGGCCCCAAAAAACAGAACATCAAGATACGTGAGAATGGCAAGATTTTTTCTTCAAGACTTTAATTGCAGCAGAATTAGATGTCCCCCTAAAAACATAATTCCAAGATACTTGAGAAAGAAATGATTTTTTCTACAAGACTTTAATTGCTGCAGAATTGGAAACCCTAAAAACAGAACTCCAAGATACATGAGAAAGACATGATTTTTTCTTCAAGACTTTAATTGCAGCAGAATTAGATTGCCCCAAAAAACGGAATTCCAAAATACATGAGGAAGACATCATTTTTTCTTCAAGACTTTAATTGCAGCAGAATTAGATGGCCCCCTAAAAACAGAATTCCAAGATACATGAGAAAGACATGATTTTTTTCTTCAAGACTTTAATTGCAGCAGAATTAGATGGCCCCCTAAAAACAAAATTATTCCAAGATACATGAGAAAGACATGATTTTTTCTTCAAAACTTTAATTGCAGCAGAACTAGATGGCAACCTAAAAACAGAGTTCCAAGATACGTGAGAAAGACATGATTTTTTTTTCAAGACTTTAATTGCAGCAGAATAAGATACTCCCTAAAAAATGAATTCCAAGATACATGTGAAAGACATGATTTTTTCTACAAGACTTTTATTGCAGCAGAATTAGATACCCCCTAAAAACAGAATTCCAAGATACATGAGAAAGACATGATTTTTTCTTCAAGACTTTAATTGCAGCAGAATTAGATGGCCCCCTAAAAACAGAATTCCAAGATACATGTGAAAGACATGATTTTTTCTTCAAGACTTTAATTGCAGCAGAATTACATGATTGTTTCTTCAAGACTTTAAATGCACCAAAATTAGATGGCACCCTAAAAACATAATTCCAAGATACATGAGAAAGACATGATTTTTTTCTTCAAGACTTTTATTGCAGCAGAATTAGATGGACCCCTAAAAACATAATTCCAAGATACATGAGAAAGAAATGATTTTTTCAACAAGACTTTAATTGCTGCAGAATTAGAAACCCTTAAAAACATAATTCCAAGATACATGAGAAAGACATGATTTTTTCTTCAAGACTTTAATTGCAGCAGAATTAGATGGCCCCAAAAAACAGAACTTCAAGATACGTGAGAATGGCAAGATTTTTTCTTCAAGACTTTAATTGCAGCAGAATTAGATGTCCCCCTAAAAACAAAATTCCAAGATACATGAGAAAGACATGATTTTTTCTTCAAGACTTTAATTGCAGCAGAATTACAAGATTTTTTCTTCAATACTTTAAATGCAGCAAAATTAGATGGCACCCTAAAAACATAATTCCAAGATACATGAGAAAGACATGATTTTTTTTTTCAGGACTTTTATTGCAGCAGAATTAGATGGACCCCTAAAAACATAATTCCAAGATACATGAGAAAGAAATCATTTTTTCTACAAGACTTTAATTGCTGCAGAAATAGAAAACCTTAAAAACATAATTCCAAGTTACATGAGAAAGACATGATTTTTTCTTCAAGACTTTAATTGCAGCAGAATTAGATGACCCCAAAAAAAAAACTTCAAGATACGTGAGAATGGCAAGATTTTTTCTTCAAGACTTTAATTGCAGCAGAATTAGATGGCCCCCTAAAAACAGAATTATTCCAAGATACATGAGAATGACAGGATTTTTTCTTCAAGACTTTAATTGCAGCAAAATTAGATACCGCCTAAAAACAGAATTCCATGATACATGAGAAAGACATGATTTTTTCTTCAAGACTTTAATTACAGCAGAATAAGATACCCCCTAAAAACAGAATTCCAAGATACATGTGAAAGACATGATTTCTTCTTCAAGACTTTAATTGCAGCAGAATTACATGATTTTTTCTTCAAGACTTTAATTGCAGCAGAATTAGATGGCCCCCTAAAAACATAATTTCAAGATACTTGAGAAAGACATGTTTTTTTCTTCAAAACTTTAATTGCAGCAGAACTAGATGGCAACCTAAAAACAGAGTTCCAAGATACGTGAGAAAGACATGATTTTTTTTTCAAGACTTTAATTGCAGCAGAATAAGATACTCCCTAAAAAATGAATTCCAAGATACATGTGAAAGACATGATTTTTTTTACAAGACTTTTATTGCAGCAGAATTAGATACCCCCTAAAAACAGAATTCCAAGATTCATGAGAAAGACATGATTTTTTCTTCAAGACTTTAATTGCAACAAAATTAGATGGCCCCCTAAGAACAGAATTCCAAGATACATGTGAAAGACATGGTTTTTTCTTCAAGACTTTAATTGCAGCAGAATTACATGATTTTTTCTTCAAGACTTTAAATGCACCAGAATTAGATGGCACCCTAAAAACATAATTCCAAGATACATGAGAAAGACATGATTTTTTTCATCAAGACTTTTATTGCAGCAGAATTAGATGGACCCCTAAAAACATAATTCCAAGATACATGAGAAAGAAATGATTTTTTCAACAAGACTTTAATTGCTGCAGAATTAGAAACCCTTAAAAACATAATTCCAAGATACATGAGAAAGACATGACTTTTTCTTCAAGACTTTAATTGCAGCAGAATTAGATGGCCCCAAAAAACAGAACATCAAGATACGTGAGAATGGCAAGATTTTTTCTTAAAGACTTTAATTGCAGCAGAATTAGATGTCCCCCTAAAAACATAATTCCAAGATACTTGAGAAAGAAATGATTTTTTCTACAAGACTTTAATTGCTGCAGAATTGGAAACCCTAAAAACAGAACTCCAAGATACATGAGAAAGACATGATTTTTTCTTCAAGACTTTAATTGCAGCAGAATTAGATTGCCCCAAAAAACGGAATTCCAAAATACATGAGGAAGACATCATTTTTTCTTCAAGACTTTAATTGCAGCAGAATTAGATGGCCCCCTAAAAACAGAATTCCAAGATACATGAGAAAGACATGATTTTTTTCTTCAAGACTTTAATTGCAGCAGAATTAGGTGGCCCCCTAAAAACAAAATTATTCCAAGATACATGAGAAAGACATGATTTTTTCTTCAAAACTTTAATTGCAGCAGAACTAGATGGCAACCTAAAAACAGAGTTCCAAGATACGTGAGAAAGACATGATTTTTTTTTCAAGACTTTAATTGCAGCAGAATAAGATACTCCCTAAAAAATGAATTCCAAGATACATGTGAAAGACATGATTTTTTCTACAAGACTTTTATTGCAGCAGAATTAGATACCCCCTAAAAACAGAATTCCAAGATACATGAGAAAGACATGATTTTTTCTTCAAGACTTTAATTGCAGCAGAATTAGATGGCCCCCTAAAAACAGAATTCCAAGATACATGTGAAAGACATGATTTTTTCTTCAAGACTTTAATTGCAGCAGAATTACATGATTTTTTCTTCAAGACTTTAAATGCACCAGAATTAGATGGCACCCTAAAAACATAATTCCAAGATACATGAGAAAGACATGATTTTTTTCTTCAAGACTTTTATTGCAGCAGAATTAGATGGACCCCTAAAAACATAATTCCAAGATACATGAGAAAGAAATGATTTTTTCAACAAGACTTTAATTGCTGCAGAATTAGAAACCCTTAAAAACATAATTCCAAGATACATGAGAAAGACATGATTTTTTCTTCAAGACTTTAATTGCAGCAGAATTAGATGGCCCCAAAAAACAGAACTTCAAGATACGTGAGAATGGCAAGATTTTTTCTTCAAGCCTTTAATTGCAGCAGAATTAGATGTCCCACTAAAAACATAATTCCAAGATACATGAGAAAGAAATGATTTTTTCTACAAGACTTTAATTGCTGCAGAATTAGAAACCCTTAAAAACATAATTCCAAGATACATGAGAAAGACATGATTTTTTCATCAAGACTTTAATTGCAGCAGAATTAGATGGCCCAAAAAACAGAATTTCAAGATACGTGAGAATGGCAAGATTTTTTCTTCAAGACTTTAATTGCAGCAGAATTAGATGTCCCCCTAAAAACATAATTCCAAGATACATGAGAAAGAAATGATTTTTTCTACAAGACTTTAATTGCAGCAGAATTAGATTGCCCCAAAAAACGGAATTCCAAAATACATGAGGAAGACATCATTTTTTCTTCAAGACTTTAATTGCAGCAGAATTAGATGGCCCCCTAAAAACAGAATTCCAAGATACATGAGAAAGACATGATTTTTTTCTTCAAGACTTTAATTGCAGCAGAATTAGATGGCCCCCTAAAAACAAAATTATTCCAAGATACATGAGAAAGACATGATTTTTTCTTCAAAACTTTAATTGCAGCAGAACTAGATGGCAACCTAAAAACAGAGTTCCAAGATACGTGAGAAAGACATGATTTTTTTTTCAAGACTTTAATTGCAGCAGAATAAGATACTCCTTAAAAAATGAATTCCAAGATACATGTGAAAGACATGATTTTTTCTACAAGACTTTTATTGCAGCAGAATTAGATACCCCCTAAAAACAGAATTCCAAGATACATGAGAAAGACATGATTTTTTCTTCAAGACTTTAATTGCAGCAGAATTAGATGGCCCCCTAAAAACAGAATTCCAAGATACATGTGAAAGACATGATTTTTTCTTCAAGACTTTAATTGCAGCAGAATTACATGATTTTTTCTTCAAGACTTTAAATGCACCAGAATTAGATGGCACCCTAAAAACATAATTCCAAGATACATGAGAAAGACATGATTTTTTTCTTCAAGACTTTTATTGCAGCAGAATTAGATGGACCCCTAAAAACATAATTCCAAGATACATGAGAAAGAAATGATTTTTTCAACAAGACTTTAATTGCTGCAGAATTAGAAACCCTTAAAAACATAATTCCAAGATACATGAGAAAGACATGATTTTTTCTTCAAGACTTTAATTGCAGCAGAATTAGATGGCCCCAAAAAACAGAACTTCAAGATACGTGAGAATGGCAAGATTTTTTCTTCAAGACTTTAATTGCAGCAGAATTAGATGTCCCACTAAAAACATAATTCCAAGATACATGAGAAAGAAATGATTTTTTCTACAAGACTTTAATTGCTGCAGAATTAGAAACCCTTAAAAACATAATTCCAAGATACATGAGAAAGACATGATTTTTTCATCAAGACTTTAATTGCAGCAGAATTAGATGGCCCAAAAAACAGAATTTCAAGATACGTGAGAATGGCAAGATTTTTTCTTCAAGACTTTAATTGCAGCAGAATTAGATGTCCCCCTAAAAACATAATTCCAAGATACATGAGAAAGAAATGATTTTTTCTACAAGACTTTAATTGCAGCAGAATTAGATTGCCCCAAAAAACGGAATTCCAAAATACATGAGGAAGACATCATTTTTTCTTCAAGACTTTAATTGCAGCAGAATTAGATGGCCCCCTAAAAACAGAATTCCAAGATACATGAGAAAGACATGATTTTTTTCTTCAAGACTTTAATTGCAGCAGAATTAGATGGCCCCCTAAAAACAAAATTATTCCAAGATACATGAGAAAGACATGATTTTTTCTTCAAAACTTTAATTGCAGCAGAACTAGATGGCAACCTAAAAACAGAGTTCCAAGATACGTGAGAAAGACATGATTTTTTTTTCAAGACTTTAATTGCAGCAGAATAAGATACTCCTTAAAAAATGAATTCCAAGATACATGTGAAAGACATGATTTTTTCTACAAGACTTTTATTGCAGCAGAATTAGATACCCCCTAAAAACAGAATTCCAAGATACATGAGAAAGACATGATTTTTTCTTCAAGACTTTAATTGCAGCAGAATTAGATGGCCCCCTAAAAACAGAATTCCAAGATACATGTGAAAGACATGATTTTTTCTTCAAGACTTTAATTGCAGCAGAATTACATGATTTTTTCTTCAAGACTTTAAATGCACCAGAATTAGATGGCACCCTAAAAACATAATTCCAAGATACATGAGAAAGACATGATTTTTTTCTTCAAGACTTTTATTGCAGCAGAATTAGATGGACCCCTAAAAACATAATTCCAAGATACATGAGAAAGAAATGATTTTTTCAACAAGACTTTAATTGCTGCAGAATTAGAAACCCTTAAAAACATAATTCCAAGATACATGAGAAAGACATGATTTTTTCTTCAAGACTTTAATTGCAGCAGAATTAGATGGCCCCAAAAAACAGAACTTCAAGATACGTGAGAATGGCAAGATTTTTTCTTCAAGACTTTAATTGCAGCAGAATTAGATGTCCCACTAAAAACATAATTCCAAGATACATGAGAAAGAAATGATTTTTTCTACAAGACTTTAATTGCTGCAGAATTGGAAACCCTAAAAACAGAACTCCAAGATACATGAGAAAGACATGATTTTTTCTTCAAGACTTTAATTGCAGCAGAATTAGATTGCCCCAAAAAACGGAATTCCTAAATACATGAGGAAGACATCATTTTTTCTTCAAGACTTTAATTGCAGCAGAATTAGATGGCCCCCTAAAAACAGAATTCCAAGATACATGAGAAAGACATGATTTTTTTCTTCAAGACTTTAATTGCAGCAGAATTAGATGGCCCCCTAAAAACAAAATTATTCCAAGATACATGAGAAAGACATGATTTTTTCTTCAAAACATTAATTGCAGCAGAACTAGATGGCAACCTAAAAACAGAGTTCCAAGATACGTGAGAAAGACATGATTTTTTCTTCAAGACTTTAATTGCAGCAGAATTAGATGGCCCCCTAAAAACAGAATTCCAAGATACATGTGAAAGACATGATTTTTTCTTCAAGACTTTAATTGCAGCAGAATTACATGATTTTTTCTTCAAGACTTTAAATGCAGCAGAATTAGATGGCACCCTAAAAGCATAATTCCAAGATACATGAGAAAGACATGATTTTTTTCTTCAAGACTTTTATTGCAACAGAATTAGATGGTCCCGTAAAAACATAATTCCAAGATACATGAGAAAGAAATGATTTTTTCTACAAGACTTTAATTGCTGCAGAATTAGAAACCCTTAAAAACATAATTCCAAGATACATGAGAAAGACATGATTTTTTCTTCAAGACTTTAATTGCAGCAGAATTAGATGGCCCCAAAGAACAGAACTTCAAGATACGTGAGAATGGCAAGATTTTTTCTTCAAAACTTTAATTGCAGCAGAATTAGATGGCCCCCTAAAGACAGAATTATTCCAAGATACATGAGAAAGACAGGATTTTTCTTCAAGACTTTAATTGCAGAAAAATTAGATACCCCATAAAAACAGATTTCCATGATACATGAGAAAGACATGATTTTTTCTTCAAGACTTTAATTGCAGCAGAATAAGATACCCCCTAAAAACAGAATTCCAAGATACATGTGAAAGACATGATTTTTTCTTCAAGACTTTAATTGCAGCAGAATTAAATGATTTTTTCTTCAAAGCTTTAATTGCAGCAGAATTAGATGGCCCCCTAAAAACATTTTTCCAAGATACATGAGAAAGACATGATTTTTTCTTCAAGACTTTTATTGCAGCAGAATTAGATGGACCCCTAAAAACATAATTCCAAGATACATGAGAAAGAAATCATTTTTTTCTACAAGACTTTAATTGCTGCAGAATTGGAAACCCCTAAAAACAGAACTCCAAGATACCTGAGAAAGACATGATTTTTTCTTCAAGACTTTAATTGTAGCAGAATTAGATGGCCCCAAAAAAAAGAATTTCAAGATACATGAGAAAGGCATGATTTTTACTTCAAGACTTTAATTGCAGCAGAATTAGATGGCCCCCTAAAAACAGAATTATTCCAAGATACATGAGAAAGACAGGATTTTTTCTTCAAGACTTTAATTGCAGCAGAATTAGATACCACCTAAAAACAGAATTCCAAGATACATGAGAAAGTCATGATTTTTTCTTCAAGACTTTAATTGCAGCAGAATAAGATACCCCCTAAAAACAGAATTCCAAGATACATGTTAAAGACATGATTTTTTTCTTCAAGACTTTAATTGCAGCAGAATTGCATGATTTTTTCTTCAAGACTTTAATTGCAGCAGAATTAGATGGCCCCCTAAAATCAGAATTATTCCAAGATACATGAGAAAGACAGGATTTTTTCTTCAAGACTTTAATTGCAGCAAAATTAGATACCCCCTAAAAACATAATTCCAAGATACATGAGAAAGACATGATTTTTTCTTCAGGACTTTAATTGCAGCAGAATAAGATACCCCCTAAAAACAGAATTCCAAGATACATGTAAAAGACATGATTTTTTCTTCAAGACTTTAATTGCAGCAGAATTAAATGATTTTTTCTTCAAGACTTTAATTGCAGCAGAATTAGATGGCCCCCTAAAAACATACTTCCAAGATACATGAGAAAGACATGATTTTTTCTTGAAGACTTTTATTGCAGCAGAATTAGATAGATCCCTAAAAACATAATTCCAAGATACTTGAGAAAGAGTTGATTTTTTCTACAAGACCTTAATTGCTGCAGAATTAGAAACCCTTAAAAACATAATTCCAAGATACATGAGAAAGACATGATTTTTTCTTCAAGACTTTAATTGCAGCAGAATTAGATGGCCCCAAAAAACAGAACATCAAGATACGTGAGAATGGCAAGATTTTTTCTTCAAGACTTTAATTGCAGCAGAATTAGATGTCCCCCTAAAAACATAATTCCAAGATACTTGAGAAAGAAATGATTTTTTCTACAAGACTTTAATTGCTGCAGAATTAGAAGGACCCCTAAAAACATAATTCCAAGATACATGAGAACGAAATGATTTTTTCTACAAGACTTTAATTGCAACAGAATTAGATACCCCTAAAAACAGAATTCCAAGATACATGAGAAAGGCATGATTTTTTCTTCAAGACTTTAATTGAAGCAGAATTAGATGGCCCCAAATAACAGAATTTCAAGATACATGAGAAAGGCATGATTTTTTCTTCAAGACTTTAATTGCAGCAGGATTAGATGGCCCCCTAAAAACAAAATTATTCCAAGATACGTGGGAAAGACATGATTTTTTCTTCAAGCCTTTAATTGCAGCAGAATTAGATGGCCCCCTAAAAACAGAATTCCAAGATACATGTGAAAGACATGATTTTTTCTTCAAGACTTTAATTGCAGCAGAATTACATGATTTTTTCTTCAAGACTTTAAATGCAGCAGAATTAGATGGCTCCCTAAAAACATAATTCCAAGATACATGAGAAAGACATGATTTTTTTCTTCAAGACTTTTATTGCAACAGAATTAGATGGACCCGTAAAAACATAATTCCAAGATACATGAGAAAGAAATGATTTTTTCTACAAGACTTTAATTGCTGCAGAATTAGAAACCCTTAAAAACAAAATTCCAAGATACATGAGAAAGACATGATTTTTTCTTCAAGACTTTAATTGCAGCAGAATTAGATGGCCCCAAAAAACAGAAGTTCAAGATACGTGAGAATGGCAAGATTTTTTCTTCAAGACTTTAATTGCAGCAGAATTAGATGGCCCCCTAAAGACAGAATTATTCCAAGATACATGAGAAAGACATGATTTTTTTTTCAAGACTTTAATTGCAACAGAATAAGATACTCCCTAAAAAATGAATTCCAAGATACATTTGAAAGACATGATTTTTTCTACAAGACTTTTATTGCAGCAGAATTAGATACCCCTAAAAACAGAATTCCAAGATACATGAGAAAGACATGATTTTTTCTTCAAGACTTTAATTGCAGCAGAATAAGATACCCCCTAAAAACAGAATTCCAAGATACATGTGAAAGACATGATTTTTTCTTCAAGACTTTAATTGCAGCAGAATTAAATGATTTTTTCTTCAAGACTTTAATTGCAGCAGAATTAGATGGCCCCCTAAAAACATTTTTCCAAGATACATGAGAAAGACATGATTTTTTCTTCAAGACTTTTATTGCAGCAGAATTAGATGGACCCCTAAAAACATAATTCCAAGATACATGAGAAAGAAATCATTTTTTCTACAAGACTTTAATTGCTGCAGAATTGGAAACCCCTAAAAACAGAACTCCAAGATACCTGAGAAAGACATGATTTTTTCTTCAAGACTTTAATTGTAGCAGAATTAGATGGCCCCAAAAAAAAAGAATTTCAAGATACATGAGAAAGGCATGATTTTTACTTCAAGACTTTAATTGCAGCAGAATTAGATGGCCCCCTAAAAACAGAATTATTCCAAGATACATGAGAAAGACAAGATTTTTTCTTCAAGACTTTAATTGCAGCAGAATTTGATACCACCTAAAAACAGAATTCCAAGATACATGAGAAAGACATGATTTTTTCTTCAAGACTTTAATTGCAGCAGAATAAGATACCCCCTAAAAACAGAATTCCAAGATACATGTTAAAGACATGATTTTTTCTTCAAGACTTTAATTGCAGCAGAATTGCATGATTTTTTCTTCAAGACTTTAATTGCAGCAGAATTAGATGGCCCCCTAAAATCAGAATTATTCCAAGATACATGAGAAAGACAGGATTTTTTCTTCAAGACTTTAATTGCAGCAAAATTAGATACCCCCTAAAAACATAATTCCAAGATACATGAGAAAGACATGATTTTTTCTTCAGGACTTTAATTGCAGCAGAATAAGATACCCCCTAAAAACAGAATTCCAAGATACATGTGAAAGACATGATTTTTTCTTCAAGACTTTAATTGCAGCAGAATTAAATGATTTTTTCTTCAAGACTTTAATTGCAGCAGAATTAGATGGCCCCCTAAAAACATACTTCCAAGATACATGAGAAAGACATGATTTTTTCTTGAAGACTTTTATTGCAGCATAATTAGATAGATCCCTAAAAACATAATTCCAAGATACTTGAGAAAGAAATGATTTTTTCTACAAGACCTTAATTGCTGCAGAATTGGAAACCCTAAAAACAGAACTCCAAGATACATGTGAAAGACATGACTTTTTCTTCAAGACTTTAATTGCAGCAGAATTAGATTGCCCCAAAAAACAGAATTCCAAAATACATGAGGAAGACATCATTTTTTCTTCAAGACTTTAATTGCAGCAGAATTAGATGGCCCCCTAAAAACAGAATTCCAAGATACATGAGAAAGACATGATTTTTTCTTCAAAACTTTAATTGCCGCAGAATTAGATGGTCCCAAAAAACAGAACTTCAGGATACGTGAGAATGGCAAGATTTTTTCTTCAAGACTTTAATTGCAGCAGAATTAGATGGCCCCCTAAAATCAGAATTATTCCAAGATACATGAGAAAGACAGGATTTTTTTCTTCAAGACTTTAATTGCAGCAAAATTAGATACCCCCTAAAAACAGAATTCCAAGATACATGAGAAAGACATGATTTTTTCTTCAAGACTTTAATTGCAGCAGAATAAGATACCCCCTAAAAACAGAATTCCAAGATACATGTGAAAGACATGATTTTTACTTCAAGACATTAATTGCAGCAGAATTAGATGGCCCCCTAAAAACATAATTCCAAGATACATGAGAAAGAAATGATTTTTTCTACATGACTTTAATTGCTGCAGAATTGGAAACCCCTAAAAACAGAATTCCAAGATACATGTGAAAGACATAATTTTTTCTTCAAGACTTTAATTGCAATAGAATAAGATACCCCCTAAAAACAGAATTCCAATATACATGTGAAAGACATGATTTTTTCTTCAAGACTTTAATTGCAGCAGAATTAGATGGCCCCAAAAATCAGAATTTCAAGATACATGAGTAAGGCATGATTTTTTCTTCGAGACTTTAATTGCAGCAGAATTAGATGGCCCCCTAAAAACAAAATTATTCCAAGATACATGAGAAAGACATGATTTTTTCTTCAAAACTTTAATTGCCGCAGAATTAGATGGCCCCAAAAAACAGAACTTCAAGATACGTGAGAATGGCAAGATTTTTTCTTCAAGACTTTAATTGCAGCAGAATTAGATGACCCCCTAAAATCAGAATTATTCCAAGATACATGAGAAAGACAGGATTTTTTTCTTCAAGACTTTAATTGCAGCAAAATTAGATACCCCCTAAAAACAGAATTCCAAGATACATGAGAAAGACATGATTTTTTCTTCAAGACTTTAATTGTAGCAGAATAAGATACCCCCTAAAAACAGAATCCCAAGATACATGTGAAAGACATGATTTTTTCTTCAAGACTTTAATTGCAGCAGAATTAGATGGCCCCAAAAATCAGAATTTCAAGATACATGAGAAAGGCATGATTTTTTCTTCAAGACTTTAATTGCAGCAGAATTAGATGGCCCCCTAAAAACAAAATTATTCCAAGATACATGAGAAAGACATGATTTTTTCTTCAAAACTTTAATTGCCGCAGAATTAGATGGCCCCAAAAAACAGAACTTCAAGATACGTGAGAATGGCAAGATTTTTTCTTCAAGACTTTAATTGCAGCAGAATTAGATGACCCCCTAAAATCAGAATTATTCCAAGATACATGAGAAAGACAGGATTTTTTTCTTCAAGACTTTAATTGCAGCAAAATTAGATACCCCCTAAAAACAGAATTCCAAGATACATGAGAAAGACATGATTTTTTCTTCAAGACTTTAATTGTAGCAGAATAAGATACCCCCTAAAAACAGAATTCCAAGATACATGTGAAAGACATGATTTTTTCTTCAAGACTTTAATTGCAGCAGAATTAAATGATTTTTTCTTCAAAACTTTAATTGCAGCCGAATTAGATGGCCCCCTAAAAACATAATTCCAAGATACATGAGAAAGACATTATTTTTTCTTCAAGACTTTTATTGCAGCAGAATTAGATGGACCCCTAAAAACATAATTCCAAGATACATGAGAAAGAAATAATTTTTTCTACAAGACTTTAATTGCTGCAGAATTAGAAACCCTTAAAAACAGAATTCCAAGATTCATGAGAAAGACATGATTTTTTCTTCAAGACTTTACTTGCAGCAGAATTAGATGGCCCCAAAAAACAGAACTTCAAGATAGGTGAGAATGGCAAGATTTTTTCTTCAAGACTTTAATTGCAGCAGAATTAGATAGCCCCCTAAAAACAGAATTATTCCAAGATACATGAGAAAGACTGGATTTTTTCTTCAAGACTTTAATTGCAGCAAAATTAGATACCCCCTAAAAGCAGAATTCCAAGATACATGAGAAAGACATGATTTTTTCTTCAAGACTTTAATTGCAGCAGAACAAGATACCCCCTAAAAACAGAATTCCAAGATACATGTGAAAGACATGATTTTTTCTTCAAGACTTTAATTGCAGCAGAGTTAAATGATTTTTTCTTCAAGACTTTAATTGCAGCAGAATTAGATGGCCCCCTAAAAACATAATTCCAAGATACATGAGAAAAACATGATTTTTTCTTCAAGACTTTTATTGCAGCAGAATTAGATGGACCCCTAAAAACATAATTCCAAGATACATGAGAAAGAAATGATTTTTTCTACAAGACTTTATTTGCTGCAGAATTGGAAACCCCTAAAAATAGAATTCCAAGATACATGTGAAAGACATGATTTTTTCTTCAAGACTTTAATTGCAGTAGAATAAGATACCCCCTAAAAACAGAATTCCAATATACATGTGAAAGACATGATTTTTTCTTCAAGACTTTAATTGCAGCAGAATTAGATGGCCCCCTAAAAACAAAATTATTCCAAGATACATGAGAAAGACATGATTTTTTCTTCAAAACTTTAATTGCCGCAGAATTAGATGGCCCCAAAAAACAGAACTTCAAGATACGTGAGAATGGCAAGATTTTTTCTTCAAGACTTTAATTGCGGCAGAATTAGATGGCCCCCTAAAATCAGAATTATTCCAAGATACATGAGAAAGACAGGATTTTTTTTTTCAAGACTTTAATTGCAGCAAAATTAGATACCCCCTAAAAACAGAATTCCAAGATACATGAGAAAGACATGATTTTTTCTTCAAGACTATAAATGCAGCAGAATAAGATACCCCCTAAAAACAGAATTCCAAGATACATGTGAAAGACATGATTTTTTCTTCAAGACTTTAATTGCAGCAGAATTAAATGATTTTTTCTTCAAAACGTTAATTGCAGCAGAATTAGATGTTCCCCTAAAAACATAATTCGAAGATACATGAGAAAGACATGATTTTTTCTTCAAGACTTTTATTGCAGCAGAATTAGATGGACCCCTAAAAACATAATTCCAAGATACATGAGAAAGAAATAATTTTTTCTACAAGACTTTAATTGCTGCAGAATTAGAAACCCTTAAAAACAAAATTCCAAGATACATGAGAAAGACAGGATTTTTTCTTCAAGACTTTAATTGCAGCATAATTAGATACCCCCTAAAAACAGAATTCCACGATACATGAGAAAGACATGATTTTTTCTTCAAGACTTTAATTGCAGCAGAATAAGAAACACCCTAAAAACAGAATTCCAAGATACATGTGAAAGACATGATTTTTTCTTCAAGACTTTAATTGCAGCAGAATTAAATGATTTTTTCTTCAAGACTTTAATTGCAGCAGAATTAGATGGCCCCCTAAAAACATAATTCCAAGATACATGAGAAAGACATGATTTTTTCTTGAAGACTTTTATTGAAGCAGAATTAGATGGACCCCTAAAAACATAATTCCAAGATACATGAGAAAGAAATGATTTTTTCTACAAGACTTTAATTGCTGCAGAATTGGAAACCCCTAAAAACAGAACTCCAAGATACATGAGAAAGACATGATTTTTTCTTCAAGACTTTAATTGCTACAGAATTAGATGGCCCCAAAAAACAGAATTTCAAGATACATGAGAAAGGCATGATTTTTTCTTCAAGACTTTAATTGCAGCAGAATTAGATGGCCCCAAAAAACAGAATTTCAAGATACATGAGAAAGACATGATTTTTTCTTCAAGACTTTAATTGCAGTAGAATTAGATGGCCCCCCAAAAACAGACTTATTCCAAGATACATATGAAAGACATGATTTTTTCTCGAAGACTTTAATTTCAGCAGAATTAGATTGCCCCTAAAAACAGTATTCCAAGATACATGAGGAAGACATAATTTTTTCTTCTAGACTTTAGTTGCAGTAGAATTAGATGGCAACCTAAAAACAGAGTTCCAAGATACGTGAGAAAGACATGATTTTTTCTTCAAGACTTTAATTGCTACAAAATAAGATACTCCCTAAAAACAGAATTCCAAGATACTTGTGAAAGACATGATTTTTTCATCAAGACTTTTATTGCAGCACAATTAGATACCCCCTAAAAACAGAATTCCCAGATACATGAGAAAGACATGATTTTTTCTTCAAGACTTTAATTGCAGCAGAATTACATGATTATTTCTTCAAGACTTTAATTGCAGCAGAATTAGATGGTCCCCTAAAAACATAATTCCAAGATACATGATAAAGACATGATTTTTTCTTCAAGACTTTAATTGCAGTAGAATTAGATGGCCCCCCAAAAACAGAATTATTCCAAGATACATGAGAAAGACAGGATTTTTTCTTCAAGACTTTAATTGCAGCAGAATTAGATACCCCCTAAAAACAGAATTCCAAGATAAATGAGAAAGACATGATTTTTTCTTCAAGACTTTAATTGCAGCAGAATAAGATACCCCCCAAAAACAGAATTCCAAGATAAATGTGAAAGACATGATTTTTTCTTCAAGACTTTAATTGCAGCAGAATTAGATGGCCCCACAAAAACAGAATTCCAAGATACATATGAAAGACATGATTTTTTCTCGAAGACTTTAATTTCAGCAGAATTAGATTGCCCCGAAAAACAGTATTCCAAGATACATGAGGAAGACATAATTTTTTCTTCAAGACTTTAATTGCAGTAGAATTAGATGGCAACCTAAAAACAGAGTTCCAAGATACGTGAGAAAGACATGATTTTTTCTTCAAGACTTTAATTGCTGCAAAATAAGATACTCCCTAAAAACAGAATTCCAAGATACTTGTGAAAGACATGATTTTTTCTTCAAGACTTTAATTGCAACAGAATAAGATACCCCCTAAAAACAGAATTCCGAGATACATGAGAAAGACATGATTTTTTCTTCAAGACTTTAATTGCAGCAGAATTAGATGGTCCCCTAAAAACATAATTCCAAGATACATGATAAAGACATGATTTTTTCTTCAAGACTTTTATTGCAGCAGAATTAGATGGACCCCTAAAAACATAATTCCAAGATACAATGAGAAAGAAATGATTTTTTCTACAAGACATTTATTGCTGCAGAATTGGAAACCCCTAAAAACAGAACTCCAAGATACATGAGAAAGACATGATTTTTTCTTCAAGACTTTAATTGCTACAGAATTAGATGGCCCCAAAAAACAGAATTTCAAGATACATGAGAAAGGCATGATTTTTTCTTCAAGACTTTAATTGCAGCAGAATTAGATGGCCCCCTAAAAACAGAATTATTCCAAGATACATGAGAAAGACCGAATTTTTTCTTCAAGACTTTAATTGCAGCAGAATTAGATACCACCTAAAAACAGAATTCCAATATACATGAGAAAGACATGATTTTTTCTTCAAGACTTTAATTGCAGCAGAATAAGATACCCCCTAAAAACAGAATTCCAAGATACATGTGAAAGACATGATTTTTTCTTCAAGACTTTAATTGCAGCAGAATTAGATGGCCCCAAAAAACAGAATTTCAAGATACATGAGAAAGACATGATTTTTTCTTCAAGACTTTAATTGCAGCAGAATTAGATGGCCCCCTAAAAACAAAATTATTCCAAGATACATGAGAAAGACATGATTTTTTGTTCAAAACTTTAATTGCAGCAGAATTAGATGGCCCCAAAAAACAAATCTTCAAGATACGTGAGAATGGCAAGATTTTTTCTTCAAGACTTTAATTGCAGCAGAATTAGATACCCCCCTAAAATCAGAATTATTCCAAGATACATGAGAAAGACATGATTTTTTCTTCAAGACTTTAATTGCAGCAGAATAAGATACCCCCTAAAAACAGAATTCCAAGATACATGTGAAAGACATGATTTTTTCTTCAAGACTTTAATTGCAGCAGAATTAAATGATTTTTTCTTCAAGACTTTAATTGCAGCAGAATTAGATGGCCCCCTAAAAACATTTTTCCAAGATACATGAGAAAGACATGATTTTTTCTTCAAGACTTTTATTGCAGCAGAATTAGATGGACCCCTAAAAACATAATTCCAAGATACATGAGAAAGAAATCATTTTTTCTACAAGACTTTAATTGCTGCAGAATTGGAAACCCCTAAAAACAGAACTCCAAGATACCTGAGAAAGACATGATTTTTTCTTCAAGACTTTAATTGCAGCAGAATTAGATGGCCCCAAAAAACAGAATTTCAAGATACATGAGAAAGACATGATTTTTTCTTCAAGACTTTAATTGCAGTAGAATTAGATGGCCCCCCAAAAACAGACTTATTCCAAGATACATATGAAAGACATGATTTTTTCTCGAAGACTTTAATTTCAGCAGAATTAGATTGCCCCTAAAAACAGTATTCCAAGATACATGAGGAAGACATAATTTTTTCTTCTAGACTTTAGTTGCAGTAGAATTAGATGGCAACCTAAAAACAGAGTTCCAAGATACGTGAGAAAGACATGATTTTTTCTTCAAGACTTTAATTGCTACAAAATAAGATACTCCCTAAAAACAGAATTCCAAGATACTTGTGAAAGACATGATTTTTTCATCAAGACTTTTATTGCAGCACAATTAGATACCCCCTAAAAACAGAATTCCCAGATACATGAGAAAGACATGATTTTTTCTTCAAGACTTTAATTGCAGCAGAATTACATGATTATTTCTTCAAGACTTTAATTGCAGCAGAATTAGATGGTCCCCTAAAAACATAATTCCAAGATACATGATAAAGACATGATTTTTTCTTCAAGACTTTAATTGCAGTAGAATTAGATGGCCCCCCAAAAACAGAATTATTCCAAGATACATGAGAAAGACAGGATTTTTTCTTCAAGACTTTAATTGCAGCAGAATTAGATACCCCCTAAAAACAGAATTCCAAGATAAATGAGAAAGACATGATTTTTTCTTCAAGACTTTAATTGCAGCAGAATAAGATACCCCCCAAAAACAGAATTCCAAGATAAATGTGAAAGACATGATTTTTTCTTCAAGACTTTAATTGCAGCAGAATTAGATGGCCCCACAAAAACAGAATTCCAAGATACATATGAAAGACATGATTTTTTCTCGAAGACTTTAATTTCGGCAGAATTAGATTGCCCCGAAAAACAGTATTCCAAGATACATGAGGAAGACATAATTTTTTCTTCAAGACTTTAATTGCTGTAGAATTAGATGGCAACCTAAAAACAGAGTTCCAAGATACGTGAGAAAGACATGATTTTTTCTTCAAGACTTTAATTGCTGCAAAATAAGATACTCCCTAAAAACAGAATTCCAAGATACTTGTGAAAGACATGATTTTTTCTTCAAGACTTTAATTGCAACAGAATAAGATACCCCCTAAAAACAGAATTCCGAGATACATGAGAAAGACATGATTTTTTCTTCAAGACTTTAATTGCAGCAGAATTAGATGGTCCCCTAAAAACATAATTCCAAGATACATGATAAAGACATGATTTTTTCTTCAAGACTTTTATTGCAGCAGAATTAGATGGACCCCTAAAAACATAATTCCAAGATACAATGAGAAAGAAATGATTTTTTCTACAAGACTTTTATTGCTGCAGAATTGGAAACCCCTAAAAACAGAACTCCAAGATATATGAGAAAGACATGATTTTTTCTTCAAGACTTTAATTGCAGCAGAATTAGATGGCCCCAAAAAACAGAATTTCAAGATACATGAGAAAGGCATGATTTTTTCTTCAAGACTTTAATTGCAGCAGAATTAGATGGCCCCCTAAAAACAGAATTATTCCAAGATACATGAGAAAGACAGGATTTTTTATTCAAGACTTTAATTGCAGCAGAATTAGATACCGCCTAATAACTGAATTCCAAGATAAATGAGAAAGACATGATTTTTTCTTCAAGACTTTAATTGCAGCAGAATAAGGTACCCCCTAAAAATAGAATTCCAAGATACATGTGAAAGACATGATTTTTTCTTCAAGACTTTAATTGCAGCAGAAGCAGATGGCCCCACAAAAACAGAATTCCAAGATACATATGAAAGACATTATTTTTTCTCCAAGACTTTAATTGCAGCAGAATTAGATTGCCCCAAAAAACAGAATTCCAAAATACATGAGGAAGACATAATTTTTTCTTCAAGACTTTAATTGCAGCATAATTAGATGGCCCCCTAAAAACAGAATTCCAAGATACATGAGAAAGGCATGATTTTTTTCTTCAAGACTTTAATTGCAGCAGAATTAGATGGCCCCCTAAAAATAAAATTATTCCAACATACATGAGAAAGACATGATTTTTTCTTCAAGACTTTAATTGCAGCAGAATTAGATACCCCTAAAAACAGAATTCCAAGATACATAAGAAAGACATGATTTTTTCTTCAAGACTTTAATTGCATCAGAATTACATGATTTTTTCTTCAAGACGTTAATTGCAGCAGAATTAGATAGCCCCCAAAAAACTTAATTCCAAGATACATGAGAAAGACATGATTTTTTCATCAAGACTTTTATTGCAGCAGAATTAGAAGGACCCCTAAAAACATAATTCCAAGATACATGAGAAAGGAATGATTTTTTCTACAAGACTTTAATTGCAACAGAATTAGATACCCCTAAAAACAGAATTCCAAGTTACATGAGAAAGACATGATTTTTTCTTCAAGACTTTAATTGAAGCAGAATTAGATGGCCCCAAAAAACAGAATTTCAAGATACATGAGAAAGGCATGATTTTTTCTTCAAGACTTTAATTGCAGCAGAATTAGATGGCCCCCTAAAAACAAAATTATTCCAAGATACATGAGAAAGACATGATTTTTTCTTCAAAACTTTAATTGCAGCAGAATTAGATGGCCCCAAAAAACAAAACTTCAAGATACGTGAGAATGGCAAGATTTTTTCTTCAAGACTTTAATTGCAGCAGAATTAGATGGCCCCCTAAAAACAAAATTATTCCAAGATACATGAGAAAGACATGTTTTTTTCTTCAAAACTTTAATTGCAGCAGAACTAGATGGCAACCTAAAAACAGAGTTCCAAGAGACGTGAGAAAGACATTATTTTTTTTCAAGACTTTAATTGCAGCAGAATAAGATACTCCATAAAAACAGAATTCCAAGATACATGTGGAAGACATGATTTTTTTCTTCAAAACTTTTATTGCAGCAGAATTAGATACCCCCTAAAAACAGAATTCCTAGATACATGAGAAAGACATGATTTATTCTTCAAGACTTTAATTGCAGCAGAATTAGATGGCCCCCTAAAAGCAGAATTCCAAGAAACATGTGAAAGACATGATTTTTACTTCAAGACTTTAATTGCAGCAGAATTACATGATTTTTTCTTCAAGACTTTAATTGCAGCAGAATTAGATGGCCCCCTAAAAACAGAATTATTCCAAAATACAAGAGAAAGACAGGATTTTTTCTTCAAGATTTTAATTGCAGCAAAATTAGATACCCCCCTAAAAACAGAATTCCATGGTACATGAGAAAGACATGATTTTTTCTTCAAGACTTTAATTGCAGCAGAATAAGATACCCCCTAAAAACAGAATTCCAAGATACATGTGAAAGACATGATTTTTTCTTCAAGACTTTAATTGCAGCAGAATTAAATCATTTTTTCTTCAAGACTTTAATTGCAGCAGAATTAGATGGCCCCCTAAAAACATAATTCCAAGATACATGAGAAAGACATGACTTTTTCTTCAAGACTTTTATTGCAGGAGAATTAGATGGACCCCTAAAAACATAATTCCAAGATACATGAGAAAGAAATGATTTTTTCTACAAGACTTTAATTGCTGCAGAATTGGAAACCCCTAAAAACAGAACTCCAAGATACATGAGAAAGACATGATTTTTTCTTCAACACTTTAATTGTAGCAGAATTAGATGGCCCCAACAAACAGAATTTCAAGATACATGAGAAAGGCATGATTTTTACTTCAAGACTTTAATTGCAGCAGAATTAGATGGCCCCCTAAAAACAGAATTATTCCAAGATACATGAGAAAGAAATGATTTTTTCTACAAGACTTTAATTGCTGCAAAATTAGAAACCCTTAAAAACAGAATTCCAATATACATGAGAAAGACATGATTTTTTCATCAAGACATTAATTGCAGCAGAATTAGATGGCCCCAAAAAACAGAACTTCAAGATACGGGAGAATGGCAAGATTTTTTCTTCAAGACTTTAATTGCAGCAGAATTAGATGGCCCCCTCAAAACAGAATTATTCCAAAATACATGAGGAGGACATCATTTTTTCTTCAAGACTTTAATTGCAGCAGAATTAGATACCCCCTAAAAACAGAATTCCAAGATACATGAGAAAGACATGATTTTTTTCTTCAAGACTTTAATTGCAGCAGAATTAGATGGCCCCCTAAAAATAAAATTATTCCAACATACATGAGAAAGACATGATTTTTTCTTCAAGACTTTAATTGCAGCAGAATTAGATACCCATAAAAACAGAATTCCAAGATACATAAGAAAGTCATGATTTTTTCTTCAAGACTTTAATTGCATCAGAATTACATGATTTTTTCTTCAAGACGTTAATTGCAGCAGAATTAGATGGCCCCCTAAAAACTTAATTCCAAGATACATGAGAAAGACATGATTTTTTCATCAAGACTTTTATTGCAGCAGAATTAGAAGGACCCCTAAAAACATAATTCAAAGATACATGAGAAAGAAATGATTTTTTCTACAAGACTTTAATTGCAACAGAATTAGATACCCCTAAAAACAGAATTCCAAGATACATGAGAAAGACATGATTTTTTCTTCAAGACTTTAATTGAAGCAGAATTAGATGGCCCCAAAAAATAGAATTTCAAGATACATGAGAAAGGCATGATTTTTTCTTCAAGACTTTAATTGCAGCAGAATTAGATGGCCCCCTAAAAACAAAATTATTCCAAGTTACATGAGAAAGACATGTTTTTTTCTTCAAAACTTTAATTGCAGCAGAACTAGATGGCAACCTAAAAACAGAGTTCCAAGACACGTGAGAAAGACATGATTTTTTTTCAAGACTTTAATTGCAGCAGAATAAGATACTCCATAAAAACAGAATTCCAAGATACATGTGAAAGACATGATTTTTTCTTCAAGACTTTTATTGCAGCAGAATTAGATACCCCCTAAAAACAGAATTCCAAGATACATGAGAAAGACATGATTTTTTCTTCAAGACTTTAATTGCAGCAGAATTAGATGGCCCCCTAAAAGCAGAATTCCAAGAAACATGTGAAAGACATGATTTTTACTTCAAGACTTTAATTGCAGCAGAATTACATGATTTTTTCTTCAAAACTTTAATTGCAGCAGAATTAGATGGCCCCCTAAAAAAAGAATTATTCCAAGATACATGAGAAAGACAGGATTTTTTCTTCAAGACTTTAATTGCAGCAGAATTAGATACCACCTAAAAACACAATTCCAAGATACATGAGAAAGACATAATTTTTTCTTCAAGACTTTAATTGCAGCAGAATAAGATACCCCCTAAAAACAAAATTCCAATATACATGTTAAAGACATTATTTTTTCTTCAAGACTTTAATTGCAGCAGAATTGCATGATTTTTTCTTCAAGACTTTAATTGCAGCAGAATTAGATGGCCCCCTAAAAACATAATTCCATGATACATGAGAAAGACATGATTTTTTCTTCAAGACTTTTATTGCAGCAGAATAAGATGGACCCCGAAAAACATAATTCCAAGATACATGAGAAAGAAATGATTTTTTGTACAAGACTTTAATTGCTGCACAATTAGAAACCCTTAAAAACAGAATTCCAAGATACATGAGAAAGACAGGATTTTTTCTTCAAGACTTTAATTGCAGCAGAATTAGATGGCCCCAAAAAACAGAACTTCAAGATACGGGAGAATGGCAAGATTTTTTCTTCAAGACTTTAATTGCAGCAGAATTAGATGGCCCCCTCAAAACAGAATTATTCCAAGATACATGAGAAAGACAGGATTTTTTCTTCAAGACTTTAATTGCAGCAAAATTAGATACCCCCTAAAAACAGAATTCCAAGATACATGAGAAAGACATGATTTTTTCTTCAAGACTTTAATTGAAGCAGAATAAGATCCCCCCTAAAAACAGAATTCCAAGATACATGTGAATGACATGATTTTTTCTTCAAGACTTTAATTGCAGCAGAATTAAATGATTTTTTCTTCAAGACTTTAATTGCAGCAGAATTAGATGGCCCCCTAAAAACATAATTCGAAGATACATGAGAAAGACATGATTTTTCTTCAAGACTTTTATTGCAGCAGAATTAGATGGACCCCTAAAAACATAATTCCAAGACACATGAGAAAGAAATGATTTTTTCTACAAGACTTTAATTGCTGCAGAATTAGATGGCCCCATAAAAATAGAATTATTCCAAGATACATGAGAAAGACAGGATTTTTTCTTCAAAACTTTAATTGCAGCGGAATTAGATGGCAACCTAAAAACAGAGTTCCAAGATACGTGAGAAAGACATGATTTTTTCTTCAATACTTTAATTGCAGCAAAATAAGATACTCCCTAAAAACAGCATTCCAAGATACATGAGAAAGGCATGATTTTTTCTTCAAGACTTTAATTGCAGCAGAATAAGATACCCCCTAAAAACCAAATTCCAATATACATGTGAAAGACATGATTTTTTTCTTCAAGACTTTGATTGCAGCAGAATTAGATGGCCCCAAAAAATCAGAATTTCAAGATACATGAGAAAGGCATGATTTTTTCTTCAAGACTTTAATTGCAGCAGAATTAGATGGCCCCCTAAAAACAAAATTATTCCAAGATACATGAGAAAGACATGATTTTTTCTTCAAAACTTTAATTGCCGCAGAATTAGATGGCCCCAAAAAACAGAACTTCAAGATACGTGAGAATGGCAAGATTTTTTCTTCAAGACTTTAATTGCAGCAGAATTAGATGGCCCCCTAAAATCAGAATTATTCCAAGATACATGAGAAAGACAGGATTTTTTTCTTCAAGACTTTAATTGCAGCAAAATTAGATACCCCCTAAAAACAGAATTCCAAGATACATGAGAAAGACATGATTTTTTTCTTCAAGACTTTAATTGCAGTAGAATAAGATACCCCCTAAAAACAGAATTCCAAGATACATGTGAAAGACATGATTTTTTCTTCAAGACTTTAATTGCAGCAGTATTAAATGATTTTTTCTTCAAAACTTTAATTGCAGCAGAATTAGATGGCCCCCTAAAAACATAATTCCAAGATACATGAGAAAGACATGATTTTTTCTTCAAGACTTTTATTGCAGCAGAATTAGATGGACCGCTAAAAACATAATTCCAAGATACATGAGAAAGAAATGATTTTTTCTACAAGACTTTAATTGCTGCAGAATTAGAAACCCTTAAAAACAGAATTCCAAGATACATGAGAAAGACATGATTTTTTCTTCAAGACTTTAATTGCAGCAGAATTAGATGGCCCCCAAAAAACAGAATTATTCCAAGATACATGAGAAAGACAGGATTTTTTCTTCAAGACTTTAATTGCAGCATAATTAGATACCCCCTAAAAACAGAATTCCAAGATACATGAGAAAGAAATGATTTTTTCTACAAGACTTTAATTGCTGCAGAATTAGAAACCCTTAAAAATAGAATTCCAAGATACATGAGAAAGACATGATTTTTTCATGAAGACTTTAATTGCAGCAGAATAAGATACCCCCTAAAAACGGAATTCCAAGATACATGTGAAAGACATGATTTTTTCTTCAAGACTTTAATTGCAGCAGAATTAAATGATTTTTTCTTCAAGACTTTAATTGCAGCAGAATTAGATGGCCCCCTAAAAACATAATTCCATGATACATGAGAAAGACATGATTTTTTCTTCATGACTTTTATTGCAGCAGAATAAGATGGACCCCGAAAAACATAATTCCAAGATACATGAGAAAGAAATGATTTTTTCTACAAGACTTTAATTGCTGCACAATTAGAAACCCTTAAAAACAGAATTCCAAGATACATGAGAAAGACAGGATTTTTTCTTCAAGACTTTAATTGCAGCAGAATTAGATGGCCCCAAAAAACAGAACTTCAAGATACGGGAGAATGGCAAGATTTTTTCTTCAAGACTTTAATTGCAGCAGAATTAGATGGCCCCCTCAAAACAGAATTATTCCAAGATACATGAGAAAGACAGGATTTTTTCTTCAAGACTTTAATTGCAGCAAAATTAGATACCCCCTAAAAACAGAATTCCAAGATACATGAGAAAGACATGATTTTTTCTTCAAGACTTTAATTGAAGCAGAATAAGATCCCCCCTAAAAACAGAATTCCAAGATACATGTGAATGACATGATTTTTTCTTCAAGACTTTAATTGCAGCAGAATTAAATGATTTTTTCTTCAAGACTTTAATTGCAGCAGAATTAAATGATTTTTTCTTCAAGACTTTAATTGCAGCAGAATTAGATGGCCCCCTAAAAACATAATTCGAAGATACATGAGAAAGACATGATTTTTCTTCAAGACTTTTATTGCAGCAGAATTAGATGGACCCCTAAAAACATAATTCCAAGACACATGAGAAAGAAATGATTTTTTCTAAAAGACTTTAATTGCTGCAGAATTAGATGGCCCCATAAAAACAGAATTATTCCAAGATACATGAGAAAGACAGGATTTTTTCTTCAAAACTTTAATTGCAGCGGAATTAGATGGCAACCTAAAAACAGAGTTCCAAGATACGTGAGAAAGACATGATTTTTTCTTCAATACTTTAATTGCAGCAAAATAAGATACTCCCTAAAAACAGCATTCCAAGATACATGAGAAAGGGATGATTTTTTCTTCAAGACTTTAATTGCAGCAGAATAAGATACCCCCTAAAAACCAAATTCCAATATACATGTGAAAGACATGATTTTTTTCTTCAAGACTTTGATTGCAGCAGAATTAGATGGCCCCAAAAAATCAGAATTTCAAGATACATGAGAAAGGCATGATTTTTTCTTCAAGACTTTAATTGCAGCAGAATTAGATGGCCCCCTAAAAACAAAATTATTCCAAGATACATGAGAAAGACATGATTTTTTCTTCAAAACTTTAATTGCCGCAGAATTAGATGGCCCCAAAAAACAGAACTTCAAGATACGTGAGAATGGCAAGATTTTTTCTTCAAGACTTTAATTGCAGCAGAATTAGATGGCCCCCTAAAATCAGAATTATTCCAAGATACATGAGAAAGACAGGATTTTTTTCTTCAAGACTTTAATTGCAGCAAAATTAGATACCCCCTAAAAACAGAATTCCAAGATACATGAGAAAGACATGATTTGTTTCTTCAAGACTTTAATTGCAGTAGAATAAGATACCCCCTAATAACAGAATTCCAAGATACATGTGAAAGACATGATTTTTTCTTCAAGACTTTAATTGCAGCAGTATTAAATGATTTTTTCTTCAAAACTTTAATTGCAGCAGAATTAGATGGCCCCCTAAAAACATAATTCCAAGATACATGAGAAAGACATGATTTTTTCTTCAAGACTTTTATTGCAGCAGAATTAGATGGACCCCTAAAAACATAATTCCAAGATACATGAGAAAGAAATGATTTTTTCTACAAGACTTTAATTGCTGCAGAATTAGAAACCCTTAAAAACAGAATTCCAAGATACATGAGAAAGACATGATTTTTTCTTCAAGACTTTAATTGCAGCAGAATTAGATGGCCCCCAAAAAACAGAATTATTCCAAGATACATGAGAAAGACAGGATTTTTTCTTCAAGACTTTAATTGCAGCATAATTAGATACCCCCTAAAAACAGAATTCCAAGATACATGAGAAAGAAATGATTTTTTCTACAAGACTTTAATTGCTGCAGAATTAGAAACCCTTAAAAATAGAATTCCAAGATACATGAGAAAGACATGATTTTTTCATGAAGACTTTAATTGCAGCAGAATAAGATACCCCCTAAAAACAGAATTCCAAGATACATGTGAAAGACATGATTTTTTCTTCAAGACTTTAATTGCAGCAGAATTAGATGGCCCCCTAAAAACATAATTCCAAGATACATGAGAAAGACATGATTTTTTCTTCAAGACTTTTATTGCAGCAGAATTAGATGGACCCCTAAAAACATAATTCCAAGATACATGAGAAAGAAATGATTTTTTCTACAAGACTTTAATTGCTGCAGAATTAGAAACCCTTTAAAACAGAATTCCAAGATACATGAGAAAGACATGATTTTTTCTTCAAGACTTTAATTGCAGCAGAATTAGATGGCCCCCAAAAAACAGAATTATTCCAAGATACATGAGAAAGACATGATTTTTTCTTCAAGACTTTTATTGCAGCAGAATTAGATGGACCCCTAAAAACATAATTCCAAGATACATGAGAAAGAAATGATTTTTTCTACAAGACTTTAATTGCTGCAGAATTAGAAACCCTTAAAAACAGAATTCCAAGATACATGAGAAAGACATGATTTTTTCTTCAAGACTTTAATTGCAGCAGAATTAGATGGCCCCCAAAAAACAGAATTATTCCAAGATACATGAGAAAGACAGGATTTTTTCTTCAAGACTTTAATTGCAGCATAATTAGATACCCCCTAAAAACAGAATTCCAAGATACATGAGAAAGAAATGATTTTTTCTACAAGACTTTAATTGCTGCAGAATTAGAAACCCTTAAAAATAGAATTCCAAGATACATGAGAAAGACATGATTTTTTCATGAAGACTTTAATTGCAGCAGAATAAGATACCCCCTAAAAACGGAATTCCAAGATACATGTGAAAGACATGATTTTTTCTTCAAGACTTTAATTGCAGCAGAATTAGATGGCCCCCTAAAAACATAATTCCAAGATACATGAGAAAGACATGATTTTTTCTTCAAGACTTTTATTGCAGCAGAATTAGATGGACCCCTAAAAACATAATTCCAAGATACATGAGAAAGAAATGATTTTTTCTACAAGACTTTAATTGCTGCAGAATTGGAAACCCCTAAAAACAGAACTCCAAGATACCTGAGAAAGACATGATTTTTTCTTCAAGACTTTAATTGCTGCAGAATTAGATGGCCCCAAAAAACAGAATTTCAAGATACATGAGAAAGGCATGATTTTTTCTTCAAGACTTTAATTGCAGCAGAATTAGATGGCCCCCTAAAAACAGAATTATTCCAAGATACATGAGAAAGACAGGATTTTTTCTTCAAGACTTTAATTGCAGCAGAATTAGACACCACCTAAAAACAGAATTCCAAGATACATGAGAAAGGCATGATTTTTTCTTCAAGACTTTAATTGCAGCAGAATTAGATGGCCCCCTAAAAACAGAATTATTCCAAGATACATGAGAAAGACCGGATTTTTTCTTCAAGACTTTAAATGCAGCAGAATTAGATACCACCTAAAAACAGAATTCCAAGATACATGAGAAAGACATGATTTTTTCTTCAAGACTTTTATTGCAGCAGAATTAGATGGACCCCTAAAAACATAATTCCAAGATACATGAGAAAGAAATGATTTTTTCTACAAGACTTTAATTGCTGCAGAATTAGAAACCCTTAAAAACAGAATTCCAAGATACATGAGAAAGACATGATTTTTTCTTCAAGACTTTAATTGCAGCAGAATTAGATGGCCCCCAAAAAACAGAATTATTCCAAGATACATGAGAAAGACAGGATTTTTTCTTCAAGACTTTAATTGCAGCATAATTAGATACCCCCTAAAAACAGAATTCCAAGATACATGAGAAAGAAATGATTTTTTCTACAAGACTTTAATTGCTGCAGAATTAGAAACCCTTTAAAACAGAATTCCAAGATACATGAGAAAGACATGATTTTTTCTTCAAGACTTTAATTGCAGCAGAATTAGATGGCCCCCAAAAAACAGAATTATTCCAAGATACATGAGAAAGACATGATTTTTTCTTCAAGACTTTTATTGCAGCAGAATTAGATGGACCCCTAAAAACATAATTCCAAGATACATGAGAAAGAAATGATTTTTTCTACAAGACTTTAATTGCTGCAGAATTAGAAACCCTTAAAAACAGAATTCCAAGATACATGAGAAAGACATGATTTTTTCTTCAAGACTTTAATTGCAGCAGAATTAGATGGCCCCCAAAAAACAGAATTATTCCAAGATACATGAGAAAGACAGGATTTTTTCTTCAAGACTTTAATTGCAGCATAATTAGATACCCCCTAAAAACAGAATTCCAAGATACATGAGAAAGAAATGATTTTTTCTACAAGACTTTAATTGCTGCAGAATTAGAAACCCTTAAAAATAGAATTCCAAGATACATGAGAAAGACATGATTTTTTCATGAAGACTTTAATTGCAGCAGAATAAGATACCCCCTAAAAACGGAATTCCAAGATACATGTGAAAGACATGATTTTTTCTTCAAGACTTTAATTGCAGCAGAATTAGATGGCCCCCTAAAAACATAATTCCAAGATACATGAGAAAGACATGATTTTTTCTTCAAGACTTTTATTGCAGCAGAATTAGATGGACCCCTAAAAACATAATTCCAAGATACATGAGAAAGAAATGATTTTTTCTACAAGACTTTAATTGCTGCAGAATTGGAAACCCCTAAAAACAGAACTCCAAGATACCTGAGAAAGACATGATTTTTTCTTCAAGACTTTAATTGCTGCAGAATTAGATGGCCCCAAAAAACAGAATTTCAAGATACATGAGAAAGGCATGATTTTTTCTTCAAGACTTTAATTGCAGCAGAATTAGATGGCCCCCTAAAAACAGAATTATTCCAAGATACATGAGAAAGACAGGATTTTTTCTTCAAGACTTTAATTGCAGCAGAATTAGACACCACCTAAAAACAGAATTCCAAGATACATGAGAAAGGCATGATTTTTTCTTCAAGACTTTAATTGCAGCAGAATTAGATGGCCCCCTAAAAACAGAATTATTCCAAGATACATGAGAAAGACCGGATTTTTTCTTCAAGACTTTAAATGCAGCAGAATTAGATACCACCTAAAAACAGAATTCCAAGATACATGAGAAAGACATGATTTTTTCTTCAAGACTTTAATTGCAGCAGAATAAGATACCCCCTAAAAACAGAATTTCAAGATACATGTGAAAGACATGATTTTTTCTTCAAGACTTTAATTGCAGCAGAATTAGATGGTCCCAAAAAACAGAATTTCAAGATACATGAGAAAGGCATGATTTTTTCTTCAAGACTTTAATTGCAGCAGAATTAGATGGCCCCCTAAAAACAAAAATATTCCAAGATACATGAGAAAGACATGATTTTTTCTTCAAAACATTAATTGCAGCAGAATTAGATGGCCCCAAAAAAACAGAACTTCAAGATACGTGAGAATGGCAAGATTTTTTCTTGAAGACTTTAATTGCAGCAGAATTAGATGGCCCACTAAAATCAGAATTATTCCAAGATACATGAGAAAGACAGGATTTTTTCTTCAAGACTTTAATTGCAGCAAAATTAGATACCTCGTAAAAACAGAATTCCAAGATACATGACAAAGACATGATTTTTTCTTCAAGACGTTAATTGCAGCAGAATAAGATACCCCCTAAAAACAGAATTCCAAGATACATGAGAAAGACAGGATTTTTTCTTCAAGACTTTAATTGCAGCAGAATTAGATGGCCCCAAAAAACAGAACTTCAAGATACGGGAGAATGGCAAGATTTTTTCTTCAAGACTTTAATTGCAGCAGAATTAGATGGCCCCCTCAAAACAGAATTATTCCAAGATACATGAGAAAGACAGGATTTTTTCTTCAAGACTTTAATTGCAGCAAAATTAGATACCCCCTAAAAACAGAATTCCAAGATACATGAGAAAGACATGATTTTTTCTTCAAGACTTTAATTGAAGCAGAATAAGATCCCCCCTAAAAACAGAATTCCAAGATACATGAGAAAGACATGATTTTTTCTTCAAGACTTTAATTGCAGCAGAATTAGATGGCCCCCAAAAAACAGAATTATTCCAAGATACATGAGAAAGACAGGATTTTTTCTTCAAGACTTTAATTGCAGCATAATTAGATACCCCCTAAAAACAGAATTCCAAGATACATGAGAAAGAAATGATTTTTTCTACAAGACTTTAATTGCTGCAGAATTAGAAACCCTTAAAAATAGAATTCCAAGATACATGAGAAAGACATGATTTTTTCATGAAGACTTTAATTGCAGCAGAATAAGATACCCCCTAAAAACGGAATTCCAAGATACATGTGAAAGACATGATTTTTTCTTCAAGACTTTAATTGCAGCAGAATTAAATGATTTTTTCTTCAAGACTTTAATTGCAGCAGAATTAGATGGCCCCCTAAAAACATAATTCCATGATACATGAGAAAGACATGATTTTTTCTTCATGACTTTTATTGCAGCAGAATAAGATGGACCCCGAAAAACATAATTCCAAGATACATGAGAAAGAAATGATTTTTTCTACAAGACTTTAATTGCTGCACAATTAGAAACCCTTAAAAACAGAATTCCAAGATACATGAGAAAGACAGGATTTTTTCTTCAAGACTTTAATTGCAGCAGAATTAGATGGCCCCAAAAAACAGAACTTCAAGATACGGGAGAATGGCAAGATTTTTTCTTCAAGACTTTAATTGCAGCAGAATTAGATGGCCCCCTCAAAACAGAATTATTCCAAGATACATGAGAAAGACAGGATTTTTTCTTCAAGACTTTAATTGCAGCAAAATTAGATACCCCCTAAAAACAGAATTCCAAGATACATGAGAAAGACATGATTTTTTCTTCAAGACTTTAATTGAAGCAGAATAAGATCCCCCCTAAAAACAGAATTCCAAGATACATGTGAATGACATGATTTTTTCTTCAAGACTTTAATTGCAGCAGAATTAAATGATTTTTTCTTCAAGACTTTAATTGCAGCAGAATTAGATGGCCCCCTAAAAACATAATTCGAAGATACATGAGAAAGACATGATTTTTCTTCAAGACTTTTATTGCAGCAGAATTAGATGGACCCCTAAAAACATAATTCCAAGACACATGAGAAAGAAATGATTTTTTCTAAAAGACTTTAATTGCTGCAGAATTAGATGGCCCCATAAAAACAGAATTATTCCAAGATACATGAGAAAGACAGGATTTTTTCTTCAAAACTTTAATTGCAGCGGAATTAGATGGCAACCTAAAAACAGAGTTCCAAGATACGTGAGAAAGACATGATTTTTTCTTCAATACTTTAATTGCAGCAAAATAAGATACTCCCTAAAAACAGCATTCCAAGATACATGAGAAAGGGATGATTTTTTCTTCAAGACTTTAATTGCAGCAGAATAAGATACCCCCTAAAAACCAAATTCCAATATACATGTGAAAGACATGATTTTTTTCTTCAAGACTTTGATTGCAGCAGAATTAGATGGCCCCAAAAAATCAGAATTTCAAGATACATGAGAAAGGCATGATTTTTTCTTCAAGACTTTAATTGCAGCAGAATTAGATGGCCCCCTAAAAACAAAATTATTCCAAGATACATGAGAAAGACATGATTTTTTCTTCAAAACTTTAATTGCCGCAGAATTAGATGGCCCCAAAAAACAGAACTTCAAGATACGTGAGAATGGCAAGATTTTTTCTTCAAGACTTTAATTGCAGCAGAATTAGATGGCCCCCTAAAATCAGAATTATTCCAAGATACATGAGAAAGACAGGATTTTTTTCTTCAAGACTTTAATTGCAGCAAAATTAGATACCCCCTAAAAACAGAATTCCAAGATACATGAGAAAGACATGATTTGTTTCTTCAAGACTTTAATTGCAGTAGAATAAGATACCCCCTAATAACAGAATTCCAAGATACATGTGAAAGACATGATTTTTTCTTCAAGACTTTAATTGCAGCAGTATTAAATGATTTTTTCTTCAAAACTTTAATTGCAGCAGAATTAGATGGCCCCCTAAAAACATAATTCCAAGATACATGAGAAAGACATGATTTTTTCTTCAAGACTTTTATTGCAGCAGAATTAGATGGACCCCTAAAAACATAATTCCAAGATACATGAGAAAGAAATGATTTTTTCTACAAGACTTTAATTGCTGCAGAATTAGAAACCCTTAAAAACAGAATTCCAAGATACATGAGAAAGACATGATTTTTTCTTCAAGACTTTAATTGCAGCAGAATTAGATGGCCCCCAAAAAACAGAATTATTCCAAGATACATGAGAAAGACAGGATTTTTTCTTCAAGACTTTAATTGCAGCATAATTAGATACCCCCTAAAAACAGAATTCCAAGATACATGAGAAAGAAATGATTTTTTCTACAAGACTTTAATTGCTGCAGAATTAGAAACCCTTAAAAATAGAATTCCAAGATACATGAGAAAGACATGATTTTTTCATGAAGACTTTAATTGCAGCAGAATAAGATACCCCCTAAAAACGGAATTCCAAGATACATGTGAAAGACATGATTTTTTCTTCAAGACTTTAATTGCAGCAGAATTAGATGGCCCCCTAAAAACATAATTCCAAGATACATGAGAAAGACATGATTTTTTCTTCAAGACTTTTATTGCAGCAGAATTAGATGGACCCCTAAAAACATAATTCCAAGATACATGAGAAAGAAATGATTTTTTCTACAAGACTTTAATTGCTGCAGAATTAGAAACCCTTAAAAACAGAATTCCAAGATACATGAGAAAGACATGATTTTTTCTTCAAGACTTTAATTGCAGCAGAATTAGATGGCCCCCAAAAAACAGAATTATTCCAAGATACATGAGAAAGACATGATTTTTTCTTCAAGACTTTTATTGCAGCAGAATTAGATGGACCCCTAAAAACATAATTCCAAGATACATGAGAAAGAAATGATTTTTTCTACAAGACTTTAATTGCTGCAGAATTAGAAACCCTTAAAAACAGAATTCCAAGATACATGAGAAAGACATGATTTTTTCTTCAAGACTTTAATTGCAGCAGAATTAGATGGCCCCCAAAAAACAGAATTATTCCAAGATACATGAGAAAGACAGGATTTTTTCTTCAAGACTTTAATTGCAGCATAATTAGATACCCCCTAAAAACAGAATTCCAAGATACATGAGAAAGAAATGATTTTTTCTACAAGACTTTAATTGCTGCAGAATTAGAAACCCTTAAAAATAGAATTCCAAGATACATGAGAAAGACATGATTTTTTCATGAAGACTTTAATTGCAGCAGAATAAGATACCCCCTAAAAACGGAATTCCAAGATACATGTGAAAGACATGATTTTTTCTTCAAGACTTTAATTGCAGCAGAATTAGATGGCCCCCTAAAAACATAATTCCAAGATACATGAGAAAGACATGATTTTTTCTTCAAGACTTTTATTGCAGCAGAATTAGATGGACCCCTAAAAACATAATTCCAAGATACATGAGAAAGAAATGATTTTTTCTACAAGACTTTAATTGCTGCAGAATTGGAAACCCCTAAAAACAGAACTCCAAGATACCTGAGAAAGACATGATTTTTTCTTCAAGACTTTAATTGCTGCAGAATTAGATGGCCCCAAAAAACAGAATTTCAAGATACATGAGAAAGGCATGATTTTTTCTTCAAGACTTTAATTGCAGCAGAATTAGATGGCCCCCTAAAAACAGAATTATTCCAAGATACATGAGAAAGACAGGATTTTTTCTTCAAGACTTTAATTGCAGCAGAATTAGACACCACCTAAAAACAGAATTCCAAGATACATGAGAAAGGCATGATTTTTTCTTCAAGACTTTAATTGCAGCAGAATTAGATGGCCCCCTAAAAACAGAATTATTCCAAGATACATGAGAAAGACCGGATTTTTTCTTCAAGACTTTAAATGCAGCAGAATTAGATACCACCTAAAAACAGAATTCCAAGATACATGAGAAAGACATGATTTTTTCTTCAAGACTTTAATTGCAGCAGAATAAGATACCCCCTAAAAACAGAATTTCAAGATACATGTGAAAGACATGATTTTTTCTTCAAGACTTTAATTGCAGCAGAATTAGATGGTCCCAAAAAACAGAATTTCAAGATACATGAGAAAGGCATGATTTTTTCTTCAAGACTTTAATTGCAGCAGAATTAGATGGCCCCCTAAAAACAAAAATATTCCAAGATACATGAGAAAGACATGATTTTTTCTTCAAAACATTAATTGCAGCAGAATTAGATGGCCCCAAAAAAACAGAACTTCAAGATACGTGAGAATGGCAAGATTTTTTCTTCAAGACTTTAATTGCAGCAGAATTAGATGGCCCACTAAAATCAGAATTATTCCAAGATACATGAGAAAGACAGGATTTTTTCTTCAAGACTTTAATTGCAGCAAAATTAGATACCTCGTAAAAACAGAATTCCAAGATACATGACAAAGACATGATTTTTTCTTCAAGACGTTAATTGCAGCAGAATAAGATACCCCCTAAAAACAGAATTCCAAGATACATGTGAAAGACATGATTTTTTCTTCAAGACTTTAATTGCAGCAGAATCATATGGCCCCACAAAAACAGAATTCCAAGATACATATGAAAGACATTATTTTTTCTCCAAGACTTTAATTGCAGCAGAATTAGATTGCCCCAAAAAACAGAATTCCAAAATACATGAGGAAGACATCATTTTTTCTTCAAGACTTTAATTGCAGCAGAATTAGATGGCCCCCTAAAAACAGAATTCCAAGATACATGAGAAAGACATGATTTTTTTCTTCAAGACTTTAATTGCAGCAGAATTAGATGGCCCCCTAAAAATAAAATTATTCCAACATACATGAGAAAGACATGATTTTTTCTTCAAGACTTTAATTGCAGCAGAATTAGATACCCCTAAAAACAGAATTCCAAGATACATAAGAAAGACATGATTTTTTCTTCAAGACTTTAATTGCATCAGAATTACATGATTTTTTCATCAAGACTTTTATTGCAGCAGAATTAGAAGGACCCCTAAAAACATAATTCCAAGATACATGAGAAAGAAATGATTTTTTCTACAAGACTTTAATTGCAACAGAATTAGATACCCCTAAAAACAATATTTCAAGATACATGAGAAAGGCATGATTTTTTATTCAAGACTTTAATTGAAGCAGAATTAGATGGCCCCAAAAAACAGAATTTCAAGATACATGAGAAAGGCATGATTTTTTTCTTCAAGATTTTAATTGCAGCAGAATTAGATGGCCCACTAAAAACAAAATTATTCCAAGATACTTTAGAAAGACATGTTTTTTTCTTCAAAACTTTAATTGCAGCAGAACTAGATGGCAACCTAAAAACAGAGTTCCAAGATACGTGAGAAAGACATGATTTTTTTTTCAAGACTTTAATTGCAGCAGAATAAGATACTCCCTAAAAAATGAATTCCAAGATACATGTGAAAGACATGATTTTTTCTACAAGACTTTTATTGCAGCAGAATTAGATACCCCCTAAAAACAGAATTCCAAGATACATGAGAAAGACATGATTTTTTCTTCAAGACTTTAATTGCAGCAAAATTAGATGGCCCCCTAAAAACAGAATTCCAAGATACATGTGAAAGACATGATTTTTTCTTCAAGACTTTAATTGCAGCAGAATTACATGATTTTTTCTTCAAGACTTTAAATGCACCAGAATTAGATGGCACCCTAAAAACATAATTCCAAGATACATGAGAAAGACATGATTTTTTTCTTCAAGACTTTTATTGCAGCAGAATTAGATGGACCCCTAAAAACATAATTCCAAGATACATGAGAAAGAAATGATTTTTTCAACAAGACTTTAATTGCTGCAGAATTAGAAACCCTTAAAAACATAATTCCAAGATACATGAGAAAGACATGATTTTTTCTTCAAGACTTTAATTGCAGCAGAATTAGATGGCCCCAAAAAACAGAACTTCAAGATACATGAGAATGGCAAGATTTTTTCTTCAAGACTTTAATTGCAGCAGAATTAGATGTCCCCCTAAAAACATAATTCCAAGATACTTGAGAAAGAAATGATTTTTTCTACAAGACTTTAATTGCTGCAGAATTGGAAACCCTAAAAACAGAACTCCAAGATACATGAGAAAGACATGATTTTTTCTTCAAGACTTTAATTGCAGCAGAATTAGATTGCCCCAAAAAACGGAATTCCAAAATACATGAGGAAGACATCATTTTTTCTTCAAGACTTTAATTGCAGCAGAATTAGATGGCCCCCTAAAAACAGAATTCCAAGATACATGAGAAAGACATGATTTTTTTCTTCAAGACTTTAATTGCAGCAGAATTAGATGGCCCCCAAAAAACAAAATTATTCCAAGATACATGAGAAAGACATGATTTTTTCTTCAAAACTTTAATTGCAGCAGAACTAGATGGCAACCTAAAAACAGAGTTCCAAGATACGTGAGAAAGACATGATTTTTTTTTCAAGACTTTAATTGCAGCAGAATAAGATACTCCCTAAAAAATGAATTCCAAGATACATGTGAAAGACATGATTTTTTCTACAAGACTTTTATTGCAGCAGAATTAGTTACCCCCTAAAAACAGAATTCCAAGATACATGAGAAAGACATGATTTTTTCTTCAAGACTTTAATTGCAGCAGAATTAGATGGCCCCCTAAAAACATAATTCCAAGATACATGAGAAAGACATGATTTTTTCTTCAAGACTTTAATTGCAGCAGAATTAGATGGCACCGTAAAAACATAATTCCAAGATACATGAGAAAGACATGATTTTTTTCTTCAAGACTTTAATTGCAGCAAAATTAGATACCCCCTAAAAACAGAATTCCAAGATACATGATTAAGACATGATTTTTTTCTTCAAGACTTTAATTGCAGTAGAATAAGATACCCCCTAAAAACAGAATTCCAAGATACATGTGAAAGACATGATTTTTTCTTCAAGACTTTAATTGCAGCAGAATTAGATGGTCCCAAAAAACAGAATTTCAAGATACATGAGAAAGGCATGATTTTTTCTTCAAGACTTTAATTGCAGCAGAATTAGATGGACCCCTAAAAACATAATTCCAAGATACATGAGAAAGAAATGATTTTTTCTACAAGACTTTAATTGCTGCAGAATTAGAAACCCTTAAAAACAGAATTCCAAGATACATGAGAAAGACATGATTTTTTCTTCAAGACTTTAATTGCAGCAGTATTAAATGATTTTTTATTCAAAACTTTAATTGCAGCAGAATTAGATGGCCCCCTAAAAACATAATTCCAAGATACATGAGAAAGACATGATTTTTTCATCAAAACAATTATTGCAGCAGAATTAGATGGACCCCTAAAAACATAATTCCAAGATACATGAGAAAGAAATGATTTTTTCTACAAGACTTTAATTGCTGCAGAATTAGAAACCCTTAAAAACAGAATTCCAAGATACATGAGAAAGACATGATTTTTTCTTCAAGACTTTAATTGCAGCAGAATTAGATGGCCCCCAAAAAACAGAATTATTCCAAGATACATGAGAAAGACAGGATTTTTTCTTCAAGACTTTAATTGTAGCATAATTATATACCACCTAAAAACAGAATTCCAAGATACATGAGAAAGAAATGATTTTTTCTACAAGACTTTAATTGCTGCAGAATTAGAAACCCTTAAAAATAGAATTTCAAGATACATGAGAAAGACATGATTTTTTCATGAAGACTTTAATTGCAGCAGAATAAGATACCCCCTAAAAACGGAATTCCAAGATACATGTGAAAGACATGATTTTTTCTTCAAGACTTTAATTGCAGCAGAATTAAATGATTTTTTCTTCAAGACTTTAATTGCAGCAGAATTAGATGGCCCCCTAAAAACATAATTCCAAGATACATGAGAAAGACATGATTTTTTTCTTCAAGACTTTTATTGCAGCAGAATTAGATGGACCCCTAAAAACATAATTCCAAGATACTTGAGAAAGAAATGATTTTTTCTACAAGACTTTAATTGCTGCAGAATTGGAAACCCCTAAAAACAGAACTCCAAGATACCTGAGAAAGACATGATTTTTTCTTCAAGACTTTAATTGCTGCAGAATTAGATGGCCCCAAAAAACAGAATTTCAAGATACATGAGAAAGGCATGATATTTTCTTCAAGACTTTAATTGCAGCAGAATTAGATGGCCCCCTAAAAACAGAATTATTCCAAGATACATGAGAAAGACAGGATTTTTTCATCAAGACTTTAATTGCAGCAGAATTAGACACCACCTAAAAACAGAATTCCAAGATACATGAGAAAGGCATGATTTTTTCTTCAAGACTTTAATTGCAGCAGAATTAGATGGCCCCCTAAAAACAGAATTATTCCAAGATACATGAGAAAGACCGGATTTTTTCTTCAAGACTTTAAATGCAGCAGAATTAGATACCACCTAAAAACAGAATTCCAAGATACATGAGAAAGACATGATTTTTTCTTCAAGACTTTAATTGCAGCAGAATAAGATACCCCCTAAAAACAGAATTTCAAGATACATGTGAAAGACATGATTTTTTCTTCAAGACTTTAATTGCAGCAGAATTAGATGGTCCCAAAAAACAGAATTTCAAGATACATGAGAAAGGCATGATTTTTTCTTCAAGACTTTAATTGCAGCAGAATTAGATGGCCCCCTAAAAAAAAAAATATTCCAAGATACATGAGAAAGACATGATTTTTTCTTCAAAACATTAATTGCAGCAGAATTAGATGGCCCCAAAAAAATAGAACTTCAAGATACGTGAGAATGGCAAGATTTTTTCTTCAAGACTTTAATTGCAGCAGAATTAGATGGCCCACTAAAATCAGAATTATTCCAAGATACATGAGAAAGACAGGATTTTTTCTTCAAGACTTTAATTGCAGCAAAATTTGATACCTCGTAAAAACAGAATTCCAAGATACATGAGAAAGACATGATTTTTTCTTCAAGACTTTAATTGCAGCAGAATAAGATACCCCCTAAAAACAGAATTTCAAGATACATGTGAAAGACATGATTTTTTCTTCAAGACTTTAATTGCAGCAGAATTAGATGGCCCCCTAAAAACATAATTCCAAGATACATGAGAAAGACATGATTTTTTTCTTCAAAACTTTAATTGCAGCAGAATTAGATGGCCCCCAAAAAACAAAATTATTCCAAGATACATGAGAAAGACATGATTTTTTCTTCAAAACTTTAATTGCAGCAGAACTAGATGGCAACCTAAAAACAGAGTTCCAAGATACGTGAGAAAGACATGATTTTTTTTCAAGACTTTAATTGCAGCAGAATAAGATACTCCCTAAAAAATGAATTCCAAGATACATGTGAAAGACATGATTTTTTCTACAAGACTTTTATTGCAGCAGAATTAGATACCCCCTAAAAACAGAATTCCAAGATACTTGAGAAAGACATGATTTTTTCTTCAAGACTTTAATTGCAGCAGAATTAGATGGCCCCCTAAAAACAGAATTCCAAGATACATGAGAAAGACATGATTTTTTCTTCAAGACTTTAATTGCAGCAGAATTAGATGGCACCGTAAAAACATAATTCCAAGATACATGAGAAAGACATGATTTTTTTCTTCAAGACTTTAATTGCAGCAAAATTAGATACCCCCTAAAAACAGAATTCCAAGATACATGATTAAGACATGATTTTTTTCTTCAAGACTTTAATTGCAGTAGAATAAGATACCCCCTAAAAACAGAATTCCAAGATACATGTGAAAGACATGATTTTTTCTTCAAGACTTTAATTGCAGCAGTATTAAATGATTTTTTATTCAAAACTTTAATTGCAGCAGAATTAGATGGCCCCCTAAAAACATAATTCCAAGATACATGAGAAAGACATGATTTTTTCTTCAAGACTTTTATTGCAGCAGAATTAGATGGACCCCTAAAAACATAATTCCAAGATACATGAGAAAGAAATGATTTTTTCTACAAGACTTTAATTGCTGCAGAATTAGAAACCCTTAAAAACAGAATTCCAAGATACATGAGAAAGACATGATTTTTTCTTCAAGACTTTAATTGCAGCAGTATTAAATGATTTTTTATTCAAAACTTTAATTGCAGCAGAATTAGATGGCCCCCTAAAAACATAATTCCAAGATACATGAGAAAGACATGATTTTTTCTTCAAGACTTTTATTGCAGCAGAATTAGATGGACCCCTAAAAACATAATTCCAAGATACATGAGAAAGAAATGATTTTTTCTACAAGACTTTAATTGCTGCAGAATTAGAAACCCTTAAAAACAGAATTCCAAGATACATGAGAAAGACATTGTTTTTTCTTCAAGACTTTAATTGCAGCAGAATTAGATGGCCCCCAAAAAACAGAATTATTCCAAGATACATGAGAAAGACAGGATTTTTTCTTCAAGACTTTAATTGCAGCATAATTAGATACCCCCTAAAAACAGAATTCCAAGATACATGAGAAAGAAATGATTTTTTCTACAAGACTTTAATTGCTGCAGAATTAGAAACCCTTAAAAATAGAATTTCAAGATACATGAGAAAGACATGATTTTTTCATGAAGACTTTAATTGCAGCAGAATAAGATACCCCCTAAAAACGGAATTCCAAGATACATGTGAAAGACATGATTTTTTCTTCAAGACTTTAATTGCAGCAGAATTAAATGATTTTTTCTTCAAGACTTTAATTGCAGCAGAATTAGATGGCCCCCTAAAAACATAATTCCAAGATACATGAGAAAGGCATGATTTTTTTCTTCTAGACTTTTATTGCAGCAGAATTAGATGGACCCCTAAAAACATAATTCCAAGATACATGAGAAAGAAATGATTTTTTCTACAAGACTTTAATTGCTGCAGAATTGGAAACCCCTAAAAACAGAACTCCAAGATACCTGAGAAAGACATGATTTTTTCTTCAAGACTTTAATTGCTGCAGAAATAGATGGCCCCAAAAAACAGAATTTCAAGATACATGAGAAAGGCATGATATTTTCTTCAAGACTTTAATTGCAGCAGAATTAGATGGCCCCCTAAAAACAGAATTATTCCAAGATACATGAGAAAGACAGGATTTTTTCATCAAGACTTTAATTGCAGCAGAATTAGACACCACCTAAAAACAGAATTCCAAGATACATGAGAAAGGCATGATTTTTTCTTCAAGACTTTAATTGCAGCAGAATTAGATGGCCCCCTAAAAACAGAATTATTCCAAGATACATGAGAAAGACCGGATTTTTTCTTCAAGACTTTAAAAGCAACAGAATTAGATACCACCTAAAAACAGAATTCCAAGATACATGAGAAAGACATGATTTTTTCTTCAAGACTTTAATTGCAGCAGAATAAGATACCCCCTAAAAACAGAATTTCAAGATACATGTGAAAGACATGATTTTTTCTTCAAGACTTTAATTGCAGCAGAATTAGATGGTCCCAAAAAACAGAATTTCAAGATACATGAGAAAGGCATGATTTTTTCTTCAAGACTTTAATTGCAGCAGAATTAGATGGCCCCCTAAAAACAAAAATATTCCAATATACATGAGAAAGACATGATTTTTTCTTCAAAACATTAATTGCAGCAGAATTAGATGGCCCCAAAAAAACAGAACTTCAAGATACGTGAGAATGGCAAGATTTTTTCTTCAAGACTTTAATTGCAGCAGAATTAGATGGCCCACTAAAATCAGAATTATTCCAAGATACATGAGAAAGACAGGATTTTTTCTTCAAGACTTTAATTGCAGCAAAATTTGATACCTCGTAAAAACAGAATTCCAAGATACATGAGAAAGACATGATTTTTTCTTCAAGACTTTAATTGCAGCAGAATAAGATACCCCCTAAAAACAGAATTCCAAGATACATGTGAAAGACATGATTTTTTCTTCAAGACTTTAATTGCAGCAGAATTAGATGGCCCCCTAAAAACATAATTCCAAGATACATGAGAAAGACATGATTTTTTCATCAAGACATTTATTGCAGCAGAATTAGAAGGACCCCTAAAAACATAATTCCAAGATACATGAGAAAGAAATGATTTTTTCTACAAGACTTTAATTGCAACAGAATTAGATACCCCTAAAAACAGAATTTATTTCAAGATACATGAGAAAGGCATGATTTTTTCTTCAAGACTTTAATTGAAGCAGAATTAGATGGCCCCAAAAAACAGAATTTCAAGATACATGAGAAAGGCATGATTTTTTTCTTCAAGATTTTAATTGCAGCAGAATTAGATGGCCCCCTAAAAACAAAATTATTCCAAGATACTTGAGAAAGACATGTTTTTTTCTTCAAAACTTTAATTGCAGCAGAACTAGATGGCAACCTAAAAACAGAGTTCCAAGATACGTGAGAAAGACATGATTTTTTTTTCAAGACTTTAATTGCAGCAGAATAAGATACTCCCTAAAAAATGAATTCCAAGATACATGTGAAAGACATGATTTTTTCTTCAAGACTTTTATTGCAGCAGAATTAGATACCCCCTAAAAACAGAATTCCAAGATACATGAGAAAGACATGATTTTTTCTTCAAGACTTTAATTGCAGCAAAATTAGATGGCCCCCTAAAAACAGAATTCCAAGATACATGTGAAAGACATGATTTTTTCTTCAAGACTTTAATTGCAGCAAAATTAGATGGCCCCCTAAAAACAGAATTCCAAGATACATGTGAAAGACATGATTTTTTCTTCAAGACTTTAATTGCAGCAGAATTACATGATTTTTTCTTCAAGACTTTAAATGCACCAGAATTAGATGGCACCCTAAAAACATAATTCCAAGATACATGAGAAAGACATGATTTTTTTCTTCAAGACTTTTATTGCAGCAGAATTAGATGGACCCCTAAAAACATAATTCCAAGATACATGAGAAAGAAATGATTTTTTCAACAAGACTTTAATTGCTGCAGAATTAGAAACCCTTAAAAACATAATTCCAAGATACATGAGAAAGACATGATTTTTTCTTCAAGACTTTAATTGCAGCAGAATTAGATGGCCCCCTAAAAACATAATTCCAAGATACATGAGAAAGACATGATTTTTTCATCAAGACTTTTATTGCAGCAGAATTAGAAGGACCCCTAAAAACATAATTCCAAGATACATGAGAAAGAAATGATTTTTTCTACAAGACTTTAATTGCAACAGAATTAGATACCCCTAAAAACAGAATTTATTTCAAGATACATGAGAAAGGCATGATTTTTTCTTCAAGACTTTAATTGAAGCAGAATTAGATGGCCCCAAAAAACAGAATTTCAAGATACATGAGAAAGGCATGATTTTTTTCTTCAAGATTTTAATTGCAGCAGAATTAGATGGCCCCCTAAAAACAAAATTATTCCAAGATACTTGAGAAAGACATGTTTTTTTCTTCAAAACTTTAATTGCAGCAGAACTAGATGGCAACCTAAAAACAGAGTTCCAAGATACGTGAGAAAGACATGATTTTTTTTTCAAGACTTTAATTGCAGCAGAATAAGATACTCCCTAAAAAATGAATTCCAAGATACATGTGAAAGACATGATTTTTTCTACAAGACTTTTATTGCAGCAGAATTAGATACCCCCTAAAAACAGAATTCCAAGATACATGAGAAAGACATGATTTTTTCTTCAAGACTTTAATTGCAGCAAAATTAGATGGCCCCCTAAAAACAGAATTCCAAGATACATGTGAAAGACATGATTTTTTCTTCAAGACTTTAATTGCAGCAAAATTATATGGCCCCCTAAAAACAGAATTCCAAGATACATGTGAAAGACATGATTTTTTCTTCAAGACTTTAATTGCAGCAGAATTACATGATTTTTTCTTCAAGACTTTAAATGCACCAGAATTAGATGGCACCCTAAAAACATAATTCCAAGATACATGAGAAAGACATGATTTTTTTCTTCAAGACTTTTATTGCAGCAGAATTAGATGGACCCCTAAAAACATAATTCCAAGATACATGAGAAAGAAATGATTTTTTCAACAAGACTTTAATTGCTGCAGAATTAGAAACCCTTAAAAACATAATTCCAAGATACATGAGAAAGACATGATTTTTTCTTCAAGACTTTAATTGCAGCAGAATTAGATGGCCCCAAAAAACAGAACTTCAAGATACGTGAGAATGGCAAGATTTTTTCTACAAGACTTTAATTGCAGTAGAATTAGATGTCCCCCTAAAAACATAATTCCAAGATACTTGAGAAAGAAATGATTTTTTCTACAAGACTTTAATTGCTGCAGAATTGGAAACCCTAAAAACAGAACTCCAAGAAACATGAGAAAGACATGATTTTTTCTTCAAGACTTTAATTGCAGCAGAATTAGATTGCCCCAAAAAACGGAATTCCAAAATACATGAGGAAGACATCATTTTTTCTTCAAGACTTTAATTGCAGCAGAATTAGATGGCCCCCTAAAAACAGAATTCCAAGATACATGAGAAAGACATGATTTTTTTCTTCAAGACATTAATTGCAGCAGAATTAGATGGCCCCCTAAAAAAAAAAATTATTCCAAGATACATGAGAAAGACATGATTTTTTCTTCAAAACTTTAATTGCAGCAGAACTAGATGGCAACCTAAAAACAGAGTTCCAAGATACGTGAGAAAGACATGATTTTTTCTTCAAGACTTTAATTGCAGCAGAATTAGATGGCCCCCTAAAAACAGAATTCCAAGATACATGTGAAAGACATGATTTTTTCTTCAAGACTTTAATTGCAGCAGAATTACATGATTT